>JAVUPR010000061.1:26757500-28077500 GCA_036785695.1 Gentiana straminea
TAGATAGGGCTCTTTCCAATAATAGTGCCTAAGATCCTTGAAGAATTTCTTTCTATCTTGGGGGGTGAGATTTGGTGGCAAGTATTTCGTGGATAGATAATTCACAAAGTCTTTAAACCATGGTTGTTTCTTCTTCTTCACAACCTCAACACGCGAAGATACCATAGCGCAATCATCCTTTCAATATATAGCCATGATGGAGAATAATTGTTCATCAGGAAATGTTTCTCCAATCTCGGTCATTGGCTCATTATCCTCTATTCTAAACGGGAAAGATGATCCATAACTAGATTCTCAGATCCTTTCTTATCACGGATTTCTACATCAAACTCTTGCCATAGTAGAATCCACCTTAATAACCTTGGCTTGGAATCTTGTTTGGCTAAAAGATACTTCAAAGCCGCATGGTCAGTCCAAACAGTGACTTTAGATCCTACTAGATAAGATCTAAATTTGTCAAACGCGAAGATAACAGCTAGAAGCTCTTTCTCAGTAGTTGCATAGTTCCTTTGAGCAGAATTTAAAGTTCTACTAGCATAGTAGATGGGCCTAAAGATCTTGTCTTTTCTTTGTCCTAAGGCAGCACCTACAGCAGTATCGCTTGCATCGCACATCACAAATGGCACATCCTTGGCCAATAACTCAGTAAGAGGTCTAGAGATTAAGGAAAAGTCCTTCACAAACCGACGATAGAATCCTGCGTGGCCAAGAAAACCTCGCAATGTCTTAAGATTGGTTGGTGGAGGCAGTTTTTCAATCACCTCTACTTTTGCTCTATCCACCTCTATACCATTCTTTGAAATACGGTGGCCAAGTACTATACCTTCAGTAACCATAAGATGACATTTCTCCCAGTTAAGCTCCAGATTCGTCTCCTCGCATCTCTTCAACACTCGTACTAGATGCGTGAGACATGAATCGAAATCATCTCCAAATACGGAGAAATCATCCATAAAGATCTCTAGAAAATCTTCAACCATATCAACAAACAGAGAGATCATACATCTTTGAAATGTTGCTGGTGCATTGCACAAACCAAAGGGCATTCTATTGTAAGCGAAGGTTCCATATGGACATGTAAAAGTGGTCTTCTCACGATCCTCGGGTGAGATATGAATTTGATAATATCCCGAGTAACCGTCAAGAAAGCAATAAAACACATGTCCGCGCAGTCTCTTGAGCATTTGATCAATGAAGGGAAGAGGGAAATGATCTTTGCGAGTTGAATCATTCAACTTCCTAAAGTCAATGCACACTCTATGACCAGTAATGAGTCTAACAGGAATCAACCATTTAACTCATTGGCTTGAGAAGTCAAACCTCCCTTCTTAGGAACTACGTGGATCGGGCTATCCCATTCACTATCAGAGATAGGAAAGATGATTCCTATTTCTAGCATCTTAATAACTTCATCCCGAACCACGTCTTTCAATTGTGGAGTCAACCTTCTTTGGGGTTGTGCAACCGCTTTCTTTGCAGGATCGACGGAGATTTTATGCATGCAAACGCTAGGGCTAATGCCTTTAACGTCAGCTATTGTCCAACCAAATGCTCCACGATACTCTCTCAACACTCTCTTCAGCTTTTCTTCTTGTATTTCACTAAAGGAAGAAGAAATAATAAGCGGCAAGGTCTCATCTTGAAGGAATACATACTTCAAATGCGCAGGCAGAGGCTTCAACGTTATATTGGTAGGTGGTTCTTCTAACGAGTTCTTTAACTTTTGTCCGGTTATCTTAAGTTCAAAGAACTTATGCCACGTCGGTCTAGGTTAGAATTTCTCAACCTCGGTAGACTTTATTTCCTCAACATAGCCAGGGGTTCCTCTACTACATCCAGGCCATATCACTTTCTCTTCCTCGCTCTTCTCATATTTCACTTCATCCTCTAACTCTAGGGTAGCATCGAGGAAGTCTTTAATATCCTCATATTGTTTTAAGTCATTGACAAGCTTGTCAATAGAATCCAACATGAAACATGCATCCTCTCCATCATCAGGTGTCTTCATAGTGTCAAACACGTTGATTGCTATTTCATCTCCATTAACTCTTAACATTAACTCTCCTTTGTAAACATCGATAAGCGTCCTACTAATGGCCATAAAAGGTCTTCCTAAGATTAGGGGCACTCTGTAGTTAGCTTCTAGATACCCATATCTAGCACAACAAAGTCGACAGGAAACACAAACTTCTCAACTCTTACTAGCACATCCTCAACCACTCCACAAGGTTCCTTAACCGAACGGTCAGCTAATTGCAAAGTAATTGAAGTCTTTTTAAAGTCTTTCATACCTAGCTTTTGAAAAATGGATAGAGGCATCAGATTTACGCTCGCTCCTAGATCACACAAGGCTTTGTTCAAACATACGTTACCTATGGTGCTGGGAATGAGAAAACTTCCCGGATCCTTGCACTTAGCGGGTAACTTATGTTGAAGAATGGCTGAGCATTCCTCATTCAGGAAAATGGTCTCTAAATCTAGGAGTTTCCTCTTAGTAGAGACAGCTTCTTTTAAGAACTTGGTGTACTCAGGCATCTTAGCAAGTGCTTCAACTAAGGGTATATTGATTTGTAACTTTCTAAAGATATCTACGAACTTCTTATACCTCTTATCCTCAAAATTAGGCTTAGATTTGTGTGGAGGATAAGGTAAGGTTGAAGGATCGACATCAGTGAAAATAGGATACTTATTATTATAAAGCTCAACTCTAGGGCCAGCAGGTTCCTTATAGGTTTCTTGCTCAGGCAAGGTCCCAGAAGTACTAGCTTCATTGCTTGGCTCACCATCCTTACTCTCTACGATTTTCTCTTTCTCTTTCAAGGATGGTGGAGTCACCTCTTTCCCACTTCTAGTCATGATCGCATTCAAATCCTTAGGATTCTTATCAGTATTGCTTGGCAATCCTCCAGGAGGTCTAGTTGAGACTTGCTCAGCTAATTTGTCCTATTTGGTGAGTGAGAATTTGGATTATGGCTTCTTGGTTGGTCACCTTAGCATCGTTCTTCTGACAATATTGGCTAAAGTTAGTGACTAACTCAGCCATCGATTTTGAAAGTTGTCCCATATTGTCAATAACGACGTTACTCATTTTTTATATAGCAGCTTCCCAACCAAAAGTTTTAGTTTGCTGGGGTACATAAGTAGTTGGCGGTTTAGGCCCTTCTCCTCCATTAGGGTCACTATATCGGAATCCAGGATGGTTATGATTAGGCTTATATCCTCTCCATTGATTTCCTTGTCTTCCAATATAATTGGCTTCTTCAGTACCAACATTCACACTTTGATTAATCACTTCGATTGCCCCATTCTCCACTTGCCATCCTCTCTTGCATTCCATCTACCTTATTGTTGATAACAGACAATTGTTCTAAGATTTTATTGGATGCACTATCCTCAAATATATCAGCGGCCATCTTCACAGTTGCTATGTCATTGCCTCCCCATTGACTATTCATCGCTGTTTGCTCCATCTTTCCTTGTGCCTCCTAAGGAGATAAAAGAACAAACGCTCCATTGCTAGAGGCATCTACTCTAATTTTCTCAGTCTCTCTCAATCCATGGTAAAAAGTTTACATTAAAAGCCAAAGAGAGATATCATGATGAGGACACTTTCTCATAGCTTCCTTAAAACGCTCCCAAGCTTGATCAAAACTCTCCCCAGGTTGTTGCTTAAACCCCAAGATGTCTTGGCGTAACTTAAAGGTTTTTCCTAAAGGAAAGTATTTATTCATGAATTTTTGCAACAATTGTTCCCAGGCTGTGATTTCTTCATCCATAGCCTGCCTCCATTTTCTGTCTTTTGCTACTTCCTCATAAGTGATTGGATCATCACTAGCAAATAGAGCATAATAAGTGGCCTCCTCTGGTTGTGGTAAACATGTTACCTTGAAATCTGTCATCCAGCCCGGACTTTTTCTAGTTCTCTGAGGTTTGTTTGCTGAACCCTCAGCTGCTATCTCATAACTTGAGTCTGCTGAACTTGGGTCTGCTGAACCCTCAGCTGCTGCTGTCAATTCAGTGTCTTGAGTCTGCTGACCCTAAGTCTACTGAATATCACTCTGCTGATTTTGAGTCTGCGGATCCTCAGTAGGCTCTTCATCTATTAAATTCTGGTTTGGATGGAACTGAGCATTGTTTGCTTCCCAATCCCAGGTTTTTAGTTCATCAAACACCACATCTCTGCTGATCACTATCCTTTTGGTTATAGGATTATACAACTTGTATGCCTTGGACTTTTCACTGACCCCTAAGAACACACATTGGTCCCCTTTATCACTGAGTTTCTTCATGTTTGCATCTGGAATATGAGCATAAGTAATGCATCCAAAAATCTTAAAGTGACTTACTGATCGAACTTTTCTAAATGTCCAATCTTACTGGCAGTGTACCGGGTCAACTGTAGTCTAGTCTGGTGGTCAAGGTCGTATCCACGAGGATTGTGAGGTTGAACACCGAAAAGCTATCATTACTTTGATCTAATTCACAATAATTCAAGAAAGTAAATGTATCTATGATTCTACTACTACAAAGGGTGATAAAATAATGAAAAGCCTAGCCAAGATAGTGCAATGATCAAGCCAATCTCTACTAGTGTCATGAGAATTAACTACCTACTAACCTTCCATTAATGTTCAAGTGTGTGTTACCGGTGCACTCCTAAGCTAATAGTTTCCCCTCATACGAGTGAATGAAACTACTATATGTCTCCTCCTTGGTCTAAGTGTCCTAGATCTAATGATTCAACATGATACGAACTTGAATGCAATGACAATGTCAATATTCCCCGGATAAGAAATCGATTTCCAATTAAGGTCAATTTTACCTTCCGGTTCTCCTATTCCTTCTCCCACACCAAACATCTCCTTTCGGTCTCAATTAAGTGTGTGTGTGCTAGTGCTGGGTGATCAATCCAACACCAACAAGCAATACAATGCAAATAGAAAAAGATAACAACAACACATGAAACTATGAAATACAAATTAACGTTCTCAATCAACTAATAGAGATTAATAACTATCACAAATACATAATCTTGGCTAGCAAAAACTTAGCCTTCCATGGCTATGAAACCACAACTGTCACTTAGGGGTTTCATAACTATGAAACTAGCACTAAAAGTAAATAAAGAAAGTACCCAAAAAGATAGCAAACACCTCAAGGAAGAATAATAGCATTAACCTCACAAGCTTCTTCAGTGGAGAAAACAACACCAAGGAGATGAAATTATTCCACAAAATTCACTCTAAAGGATCTGGATTGGATGTTCCAATGTTTACTAGTAGATTAATTAGCTAAACTAATGCTAAATTCAGGCTAGAAGAGCCCTTGGAGGGAGTCTTCAAGTTTTGGGGTGTTGGGGAAGAAGATGGGTTTGGTAGTTTTGACAAATTCGATCCAAAATTAGGTTTTAAAGGCAGAAAACTGCTCCTGTGATGTTTTGGCGTGCATCACTAAAGGTTTGACGTGCGTCATTAAAGGCCTGAAACTCTCTGAATAGCTACAGTGACGTTCGACGCGTGCCACTAAAAGTGGTGTGCGCCGATTTCACAGCAGCTCAGCAAAATCGCCATAACTTGAGTTATACAGCTCCGATTGATGTCACTAAAATTGAGTTGGAAATCTCATTTCTTCATCTACAACTCTCATTCATAAGTCTTCTCCAGAAAATGCCACTAACCTGGGTCAATTGTCCGTTGAATGCATGCTACGGTAGAAACGCAAAAGACAAATGATCCGTTTGACTTGTTAGCTCCCGGCACACTCTTCTAGCCATCAAAAGATGTGTTTAGCTCAACACATGACATCACTCGGGGTTTTGGTTAACCTATAATCCTGCAATACAACACAAAAATACCAAGCGTAAACCCGACACGACGCTCTGGTTACTATAACCGGTACAAAACTATCAAAATAGGATATTTTATATATAATTACTATCTACACATTTGGGTGAAAATAAGCAACTAATGACTCAAATTGATACGATAACATAAATAAATGCATAGAAATAGGGATAAAACATCATGAAATGCATCAACTAGTTGACTCACATCACTTATAGATGGTTTGATTAAGCTCCATGCTTCTTCGGGTGTCATTTCTTGAACAGAAAAGGTTGGGCATCTGTTCAGAACATGCACACTCCAACTTACTGCCTCTGGCCAGAATCTTTTAGGCACATTTCCATAGGCCAACATGCTTCTTACCATATCCAGAATTGTCCTATTCTTCCTCTCAGATACACCATTTTTCTGTGGTGTATAGGCTGTTGTCAATTCCCTTCTGATTCCATTACTGGTACAGAAATCTTCAAACTCTGCTGAGCAAAATTCTCCTCCTGTCTTTTCTCAGACTCTTGATATACTGACATGTCTCCTTTTCTCTTAACGGTTTGAAGCTCTTGAATGCATTCAATGCTTCAGACTTTTCTGACAAGAATTCAACCCAAGTTTTTCTAGATAAATCATCAGTAAATGTAATGAAATACCTCTTACCTCCATTGGATGATGGGTTGATTGGGCCACACAAGTCTGAATGGATGAGTTCCAGCACTTGTTTTGCCCTCAAATATTTTCCTTTTGGGAAAGGATGTCAGGACTGCTTTCCTTTAGTGCATTCTTTACAGATCTGCTGAGGAGTCTGAATTTGTGGAAGTCCTTTAACAATTTCCTTATGTTGAAGTGTTTTCAAACCACCAAAATTGAGATGTCCATATCTGTAATGCCATAACCAAGATGCATCATTCAATTCTGCCATAAGACATGCTTGTGGCTCATTAATCTCCAAAGGAAACAATCTGCTGGCATTCATGGGAACTTTTGCAATGATTCCCTTGCTTGGATCCTTGATTTCACACTCCTTATTCTTTATAATAATCTCATACCCATTTTCTTGCAACTGTCCAACACTTAACAGATTGCACTTCAGATTAGGAACATATAAAACACTAGAGATGGTTTTAGATGTCCTATTTTGGATCCGATACATATATTGCCTTTTCCCTTAACACTGAATGAGGAGTTATCTCCAAACTTCACCTTTGAATGATAATATTCATCAAAATAAGAGAATGATGCCTTATTACCACACATGTGATTAGTGCATCATGTATCAACATACCATACTTGGGGTACTGAAGTCTGCTCATGCTGTGTTGTCATCAGCAGAGTCTCATCCTCCTCTTTGTCAACAAAGTGACTCGGCTGAGTCCCTTTCTCCTTGTCTGCTGGCAATTTGGTGTAGCATTCTGACCGGTAGTGTCCAAATTTGTGACACCTAAAGCATTCGAAATTCTTTTTGCTTGCAGTACCTCTACCCTATCCATTCTTGGATTCCTAAGAGTTGTCCCTACTGTCAGAATCTCTGGTAGTTCTCCATCTACCTCTTCATCTTGCCTCTACCCCTGCCTTTATAACTGCTATTATAGGTAGTGGTCTTCAAGGCCTGCTCTTCATTGGATGCTGCTGATCATCTCTTCATCTTCTGTTCATGAACTTGTAAAGAACTTTGCAATTCATCAAGAGACAAAGCATCAATTTCTTTTGACTCCTTAATGGAGCATACCACATAATCAAATTTTGAGACGTGACCTCAAAAGTTTCTCCACAATCAGCATAATCCGCGTCACAATATCCACAATCAGCATAATCAGCGTCACAATATCCAACAAGTCTACATGGCAATCCTTTCCGGTAGAAAATACCGTAGTCATAAGTTCCTTTGACGTACCTCATAATTTTCTGAACTAACTGCCAATGTGGCTTTCTTGGACTTTTCATAAATCTGCTCGTAACGCCAACTGCAAAGGAAATGTCTGGTCTTGTTAACGTCAAGTATATCAGGCTTCCTACTAGTCGTCGATAACTTGTAGGATCATCCAACTCTTTGCCTTCTTTTGAGCACAACTTGACGTTGACTTCAATTGATATTGGAGAAGGCTTGCAATCTATCATTCCAGACTTCCTTAACAATCCTTAACATACTTCTGTTGGCAAAGGAATGACCCATCTTTAGTGTACTTCAAGTCCAAGAAAGTACTTAAGCTCTCCCAGTTCTTTCATTTGAAACCAGACTGATAAGTTCCTCTTGACTTGTTGAACTTCTTTGTCATCATCTCCAGTGATGATGAGATCATCAACATATACCAAGACGACTGTTAATTTGTTATTTTGATGCTCGATGAAAAAACTTGAGTCGGACGGGGCCACGGAGAATCACTATGAGTCGGGAACTCTTCAATTTTTCCGTACTAAGCCCTTGGCGCCTGTTTCAATCCATACAACGCCTTTCTTAACTTGCACGCGTATCTAGGATGATTCTTGCTCTCAAAGCCTTTCGGTTGCTCCATGAATATGTCTCGATCGATCTAACCATGTAGGAAGGCGTTCTTGACATCCATCTGCCATAGCTTCCAAGACTTACTAGTTTCTAGTGCTAGTAGGACTTGTACTGTAGTTATCTTCACCACCGGGCTAAACGTTTCATTATAATCTAAGCCATATTGTTGTGAGAAACCTCAAGCAAATAATCGAGCTTTATGTCTTTCTATGGATCCGTCTTGTCGTGTTTTCACCTTGTAAACCCATTTGCAAGATATTGCTTTTACTCCTTCCGAAAGAGGAACAAGTTCCCAAGTCTGGTTTTGCTTAAGCGCTTGAATTTTCTCTTTCATCGCCTCGATCCATTCACCCTTTTTAGATGCCTCATCATAGCTTGAAGGCTCCATAGTTGCATTATCATCAACTGTCGCAATGTTATCATACTTAGGATTTGGTTTCCTTTGACGAGTTGATCTCCTAAGTTGTTCTTCAAGATGATCAACTTCCTCCATCTTCAGTGTAGGACTTTCTATACTGCTGTATTCCATCTCATGAGTTGCTGATGATTTCTCTTGACCATCATCAATTAGTTTCAAAGTGCATAACTCTTCTCCAGTATTTTCTCTTATTTTCTCTTCTAGAATAAGTGAGTCGGGAAACTCCACATCTTGAGATGACCACCAAGAAGATGCTTCATCGAATACAACATTTCTTGACACCATACATCGATTCATTCTTGGGTCACAACACTTCCATCCTTTTATTTCCTCATCGTATCCCAAGAATATGCATCTGATTGTTTTCTTGTCAAACTTGCTTCGTAGATCATCTCGGACGAATACGTAACAGACACATCCAAATACTTTGAAATGGCTTATAGTTGATTTTTCTCTTTTAAGTTTCTGATACAGTGAGATGAATCCAAGCTTTGCTTGTGGTAGCTGATTGATCACGTGGGCCGCAGTCTTCATGCGTTCTTCCCAGAAACGAGCTGCGACATTCTTTGCATGTATCATACTCCGACATGTCTCAGCTAAATATCGATTCCTTCTTTCAGCTACCCCGTTTTGTTGCGGAGTTCTCGGACATGTCAACTGCCAGCGAATATTATTTCTCCTTAAATATTCCAAGAACTCGGTGGATGTATACTCACCTCCATTATCCGTACGGAGACAACACACTGTCTGCGGAAATTCTGCTTCGACTTTACATTTGAATTCCTTGAATTTCTCCAATGCTTGCGATTTCTCCTTCATAAAATCCACCCACGTATATCTTGAGAAATCATCAATGAAGGTGATCATATATTTTGCTCCTCCAATTGACCGTTGCTTTTCTAATCCAAAAACATCCGAATGAATCAACTCGAGGGGCCCCTTTGCTCAGTATTTTGACTCTTATATGGGAGGTGATGCGCTTTTCCATATTTGCATCTGGCGCAAACCGTGTCTTCCTGACATTCTAACTTAAGAAGTCCTTTGAGCATGGACTCCTTCATCATGACCTTAAGTCTCTTATAACTGACATGTCTTAAATGTGCATGCCATAGATCAGATGTGTCATTTTTCCTGGTCTTCTCTACATATGCTGCTTCAGCAGTCAGTACACATAATGACTCCTTCTTTCCACCTTCCAGGATTGGAGTCCCAACGACTCTAAGTTCATGATAAACTTTCACATCTTGTGGACTGAACAATACATAACTACCCGACTCTGTGAGCTGTGATACTAACAAGAGATTTTTCTTCATTCAATCAACATGCATCACATTTTGCAGTATCACTGGCTGAGAATTTGAGTTTGGCGTGATCACTGTCTCTCCAATGTGCTTGATTGGAAGCTTTGTGTTGCCCGCTGTTACGACAACACGACCGCCCATGTATTCTGTCATTCTTTGAAGTCTATCTCTATCACCAGTCATATGATTGCCAGCCCCTGAGTCAACGATCCACAGATTGTGAAAGTTAACACACCCAATATCTCTTGTCATAGTTGCAGCACAATTTACTTGGCCTTGTTCTTTCTCCATAGTAGTGTCAATATTTGCTTCCTCGGACTTCAATCCTGAGAAAGCTGCATGAACATCCCACTCCGTTTCACTTTGATCATCTCGGGTATCTGAAGTGGCAGCATTTCCTTCAAATTGTCTCTTCTTGAATCTACAATCTCTTGCAAAATGTCCCCTTCTGCCACAATTGAAGCAAGCATTTTGTTGCTTGTGAAAGCGATTGTCTCCTCCTTAAGGTCTATCATTACTTTTCTTATTATCATGTCTCTTCTCTTCAGCTCCCTCTCTTTGGTAACTCCGTCCTTCATCCTTTTGTTGTTTTCCATCATATTGTCTTTTGAATCCCTTATTGTTATATCTATTTGATTTTCCTCTTGCTTGACTTGCATACAACGCCTCTTCTTCTGACTTTATAACTACGCCTGCCATCTGCTTAGCCAACGACTCCTGGTCGGCTAATAAATTTTCTAGCTCATCAATGGTTGGTTGCGTGGCCCAACCTAGTTTCGCTGTTGGGAAACTCCGATACTCGGGTTTTAAACCGTGTATCAATATTCTTCTCATCCGAGACTCACCAATTTTGGACTCCGGATCTAATTCGGAAATCTCATAACACAGAGATTTTACCTTGGTGAAATAATCTCTGATTGATAGATTTCCCTAGATGAGCGACATCAACTCATTCTCCAGGATCTGTAGGCG
The DNA here is from genome assembly GCA_036785695.1 of Gentiana straminea. Classification (NCBI taxonomy): domain Eukaryota; kingdom Viridiplantae; phylum Streptophyta; class Magnoliopsida; order Gentianales; family Gentianaceae; genus Gentiana; species Gentiana straminea. Next base: position 26,768,529 of record JAVUPR010000061.1, read on the forward strand.
TGAAATGTTCTTCCTCGAGAAACGACTAGCCAAAGTGTCCCATGCTTCCTTCGGCGTGGTGGCTTTCCAAATATGTTCAATCATCTCATCTTCGATCGATGTCTTTATAGAAAACATGGCTTTCACAGCTTTAACCTTCCATTTACGCAAAGCCGTGGCATCTGTTGAAGCGGGCGGCGTTGCATCACTTCCGGTGACATACTCCAACAAATCTTGGCTCTCTAGGTATGATACCATACATGATTGCCATGTGCTATAATTATGATTGTTCAATTTTTTAAGATTACTCACCGAAAAATCCACCATCGTGACTTAGTTTTGCTGCACCGTCAAACACTAAGTAAGCTAGGTCCCCGACCAAATAGCTCCACAGTCCTGGACTGCGCACGAACAAGAATCCTTGATTGATTCTTCTCAACCGGTGAATAATATCCTCCGACCGTTTATTTCGGCAGAGTGACGATGTCGTTGGTCCCCGACCAAATATCACCACCACAAAAAAAACTACGCCCGATCGACGAGGCTCCGATACCACTTGTTGTTACTAATATTAAATATTAGAATGGACGGGACACTCAACTTATATAAGAAAATGCCAAGGCTTTTATATTGCAAAAGAAGTTGTATACATGAAAGTGGAATTGCTTTTCTTGGTGCTAGTTGGAGGCCAAATGATTCCTATTTATTGTTGCCGATGTCGGCTCATTGGAACAATCTAGTATGTCCCACTAGAAAACTCTAGCATAATATAGACCCTACTTTTTGCTAATTTAATTTATGGCTACATTATTTACGTTTCCCAAAGGTGCTAGCATTCTCTAGCAACTACCCTTCTGTTCCAATTTATTTGGGACTTATTTCTTTTTTGGCTGTCTTAAAATAAGTCTCATAACTCAAAATAGACTTAAAGTTTTTGTTTTAATTGCCTCAATTGCCCAACTCATTAATTGACATCTCTGAAATATTGTGAAAATAAAACTACATATAAAAGGGTTAAAAAGGTAAATTAGTTAAGTTTTAAATGACTAAACAAGTCATTAATTGATGTCTCCTTAAATCTTGTGATTTCCAAAAAGTCACAAACAAATTGGGACGGAGGGAGTAGTAAGCAATAGAATAATCAAGAGAGTCGGTGCTCTCTCAACAATGTCTGGTGTTTGTGACGTTGAACGCGTCATGGAAGCAGAAGAAGACGACGTTTGCCCTGAGGATTGCGAGTGTACTGCGGAGGCCATTCCCGAGGACGACAACTCAGAGGATGGCGTCGGTGGATTCAAACCACGGGACTTTTTTTGTATGTGAGCCCATAAGCAAACGATGATGAAAATATATATATACATGAAGAGACACCGGTAACATTTCCAATATATTTTTCTCAGAGGAAAAAAAAAAAAAAAAAAAAAAAAAAAAAACTTTTCCAATATAATAAATTAACTTGTATCTGTTTCTCAAAAAAAAAATAAAAAAAATAAAAAAAATACTTGTATCTGAATTTCAAATGAATGTCGTGTATTTCCAACAACTAAATCAACATTATATATACATTCCTTTTACATAAAAAATGGTTTCAAAATATTGTACTTCTGCTGTTTACTCGATCCTGCAGTTGCTAATTTTCAAGTTTTCGATGTTATTTGTATGATGAAGAAAAAAAAAAAAGAATCTTAGTAGAGATCGTTGGTTTCTATACTTGTTGTAGCTTAATCACGTGTTACAAAATCACAATGTAAGTTTATTAGCAGATAGAACATCTGGTCACTCAGGCAAATTTTATGTTGGTCTAATCATAAGTTTAAATTGGTGGTCCCGAATCAATCATAATTTTTTTTTTTTTTTTTTTGTTGGTCTCATGTTTAGGAAAAAAAAAAAAAACATTTATTTTACGTTATGTGATTGGTGTAGAGGTGATGACGGTCATTAATTGCTTAGTGAATTACCAACGTATGAACTAAAGAACGTAAATAATTGTCTCTAGTTAGTTGTAACGGTTGGAAAATTAGCAAAAGAATGAACTCTTTTAGGACATGTTTCTTCTGTTACAATTTACACAAATTTTATCCTGGTCCAACCACAACTATGACATGGTGATCCCACACCAATAAGATTTAATCATTATCTTGATTGTAGGAAGAAAATAATTATTTAAAAAACATAATTGGTTGAAAATTGCTAACTTGGTGCGTATTTGGTTGGTTCTGGACCACCGTAAAACTACTATACAATTTAACACTCAAAGAAACTGCCAAAAATCTCTCTAAAAATACAATAGAAGTGTTTGATTCAAACGTACAGTGACTCGTTTGAATAGAGCTGAGACACTCAAGAACATATTGTTGATGTTTCTGACTTAGATTAATTTCGTGCTTGCAACCATTCCCTTTTATAGGTGAAACGTGCCTCATCTGAATTGAGATACACTTTCATGAAACGTAACGGTCATCTCAATTCATCCCACGAGCTGTATATCTTTGGTCTAAAAGCTATTTCTCTATATCTTAGTGAAGCTTTGTTAAACGTAGTGCCTGAAAAAACAATATTGTGGTGTTTTTATTTATTTAGTAGGAGTGACATATATTAATGATCAAGTTGTTTTATGCTTATCGTATGCATTTAATATACCTCGCACAAAATCCATCAATATCATTGTATGAGGCTATATTTCTCAGTAAATCATGTTATGCAAGAGAATTGATATTTCCAATTCAAACACCGTATATGTGTCTGGAACACTTAAGTGTGGTTGACTAACGTCTTTGTATGACATTTGTGTATAATTTGATTATATAAAACTAGAACCGATTTAGCCTGAGTCTCTCAGATAATTTTATGGTGAGAAACGTTAGTAAATCCCAAAGATGATCATATATAGGTTGATCACTTTAATCAAGTGATACAGTGAGCTGGAAATGTTCTCAGCAAGAGATCACTGTAGATTCTGCAACTAGGCCAAAACACCGTATATGCTTTAGAGGCGCAGCGGGAGCAGTACATGGATCCAAGAGGTTCATTCATGAACCTTGTGTGGTTCTTCCACCTTTACTATATAGGCGATATAGTAGTGGATTCATTGCTTGAATCAAGGACCAAGGTCTCATCAGAGATTCATGTGTGTGTTTAAGTGGTTCCAATTGACCTGATCATTTGGAGAATGCTATGAGGATAGTCTGAGTCCCCATGGATAGTGGTCCGTTCACGCTTAGGGTTCATTGTGAGTATTGCATAAGATTCTTGTGTTACAACTTGGTCTTGTGTGTACGAGTGATTGGCTTTAGGCCAAGTGGGAGATTGTTGAAATAGTGTTCTAAACCCAATCAAGTTGGACCGGATCCGACCGGGTCGGATCATTTCAACTATTTCTTCATGTTTGTACATATGATAAATGGCTTTCTGTTATTATGTATTTGTGCGTTTAACGAACCAATTATGATATTGTATATATGATAACATCCTTAGTATTAAACTGTGATAGAGAAACCATGATAGTGATTATGGTTGATAAGATCCCGACTCACTTTAAAAATGTTTCGCATGTGCTATTAAACAAGACATTAATAGTACGGTTAGACTAGCACGTATTGTATGTCTTCTATCTTATGAAGATAGGTATAGATCTCGTCTATCGAAGTGTATGGACAATTGGACCGTACGTGGACGTGTATTGGAGAATGCGTATGTTAGACTGACCCACTTACTTTAAGTGTCGCAGTATGTGACGGTTATGTAATTATCCTGAGACCGGAGTCTTCAAGGCATCGCAGTGTGGATTGTCATGCTTTGACACTATTGAGGTTTCCCCTAATCACGGGGCGATCATGCGGTAGTGCTCGGGTGTGGTATTGAAGCATGCGTAGGATACATGTTGCTCGTCTGGAAATCGCGTATCCTAATGGTAGGAGTACATATCCGAAAGGGCATTCTTATAAGGAATGTCTAGCTCTCGTGAACCTTTGCAAAGTGGGAGTAAATGAGTTACTTCGAGAGAGATTGATATCCAGATTATAAGATACGGTCGTTAATGTATTGACACTCGAGATACGACCATATGGATGTTATAACAGCGATAGGATTCTATTTTCGCGGTAACTGTTTCACATGAAAGGTAGTAGTCATTGCATTTGACTCTTTCGATGATTGGGTGTCATGACGTGTTGCTAGACACTATTCATGATCGTTAGGTATGAAGGGCATTTTAGTAAATGCACTTTATGTCTACGGCCAACACATTCGGAAGCTTATCGGGTCACACACATAAGAACATCTAGCCGGATTAAAATGCGGTTATAATGATAACCAAATAAGAAACTTTTTATCTCGACTATAATGTTTTATAATGATATATTAATATTGTGATATTTATTTATTATAAATAAAATATAATACAAGATATATATATATATATATATATATATATATATATATATATATATATATATATATATATATATGCACATTTGTAAAAGATATATGGTAATATAATATAATAATAAAGATATATTCAATATTAGATATTGACAATATATATATCTTGAAAATATTTAATATAAGATATTGATATTAATAAGATAAATCAAGAAAATATACTTTCCTTTTTTTATTAGAAAATTGTTCTTTCTAACTCCAAGCATGAAGTTTTTCCCATTGGGAATGGGACTACATTGGGACGTAGGCCACCTCTATATAAGAGTTGTATGCCTAGCTCTTTTGTATCATCCCAATTCCAAGAGTTCAATAATTCTTGAGAAAAAATAGAGAACTTCCGAGAGAGAGTTTTGAAAGAGAAAAAATGTCGGTCTAGCAACCGAGTTTGTCTAGTAGCAATCCAAGGCAGGATTCCGGTGGGTGCTCGTGTGGATACCAATAGAGGCCGAGCACTTGGGCGGCTTTGGGCACTACTACTTTTCTGTAGATGATTAAAGCTTCGATCTTTTAGATGATCCAAAATATATTCTTTGTTTACTACTTTTATGCTTATTGCTTAAACGAAGTCGATCTTGGTAAAAGGATATCAAAATTTTATATTCTGATACGTTCCCGCATTGATTTCCTAACAAGTCATATGTTTGATCTTGTGCACACTGATGGCTGGGGTCCATCCCCTGTCAAATCTACTAATGGATATTCCTATTATGTGCACTTTTTGGATGATCATACTAGATATACTTGGCTCTACCCCTTAAAATAGAAATCTGAGGTTTATAATATCATCAAACAGTTTCAAAAAATGGTAGAAACCCAGTTTTCCACCACTATTAAGTGCATATAGTCTGATTGGGGTGGTGAATGTAGGAGTATTGAATCTTATCTTAAGGACCAAGGCATTATTTTTAGGCATCCTTGTCCTCATGCATGCCCATGCACAACATGGAAGGGCAGAAAGAAAACATAGGCATGTGATTGAATTAGGTCTTACTCTTTTAGCTCAAGCATCTATGCCCTTGAGTTTTTGGTGGCATAATTTTCAGCAAGTTGTCTTGATCATAAATATTCTGCTTACACCTGTCCTAAAAGGTTTCTCTCCTCATGAGTGTCTGTACAACATTAAACCTAATTATAAGATTTTTAAGGTGTTTTTAGATGTGCCTGCTATCATCATTTAAGGCCCTTTCAAAACACTAAGTTTCAATTCCCATTCCAGAAAATGTGTCAATCAGGGCCTTAGTTCAGTTCACAAAGGGTATCAATGTTTGGATGCAAGTGGTAGAATTTACATTACAAGAGATGTGATTTTTGATGAGTCTATTTTTCCCGTTGTCAGTGGCTTCTCACAGGGGCCTCATAGATCTGTCCTTGTCACACCAGAATCTGAAAGTCAATTTATGTTACCCTTCTTGCACTCTCAAAATGATGGCACTTCTCAATCAAGTACAGACACTCCAGTTGTTTATGTAACTTCTGATACTCCTACTTTTACAATGCATGTTCACTCTCCACCTGTATTGCATCATAATTGCATCACCCACACAAGATACCTATTTTTCCTGTGTCACCTATATCAGCATCACAATTCACACCACCAAGACAATCCACACCACAAAACCAATCTATCACTCCCATATCCACTCCAAACTCCACTTACATATCCAGTCCATCTCCAAACACCCACACCCACACCTCCTTATAATCCCTAACTTATCAAGACTCTAACTATGATCACTGGAGCAAAAAAAGTGCATCTTTAAACCCGAATATTTTGATGTAGTTACTCATCATACTGAACCTTCAAGTGTTTCAGAAGCATTGACTACTGCAAAATGGAAACAGGCCATGGAGGAGGAGTATCAAGCTTTTATGACGAATGATATATGGACATTAGTCCCTCCTTCTACAACTCAAACTATGGTTGGAAGTAGATGGGTGTACACACTGAAACTAAAGAATGATGGTTCAGTGCTCAAACACAAATCTAGATCGGTGGCTAAGGGCTTCAGTCAGACCTATGGGATAGACTTTACAGAGACCTTTAGCCTTGTAGCGAAGGCCCTAACCATTAGAGTTGTTCTCTCTCTTGTTGTTACTTGCAATTGGCCTATCAATCAAGTTGATATAAACAATGCTTTTCTGAATGATCCTTTAAATGAACCAGTATATATGGCTCAACCAGAAGGGTATTGGGATTCTAATAGGCCCCACTATGTTTGCAAACTTAAAAAGGCCTTATATGGTCTTAAACAGCCTCAAGGGCATGGTTTGAAGCCCTAAGATCTCAGTTGTTAATGTGGTCATTTAAACAGTCTGTCTGTGATAATTCTTTATTTATTCTTAGGACTGATGATCTCCTTCTTATTGTGTTAGTATATGTGGATGACATACTTGTCAATGGAAACTCACCAAAGCACATTGACAAGTTTATCTAAATATTGGACTCCAAATTTGCCTTGAAAAACTTGGGACCTGTATCACTCTTTCTGAGGATGCAGGTTGTTAGGGATTCGTCTGGTTTGTATTCAAATCAAACTCAGTATGCAACACATCATTTATCCACACTAGGGTGTGATTCCCTTAAACCCTGTCATACTCCTATTGTTACTAGCAAGAAACTTGAAGAAGAGCCAGGGGAACCATTCCAGAATGTTACATTGTATGGGAGTGCTATTGGCGGCCTACAAAATATAACTTGTACAAGGCCTGATCTTACCTTTGCAGTAAACTACTTGAGCCAATTCATGCATAATCCTCATTTTGAGCATTGGAAGGCAGTCAAAAGGGTGTTAAGATATGTTATTGGAACTCTCACACTTGGGCTTCACTTCAAACCTGCTGCATGTCTCACTCTCACTGGTTTTTCAGATGCTGACTGGGATTTTCCACAATTGATAGGAAATCTGTGGGAGGCTATTGTGTGTTTCTTGGCGAATCCCTTGTCTCTTGGAGTTCAAAAAAACAAGATGTGGTATCAAGATCAAGCACTGAGTCAGAATATAGGGCCTTGGTCAATGTTACAACTGAGATCAAGTAGATATCCTCTTTTATGTCTGAATTGAAGATCGGACTTACTGGCCTAATGTTTGGTGTGTAACACTAGTGCATCATTCCTAGCTTAGAATCCTGTCTATCATGCCATGACAAAGCATATAGAGATAAATGTTCATTTTTTGAGAAATGAAGTACTAAACAAGAAGTTAAATGTCTGTTATATCCCTTCTTCATATCAGGTTGCTGATTGCATGACCAAGCCCTTAACCATTTCTCACTTTCAGAGTTTTAGAAACAAACTCAATGAGTTTCCACCACCACTGAGTTTGAGGGGATGTTAAAATAAGGTGATGTGACAACATCACAGCTGTCCATGTGTGATTAGATCTAGCGGCTGATATTGTGTCCATGGTTAGAGAATATTCCCAACAAATCTATTCTTGGATTTGCTGCTAGCCGTTGTTGTCTGGTACCTTATGTATAAGCCATGGAGCCGAGTAATTGAATCAAGAATGATGAATATTGAAATGAATTCCTAAGAAATTATCATCATGCATCTTCTATTTTCTTAAGTTTCAGGGATGAGTAGCCAAAAATGTAAATCACAGATATATAATCAAGTTCTTCATGTGAGAATTATAAGGTGAATATTATAAATAAATTGAGCATATGTGAATGAGGATAAGGTATAACGAAGGAATTTACGGAACATGCTAACTTCATCATCGTATTGTCCTTAAATTATTAGTCAATATGAAATGATTAAATCATATGATTGACTTCATTCCATAAGATGAAGAAATTATTAAATTAACACCAGGCACTATATCAATCAGCATTAGGCCTATTGATTCACTAACAGGAACGACAATTAAATCGGTGCAGTTAAATGAATTAAACAAAAGGTGTTAGGTCCTTTTAAATAACCCAGTCATATATCAACTTTCATTAATATAAAAGATAAGATAATAGTGGTGAGTAAAAGAGTAGGTTCCATATGCTGATGGAAATGTCTATGGTGAGATGAGATATATAATGTTAATTATCTATCTTCAAATCAGTTTAAGTTTTTTAGAGATATGGTAGTTCAACATGGTATGAAAGCGGAATGTCCTGAGTTCAAACACTGCTTCCAGACAATTATAAAAATAAAAAATAAAAACAAGTGTTGGGTCTCTCTCTTCTTACAGGCCCACACTTCAAAAAAAAAAAAAAAAAACAAGTGTTGGGTCTCTCTCCCCTCCTATAGGCCCACACTTGATCAGGAGGCGTATTGAGATATATAATGTTAACACTTCCCAAAAAAAAACAAATCAAGTGTTGGGTCTCTCTCCCCTTCTATAGGCCCACACTTGAATGGGCGTATTGAGATATATAATGTTAATTATCTATTTTGCCATCAGCTTAAGTTTTTGGGAGAGATGGTAGTTCAACACATCCCACACGTATGCCTGGTCTATCATTTGTTCCTGTTGGGACAGATTGCTCACACTCTTGAATGAAAATTATGCAAGTGTTGGACAGATTGCTAACACTTGAGGGGGTGTTGGGACAGATTGCCACACTCTTAATGTATAAGAAATATAGTAGCACATTTACTAACACTAATTGGTTTTAGTACAACGGTAAGCGTTTGATCTTAACATGATAGCAGAGCCAAAGGTCACGGGATCAAACTCTGGTTGGAACATTATTTTAAAAAAATTGTGCAAGTATTGGGAGAGACCGCCTACACTCTTGAATGAAAATTGTGCATTGATCGAAAATTGTGCAAGTGTTGGATAGATTGCAGGGGGTGTTGGGACAGATTGTCCACACTATTAATTTATAAGAAATATAGTAGCACATTTAATAACATCAATTGGTTTTAGTATAACGGTACACCAATTGGTTTAGTACAACGGTAAGCACTTGATTTTAACAGTTCATTTTTCAAGTTAAAAGACAAGTGTCCTAACTAACATTTCTATCTAGTACTAACCACATGTAGGGCTGATCGAGATACACAACTAACTTTTAGTTACATGCACCAAGTCAAAAGATATTGCGTAGATATTTTGATTTATTCGAAAACAATAACGGAGCTTTTTTAGAAAATGGTCATTTCGAATCTAACGAGTGCAAGATAAGTTTTACAGTAATTGGGAATCCGGCCATATATTGCACTATGAATTCATCACCAACTCTACTATAAATAGAAGTATAGACATACCATATTATCATAACCATTTTCTTGCATTTTCTTGCATTGATAGAGTTAGAGGTTTAATTATCATAACCATTTTCATGCATTTTCTTGTAACATTAATAATTTTGGGAATTAAAACAAGAAGATGATGGCTAAGCTAGCAATAGCATGCATCCTTCTCATTTTCTCTACTGCCTCATGTTATCTTCTTCTCTCTTATTCTTCATTTGTTCAGATATAAATTATATATTTATGATGTAACTTACCCTTTTTCATTTAATTTGACCATAAAAACAGTGATGATGATGGATGCAACTAAGGACGTCTCAGAATCAGATGATGCTAAAGAAGTACCTAGAAAATTGCTGCGCACTCAATTAATGTTGGGCTTAGCTGATCAACAACAGACATCTGAAAAACCATTTCATAAAACTCATTTTGATTTGACATCTATGCCGATAGATAACGACGAAAAAATGACTGATTCTCAGCCTGTTCTTGTGCCTGTGCCTGAACCTGGTGTTTGTGATGTTGAATGCAACTTGGACGAAGAACCGGAAGACGTTTGCCCTGATGTTTGCGATTGCATCGAAGAAACCATCCCGGTAGACGACGACCCAGAGTTAGAGGGTGTGGATTCAAACAACGGGCTTTTTTATATCTGTGAACCCATAGGCAAACGATGAAATTAAATATATAAATGTAACATGAAAGAGAGACAACAGTTACGCAACTTTAATTCCAAATAATAAACCTGTATTACCAAATGAATTTCGGGAAGTATTGATTGTAGTACGTAATTGGGGACATTTTATATGAAAATGGTCACGAGAAAGAAAAATATGTATTGCCAACAACTAAAATCAACATTTTACTCCCCTTTTAATTTATAGCAAATATGGTTTCAAAATTTTGTACTTCTGTTTAATTACTCTCACATGCTATTGTCAATGTCAAGTTTTCCATGTTATGTTGTATATATGATGAAGAAAAAACGAATCTTGGTAGGGATTGATGGTTTCCATACTTCTAGTAGGTATTCACGTGAAGAAATGAACACAGAAAATTACAATAACATATTCTTATATCATTGATTATGGTCCACATCCTATTCACTTTATTGATTGACATGAGTGATATGGTTTCACCATCATCAATAGTGTAAAAATATATATAGTTATTGTTATAAACATTTTATTGAGTTTTGAGCCTAAGGTTTGTTATAATGAAGCCTTTTCTAAATTATATATATATATAGAACACTTCAATTCAAACGAGAAGTTCTTCCAAAGTCTTAAGTATATGAATCCGTAGAAGAAAAGATGTATTGGCCTAATTAAGTTGAAGGTTACATTAATGATGTGTTGGTTCTGTAGAAATTCTGCTTATTGATCAAGAAGATGATCAAATCAGAATTTGCCGAAGAAGAAATGAAGTTGAGCACTTAGTTCAATGAAAAACGGAATCAATCTCAATTGATCCAACTAAAGAGCAAAAAAAAACTGAAAAAGAAACGATTGAGAAACACAAGGTGTTTGATGTGTGTCTCTAAGAGGCTCACGTCACGTTAACACCTATTAAATGCCCTGATTACATAGGCTGTTACAACTTAACTTCTAAAAGCTTCAAGGCATCATCTGAAAGCTTCAATAGCAGCTGCTTTGATGATGTTCGCTATGTGCCTGACTTTGAGGACTGATGTGTAGCTGATTTTTGCTTGATCTTGATGTGGAGCTCATCTGATTTTGACTAATAACTGTAATAGCCCCCCTCAAAACGGGCTAGGAGAAAATATGTTAGAAATAGGAAGCCTATGAAGAATCTGATAGAAGAGGGGTGAATCCAATGCTTTATTAAGAATATCAGCCAACTCGTACTTTGTCTTAACCGGAAGTTGTTTCACTAGTAGGGACTTGACTTTTTCTCTTACAATTCGACAATCAGTTTCAATATTCTTTGTCCTTTCATGAAAACAAATTATAAGCAATATGCATTGCTCTTTGATTGTCACATTATACAGTAAGGAGATGGGTACATGTTTTTAGGTCTTTGAGTATGTGTATAAGCCATTGCAATTCATAGACTCCCAAAGACATTGTCACGTATTATGCTTCTGGAAGCAGTTGGTTGTTTCTTGGACTTACAAGAGAAGAGAGACTACCCCACAAGGATACAGTACCCTGTTATAGATCTTCTTGTTTCATGACAACCTCTCCAATCTCAGTTTCATTGTGATGTTTGAAGAATCGTCTTCAACATATGGAGCTTTTGGTGTCGAGCCAAGTCCCATTCTGATTGCCCATTTTTGCCTTGATCACTAGAGATGGGGTTGAGGGAGGATGAAATGATTTAAGGCTCATCAATTTTTCAGGGAGAGCTAATGCTTGTTGGGTATTTTGGCTTGACACTTCTTAACATCCAAAAAGAAAGGAGCTAGATATGTTTGAGTTAAACTTGGTGATAGATTGATTGCAAAGTCATTGCCCTCATTTTCTTTTAAAATGAGCATTTCATTGACTCCCGGCCAACACCTTGTCAAATGAATTTTTTGGTGATGTTGTTGATTCAGAACCTTCATCATCAGAAATTAAATGACCTAATTATCTGGATTCTCCTCTTTGGTGAAGGTATGGGTGTTTAAAAACAACTCGAAGCGGGAGGTCTAAGGTTCGAAGAGGGGCGAATCGCTCTTTGAGAATGTGTACCCGGATTTACATCGTCCCGTGGGATTGGGAGTATGGAGACCCTCGGGGGTAGGGTTTACCCCTTTTTTTTTAGATGGAGAATGTGACGTCGAAGGTGTTTGATAAAATGTCTTGTCTATGATGCTCATCTTCGTCATCATCGAATGCAGCATTGCATTCATAGTATCTAGTCGATTCTAAAATTTTGCATGAAATGAACCAAGTTTTGCGATGGTTACAACGAGCTTTTCTACCATTGAATTATCATGCACAATTTCGGCCATGATTACCCACATGGGAGAATCAAGGCTCTAATACCAAATGAAATGACCGAGCTTGATCGAAATAAAATGGAGAATTAGGGTTTGAACATAATTATATATATTAAAAGATGAAGAAAATCAGAATACGAGCGGAAACGTGAAGACTCTGAAGAGATGTTTTATTAAAATGATAAATAATGCTTACGATGTATCTCTTATATAGTAGAGAAACCATACGAGATAAACCTAAACACTTGCATATGGCATCCATTTTTATTTTTATTTTCATCCATTCTATGTCAAATTTGTTAGACAGATGCCTCCGTCGGACGGTGCAAATGGTAAAGCAATGTTGCAGTTATCAAAGAAAACTGAAAAGATTTTTTTCGGCATAAAAAAAAAGAATGTGCCACGGGCTAAAAGCCAAGAGCCATGAGCCAGGAGTTGAAAGTCGTGGGTGTCAAAAAAACAGTATCATATTCTTCGTTGACAGAGAACGTTGCCTCCAACCCCAACAACGTTTGAGGGAGGATATTAAAAAATAAAGTCAAAAGATACGAATGGAGATCAAAAAAGGAGATAAAATATTATATATAGTCAAGATAAATTAGATTTTTGAATAAAAGATTATTTATTTGTTTATTTAAATTATTCAAATTATATTTGGATAAGTATTTAGGTTTATCTCGTATGATTTCTCAACTATATGAGAGATACATCATAAGCATTATTTATCAGAGTCTTTACGTTTCCGTTCGTATTCTGATTTTCTTCAAATTAGGCTAAAGAGGAAGAAGAAGATAGAGATAAAAGTAAGATTTTATTAATGACAAAAATCGTTTGCTATTACAACTGTATTCGAGCTATTTAGAGTACTCTATAGTTCAATCTTTGCCTACTTCAATGCCCGCTCATATAACTGAGCCGGAAACTTGAGCTCAACTCGGGAAGACGATGACGATGTTATCAACTTAAAGGTGACATCGGCACATCAGCTAAATAATTAACTTGGCCTAATGGCTATTTTTGAATTCAGAAAACTCAGGTCATGACATTTGGCAGTGGTTTTACTAGTTGTAGACAACATAGATTGTTCATATTCTCGTTCAGGGAATGCTTTATTTTTGGTTTCATATTGTCGTCTTGATTTCTATGTTTTCATTTAAACGCTTTGCGTAAACAATGTATGATATCACTACAACTTAAGACTGACATGCTTACTCGTCATAAATTGGACACATGACAAACGCTATTTTCTTATTTTACCCTCAAAGTGGGTACGGGTTGTTACACTACCGAACTAAAAGGTATGCTTTCATGGGGGCTAAAAGGTTGAGGGGTATATAAACTATGGAGATTATAAATTCATATTTCATACATCTAACAATACGAAATATATTGCTACGTTTGTGAGGGGTTCTTAATTTACTTTTACAGAAATGATAGGTATTCCTTCCGTTTTTTTTAACTGTCGCATTTAAAGAAAAAATAACTGTCATCTTTTGGATAAACTTGATCACTTATAAAAATAAAAATAAAAATGGACATGGATCCTTTATTAAAAAATTCAAACAGTAACACATTTTTTTTTAACCGGCTGTCATATCTCTTTGAAAGTGTTACCAAATAAGTGAAGTCAAATAACTATACCTTCTTCAAAAAACAAAAAAAAATTATACCTTGGCCTGTAGTTACGGCATGAATTTAACACAACACAAATGGTGAATTTGCCCAACTACAGTCACCATGATAATTCTAAAATTGATACTCGTTCTAATAAAAAAATTAGAGCACCTTACCACTTGCTACCTTCGTTCCAAAATGTAAATCATCCTACACTTTTTGATTTGTTCCACAATATAAGTCATTCTACGTTACCAATGTAATATTTACTGCTCATTTCTTTATCTTACCCCTGATTTATTATGAATGTAATAACTTTTTATTACTTAACAATTATTGCATTAATAATATTCAATGGGTATTTTAGACATTAACCTTTAAATTAATGGCATTTAACCACTATCTTAATCTTTGTGAAAATACCTAAGATGGTTTATATTTTAGAACGGAAATAGATGATGTTTAGGATTCGCCCTGTTGAAATTTATAAAATAGAGTTTGTAAAGTATTTACGGGCATGTGCGCTAAAAGATGATAACTAGTAAATGATTTGATTGAAATAAGTTTCAACATTGCGGTTGGAATTTTAAATAAATGTTACAAGTAATTAAAGAATAGACAGTAAGTAAACAACAACACTGACGATGTAAAATAATACACCACCGATGAAATGGGGTCACGTGTAATCTAAGGGTGAGCTGTAAGAGATCGAATGGCTATTGCTTGTTGGAAAGGTAATGTTTTTGGGTGTCTTATGGCTGAGTCCAAGAAGGTATCTTGGATTGCCTACGTATCCTGTGTGAAAGTCCAGGAATCAAGCCTTACGTAGTTCCTGGAGCTGTGTATTTATAGGCACATGCCCTTCCTCTGCCCTAAACTTGGGGCGGTTTGGTCTATTGACATAAATACCCTTAAATGGGCCTTGCCTCCTTGCCTCCTTGCCCAAGTAACCTGTTGGATGTGGGCCTAGGAGCCTAGGCTAAAGTACGTGATATCGACTCGAAGGGAATCGATGTGGATGTTCGAGTTCGGACACTTGGTGAATTTCTCCCGAGCCGCGGTCTTCACTGGTACATCTCGTATCGACTCGATGTGGATAATTAACACAGACTTTTCCACATGCCAGCTGGACCACTCAAATAATTCCATGTGAAGGAGTGAATTCCCGTATCATCATAAGCCCCCCAGATCGAAGGGAAGCTCATCTCGAGTGCTGATCTCGGGTCTGAAAATTTAAATAACCTTTTCGACACGTGGTCTTCTTTAGGCGGGAACACAGCTGTCCCCCCTAGCCGATTTAGGCTGTCGTAGGGTGACGTCATGCTGTCAGCATTAATTGGTGCAGGAAACGAAGCGTCTCTTATTGGGCCGCGTGGAGATTTGGCCCTTGATTCTCGCACTTACACTTCTATAACTGCCCAAAATTTGTCCTTTCAAATCATTTGCAAAATTCACACGCATATAAGGAGTCCGAACCACAGAAGCCTCCCACTTGATATTACAACTTCTGCAAATCTCAGTTTTCGCCTAAAATCTCAAGTAAGCCCTAGTTTACTCAAGTTTTCCTTCTTATTTTTGTTTCTTGCATCTTTTTCCCAAGTCCATGTCTAGTAGCGATAGCGATTCCTAAAACAGAGAAGAAATTGTTGTTGAAGAAGAGTCTTCTGAGGAAACGGTTTCTGAACATCCAACCGTCTCCGGCGAGAGAGCTACCGGAGAAGAAGAAGAGGGAGGAGAAGAAGAATCATCTTCTCGACCCACTACCAAGCGTCAAACGAGGATGAGAGGTCAAGGGCCGTACGGTTGCATCTCCAATCTGACTCCGGAGAAATCCAAAACCATCTGCACACGATACGGCATACCCTATTCCTCTGAGCGTATCAAAGTGTCACACGGTCAGCATCAGTTTGCCTGTGGCCCCCCTGGGTTCTGCCCTATTTACGAGGCGCAATTGAAGGAGGGACTTCGGTTTCCATTCGATCCGTGCCTCATTGCGGTCCTTCAACACTACCAGATCTGTATCACCCGCCTTGCTCCCCCAATGGGGTTAGGAGTGTAATGGGTTTCGTCTTTGGCGTGTCGAATCGCCAAAGTCGAGTTCTCGGTTCGACTATTCCGCCGTACTATGCCATATCGAGCTTGCGGGATGTGGGGTTGTATACATTTCAGAAGCGTCCTCTAGCATCGGAGTTCGTGAGAAGGGTGATCTCATCTCAAGGCGAGTGGAAGCCCAATTTCTTTTTTATCCAGCACGGACTGGTGGATATCGACATTCACACTTGGTTTAAAAGGCCGTTGAAGTGGCATGATAGGCTCGACTCGGATATCCCCAGTAGGTGCGGGATTATTGAGAGCGTCCACCCTGAGGTCGCCACTCGAAACCTGCATTCCCTATATCCTTATGCCGACATCGAGACGGCCGGTCCGGGCGCCTACCTCGAACTCGATGAGGATGTTCGCATTTTATGTAGGACTTTTATTCATTCTGTCGAGCTGTAACACTTGAGCATTTTGTGCTTTCTTTGTGTTTATTTCATATTGATTGTATTCTGATGTCGGTTTTTCCCTGCACGCAGTGGAGTTTTTCTCGAAGATGGATGCTTTGGGTAAAATGCCCGACCCCAAGAAAACCGATCCCAAGAAGATTCAGGAGATCGTCGGGATCAAGTCAAAGAAACCGGCATCTGGTACCACATCTGCGGGACAGAGGGGGTCATCCCGATCTGCTACCCCCGTATCAACATCTGAGATTCTGAGAGGTCAACCCGACGAGGCCAGGGTGACGGAGCAGACAGAAGGGGACCTCGTCTCGAGGAAGCGGCAGAAGACAACAGAGGTGCGGCATGGGGTCGGGAAGGAGACCTGTAACCTGGCCCCACCGAATTCTTCCGAGACGATTCCAGGGATGAGCGTGGCCGAGATGGAAGCCATGACTCCAGAGGAGCTACATGACTTTATCCTGAAGAGCCAACGAGCTGTAAGTCTTCTTTTTATTTCCTTTGAAGCTTCGTGATTTTTTTGTCCGTTTTCGATGTTAATAGGGTTCCTTATTGCAGACTCGACTCGCCACTAAAGTAGCTTTGAATAGAGTCGAGTCTCCATCGGCAGCTCTGGAGGAGCAGAAAGAGACTATCACGAAACTGACCTCGGAGATCGAGAAGCTGAAGGCCAAAGCCAACAAGTTGGATGATCGCCGCTTGAAGCTGGAATCCGATCTGTCTAAAGCTCAGAAGGTCATAGACGAAAAGGATGTCGAGTTAATGGCGGTGAAGTCAGAGCTGACGCAGGTGAAGTCGGAACTCGAAGGGACCAAAGCCGAACTGGCGGAAGCAGTCAAGGCTCGCATCAACGTCCAGTCCCTCCTTGATGATTTAACGACCCGAGCGGAAACCGCCAAGCGGGACTTCTTGGCCTCAAGGGAGCTCGAAGACGACCTGACGTTGCTTATGACCCAGGGCATGAAAGGGGGGTTTACTATGGCCATCGACCAAGTCAAAGAGGTCGATCCGAACTTTGACGTGTCTGCCATTTCGAAACCCTACCTATATGATCCAGAGGCCGTTCCTCATTACGGGCGGTACTTCAATGAGTTCAAAGCCGGCGTCTCCTTATATGAGAAGTACGTGACTCCCGCCCTGGACGATGATGGTGCGGAAAACATCGAGTCGGGGGATCAAGTCGACCCCAACGCTTCGACCTCGAACCAGCCTGCCGCCTGATGCTATTTCCTCTTTGTCTTTTTAAGTAACTCGATTCGATTTGGTTGTAATAACTTTTATGCTTCTATTTGTCTGAACTTGCATTTTATCTATTCGATCTTGTAAACTTTGACATTTCAATTTTGCATTTTGATCTTCAGATTTGAATCTATGCTTTTCATTGAATGTCTTTTGTTTCTTATTGATCGTTCGTTCAGGGTGTAGTGGTGTAGTCCCTTTGAACTTAATTCCCTTGAAAATGTTGCCTTATGGGGTGTAGTCCTTTGGACTTAATTCCCCTGCTGGCCCTTCGAAGTATAGTATGAGTACATGACTCGTAGTACACTTGAGTATGAGTCGACCTAGCATTGTGCTGCCTTATTGGCTTGACTTGGCTTTTCGGTCGGAGCTCGATTCGACTATGAATAAAAGTCCATACTCGACTGTCGCACATCGTGGTGCTTATGATCTGGTCGAGTTAGGTATCCGTCGCGAGATCTTCCGACTGCTTAGCGTCGTGGCTTACTGACATGTCGGGAGTGATATAAACATTGTCAGTGACTTGGCTTTATTCACTATTTTTGTTTTAAGTCCATCGTGTCGATGGATCTCATCTCGGAAGTGATATAAGCATTGTCAGTGACTTAGCTTTATTTTTTCCGGCTTCGCCGTGTCGAGGTGATATAAGCACTGTCAGTGACTTGGCTTTATTCACCGTACCGTGCCGATTTGATCGGGTCGGAGAATTGATGTCGTGGTCGATTTTTGCGCTTTTTCTTCTGCCCCCCTTTTTCTTTTTCGTACGATCTTGCAAATGTAGCGTAATTAAAAAAGGAAAGAAAGCATGCTGAATAAAGGCATCGAAATATAATGTCATATCGACCTATTACAACTGGTCAAAGTAGAACTGCAAAAGTTATGAGGGCGGGATGAAAAAATAACTTAAACATAATATTTTCTGAGGTTGGTGGCATGCCAAGTTCGAGGCACTGTGCTTCCGTCCGATCTGCCCAACTGATACGACCCTTTAGGATGCACCTTTAAGATTTTATACGGACCTTCCCAATTCGGCTCGAGCTTGCCTATCGGGTCCTGCTTGCTGGCTTCATTTTTCCTCAATACGAGGTCTCATACTTGGAAGTATTTGTATTTCACCCTCGCGTTGTAATACTGTGAAATCTTCCTTTTATAACTGGCCATTCGATATGCCGCCATCTCTCTCCTCTCTTCGACGTTGTCTTTTTCTTCCTTTAGATCTGCAGCATTAGTTTCGACATTGTAAGCTAAAACACGAGGTGATGCTAGTCCGATCTCCGCAGGTATCACTGCTTCGCATCCATAGGCCATAGCAAAAGGAGTCTCTTGGGTAGTTGAATTGGGTGCGGTTCGATATGACCACAGTATACTGGGTAACTGAGCTGCCCAATCTCGACCTTCGTCTTCCAACCGCTTTTTCAACCCAAACTTGATTTGCCTGTTTGTCTGCTCGACCTGTCCATTGGACTGAGGTCGGGCCACCGATGTCGTTCTGTGTTCGATCTTGAATTCTTTCAACCAATTCTGCACTCTATCATCCAGAAACTGAGTCCCGTTGTCCGAGATCAGATACTTTGGAATCCCAAACCTGCACAAAATATTTTCCCATAGAAATTTTTTAATGGTCCGAGCCCCGATGTCGGTGAGAGCTTTGGCCTCGACCCATTTGGTAAAATAATCAACCGCAACGACCACATATTTGAAATCCCCGGAGCTCGAGGTAAGGGCCCGACTATGTCGACCCCCACTCATCAAACGGCCATACCGACTCGATGGCATTCATCTCTCGTGCTTGTTGATGAGTCACCACGTCATGCACTTGGCAAGCCCTGCAACTCATAACTAATCGATTGGCATTCTTTTGCATGGACGGCCAAAAATAGCCTGCCAGTTTGCATTTTCTTGCCAACATCCGAGCTCCGCAATGATTACCACAAACGCCTCGATGTATTTCTTCGAGAAGATAAGCCCCCTCGTCTTCCGATGCACATCGCATCCAAGGAGTTACAAACGATTTCCGATAAAGCACATAGTCGAACAGAGCGTACCTGGAGGCTTGAAGCCGGATTTTCCTGGCTTGAGATTTATCGGAGGGGAGGATTCCGTCTTTCAAATATAGAGCTATAGGGTCCATCCATGTCGACCCCTAAACCACCGGTTGCACGTCGACTTCAGTATAGCTTCGCTCGGCCAACATTTCTACCAGAACTTTCCTTTTCGACCTAAAATTCGATGCGAGTTTAGACAACGCATCGGCCCGTTTATTCTCACTTCGGGGTACCTGCTCGACACGTACCGTCTTGAACTTCGTCATCAGTCCCTGAACCACTCTCAGATAATTCTTCATAGATTCTTCCTTGGCCTCATACTCGCCTCGTATGTGGTTCACTACGAGCTGAGAGTCACTGTACACTAGGAGGTTCTCGACCCCCAACTTCAATGCCAGCTTTAAACCAGTGATCATTGCCTCATACTCGGCTTCGTTATTTGTAGCCTTGAACTCGAATCGTAACGCATAAGGGAACTCTTCTCCCTTAGGACTGACCAGTAACAAACCAGCCCCAGCTCCTTCTCTACTCGAGGCACCATCAACATGGATGGTCCACTGCTCACCTAATGACTGCTTATCATGTTCCAACTGAATTGACAATCCTTCTGCTATGAAGTCTGCCAGAGCTTGACCCTTAATGGCTGTCCGAGGTAGAAACTCGATATCATACTCGACTAGCTCGACCACCCATTTGGCCAGTCGACCCGATGTCTCGGGCTTTGCCAAAATCTGTTTCAGGGGCTGGTCGGTGACCACAGATATGGGGTGTGCTTGAAAGTAGGGTTTCAATTTCCTCGATGCGTGAACTAGACTTAATGCCAATTTTTCAGCTGGCGTGTATCTGGTCTCTGGTCCATGCAATGCCTTGCTCACAAAATACACTGGGATCTGTCCCTGATCTCCTTCTCGGACCAACACTACACTCACTGCCTCTTCACAGATTGCTAGATAGACCAGGAGTTTCTCTCATTCTCGAGGTGAAGACAACGTTGGTAAATCAGACAGATATTCCTTCAAATCATCGAATGCTTTTTGACACTTCTCGTCCCATTGGAACGGACTCGCTTTCTTTAATATCTTGAAGAACGGTAGGGACCTTTACGCTGATATCGACAAGAATCGATTAAGGGCCGCCATCCGACCCGTTAATCGCTGCACTTCCTTTACGTTACGAGGCGTAGGCATGTTCCTGAGGGCCTCGATTTTATCTGGATTAGCTCTGATCCCCTCTCTCAATATCATGTACCCCAGAAATTTTCCAGATCGAACTCCGAAGGTACATTTCTTTGGGTTAAGCTTCATGTTTGCGGCCCGCAGTACCTCAAAGACCTTTCTGACATCGACAAGAAACTGTCCCATGGACTTGCTCTTGATCAATAAATCATCCACATAAACCTCCATGTTTCGACCTATCTGCTTCTTGAAAATTTTGTTGACCGCCCGCTGATAGGTAGCCCCTGCATTCTTAAGCCCAAATGGCATCGTCACGAAGCAAAACGTGCCAAACTCTGTGATAAAGGCGGTTTTTTCTGAGTCTTGGGGGTCCATAAAGATCTGATAATACCCCATGTACGCATCGAGAAACCCGAATACCTCGAAGCCTAGTGTCGAGTCGACTAACTGGTCGATCTTTGGTAGCGGGTAAGAATCCTTGGGGCATGCCTTGTTGAGATCTGTAAAGTCGACGCACATTCGCCAGCTCTGATCTGGCTTCTTAACCAACACTGGATTAGCTAACCAGTCCGGATAGAATATCTCCTTCACGATCCCAGCAACTAGTAACTTGTCAACTTCTTTCTTTACTGCTTCTTTCCTTTCATGAGCAAGATTCCTCTTCTTTTGCCGTATAGGCTTCTTTTTTGGGTCGACGTTGAGTCGATGTACCGCTATGTCCGCCGACAGGCCTGGCATGTCATCTGCCTTCCATGCAAAAACGTCTCGGTACTCAACTAGGAGGTCGACCAAGGCTTTCATGTCGGGGTGTGGTATCCACTTCCCGATCTGGACCCCTTGGCCTTCTTCCTCCTTCCACACTCGAACCTCTTCTGTTAGTTCAGCGGACATCCAGCTCCGATCCTCCTCCTCCTCAGGTATCAATTTGTCAATCAGCACCTGGCCCACCCCTTTTCCTTTAATCGTAACCAGGCTACAGTTCCTGGCTACCTCGACGTCTCCTTTGACTTCATGGGTCCCGTACCAGGTGGGAAACTTCATGCTGTTGTGAAATGTCGAGATGATGGCTCTGAGATCATATAAAGCTGGTCGACCTAATATCGCGTTGTACCCTGAAGGGGCCTTAACTACGACGTAGGTCATTTCCATTGTTCGACCTCTCTCCCCGTCTCCAACCGTAGTTAACAAATTGATCGACCCGACGGGGTGGATGGCCTGCCCTGTAAACCCAAATAAAGGAGTAGATAACGGAACAATGTCTTCATCTTTCAACCTCATGGCTTTGAAGGCTGAGTAGTAGAGGATATTGACGGCGCTCCCACTGTCGACACAAACTCTTTTTATTCGACCTCGGCTTATCACCGCCTCAATCACCAATCCCTCGCTATGACTGTGGGAACTCGGGACGTCATCCTTGGGTCCGTAACCTACTTCCGTCGTAAACCTGATCTTCTTTGACTCCCTCGATCTGTCCGATGAGTGCCGACTGGATCGAGGTCGATCCGACTCGTGTTCTGCAACAATTGTGTTAACGTCGTACCCGACGCGATTATCTCGATGCGGATCTCGGTTCTGATTTTCCTGACGGTCATCCCGCCGATTGTCCCTGTACGTCGGGTCGGATGACTTTTCTCGACGATTCCGATTGTCCCGATGCGGAGATCGGTCCTTCTTTCCATTATAACTTTTTCTCTTATACTCCCGACGGCCCTTTGGCTCATCCTTTTCTGACCTATCTATCACTTCATCCAATTGACCCTCTTGAATACAGGCGTCGATATCTCTCTTCAAATCGAAGCATTCCTCCGTGTCGTGCCCCACATCTCTGTGATAGTCGCAATAGTTGTGAGTATTTTTTCTTTTCTCTGGGTCCTTGGACATCGGCTTAGGTGTCCGAGCAATGTTCTTTTTGATCATAATCGCCAACACCTCCCCCCGAGACCGGTTGAGGGGTATAAAATCTCGATCTTTCAAATTCCCTTTCTTTCCAAGCCGATCCGATATCGGAGCTGTCAGTCGATCAAAAACGTTGGACTTGCTTTCTTCATTCCGACCCCTAGGCTGACCCTTGGTCTGGCTTCGGGAGTCGTTCCTCGAATTGAGGCCAAGTGAAATGGTGTGCAGACGCACTGCCTCTTCACCTTGGTAGAACCTATGGACTATGTTCACACATTCATCCATATCGTTTGGCATCTTCTTGGATAACTTATCATACAACTTCATATTTCGCAGGCCTCCCACAAAAGCATTAACTTGTAGTGCATCACTGGCATTATGCACTTTCATGGCCTCAAGATTGAAGCGTCTCATGAAGTCGATAGTCGACTCCCCTTTCTCTTGCTTGATATTCATGAGGTGTGTAGCACTAAGGTGGAACTTCTTATTCTCAATGAAGGCATCTCGGAATTTTTGTCCCAACTGTAAAAAACTCGAGATCGACCCGGGACGTAGCTTGTGAAACCACTCTCGAGCTCGACCTGTGAGCAGCGTGTCGAAGGCACGGCACTTCATAGCATCATTTGCGTTCCTCAATCTCATCAACGATATATATCGATACAGATGGTCCTCTGGGTCCGTGGTACCATCATAAGGTTCCATCTTGGGTGGTTTGAACGATTCAGGCATTGTGTATATCTCTATCTCGGGACTAAATGGCGATTCGAGCCATTCTATGACCTGCTCCTTTCCTACGATGCGATTGAACTCATTTCGAATGCTGTCCTCGACCTGCCGCTGATGCTTTTCTTGTTCAGGACGTTTGTGGGCGTTAGTCACGCTGATTTCAATTGCGCCTTCCTCACATTCTTCTTGAGGTACGACAGGCTTCTTCCCCCTTGCATTATCAATTTCCCTACGACCTAGCGGGTTTAACAGGCGTTCTTCTGGGGGATTACAGATTCCCTTGCCCATGAACGCCGAAGCCACCACCCTCTTCAGGGCGTCTTCATCTAAAGACGCTAAGTGATCTGCCATATCTTGTAGCTGGGGAGGAAGCTGAGGCCTGGGTGGATCTGCAACTGCGGGTCTAGATCCAGTGGGGACTTCTTGAATCTGGGATGGAACCCCTGCTGGATCTATATCCGTGTGCTCTTCGATCTGCGCGTTCTTACTACTCGTCGGTTTCTTCCTTGCTGGTGGCGCCATTGCGATTTCTTCACCAACTCACCAGTAGAAGACCCTCCTTCTAGCGCCAAAATGACGATGTTAAATAATGCACCACCGATGAAATGGGGCCACGTGTAATCTAAGGGTGAGCTGTAAGAGATCGAATGGCTATTGCTTGTTGGAAAGGTAATGTTTTTGGGTGTCTTATGGCTGAGTCCAAGAAGGTATCTTGGATTGCCTACGTATCCTGTGTGAAAGTCCAGGAATCAAGCCTTACGTAGTTCCTGGAGCTGTGTATTTATAGGCACATGCCCTTCCTCTGCCCTAAACTTGGGGCGGTTTGGTCTATTGACATAAATACCCTTAAATGGGCCTTGCCTCCTTGCCCAAGTAACCTGTTGGATGTGGGCCTAGGAGCCTAGGCTAAAGTACGTGATATCGACTCGAAGGGAATCGATATGGATGTTCGAGTTCGGACACTTGGTGAATTTCTCCCGAGCCGCGGTCTTCACTGGTACATCTCGTATCGACTCGATGTGGATAATTAACACAGACTTTTCCACATGCCAGCTGGACCACTCAAATAATTCCACGTGGAGGAGTGAATTCCCGTATCATCAAACACCGACAACAATATATTTTATATATATATATATATATATACACACACACACACGCTTACATACGTTTTGTTTCACTAAACTCGAACCTTGAACCGACGGGTTAAAGGCCACACTAATTAACACTAGAGCAATGTCTTGTTGGTCGTGAAGCAACTAGTACTCCGTGTCTCAAATTACTAGGCTTGCGTTTGTTTTCGTTGGAGTTTGTTTTGGAGTTTTTTTATATCACTTCATCAATTATTTTTTACAATTCTCTCGTCAATCATTATTTCAACTACAAATAAAAAATATTAAATTATCTTTCATCATTTCACTTTATCCACTTTATTACTTTTTTTTTACTATTATTCATTTTTATTATATTTTATTATCCACTAGCATACAAAAAAACCTCCAAAATAAAATTCAACCCAAAACAAACGGAACCCTAGGTTTTTTCAAAGTTTTATAAGAGTTTTAAAATGTTGAAAAATGTCATAAGTTTTAAAGATGAAATCATATACTCCCTCCGTTCATAATTATATGTCGCAATTGCCAAAAACAAATTTTCCTTTTTATATGTCGTAATTACATTTTCAATACATATTTTAATATTATTTCCGCTTTTCAACACTACTTTTCAACTTTCAAGCCACATTCAACTAATCAATTTTTCATATTCATTACACCACTACATTTTCCAATATTCTTTTTAGAATAATTATTTTCTTAATCTATGTGTTTTTCTCAAACACGACATATAATTAGGAATGGAGGGAGTAACATAATTTTCTTGTGGCAATAATCGGAAGTAATGAAAAGTTATTAATTTGAAAATTAAATATTGGGTAAAAATATACTCCCTTCGTCCCAATTTGTTTGGGATTTATTCCTTTTTTGACTATCCCAAAATAAGTCACATAACTCAAAATAAAATAAAGTTTTTCTTTAATTGCATAAATTGCACAAAATAGATGCCTCTTAAAGTTTTTCATTTAATTGTAAATTAAATTGCCCAACTCATTAATTGATGTCTCGTTAAATAATGTGAAATAGAACTACATATAAAAAAGGTTAAAAAAAAGGTAAATTAGTTAAGTTTTAAATGAGGAGAGATTAACTAACACTAGTAAATTGATGTCTCCTTAAATCTTTTGAGTTTCAAAATGTCCCAAACAAATTAGGACGGAGGGAGTAATAAATATTGTATTAGTAGTTTTAAAGCACTTATATTTGAGAGAGAGAGAGAGAGAAACTCAAAAAAGACTTGTATTTACAGATGAAGTACACGGTAATCATTAAATTAAGTTCACGTTGTACGGATGATATCACACAGATGATGTGTGACAGTTGATATTTTTTCTTTTATCTACCTTCTTCCGGTCACAGCCATATGACGATGCTGGATATCGTCTATTC
Source organism: Gentiana straminea (assembly GCA_036785695.1). Classification (NCBI taxonomy): domain Eukaryota; kingdom Viridiplantae; phylum Streptophyta; class Magnoliopsida; order Gentianales; family Gentianaceae; genus Gentiana; species Gentiana straminea. Next base: position 26,794,783 of record JAVUPR010000061.1, read on the forward strand.
AATAATCCGGGTTATATTTACTCCTATTACAATTAATTCAAGAACAACCTAAGAACAACGTACATGGGGGAATGTGTTTGTGTTTATTTTTAGACTGAGCCTGAAAGTTTTCTCTCAAGTTGCCTATGTATCCAATATGTGTAATTGGAATCAAGTCTCTCATAGTTCCTTAGGGATCGTTTATATAGAGGGCATCTCGCCCTATTTCTTGTTGGACAAGGATTTATTTCTTAACCTCTAAGGATTATTACGTGTGAATCACTTTGATTTAGGGATAATTATGGACGCTTCTAATTATCAGAATTAGAGTCATTATGCTCCAAGATTCTTTCCATGTTTATCCTATAATATAGGAACATATTTAAATATCGGATAAGGAAAGCTCTGGTCGACCTGGGTCAAGCTTCCTTGGGTCACTTCACCTGAGCTGGGCTACCCGACCTCCATCTTTACCGAGCCGACCTGCGGTGGTAAACTAAGAAGGGCCGAGCTGACCTCCCACCTGGGGTTCAGGTTTGCCTCCTCCATTAGATTTGAGGCTTCTAGCATTTATTACTTGTTAATTCCTTATCTTCATTTATACCTTAGTCATTCTATGAATGACACGTGGCAAGAGCTAGTCCGACCCTCGTCATAGCCCTCCGGATTTGCCTGAGGTCTGAGGGCCCGGTCGGATCTGACATGGGTGGATCTCAGTTCTAGCCGTTCCACTACAGAATTTACAAGGACATGCTCTACCACGCGGCAGAGTTACCGTTATGACTCTGTCATAACTATACCGGGGAATGGGGCATTTCCGCCACGTTTATGTAGTCGGATCATTTCCCTATGTAGCATTTGGGGGTTATAACCCCTAGTTGTATCACGTCTTCTCAGACGTTATCAATTCTTTGCTATTAAGTCTCAAATTGAAGTCCTTTGTCAATTGATATTCCTTTCTGCAACCTCTTTAATCACAAGTAAGCCTTTTGCTCCTTTCTTTTTAATTGTCTTTGTTGTTAATGAGTGAGCCGATCATTACAGACAGTTCTATTAAAAGATTGTTCGAGTCCATTTCTGAATCTGAGTCTGAGGACTCCAACTTTAAGGTTCTTTCACCAATCCCGGCTTCTTTTCCTTTGATTAACCGTTGGGGATTCGAACAATTAGTTTTAGCCCCTCAATTTGCCCCACCATCCTCTGCTCATCGTTCTTCTTCTGGAACTTCCTCATTTGTTTTAACCTTAAAAGCACACATGGCTTTGAGGTCATAAGCCGGGTGTCATGGTATCAACACTTCACTGACTCAAGGGGCCATGGTTTCACTCTGTGAAAAATATGGTATAAATCATAATTTGTATGCCCCCAACTCCCTGCGCCCGGTACTTACGCCTATCAACCTCCAGATGGGTACTGTGATGTGTACAAGAAACAGTTCGACTATGGTCTTAGGGTCCCATTCTCCTGCCCTTTTAGCTGTTCTAGAACATTACGGATTGGGGATCGCCCAGGTCGTTCCTAATGGTGTGAGAGCCATTATTGGCTTCACCATCTGGTGCCGGTGTGTGAATATACCGTTCACCGTGAGATATTTCCGGACCTTTTATCAGTGCAAACAAGTGAAGGATCTGCCCGGGCTGTACTACTTCCTGCATCGGGGAGATTCTCAGAATGGTGTCCGTATTCTCTTGATGGGAGAATCCTCTATAAGGGCTGGAAAAGTCGGTTCTTCTTCATCCATCCTGAAGTAGAGATTAACCTGGGTAGGTGGAGCACCATTGACCTTTCTAGTGACGTCCGTCCTGTGGATGTTAGTAAAAAACTGATAAAGGACATTGAAGAGTGTGGCATCTAGCTTAATCTGAAGAAGTACTCTTCTGAGATGATCGATGCAGCTCAACTTTCTTTAGCTGGCCCTGACCCTTATGTGGAACTGAGTGAAGCTGATTACGATATTTGTAGGATTCTCTTTATTTTTGTTCTGCCTTCGATTTTGTTACACGACTGCTTCCGTGCTAACCCTGCTTTGTATTGTCGTTTGTAGTGTCTAACTATGCCGATATTTTTGCTGATGCTGCTCGAGGAGGAGGTGGAGGCAAATGTTCAGCCTGAACAGAGTCAGAGATCGGAGTGCACCGCGAGCGTGAAACCTCCACCTGCCCAACCGTGGGCAATCTATTGAGTGCACCTGGGGCTCAAACTTTGGTTGGACATCCAGATGAAGCCTTACCTTCATCTCACCCTACTCTAGAAGATGTTGATCTTGTGGAGTTAGATGGATCTAACCCGGAGATGAAATGTCAGCTCCAGCTGAGGGGCCCGTCTAGGTGAAATGTGGTTGTTCAGGAGAACAGGCCAGCCAAACGGAGTAGATCTACTACCTTACCAGAAGGAAAAAATGTTGAAAACCTAGAAGAGGTCCCGGGGGAACAGGACCAGTTGTCTGAAATGTCTGACATGGAGTTAGCCGCCGTTGTAAGTTTCAAACTTTGTCTATGTTTGCACGTCTCGTTATTTCAGGGAACCAGAGTTGGTCAAGAGTTTTTGAAGAGATTGAACGAATCCTCTGCTAGCAAGGACTAGGGAGGCTATGAAGAAGGTTGATGCTGACTTGAGGGCAAGTCGGCAAAGACATAAGGACTCGGCGAAGTCCAAATATGAAGAGATTAAGGCCCTGAAGGAGCGGGCCCGAGCTTATGAGGATGAGCTGAGGAAGGTTCGTGAGCAGTCTGTTGCCGAGCTTCAAGCGGCTTTCGATAAGTATTCCACGGAAACTCTGAGTTGGGGCAGGCCTTAGCCAAGCTCTGAGCGGAATGGGATGAACTGGCGACTTCTATTCCAGTCCGAGCTGCCCAAGCTATCGAGGCATATAAGTCATCGTCCCAGTTCGTTGGGACTGTGAAAGCACTACTTTCCCCAGCTATGTGGCATGGGTTTACCCTGGGGGTGGACGAAGCCAAGGGGCAGTTTGCTGATTTGGCTGTTGATGACCTTCCTCACAGGAGTATGTACAACCCTGAAGCCAGCACGATCTATGATGATCGCATGAAAGATTCAAGGCTGGGTGGACATTTCCACCAAGTATGCCCGTAAAGCTGCTCCACGCCAGGCTTCTGAGTCGGTTCCTTCCTCAACTCTTCCTACAATAGGACAGCAACGAAATCCAACTCTTGAAGCTTAGCTTGGCCTTTTGTTTTTTTTTCTTTTTGCTTCGTCTAAACAATTTTTTGAAATTTCCAAAATTTGTAACTATTAACAATTATGCTATTTATGTATGGCAGTTCGGTTAAGTTCTTTTACCTTAACTTTCTTTAAATACTTACCTGAAGCGCTTTGTTGATGTAGTGGGGTGTCTTTCTGCCTCCCAAGTATGTCATGCACTAACCGTTGGTTATTGGGATGGCATACTTATTAGAGAATCTGTTGTTGCAGGTGAGATTTTGAGTCTTTGCAGTTGCAAACTTTCCGAGTCTGACCTGTAGAGCTAAGTTCGAAATATCTGACCTGCAGACTTAGGGAGTTTGTCATTTGCAAACTTTCTGAGTCTGAGCTGCAGAGCTCAGATCAGAATATCTGACCTGCAGACTTAAGGAGTTTGACCTTTGCAAACTCAGAGTCTGACCTACAGATCTCAGTTTGAAATATCTGACATGCAGACTTAGGGGGTTTGTTCTTTGCAAACTTTCTGAGTCTGACCTGCAGAGCTCAGGTCAAAACATCTGACCTGCAGACTTAGGGAGTTTGTCCTTTGCAAACTTTCTGAGTCCGACCTGCAGAGCTCGGTTCGGAATATCTGACATGCAGGCTTAGGGAGTTTGTCCTTTGCAAACTCGAGTCGTCCGACCCCCGCAGCTCGCGGAATATCGACCCGCGACGGAATATCCGAGGGAGTTTGTGTAACTTAGGGAGTTTGTGTAACGCCCCGAATTTTATGGCATAAAACGAGATGGGTATATTAGTCAAAAATATAAAAATAATAATAATTATCGTCGTAGTAGTGACCAGTTACATAATAAGCACAACATATTATTGATATTACTTTATTATTCTAGAATTATCTAACGTGGGTGTGTGTGTGTGTGTGTGTGTGTGTATATATATATATATATATATATATATTAATATTTATGAGACAAAAACCGACAATTAGCCCGAATTGTATCAATTGACCTGTTTCTTTACCTACTTTCGACCTGTTTACTCCACACATGACTATGCCTTCTCCTTCATTTTCGCCACCAACCCCCCAAACCACTCACTACTCCCTCAATTCCCACGAAACTGGCCCCCCACGTCTCTCTGCAACAAATAGAATGTGCTCTCACTGACCCTAGCCTCATTCCATTGTCTTCCTATTCTCATTCTCCTTCTGTTCCCCCTCTCCCCAAACCTAATGAGAAATGGTTGCATTCAACTGCAGGGAAGCATAGAATGGGTGAATTTATCACCTCATTAGGAGATTCAAACGACGAAGAAGAATCGGCGGAGTTAAGATTTCAATCAAGGCCGAATAAATCGAAGGTTTATCAGAAGGAAAGCTTTCAATCTAAAGCGACTATACAGAAAGAATGAGATGTGCTGAATCGAAGATTCGAGTCAAACAAACACAAATGGAAGGACCCAGAGACTCAAATCAGAAGAAATTCCCGGAGAAATTCAAGGTAATTTGTAAAAGAAAAGATTCAGTTTGAAGTTATTGTATGAGTCAATCGAGAATCAAGGTTTGAACGGTCGGACTTCAAAATTATTCATATATGTTCTTTTTTATCTGCTATGATTTCTAGGTTCGTGCTCAAAAATATACTTTCTCTGCATCATTTTTGTTTTGATGCCTATTATTTCTTAGAAGCATTTGACTGTTAGTTCTTGGTTTCTAAAGGGAAATTATCAGTTTTATAAATTTAAATGTTTCTCAATATTTTGATGATTTTAGGTTTGGTTCTACAGTTTGAGATGGGTAAGAAAGGAAAGAAAAAGGACCAGGGTGGTTCATCCACGCAATCAGCCTCATCCAATGTTCCCCGAACTGGCAGTTCTACTTCAGATATTAGTAAAACTGGTAAACAAATTGCAAGTGAATCGCCCAGTACCGGACTTGACCCCCCCGAAGTGCAAGAGTCAAAAAACACAGCCACACCTAGCATCGAAGGGCCAAAGCGAGGTGATGTTGTTGTATTGCGTGGTTCTTATGGCTCCTTGCTCTCTATTGAATCATATATGTAGTATTTGTTAATTTCATAAAGGCTGACACCAAGAGCGCTAACTCTCAGTTTGAATTGGGAATAGCTTTTTATATTTTTGTCAAGTTTAAGTTTTCTTTTGATTTATTATTAAGTTTTACTGCAAAGATCTCTCTACACTCTCACTTCCACCTCTTCTTCCATAACTACTCCACTCCCCTCAATCTCCCCCAATTCACTTCATCTACGTTTTCCATCAGTTTCACTTTAAAAGAAAAACTCCCCACGTCAAATGGTAGGCCTCACTTTATCTTATTAATGAGGGATTGGGGTTTTATGGGATTTATGATTCAGTTCATGTGAGACTTTTTGGATGCTAATCTTTAATGTGAAACCAGTGTGTTTTTTTGGTTCATCACCCACGTGAACCCACTTAATTTGTATACGGATTTCTCTTCTACAAATAATATGCTCAAATTTAGGTTTTTCACAATATTGCATATGTGGTGTGTTGATAGATAAGATGACTTCTATGAACAATGGTGATGTCTTAAGAGGTTATCAAGCTCTAAAAGGCATGGTAAAATTGTGGCTGTTAAGTTTAACATTTTTTTTCTTCGCTTATTCTTAAATTTCGGTGTAAGGAGTTTTTAACATGTAAAATTGTATGTAAAAATAGGGTCCTATGATGTGTTACCAGAGTCGGCCACAGACCGAAGGATTCATCAATTTTCCTGGAGGTCGTCGTTTGGACATTCTCTTGATAACTACACTCCACTAGGCACTGGACTTGCACAGAACTACACTCATACTCTGATATCCACTTGCGATTATAACACATTGCCATGAGGCAAACTAAAAAAGTTGCTAATGTTTAAAGATCTCGAGGAAGTCTTTAACAAATTTTTTTTGAAGATCTCAAGGAAGTCTTTAAAAGTTTAACAATTTTAATTAGTTTATTTGTTTGGGGTTATGGTTGTCTTTTGCTTGATGGACAATTCAATTGTGTGTGTGTGTTTTTTAGTTTTCTTTTAGCATGAAGGTTTAAGTAATCTGTTTCTTGGTTTATTGATGTAGATGTCATGTTCGGAGTAAAGAATGTTAGAAGTTGATGTCATTGATTGGTGGCCAGGTCATTGACCAATTATAGGGAGTGGGTCACCGATGTCCTTATACTCAGGGTCGTTCGGATGTGGATTATGGTCCATCAGTGTTATAATTGCCACCGGGTTCTTAAAATGTGATGCATTTGAATTTCATCTTGCTCGTTTAGTTCATACATATTACGCAAGTCTCGATGGATGTTGTCATATGGCTATATCAATGGTTTTTTAATTTCTCTTCATGCTTCCTTTCAACTTTTCAAGTGGTTGCATTTAGGTTATTTATCATGCTAAGGCACTTTCCTGTTGGATCAAGAGAGACAGAGAAAGTTTTGAGCAAAACAACTTAATTTGCAGCATTTCAAGACATGTTAATAACCACACGGGTGTAGTTTTACACTCATATTCAATAATTTTCCATATCACTATGGGGTAAAATGTGGAGGGGCATGCTACTTATTTCCATTTGTTTTCTATATTAAATCATGGGTGGAGGGAGATATAAGATGTTTTGGTTCTTAGAACTAGAGTATTGAGCGTATTATACTAATTGGTAGTTTGATTATTTTTAAAAGTGGATCACATCCCTTAAAAAATAAGTGGATCGAATTGAGATGTTCCCAAAAGATAAATAAAAAATGTGATCCCATTACGAAAGTCATTGCTGGTTTCTTTCTCTTAAATAAGACATGCTACAAAATATTTTGTGTATCGATTTTTATATTGGTTTACCTATATACAAGAATCATGCGCATGGAAACCTCAATATTCTTTTTTTGACAAAGAAACCTCAATATTCTAACCAGCATTCTTTTAACATATATACTCATATTTCTTTAGTATTCATTTTCAATTTTTATGTTTTTCCGCTCAATCGCACGGGTTTTCTGTAAAGTCCCACATCGGTAAAATAAGAAAATTTCACCCCCATATATGTTAAAGTATCCCACATTGGGAACTTGTGATTGTGTAACCCACCATATTAAGATATGGACTTCCCTCACCTCACAACCTAGGTTTTGAGGATGAGGCCCCTCCTCTTATATGGGTTAGGGCCTAGATTTTCTACATGGTATCAGAGCCACCCTTTATAGTGCAAGTGTTGGGCCCCTTTGTTGGCCTTGAGAGTGCCCAGGCCCACACATGAAGGGGCTTGTTAAAGTATCCCACATTGGGAACTTGTGATTGTGTAACCCACCATATTAAGATATGGACTTCCCTCACCTCACAACCTAGGTTTTGAGGATGAGGCTCCTCCTCTTATATGGGTTAGGGCCTAGATTTTCTACAATATAAGTGTGAGACATAAAGGTTTAGAGCAAGTGAGGACGGCGGTCTAAGCAGTTGACAGGACATTTATGACTCATTTAGCACTACCAGACCCGGGGTCTGGGGGCGTTACATTTTCTTATTATTTTTTTTGTTTTCCTCACGTTTTACTTAAGAGTTGGGGTCAATTGTTTTTACTTATTAAACATAAATATTTAGTGTATAGTAAATGCTACAATAAATTATTTAGGAGTTACAGAAAAAGATTAATTGATTGTGAAAGTTATGAGAACTAAGTGAATGGATGGGTTGGGAAGTTCTTCTGAGCATATACGTAACAGTAGTGCTTTTAGAAGAGCCTAATTATGTGAGATGATTATTCTAGTACTATGAATAGAGATAGTTTTAAAGGAGTTGGGGAATCACTTTGGAGCTCTTCTATCAACTATATTGAGTCTTTACCATCTTCTTATTAATGTAATAATATCAACACAACAAGGGTTGTGGAAAAACTTAGAAGAATGCAAATATTGATCTATCGTTTATTTTTTTATTAGAAACTTGAATCTCTATACATACAATTTGAGCTACTTATACTTTTCCTGTAGCAACTAGCTGCGTTTTTTTGTGTGTATGGAATATGCTGAGGAATATTCTGTCAGCTTGGAATATTCCCTGGGAATATTCTGGTCAATTGGAATATTCCCTGGAATATTCTGGTCAATGGATGGAATATTCTTTGGTATATTCCTACCGATTTCCCACTTGTTTATGTATTGTATCACACACCCCCCCCCCCCCCCCCCCCGCAAGCCGGACTTGGAGTAGATTGAATAAAGACCAAGATGACGAGTGAGGTGAGTGAAACGTGGACCGTCGAAGGGCTTCGTAAAAATATCGGCCAATTGTTGTATGGTGGAAATTGGCGTAGGAACGAGAAGACCAGCTTGAAACTTATCCCGAATAAAGTGACAGTCGAGCTCAATGTGTTTGGTGCGTTCGTGACAAATGGGATTTTCCACAATGTGACACGCACTGGTATTATCACAAAAAAGGGGAACGGGCAAGTTAGGTTTTATTCCAAAATCGGCCAACAGATACAGCAACCACTGGATTTCGCAAGAAGTGCCGGTGAGAGCTCGATATTCTGCCTCGGCCGAGATCCGGGAGACTGTACTTTGCTTCTTCGATTTCCAAGAAACAAGAGAATCGCCCAAGAATATGCACCAACCGGTGATAGAACGACGTGTATCTAAGCATCCAGCCCAATCGGAGTCGGAATAAGCTTGGAGAGTTAATGATGTGTTTTGTGCAGCGGATCCGGTGGGATAAAGAAGCCCTTGACCTGGGGATGCCTTAAGAAATCGAAGAAGATGGATAGCAGCTTGCTGGTGGTTGACGGTGGGGCAGTCAAGAAACTGGGATAACTGTTGGACGGCGAAGCTGATCTCAGGCCGGGTAAGAGTCAAATAGATCAACTTTCCGATCAAGCTTCGATAACGCGTGTTGTCCGACAATGGCAAAGAATCATTCTTTGCAAGTTTACTGCTGGTGACCGTCGGAATGGATGCCGGTTTGCAAGCCAATAGCCCATATTCAGACAGGAGGTCCATCGTATACTTGCATTGTGATAAGGTAACTCCCTGCTTTCCTCTTGCAACCTCAACCCCCAGAAAGTAATGTAATTTTCCCAGATCTTTGATCTTGAATTCTCGATCTAGGTTAGCCTTGATTTCTTGAATCGGTCTGAAATTAGGACCAGTCAAGATGATGTCGTCAACGTATACTAGTAAAGCAATGAATGTATTCCCTTGTCCTTTGATAAAAAGACTGTAATCACTGCGAGATTGACGAAATCCCAGTGACAGAAGATAGGTGGTGAGTTTGGCGTTCCATTGACGCCCTGCTTGCTTCAAACCGTAGAGAGACTTTTTGAGTTTGCATACAGCATTAGGTACAGAAGTGTTGTAGCCTGGGGGTACCTTCATGTAGACTTCTTCGGATAAGTCTCCATGGAGATAGGCATTGTTGATATCCAATTGTTCAAAGTGCCAGTTGGTAATAGCAGCAATGGCCATGAGAACTTTGGCAGTGGTGAGTTTGGCAACTGGGACATAAGTGTCATGGTAATCAATTCCCTGTTGTTGTGTATAAACCTTTGCTACAAGCCTGGCTTTGTAGAGTTCTATAGTTCCATCAGATAAATATTTGACCCTGTAGACCCACCTGCATCCAATAGGTACTTTACCCTTAGGTAGAGAAACAATATCCCAAGTGTGATTTTGTTGTAGAGCCTGTATTTCTGTGTGCATGGCGTCCCTCCACTTAGTATCTTGTACAGCCTGTTGAAAGTGTGTAAGTTCACTTGTTGCATTCACACTCAAGGCAAATGATTTATAGTGAGGTGCAAGAAAATCATAAGACATGCACTCTTGAATAGGGTATTTAGTGTTGGTTGTAGTTTGATTGCAAACATAGTCTTGTAGGTATTTAGGTGGTGCTTTGTGTATTGCAGATTGTCTTGGTGGAGGTGTTGGGATGGTGTTGTGTGGGGAAGATGATGTGGCAGGAGAGTTATATGGGGATTGATAGGATGTGGTTGGAGAATTAGATCCTTGTGCAGGTGAATGAGTAGGGACTGATGATGAAGAGTCAGAATTATGTGAATGGTGAGAAGGAGGGAGAGGACTTTCTAAATTAGGTGTTGGTGGTGTGTTATTTGATGTGTAAGGATAAAGGTTGAAGGGTAGACAAGTATCACTGGCTGGTAAAGGCAAGGAATATGAGGCAGGATTGGATGATTTTGTGATGGTGTTGTGGAAAGGGAAAACATGTTCATGAAATAGTACATTTCTGGAGATCAGGATGTTTTTGGTTTGTAAGTTGAGCAAAACGAAACCCTTGACATTTGGTGGATAACCTAGAAAAACACATGACAGACTTCTATTATCAAATTTGGTTTTATGCACACTAGGGTTATTAGCAAAAGCTAAACACCCAAAAACCCTGAGATTGGAATAGGAAGGTGTTTTAAGGAACAACTTTTGGTAGGGTGAGACATGCTGCAGTTTTGGGGAAGGAGTTAAGTTGATGTGGTTGACAGCATGACGAATACAAAATCCACAATAGGCTAAAGGCAGGTTAGACTGAATTTTTAGAGCTCTAGCAACATTGAGGATATGTTGATGCTTCCTTTCAACTATCCCATTTTGTTCATGGGTATGAACATAAGAAGTTTGGTGTGTGATGCCATATATGCCATAGAATTCAGTGAGTTGAAATTCCAGTCCATTGTCTGATCTTATGATTTTGACAGATTTTTCAAATTGAGTCTTAACAAAAGCATAGAATTGCTTGACTAGGGGACCAGCCTGAGACTTGGATTTTAAAAGGAAAATCCAAGTATGTCTAGTAAGGTCATCAACTATTGTTAAGAAATAATGTTCATTATAGATGGTAGCCTGTTTATAGGGTCCCCAAATGTCTATATGTAAAAGATCAAAAGCTACTAAAGCCATAGAATCACTTAAAGGAAATGAAAATTTTCTTTGCTTGGCAAGATGACAAACAGTACAATTTTTTATTTCAATGGAGTGAACAGCAGGTTCAACTTGCTTTACATCATTTACAACCTTATTTCCCATGTGCCCAAACCTAAGATGCCATACATATGCATCAGGCCTACTGGACAAGTTAACAGACTTGTGTTTATTTGATGGAACTACATGGTTGAATTGATGTTGGATGTCATTCTGACTTAGGTAATATAGGCCATGAGATTGCTTAGCTGATCCAATCCTCCTCTTGGTCATAAGATCCTGAATGAAACAGACATTAGGAGTGAAAATAACAGATAGGTTATTATTATGTAGAAGCTTACTTAGAGAGGTTGAATGTAGGTATATATAACACATCAATTAAGATTAATTCAGGTGTAAGTTGGATGGTGCCTTTGTGTGTAGTTGTGGTTTGATTACCATTTGGCAAGGTTACATAAGTTGTAGGAATGGTTGTGTATGAGTGTAGATGATCCATAGTGCAAGTGATATGATCTGATGCACCTGAATCTATAATCCATAGCTTTGATTTAGAACACACAGGCTTACCAGCAAACTTACCAGTGGCTGGAGCTCCAAAATTAGCACTGAGAACAGTAGCCTGGTTGATTATATGCTCTGCCTCATCTTGGACAGGAGTATAGGAGCTGTATTTAAGAAATTTCTTAACTCATTGAGTTGTTCCTGAGTGAACAATGAAGTAATAGACTGTTGTGATGTCTCTGATATTGCAGATTCATTGGTTTCCACTTGATTAGCAGTGATCCTTCCACCACCTCTGCCTTGACCATGTCTGCCTCTGCCCCTGCCCCCTGGAGGGAAGCCATGCTTCCGGTAGCATCTGTCTTTTGTATGTCTTTGCAAGTTGCAATAAGTTCATTGAAAGTTTCTGTTCCCAGATAGTGGTCTTTTAGGATATTGCACACTGCCACTAGGTGCAACATTGCCAGTCTGATTGTAAGCATTTGATCTTTGTGCAGCCATAACAGGATTATCAACTCTGTCTGGATGCCCCAAGCAATAACTGAGTTGTCTTTCATGCTTCACAGCCATACCAAAAACTTGATTTTTTGGTGGCAAGGGATGCATAAGCATCACTTGTTCTTTGACAGGAGCAAAATTGTCAGTCAATCCTTTAAGAAACCAGATTGCACATTCTGATTCAAAATAATCCTGTAAACTCTTACAGCACCACAGTTACAAGTAGGATTGCAAGTGCAATTAGGATAAGGCCTTATGACCAGTAATTCTTCCCATAGGATCTTGAGTTTGGTGTAGTATTCAGTTACACTCATATCATTTTGTTTAACAGAGTTTACCTCTTCAAGGAGATCAGAAAGTCTGAAATGATCACCATGTGAAAATCTTTCTTGCAGGTCTGTCCATACTTCTTTGGCATAATTGAGCCACATGACACTATGAGCAATTGGACCTAATACAGAGTTGAGCAGCCAGGAAACCACCATGCTGTTGCATTGTTACCAGGCATGGTGATCTTGATGATCTGGAGCTGGTATTTCCAAATTTCCAGTAACAAAAGCTAACTTGTTTTTGGACATTAATGCCATGCGCATTGATCTTGCCCAAGCATGATAGTTATTGCCATCAAGAGGTGGTTGAACTAAAACTAAGGATGGATTTTCATTTGGATGCAGATAATAGGGGCTTAAAGGAACGATTTGCTGCTGATTTGGTTGCGCCATTGATGCAGAAAGTCACAAACAGAAGATCAGAGTTTGGATCGAGCTAAAACGTCTCTGATACCATGTGGAAAAACTTAGAAGAATGCAAATATGGATCTATCATTTTTTTTATTAGAAACTTGAATCTCTGTACATACAATTTGAGCTACTTATACTTTTCCTGTAGCAACTAGCTGCGTTTTGTGTGTATGGAATATGCTGAGGAATATTCTGTCAGTTTGGAATATTCCCTGGGAATATTCTGGTCAATTGGAATATTCTCTGCAATATTCTGGTCAATGTATGGAATATTCTTTGGTATATTCCTTACGGATTTCCCACTTGTTTATGTATTGTATCAAGGGTAGTCGATCTTCATAGCCAAATGGTCTCCAACCACAGATTTCTGATGAGTTGTTATCATTCATCACCGCAGAAACACGAAATCATCATAGCCCATCACCATTCTTATGATCTACCATTTGCACCATGGCTACCTTGCCCTCAGTCTAAGAAAACTAAATAAAAGAGAAACGGGCTTTTTCCTCCATCGTCTTCCCGTTCATTTCTGATGAAACCAATCATTCTGAACGGCGGCAACAACTCTCTGGCACAATCAATACACCTATGCCATCACTAATAACCGAGTTGGCGCCGGTAGCTAATCACCATTGTTTTCGAGATGCAAGATAGAGAGAAAGGGGGTTTTATTAGAGAAGGATAGTGAAAGCGCCATTAAGAACAAAGTTTTAATTTGGTTACCTTATGGTTACCTACGTGAACAAAAGAAGAAGGAAAAAGAAATAAAAATTCGGTCCACGATGCGAGAGCCATGGTCTCCATCTTATTGCCTGGAAACATATCTGTCAACCCAAAGCTAAAGGGGGTCTTGGTAATCGAAGTGCCCAAGATATGAACAACGCTTTCTTAGCAAAACTGTCATGGCAGCTTTTAACGGAGCCTCGAGAAACTGTGGGTACAACTTCTCAAATGCAAATACGGCTCCCCCCTTGATACTCCTAAGTCAAATTACTCATCTATATGGCGTCATATATGTTCGGTAGCACACTCCTTCCGTGATGCTTTTGGCTCTGATGAATTAGGAAATGTTACTTGGAATTTGACTACATCGGGTAAGTTCTCGGTAAGTTTGGCCTACCATAGTCTTCATCATGTACATGAGATTCCCGGAGAAAATATATGGCGCATCATATGGTCAATCAAATGACCTTTGCGGGGGAACCTCCTACTTTGGCAGATCCACTACGATGCTCTACCAACCGCAGGCCTACTCGAAGCGAGATCTATTATTGATGATGGTGCTTGCGTCATTTGTGGCAGTTACCCGGAAACTACCCTACATGCCCTGAGAGACTGTCCCTAGGTTTATACTATGTGGAAGCAGGTTATTCACCGACATTATTGGTCTCCTTTCATCTCCGCCGTGGATACCCCATCCTGGCTGGAGCATTGTCTAAAAATAAACATGTACAAGCACGACACCATGCATTTCTGGAGATTTCTATTCCGTGAGATTGTGATGAGTCTGTGGTTTTAGCGGAACAAGGACTACCACGACTCAAGCACCCTACGGCCCCGAAGACGATCTTTATCTCTGAAGCTATACGCGGAGCTCGGGAACTTAGAGTAGCTTGATCTTGATTTATTTGGATGCACTTAAACACTTGTATCTTGCTTTAATTTGTTTTTTGTACATTGTGTACAGTTTGTATAATTTTATTAATAAAATATCCAGTTTTTGACACCGAAAAAAAAAAAGAAATAAAAATTAAAAAAGATTAAAGTGATTGTAACATAGAAGTAAAGGTTGAGTATTAGATATGCATGCTGCTATGTTTGGACGCGGATGTGGAGCGGAACAAAGGCGTGTAAATGTGATTTTTTTTGGGAGGATATTCAACTTAACGACTTTGGGGTATTTTGATGAGAAGTGATAAGGTTTGTTCAAGATTATACCATTTAACGCGTGGGAGCCAAATCTTTATATCGAGCTTGGATCAAAGGTGAGTTCAATTTTATTTTCTATAAAAGTCAAATTGTGTTTAATCAAAGTATTTTAATTGAGTATATTATTGATAATGATATATAATTAGTATCTTGTTAAAAATGTTTTTATGAATTCTCTTGTTTTAACGATAATAACTTGATTAAAACAAATTATGTATAAATGGCATTGCATGTTCCATCTCGGGTGAATAAACTTAACACTTAAAACTTTTGGAGTTAACAAACTCAGCAACCTGCTGATCACTCAGTAGTCTGGTGACTATTGAATTTACTGAATTTGTTGCAGCGGAATATATTTAAATTAAGTCTTATTACTTGTTGTTAAAATATGATACCAAGTATTAGATACTCAGTAGTGTATGTGTGTGATTCAGTTGCTAGTTCAGTAGATTGATGTGCTAAATATATACTAAATGCATAATGTAAATGCAGAAAGTAAGTAGGCAATATTTATAGTGGTTCCAGGTGGTGTAATCCTATCAGTCCACTCTTCTCCTGTGATGTTGGTGGTAATTCACTAGAGATCCTTGAGGTAGCAGATACAAAAATCCCTAAATTGTTTGTCCTTCACCAATAACTATGGCTTCAAAAACTGAACATTTGGAACAGGTAGGCTTGCTACTCCAAAGTCTTCCACTGGTCCTTGAAGGGTTTGCGTCTTCACCAGCTCCACCACAAGCAACAGTCCTTGACACCCAAAGATGCTTCACTGTCTTCAGTAGATTTCTTATAAATGAAAGTTTGAATCAATTAAGTGATTCAGCCTTCAGCAGCTTCATCAGGATGATATGATCAGCAACTTAGATTCTTCAAATGTGCAAACTTGATGTAGCTTGATACGCATTACACTTGAAGAAGTTTTTCGGATCGTAGGTTTAAGTTCAGTAGGGTCGGCAGGGTGATTTCTTGATAAGAATCTGAAGCTCAAGATTATCTGTTTTTTCTCTCAAAAATCATCATCTGTTTCTGTATCAATGGTCTTTTATTTATAGGTGAGACTCCTTGTGATTTTGTTTGAAATTCAAACATAGCCGTTTCAGATTTGTCCTATCTTGACTTGCTTTCTGTCACTGTTCATAGTACTGACACTGTCAGTTTGCTTTTTGACAGTTTTCAGACTGTCCACCCTTTGACTTGTATCCATTGGATAAACCTCTGTTTCTTTCCAACATCCATTTAATCTTGGCCATTGATTTGTTGAAAAAACCAAGAGTTGTTATCTGTCACTTTCCTTGTAATCTTCCAATGTAACCTTTGATTAAATCGAAATATGTGTTCAGCAAGTTCCTATGAGTGTAAGTCTGTTGAAGTACATTTTAGTCAGCTGATCCAAAGTTGCTGTGTTTATAAAAATATTGCAGCCGACTTCTCTTATATCTAACTTTTTATTATGAAGTTAGATTACACCATTTTGAATATAACTAAGTTCCATCACCACTTAACTTGTGGAACTTAGACCTTGTACACAAGGTATATGCAATCAGTTTAAGTCATCACAGACTTCCCTAAATTCTGATCCCATATCCTTGACTTTAAATACTAAGTTTGATCTCTTAGTCTTCAATAACTGAGTTTGAGCCCTCGGCCTTTAGTCTTCAGCAGGTTCCTAAACTAGTCTACTGACTCAGGTACCCTACTGATCTAGCCAAGTCTGCTGATGAAAGTCAGCTGACCTTTTACAGTGCTTGTTTGATCAAGCCTATACAAAGATCAAACTCTAATAAGCCTATAGATTTGATCTAGATATATTTTTGCCTTTGCTCTATAACAGCTAGTCTAGATTTCACAGTCGGGTTAGGTGTGCATTAGGCATGTGACCGCGGCAAGTGGACCCTCCTGAAGCCCTAGGAGATTGGGTGACGGTAAGATGGATTTCACTATAAAAATTACTTGTTGTGGATATAAGGTGGTGAAATGGGAGTCATAAGGTAGAGACAATCGTATCAGCTGTATCGATGTCTAGTAAAGGAACTTAATGAATTGACGGATCTCGCATGAACATGTTTCACTTGAACTTGACGCGCAATATTAAACAAGTAATTTATTGCATAAATGATGGAACAAGTTTTTCTAGAAAATATATGTATATATTATTACAACAATTATTTTTAACACTCTCACACACGGCTCTACCAGAGCATTTTTGCTGACGACTCGTATTCTTGTCTCTTGTTTTTTGTTTTTGTTTCCTTTTATAAATTAACCTAGGTGATTGAGCGAGGGAGATGAACGGAGAATGAGCTATGGCATTGAGCAAGATTCTAGATTGTGTCGCGTATATTATGTTAGTGACAACTGTAATATATTATATGTGGTAATATTGTAATGAAATTAATTAATGAATTATTTGTAAATAGTAAACTATTTTGAAATTTCTAGTCATGATATTGAAGTCGCGGCGAGAACTTCACAGCCCCTCCTAGAATGACCCCAATGAACCTAGGGGTCGGGAGTAAGGTATTACAATTTGTCATTTGCAAACTCTGAGTCTGACCTGTAGAGATCAGTTATAAATATTTGACCTGTGGACTTAGGGAGTTAATCTTTTTCAAAACAACTTATCCGAACTGCCATAGATAAATAGCATAATTGTTAATAGTTACAAATTTTGGAAATTTCATAAAATTTCTAGAGGAAGCAAAAAGCAAAAATACAACAGGCCAAGCTAAGCTTCAGGAGTTGGATTTTGTTGATGTTGTTAGGTGTAGTGCCCGAAAGACAATTATATAATTGTTTTAGGAGAGAATTAATAATTCATCTTATTATATGCATGTATGCTTATAATTAAGACACTACTGAAAACCCTAAGTACCTCGTTTATGTAATCACATAACTCAGTGTATGGCTATACACAAGAGGATTGAGTTAGTGAGATGTACTTAAAATTAACTTAGTCCGTAGCATTTATTAATCAGAGTACGGGTCTCTAGATTAATTTGCTAATAATGCGCCCAGAACACTTTAGAAGTGATGGTCTTATCCGGACTGTCGGTAATAAGGGTACCTAGTGGGGCATTTATATATGATGATAATCATATAGGGCTGGACTGATTTGATTTGAGTTCTCAATATAATTTCGTGATCGAGAAGTCTTATCGAATCACAAGATGATCATATATGGATTAATCTCAATCTTGAGGTGATCGCAGAAGACTGCTTAGACTAGGGTAGGGTTTGATGTGTTAGTAAAGATCACTTCGTAGTATGTGGCCCAACACTTCTCGTTGGCTCTATTTTAGGATGAGTGAGTAGTCTGTGCTATCACAGATATGGAATCCATTCCTTCCCTCGGGAAGTAGACAGACAGTTCCCTTATTTGTTAATCCTAGAAACTGATCGATCGGCCGAGTTCATATTGTATTAGTTATGAATTAATTGATCACTAGGGGGTTAATGGTAAATAAGGATAATATGTTTCGAGAAGGGTTTACGGAAATATCCCGAATCGAAGTGAACAGTCGATGGAGGATTTATCCGTATGTAATGATTATATCAGTGGACACCTTATAACTCATAGTTGAGTGTAAGTTTATATCTATATTCGGCCGAGTTCAGTTTCGGGTTTATGGTGGTGTAATCCCGGAATTAATAGATTGAATATAATTATTCGGTCTGACGAATAATTTTATTAAATTTATTGTAGCTACTGAATATAGGTCCATGGTCCCCGAAGTGGCTCCCAAAATAGCATAATTAGTTTTCTCGTCGTTTCACCTCGATTATAATTAAATAGTGGATTGGGCTATTTAATTTGATATGTGGATTAATTGTTTAGTTGGACTAGATAATTAAATACACGGAAAAAGAAATGTTTCGTGGACTCAGTCCAAGGTGTAGAAAAATGCGCATGGACCTTATTTAATTAGGGTGGGGCGCATTTTGTGTTATTTAATTATTAATGAATTAGTTTTCTTGGATAATTATTTAACATGTGATTTATCTTTTATTTGTTAATTGATAATTCGTAAGAAAATTAGAAAATAATATTATTTATCCTAATTTGTTTGGGATAATTATTTTATTTATCTTTTATTTTGGAATAAGGATTAATCTAATAATTATCTCTTAATTATTAAATCCTTGGAGGACAATGATTACTCTCCTATATAAAGAGAGTTCACCCAAGTTTTTGAGATACACAAAAACACGCCATATAGACAAGTGCTTAGGTTGATATTTCGACCAAGTACTTCGGGTTTCGAGTTGGGATAATCTTCAGGATTATCCCGGTAGCATATCAAAAGAGGTCCGGCGGCGGGGAAACACCATCCACCTGGTGTTGCTGGGAGACACACGTTGGAAGGCTGTGGCTTCTCAACTTGCATGGATACTACTTTTGATCTTGGAGTTAGGCACCATAAAAGGTAAAAATCCAAACCCCCTTGTAGTTTGATCTTCAATTTATGTTCTTTGTTTCGTTTAGATCTAGATCTATATTATTCCGCTGCGTAATCGGGTGGATCTTGATCCATCCGGTGATATTACATCTAACAAGTGGTAGCAGAGCCTTTGATCTAGCAATCAAAGTATGTAAATTTTAGATCTAAAGAGTGGAATAACATGTGTAGATTGCTTTACTATTTTTTTTTTTATGAATCGAATTTATCATGTTGAATGCCTTGTGATTGTCGTGGTTGAAGAGATGGATTGGGGTTGGTACTGTTTACCCGTAGATCTATTTTGTAGCCCTTTTGATTAATATCACTTGAGCATAAGACTTGTAATTTAATTTTATGCAATTCGAAATTTATATGAAAAAATAGCATCTTTGTTGTAATTTTATATATTCCGAGCTCGAAATATGAAGATCTTGAAGAAAAGATGAAGATCAAGGCGAAACCCACGGTATGAACGAGAAAAAACGGTTAAAAACCTGTTTTTTAATTAAAAATCTGCTACAGGATTTTCGGCTAGGGCTTAATTTTTTTTCTGGCGGCTGTATGTTTTTGTTTGTATAAAACTTTTTTTTATCCGCCGTATTGGCAGTAAATAAGCAAAAAAACAAAAAAAAAAAATTTTCTTGGAAAATAATTTATAACAGCCGATTGTAAAAAAAAACAAAAAACAAAAAAAAACAAAACAAAACTTTTTTTTATTATAAAAAGGGTTTTAATTATAATAAATTGGTTTTATTTAATTAAAAGGCCTTTCTCCTCTCGGGTGTTTGTGGTTCGTGATCCGGTGGTTCGAGTTCAAGATTCGAAGTTCAAGACTCGAAGATTAGATTAAGTTTTACTTTTCCTTAGAATATAGTAAGTCGGGGGTACCAACAATCCATATCGGTGTTTATTTTTTCCATTATTTTTTCGTGTATGATCGAAAATTGTATGATATAACCGGAAATTGCCATGACATGTATCTTCATGATTCCACTCCAATGCATACACGTAGATATTTAATTTCGAATTAAATAGGCGTGTATAACTTGATTAATTAGTTAACATGCTTGTTTTAATTAATATGTGGTAGTTAATTAAAATTAAGTAACTAATTATTAAAACCGAGGAACCGAGTTTTGTCAATCGTTACGATTTTAGTGATGGATTCTCGGTGAATCCCACTTAGATAAATCGTTGAGTTTTCGGTGAACCTACCTTAAACAGAAACGAGATTACGCTTTGGTTGATAATTTAGAAATCAGAAAATCTTAGTACATGGGTTCGGAAAATGTCTAACCATGGTTGGGCGAGTTCAACCGAGCTTCGGCTCAATCGACTCCCCTCCACGTGTGATGTACGATACAGTGATTTGACAAGACTTAGCATAGCCGATAAGCCTTCGGTCTAAACGGGGCTTCTCTTGCCGGATTAGCCTAAACTGTCACATATGTTCCAACGAATAAGACGGCGTAGGCTTGCCTACATAACCGACCATGTTCGGAGTTCTTTGATTTATTGTTTTTTATTGTCAAGACCGAAACCGTAATTAGTAAACCCACCACTTTTTCAATTATTGAATGGGAGTGGGGAAGGCGACAGCCAACCCCACGGCCTCTACTATAGATGCAAGCACGTGAGAGAAGGGTGACGCCTCGTGCCGCTTTGATTCCGGCCCCCTAAGGATAGTGTTCACCCCTATCAAAATTCAAGGCTTGGTCTCCGAATGGATAGGATTTCGGGTACTCGTTGGGTCACTGTCCGACCCTAAAGGCGGCAAACTCGGGGCATACTCTGAGATCTGATATAGTAGGTCACACTCTTTATGGATATTTTCGAAATATCTAGGCTAGAAAAAGGAAGGTAATCAATGATTAAGGCCCGGGATGTCTGATTCCCGTAAGATGTTCGATTCTCGAAGCTTAATCATTGAGAGAGATTGTCTCAGTTTAACCGTCATCGTGCTGATACCGACCCTAAAGGCGGTGGTACGATACGAGGTTAAATCCTTGGAATGGTAGGATAGACTTTATACAAGTTCACTATTCCTAAAATAAAAATCTAGTAGTGAAACTTTAATTTTGAATTTAATTTTCTGTCATGTTTATTTTACAACTAAATCTCTAGGCTACTAAATTGTTAGAAATAGGACTTCATTAGATAATGTGGAAAGTAACAAGTACGTTGCATTTATCAAAAGAATGCAGTTAACTTTTCAGAATAGATTTTTTCTCTTGAGCCTTTAAAAACTTAAGTGACATAGTATAGGTATGTCACTCGTGTTGAACGAGAGACAACCATGCTTAGTTTACAAAAGATGATATAGGACTATCAGATAAATTCATTTAGTGAATTTTAAAAGTGTAATTACACAACAAATTTCTAAATTGAAAAATTGGAAAGTCATATACATAAGGCATTGCTAGTTAGACGGTATTTGGAACCGATAAACTAGTGGGAGCATTAGTCTTATGATTTGTTGTGTTTCTGAATCATTAGAAATGTGTAATAGACTGCACATGAGTTATTCCATTCATTGGAAAAACAAGAATACAGCGTTGCTAGTTAGACAGTATTTGGAACTTATAAACTAATGGGAGCTTAGTTCTGGAGATTTTATAATCTTTGAAACATCATGAACACAGCATTGCTAGTTAGACAGTATTTGGAACTGATAGACTAGTGGGAGCTTAGCTCTGAGTGATTTTCTAATCTTTGAAAAATCATAAATACAAAGTGTTGCTAGTTAGACGGTATTTGGAACCGATAAACTAGTGGGAGCTTTATTATGATCTCTCAAACCATTCGAACAAAGTGTTGCTAGTTAGACGGTATTTGGAACCGATAAACTAGTAGGAGCTTTGGTCTTATGATTTGACGATTAGAATAATCGATAGTCCAAGCAAGTAACACTGAACTTCCCACAGTTCAAGAGTAGTGTCTACTCAAACGAACTGCTAGTTCAAGACTGTTTCCATCTAAGGAAAGTCGAGAATGGGAAAGAATGTTTATACGTGTTAGTCATCTAAACTAAGTAGTTTTAAGGCTAAACCAGAAAATTAATTCGAAATTAGAGGATAAGGAAAGTGATTTCGGATCACTGACCAATGCATCCTTAGCAATTTTCTCAAAAACTGAGTTCTTTGGGAGAACTAGGTAGCTTTGCATCAAACGATAAATAAAATAGACAACGGGCAGTTATTTCAGATAGACTAGTGGGAGTGACATAAGGAAATGAATCTCGGATTCAATTTTTTTTTGAGGATCACAGAAAATTCATTTTCTGTTTTCGGATTCGTTGGAACGAACGTATTCATTTTCAATAGGATAATTTGTTTGTCTTATTGACGATGAATATAACATTCGTAGCATGAACCCAAGACTCGGACTTTTGTTTGATAAGTCAGAACCACTAAGAAATGCTGAATAGGTATATGTAACACATCTTAAACAATGTAAACGCAAATGGTTTCCGTATTTAAATAAACGCTTCTTTCTATTAATTAGTGCATATTCCCTAAAGACAAGACCTGAAGACTGGCTTAGGGTGATTCCTATCTCCCAGTCAAAGGAACACTGTCTCAAAGGAACAATGACTAAGTTTCCTTTCAATCAGGAAAGGGTAATAGATTTAAAGAAGTAACATAGCTTGTTTATAACAACCTTCGGGGTCATATGAAAGATACAAGCTAGTAGGAGTTTTTTGAAGTAGTGACATCTTGTCTGACAACTATTCGAGACTCCGATAAGTTTATCCAAAATATTTGGAGGAAATCTCTGATTTCACTAGAGATAGAGTATTCCATACTCAGAAATAGGTTATTGCGTAGTCTTCGGTACTGATGCTCGGCCTGCCTCCCAGTGAAATGTTTTCACTAAGGGATACACCATAAATTTGCCTTATATAGTTATTGATGTGCTATGATACGCTGGTGAACTCATTTAAGATATTGGTTGTAAAATAACGGTTTACGTTATAATGAAAAACCGAGAAGTCTACCTAAAATATGCCTACGCATTTGTGGATAAGGAGTGAATTCGGTTCACCCCACTTCCATAAATATAGACATTTAGTATTTAGTGCTTGAAGGTAGGACTGGAAATTTTGCGTACACGTTCATAGCGTGAAATATCTTAATACATTGAGTAAAGGTTGATTATAAAACTTGTAAAATCAGAGAATGACGGTTATACTGTCAAACTCGGTCTAATAGAGTCTATAAATAACAACTTTAGATCTTGAAGTATTTTTACTCAAGATGTTACTAACTGATTTGTTCAGTCCACATCCAACACCGTCAGTTGGTGATAACACTGATAAAAACTACTAAACTAGATCAGTATATCAACCCACCCCGAACGCAGTGGGAGTATGGTTTGTCCATCACCCATTGCAGGACCTTACGGTCTATAGGGTAGATTGATGACCTATAGTCCTTCGTGGGCTGTATAGGATCCTGATCATAGAGGTTGCTTTAAAAGCCATAACCCTGGGAATGGAGTTTGTTACTCCAGTTCTGTTGAAACTCTTGTAGAACCACCTGAGTATCTCAGGCCCAGTAAGAGTAATTGGAACTACACGGAGAAGAGTTGAATGAATAGGAAAGTTTAATTTTCAACGCAAAGCTGAGTAATTTAGGGGTGATTCCCTAAAAGGTTGAGAGTTAACCAGACCGTGATCTCTCTTACCACTCAGTCTTGCTTGATTTCGTCAGAAAGCGGGAAATAGGAGTGATTCCCTAAGACTTCCTTGCCGAACAACGGCATCTGAATTCATTCAGAACAGAAAGGTTTTAGCTAAGAACAAATAACGGATTCGTTACAAAGCAGATAATAGGGGTGATTCCCCAAGACCTTTTTGCGAGCCACCACAACTTTTTTTTAGTCTTATATCATTCTTGTTAAGGGTGAATTTACGTGCTTTATAACGTTATATTTTATAATGTTTTCCCCGACATTCGTATTAATCGCATGGAAATCACGTGTTTAAATGGAATATTGAGCGAATGACACTTTTAATGAGTTAATCGCAAAGTTGGTGGATTTGTATGTTTTAATTATGATTTTATGGTTATTGGAATTATGTTACGCTTTGCGGTGTTTTTGATGTGATGTAGATACATGTTGGAGGCTAAATTGATGATCAATGTTGATATAATTCGAGCTAAATCAAGATAAAGATGGAGAAAAAGAGATGAAGATCAAGAAATCGAAGTTCGGTCATATTGGATCGGCGTCCGGAGTTCCGTCCGGTGGACGGGCGTTTGAGACATTGAACGAGCGTCCGTGAGGATATTTTACATTCAAGCAAGTTTGGACGCGGGGTGGACGTCGGGCCGACGGGCGTTTAAGGAAAGCTCGGCCCGATTCGAAGTTCATTGTAGAGCGGACGAGCGTCCAGAAGACCGGACGGGCGTCCGACCGCCGACCGAAGCACAACCGACTTAGTTTTGACCTAGCCGCCTTAGTTCATCTATATATAGCGCAAACTTGTATTAAACCCTAAAATCATCGACGACCTACGGTCGACTTTCATAAATAAACAAAGATAGCTTGTCTTTTTCTTTGGTTTTCGAATGCAATCAAAACAATCTTTTGATTTCAAGGTTAATATGAGTAGCTAAACTCTTGGGTTGGACGAACGGGTGAAGCAATTCAAGAGGCGTTCGGTTTTTCTTATTTTTCTCGCGTTTTATTTCGACAAAGGTTAGATTTATATTGCGTTTATTTCGTGCTTCATATCGATAGATAAAGCCTCTGTGATGTTTGTTTGACGATAGTTGAATGAATTCTAGATCACCGCAATAGTAATCGATTAATCAATTTGTCTAGAAACGAAAGTTATCAAATTGTTAACCTAGATAATAGGTTCGAAAGAATTTATGCCTATCGATCCTTGGGGAGATTTTGCATCATTAAAACAAAAGAAAATTTATAAAACCTATACTACCATGCAAAACTACCTCCTAACCGGCCGAATACCGGGTAGTTGCTAGTAAAGTTGGATAAGTACGGGTATCGATCCTCAGGGAAAAGGGATATTGAATCTAACGTCATTAATTCCTCTTTATTAAAACACATAACTAATCCTAATCTAAAACGAGAAAATAAACCGGATGAGAGGATTGTTAATCCAAAGCCAGGAAGGATAATTGCGAACCAAAATAAATAAAACTTTAACTACGAAAAACAGTAAACTAACTAACGAACATGATAATGATTGAAGCGATCAAACATGAAACAAATCATGATCCACCATCCCGCAACCCTTAATTTCTTCCCTAGATTATCTTATAGTGATTTAATTCAAGTTGTGGTTTCACCTATCAAACGTATGAATTCCTACTTTCGTAGATGAATTCGCCTATCAATCTCTATCTTTCGATTTACGGAGATTAACGCATCATAAAATAAACCAAGGTGCAAGATTTACTAGATCTAACAACCTAGACATCCAACCTATCAACTTTCGCTTGACATAGATCAAACGTCTAATCTTTCCTATGGTGATCTCGCGTTTACACCGACTTTCGTCCTACGGTAGCATCAAATCATGCAATCATCTTTCGATATAAAATTGCAAGATACGAATAAACATAGAAAAGAAACAATTCGAATTAAAACTTACAAAACATCCATCGAAAAAGAATTAAAGTTGC
Source organism: Gentiana straminea (assembly GCA_036785695.1). NCBI lineage: Eukaryota > Viridiplantae > Streptophyta > Magnoliopsida > Gentianales > Gentianaceae > Gentiana > Gentiana straminea. The sequence goes on from JAVUPR010000061.1 coordinate 26,820,616, forward strand.
AGCTGGAAAGAGGGAGCTTCAAGGCTCATCCATGGCTGCTCAACTTCATCATCACTCGAACAAGAAGAAAGAAAAACGAACTAACTACCTAATCTAACTAACCTCCGGCCGACCAAGCATGGAGCTTGGCCGGCCGGGCTGCTCTCTGCTCGAAATTTAGGGTTCAAGAGAAGCTGGGGCGTATTTGATAATGATTAGGGTCGAAGAGAGCTGCTGTATTTATAGAAAATCGAGAGGCGGTTGCTACAAGTAACGGTGCCGGACGCCCGTTTGAAGATCCGGACGCCCGTCCACTATTTTCAGCAACAGCATCCAAACTTGTAACGCTCATATCTCGGGCCTCGTAAGTCGGAATGGAGTGATTCAAAATCCTGTAGAATCCTCTCTTCAAGCCCTACAACTCTTCTCTTGAGGTCCAGAGTCAAATCGGTTGTTATCATATCAAGAACTGCGTTGGAAGGTCGTCACTACCCGGAATCCTGATTTTCCGACATTTATCTTGATTGATTTCTTTCCTTATATCTTTCAATCTTCCATAACTTTGATTGATCCTTTCCAAGCACGAATTTGGCTCTCTAAAATCCTCTCTTCCATCATCAATGAGTATCTACAACAATAGGAAAACATACCAAAGCGTAACGTATTTCCAAAATAACATAAAATCATCAATTACGCACATAATTCGTTACGTTTTCATATTTAACCATTAAAAACATCATTTACTCAATATTTCGATATATAAGCTCGAATTCTATGAAAAACATCCATATACGGGGGAAATTGATATAAAATATATCTATAAAATCATATAATTTGACCCTTAACAACACCCCCACACTTAAACTTTTGCTCGTCCCGAGTAAAACAAAACAAGAACATACTATCAAGAATCCACATAACCCGACACGAGATATAGTCAAAATCATGACAAGCTAGTATTCAAGCAAATCGACCTCACTCGGTGATGTGTGTGCTGAACCTACTAAACTTCCACCGATCCTCTCTTGATATAATACATCAAGCACTAACAGTTATCCGGTCAACTAAACGAAAACTTCATTCTATCTACAGCACTTACCTAACAAAAACTAATTACCAAGAACATAGTAACTAGCTCACAATTAAATTCCTTTGCTTAGTACCAAGAAAATACCTTTCGGGTCTCTACTGGGTTTAGATCAACTTGACTTAGAATTCCAAAAAAAACGTATATTTTATATTTCCTATCGTCGCGTCTCAAAAGTATAACACACTCCCCTACATTAGAGGCAGTCACCCTGAGATCACTCAATCCCATATCGTCCAAGGTAAACCACACTCCCCAATTTGGGGCGTATCCAAATGGACTCGAGGTGATAGTTACAAACAAAATTCCCGCAAAGAAATTCTATTCATTTATTATTTATAGATATATATATTTTTATATTTTTCAAACTCTTTGGAAACTCTCGGTCAAATATATTTCTAACACATTCAAGACTCTCAAAGTTCTCAAGAACACTAAGGTACCGAGATTCTAAGCTGTGAGTATAGCACAAGTTCTTAACTTTCATTAATGCTAAATAAGTGTTATCTCGTATCAAGAATTAACTTTTCCTTTAACTAACCGGAAACTATTCTATATTTGGCTCTTCATCTAATAGGTTCGTGAAATGAAGTTCAAGTGAGTATCGACTTACTAAACATATTCTCAGAACATGATATGACTACTGATAACAACTAAAGGGTGCCAGATTATAAAACTAGCATGCAATTGAAATGTTACTCGGGACGAAACAAAAAATTTTGAAAAATTTAGCACTCTTCATAGAAATATAACTACTTAGAGCAAATGAATGTAGATACACATAAACCATCCCCTCCCCCACACTTAAATTACAGCATGTCCTCATGGTGTGCAAAAATAAAAAGAAACAGAAAACTTAGCTGATTCGTTGTTCGAAAGGGAGCTATTCTGGAAGTGGGTCGACCTCACCCAGAAATGCTTGAAGAAATCAGTAGATTGTGGACCATCCACCAGAAAACTGATATCGTCTAAAAACTCACAATAGCTAATGCAAATACCCTGCACACTTGATAAACATGAAATACCTCGGGGATAGGGGGAAGATAACATATAAAGCACAGGAAAGGAAGTCTAGAGAATTTTTAGATTAAGCTCATATAAAGATGGACATATACATGGAATATTACAAAATAGTAGGGCTAGGTGCAACTATATGAAAATGCATTACAATGCAATCTACGTGAAAAATCCTAAAAATAAAATAAAAACGAGGTAGTATTACGGAAACCGATAGTTAACTACACTCAAAAAGAAAAATAAACTAGGTGGTATTACGAAAACCGACAGTGACCACACTTAAGAAAAATAAAAGGAAAAATAGAAAAACAATGCAACTATATGAAATGCAACTAAATGAAATGCATTTAAATGATATGCAAAAAGAAAATAAAATAAAAGAAAGAAAACTAGCCCACTATATGCAACACGACATATATATAAACGTCTACCACATAATGAAAGTTACGATAAACGACGTTGTCTTGTCACTAGTGCCGACGCGCCTTAAGACTTATCGAAAGTGATAGACTTATGGAAACCAACAAATCATCTATCTAAACAGGTATAACTCATATGGAGAAAGGACGTAGCATACGGAAAACCGACGTAGCTACCCATATGAACTATAAAAACAAAGGAAGCACGTAAGTCTTAAAAGCTTAAAAGATTCATCGGAGCGGTATGTAGCATACGGGAACCGACATTAGCTACTAATTAACCATAAGAACGAGTTATAGCTTACGAGAACCGACAAGTAACTATAACATGCCTAGATGAATCATATATAAGGAATTGATCAATTATCTAACATGGATTCATAGATGGAAAGGTAAAAACATATAAGTTCGTGGCATCTATGTAAAAATCAATTAGCCACGAAGCTCGAATGAAAAATCCACATCAAATAAAAGCATTGAAAATAAAATCAAGAAATTTAGAACCCGGACCGAACCCCGGACGAACGTTCACTTAGCGTTCGAACCGGACGGGCGTTCCACCTTGCAAACGCTCGTCCGCTCTTGAAAACCGACCGGACGGGCGTTCGAAAGTATAGACGCTCGTCCGGTCCTCTAAATCGAACGGGATTGAAAATATTTGAACGGACGAGCGTCCAATACTTCCCAACGCTCGTTCACCGCAGATGAAGAGGGGGCCGGACGGGCGTCCACTTAAACGTACGCTCGTCCATACAACAAGAATGCACGAAACGCGGGAAAAACACAGCAAAACCCTAAATACTTATGAACACAACACAACAACACGATCACAAAGACAAAGAAGCGGCCTTATCAAATTAAGCACAAAGGGGTTAGACTAGGTAACACATAAACATATAAACTTCACGTAAAACAAGTTGAGTAAAAAACTTTTGCACATTCTTAACCTAACGGTCATCGAAACACGGCAAAATAAAAACTCTCAACTTGGTATACGCTACTTTTATTGAAAAACAAAAACAAAAAACACGTAACAAAATAGAAAAATAAATTCAATTAGATTCAACAAAACACCGATTCCCCGGCAACGGCGCCACTTTTGTTGGGGAGATTTTGCATCATTAAAACAAAAGAAAATTTATAAAACCTATACTACCATGCAAAACTACCTCCTAACCGGCCGAATACCGGGTAGTTGCTAGTAAAGTTGGATAAGTACGGGTATCGATCCTCAGGGAAAAGGGATATTGAATCTAACGTCATTAATTCCTCTTTATTAAAACACATAACTAATCCTAATCTAAAACAGAAAATAAACTGGACAGAGGATTGTTAATCCAAAGCCAGGAAGGATAATTGCGAACCAAAATAAATAAAACTTTAACTACGAAAAACAGTAAACTAACTAACGAACATGATAATGATTGAAGCGATCAAACATGAAACAAATCATGATCCACCATCCCGCAACCCTTAATTTCTTCCCTAGATTATCTTATAGTGATTTAATTCAAGTTGTGGTTTCACCTATCAAACGTATGAATTCCTACTTTCGTAGATGAATTCGCCTATCAATCTCTATCTTTCGATTTACGGAGATTAACGCATCATAAAATAAACCAAGGTGCAAGATTTACTAGATCTAACAACCTAGACATCCAACCTATCAACTTTCGCTTGACATAGATCAAACGTCTAATCTTTCCTATGGTGATCTCGCGTTTACACCGACTTTCGTCCTACGGTAGCATCAAATCATGCAATCATCTTTCGATATAAAATTGCAAGATACGAATAAACATAGAAAAGAAACAATTCGAATTAAAACTTACAAAACATCCATCGAAAAAGAATTAAAGTTGCAGCTGGAAAGAGGGAGCTTCAAGGCTCATCCATGGCTGCTCAACTTCATCATCACTCGAACAAGAAGAAAGAAAAACGAACTAACTACCTAATCTAACTAACCTCCGGCCGACCAAGCATGGAGCTTGGCCGGCCGGGCTGCTCTCTGCTCGAAATTTAGGGTTCAAGAGAAGCTGGGGCGTATTTGATAATGATTAGGGTCGAAGAGAGCTGCTGTATTTATAGAAAATCGAGGCGGTTGCTACAAGTAACGGTGCCGGACGCCCGTTTGAAGATCCGGACGCCCGTTCACTATTTTCAGCAACAGCATCCAAACTTGTAACGCTCATATCTCGGGCCTCGTAAGTCGGAATGGAGTGATTCAAAATCCTGTAGAATCCTCTCTTCAAGCCCTACAACTCTTCTCTTGAGGTCCAGAGTCAAATCGGTTGTTATCATATCAAGAACTGCGTTGCAAGGTCGTCACTACTCGGAATCCTGATTTTCCGACATTTATCTTGCTTGATTTCTTTCCTTATATCTTTCAATCTTCCATAACTTTGATTGATCCTTTCCAAGCACGAATTTGGCTCTCTAAAATCCTCTCTTCCATCATCAATGAGTATCTACAACAATAGGAAAACATACCAAAGCGTAACGTATTTCCAAAATAACATAAAATCATCATTTAAGCACATAATTCGTTACGTTTTCATATTAACCATTAAAAACATCATTTACTCAATATTTCGATATAAAGCCCTATTCTTATGAAAATAATACATATACGGGGGAAATTGATATAAAATATATCTATAAAAGATGTTAATATTCGTTCGGCCGTAGTTATCCCTACCGATACAGCCCCGTTTGAGATAAGACCAGCCCTCATCCGGATGGTGCAACATGCATCAACTTTCTATGGGTATCAATCCGAGAACCCCTATACGCATCTTTATGTATTTCGGGTATATGCGATACTACTCGCATTAAGGATGTCGATCAAGACATCATTAAGCCGAAACTATTTCCATTCTCACTCCGTGGAGAAGCAATGGAATGGTTTAAATCTCTTCCTTCGAATCTATCCAAACTTGGACCCAAATTTCGAAAGTCAATTTTTGGCCCAATATTTTCCTCCGTCTAAGACGGCTCAATGTCTTAACGAGATCTCAAATTTTCATCAACCGAGTGATGAATCTTTCTTTGAAGCATGGAAGCGTTTCAAAATTTTGTTGAACAAGTGCCCCCATCATGGAATGGATTTGCGAGAGGAAGGTCCATACTTTCTTCAAATGGTCTCAATGAGTCCACTAAAGGGATGGTCAACTCCTCATCTGGAGGAGTCTTCTTGAAGAAAACCCCACAGCAAGGGTGGGATTTATTTGAAGATATAGCTAGATACAATTATGCACCTACGTATCAATCACCAACGGTCCCTGCTGTACCTAAAATCGAAGAAGTCAACAACCAGAATCATGGTCAAATGATTGCAGCCCTACAGGCTCAACTTTCTGCTTTGACCATGACTAAAGAGCAAAATCAGCCCTCTCTCCAACAGAATGCACAAGTATTCTCTTGTGATAATCGTTATCGACCGGTCACATCGTGACCATTGTCGATACACCCCTCAAGTCAACGCCGTCCAACAAACAAGGCGTACGATTCGTGACTCGCTATACCCGTGGGCTTAGAGGCCACATTTCTGCAACATGCCCCTTGAATGGTGGGAATGAGAGAAACAACTCTTCTGGCCCGCAGAACCAGAGATTTTCAAGCCAGAATAACTCTCAAGGTCAGAACTACAACCAGAATAGAAATTATGCTCAGAATCAAGGTTATGACCAAAACCGCACTCAACATTCGGGACAGAATACCTCTCGCAATGCCTACTACCAGAACCCCAACTCGAGTCAAAGTTCAAATTCTCAACCAAGAACAAATCCAACCTGGCCCACTAATCAAAACTCACAGCAAGGCCGCCCTAATCAGGACTCCTCAACTTATGGTACTGCCCCTACAAGGGTAGAGTATGAAGAGCAACAGAGGACGATGAAGAACTTAGAAAGACATTAGCAGACAGACTAGCCGAACAATTGGTCGCCGAGACCTCAAGGTCGCCTACCTAGTTTTACGAAAAAAAACCCTAAAAGTGATCGGGGCAGCCCAAGCTGAAGCAAGAACAAACCACTGTGCCGAGCTCGCACCCATTACCCCCTATGGACAAGAGGAGTCAAATGCTATGAATCTGAGGTCCGGTACACAATTGCAACAACACCCTGGTTACAGACAGAACCAGGGAAACGAGTAAACCCTCCTACCCCTGATTCGGTAGGAGGGGAAGAATCGCAGCTTCCCGACCCGGATAAAGAGAAAGATGAAAATGAGATTGAAGCGGGAAAGAGATCTCGGTGGATGAAAACCAAGATGATGAACCGGAGAAAGTCACTCGGGCGGGTGATCCCCGACGAGTAAAAAGACGGAAAAGATAGTGAGGTGGAAGGATCTCGAGGACAAAGCTATAAGAGCTTCCTCGCCCAGAGAGTCTTTTCCGAAGAGGAACCGAATAAGCTCCCATTTCCGCCAAGAAAGCAAAACATTTCATTATCTCGAAGACAAAAAGTACGAGAAGGTACTCAACCTATTAAGAAACACCCAAGTAAATTTGCCTTTATCTGAAGTGTTGGTTGAGATGCCTAAATACGCCAAGTTTGTGAAGGATGTTGTTTCTTCAAAGAAGAAGTTAGGTGAAATGGAGAAAAAATTGGGAGAAGAATGCTCCGCTATTACCGACGGAGAAATTCCTAAAAAGCGCGATCCGGGAAAATTTGTCTTAACTTTGAAAATCAAGGATTTAAGCTTTCCAAATTCTCTCGTGTGATTTAGGAGCATCCATCGCTTGATGTCTCTTTTCGTCCGCAAGAGACTACACCTTGACCCGCCTATTGGAGCCTACCCCCATAAGTATCCAACTTGCAGATAGATCTTACAAGAGAGCCGAAGGAGTGCTTAGAGACCTTCTGGTCCAAGTAGACAAGTTTACATTTCCTGTGGATTGGTACGTCTTGGACACTAAAGAAGAAGATACCCCCCTCCTTCTGGGACGACCTTTCCTATCTACTGCTAGAGCCACTATAGATTGTGATGCAGGATTTGTCACCTTACGTGTTGGAGACGAGGAAGTACGCTACAGTGTAGTTAAAGCTCTCAGAGCACCTTCTGAAAATCCCTCAGGTTTTGTGATTGAGACGTCAGACGATTTCACGTACTACACTCGGACGAGCTAGTAGGCCGCTTATGGAGAAGAGCTTGTTGAAGAGGACACGGTGCTCGCGAAAGAACTCTTTCCCCCTCGAAGAAGTCGATTTGCTTCGAGGCAAGAGTTTTTGACCCTATCGAGTGAGGAAGATCTAAAACGAGGAGAAGCCAAAACCAGTTTGGAGGAACCTCCTGAGGACCTTGTTTTAAAACCTCTACCTCAGCATCTAAAGTATATCTTCTTAAGAGAAGGTAAGCACTTACCTCTGATTATCTCCTCTACACTGTCAGCAGACGAAGAAGCTGAGTTAATTGACGTTCTAACGAAAAATGCGAAAGCCTTCGGTTGGCAGGTAGGTGATATAAGAGGAATATCTCCAGACGTCTGTATGCATAAGATTAGAACCGAAGAAGGTGCAAAGAGTATAAGACAACCGCAGAGACGTTTAAACCCACACATGCAGGAAGTGGTGAAGAAAGAGATCATTAAGCTGTTGGATATGGGGATCATTTATGCGATAGCTGATAGCGATTGGGTGTCCCCCACTCAGGTAGTACCTAAAAAGGGAGGTATTACCATTGAAAAGAATGACAAAGGTGAAGAGGTAGCTGTCAGATTAGTCACTGGGTACAGAGTCTGTATAGACTATAGGAAGCTGAACGAGGTGACTTTAAAAGACCATTTTCCTCTCCCCTTCATAGACCAAATGTTGGAACGTTTTGCGGGGCATGCTTTCTACTGTTTTCTGGACGGTTATTCAGGTTATTTCCAAATCCCTATTGACCCAGTAGATCAAGAGAAAACAACCTTCACCTGCCCCTATGGTACTTTCGCTTATAGGCGAATGCCCTTTGGACTTTGTAATGCACCAGCCTACATTTCAAAGATGTATGTTGGCTATCTTTGATGGACTTATAGAGAAATGCATGGAGGTATTCATGGACGACTTCTCGGTGTTTGGCACATCGTTCACGGATCTGTCTTGAAAATCTAGACAAAGCACTGCAAAGGTGTGTGGAGAAGAACTTGATTCTCAATTGGGAGAAGTGCCATCTTATGGTAACCGAAGGGATTGTTTTAGGTCACAAGATCTCCGCTAAAGGCATAGAGGTTGATAAAGCTAAGGTAGAAACTATTGAAAAGATGAATTACCCCATAAACACGAAGGAAGTAAGAAGTTTCCTTGGTCATGTGGGTTTCTACAGGAGATTTATAAAAGATTTTTCAAAAATATCGAAACCTTTATCAACTTTACTGAAAGATGACGTCACCTTCAATTTCGATAATGACTGTCGAGTTGCCTTCAAAGAGCTTAAACAGCGTTTGACCTCTGCCCCTATCCTGATCTCTCCGGATTGGAACATGCCATTTGAACTAATGTGTGATGCCTCCAACTACGCTGTGGGTGCTGTATTGGGGCAAAGGATTAATGGTAAGTTCCAACCTATTTCGTACGCAAGTCATACCTTGAATCCAGCCCAAGCAAATTACACCACTACGGAAAAGGAACTGTTAGCAGTTGTGTTTTCCATGGATAAGTTCCGCGCCTATTTGCTTGGTGCCAAGGTGATTGTATGGACCGATCATGCGGCTCGCGTTATTTGATGAACAAGAAGGATGCTAAACCGAGACCGCCGAGATGGATTCTTACACTACAAGAATTCGATGTTCACATCAAGGACATACGGGGTAGTGAAAACACCGTAGCGGACCATATTTCGAGAGTTTTGCCGATGGCCGAGGAAGACTCCCGGGACATTGATCTTTATTACCCCTTCGAGAGCGTTATGAACATGGATGTCCACACTCCCGACCCTCCCCGGTATGCTTCGATTGTTAATTATCTTCACTCGGCTATCTGAACCCTGAATTCTCTTACCAGGAAAAGAAGAAGTTCTTCTCTGATCTAAAGTACTATGTCTGGGAGGAACCATATCTGTTCAAGATCTGCAAAGATGGGTTGCTTCGTCGGTGTGTCCCTGAATCCGAGCAACGGGATATTATTAAGCAATGTCACAGTGGTCCCACTGGTGGCCATTTCAATCCGTGGAAGACCGTTGCCAAAATCTTTCAATGTGGTTTTTACTGGCCCAGAATTTTTAAAGATACGGAAGCCTTCTGCAAAAGCTGCGATAGGTGCCGTAGAACCGGTACCGTGACCGGGCGGTATGATATGCCACTTCAACCCATATTGGAATGTGAAGTGTTTGACGTATGGGGCATAGACTTTATGGGACCATTTCCATCTTCATGCGGAAATAAATACATTCTAGTCTGTGTCGACTACGTATCTAAATGGGTAGAAGCTGTCGCTACTCCACTAAATGATCATAAAACGGTAATGAAATTTCTGAAGAGGAACATTTTCACGAGGTTTGGCGCCCTAGAGCTCTAATCGGCGATGAAGGTTCGCACTTCATTAATAAACCCCCGGATAGCTCGTTAGCTAAGTATGGTGTTAAGCATAAGAGTGGCACACCATATCACCCTATGACCAGTGGGCAAGTTGAGCGTAGTAATCAGAGTATAAAGAAAATCCTCGAGAAAACGGTCAACTCTCATCGAAAGGATTGGAGTCTCGGTCGGATGATGTACTGTGGGCGCATACAAAAACCCTATGGGTACATCACCATACCAAATGGTTTATGGGAAGCCTTGTCATTTGCCAGTGGAGTTAGAGCATAGAGCTTATTGGGCAACTAAGTTCCTAAACTTCGACTCCCAAGCTTGTGGAGAACGTAGGCTCAAAGCAGATACATGAATTAGACGAGTTCGGGCTCCAAGCTTATGAGAGTTCACGGATAAGCAAGGATGAAATTCCTTCATGACAAAAAGATCAAGAAAAGGGAGTTTCATGCAAAGTGCGAGCCGGTACCGTTATACAATACCAGCCGCATCTTTTCCCGGGAAAGCTAAGGACGCGTTGGTCCGGTCCATTTGAGGTCCCGTCCGTCTTTCCTAGCGGCGTTTTAGAACTGAGGGGGATTGGTGATCAGCCTTTCAAGGTCAATGGTCAACGATGCAAACACTACATTGGCCAACCGAAGGAATCACCCGAGGTAGTTAAATTCCTTGATTTGTTCGGTTGTATCACTTCAGAGTCGATGATTGCGATGAGTTCTCCCCGCACCTATTCTCTCGATGATAGTACCGAATCACCACCGAAGTTTGAAGTTTTTGCCGGAAGCGGGACATGGAACAATATTGGAAGGAAGTGGATTTGAAGAAGCATAAAGTACGGAAGAGATCCCCGGTCGGACGAGTAAGATCAAGGTGCCCGGGCAAAATGGTTAGGTCGAATCCCGAGTCTGCAATGTTGTTTTTGTAGACCTAATTTTGTTAAGAATTCTGTTGTTGAGATGACCGGCAAAAAGCCAAAGTGGCCCGACCCGGGTTAGACCTGAATTGAGTGTCGAGCTAACGACATAAACCAAAAGCGCCCCTAGGAGGCATCCTAGATATCCAATCTTGTTTTAGTTTTTCTTAGTTCTTTTTGCTTTCGTATGTTATTTTAGTTAGTTTTACTAAGCTTTTATGTTTCTATCTCGTCGTAGTTGCTTTCTAGTTATGGATCTTTACGGAGTTTCGCCGCCCCGAGGAGTTTCCACTCATTAGTCGGATCCAGTCGATCACGTAGATGATGGACCGGGAGGCACCATAATTCTTCATGTAGATTTTGATATTAGTACTCGTGTTAAGACCATCACATACGTTATCATTGTTCCACCTTGTTCGGGAGGCGCGATTTCACGACCGAGGAGTTGCAGGAGACCATAAGACGTCCGTACAAGATACTTAATGATCCTATGCCGACGGATTTGGCACCGGTGCCGCGGGCCGAGCATTTCGCAGGTGCCGAGGTAGCCGGTGAGGATTGGTGTTTGCGGGATGAGTTCGATTTTCCTCCGGCTATCGACATGCTTCGACGTCTCATTCGCATAGTGGACCGGGACGAGATCTACGCAGACCTGACCTCTTAGTTAGTTTTACCTCCGTCGAGCCCCGACGTAAAATGAAAGCGCGCGGGTGGGAGGCAACCCACCGTTACTTATCTATTTTTGTTTTGATGGTACTTCGTTGATTTACGCGCTGTATTTTTAAATCTCAATTAAGTTAATAAGAAAATGCACTTTTGAATTTGAGTTGTATGGAATTGTATGATTTTTGCAATTAAGCCTTGTTGGACGCCCGTCCACCGTATGGACGCCCGTCCGGCATAACTAAACTTTAGACGCACGTTCACTAGGCTTGGACGCTCGTCCGATAATCTCCCTCCAATCCCGTATGTGATTTAAAACCTCGGACGAACGTCTACTAAACCGGACGCCCGTCCGCCCATCCGATTTCCCAAGTGGACGCCCGTCCGCTGAGTTGGACGAGCGTCCGCACCATGTCTATATATACCCTTTCTGCGAATGAACCTTCACTTTTCAGAATTTTTAAACGCGAAAAACGGTTTCTCTTCCTCCTTTTGCCCTAAAATCCTCCATTCTACACCATTTTGAGCGATTCAAAGTGCTACAGGCCGCTTTTCATCCCCTCTCTTTGATTCTCACAACCAAATCCTCCAACACACAGTATTTTTGGAGAATCAGACCCAATTGCAGTCCGACTCTTTAGAAGAAAAAATTCGATCTTGGGTGATATTTTTGGGTTGTACGGACCGATTTTCACCTCAATCAACATCTACTCATCCTACTTGGTAAGTTCGTAACAACTTTTTCGGTTTTAAATTCACGTTTTGGCAAGTTCGATCTTTGGGTCGGCTCGCTCACTTGAATACCTTCTTAATTCGTTTCTTTTTCTGGTTTTGTGTTTCCTTTTGATCTGTTATGGTGTGTGATGGATGGTGAATGGGTTGTTTGGTGATGATTGTGGTTGTGATTCGGTTGGTTTGAAATCCCGCTGTGGATGTTACACGGGTAACTTGCTGTGAATGGGTTGTTTTGGCTTAGTCTAGGCTTGAATATGGTTCATAAGAAAGCCGTCGTGAAACGGCATGGTAAGGAAGTGGCCCGGGAGGCGGGGAAGAAGAGGAAAGAGTTTGATCCTACCGCGGTTAATCCTAACCAAGGTGTAAGTATTCGGGAGCAACCACCTAGAGCCACCCAAACTAGGGCAACCTTACGCGATGAACCTACCTCTGACTCTGAGACTGATGACGATGTGCCTTTGGTACGGATGCCTAGAGTTCAGAGAGGTGGAGGTTCGTCTAGGGCTGAGGCAACTGTCGATGCTACCCAGGAAGAGGAACCGGTTGTACCTAGGGCTGCCCCTCCTAGAAAGAAATCCAAAACCGTACCTCCTATGCCACTACCTCGTCGGTTCATGAACCCTAGAGCTCACGATGTGTATAAACAACATTATTTCTCGAGGACGATGTTGATTGAGCGGGCCATTTTGGAGGCCAAAGTCGATCCGGGGTTCGTTAAGTTGCTCAAAGATCGGAAATGGGAAACCTTGATGACAATCCCGACTACCCCGGTGAATAGCTCCCTAGTTCGGGAATTTTATGCTAACTGTTCGGAAACCGATTTGGGGAAGAAGGTAGTTGTGGTTCGAGGGGTAAAAGTCCCTTTTACACCGGAAGTGATCAATCAGAAATATAATTTAGCGGCTTTCGAGGGTAGGGATTACAAGGAAGAGATTGTACATAGACAGAGTTTGGGGCAGGATCCTTTGGAGGAGTTGCGCCTTAGAGTGTGTCCGGATGTGGCATGGATATTAAGGCCGGGAGGCGACCGGAAGGAGTTAGTTACCACGACCCGGACGGAGGATTGGAAAGTCCAAAGTGTCGGTTTATTCGAATCGGTTGCCGCCTAAGAACAACTTGACGCACTTTCACATTGGTGACCTAGGCATGTTATACGCATTGACATTTGGCCCGAACGTAGATGTGGGACTGGCGTTATATGATGAGGTGGCTATTAATCAGAAGATCTATACCCGATGCTTGATTATCCCTCACCTGATCCACAGTCTCTGTATCGATGCCGGTGTGCCTGAGTATGGAGGCGATCACAAGCCGAAGAATCCAAGGCCGATCCAACCGCGAAAAAGGCAAGCATTCGGGACAGACCGAGCGAGATACCTCAGAGCCTCGGTTCTTCGGCACCGCCTCGTGCATCCTCCCTTCCTACTTTATCTCCCGCAAGATTAGGATGCGGTTGAGCATGGCCAACGCTTCCGGGAATGGCCGAGTGATATCCGGGACACACGGAACAATATTTTATCGATTCTTCGGTGTATCCGTGAGGGCCGGCGGCCGCGGGACGAAAGGACGTTCAATCCGAGCTCCGTTGATTTTCTTTTTGCCGATGAGGTCGAGCAGGTCATTGCAGATGTTCTACACGACCCCGAGACATCTTCGGATGAGGAGCGAGCCCCGACTCGGCGCAACTAGGGATACGGCACCACCTTCTGGACCCTCCTCCGATCCTCCAGCCGATGATTCTGGGACACCGAGCCAGTCTTGATTTTATTTTGCTGTGCAAAGAAAAAGAAGAAATGTTATTGATACTTTTTCTTATATGATTCGTTGTAGTTTTGCTATTACTACTGTTACTTTTCCCGATGGATCATGTAAGCCATAAGGCACCAGTACTTTCACTTCTACTGTGTTTACACTTTCTGGATGTATTGAATGTTTTCACTTTTGCGTTATATTCATTTTTGATATCTCTTTTCATTTTGGTATAACTCCCCGTTTTCCCCGAGATGGTTCCGTGTTTGTCAAGACGTGCGGTGTATATTTTTAGCGGTTTCGACGAGCTACATTGTCCGGTTACGCATTCTACAGTGTCATTATGTAGGCTCCGGCCTGACCGACGATTCGCGTTTCGGTTTCAATCAGCTAAGTCTTTTCCTTTTTCCTTCCGATCTGCACAACATGAGGACATGTTGAGTTTTTAAGTGTGGGGGAGGGGAATGTTTCGATATGTATCTACACAGTTGCTTAATTCGTAATGTTTCTTTGCAAATGAGCTAAAATTTTTGAAAATTCTCCGACATTTTCGTTTTTGTTTTGTCCCGAGTAGGCAATTCAATTCAATGTTCGTTTTTTTTATAGTCATCACAGCTGTATATCATATGGTTAGTAAGTGCGTTGTTTCACCCGACACTATTTTTCACAAGCCATAGTGAATGATGAGCTAATATATAAAGTTATACCCCTTTTGATTAGTGATTTCTGATTTTCTTATAAGTCATGTGCTTAGTGCTACGTATATATCGTGAGATTTATGATAGTTTGTATTTAGATCCGGAGTATGTTGTACTGTGAATATCTAAGGTTTGAATGTGATAAGTAAAGCGTAATCGAAGTTGTTGAAAAAGTTGTTATTCAAATGAAAAAGTTGAGTAAAAAAATATGAATTAATTGTGTGTGTCGAAAGTCGGTCGATGATTTGAGTGTGATAGGGTATACCACGTATGTCCTATACCACTATGATGACCGAAAGCTCACGACGTCGTTTATATAGCCGCCTTATGATTGGAGTGAGGTAGGGTATATCTCGAATATCCTATTCTCGCTATGACAGGCGCAGCTCATTCGATGTGCGTTTTGAAGTGAAATAATTAAATCAACTAAAGAATTGGTATGAAATTGATATAAGACTAAGTTATCGTCTATCTTATCCCCAGTAGAAACTGTCAGATATGCTGTAGGGATTGTCCTCTGAGTATTTCAGAAAGGCCCTAGATATATTCGGTCATTCTTTCCGGGATATATCACGTTTGTAGGGTGCATCTTATGAGTGTCATTGATTACTAGTCTACAAGGGGGTATTAGCTAGTTTTGCTTTGAGTTTTTTTCAAGTTTGGATTCAGTGGAAGTTTTCTATGGTTTTGCACACACGCACTGGTGAACTTCTGATTTATTGGATATATGTTATATATGTTGAGATGTCTCGTTCTTTTTTCGAGCCTAGTTTTGCTTTGTTTTGCTCGGGACGAGCAAAAGCTAAGTGTGGGGGAGTTGTTAAGGGTGAATTTACGTGCTTTATAACGTTATATTTTATAATGTTTTCCCCGACATTCGTATTAATCGCATGGAAATCACGTGTTTAAATGGAATATTGAGCGAATGACACTTTTAATGAGTTAATCGCAAAGTTGGTGGATTTGTATGTTTTAATTATGATTTTATGGTTATTGGAATTATGTTACGCTTTGCGGTGTTTTTGATGTGATGTAGATACATGTTGGAGGCTAAATTGATGATCAATGTTGATATAATTCGAGCTAAATCAAGATAAAGATGGAGAAAAAGAGATGAAGATCAAGAAATCGAAGTTCAGTCATATTGGACTGGCGTCCAGGTTCCGTCCAGTGGACGGGCGTTTGAGACATTGAACGAGCGTCCGGGAGGATATTTTACATTCAAGCAAGTTTGGACGCGGGGTGGACGTCGGGCCGACGGGCGTTTAAGGAAAGCTCAGCCCGATTCGAAGTTCATTGTAGAGCGGACGAGCGTCCAGGAAGACCAGACGGGCGTCCGACCGCCGACTGAAGCACAACCGACTTAGTTTTGACCTAGCCGCCTTAGTTCATCTATATATAGCAGCTTGTATTAAACCCTAAAATCATCAGACGACCTACGGCCGACTTTCATAAATAAAAAAGCAGTTAGTTTGTCTTTTTCTTTGGTTTTCGAATGCAATCAAAACAATCTTTTGATTTCAAGGTTAATATGAGTAGCTAAACTCTTGGGTTGGACGAACGGGTGAAGCAATTCAAGAGGCGTTCTGGTTTTTCTTATTTTTCTCGCGTTTTATTTCGACAAAGGTTAGATTTATATTGCGTTTATTTCGTGCTTCATATCGATAGATAAAGCCCGTGATGTTTGTTTGACGATAGTTGAATGAATTCTAGATCACCGCAATAGTAATCGATTAATCAATTTGTCTAGAAACGAAAGTTATCAAATTGTTAACCTAGATAATAGGTTCGAAAGAATTTATGCCTATCGTGCTTGAAGAATCAATCTTTGATAAAAGTTGATAAACAAATTATCTAAGATATTAGTAATTTGCGTTTAGTATAGGTAAATCTTGGCCTTAGTTGATTTGCATGCGTAGGGAATTAGAAGCCTTTGCGGTTATCTTGAATTGTGGATCCTTGTTCGTCTGCCTTTGCTCCCCATTATTTGATAAACCTAAAATTAGTAGTTTTGTGACACTTTTAGCCTAAACTCAAAAACGCATTCAACCTCACGTTCCTCGTGGGATCGACCCGGCATAACCGCTTTACTACAAGCTTTGCACTTGGAGCGACTAACCGGATTTTTTTTTTATTACTTGTCTTTTTGTTTCGATTACAAAAATCCACCACACTAGTGTGTCTACCGGTAAATTCACCCTTAACAACTCCCCCACACTTAGCTTTTGCTCGTCCCCAGCAAAACAAAGCAAAACTAGGCTCGAAAAAAGAACAGACATCTCAACATATATAACATATATCCAATAAATCAGAAGTTCACCAGTGCGTGTGTGCAAAACCATAGAAAACTTCCACTGAATCCAAACTTGAAAAAAAAACTCAAAGCAAAACTAGCTAATACCCCCTTGTAGACTAGTAATCAATGACACTCATAAGATGCACCCTACAAACGTGATATATCCCGGAAAGAATGACCGAATATATCTAGGGCCTTTCTGAAATACTCAGAGGACAATCCCTACAGCATATCTGACAGTTTCTACTGGGGATAAGATAGACGATAACTTAGTCTTATATCAATTTCATACCAATTCTTTAGTTGATTTAATTATTTCACTTCAAAACGCACATCAGAATGAGCTCTTGCCCTGTCATAGCAGAATAGGATATTCGAGATATACCCTACCTCACTCCAATCATAAGGCGACTATAAACCGACCGTCGTGAGCTTTCGGTCATCATAGTGGTATAGGACATACGTGGTATACCCTATCACACTCAAATCATCGACCGGCCTTTCGACACACACAATTAATTCATATTTTTTTTACTCAACTTTTTCATTTGAATAACAACTTTTTCAACAACTTCGCTTACGCTTTACTTATCACATTCAAACCTTAGATATTCACAGTACAACATACTCCGGATCTAAATACAAACTATCATAAATCTCACGATATATACGTAGCACTAAGCACATGACTTATAAGAAAATCAGAAATCACTAATCAAAAGGGGTATAACTTTATATATTAGCTCATCATTCACTATGGCTTGTGAAAAATAGTGTCGGGTGAAACAACGCACTTACTAACCATATGATATACAACTGTGATGACTATAAAAAAAACGAACATTGAATTGAATTGCCTACTCGGGACAAAACAAAAACGAAAATGTCGGAGAATTTTCAAAAATTTTAGCTCATTTGCAAAGAAACATTACGAATTAAGCAACTGTGTAGATACATATCGAAACATTCCCCTCCCCCACACTTAAAAACTCAACATGTCCTCATGTTGTGCAGATCGGAAGGAAAAAGGAAAAGACTTAGCTGATTGAAACCGAAACGCGAATCGTCGGTCAGGCCGGAGCCTACATAATGACACTGTAGAATGCGTAACCAGACAATGTAGCTCGTCGAAACCGCTAAAAATATACCTGCACGTCTTGACAAACACGGAACCATCTCGGGGAAAACGGGGAGTTATACCAAAATGAAAAGAGATATCAAAAATGAATATAACGCAAAAGTGAAAACATTCAATACATCCAGAAAGTGTAAACACAGTAGAAGTGAAAGTACTGGTGCCTTATGGCTTACATGATCCATCGGGAAAAGTAACAGTAGTAATAGCAAAACTACAACGAATCATATAAGAAAAAGTATCAATAACATTTCTTCTTTTTCTTTGCACAGCAAAATAAAATCAAGACTGGCTCGGTGTCCCAGAATCATCAATTTGGAGGATCGGAGGAGGGTCCAGAAGGTGGTGCCGTATCCCTAGCTGCCGAGTCGTCGCTCCTCATCCGAAGATGTCTCGGGGTCGTGTAGAACATCCGCAATGACCTACTCGACCTCATCGGCAAAAAGAAAATCAACGGAGCTCGGATTGAACGTCCTTTCGTCCCGCGGCGCCGGCCCTCACGATACACCGAAGAATCGATAAAATATTGTTACGTGTGTCCCGGATATCACTCGGCCATTCCCGAAACCGTTGGCCATGCTCAACCGCATCCTAACCGCGGGAGATAAAGTAGGAAGGGAGGATGCACGAGGCGGTGCCGAAGAACCAGGCTCCCGAGGTATCTCGGCTCGGTCTCCGTCCCGAATGCTTGCCTTTTTCTCGCCGGATCGGCCTTGGATTCTTCGGCTTGTGATCGCCTCCATACTCGTGCACACCGGCATCGATACGCAGACCGTGGATCGGGTGAGGGATAATCAAGCATCGGGTATAGATCTTTCGATTAATAGCCACCTCATCATATAACGCCCGTCCCACATCTACGTTCGTGCCAAATGTCAATGCGTATAACATGCCTAGGTCACCAATGTGAAAGTGCGTCAAGTTGTTCTTAGGCAAAGAACCGATTCTCGAATAAACCGACACTGGACTTTCCAATCCTCCGTCCAGGTCGTGGTAACTAACTCCTTCCGGTCGCCTCCCGGCCTTAATATCCATGCCACATCCGGACACACTCTAAGGCGCAACTCCTCCAAAGGATCCTGCCCCAAACTCTGTCTATGTACAATCTCTTCCTTGTAATCCCTACCCTCGAAAGCCGCTAAATTATATTTCTGATTGATCACTTCCGGTGTAAAAGGGACTTCTACCCCTCGAACCACAACTACCTTCTTCCCCAAATCGGTTTCCGAACGTTAGCATAAAATTCCCGAACTAGGGAGCTATTCACCGGGGTAGTCGGGATTGTCATCAAGGTTTCCCATTTCCGATCTTTGAGCAACTTAACGAACCCCGGATCGACTTTGGCCTCCAAAATGGCCCGCTCAATCAACATCGTCCTCGAGAAATAATGTTGTTTATACACATCGTGAGCTCTGTGGTTCATGAACCGACGAGGTAGTGGCATAGGAGGTACGGTTTTGGATTTCTTTCTAGGAGGGGCAGCCCTAGGTACAACCGGTTCCTCTTCCTGGGTAGCATCGACAGTTGCCTCAGCCCTAGACGAACCTCCACCTCTCTGAACTCTAGGCATCCGTACCAAAGGCACATCGTCATCAGTCTTAGAGTCAGAGGTAGGTTCATCGCGTAAGGTTGCCCTAGTTTGGGTGGCTCTAGGTGGTTGCTCCCGAATACTTACACCTTGGTTAGGATTAACCGCGGTAGGATCAAACTCTTTCCTCTTCTTCCCCGCCTCCCGGGCCACTTCCTTACCATGCCGTTTCACGACGGCTTTCTTATGAACCATATTCAAGCCTAGACTAAGCCAAAACAACCCATTCACACAAGAAGTTACCCGTGTAACATCCACGGCGGGATTTCAAACCAACCGAATCACAACCACAATCATCACCAAACAACCCATTCACCATCCATCACACACCATAACAGATCAAAAGGAAACACAAAACCAGAAAAAGAAACGAATTAAGAAGGTATTCAAGTGAGCGAGCCGACCCAAAGATCGAACTTGCCAAAACGTGAATTTAAAACCAGAAAAGTTGTTACGAACTTACCAAGTAGGATGAGTAGATGTTGATTGAGGTGAAAATCGGTCCAGACAACCCAAAAATATCACCCAAGATCGAATTTTTTCTTCTAAAGAGTCGGACTGCAATTGGGTCTGATTCTCCAAAAATACTGTGTGTTGGAGGATTTGGTTGTGAGAATCAAAGAGAGGGGATGAAAAGCGGCCTGTAGCACTTTGAATCGCTCAAAATGGTGTAGAATGGAGGATTTTAGGGCAAAAGGAGGAAGAGAAACCGTTTTTCACGTTTAAAAATTCTGAAAAGTGAAGGTTCATTCGCAGAAAGGGTATATATAGACATGGTGCGGACGCTCGTCCAACTCAGCGGACGGGCGTCCACTGGGAAATCAGATGAACTGGACGGGCGTCCAGTTTAGTAGACGTTCGTCCGAGGTTTTAAATCACATACAGGATTGGAGGGAGATTATCGGACGAGCGTCCAAGCCTAGTGAACGTGCGTCTAAAGTTTAGTTATGCCGGACGGGCGTCCATACTGGTGGACGGGCGTCCAACAAGGCTTAATTGCAAAAATCATACAATTCCATACAACTCAAATTCAAAAGTGCATTTTCTT
This sequence comes from Gentiana straminea, assembly GCA_036785695.1. Taxonomy (NCBI): domain Eukaryota; kingdom Viridiplantae; phylum Streptophyta; class Magnoliopsida; order Gentianales; family Gentianaceae; genus Gentiana; species Gentiana straminea. The sequence continues at coordinate 26,841,447 of JAVUPR010000061.1, forward strand.
ATTAACTTAATTGAGATTTAAAAATACAACTGTAAATCAACGAAGTACCATCAAAACAAAAATAGATAAGTAACGGTGGGTTGCCTCCCACCCAGCGCTTTCATTTTACGTCGGGGCTCGACGGAGGTAAAACTAACTAAGAGGTCACCGGTCTGCGTAGATCTCGTCCCAGTCCACTATGCGAATGAGACGTCCATTATCCTGCAAACACCAATCCTCACCAAAGCCTACCTCAAAGACCTCCGAAATGCTCGGCCCGCAAAGCACCGGTGCCAAATCCGTCAAGATAGGATCATTAAGTATCTTGTACGGACGTCTTATGGTCTCCCGCAACTCCTCGCCGTGAAATCGCCGCCTCCCGAACAAGGTGGAACAATGATAACGTATGTGATGGTCTTAACCCGAGTACTAATATCAAAATCTACATGAAGAATTATGGTGCCTCCTGGTCCATCATCTACTGTGATCAGCTGGATCCGACTAATGAGTGGAAACTCCTCAGGGCGAACTCCGTAAAGATCCATAACTAGAAAGCAACTACTGACAGATAGAAACATAAAAGCTTAGTAAAACTAACTAAAATAACATACGAAAGCAAAAAGAACTAAGAAAAACTAAAACAAGATTGGATATCTAGGATGCCTCCTAGGGGCGCTTTTGGTTTATGTCGTTAGCTCGACACTCAATCCAGTCTAACCCGGGTCGGGCCACTTTGGCTTTTTGCCGGTCATCTCAAAGCAAAAATTCTTAACAAAATTAGGTCTACAAAAACAACGGTGCGGACTCGGGATTCGACCTAACCATTTTGCCCGTGCTCGCTTGATCTTCTCGTCCGACCGGGGATCTCTTCCGTACTTTATGCTTCTTCAAATCCACTTCCTTCCAATATTGTTCCATGTCCCGCCTTCCGGCAAAAACTTCAATTTGGTGATTCAAGACTATCATCGAGAATAGGTCCGGGGAGAACTCATCGCAATCATCGACTCGAAGTGATACAACCGAACAAATCAAGGAATTTAACTACCTCGGGTGATTCCTTCGGTTGGCCAATGTAGTGTTTGCATCGTTGACCATTGACCTTGAAAGGCGATCACCAATCCCCCTCGCTCTAAAACGCCGCTAGGAAAGACAGACAGACCTCAAATGGACCGGACCAACGCGTCCTTAGCTTTCCCGGGAAAAGATGCAGCCTGGTATTGTATAACAGTACCAGCTCGCCTGCATGAAACTCCCTTTTCTTGATCTTTTTGTCATGAAGGAATTTCATCCTTGCTTATCCGTGAACTCTCATAAGCTTGGAGCCTGAACTCGTCTAATTCATGTATCTGCTGGAGCCTACGTTCTCCACAAGCTTGGGAGTCGAAGTTTAGGAACTTAGTTGCCCAATAAGCTCTATGCTCTAACTCCACCGGCAAATGACAAGGCTTCCCATAAACCATTTGGTATGGTGATGTACCCATAGGGTTTTTGTATGCGGTCCCGTAAGCCCACAAGTACATCATCCAGCCTTCGGACTCCAATCCTTTCGATGAGAGTTGACCGTTTTCTCGAGGATTTTCTTTATACTCTGATTACTACGCTCAACTTGCCCACTGGTCATAGGGTGATATGGTGTGCCACTCTTATGCTTAACACCATACTTAGCTAACAGGCTATCCAGGGGTTTATTAATGAAGTGCGAACCTTCATCGCTGATTAGAGCTCTAGGGCAGCCAAACCTCGTGAAAATGTTCCTCTTCAGAAATTTCATTACCGTTTTATGATCATTTAGTGGACTAGCGACAGCTTCTACCCATTTAGATACGTAGTCGACACAGACTAGAATGTATTTATTTCCGCATGAAGATGGAAATGGTCCCATAAAGTCTATGCCCCATACGTCAAACACTTCACATTCCAATATGGGTTGAAGTGGCATATCATACCGCCCGGTCACAGTACCGGTTCTCTGGCACCTATCGCACTTTTGCGTAAGGCTTCCGTATCTTTAAAAATTTCGGGCCGTAAAAACCACATTGAAAGATTTTGGCAACGGTCTTCCACGGATTGAAATGGCCACCAGTGGGACCACTGTGACATTGCTTAATAATATCCCGTTGCTCGGATTCAGGGACACACCGACGAAGCAACCCATCTTTGCAGATCTTGAACAGATATGGTTCCTCCCGACATAGTACTTTAGATCGAGAGAAGAACTTCTTCTTTTCCCGGTAAGAGAATTCGGTGGTTCGATAGCCGAGTGAAGATAATTAACAATCGAAGCATACCAGGGAGGGTCGGGAGTGTGGACATCCATGTTCATAACGCTCTCGAAGGGGTAATAAAGATCAATGTCCCGGGAGTCTTCCTCGCCCTCGGCAAAACTCTCGAAATATGGTCCGCTACGGTGTTTTCACTACCCCGTATGTCCTTGATGTGAACATCGAATTCTTGTAGTGTAAGAATCCATCTCAAATAGCCTCGGTTTAGCATCCTTCTTGTTCATCAAATAACGCGAGCCGCATGATCGTCCATACAATCACCTTGGCACCAAGCAAATAGCGCGGAACTTATCCATGGAAAACACAACCGCTAACAGCTTCCTTTTCCGTAGTGGTGTAATTTGCTTGGCCGGATTCAAGGTATGACTTGCGTACGAAATAGGTTGGAACTTACCATTAATCCTTTGCCCCAATACAAGACCCACGGCGTAGTTGGAGGCATCACACATTAGTTCAAATGGCATGTTCCAATCCGGAGAGATCGGGATGGGGCGAGAGGTCAAACGCCGTTTAAGCTCTTTGAAGGCAACTCGACGGTCATTATCGAAATTGAAGGTGACGTCATCTTTCAAGTAAAGTTGATAAAGGTTTCGATATTTTTGAAAAATCTTTTATAAATCTCCGTAGAAACCCACATGACCAAGGAAACTTCTTACTTCCTTCGTGTTTCGGGGTAATTCATCTTTTCAATAGTTTCTACCTTAGCTTTATCAACCTCTATGCCTTTAGCGGAGATCTTGTGACCTAAAACAATCCCTTCGGTTACCATAAGATGGCACTTCTCCCAATTGAGAATCAAGTTCTTCTCCACACACCTTTGCGTGCTTTGTCTAGATTTTCAAGACAAGTCCGTGAACGATGTGCCAAACACCGAGAAGTCGTCCATGAATACCTCCATGCATTTCTCTATAAGTCCATCAAAGATAGCCAACATACATCTTTGAAATGTAGCGGTGCATTACAAAGTCCAAAGGGCATTCGCCTATAAGCGAAAGTACCATAGGGCAGGTGAAGGTTGTTTTCTCTTGATCTACCGGGTCAATAGGGATTTGGAAATAACCCGAATAACCGTCCGAAAACAAGTAGAAAGCATGCCCCGCAAAACGTTCCAACATTTGGTCTATGAAGGGGAGAGGAAAATGGTCTTTTAAAGTCACCTCGTTCTCACCTTCCTATAGTCTATACGTACTCGTACCCAAAGTGACTAATCCGATGCCTACCTCTTCACCTTTGTCATTCTTTTCAATGGTAATACCTCCCTTTTTAGGTACTACCCGAGTGGGGGACACCCAATCGCTATCGCCTATCGCATAAATGATCCCCATATCCAACAAACCTTAATGATCTCTTTCTTCACCACTTCCCGCATGTGTGGGTTTAAACGTCTCGCGGTTGTCTTATACTCTTTGCACCTTCTTCGGTTCTAATCTTATGCATACGACGTTCGGAGATATTCCTCTTATATCACCTACCCGCCAACCGAAGGCTTTCGCATTTTTCGTTAGAACGTCAATTAACTCGCCTTCTTCGTCCGCCGACAAAGTGTAGAGGAGATAATCGTAGGTAAGTGCTTACCTTCTCTTAAGAAGATATACTTTAGATGCCGAGGTAGAGGTTTTAAAACAAGGTCCTCGGAGGTTCCTCCAAACCGGTTTTGGCTTCTCCTCGTTTTAGATCTTCCTCATCGATAGGGTCAAAAACTCTTGCCTCAAGCAAATCGACTTCTTCTGAGGGGGAAAGAGTTCTTTCGCAGAGCACTGTGTCCTCTTCAACAAGCTCTTCTCCATAAGCAGCCTCTAGCTCGTCCAGAGTGTAGTCTGTGAAATCGTCTGACGTCTCAATCACAAAACCTGAGGGATTTTCAGAAGGTGCTCTGAGAGCTTTAACTACACTGTAGCGTACTTCCTCGTCTCCAACACGTAAGGTGACAAATCCTGCATCACAATCTATAGTGGCTCTAGCAGTAGATAGGAAAGGTCGTCCCAGAAGGAGGGGGTATCTTCTTCTTTAGTGTCCAAGACGTACCAATCCACAGAAATGTAAACTTGTCTACTTGGACCGAAGGTCTCTAAGCACTCCTTCGGCTCTCTTGTAAGATCTATCTCGCAAGTTGGATACTTATGGGGGTAGGCTCCAATAGCCGGTCAATGTGTAGTCTCTTGCGTACGTAAAGAGACATCAAACTGATGGATGCTCCTAAATCACACAGAGAATTTGGAAAGCTTAAATCCTTGATTTTCAAAGTTAAGACAAATTTTCCCGGATCGCTCGCGCTTTTAGGAATTTCTCCGTCGGTAATAGCGGAGCATTCTTCTCCCAATTTTTTCTCCATTTCACCTAACTTCTTCTTTGAAGAAACAACATCCTTCACAAACTTGGCGTATTTAGGCATCTCAACCAACACTTCGAGATAAAGGCAAATTTACTTGGGTGTTTCTTAATAGGTTGAGTACCTTCTCGTACTTTTTGTCTTCGATAATGAAATGTTTTGCTTTCTTGGCGGAAATGGGAGCTTATTCAGTTCCTCTTCGGAAAAGACTCTCCTGGGCGAGGAAGCTCTTATAGCTTTGTCCTCAAGATCCTTCCACCTCACTATCTTTCCGTCTTTTTACTCGTCAGGGGATCACCCGCCTGAGTGACTTTCTCCGGTTCATCATCTTGGTTTTCATCCACCTGAGATCTCTTTCCTGCTTCAATCTCATTTTCATCTTTCTCTTTATCCAGGTCAGGGAACTGCGATTCTTCCCCTCCTACCGAATCAGGGGTAGGAGGGTTTACTCGTTTCCCCGGTTCGTCCGTAACCGTGGTGTTGTTGCAATTGTGTACCGGACCTCGATTCATAGCATTTGACTCCTCTTGTCCATAGGGGGTAATGGGTGCGAGCTCGGCACGGTGGTTTGTTCTTGCTTCGACTTGGGCCGCCCGATCACTTTTAGGGTTTTTTTTCTCGTAAAACTAGGTAGCCGACCTCGAGGTCGCGGCCCAATTGTTCGGGCCTAGTCGTCCTAACTGTCTTTCTAAGTTCTTCATCGTCCTCTCGTTGCTCTTCATACTCTACCCTTGCAGGGGCGTACCATAAGTTGATGAGTCCTGATTAGGGCGGCCTTGCTGTGAGTTTTGATTAGTGGGCCAGGTTGGATTTGTTCTTGGTTGAGAATTTGAACTTTGACTCGAGTTGGGGTTCGGTAGTAGGCATTGCGAGAGGTATTTCGTCCCGAATGTTGAGTGCGGTTTTGGTCATAACCTTGATTCTCGAGCATAATTTCTATTCTCGGTTGTAGTTCGACCTTGAGAGTTATTCGGCTTGAAAATCTCTCGGTTCTCGCGGGCCGAAGAGTTGTTTCTCTCATTCCCACCATTCAAGGGGCATGTTGCGTAAATGTGGCCTCTAAGCCCACGGGTATAGCATTCACGTAATCGTACCGCCTTGTTTGTTGGACGGCGTTGACTTGAGGGGTGTATCGACAATGGTCACCGATGTGACCGGTCGATAACGATTATCACAAGAGAATACTTGTGCATTCTCGTTGGAGAGAGGGCTGATTTTGCTCTTTAGTCATGGTCAAAGCGTAAAGTTGAGCTCGTAGGCCGCAATCATTTGACCATGATTCGGTTGTTGACTTCTTCGATTTTAGGTACGGCGCAGGGACCGTTGGTGATTGATACGTAGGTGCATAATTGTACCTAGCTATATCTTCAAATAAATCCCACCCTTGCTTTGTGGGGTTTTCTTCAAGAAGACTCCTCCGTATGAGGAGTTGACCATCCCTTTAGTGGACTCATTGAGACCACCGAAGAAAGTATGGACCTTCCTCTCGCAAATCCATTCCATGATGGGGGCACTTGTTCAACAAAATTTTGAAACGCTTCCATGCTTCAAAGAAAGATTCATCACTCGAGTTGATGAAAATTTGAGATCTCGTTAAGACATTGAGCCGTCTTAGACGGAGGAAAATATTGGGCCAAAAATTGACTTTCGATTTGGGTCCAAGTTTGGATAGATTCGAAGGAAGAGATTTAAACCATTCCATTGCTTCTCCACGGAGTGAGAATGGAAATAGTTTCGCTTAATGATGTCTTGATCGACATCCTTAATGCGAGTAGTATCGCATATACCCGAAATACATAAAGATGCGTATAGGGGTTCTCGATTGATACCCATAGAAAGTTGATGCATGTTGCACCATCCGGATGAGGGCCTGGTCTTATCTCAAACGGGGCCGTATCGGTAGGGATAACTACGCCCAAACGAATATTAACATCACCGGGAGTGGCATAGTCCGCAGGGTACGGTTGGCTTGAGCCATTGAGACAAGTAATTTCTTCCTCAAAGAAGAGGTTGGATAAGAAATTATCTTCGAAGAGTTTTCACTCAAACTCTCTTCGATTTCCTCTTCGGGAATCGGAACGGGCTCGGGAACTTTCCGTTTACGGTTTACTCGAACTACGTCTCGTTCAAGCTCGAGTTCAAAAATTAATCGTCCTTGTTTACTTCGTGTTTGCATATAACGAAGTCGACTAAGGAGAGAAAAAGAAAGAGAGGAAAGGAGTCGGGGAGGACGGACGGGCGTCCAAGGTTATGGACGGGCGTCCGGTTGGGTATTGGCCGGACGGGCGTTTAGTGACACAAACGCTCGTCCGGTTGGCAGAGTACCTGAACGGGCGTCCAAATAGTATGGACGCTCGTTTGAGTGAATAAAAATAAAAATTGGATAGAAAAATTCCAGCGAACGGGCGTCCAAGATCCAGACGCTCGTTTGGTACCGGAAGAACAAGAACGAAGCGTAAATTTGCGTAAAAGAGGCTACTAAGGGAGAACCTTAAACCCTAACTAAAACAAAGAAGCCGAATGATCTACCTAAATCTTATGCTAAAAACACATAAAACCGTGCCAAGTTCCCCGGCAACGGCGCCAAAAACTTGTGGTGGATTTTTGTAATCGAAACAAAAAGACAAGTAATAAAAAAAAATCCGGTTAGTCGCTCCAAGTGCAAAGCTTGTAGTAAAGCGGTTATGCCGGGTCGATCCCACGAGGAACGTGAGGTTGAATGCGTTTTTGAGTTTAGGCTAAAAGTGTCACAAAACTACTAATTTTAGGTTTATCAAATAATGGGGAGCAAAGCGCAGACGAACAAGGATCCACAATTCAAGATAACCGCAAAGGCTTCTAATTCCCTACGCATGCAAATCAACTAAGGCCAAGATTTACCTATACTAAACGCAAATTACTAATATCTTAGATAATTTGTTTATCAACTTTTATCAAAGATTGATTCTTCAAGCACGATAGGCATAAATTCTTTCGAACCTATTATCTAGGTTAACAATTTGATAACTTTCGTTTCTAGACAAATTGATTAATCTGATTACTATTGCGGTGATCTAGAATTCATTCAACTATCGTCAAACAAACATCACAGCTTTATCTATCGATATGAAGCACGAAATAAACGCAATATAAATCTAACCTTTGTCGAAATAAAACGCAGAAAAATAAGAAAAACCAGAACGCCTCTTGAATTGCTTCACCCGTTCGTCCAACCCAAGAGTTTAGCTACTCATATTAACCTTGAAATCAAAAGATTGTTTTGATTGCATTCGAAAACCAAAGAAAAAAAGACAACGTCGTCGTTTATTTATGAAAGTCGACCGTAGGTCGTCCGATGATTTTAGGGTTTAATACAAGCCGCTATATATAGATGAACTAAGGCGGCTAGGTCAAAACTAAGTCGGTTGTGCTTCGCCGGCGGTCGGACGCCCGTCCGGTCTTCCCGGACGCTCGTCCGCTCTACAATGAACTTCGAATCGGGCCGAGCTTTCCTTAAACGCCCGTCCGGCCCGGCGTCCACCCCGCGTCCAAACTTGCCGAATGTAAAATATCCTCCCGGACGCTCGTTCAATGTCTCAAACGCCCGTCCACCGGACGGAACCCGGACGCCCGGTCCAATATGACCGAACTTCGATTTCTTGATCTTCATCTCTTTTTCTCCATCTTTATCTTGATTTAGCTCGAATTATATCAACATTGATCATCAATTTAGCCTCCAACATGTATCTACATCACATCAAAAACACCGCAAAGCGTAACATAATTCCAATAACCATAAAATCATAATTAAAACATACAAATCCACCAACTTTGCGATTAACTCATTAAAAGTGTCATTCGCTCAATATTCCATTTAAACACGTGATTTCCATGCGATTAATACGAATGTCGGGGAAAACATTATAAAATATAACGTTATAAAGCACGTAAATTCACCCTTAACAAGAATGATATAAGACTAAAAAAAAAGTTGTGGTGGCTCGCAAAAAGGTCTTGGGGAATCACCCCTATTATCTGCTTTGTAACGAATCCGTTATTTGTTCTTAGCTAAAACCTTTCTGTTCTGAATGAATTCAGATGCCGTTGTTCGGCAAGGAAGTCTTAGGGAATCACTCCTATTTCCCGCTTTCTGACGAAATCAAGCAAGACTGAGTGGTAAGAGAGATCACGGTCTGGTTAACTCTCAACCTTTTAGGGAATCACCCCTAAATTACTCAGCTTTGCGTTGAAAATTAAACTTTCCTATTCATTCAACTCTTCTCCGTGTAGTTCCAATTACTCTTACTGGGCCTGAGATACTCAGGTGGTTCTACAAGAGTTTCAACAGAACTGGAGTAACAAACTCCATTCCCAGGGTTATGGCTTTTAAAGCAACCTCTATGATCGGGATCCTATACAAACCCCACGAAGGACTATAGGTCATCAATCTACCCTATGACCGTAAGGTCCCGCAACGGGTGATGGACAAACCATACTCCCACCGCGTTCGGGGTGGGTTGATATACTGATCTAGTTTAGTAGTTTTTATCAGTGTTATCACCAACTGACGGTGTTGGATGTGGACTGAACAAATCAGTTAGTAACATCTTGAGTAAAAATACTTCAAGATCTAAAGTTGTTATTTATAGACTCTATTAGACCGAGTTTGACAAGATAACCGTCATTCTCTCGATTTTACAAGTTTTATAATCAACCTTTACTCAATGTATTAAGATATTTCACGCTATGAACGTGTACGCAAAATTTCCAAATCCTACCTTCAAGCACTAAATACTAAATGTCTATATTTATGGAAGTGGGGTGAACCGAATTCACTCCTTATCCACAAATGCGTAGGCATATTTTAGGTAGACTTCTCGGTTTTTCATTATAACGTAAACCGTTATTTTACAACCAATATCTTAAATGAGTTCACCAAGCGTATCATAGCACATCAATAACTATATAAGGCAAATTTATGGTGTATCCCTTAGTGAAAACATTTCACCGGGAGGCGAGCCGAGCATCGCACCGAAGACTACGCAATAACCTATTTCGAGTATGGAATACTCTATCTCTAGTGAAATCGAGATTTCCTCCAAATATTTTGGATAAACTTATCGGAGTCTCGAATAGTTGTCGACAAGATGTCACTACTTCAAAAAACTCCTACTAGCTTGTATCTTTCATATGACCCCGAAGGTTGTTATAAACAAGCTATGTTACTTCTTTAAATCTATTACCCTTTCCCCGATTGAAAGGAAACTTAGTCATTGTTCCTTTGAGACGTTGTTCCTTTGACTCGGGAGATAGGAATCACCCTAAGCCGCCTTCTTTCAGTCTTGTCTTTAGGGAATATGCACTAATTAATAGAAAGAAGCGTTTATTTAAATACGGAAACCATTTGCGTTTACATTGTTTAAGATGTGTTACATATACCTATTCAGCATTTCTTAGTGGTTCTGACTTATCAAACAAAAGTCCGAGTCTTGGGTTCATGCTACGAATGTTATATTCATCGTCAATAAGACAAACAAATTATCCTATTGAAAATGAATACGTTCGTTCCAACGAATCCGAAAACAAAGAAAATGAATTTTTCGTGATCCTCAAAAAAAAATTGAATCCGAGATTCATTTCCTTATGTCACTCCCACTAGTCTATCCGAAATAACCGCCCGTTGTCTATTTTATTTATCGTTTGATGCAAAGCTACCTAGTTCTCCCAAAGAACTCGCTTTTGAGAAAATTGCTAAGGATGCATTGGTCGTTGATCCGAAATCACTTTCCTTATCCTCTAATTTCGAATTAATTTTCTCGGTTTAGCCTTAAAACTACTTAGTTTAGATGACTAACACGTATAAACATTCTTTCCCATTCTCGACTTTCCTTAGATGGAAACAAGTCTTGAACTAGCGAGTTCGTTTGAGTAGACACTACTCTTGAACTCGTGGGAAGTTCGTTGTTACTTGCTTGGACTATCGATTATTCTAATCGTCAAATCATAAGACCAAAGCTCCTACTAGTTTATCGGTTCCAAATACCGTCTAACTAGCAACACTTTGTTCGAATGGTTTGAGAGATCATAATAAAGCTCCCACTAGTTTATCGGTTCCAAATACCGTCTAACTAGCAACACTTTGTATTTATGATTTTTCAAAGATTAGAAAATCACTCGAGCTAAGCTCCCACTAGTCTATCGGGCCCAAATACCGTCTAACTAGCAATGCCGTGTTCATGATGTTTCAAAGATTATAAAATCTCCGTAACTAAGCTCCCATTAGTTTATAAGTTCCAAATATCGTCTAACTAGCAACGCCGTATTCTTGTTTTTCCAATGAATGGAATAACTCATGTGCAGTCTATTACACATTTCTAATGATTCAGAAACACAACAAATCATAAGACTAATGCTCCCACTAGTTTATCGGTTCCAAATACCGTCTAACTAGCAATGCCTTATGTATATGACTTTCCAATTTTTCAATTTAGAAATTTGTTGTGTAATTACACTTTTAAAATTCACTAAATGAATTTATCTGATAGTCCTATATCATCTTTTGTAAACTAAGCATTCCATGATGGGGGCACTTGTTCAACAAAATTTTGAAAACGCTTCCATGCTTCAAAGAAAGATTCATCACTCAGTTGATGAAAATTTGAGATCTCGTTAAGACATTGAATGTCTTAGACGGAGGAAAATATTGGGCCAAAAATTGACTTTCGAGTGGGTCCAAGTTTGGATAGATTCGAAGGAAGAGATTTAAACCATTCCATTGCTTCTCCACGGAGTGAGAATGGAAATAGTTTCGCCTTAATGATGTCTTGATCGACATCCTTAATGCGAGTAGTATCGCATATACCCGTAAATACATAAAGATGCGTATAGGGGTTCTCGATTGATACCCATAGAAAGTTGATGCATGTTGCACCATCTGGATGAGGGCTGGTCTTATCTCAAACGGGGCTGTATCGGTAGGGATAACTACAGCCAAACGAATATTAACATCACCGGGAGTGGCATAGTCTGCCAGGGTACGGTTGGCTTGAGCCATTGAGACAGTAATTTCTTCCTCAAAGAAGAGGTTGGATAAGAAATTATCTTCAGAAGAGTTTTCACTCAAACTCTCTTCGATTTCCTCTTCGGGAATCGGAACGGGCTCGGGAACTTTCCGTTTACGGTTTACTCGAACTACGTCTCGTTCAAGCTCAAGTTCAAAAATTAATCGTCCTTGTTTACTTCGTGTTTGCATATAACGAAGTCGACTAAGGAGAGAAAAAGAAAGAGAGGAAAGGAGTCAGGAGGACAGACGGGCGTCCAAGGTTATGGACGGGCGTCTGGTTGGGTATTGTGCTGGACGGGCGTTTAGTGACACAAACGCTCGTCCGGTTGGCAGAGTACCTGAACGGGCGTCCAAATAGTATGGACGCTCGTTTGAGTGAATAAAAATAAAAATTGGATAGAAAAATTCCAGCGAACGGGCGTCCAAGATCCAGACGCTCGTTTGGTACTGGAAGAACAAGAACAGAAGCAGAAATTTGCAGAAAAGAGGCTACTAAGGGAGAACCTTAAACCCTAACTAAAACAGCAGCGAATGATCTACCTAAATCTTATGCTAAAAACACATAAAACCGTGCCAAGTTCCCCGGCAACGGCGCCAAAAACTTGTGGTGGATTTTTGTAATCGAAACAAAAAGACAAGTAATAAAAAAAAATCCGGTTAGTCGCTCCAAGTGCAAAGCTTGTAGTAAAGCGGTTATGCCGGGTCGATCCCACGAGGAACGTGAGGTTGAATGCGTTTTTGAGTTTAGGCTAAAAGTGTCACAAAACTACTAATTTTAGGTTTATCAAATAATGGGGAGCAAAGGCAGACGAACAAGGATCCACAATTCAAGATAACCGCAAAGGCTTCTAATTCCCTACGCATGCAAATCAACTAAGGCCAAGATTTACCTATACTAAACGCAAATTACTAATATCTTAGATAATTTGTTTATCAACTTTTATCAAAGATTGATTCTTCAAGCACGATAGGCATAAATTCTTTCGAACCTATTATCTAGGTTAACAATTTGATAACTTTCGTTTCTAGACAAATTGATTAATCTGATTACTATTGCGGTGATCTAGAATTCATTCAACTATCGTCAAACAAACATCACAGGCTTTATCTATCGATATGAAGCACGAAATAAACGCAATATAAATCTAACCTTTGTCGAAATAAAACGCATAAAAATAAGAAAAACCAGAACGCCTCTTGAATTGCTTCACCCGTTCGTCCAACCCAAGAGTTTAGCTACTCATATTAACCTTGAAATCAAAAGATTGTTTTGATTGCATTCGAAAACCAAAGAAAAAGACAACCGCCGTCGTTTATTTATGAAAGTCGACCGTAGGTCGTCCGATGATTTTAGGGTTTAATACAAGTCGCTATATATAGATGAACTAAGGCGGCTAGGTCAAAACTAAGTCGGTTGTGCTTCGGCCGGCGGTCGGACGCCCGTCCGGTCTTCCCGGACGCTCGTCCGCTCTACAATGAACTTCGAATCGGGCCGAGCTTTCCTTAAACGCCCGTCCGGCCCGCGTCCACCCCGCGTCCAAACTTGCCGAATGTAAAATATCCTCCCGGACGCTCGTTCAATGTCTCAAACGCCCGTCCACCGGACGGAACCCGGACGCCGTCCAATATGACCGAACTTCGATTTCTTGATCTTCATCTCTTTTTCTCCATCTTTATCTTGATTTAGCTCGAATTATATCAACATTGATCATCAATTTAGCCTCCAACATGTATCTACATCACATCAAAAACACCGCAAAGCGTAACATAATTCCAATAACCATAAAATCATAATTAAAACATACAAATCCACCAACTTTGCGATTAACTCATTAAAAGTGTCATTCGCTCAATATTCCATTTAAACACGTGATTTCCATGCGATTAATACGAATGTCGGGGAAAACATTATAAAATATAACGTTATAAAGCACGTAAATTCACCCTTAACACCTGGCACAGCTTATATCCTTTGGAGATTAAAGCAAACCTCTAGGTCATTTCAAAGTCATATATTTTAATATGTGGACTTGACCAGAACATTAATAAGTCTTTCGTAGACTGGGCTTCGATATTAGTAAAGTAGTATCTAGGTTAGTGTTTGTGAATGGTAACACTGAAACAGTTGGAAACAACATGGGTATGTTATCTGAAGTCAGAGTCTGACATGCCATCGGGATTTATTCTAAAGGATTTGATTCGCTCAAATTCTCGAGAATCGATCATTGGCAATCCCATCCATTCACCTGGTTAAGATGTTCTTGCATTTATGCAACATTCAGCGATGTAGCCTACCCTAACTCTCAGGAATGATTATCTAAACCTGCTGCTGAATACTAAATAGGAGGTTTAGTGAATCCTCAAGTCTCTTCGGGAGAATGAGGAATTATATGCTAGTATATTCAAGTGCAAACTAGAATATAAGTGATAACACTGATTCTGGCTTTAGGTCAGATTGAGGATGGTCGTTAAATCGACCTCGGTCTTAGTGTTTACTCATGTGATAAAGTATTATCCAGTAAGCCGATACCACCTCATTGTGAAAACATTGGAGAGGTATCTCATAAGGATTTTGCAGTCACTAGAGGTCATAAGCATATTGAAATCATACCACCGGATTAGATGGAAGGACGACGTTTCGATCCCAAAGATTGACTCAAGCCGCCAACCTATCTGATCAGTGTACCGAGTCACATGGTATTCGGATTCTAAGTACGCGCCGGTCACTGACCTACCCTGCGGCGGCACACTCCGGTCGTGCTTGGAAGGATGAATTACTAAGTAGCGCTTGGAGGGTATGATTCTTGGGGATATGTCTCACTTGTTTTGAGCAAGTGGGAGAATGTTGTAGATGTATATATATATAAAGGGTGTGCTCTAAAACAATTAATCCACTTGCTTTTCATGCAAGTGGGAGATTGTTAGGTGTAGTACCCGAAAGATAATTATATAATTGTTTTAGGACAGAATTAATAATTCATCTTATTATATGCATGTATGCTTATAATTAAGACACTACTGAAAACCCTAAGTACCTCGTTTATTTACTCACATAACTCAGTGTATGGCTATACACAAGAGGACTGGGTTAGTGAGATGTACTTAAAATTAACTTAGTCCGTAGCGTTTATTAATGTGAGTACGGGTCTCTAAATTAATTTGCAAATAATGCGCCCAGAACACTTTATGTGTGACAGTCTTATCCGGACTGTCGGTAATAAGGGTACCTAGTGGGGCATTTATATATGATGATAATCATATAGGGCCGGACCGATTTGATTTGAGTTCTCAATATAATTCCTTGATCGAGAAGTCTTATCGAATCACAAGATGATCATATATGGATTAATCTCAATCCTGAGGTGATCACAGAAGACTACTTAGACTAGGGTAGGGTTTGATATGTTAGTAAGGATCACATTGTAGTATGTGGTCCAACACTTCTCGTTGGCTCTATTCTAGGATGAGTGAGTATTCTGTGCTATCACAGATATGGAATCCATTCCTTCCCTCGGGAAGTAGACAGACAGTTCCCTTATTTGTTAATCCTAGAAACTGATCGATCGGCCGAGTTCATATTGTATTAGTTATGAACTAATTGATCACTAGGGGTTAATGGTAAATAAGGATAATATGTTTCAAGAAGGGTTTACGGAAATATCCCGAATCGAAGTGAACATTCTATGGAGGATTTATCCGTATGTAATGATTATATCAGTGGACACCTTATAACTCATAGTTGAGTGTAAGTTTATATCTATATTCGGCGGAGTTCAGTTTCGGGTTTATGGTGGTGTGATCCCGGAATTAATAGATTGAATATAATTGTTCGGTTTGACGAATAATTTTATTAAATTTATTGTAACTACTGAATATAGGTCCATGGTCCCCGACGTGGCTCCCAAAATGCATAATTAGTTTTCTCGTTGTTTCTCCTCGATTATAATTAAATAGTGGATTGGGCTATTTAATTGATATGTGGATTAATTGTTTAGTTGGACTAGATAATTAAATACACGGAAAAAGAAATTTTTCGTGGACTCGGCCCAAGGTGTAGAAAAATGCGCATTGACCTTATTTAATTAGGGTGGGGTGCATTTTGTGTTATTTAATTATTAAGGAATTAGTTTTCTTGGATAATTATTTAACATGTGATTTATCTTTTATTTGTTAATTGATAATTCATGGAATATTAGATAATAATATTATTTATCCTAAATTTGTTTGGGATAATTATTTTATTTATCTTTTATTTTGATCTTGGAGTTAGGCACCATACAAGGTAAAAATCCAAACCCCCTTGTAGTTTGATCTTTAATTTATGTTCTTTGTTTCGTTTAGATCTAGATCTATACTATTCTGCTACGTAATCGGGTGGATCTTGATCCATTCGGTGATATTACATCTAACAGATGTCATGTTGCAGGCGGATTTGAGGAAGGAACTGACTCAGAAGCCTAGCATGGAGTAGATTTACGGTCATACTTGGTGGCAATGTCAACCGCAGCCTTGAATTCTTTCATGCATTCATCATAGATCGTTCTGGCTTCAGGGTTGTACATACTCCTATGAGGAAGGTCGTCAACAACCTAATCAGCAAACTGCACCTTGGCTTCGTCCACCCCCGGGGTAAACCCATGCCACATAGCTGGGGAAAGT
Source organism: Gentiana straminea (assembly GCA_036785695.1). Classification (NCBI taxonomy): domain Eukaryota; kingdom Viridiplantae; phylum Streptophyta; class Magnoliopsida; order Gentianales; family Gentianaceae; genus Gentiana; species Gentiana straminea. The sequence goes on from JAVUPR010000061.1 coordinate 26,857,738, forward strand.
AGTGCTTTCACAGTCCCAACGAAGTGGGACGACGACTTATATGCCTCGATAGCTTGGGTAGCTCGGACTGGAATAGAAGTCTGCTCGGAGCTTGGCTAAGGCCTACCCCAGCTCAGAGTTCTCCGCAGAGTACTTGTAGCGCGAAGGTTCGAACCCTCCTTCTAGCGCCAATTGACGATGCTGGATATCATTTATTCAATAATCCGGGTTATATTTACTCCTATGACAATTAATTCAAGAACAACGTACAAGGGGGAATGTGTTTGTGTTTATTTTTAGACTGAGCCTGAAAGTTTTCTCTCAAGTTGTCTTCGTATCCAATATGTGTAATTGGAATAAAGTCTCTTGTAGTTCTTTAAGGATCATTTATATAGAGGGCATCTTGCCCTATTTCTTGTTGGACAATGATTTATTTCTTAACCCCTAATGATTATTACGTGTGAATCCCTTTGATTTAGGGATAATTATGGACGCTTCTAATTATCAGAATTAGTCATTATGCTCCAAGATTCTTTCCATGTTTATCCTATAATATAGGAACATGTTTAAATATCGGATAAGGAAAGCTCTGGTCGACCCGGGTCAAGCTTCCTTGGGTCACTTCTGACCTGAGCTACGCTACCCGACCTCCATCTTTACCGAGCCGACCTGCGGTGGTAAGCTAAGAAGGGCCGAGCTGACCTCTCACCTGGGGTTCAGGTCCGCCTCTTCCGTTAGATTTGAGGCTCCTGACCTTTATTACTTGTTGATTCTCTATCTTCATTTATGACTTAATCATTCCATGGATGACACGTGGCAAGAGCTAGTCCGACCCTCGTCACCATGCATTTCGCCTTTTGGCCACGACCACGAGATTATCTTATTTATTCATGACATCCTTAGGGGTGGGCATCATGTTCTCCCTTTGGTCTTTCAATTTATGAGATTTTATTAATTTTCGGCCCATCATGATTTGCTCTTTAATCTAAACATCGATCAAAGACGCAACACATTCAAATTTCTGGCCACAATCAAGTCGGATCATAACTTAAGGCCCCTAGCTTGAATGAAGAACTTTCTCGGCAGGAACTCGGCAGGAATCCGGCTCTTTCCTATGAAAATGGTTGTTTTTTTGTTTTCAACGATCACATTTGACGGTTCAATGTAGTATTAGGCAAACCGAAATTTTTTTTTTTTTTTTTTGGAAATTAGCAAACCGAATTTTGATAATTCATTTTTCAAGTGTTAAAAACAATTTACAAATTACACCATTCCAAAGAACCTTTATGTTGATATTTATTTTATTTGTAAATTTGTAATTTTGGGTTAAAAAAAATATTGTTAGTTATTAAATAGTAATGTTCTCTTCAACTCTTTTATTCAATACAATTTTTTTCTCCCTAATACCATAACGAGGGATGTGCAACGAGTTCGGGGGACGTTTAGGCCATGGGAGGTCGATGCAATTCTGGCAACCACCATTGCCTCAGGGGGCACCTGGATAGACGGGTTTGGCATTGTGAGCGCAAGGGTGTTTACACAGTTCGATCAGGGTATTTCTTGACGCTTTCGCTTTATAAGCCTGGATCTGTGACTGGGCCGTGAACTTCGGGCGCGGGAGAATAGAGTATGGAGGAGTTGTTGGCAGCTGCCAGTGCAGCCGCGTATCCAGCAATTCTCGTGGAAGTGTCTGCATGGTTGTCTTGCCGTTGGACAGGGGCTGATGCGGGGAACATGGGAGATGGTATATGCTTGGCATGTGGGGGAACCCTGGAAACTGTGCGACACGTGCTTTTTGAGTGCGAAATGGCAAATATAATATGGAGAGTTTCGCCGTTCTACGGGGCTTTAGGGCGGCTTCGTTCGATATCCTTTGCGGATTTCTTTCTGAGGTTGGAGGAGGACCTGGGTATCCAGGAAACAACATGATTTTTCTGGTTGATGTGGGGATTTGGAACGGTGTTGGTCGGCGGTGTTTGATGTTCAGGCGGTATACGTTTCCACTGTTTGTGCGCGGACCTTGGCAGCAACGGCGGAGTATTCGGAGGCTATGAAATTGTATCAATCGCAGACATCGAATTATACTCTGGCAGATAGATGGATGCCACCGGAGGAAGGGACGCTAAAGGCCAATGTGGATGTTTCTGTTACAGAGTCAGGCGCAGGGGTTGGCATCATTTTCTGCAATTCTCCTGGGACGGTCCTTCATTCTTTTGCGTTTCATTTCGATCCTGGGGACCCGGCGGAATATATGGAGCTAAAGGTGATTTTTTGGCTCTAGAAGAGGCGAGGGCTTGGGTATTCGGTGCTTGGTGGTGGAAAGCGACTGACTGTCGTGTGTCTCCCGGCTCCAAAACCAGCGGAAGATCTTTCAGCTCAGGGTTGCTTGGCCGGGGACTATCTGGCGCTTTTACCTAGCTTTATTTCTATTTCCTTTGTTTTTATTCGGCGAGTAGTGAATGCCCCCACGCACTTATTGGCTAGGCATGGTTTAACAGTTTTGGCTCTAACTTCTTGGGGTAATATACCCCCTGGTGATGTTTTGACCGCGTGTTTGGTGAACGTTGATTAATAAAATACCCTATTGCATTAAAAAAAAAAAAACAATTACAATTTTTTTCCGTTAAATAAAATTTATGAATTCGGTTTAAAAAATTAAAAAATTAAAAAAATAATAAAGGCGGCTTTTATTTGTCACATAATTGCTTCGGTACCCTTCTTTAATTATTATTTTTACTTCTGACACCACACGTGTATTTTTCTTTTTTGTTTTCTACTTTCGGTACCACACTATGAACGTCGACGCCACCGACGTTTCTTTTCATAAAAAACGTCAATGTTTCCTCAAAAAAAAACAACATCAATATTTCAACGTTATCCATCACTGACATTTTTTAACTATAACTTCATGCGAATTACGTTATTTGTACGAAAAATAATCGTTGTGCTCAAAGTATTTTTTGGATGTGGTAAGTAATTGTAGTGTCGAAATAAAAGTATGGTGTCAACATGCGCCTAAATAAATCGTGTTGTGCGGTCCATCAAAAAGATAACGTAGTACCACACATATTCACGCAATATTTGTGAATGTTGGGCCGATGTGTTCGGTTTCATAAACAAATGTTGGGGTTGTATTCGATTTGAAGGCCCAACTACGCAACAAAAAAAAAACAAAAAACAAAAACAAAACAAAACAGTAAACAAAAAAAATTATTCAGGCAGATTAACTCTTTCTTCCTAGTACAATATATTGCAATCACAGTCGTATAAATCATTCATAATGACACTTAACATAAAAAGAATTTAAGAAAAAATAAGTTTGATCGACACTTTAATTACACCTGTTATCACATTTACATGTTAAAATTTATTTAAAATTAGGATGACTTCAACTACAAGAACTAACTCTATAACAGAGGTATTTGATACACGCCAAGCGGTTGATTACCAGCTATATCCCGACAAATGCGTTCGAACCCCGCCTGGGGCATTATTAGTGTGTGTTAAACCATTCGTATCCGAAAGAAAATCAAGCCCGGCATAACTTGAAACAAATGAATTAACAACCTAAAATTGTTTCTAACAACCGATTAACCACCGTTACTGCGTTACAAGTTGAAACCAACGAAAAGTAGTAGCCAAAAAAACAAATATTGTCAATCGTTGTCAACCGTCAATAACCACCTTCAACTGCTTTTAACCGCCGGTCAATGGTGTTTAATTTTCTTCTTACAGGTCATTTCCTATTCTAAGGGATAGGCTTTTGAAGAACTAAATTGATGCCGGGAATGAGTGTGTGTTTTTACAATATTGTTATCAGACAATTTTTGAATATTATAATTTTACACATACATAACCATGCAATGATATGTGTCAATGATAATGATAATCATACTGAGCAACATAAAATTCATGTATATTGAAATGCGATTCATGTTCCTTAAATAAAGCATATAATAATATTGTCATTAAAATATCTAGATTCTATTGGTATTGTTGGAAATTTGATTTATGTTAATGTTTATTTTATTTTCTGTTGGAGTCATATTAAGCCGTTTCTGTTGTGTATTTTGTTGTTTAAAGGTTCTAAAGTGTATTGTGAATAATGACACAATACAGTAGTTTATATTAATAATCATAATATAAGATCCATTAATTTTTATAAATTTTAATTCAATTAATAATATTATAAAAGTTTGTTTTATACTCTCTCTCTCTTTTTTTTTTGTTTTAATCATATTATAAATGTTTTTTTTATCATTTTGTTGCATCATTAGTGTGTATCCATATGTGTTAAAATTATTTATTCAAGTTTATATGTGGTAGTATCATGTTCAATACATTATTTGATATTTACAAAAAGTTTTTTTTATATAAATAATATATAGCAAATGCCATGCATATAACGATTCGATTCACACACAAAAAATCTTTACAAGAATATTCCGGTGCAATGGAAAATTTAAGATGCAACGAATATTTTTATGTTATAGCAAGTTGAGAGTTTTGATTAATTCTTATTCACTCTTACATACATAATAAAAGTATGTAGATGTAGGTGTAACCTGAAAATATTTTGTTGCATCATAACTCTTACAGCCTCCGTCCATCTCAAAATGTACATAGATTTAGCTTTTTGATTTTGTTTCATAATATAAGTCTATCTAGATAAATAATGAAGTATTTATTATATTTTTTCTTCATTTTACCCCTCATTTATTATACACCACATTTATAATTTACATTAATAACATTCAGAGTTTATTTTAATATTTTTCATTAAAATTAATGGCACATAACTAATTTAACCAACTTTCTCTATATTAAAACTCAAACACACTTACATTCCGAAATAACTGAGGCAACAGCTAAAAAGATTTGTTCCAAAATAATTGAGACAGTTACATTTCTATTACAATATTTATTGTGTTTTTCCTACAACTACCCTTATTTATTAGGAGTGAGAGAATAATTACAACATTTGATTAATTATAAACTAAGGTTTTTTTTTAGTCATTTTGGGATTCAAATTAAAACGTTAACTGACATCCTAAATATACGTGTTTTTTAACAACTGTGTTTCCAGTTAATTCGAAACGGATGAAGTACCGTATAACCGGGACCACGTTTGGCGGGAAAACGAAGCAAAACACATAGGTCCACACATCATGCTTTTCCCGCCATATGCCATATCATCATGTTCCCGCCAATTTATTTGGTCAACACGCGTCACAGGCACACAGATCGCTCCCAATTAATAAAAGGGAAAAAAATAATCAATGCATCAATCTCGACATCAACTGACAAAAATTCAGAATAGATGAAATAAAATAAAAATAAAATCAGGGTTTTGGGTTCCGAATCTCGAGACAAACATTGGCACGTGACTATGGTGGGCAATGCTGATAAATAATACCTCCGTCCCAAAATATAAATCAGTTTAAGGTATTTCACACAGGATTAAAAAAATTGATTAAATTGTTATGTATCATTCATTTTGATGGAAAAGTCTAAAATAACCTTTGATTATTATTAATGTAGAGTAGTAAAAAGTGGGTGAATAGATAATAGGGAGAATGACATAAATATTTCATCGATTGAAAAGGACAGTCTTTTGAAACTTTTGCATAAAGGAAAAAACTATTTATTCACTGTCGAAATTCACTTGTGTTCGAAATTCACTATTTAAACCGAAATTCACTAATTTTCAAAATTCATTGTCGAAATTCACTGATTTTCGGGATTAATTATCGAAATTCATCGTTGATTTCGATATCGGGATTATTTGGGGAGATTCATTAATTTTCGGGATTCCACTGTTTGTCCTTCTCGCTATAAAAATTATGCAGTTGTCATTCTTCCTATAAAAAATATGTAGTTGTCATGTTACTTAAAAATATTACAGATTGTGTCTTTATCCCTAATTTTCAATAGATAATAAATGGGGGTAAAAATAGAAAGATATAATAAATACTTACTTGGTTATTTAAATGGACTTATATTATAGGACAAAATAAAAAAAATTAAAAGGACTTAGAGTGACCCCAATGGGGGGATTTATCCCCCCTCTAAAACTAATATAGAGGGAAGCAACCTATCTTGCCCCACGCAGTGGCTCCCAACCCAACACCCTATCCCTAAATAAAACTAAGGCTCCCCCTAAATATGAAGGGTCTGCTAATATGAACGATATTACCATTTATCTCTCTTTTTACTCAATAAATTAATTTCACACATCAATATCATTTATATAATAATGTGTTATGCATCGAGTAATGATACGGGCACAACGGTAGTATCACAACGGTGATATACATCATTGGAAAAAAAATTATATATACTATTTTTTCCATAAAAAAAAATTAATCTGTCCAAATATTTATTTTTTTTATTTTGAACTCTTTTTGTGTACGGATACGACATCTTTTTATTTTTTTTACCGTTGTGCGACGTATTCAAATATCACTTTATAAAATACTTTTAAAGGGATGTATAGAGGTTCTTTATTGAAGTGAATTATTTTTTGGGTGTTGAAAAAGTGTAACTGTAACGGAAAACGATGTGTTTGAAGGGTGTAATTGGGTGTCCCTATTGGGGTCACTCTTACATTTTGGGAACGAATATAGTAAATAAATAAATATATTTTTAAAATAATTTTATATTTGCCATTTTTTTTTCCAAAATACTCTCATCGTTCCTGTTTATTGGAGCATTTCTAAAATCTAATGTATACACGTATGGACGTGTAAAATTCCACCGGAAAATGAAAGGAGGACCGTCTGTATTATATGCATTTGTTAATAAATATATCGCTTTGTGATATAAAATACTAAATAAATAATGTAAACGTACGTAGTTTAATGAAACAATTTCTATTGCAAAATCGTAAGAAAAATTATAGTGACAGAATGATCGAGTTAGTGGTGCATAAATTCAGCAATTAGAATTTCATGGTTTATCTGACACGACTAAAGAATTTCGTATATATTTATAGAATTGTCATACAAAATAATCTGGACCACATTTTATTTTTTTTAAATTATATGCCTACGTACACTTCCGTTAGTAATACCATCCGCAAATCACCGAAGCGATTTACCAGGATCGATTTAGATCTATATATAATACACGTAATAAAACAACTAGATCTATTCTACAAGGGGGTTGTAGAACATACCTCTTGGATCTCAAAATCCAAGTTGGAGAACCGCAATAGAAAAGAAGATGTGAAGAGCACCACGATCTTCCGTACGTGTGATCCAAGCAACTCCCGGTGGAAGGAAATCCTCGTCTCGAATCCTTCCGATATGCTACCCGGAAAAATCTCCAAGATTTTCCCCATATTCCCTTGGCCGAAAATTTGCTCCTTCTCTCTTAAGAGAAGTCGAAATTTATGTGTGTTAAAAGGCTTGGGAGAACTCTCTTTATATGAGAGTAAAACTTAACCTCCAAGGATTAAATAATTAAGAGATAATTATTACATTAATCCTTTTTCCAAATAAAAGATAAATATAATATTTATCCCAAACAAATTAGGATAAATAAATATATTATCCAATATTCCATGATTTATCATTTAACAAATAAAAGATAAATCACACATTAAATAATTATCCAAGAAAACAAATTCCTTAATAATTAAATAATATAACATGCGCACCTTTTCCTACAAATTCAAAGTCCACGCATATTTTGACCAATTTGGGTCAAAATTGGTCAACACACCAATTCGGGCCAAGTCCACGAAAATGTCTTTTCCGTGTATTTAATTATTTAGTCCAACTAAACAATTAATTCACATATCGTTTTAATAAAGTCCAACAAGAACTAAATTAATATTATTAGGATTCGACGTCCGAGAATAGCTATGCTATATTAGGAGGCACGTCGGGGACCATGGACTAATAATCAGCGGCTCCGATAAATCAAATAAATAATTTATCTTACGAATGTAATAATTATATTTGATAAATCAATCACAGGAATATGCCACCATAATCCCGTGATCGCACTCCTCCGATTATGAGATTACATTTATCTCCTCACGAGAATAATAATAAGCGTCCATTGATATAATCATTACATATGGATTAATCCTCCATAGATCGTTCATTCTAAATCGGGAAGTTACCGTTAACCCTTTTTAGAACCTCTTATCCTTATTTACCATTAACCCCCTAGTGATCAATTAATTCATACAACTCATCGGTAGCTAATCGTTGTAATATGAACTCCATGGATCGATCGTTTCTAGGATTAACAAACAAGGGAACTGTCTATCTACTTCCATAAATGGAAGGAATGGATTCCGTATCCGTGATAACACGTACTACTCACTCAATCCAAGACAATGCCAAGATGGGGTAATTCGGACCACGTACTCGGTGTAATCCTTAACCGTCAAGTCAAACTTCATACCGATTCAAGCAAAGCGCTGATCGTGATCACCTCATGATTAAGATATATCCATAAATATGATCATCCATTGATTCGATAAGAATTCTCGATTACGGAATTATATCGTGAACTCTAATCAAATCGGTCCAGCCCTATATGATATATCTATCATATATAAATGCCCCATTAGGTTCTCTTAACCGAAAGTCCGGATAAGACAATCACACCTATTGTGTTCGGGCGCATTAATAGCACGTTAAAGGAGAGACCCGATACTCTCGATTAACTTCACTACGGGCTAATTGTATTTTAAGTACATCTTCACTAACTCAATCCTCCCGTGTATATACCATACACTGAGTTAAGTGATTACATAAACGATATACTTTAGGGTTTTCGTAGTGTAAATACTATTGTCACATCGGTGAATATGAGAATAATAAATATGAATAATAATGTCAATTCATTTATTAAATAAAACAATTACAAAATTGTCTTTCGGGCATCACACCTAACAATCTCCCACTTGCACGAAAGCATGTGATTAATTGTTTTAGAGCACACCCTATTATTTAAAATACAACAAACTACATCTCCCACTTGCTCTAAAGCAATGGAGACTCATCCCGTATGCTAGTACCCACTAAGCATATCATAACCATTTCGTATTCCAAAGTACACTCCGAGTATGCCATCGTAGGATAGGTCGTTGACTCGGGGAGTACCTACATCTAAATGTCATGGGTCTTAATGATTAGTCGTGTTGTCGGCTCGAGACGATCCGTAGAATCGAAACGTTACCGGTCCATCTAATCATGTGGTACTGAGTAAACACTGAGCCCGAGATCGACTTAACGATCATCCTCAATCTGACTTAAAGTCAAAATCATTGTATCACACATATCCAAGTTCATACATGAATATGTCCGCATATTATTCCTCGTTCTCTCAAGATACTAAAGGACATACTAAACTTGCTTTGTTAACCGCCGAATCTAAGATTCGATCAAAATCGACGTTCAATAACCTGACCATCTCTTACTAGAAAGAGAATCTATCCCATTTCTCTTGATCCGAAGATTTAGAGAGTCATTCCTGAGGCATAGGGTAGAACTTCCTCGTTGAATGTTGCATACACGATGCATCATCTTAACCAATAAGATGGATGGGAAACCAAAGGATCGATTCTAATGAATTCGACCGAGTCAAACTCTTAAGAATGTTGTCCAAATCTCTCGTTGCGCAGAATTGTGGTATTGTCGTATTTCGACTTCGTATAACACACCCATGTTGATTCCAACCGGTGCAAGTTGTTATCCCTCACAAACACTAATATATATTTATATATTCACTACCGTACTAAAATTGATATCCGCCTACAAAAGACTTATCAATATTCTGGTCAAATCCACATATTGTAGAAATATATGACTTCCAGTGACCGAGAGGTTTGCTTTTTATCCACAAAGGACATAAGCCTTGACAGTCATCCTGTCATAAGTTCATAAGGCAATACCCTTCTGTTCCGAATGAATCCGTACTCCGTTTGTTTGGCAAGAAAGTCTCGTGGAATCACCCCTATTTTCTCGCTTTTGAACGAAATCATGCAATACCGAACTCATTCTACTCTTTTCCGTGTAGATCCAATTACTCCCACTCGGGCCCGAGACGCTCGGTGGTTCTACAAGAGTATGAACAGTTACTCCGGAGTACCAAACTCCATTCACAGGTGGTTATGGCTTGTAAACCAACCTCTATTATCGAATCCTATACCGCTCACAAAAGAGCATAGGTCATCGATCGATCCTCGACTACAAAGTCCGCGTAACCCGTAATGGGTAATGGATAAACCATACTCCCACTACATTCTGGGTGGATCGAAATTCTGATATAGTTTAGTAGTATTTAGTATTATCACCAACAACCGATGTTGGACGTGGTCTGATTTTAATCAGTTAGTAACTACCTTGAGTAAACGTACTTCAAGGTTCAAGGTTTTTTTCGATCATGGATTCTATCGTAAATGATGCAACAAGATAACCGTCCCTTCCCGATTTCAAGAATCCTATATCTAACCTTTATACTCAATAGTTTAAAAGATATAGCACGAATGGTCATTGACCGAACGTATGCACGAAATTCCCGCCTTACCTTCAAGCACCGTGTGCTAAATGCTTATATTTACGGAAGTGGGGTGAACCGAATCCACACCTTATCCGTAAATTCCAAAGCATATTCTAGGTAGACTTCTCGGTCTTACATTTCAATGTAAACCGTTATTTCGCTTCCAATATCTTTATTGAGTTAAGCAAGTTGTATTGTAGCACATCTAAAAAATATATAAGGCAATTTAACGGTTTCTCACTTAAGTGAAAGCATTTCACTACGAGGCAAAGCCGAGCATCGTCCCTAGGACTACGTGATGGCCCATTTCGAGTATAGAATACTCTATCTCTCGTTGAAAACAGAGAAACCTCAAAATATTTTGGATAAACTTACCGGAGTATTTGAATAGTTATCGACAAGAAGTCACTACTCGGAAGCTCCTACTAGCTTGTATCTTTCATCGACCCCGAAGGTCGTCATGAACAAGCTATGTGACTTCTTTATAACCATTATCCTTTCCCGATTGAAAGGAAACTTAGTCATTGAACCTTTGAGACAATATAACCAGACCGGGAGAAAGGAATCACCCCGAGCCGTCTTCGTGTCTTGTCTTTTAGTGGACTATGCACTAACTATTGAATATGAAGAAGCGTTTATCTAAATATAGAAACCAATTGCTTTTAACAGTTCTTAAGATGTGTTTTATATACATATTTCAAATAGCTTCTAAGTGGTTTTGACTTTATCAAACAAAAGTCCGAGTCTTGGATTCGTACTACAAATGGTATATTCACTTTCTATACGACAAACAAATTATCGAATATAAGGTGAATCCATTCATTCCAACGAATCTTAAACGTAAAATAATTTTTCCGCGATATCCAAGGATTGAATCCGAGATTCATTTCCTTATATCACTCCCACTATTATAGCTAAAACTAACTGCCCGTTGTTTACTCTTTTAATCGTTAAATGCATTGCTACCTTGTTCTGCCAAAGAACTTAGCTCGAGAAAATCGCCAAGGATTCATAGGTTGGTGATCCAAAATCACTGTCCTAATCCTATGATTTTCGCTAATTAATTTTTCGATTTAGCCTTAAAGTTTACTCGCTTAGATGACTAACACTTTTAGACATATTCTCCCATTCTTGACTTTCCTTGAATGGAAAAAGCCTTGAACCGGTTCGTTTGAGTAGACACTACTCTTGAACCGTGGGGTGTCTATTTCGAGTGTTACTCGTCGGGACTTCTCGGATTTTCTAATATACCGTAAAAAACAACAAATCATAACATTAAAGCTCCCACTAGTTTTTCGGTTCCAAATACCGTCTAACGAGCAATGCTTTATTTTTATGATTTTCCGATTTTTTCGATTAGAAAATCTTTCGTACATAGTTCTATTGTTTCCGTAAAAACAACAAATCATAGAAACTCCCACTAGTTCATCGATTCCAAATATCGTCTAACTAGCAACATTTCATGAAGATTCCGGTTTTTCAATTAGAACGGTTACGTGTGTAGTCGATTACACTTTTCTAATGTTCTAGAAAAACAACAAATCATAAAGCTCCCACTAGTTCATCGATTCCAAATATCGTCCAACTAGTAACACTTCATGATTTTCCAATTTTTCAATTAGAAAATTACTCGTGTAATCACTACACACTCAAAATTCACTAAGAATTTTAAAGTCCGAAATCACCTAAGTTTGTCTCCCGTTTGGCACGAGTGACACTAGTGACATATCTATATGTCACTCTGATTTTTAAAAGGCTTAAGAGAAAATATCTCTTTCGAAAAATAATTGCATTATCGATTAACTAGTTCAACGTCCTAGTTACTTTCCACTTTTTAACAAAGTCAATACTAGTCAATTAATTTTTTAAGCAATTTAGTAAGGGATATAATGCTGTAAATAAAATGACATATATTAATTCAAGTTTAACACTACTATATTAAATTTTAGGAATTGTAAACTAAAAAATAAGTCTACTCTACCATTCCAAGGTTTTAACCTCGCATCTCTGCCGCCGTAGGGTAGGTCAAAGAGATGACGGTTAAATCGAGACAATCTCATCAATGAATAACGTGTGAGAATCAAACATCCCACGAGAATCGAACATCCCTTTATTCATTGACTACCTTCCTTTTTTAGCCTAGATATTACCAAAAATACCCATGATGAGTGTGACCTACTATATCGGATCTCTTAGGTACGCCCCGAGTGTGCCGTCGTAGGATAGGTCGTTGACCCGACGAGTACCCGTAAATCCTATCCTTTCGGAGACCAAGCCATGAATGTTGATAGGGGTGAACACCATCCGTAGGGGGACGAAATCAAAGCGCCGCGAGGCGTCACCCTTCTCTCACTTACTTGTATCTATAGAGAGGCCGTGGGGTTGGCCGTCGCCTCCCCCGCTCCCACTCAATATTTTGGAAGTGGTTGTGGGTTAACTAACCACGTCTTTTTGATGTTATCATAAAAGCTCATCAAATCAAGGATTCCGAATGGTGTCGGTGACGTAGGCAAGCCTACCCGTCCTATTCGTTGGAACATATGTGATATCGGACGAAATCGGGTCAAGACAAAGCTCATTATCGAGATAAGAAGGAATCACCCCTCCGTTCCCCGGTGTAGCTTAGTCTTGCCGGACCCCCGTGCATACATCACACTAGAGGGTTAAGTCGGTCGAGCCTAGCTCGGTTGACCACCCAACCTATAAGCGAACCGTTTTTATCCAAGATTTATTGTTCTTTTACCATCATTCAATCTCGTAGACACTACGAATTGAAAACGTGATCTCGTTTGTGCTTTAAGGCGGTTCACCGAGAACACACACCGAAAGGCCTAACGATTTCATAACCCGTCCTCGGATCATTAATTAGTTACTAAATTTATTAATTACCACGTATTAATTAAATTTCAACTAATTACACGAGTTTGTATACATGCCTATTTTAATTACCAAAATTAAAATTCTACATGTATGCATGGAGTGGATTTATGATATGATGCATGTCATGGCAATTCCGATTTTATATCTATTTTATGATCAAACACATAAAAAAATAAATTGCGGAAATTTAAACACCGAGATGGATTGTTGGTACCCCGTATCTAATCTATCCTAGGAAAAATAAATTACAATCTTGTTGTCTTCGAGTCTTGATCTTCGAATCTTGAACTCGAAACTTCCGGATCTCAAACCTTCGATCTCGACACGAACCACGAACGATTTGAGAGAGAAGGCCGTAATATACCAATATATTCAAAATATATATATATATTATCAAATTGTTTTTAAATATTTTTTTTTTTTTTAATAACAGCCATCGGCCAAGTATAAAAAAAAACTGAATAAATTTTTTTTTTTTTTTATATATTATTAATGAGGCAAGTCACGGCAGAAAAGTTAAAAAAATTTTTTTTTTTTTTTTTTTTTTTTTGGTCAAAACTTGCGGCCATGTTCTAACATTAGGTTACAACGAAAAAAAAAAAATTTGCTGCCGCAAAAAAAAAATGATTGCCGACGGAAAATAATTAAACAATTCGGCCTCCTCCCGTTTTTACCTTCTTGATGATCTTCAATAGCATGATCTTCAATACACCATCTTCGTCGTCTCGAACCCGAACATCAAAATTATAATAAAAGATGCTACTTTTACATAAATTTCGAAATTTGACATAAATAAAATACAATTCCTACGCTCAATTGTTACTAAACAAAGGAGCTACAATAGATCTAACGAGTAAACAAGTACTCAACCCCAATCCATCTCTTCAACCAAGACATTCATAACATAAAAAATAAAACAAAAATTTTCGGCCCCCTTTAAAAAAAATTGGGACAAAAAAAATCTACATGTTTTCCACTCCTAGATCTAATATTTTATACGTATAAATATAGATCACCTTGGGCTCCGATACCACTGTTAGTAATACCATCCGCAACGGAAGCGATTTATGGATCTAGATCTATATAATACACGTAATAAAACAACTAGATCTATTCTACAAGGGGTTGTAGAACATACCTCTTGGATCTCAAAATCCAAGTTGGAGAACCGCAATAGAAAAGAAGATGTGAAGAGCACCACGATCTTCCGTACGTGTGATCCAAGCAACTCCCGGTGGAAGGAAATCCTCGTCTCGAATCCTTCCGATATGCTACCCGGAAAAATCTCCAAGATTTTCCCCATATTCCCTTGGCCGAAAATTTGCTCCTTCTCTCTAAGAGAAGTCGAAATTTATGTGTGTTAAAAGGCTTTCTATAACTCTCTTTATATAGTGAGAGTAAAACTTAACCTCCAAGGATTAAATAATTAAGAGATAATTATTACATTAATCCTTTTTCCAAATAAAAGATAAATATAATATTTATCCCAAACAAATTAGGATAAATAAATATATTATCCAATATTCCATGATTTATCATTTAACAAATAAAAGATAAATCACACATTAAATAATTATCCAAGAAAACAAATTCCTTAATAATTAAATAATATAACATGCGCACCTTTTCCTACAAATTCAAAGTCCACGCATATTTTGACCAATTTGGGTCAAAATTGGTCAAACACTTAATGCCAGTCCATTAAAAAATGTCTTTTCCGTGTATTTAATTATTTAGTCCAACTAAACAATTAATTCACATATCGTTTTAATAAAGTCCAACAAGAACTAAATTAATATTATTAGGATTCGACGTCCGAGAATAGCTATGCTATATTGGAGGCACGTCGGGGACCATGGACTAATAATCGGCGGCTCCGATAAATCAAATAAATAATTTATCTTACGAACGTAATAATTATATTTGATAAATCAATCACAGAATATGCCACCATAATCCCGTGATCGCACTCCTCCGATTATGAGATTACATTTATCTCCTCACGAGAATAATAATAAGCGTCCATTGATATAATCATTACATATGGATTAATCCTCCATAGATCGTTCATTCTAAATCGGGAAGTTACCGTTAACCCTTTTTAGAACTCTTATCCTTATTTACCATTAACCCCTAGTGATCAATTAATTCATACAACTCACCGGTAGCTAATCGGTGTAATATGAACTCCATGGATCGATCGCTTTCTAGGATTAACAAACAAGGGAACTCGTCTATCTACTTCCATAAATGGAAGGAATGGATTCCGTATCCGTGATAACACAGACTACTCACTCAATCCAAGACAATGCCAAGACGGGGTAATTCGCACCACGTACTCGGTGTAATCCTTAACCGTCAAGTCAAACTTCATACCGATTCAAGCGCTTGATCGTGATCACCTCATGATTAAGATATATCCATAAATATGATCATCCATTGATTCGATAAGAATTCTCGATTACGGAATTATATCGTGAACTCTAATCAAATCGGTCCCCCCTATATGATATATCTATCATATATAAATGCCCCATTAGTTCTCTTAACCGAAAGTCCGGATAAGACAATCACACCTATTGTGTTCGGGCGCATTAATAGCACGTTAAAGGAGAGACCCGATACTCTCGATTAACTTCACTACGGGCTAATTGTATTTTAAGTACATCTTCACTAACTCAATCCTCCCGTGTATATACCATACACTGAGTTAAGTGATTACATAAACGATATACTTTAGGGTTTTCTGTAGTGTAAATACTATTGTCACATCGGTGAATATGAGAATAATAAATATGAATAATAATGTCAATTCATTTATTAAATAAAACAATTACAAAATTGTCTTTCGGGCATCACACCTAACAATAACATCATTTGTACCTCTCGGGTACACGAATATCCTTTTAACGACTTTCCGGTGTTCTTTTCCGGGTTGAGCCATAAACCCGCGACAACACCGACTACACCGAGCCGGATCGGGCCTAGTGCAAACCATGGCATACATCGGACGCCAACCGCACTAGCATAGGGAACTTTTGACATATACTCCTTCTCTTTGGTGTGTGAAGCATAAACGGACAAATGAACATTTGATGCCATAGGAGTATCTATTGGTTTTGCGCAGACGGACATCCCAAACTTGGCCAATATCTTACGCACATAACCCCTGCGAGACAAGAATAATTTTTTCGACTTCTATCTCTCCGGATCTCCATCCCCAAGATTTTCTTGGCCGCACCCAAATCCTTCATTTCAAATTCGGCACTAAGAAGGTTCTTGATTTTGAACATCGAGACTTCCTTCTTTGCGGCTATCGGCATGTCATCCACATACGAACAAGATAGATATATGATCCATCTTTCAAACAGATGTGGTATACACAACGATCATAAGGACTTGTTGTAACCTATTTGAAGCATAAAGCTGTCAAACCTTTTATACCACTTGCCTTGGAGCTTGCTTCAAACCATACAATGATTTCTTCAACTTGCAAACATAATTTTCCTTTCCGGGAACTTGAAAACCCTCGAAAGCCGTGTCATGTATATCTCCTTATCCACCTCACCATGTAGAAAAGCAGTTTTCACATCTAATTGCTCAAGTTCCGGATCTGTTTGTGCCACCATTGCTAGTAACACCCCGATTGAAGTGTGTCGACCACAGTGAAAATATTTCATCAAAGTCAACCCCTTTCTTTTGGTGAATCCTCTTGCAACCAAACGTGCCTTATACACGACCCCTTCGCCTTTGTTATTCCTTCCTTTTTCTTGAAAATCCATTTACAAGTCACAACTCCCTTGTCGGTAGGCGTTTGACTAATTCCCAAGTCTGATTCTTCAGTAATGACTCCATTTCATCTCCCATGGCAGCATGCCACTGAGATGCTTCTGTACATGTCACTGCTTCCCTGTAAGTAGTAGGTTCAGCAACCTCTACTTCTTCTTCTGCAACTTGGAGTGCATATCCAGCCAAATCATCATATCCATATCTCCTTGGAGGTATCCCAACATTAGATCTTCTAGGCAGCCGCCGGCGGTAGACTCTCGCCGATCAATGTTTGTATGACGCCCGCCGAGGTCTCGGTAGGGCCGGCTTGGATCGGTTCGGTTCATTATCCGGATCGGTATAGTGTTGATTTTGGTCCACCGATTGTTGCATATCGTAGTCTCCACTGAAGCTCCACCTGTTTCTCAACACTATCGGATTCGACCGGTTTCGGACTCAGTAGACCTCCCCACTGATGAGTTTAACATAGAATTTTCATCAAACACAACGTCCCTGCTGAGGATTACTCTAGACTTTGCTGATGACCAAATCCTATATCCTTTCACTCCATCACCATACCCCACAAACACTCCTTTCTTGGCTCTTGGCTCCAACTTCCCTTCACTAACATGATAGTAAGCTGTACTTCCAAAAACCCTTAGAGCGAGTAGTCGGCGAGGCTTGCACGACCACATCTCAAATGGTGTCTTGAGATTGATTCATGTGTGAGGGCTCCGTTGATTAAGTAGCAAGTTGTCTTAACGACCCTACGCCCAAAATCTCCTTGATAAACCGGACTTGAGAAAGCATACATCTTGCCCTCTCCGGTAGAGTTTGATTCATCCTTTCGGCTACACCATTCCGCCGAGGTGTATTCCTTACGGTATGATGTACGGCAATACCCTCACCGCACAAAATGAATCAAAATCCGTCCGGCGAAATTCCGGACCATTATCCGTACGGAGCTTCTTGATTTTCTTGCCTAAGCGATTCTCCACTAGGGCCTTCCACTTGCTTGAAGTTATTGAATGCATCACTTTTGTTCTTCATCATCACCACCCAAGTCATCCTTGAATAGTCATCTATAAATGACACAAAATATCCGTGACCACCCAATGACTCAACTTTTGATGGACCCCGGCGGTCGAATGGATATAATCAAGTGATGCCTTTGTGTTGTGCAACCTGCCGAGAACTTACTTCGTACAACTTCCCAAACACACAATGTTCACAAAAGTCCAGATTCTTAACCTTATATCCTCCAAGAAAACCCTTGAAGAAAGAACACCGCATACCCCTTTCACCCGTGTGACCAAGTCTCATGTGCCACGGTGAGTCTCCGTCGAGGCGGTGAAGCGCGAGGATGCAACGACAGCGGTGCGGATCTGATAGATCCTTGTAATATATACAAGGTTCCCCTCTTGATGCCTTTGAGGGCTACAACCGAATCTTTAAAGACATTCGTTGTCCACCTTCACCCTTGAAATTGAACCCCTTTCGTCCAAGAGGGCGAGAGATACCAAATTCTTGGTCATCTCGTGGAACATGTCTTACATCCTTCGGTGTACAAAATTTACCATCCTCTCGTCCTTAACTTTACCGAGCCAATTCCCACAACTTTACGGACCTTGCCGTTGGCCATATAGATTTGACCACCATCTATCTCGCTCATAAGTAGAAAACCACTCTCTCTGTTTGGACAAATATGGTAGGATGCTCCGGAATCAAGTATCCACACATCATTGTGGTGTGTAGAATCCCCCGCAACTAGAACCGGATCCTCATCGATTGCTCGGTAGCCAAGGCTCGTGCCGAAATTGCATTCTGCTTGTTTCTTCTTCCTTGGACAATTGGACTTCCAATGTCCCCGCTCCTTACGATAATTGCGGACATCGGTAGACTTAGGACCTTTGGACCCGACTTCTTTTTCTTCTTGTCCATATCCTTTTCCACTATTCTTTGCTAGCTACTAGCCCAAGGCTTGTTCGTCGTCCCGGTAGCCTTGTGCCTAAGCTCCCGGCATGTAAGGCGGACCTCACATCCTCTAAAGCTACCGTATCCTTCCCAACTATGAAAGAGCGTACAAAGTTTTCATATGATGCCGGTAATGACACCAACGGGATTAGGGTGCATCTTCATCTTCAATTTTAACATCAATATTCCTTAAATCAAGTAATATTGTGTTCAATTTCAGTCAAGATGTTCCCTCAGTGGACTCCCTTCATGCATCTTCAAACTGAACAACCTCTGTTTCAACAACAATTTGTTGGTCAGTGACTTGGTCATATACAAGCTTTCAAGCTTTTTCCACAACTTGGCTGCGGTGTCTTCCTCAGCAACCTTAGTGATAACATCATCAGATAAGCACAACATGATGGTTGAATGTGCTTTCTCTTCCGGACGGCATGTCGCTTTTTTGTATTTGGTTTGTCGGATAAAGGATTCCACAAACCCTGCTGTTTCAACAGTGCACGCATCTTGATTTGCCACAGACCAAAACTGTTCCTTCCTGTAAATTTATCGATTTTTACGTTTACTGCTGACATCTTTGTTGGAAAGGTGTCCTAAACCCAATAGGGTTGGACCGGATCCGACCGGGTCGGGTCATTTACAGTCTATTTAGTTCATGTAATAACTTTATTATGATTAATAAAAGCACTTATGTTATTATATATTGTCTGTCTTCATATTATTTGTTGTATACATATATAGTAACGTCCCCTAGTATCAATCGTGATAGAGAAACCATGATAGTGATTATGGTTGATGAGATCTCTAATCACCATAATAAGGTTGGTACTTAAATGTCTCTAGTCTTATATATTATCAAATGGGACATTGATAGTATAATCGAACTAGCACGTATTGGATGTCTTCTATCTTTTAGAAGGTAGGGATAGATCTCGTCTATCGAAGTGTAGAGACACTTGGACCGTACGTGGACGTGTATTAGAGAATGCGTACGTTAGGCGACCCACTTACATTAAGTGTCACACTATGTGGCGGTTGTGTAATTATCCTTTTGACCGGAGTCTTCATGGCATCACGGTGTGGATTGTCATGCTTTGACACTATTGAGATTTCTCCTAACCACGGGGCGATCATGCGGTAGTGATTGGGTATGATATTGAAGCATGCGGAGTATACATGATTGGTCGTCCGGGAATCGCGTATCCTATGATTGGGATTGAATATCCGAAATGGCCTTCTTATAAGGAATGTCTAGCTCTCGAGAATCTTTGCAAAGTGGGAGTAAATGTGTTATTCCGAGGGAGCATGATATCCGGATTATAAGATACGATCGTCAATGTATTGACACTCGAGATACGATCGTATGGATATTATTATAGCGATAGGATTGTAAGTTACACGGTAATTGCTTCACATGAAAGGTAGTAGTCATTGCTTTTGACTCTTCCGATAATTGGGGGTCACGGTGTGTTGCTAGACGCTATCCCGTGATCGTTAGGTATGAAGGGCATTTTAGTAAATTGCACTTTGTGTCTACGGCCAACATATTCGGAAGCCTATCGGGTCACACACATATGAACATCGAGTCGGATTAAAATGCGGTTATAGTTGATAACCAAATAAGGAAAGTTTATCTCTAGACTATAAAGGTTATAGTGGTAAATTAATATGGTGGTATTTATTTATTATGAATAAATAAAACACAAGATATTAATTATATACAAATTAGATTAATTAAAGAATATTCCGGAAGTCAATTTGTTGACTAATGGGGCGCCACTTTTGTGTATATAAGATACACTTGGATTGTGCACTTTAATTAATAAAGATTGCCATGATATTAATATAAGATATTAATTGATTTTGAAAAATAGATTTATGGTAATAAGATAATTATAATCAATATATGATATTGACAAAATAAATTATAATTAAAGAGATAAATCAATCTAGTTGATTTTCCTTATTTTATTAGAAAAAGGTTTTCTTCTCATCCACACTACTATTGGGGCGCCACCTCCTCTATAAAAGGGAAGTGGGTGTCAAGCTCTTTTGTACAACACAATTGCAAGAATTCATAATTCTTGTGTAAAATAGAGAGCTCTCCATAGTGAGTTTGTGAGGGAAGAAAAGGTCCGGTCTAGCGGACCGGAGTTTTTACAGTAGCAATCCAAGGAGGATTCCGGCGAGGGGTTCGTGTGGATTAGCGATAGAGGCCGGACGCGTGGACGGCTTGCGCATTGAACTACTCTCCGTTGACGGTCAAAGCGACGATCTAGTAGATCATCAAGGTATAACCGTCAAACTACTTAACGTGTTTATTGCATTAAACGAAGAACGATCTAGAAAAGGAAATCAAATTTTAAATTCCGCTGCGTTAAACTAGTGATTTCCTAACAATCTTTTCTTGCTAAAGATCACAACTTTATCACAGATCCTAGCACCTTGCTGAAGGTCTTGGTGAAGATGAAGTTGATCGTACAGATTGTTTTCTCCAGAACCTTTCTCTGATACCACTTGTTATAAAATTGATGGAGATAACTTCAAATGCAAGAAACAGAAACAGAAGCAATCAAACATAAATAATCAAAGGAGATAACAGAAACAAGAAGAACACAGATTTAACGTGGAAAACCTCTCAGTGGGAGAGGTAAAAAAACCACGGGCAGAAAAGAGATGTTTTATTATGCACTGAATTTTACAGATTTCAACACACACAGATAATGAGACAACAACTGTATTTATAGGCACAAATCCCTAAACCCTAGCCGCAAGGAATCTTTGTACGATGCACCATAAATACCCCTACACGTGTCCTCCTTTTAATGACACTCGTATACCGTCACATAACGAGAATTAACGGATGTGGGACCCCGGCGTATTCCGGTACTCGACGGACTATCACCCTGGCGACGAAGCTCGGTAGACTCCACCCTGCGCGCACGAATTGAATACCCTTCTCAACTGTCCATCACACATCTGAGTCTTCAGATTGGTTCCACCAGATGTAGGGTTTAAGTCACATTACTGACATAACATAAGAAAGATATTATAAAACTCACAAGCCGAGTTTCGTAGCTCAAAGTACGTAATCTTCATAACGCTTATTTCTCTTTTTTGATCTTCTAGACGTCATATGAAATTTTTCCACAACAAATGTTTCTTTTTCGATATCAGAAAAGTGATTTTTCTTTTTCTTGACTTTGTCAGACGAGTTATTCAAAAGTCGTAAGAGCTCTCTATCCTTATCCAAACCCGTTTGCTCGGTGTTAGTGCTCTTTTGGGCTGTTGAAGAAATATTTTGAGAGCTTTCTTGGGTCTTAGGTGATTTTGAATTTTGTGGATGAGAGGGCGATGTATCTTTTACATGTTGATCTAAGCATTCTTGAAAGCGTGAGTCCATCTGAAGTAGTTGGTCCGTCTTGTTGAAATTGTCTTCCTTGTGCTCGTGTAGTTGTGATTCTTGAACTTCATGTTGTGTTGATGTATTGGATTGTTCTGAAGTCATCATAGCTTTCTGATG
Source organism: Gentiana straminea (assembly GCA_036785695.1). Classification (NCBI taxonomy): domain Eukaryota; kingdom Viridiplantae; phylum Streptophyta; class Magnoliopsida; order Gentianales; family Gentianaceae; genus Gentiana; species Gentiana straminea. Next base: position 26,880,380 of record JAVUPR010000061.1, read on the forward strand.
CTCTACTATAATGATCGGGCCTTCAAGTGCAGTATTCGACGTATTCACTGTGTATTATCGTAGTCTTGGGGTGAAGCAACATATTCCGTTGGAGTACTAGAGAACCGCTTCTATACTTTCGTGCTATAATAATAAATTATGCATGTTTGTCTTGAGGAGGGATCCTCTTAAATAATAGGTTCAAATCAACTCCCAAGTGCTAGTATTTTTAAATATTATCAGCAAAACGATATAGTTTTAAAATAAAAAATCAACGGCTAAATTATTTTTGAAATTTTTTTAATATTCTGGTGAAGATGCCGACTTGAACATTGATTCACTCGTTGCATCATATTTTCTTGTGTCTTACATTCGGTTTTACGGAGTCTAGATATTAGTCTAATATATGATTAAAAAAAACATATACAAACCTGGTCTATATATGGTAAATATCTGTACACCAATACCCATATGATAAGTGTACCAATACAAAACCACCACATGGATAGTACGCCTATTGATCTTATCCTCTGATTTCCCCTCAAATTGAAATTGAATAGTACTAGAAGGACATTCAATTTGTTTATGAAGTGCTCAAACTAAGTTGTAGATAGAGATTTGGTAACACAATTTGTAATCTGGTCAGAAGATGAGATGTAGTTGACTGTGAGTTGCTGTTACAATACTTAATTCTTCACATACTAAATGTCAATCTCTATGTGTTTTGTTCTAGCATAATACATAGGATTTTGAGGCAAAAGAGTTGCGCTAGTATTGACAAATCATATATAATTTTAAGAGAAGATATCCTAAGATCCTTTAAATGAGTTTGAATCCACCACAATTCGGTTAAATGAGTTTGAATCCACCACAATTCGGCTGCCAAATTTGCAAGTGATATGTACTCTGATTGAATACTAGATTTGAACACAAAATTATGTTTTTTAGAGCTTTATGACACCATTGAGTCTCCAAGGTATGCACGAAAACATGAAACTGATTTTTTGTCATAAGGTGAGTTTTATGACACCATTGAGTTTCCTAGATATGCACAGAAACCTGAAACTGATTTCTTGTCATTGGGTGAGCATGCTTAGTCAACATATGAGAACCCCTTCAAGTGGAATATCGGTGGATGGTTTGAAGTGTAATCCATAATTAAGAGTCCCTTTTACACATCTGAGAAGTCTTTTTACTCTTTGTCAATGCACATAAGTAGGCTTTTTCATAAAGTGAGATAGAGATTTTAATGTATAAGTGATATATATCATGTCTAGTGAATCTAAGGTATTACAAGCCTTCAATAACACTTTTGTAATCTTCATGGGGCAGGCACAGGCTCTCCTTGATTAGGGACAAATTGCTTTCCATATATCATCTAATATGGAGAGGGTTTGATGTTCTCCAACTTCAACCTTTAATTGAAGCAATTGCATAGCATATGAACTCTGAGTGAGATACATTTTAGACATGCACATGTAAGCTTTCATTCCCTTAAAGTGAGTTACATGACATTTTGAACTACTATCTCTACCAAAAATAGGCCCAACACTTTATCTTTTGTTTTTTGTTTTTCAAGACTATTTGGACAGGATTTGAAGTAGAGATTTCATGCTCTGTTCTGATACATGTTGATTATTACCTTCTCTAAAAACTTAAAGCTGATAGTAAATTGACAATTAATATTTTATATATTTAAAAAAGACCAAGATTTTTTGGCAAATTTTGTTTCCTACTCAACGACTCGATGGTTATATATACACCACACCAATTAAGGGCATATCCATGTTTGCAGCCACGTGTTAAGGCGGCTAAATCCACCCAGTTGTTATTTTTGTACATCAAAAAATCTATATAAAGTCTAACACAGACGGTTATGTTAATGCAACTTACCCGACAACACTTAAATAGTCCAATAATTCATCCAAAGATACAGATATTAGATAAACATGTATATATATATATATTGTTAACCACATTTCAGGTACATACAAGTGCAAGTGTAGGTGCATGGCATCTCAAGATGCTCCAAGTTGACTTTCTTCAATGCATTCAGACAATCATAGATTAATTTGAGCATCTTTCTTTGTGCATGCGAAAGCTAATTAAACTAATACTGATGAGATATATAATTGAAAAATAATTGTGCAAGCCATTCTATTGTAGCTAAGATTCGTCCTAACATGCAAAGCATATTTTTGTCTTTACACACCCATTAGATTCTAACTTAAATTGATAAAGTTTTGGCCTTTAATTAGGTTTTAATTGGATTAATCAATATAAAACTAATCTAACTACAGTCGATCATTTATATAAATTAAATGAAAATTAAATGGAGTTTAATAAGAGGAATTCTAAAGTACCATCATATACAATATATATCACTAAATAACATTCTGTGACAAGTAATATTCCCGGAACATTATATTAACTGAATTAGGTTTTCCTTTATTTGTATACATATAATAAAAGCCATGACGGCATCTACAGTAAATAGTGCACCAGCCACAATTGTGGTCCAAACCGTCCAATTCACCAACTGGTCAATCCATTTAAACATCAAACAGTGACTCTTTTTTTTTTTTTTTTTTTTTTTTTTGGGAGGAACAGTAGCTCCGATCATTTTTAGCCTATGTACTAGGCAGTAGTTCTCTTAAATACTTATTTTAAGTGATTTCTCAAGTTTAATTGATATAAAGACATTTAAATTATGAAAATTCTCATGCCGTAGATTTTCTTTTAAACTACGTCGTTTTGTTAATAATATCTAAAACAGTTTGTGTTTGAGAAATCATTTAAAGTTGGTATTTGAGAAGATCATTACCCAATATACTAGTACCTTTCTTTCCGTTTAGCCGGCCATATGCATCTAAAAAGAAAATTTTATGTTCCGATCGTTTCATGTAGATTTTATGGTCCATTTTGATATGCATTTATTCGAGGTAGTGTTTTACCATCTCTTCTAAAACTTTAAGTTGTTGGGAGATATATGATTAACATTATATATATCTCAATATATCCAGGAACATGTCTGTCCAAATTTAGACTCATGACCAAATATTGTTTTAGGTTTATGTCATTCTAAAAAAAGAGATAACCAAAAAAAAAAATAAAAAAAATAAAATTGATTGACTGCTTGGATGATGCAATTAACCCATATAGAACCCCGGTTTACGACAAGGGTGGTAATGCCACAACTGTTGAGTATATTAGTTTAGTACATTAGTATATTCTGAGTATATTCGTTTAGTACATTAGTATATTCTGTGAATATCCCTTTTATGTATCATAGTAGAAGTTGGGGCCCACTGGGTTAGCTGGGGCATATAACCGAAGTTCATTTATTATGTAAAAGAGATTGATAAAACCATATTATAATAAAAATCTCAATTCTATTTTGTCTGTTAGCAGTAAGAACCCTAGTTCTTCGGTTTTATTTCTTCCCTTCGATTCCTTCCATTTGCAGAGCAAAAGTGATTGAGGATCCGATCGTTTTTTTTTGTGTTTTAGCTGTAGTTTTGTTTGAAACCAGAAATGGCGAATGAGAGACAGTTACGGATTCCAGCAGAAGCAGACTTCTCAAATCAATTCTTCCTTCATCCGAACGAAAATCCAGCTATGGTTCTCGTAGATCCGCCTCTTGATGGTAAAAATTTCCACTCCTGGAGTAGAGGCATGCGAATGGCGCTAGTTACGAAAAACAAATTAGGTTTTGTGGACGGCTCGATTCCAAAGCCCGTTGGTGATGAAAATCTTATTAATCGGTGGAATCAGTGTGATACTATAGTTATGTCATGGATTATGCGGTCAGTATCACATTCAAATGCGAGGAGTGTTCTCTGGATGAACAACGCATATGATATATGGCAGGATTTGCATAGCAGGTACGCAAACATGGACTCATTTCGCTTATCAGACCTTTTAGAAGAAATAAGTCAAATTACTCAAGGTAATTCCTCTGTGACTGATTACTTTGCTCGATTGAAGACTGTTTGGGACGAGATAATGATTCTGAAACCCTTGCCTACCTGTGAATGTGCTGTGAAGTGTACCTGTAAGGTCATCCCTACTTTTATTAGGTATATTGAGTCCGAATACGTCATTTGTTTCATGAAAAGGCAAAATGAAATGTTTGCACCAGTGAGATCACAAGTTTTTCTGATGAAACCTCTACCTAATATTACTGAGGCCTTCGCAATGAGCATTCAATTTGAACGACAGATGGAATATACTGTGAATCATCCACAGAACATACAACCTACAGTTTTTGCTACTAAATCTGGAAGTGATTTTTATGCTGGAAGAGGTTCCTCTGCAGCTAATAATGATAGAGGACAGCCTAAGTGGGAAACTAGTCAGAGAAGTGGCACTTATAAGAAAGTCCAGTGCACCTATTGTGGTTTCAATGGGCACACCATTGAAAATTGCTATAAGAAGAACGGGTATCCTCAGATTGGAAGTTCAAAAAGAAGGTCAATCTTGTAGAAAGAGAGGAGGTTTCAGTTGCTGGTGATATCTCACAGAGAAATGAGCAGGAGAGATCTCATGAGAATAACCTGGGGCTTACAGCTTACCAGTTGCAAAAGTTGACAAAATTTCTGGACCAAATCACCTTAGAAGAGAAGTCTGAGCACAATGTGAACCAGACCACTGTTATGGCAACAAATTTCAGACAAGATAATAAGGAGCTGTAAGGTAAATCTGTTGGTACCTGGATCCTTGACTCTGGGGCAACGGGTCATGTTGCTTGTTGTGTTGATGTGTTTGAGGAGGTTCATGAGGTAAAAGGTGTTACAGTAAGTATGCCAAATGGTGAGACTGTGTGTGTGTGTCACATGTGGGTACAGTGAAGTTGAGTGATAAATTGATTTTATATGGAGTCCTATATGTTCATGTTTTTCATTGCAATTTGATCTCTTTGGGAAAACTAACCGCTGATAAGACTCTGTGTGTTGTGTTTGTGGATGGTCTGTGTTGTATACAGGCCAAGAAGACTGGGCTGAAGATTGGTATAGCTAAGAAAGAGATAGGCTTGTACCTTCTGAAAGTGAATGAAAGCTTGGGGACAAGAAGAGGAAATGTAAAGGTTGTTTGTAATAACTCTAGCAACTTGGTAGATATTCCCCCCAATAAATATCTGTTATGGCATATGAGGCTATGGCATATGTCCAAACAGAGAATGAATGTGGTTAGACAGGCTCATGAGGATGTTATTTTACCTAATACTGTATGCTATGTGTGTCCACATGCCAAAATGAAACATTTACCTTTTCCTTTAAGCACAAGTTCTGTAGAATCGTGTTTTGATTTGGTCCATATGGACATCTGGGGGCCATATAGGCATGCAACAGTGTATGGACACCATTTTTTATGACGGTGGTAGATGATTTTAGTCGGTTTACGTGGGTTTTCATGTTAAGAGCCAAAGCAGAGGCCAGACATTTAATTCAGAGTTTTTGTGCTTATGTTTCTACACAATTTCATAGACAAGTTAAGGTCTTGAGGACAGATCAAGGTGCTGAATTTAGATGGCCCGAATTTTATGATGAAAAGGGCATTATACACCAGGAAAGCTGTGTGTCTACCCCTCAGAAAAATGGGGTGGTAGAGAGGAAGCACCAGCACATTTTGAACGTTGCTCGATCCTTAAAACTTCAAGCCAATTTGCCAGTACTTTATTTGGGGGATTGCGTACAACATGCAGTCCAACTTATAAATTTAACACCAACCCCCTTGCTAAACAATTCTACTCCTTTTGAACAGCTTTATCATAAGCCCCCTGATATCAAACATTTGAGAGTTTTTGGCTGTTTAACGTTTGCATCTACTCTCACTAGGGACCGGAGCAAATTTGATACAAGAGCGCGTACATGTGTTAACTTGGGTGTGTCAGAGACATGTAAAGGCTATATACTTCTTGATTTGCTTACAAGAGAGATTTTCATTTCTAAGGATGTGTTTTTCCATGAGCTTGTATTCCTTTTCACACAGCATATACACAAGGTGCTACTTTAGATTCTGTTCCCCTGCCTGCACCATGTTTAATGACTGATTTGGATCATTTTGCGTTTGCCAATGCTGATGGGAGGGATTCTGAATCTTGTTTACATCAACAAGGGCAAGAACAACCGGTTGCATCATCAAATGACCCTCTTATTCAGGTTGCTCAAAGATCAATTTGACCACGCCGTCCACCCAGCTATTTGCAGGATTATATATGTGCTAATGTTAGCAAGCGCACTTTCCCCCACACCTTGGATTATGTTATTGGTTGTGCTACTTTCAATAGCACACAATCATTTTGAAGCCTCCATTGATAAAATACCGGAGGCCCAGACTTATAATCAGGCTGTCCTTAGCACTGACTGGCAGGAAGCCATGAAGAAGGAGATTGAAGCACTGAAATCAACTAAAACTTGGGAAGTTGTCGATTAGCCTAGAGGAAAACGACCCATTGGGGTGTAAGTGGGTCTATAAGGTGAAATATAACTCGGATGGGTCGGTGGAACGGTTCAAAGCCCGTTTGGTAGTGAAAGGTTATACTCAAACTGCAGGGATTGACTACGAGGAGACTTTTTCCCCGGTGGCAAAAGTCACAACTATCCGTTGTTTACTAGCTCTAGCAGCAGCCAAAGGCTGGTTTCTACATCAGCTCGACATCAATAACGCCTTTCTTCATGGAGATTTGGTGGAGGAAGTGTACATGAGGCCACCCCCGGGTTTCAAAACATCGCATCCCAATCAAGTGTGTAAGCTCAAGAAGTCTATTTATGGGCTTAAACAAGCGAGTCGTCAATGGAATCAGAAATTAACAGCGGCACTTCAACACTTGGGCTATGTTCAATCTCACCATGACCATAGCCTATTTGTTAAAACTGTAGGTACTCACTTTCTCATTGCTCTCGTATACGTTGACGATATAGTTCTTGCTGGAAATCACATGCCTTACATCTTCATCAATTGTTCAAAATTAAGGATCTTGGTGAGTTAAAATTCTTTCTTGGGTTAGAAGTGTCTCGGTCCACTTCTGGGATTGTTGTTTCACAACGCAAATACGCTTTATCACTTATTGAGACCTTTGATATGCTTGATTGCAAATTTGCTACCACTCCAATGAAGTCCAAAGTCTCATTATATCATGGAGATTCTGAGTTGCTTTCTGACAATTCGGTATATCGCAGCCTCGTTGGGAAGTTACTTTACCTTACAATCACTCGTCCCAATATCTCTTTTGTCACACAACAACTCAGTCAATTTTTGGATGCTCCAACAGTTCATCATTTTCACACCGCACAACAAGTTTTACGCTATATCAAGTCCGCACCGGGTAAAGGGTTGTTCTATTCAGCTGGGAATTCAATACACTTGTCTGCTTTTGCAGATTCCGATTGGGGGACATGTAAAGAAACACGGCGTAGTATTACTGGCTACTCTATGTTTCTTGGTGATACGTTGGTATCATGGAAATCAAAAAAATAGACCACCGTGTCTCGTAGTTCGACGGAAGCTGAATATCGAGCACTTGCCTTAGCTACTTGTGAATTGCAATGGCTCTGCTATCTTGCTGCTGGCTTTCGGGTACCTTTTCCTACACCCGTTCCCTTGCATTGTAATAACGCCAGTGCCATACAATTGGCACGTAATCCGGTTTTTCACGAGCGAACTAAACACATCGAGATCGACTGTCACATCGTTCGTGAGAAACTTCAAGCTGGACTTGTGAAGCTTATTCCTGTCTCTACACTACATCAGTTAGCGGACATCTTCACCAAACCGTTGGACGCCCCACTATTTCATTATCTCCTCAAATGCATCAACATGAAGGACATCTATTGCTCCCCAAGTCCACCTTGAGGGGGGGTGTTGAATATATTAGTTTAGTACATTAGTATATTCTGAGTATATTCGTTTAGTACATTAGTATATTCTGTGAATATCCCTTTTATGTATCATAGTAGAAGTTGGGGCCCACTGGGTTAGCTAGGGGCATATAACCGTAGTTCATTTATTTTGTAAAAGAGATTGAGAAAACCATATTATAATAAAAATCTCAATTCTATTTTGTCTGTTAGCAGCAAGAACCCTAGTTCTTCGGTTTTATTTCTTCCCTTCGATTCCTTCCATTTGCAGAGTAAAAGTGATTGAGATCACTTTTCCACAACAACAACAAGTTTTGGGGAGCCTATCAGTACGTGCAAATGTAGGGGCTCTGTCCATGGGCGTCTCTGTCCAATATTGTTTTAGGCTCTTCTAAAAGAATGGGTAACCAAAAAAAATAATATTTTTTTTCATCTAGCAAAGATCAAACCCTGATCGATCACTTATCAAGTTATAATATAGTGCTAACCATTAAGGCAATGCCTTTTTGGATTCAAAAATACAATATATATATATATATATATATATATATATATATATATATATATATATATATATATATAGGGTTGGGTTCCCCTACATACCATACTATCCATGCTTACCGTACATACTACTAAAATAGTGCATCGATCACTATTTTAGTGCACCCGGTTATTGTTTCAAAGGCAACTACAAATTGAGGAGCGGGTTTTAGTTAGGTTTTAGTATTACCTAATAGCGATTTCCCCCGCTTCATTAACTAGGTGCACTCAAACAATAACAAAGTGCACTAAAATAGTGATCGATGCACTATTTATTTTAGTAGTATGTACGGTAAGCATGGATCAATAGGTATGTATATGAACTCATTTCTATATATATATATATATATATATATATATATATATATATATATATATATATATATATATATATATATATATATATATATACTATTGCGTCAAATTTTACGGGGCCCTTAAATTCATAGATTTTTTTGTGGGGGCTCTGGGTCATGGTCGATCCCCTCCCCCTCCCCTCCCCCCCCCACCCACAATGGGCGCCCCTAAATATGTTCTCCTCAAATGTGCATCTATAAGAAGGGAAAGAGGTCTGTGTGAACCTTTAAGAAACCTATAAGAAGGGAAAGATACCCGTGTGAGCCTATAAGAAGATAGAGAGGCCCGTGTGATTCTATAATAAAAGATAGGTCCAACACTTGTATGTATAGTTTTTTTATTATTAAATTATGCTTTGAGTGGAGTTTAAACTCACGGCCTTTCGCTATGCTATCATGTTGAATTACGATCTCTCCCAAAATCTTAAGCTATTGGGATGGTCTTTTTTGAAAAGATTGCTATAATAGTTTTCTTCTTTTGATGTATTTGGAAGGCTATATATATGCGTATGGTTCTACGATATATGATATTGCTCCACATGTAGACCGTATGTATGCATGGTTGCCGGGGCCATTCTTGATTCTGTGGAATATGTTGAGGTGTTAAGATCACCTATTTCGGTAATTTAGTCCCTGCCGCCCCAAAAGTGTGTTCAAGACTAATAGTGACGTTGCAGCTATGGCTACTTCTCTGGTTCGACTGGTGTGATTATTCGTACATGCGATGGTAGCGTTAGATATCGATTATACATATATGCAGCATGCATGTGGATGGGTGCCTAGATATGATTCATGTTTTATGCTTGAAAAAAATAAGTGTATGGTATTTAAACGTATTTTCTAGTAAATGAACCGAAAGTTTTTTTTTTGAGTTAAAATGAACCGAAAGTTAAAAAGATGATTTCCAAGATATTTTGAAATTTTGAAACACTCTAAAATCTTGTACTACTTATGCAGCAGAAAATAAAGAAAAATGGACAGCAAAATATGCTATAAAGATGTAGATTCGTACCTCTAGGTAAAGAAGAAGGAGGTAATGAATATGTATTGCCTCTGTCTTATAAAATGTGTTTACTTTTTGTGTTTTATTAAAAGAACAATTAATGTGCTGTATTAAAAATATAAATAGACATATATATACCTTTATCTTATTATAAATACTGTTTTGGAATATAAAATGATTATAGAAAAATTAAATGCTGAAATAGGGATATGTTTAGAGAAAAAATTAAATGATGTATTTATTTTTTAAATGACATTTTTTATAAGACAAATGATTTTCAAAAAATAGATATATTTTTTAATGAGACGGAGATAATACTTTTTTTTTTCCTTCTGTTTTTTTTTTGTGGAGGAAGGAATACTAATACGTACTATGAAACAAATTTGAAGGTATGACGAATATTGGTTTACGAAAGAAAAGGAAGGAGTAAATATTACTCAATGTAAGAAAAAGACGATGGTTACAGGTTACCCAAAAGAGCAACTAACTTGGTGTACAAGACTTGCCAAATTAAATTTTGATAATATTTTTATTTTATTTTATAATACTTGGAGAGCAAGGATAAAAGACAACATAATTATAATCGAACAACATAAGAGTATAATCAAACAAGGGCAAATATGTATTTATTTCCGTGTAAAAAGCGCAAAAAAGTTTTAATTACATTGAAAAAAAACCCCGGAAGAATGCATAATACATGTTGCATATATACATATGCGATATACAATTGTGTATTTGACCTATGATTTTTGTACCATCTCCCTCCCATAAAAAATATCCAAATTTAAAAATGTTTTGTCTCATAAAAGTGTCAATTTAGAAAACCAATACATCGTTTAACACTCTTTTCCATACATACCACTAGCCTAATATTTATTGTTGTTTGTTCATTTTATATATCAAAGCAAGCATTGATTATAAGATAGGAGTATATATGTCTATTACTATTAAAACACAACACATTAATTGAGTTTTTTAATCTACGTGAATAATAAAATGTGGACATTTTTTTATGAGGTGAATGTAGTATTTGTTACACTAGATTGGGGAGAAATCTTTCTAAGGGCCCGTTTGGATTGAAGGAAATAAATAGAAAGGAAAACAAAGATAGTGACGGAAAAGAAAGGAGAGGTGAATGAGAGATTGTGAAGTTTATTTTGAATGTTTGGATAGAACTAAACGGAAAGGAAATGAAGGTTTAAAAGTGTGTTTGAATTGTCAATGGAAAAGAAAGGAAATCACAAGATTATAAATGATTTTCCAATTTTAGACATTAGATTAGTGAGATATTAGTATTAATTTTAAGGTATTTTAAGTAATTATATAAAATATTTTTTTTGAAGAGGTAATTATATAAAATATTTAAAAAAAATTATCATTTCCTTCTAAATCTTGCTGAAAATGGACGGAAAGCAGACAGTCTAATTTCTATTAGATCATTTCCTTTGGTCTCCCTCCATCACCTTTCTTTTCTTTCTCCTATTGACATACCAAACACCCCAATTAAAATCAGCCCAAACCTTTTCTTTTCTTCTCCTCTCTTTTCTTTCAATCCAAACATGCCCTAAGAAAACCTGGTATGAAATGCCTCGCCTAGACCAAATTAGCCAACATTTAATGGGTGAGAAAAACCTTTTTAACAAAAATCAAAATTAACTTAATGAAATATTTTTAGTTTCATGTTATATATACTACATATTTATTAAGATTGTTCCAAGTTGCGGAGCTTTATAGCCAAGGACATTCGTATTCCGAGTGGAAACCTTCACAATCCAATATGCAAATTGTTGAATATAATGACATAGAACCCCTGATAGTGGAAACATGGGGGCTCCATTCATGGCGGAAAGAGTATGTAAGATGCCTTAATCTGATTTGCTGAGATGAATGGATTTAATCATTAGTTATTGACGACCAATCCTTTCTTCGGTGCAAAAGGAGATATCCTTCGCCTATAAGGCATTTTCACCATGACCCGACAGAATGATGAGGATGTTAATCATGGTGACTCAGTGGCCCATTAAGTGGGAGTACCAGTAAAAACGAAAACAATAAAATTGGACAGAGACTTATTGACCAAGGCGAGTGCAGCACTATATCCTTAAGACGTTTTTGCCTCGACTATGTGCACACGATAATGACAATCGTCTCCCAATATACAACATTCATGCCATCTTCGGATTGTTGCTTTCAAAGAGAAGAAGACGACGAACTGATTATGTTATGTAACTCTCTCCTTGACTCGAATTTATGCAAGTATTTTCAGTGAGACATGAATCAATACAGGCATTTTTTTGCCTGGCTAAAATTTCTCATGAATTTATGTCTTTAATTTCATTCAAGTGTTGGGATTATATAGCAGAATAAGCCCAATCGTTTACCGGTTGCAACATTTAACCGAAAGAATACAACTCATATATGATTATAACCTTTCACCGAACTTATACAACTCTTAGTATTAATATTTAATTCAAATTTCTCCAACAATCCCCCACATGAATGAAAATTAATGCAAATGGCAGCATACTTTGAAGAGATCACGGGAATAAATCTGTTGCATCGGGCGAGGTGGTTTGCGGCCTTGAACCTTCCGTAGTAGAGTACCACCGGACATACTCGGTTAAGAAGTGAAGTAGGTCTTGAACTGCTCAGGCTTTGGCGTATGTCTAGACAATGATACATACATATCTACTAACATTCTCAAGGTTCTCATAGGTGTATCCGTTTTGGCCCTGGACAACCTTTGTAATATCCCGATTTTTCTAAAAATGGCATCCTTGTCTTTTCACGAAAAATCTAAATATTAGGTTTTGTTTTTAAAGGATTAAAAGAAAAGGGAAAAGAAAAGAAAAAGGATTTAATTGGATTAAATTAAATGGTTTAATGATGATTTTAATTACGGAGTATAAAAGGGATATTATTATCCCAATAAGCGGCACATCATCATAATACACGCATCATCAGAAAAATAAAATGGGAGAAAACGCTCTCGAGTATTCAAGATCTAGGGCAAAGTAATTCTCAACCTCGAGGCTAATCCGTTGATCGTTTCCACGGACTCTTCAAGGGAAAAGCGATCATCTTAAAGGCGATGAAGCTTTTGATACCGACGTTTCGCAAAACGGTTAACGTCGGAGTTCTAAAAGTTTAACCTTTTCAAGGTTTTGGTAGCGTGGATCGTAGTAGCTCGCAATTTAAGGTAACGTGGTGTTTTTATCGTATGATTAAGGTGTTGTAAATTTATAGAGCAATTTGTATGTTTATTTTCGTTTTTTATGATCTGTTCAAGTTGGAGTTTGGGATGGAATTGGGTTGGAAATCTTATTTTGACAGTTGCAGATTTCTAGGAAAAACCCAGGAAAACAAGAGTTTGCACAAGGGCAAACGGGCGTTTGCGATCGTTGCAACTCAAACGGACGTTTGGGGTTTATGGACGAGCGTTTGGGTGTTTGACATTTGATATAGGATGTGGCTACTTTTCACGAACGAGCGTTTGGGGAGTAGTAAACGTTCGTTCGAGGCAAACGTGCGTTTGACAGGGTGTCAAACGTGTGTTTGACCTGTTTATTCTGTTTCTTTACTGTTTTATCGTGTCAGCTTGGTTTCAGGCTTTATAACCATGTCCTTACTGCTTAACCTTATGTGACAAAGCCTTGAACTATCTTTTGATGCGTTTAGTTCCGGCACCATATGGATTCCCTAAAAAGAGATGAAGTGTGGGACCGTCGAAAGTTTGGGATTTGCCTTGTGCTTCGATAAACTAGGGTTTATCGATGTCTGTGTATGTGCTAGGTTTTGTTAGAGTCTAGTGGTCTTAAGAAGAGGGAGTAGACTGATTGGTGAGCCTTTTATATGAATCAACTTAGGTGGCTAGTTAAACATCTAATCAAACGTATGTGTTAGATTAATAATCTTAAACATCATGCAATGCTTGGTAAGGCATAGTACAATATCGCGATGTGTCCTCTGACTAGACAAAGTAGAATGTACCCACGCCGGTCAATCGATTGGCTAGATAAAGCGTCTGGTGCACTCTGCCGGTCATCACACTATCGGAACTCGGATATTCCCGGGGCTACTAGAGTGTGTCTCTAAGTAGGTTGCACCCAGTTGTCCTAGTATATCCTATTACTAGGCGTAGTGCCCTCGTTATTCATGATGTAACAAACTTGAGCTAATCTAGATAACTTTGGAACCTCATGTTATGCTATGAACATAATATGATAGTTAGCTAGGGTTAATAACGGAATAACTAATAAAAGACGTGTTTGAAGAGAGTTTGAGAAAGTGATAAATAATATGTCCTTTTACAAATAAAGTATACACGGAAATAAATAAATATTACATAATATTTGATATGTAATATTTCCACACACCCCCCCTCAAACTGGGTTGTATATGTTTATACAGCCAAGTTTGCTACTCAGTCTGCTGAACATAAGTGGTGGAATGGCCTTGGTCGAATATCGCATTCCGTCCTGTGAGGGAACATCTTGGAGTTGAATAATCTTGGCATCAATCTTCTCCTTCGGGAAGTGTCGTCAATGTCCACATGTTTGGTTTTATCATGATGGATGGATCTTCCGCCATGCATAAGGTGAATTATTGTCACAGAGTGTGTGATAGGTGTCGAATAGGTGTTTGAAGTTACGTCGGGACCACTTTTTACCCATGTAGAGCTTCACAAATACCCAAAACCGGTGCCTTGAGTTCGGCTTCAAAGATCGCTTCTAGAGACGTAGGTTGTTTCTTGATCCTCCAGGTGACAAGATTGCCCCATACATAAGAACAAGCTTTGTAGTAGACCTTCGTCTATGTGATGCCCAAACCCAATCAGCATCATTGTAAACCTTGATAGATCTCTCAGCAGACTTGGTGAAGTGCAAGCCTTGGCCAGGAGTGGATTTCAAGTACCTCAGTATCCTGTTCACAGCATCCCAATGTTGCTCAGTAGGGCAATGCATGAAGCGGCTCACCAGGACCGACTCCATATGCAATATCGGGTCTTGTATGGGACGAGATAAATGAGTTTCCCTACAAGTCTCTGATATTGATCCTTCCTGACAGCAATGTCACCATGCATCAGGGTATTACTGGGGTCTACTGGGGATACAGTAGGTTTGCATCCCAGCATACCAGTTTCCTTCAGCAGGTTTAGCACATATTTCCTTTGAGAGATAGAGATACCCTGGTTGTTTCTTGCAATTTCCATACCAAGGAAGTATTTAAGATAGCCCAAATCCTTGACTTGAAAAACCTTTGCCAGTAGAGTCTTCAAATTCTGGATCTCAAGTAGAGTCATCACCAGTGAGGATGATATCATCCACATACACAATAAGGATAGATCTTTTCTGGCTAGTGGTCTTGATAAACATGGTGTGGTCTGAGTTGCATTGATGATATCCAGCAGCTTTAACCACAGTAGTGAGTTTCCCAAACCAGGCTCTTGGGGATTGCTTTAGGCCATATAGAGATTTCCTCAATTTGCAAACCTTTCCTTGAGTGTTAGGATTGGTAAAACCAGTAGGTACATTCATGTAAACTTCCTCAGTAAGGTCACCATTGAGGAAGGCATTTTTGATATCCAATTGGTAAAGAGGCCAGTCAAGTTGGACAGCAAGAGATATCAGTATTCTGACAGTGTTCAGTTTTGCCACTGGTGCAAAAGTTTCTTTGTAGTCAATGCCATAAGTTTGAGTGAAACCCCTTGCAACTAGTCTGGCCTTATACTTGCCAATTGTACCATCGCATTGTATTTGATGGTAAATAACCACTTGCGGTACCGATCGTCTTCTTGCCTTTGGGGAGAGTCTGTTAGATCCCAAGTATGATTATCCGGGAGGCGATCATTTCGGTCTTGTGACAGCCTTCCTTCCACTTATCATGTTGGAGAGCTTCCCGTATATTCTTAGGAATAGAGTGAGAATCCAAGTCATGTGTAAACATGGCAAAAAAGCAGTGATAACCGATCATAAGATAGATAATTATGAATAGAATGATCAGTAGTGCAGGATCTCTTTCCCTTCCTGATAGCAATAGGCCTATCATCAATGTCGCCAGGGGGCCGCCGAGAGTCCGTAGGTTGCCGAGTGTCGCAGGCTCGGGTCGGCCAGCCTCTCGGGTCGGTAGACTCGGTTCGGGGAGGTTTCGAGGATCGTAGGCCGCCGAGAGTCGATAGGTGCCGAGGTTCGCCCGTTGAGAATCAGTAGGTTGCTGAGGGTTAAGAGTTTGCTGAGGGAAAGGATTTAGGTCAATTTCAATCAGGTTTCCATCAGTGACTACCTCAGTGGACTTGCTGTAGTAGGGAGTCCTTTCAAAAAAAATTACATCTATAGAATTGTAAAATCTCTTTTCAGAAGGAGAGTAACACTTGTAACATTTCCTGTCCTTTGCATATCCTAGGAAAATGCACTTGTGAGCTTTGGGATCAAGTTTGCTTTTGTGTTGGGCATGGATATAAACAAACACAGTACAACCAAAGATTTTTGGAGGTAATTGGGAAATAAGATGAGGGCAGGAGTGTGTGGTCAGAAGGGTTTGGATAGGAGTTTTGAAGCCTAACACTCTACTGGGAAGTCTGTTGATTAAGTATGTGGCAGTTAATATAGCTTCACCCCACATATACTTTGGAACATGTGTGGTGAACATGATTGATCTAGCCATCTCTAGTAGGTTCCTGTTCTTTCTCTGAGCAACCCCATTTTGTTGAGGTGTTTCCACACAACTACTGATATGGACAATCCCCTTATCCATCAAGAAATTACTGAGGTTAGACTCATAGTATTCAAGTGCATTATCAGTCTTTAAGATCTTGATATTAGTGTCAAATTGAGTAGAGATCATGTTGTAAAATTCCTGAAAAACTGTTCCAACTTTAGATTTATCCTTCATTAAAAACAACCATGTGTTTCTGGTATGATCATCAATGAAAGTGACAAACCACCTTTTCCCTGTTATACTTTTTACTCTTGAAGGTCCCCATACATCACTATGAATTAAAGTGAAAGGTGTGGAAGGCAAATAAGGTAGTTTGGTATACACAGATTTGGTAAGTTTGGCAAATTGACAAATATCACATTGAAGATCATTGACATTACATCCTTTAAATAATTCATGAATTACAGACTTTAAATAACCAAAACTTGGATGTCCTAGTCTATAATGCCATAACATGATATTGTCTAAGGTTTGAGTGCAAAGCGCCGAGGCGATTCGGTCTTCGTCTTCGGCGGGGTTGACCACATACAATCCCGATCGGGGTTTAGCCCTCCCAATCACTTCCGTGAAGAAGGGTCCCTGGAAAGTGCACCGATTCTTATTAAACACAACGGTCAATTCAAATCTTTTGCAAGTTTACTGACAGATATGAGATTGCAGTCTAATTTTGAAACAAATAGGACATCCTTTAGGCATATCTTATTAGTGAGTTTAACATTTCCAAAACCTTTTGCATGAGAGATAGATCCATCAGCAGTCTTAATTTTATGAATTTGATGACATGGCATAAGGTGAGTTATGAGGTTTTTATTGCCAGTCATATGAGAGGAGGCTCCTGAATCAACAATCCATGTTTCATTACTAATAGAAGAGTAGAATTTACCTGCACTAGCCTGAGTAGCCGTGTCAGTATAGGGATTACCTTCTTTTTGTTGAGTGAGGAAAGCTTTGAATGCAGCAAACTGAGCATTCAACTTGTTGTCATTCTCCTCTTCATTGACATGCCTGCCCTGACTTTCCCTGGTAGGCTTGGAGGATTTAGGCATGCCAGGTAGCTTCTAGCAAGTGTCCTTGGTGTGATTTGTGCGTTTGCAGTGCTCACAGAACAACTTTCCAGTTCGATCAGTAGGCTTCCTGACAGTCTCAGTAACCTCAGCAGGCTTCCTGACAATCAGCAGGGTAGCACTTTCAACAGGGTTGTCAGCAGGGGAGTTCAGCAGCATCACTTTTCTCCTGCTTTCCTCATGTTTGACTTCAGCAAACATGGATTTGAGATTGGGGAGAGGTTTTGTAGCAAGGATTCTTCCTCTAACACCATCAAGAGTAGGATTCAGTCCAGTAAGAAACTTGAATACTCTTTTTTTCTCAATAATGTCCTTATAAATGGCAGCATCATT
Organism: Gentiana straminea; assembly: GCA_036785695.1. Taxonomy (NCBI): domain Eukaryota; kingdom Viridiplantae; phylum Streptophyta; class Magnoliopsida; order Gentianales; family Gentianaceae; genus Gentiana; species Gentiana straminea. Next base: position 26,898,231 of record JAVUPR010000061.1, read on the forward strand.
GACATCATTCCAGGGGTGAGTTTCCAACATATCTAGGTGTTGCCATGCCCTAGACAGTTGGTTGAAGTATTGAGTTATAGACATATCTCATTGTCTGCAGTTTTGAATCTGAGCTTCAAGTTCATACACTTCTGATGTATTGTCTTTCTTGGAGTAAAGATCCCTGGCATTATCCCAGATCTCCTTTGCAGTATCATACATCATAAAGTTCTCACTAATCTCTTTTGTCATTGATCTTGTGAGAATGGTCATGACTTGATTATTAGTAGTATCCCATGCTTCAAATCCCGGGTCATCTTCAGCAGGGGCAGGTTTAGAGCCGGACAGGTATCCCATCTTACCTTGTCCAGAGATGTACATTTTCATAGACCTTGACCGTAGCAAGTAGTTGTTGCCATCAAGTCTATGATTTGTGTAAGATGAAGAGTCAGTGACCCCGGTCGCCGAGGAGGCGGGACTCAACTGAGGGTGAGGAAGCTTCAGATAATGAAGACATTCTTGATTCAGCAGGGTACTGAGAATTTGCAGCGGATTCAGGAGATTAAGTCTCTGATACCATGAAGAGAGTTTGAGAAAGTGATAAACACTAGAGTAAACTTCAACTTAGTTTATTCATCAAAATGGAAGAAGTATAAATAGTTACAATTGAGGTGAGATACTAGCTAGCTTGGGCGGCCATTAGCTATGGGCGGCAAGCATGCTTGTAAAAGTAAAAGTTATGTATATGACATAAAGTAAACTAGACTAGAGTTTGGCATATTAATTGTTTATATGTACCACAATTAATATGTCCTTTTACAAATAAAGTGTACAAATAATGTATACACAGAAATAAATAAATATTACATAATATTTGATATGTAATATTTCCACAGTGTTGCTTTTATTTCTTTATGAGACCGACGTTATACGATCTTCTACGCGTTACTAAGTACTTATGTACTTACCCCGTTACTTTATGTTTGTCTTTCCCTTTCCCCAAAGAAGATGAACAGGTTGCTAATGATGATGAGTTCTTCGACGATAACGTGTGAGGTGGAGCTCTTGAAGATTTAGTTTCTTTTAGTTTTTGTTTCTTTCAATAAAGTTTTTGAATCAATGTTCAAACAATGTTGTCTTTCTTTTGGATTAGTACCGTTTGAGTTCTTTTGGATTTGAATGTTGGATGATTTAGTTTTCTTTATTGGATTTAGTTTCCGCAGCATTGAAAACCGTGTGTTTGATATTTTGTTTCCCGAGTCGTTTTATCTTCCGCGTAGCTTTAGTTCTGATGTATGACGTAAGGCTTACATATATTATTGAATTTATTTGATAATATTTGTGTCGAGCGCTCTTTCCGGATAAGGACTCGGTGTCCGGGAACGGAGTGTTACAACCTTGGTTTCAGAAAGTGTTTTAGAGAATTCAGCCTCAAAATTCTCACAAAAGCGGCCCCACTAGTTTCCACTTACATAGGTGGCCTCTTATAAAGAGTGTTCTGCAATATCTCACTTGGCTAAACCAAGATATAAGAAGCATTAAAAGCTTATGCTTAACCGGAACCATCAGTAGACAACACTTTTGTTTTAACAAGATGGTTAAGTGTTAACCGTCCGACATAACTTAGTTGTCCCTTTTGAACCATGATTTTGGGATCTTCCGTCACTATGGTTGAGTTTCCATTATAATGAAACATGCGTAATAAGCTTAAGTCTCATCCCGTTTGTCAAGATTGACATCTGATCTCTAGATAAACCTTTTGTGAACGGATCCGCAAGATAAACCTTTTGTGAACGCAAGATAAACCGCAAGATAAACCTTTTGTGAACGGATCTCTAGATAAACCTTTTGTCAAGATAAACCTTTTGTGAACGGATCCGCAAGATTCTCCCCTGATTTTATGTAATCAATGGAAATCACGTCATTAGAGATCAATTGTTTGATGATATTATGTCTATGACGTATATGTCGAGATTTAACATTATACATACAACTTTGTGCGCGTTCTATAGCTGACATACTATCACAATGTATAATGATAAGAGGAATTGGCTTTGGCCAACAAGAAATATCCTCTAAGAAATTTTGAAGTCACTCTACTTTAGCCACGATAGCATGGCAAATGAGTCTAACTAAGTATATATTAGCTACATTTTTTCTTGTGTGTGGTAAAAACTAGTGTAGCAAAAAGTATTTTTCTTGTAGTTGTGCCCTTGATCATTGGTGTGACAAAGATAAGCTGAGCCGGGAACCAGTACTAACCTCATTCCATGTTATAGGACCTGGAACGATACGAAAGATGGAAGGATGATAATGTAAAGAAAGTACGGTTAACTAATAATGTATGTCTACCTTTCAAATATTATAAAGTATGCTATTCATTGACTTATACTATTTACTAAGTATGCTACTACTTACCCCTATTATTGTTATGCATGTTTCCCTTCCATAAGAAGGTAATGCATGTACCGATGTTTGTGGATATACCGAGGAGTAAACATGAGTATATGATGATGGCATTTGACGGTCTTCTGTTTTCTAGCACGCTTATGTTGTACCTTTGTAGCAGAGGAATACGAGTTAAGTTTGAGATTCATTTTAACAGGTATTGTTTACCTCAGTTGTAAATCCCTTTTGTAGGCTGCTTGTACTTTTAGTTAATTATGATTCAAATTTGTAATGGAAGTATCTTTCTTGTCCGTAAAAGATTATGGGGCCGGCGGCTATATAGTCTTATTGACCAAAATAGTTGCTCAAATAATTTTTTGGAAAACAAATGTTGCCTATATAGTCTTTCCCATATTTTTTCCCCTTACTTGCCCAAAATACCCCTGTAACGAGTTCGAGCCGGAATTCGAGCCGGATTCACACTCATTCACACCCAAATCACATCAATTCGAACCAAAATCACCCATTCGAACCAAAATCACACTCATTCGAACCCAAACCGGAATCTCGCCGGAACACCCACTCGAACACCCATCACCCATTGGAACCCAAATCACCCATTCGAACTCATATAATCCAAATCACCCATCTTCTTCAACCCAAAACACCTATCTTCTTCAACTTCAAATCCGTCGTCGGAGCCCTCTCCCGGAATCCCGCCGGAACTCAATTCCGAACTCGATATTTGACAAAATGAAGAACTCGTGCCCAAGAACTCATAATTCAAAGAAGAAGAATTTGAAAAAAAGAAGAATTCGAAGAAGAAGAAGGAAGAAGAATTTGAAAAGGAAGAAGAATTCAAAGAAGAAGAAAAGAAGAAGAAGAAGAAGAAGAAGAAGAAGAAAAAAGAAGTAGAAGAAGAAATATAAGGGGGGGGAGTTGAATATATTCAAAATTTGAAATTTGAAGAAGGGTGGGAAGTTTTTGGGGTTAATTGAAGGGGGCAATTGGGGGATTTCATAAAGTTCGGTCTTTTCCTTTTCTTTTTATATAGAGTTTTAGTCAAAAGACTAAATGAAAATTGAGAAGTAAAAAAAGAACTATATGAGCAATTCACCAAAAGATTATTGATGGCTTATGGAAACCTTTGTTTGTTGTCATAGTTGCAGCTTATGTTGGCATCAATTGTTTCTAGTAGTCTTTTCATTTTTCCGAGTCCTTTTTGCTTTCGTTTTTCTTTTTGAATACGATGATTTTAGGCTTACGTATAAAATTAGATAAAATTTAATATTATACGTGCAATACATTTTTTCAGATAAATACTCAGTATCCGAAAATAGAGCGTCACATAACTGTTAGGTGTAATGCCCGAAAGACAATTTTGTAATTGTTTTATTTAATAAATAAAATGATATTATTATTCATATTTATTATTCTCATATTCACCGATGTGACAATAGTATTTACACTACAGAAAACCCTAAAGTATATCGTTTATGTAATCACTTAACTCGGTGTATGGGATATACACGGGAGGATTGAGTTAGTGAAGATGTACTTAAAATACAATTAGCCCGTAGTAAAGTTAATCGAGAGTATCGGGTCTCTCCTTTAACGTGCTATTAATGCGCCGTAACACAATAAGTGTGATTGTCTTATCCGGACTTTCGGTTAAGAGAACCTAATGGGGCATTTATATATGATAGATATATCATATAGTACGGACCGATTTGATTAGAATTCACGATATAATTCCGTAATCGAGAAGTCTTATCGAATCAATCGATGATCATATTTATGGATATATCTTAATCCCGAGGTGATCACGCTCAATCGCTTGAATCGTATGAGGTTTGACTTGACGGTTAAGGATTACACCGAGTCCGTGATATGAATTACCCCATCTTGGCATTGTACTTGGATTGAGTGAGTAGTCCGTGTTATCACGGATACGTAATCCATTCCTTCCATTTATGGAAGTAGATAGACAGCCCTTATTTGTTAATCCTAGAAACCGATCGATCGTACGAGTTCATATTACACCGATTAGCTACCAGTGAGTTGTATGATTAATTGATCACTAGGGGGTTAATGGTAAATAAGGATAAGAGGTTCTAATAAGGGTTAACGGTAACTTCCCGATTTAGAATGAACAGTCTATGGAGGATTAATCCATATGTAATTATTATATCAATCGACGCTTATTATCATTCTCGTGAGGAGATAAATATAATCTCATAATCGGAGGAGTGCAGTCACGGGATTATGGTGGCATATTCCTGTGATTGATTTATTGAATATAATTATTCTGTTCGTAAGATAATTATTTATTTGATTTATCGGAGCCGTTGATTATTAGTCCATTGGTCCCCGACGTGCGCTCCAATATAAGCATAGCTATTCTCGTACGTCGAATCACGATAATATTAATTTAATTCTAGCCCAACTAATTTAATAATCCACTAAACAATTAATTCACATATCGTTTTATTTATTTGATTTATCGGAGCCGTTGATTATTAGTCCATGGTCCCCGACGTGCCTCCAATATAGCATAGCTATTCTCGGACGTCGAATCCTGATAATATTAATTTAATTCTAGCCCAACTAATTTAATAATCCACTAAACAATTAATTCACATATCGTTTTATTTATTTGATTTATCGGAGCCGTTGATTATTAGTCCATGGTCCCCGACGTGCCTCCAATATAGCATAGCTATTCTCGGACGTCGAATCCTGATAATATTAATTTAGTTCTTATTAGAATTTAATTAAAACGATATGTGAATTAATTATTTAGTGGATTATTAAAATAACACCATATTTAATATATTTAATACAGAATTTAATACAAATCAAATAATAATTTAATAATATTTTGCCTCATGAGGCATAACGTGGCAAAATGTCTTGAGTTGGAATCCTTCTAGCTATATGTATATGGATTATGTCCACGGTATATGTGGTAATTTCATATCCAACTCTTTATGTGAATGTGATAAGTAAATTTGCAGCTAATAATTTGGTTAGTAGGTGTGATCCAAAACATTCCACTTTTCACGCCATTTGACCACTTAGGAGAGTGCGAAACAAGAAGAAAAAGAAAAGACGGGAAAAGCAAACGCACAATCAGAAGACACACATGTTTTTATCAAAATTAATAAATAAATAAGTAAATAGACAAACAGAAGAGACACACATAACCATAAAGGTACAGTAACCTACAGAACCTATACACACTCTACGTTCAAGAAAATATAATTTTAGATCGCTGTAACAACATTTTATCTTATTTTAGATCGTGTCAGATCTGATAATTTTTTTAGGTCTCCGTGAAATTGTGTAGAAAGAGCCCGTGCAATTTTGCATAGGCCTGGTGAAAAATTTCACGTGTACGTGCAATCCCTTTCCCATATATATATATATTTTTTTACTTTGCTTCAAAGTCTGGTGTAAATATCACACGCCCCGTTGGATTTTTATCATGGGCCCGTGTAAAATTGCACGGGCTCTTTCTACACAATTACACGGGGACTTAAAAAAAATATCAGGTCTGACACTCTAAAATGAATTAAGGGGTATTACAGTGACTTAAAATTATATTTTCTCTCTATATTCCGGAAAATACTTGTGTGGTGTCTCTACATCTGTGGAGACACCACAACCACACAGTTTCATTCTGTATTGAAATTGTATGGTTCTGATCGTTTCATCCGTCACTTCACCCCAAAATTCCCTCTTCACATAAGCATTTCTCCTACATTCCTCATCTTATTTTTATTTATGGGATACCTAAACAACTCTATTATATAGTTCATACTTTAATTATTTTTATTTTTATTCTAAGTTATTATTTGCTAAATTTTAAAGTATTAATGATATGTCAATATATATATATATATATATATATATATATATATATATATATATATATATATATATATATATATATATATATATATATATTGTTGTAAGCGTGTTAATATTTTAACGTGAGAGAAATTTATGATGCAACGGTCAAGGACGGAACCAAGGGTGACATTGGTTAAAACATTATATAATTCAGTTAATCAAAGTTATTTGTCTTATTCCAGCCCACACGACCATAGAACTATAATCAATTAGCCCATTCGACCACCAAAATCTTGATTCCGTCCTGACAACGGTTATACATAAGTTAGACTAAGGACATACATCAAAATCTTTTATTTTGAATATTTTTCAAATAATACATTTTTATCCTATATAAAAAGTTAAAAATAAAACTCTTTAATACTCCCTCCGTTTTTATATATATCGCATATAAAGAGATTAAGAAAGTTAATTAATATGTGTATTGGAAATGTATTTTTTTATTGGAGATGTAAATGTTTTGTTGGTAGTATTGGAATTGTGTTTTTTTATTCGAGATGTAAATAATTTGTGGTAAAGGAGGTTGAAAATGTAATCGTAGGACTTGGTTATCGTAGGATCTTTCTTTAACGCACACATGTGGCCGTTCATTTTTTATTGTGATACATGGGGTTGTATTATAATTCTTGATTCAGCGTGCAAATGCATTTTCAGATTTTTTTTTTTTTTTTTGAGAGGAAGATTATTTTTAGTAATACAATAAACATAAAAGAAAAAAAGGTTTCGGTCCCAATATTTATTATTTAAAACGTAAAAAAAAAAATGTTTTTATTTTGTCAGGCTGTGGTGTGGTGTAACCACCCACTATAAACTAAAGCGGCGAGAGGAGTAGAAGTGGTCTACTTTCACTGTGTTTTCGACATAAACATAGTAGCAATTTTGTTGTAGTGGGAAAAAAAAAATTAAGGGAAGAAGAAGAAAACGAAATTCAATCAAATCTTGACCACAGATTTATCATCCTGTTTCTTCATCCAAGGGTTTTTGTTTTCTTTTGTGTTTTTTCATTTCATTTAGGTATATAGTAGTTTCATACATCTTAAAGTCTCTTCCTTGCTGTTCTTATCTTATGCCTGTCTCTGAATAGGTCCTTTTCTGGGGTTGTTTTTTAATTAGAAGATTTTGGGTTTTTGAGATTTATGTCTGGAAGGTTTCAACTGGGTTTTGAGAGATCTAGAGCTTTTTTGAGGAAGCTCTCTTTGATTTATTTTTCATCTGCGGTTTTGATTTTGACGGCTGTTTCTGAGAAGCGCCGATTTCTTTGCTGCAAAAATCGGCAGCAAAGCGGTTTCAATTTCATCCCATCTGTTTCGATGCGTTTGAGGCCCATAAGGTAATTTGTTTTTCGGATCTATGTTTAATTTCTTAAACCCCAGAGGTTTTAGTTGACCATGTGTTTCTTTGACCATTCTTCTTTCGTGATTTTGGGATTTTCCTAAGTTTTTGCAGGGTTTATGGACTAATCTTTAATGGGTTTTGTGTCAAACTCATTTTGTCTGTTATCTGTGATTTTTTTTATACTGATTCTGGGCTTTATTGATGGTTTTTGTTTGGTAAAATGGCTGATCTGATTTTGGATTTTTGTGTTTTTCTTTGTGCTATATTTCTATGAATGTGTTTTCTCTTGGGTTAAATGACTGATAATGTTTTTGATTTTTTGGCGTTTTTGTTTTGCAGGACTTGTTCTGGTGTAGTGTGTTTTGGGGGATTTCACATACAAGATTGTTTGAATCTTTTCTTGTTCTTGAGAGGGCCTCTTACTTGACAAAATTCCTTTCTTTTTGTTCCCAAAATCTGTACCTTTTGCTATAAATTATAGTATTAAAAAATACCTTTTAGTGTTTGTTGTATGTGAGGGTGGAAATAGAGATGCCAGAACCTCATAAGCATAGAGCTTCGAATCTTCGAAACCGTTTGAAAAAGAAAAAACTAAGTTCAGAGCCCACCAAAACTATGAAGAAGATTAGGATAAGTTGTAATGATCCTTATGCTACCGATTCCTCCGATGATGAGGTAACGATGCTTGAGAGTAAGAAACCTAAGCGATTTGTTACGGAGATTAGTGTGCCTATTGGGATTTTAAAAACCTTTATTAAACCTCAAGAGGTGATCCAGAAGTCGTGTGAAGGTAGTAACAATGGGGTTAAGAAGGATGCGGTAGTTGTTAAACCGTATAGTCAGCCTCGGTCTAATCTGTGGTCTGGTGAACCAAGGAGACTCAGAGGTGTTCGACGAAGGAAATGGGGGAAATGGGCTGCTGAGATTCGTGATCCCTTCCAAGGTAGAAGGATTTGGTTGGGGACTTATATGTCTCCAGAAGAAGCTGCTGATGCTTACGAGCTTAAACGTCTTGAATTCGAGGCAATGTCGAATCATATAGCTTCTGGGAAGAGCTCGGCTGTGAGCAATGGCGATAACCAGTTTGATTTGATCCCTGAGAAGAAGAATCTTGCTACCGATTCCGTCTCTTCTGAGGTTTCCTCGGAAAGCTTGGCATCACACACACCTCCGTCTTCAGTGCTCGAGCTGGATACATTAACCTCAGCTTCATCGCCGGCTTTAGATTGTGCTTCTGACAGGAACGATACTCTGCTGAACGTCAATGAACAGAAGTTTCCTGATATCGATCCCCTGATGAATGACGATATGATGGCTCAAATAGCAATGGGGATGGACATGGACTTGGAGCTCGATTCGTTCAACACAGAAGGAGGACTAATGCAGCCGCCTTTAGAAGACGACTTTTGTATTGGTGACCTTGCAGATCTGCCCTTATATGCATTTGAGGATGACAATCACAATCCTGATTTGGAGTTTGATTTCTTCGATTTCGAAGGCTTCAACGAAGCTCCGGTTCAGAATGAAGCTTCACCAGCAATGAATGGAACAGCAACTGCCCTTAATATAGCGATATGCCCATAAAAGCCCCTACAACAATGAATGTAACAGGAACAGCCCTTAAATATATATATATCAAATATACCCATAAGTTTTGCAGTTATTAGGAAATATTTCTTGAGCTATAGTTATTTAGTCTTATCAACTTTATGTTGAGATAAATTTTGAATCCAGTACTCTTATGTTCTTGAAGAGGTGTTTTTATTTATGTTGATTGTTTTACTTGCTTGTTTTTGGTAAAGGGGATTATATGTTATAGTTTTTTGAGAAGTTAAGGCCTAAGGGGATGCTTATTATTTTTCTGTAATGTTTATGATTCTGTCATATAATAATGTAATTTTACATGGAGATGGATTATATATTTGCAACTTGTGATGTGAGCATATGAAATCTGGGAAAATTTCTGATCTCTCCCACACCTGGAAATTTCTAATGAAAATGAGAATTTTTTTTTTAATTTAAAAAGTGATATCAAAATTTCATTATATTTATTTAGATAATGTATAAGTTGGTAAAATATTCATATCAAAACATTCAATTACTTCCGTCTAAGCGACACACACCGGTTACAAAATTTCTTCTTGGAATAGTAGTCACGTGACCGACTTTAATGATCAATTCATCGAAATTGGAGTCCAAGTCCCTGAATTATTATATTAATAACACTCCTGACTTCCAACAGTCTTCGGTTTTCTAATACTATTTCCGTCCGTTTCAAAATATAAGTCATTTTAGATTTTTTTCACACATATTAAAAAATTTGGTTAAGTTTGTTATTTGTCATTAATTTTGATAAAAAAAAGATTAAAATGATATTTCATTAGTATTAATGCAAAGTAGTAAAAACTGGTTGAGAATATTATAAATGAAGGGTAGAAGAAGAAAGATGTAATAAATGATTTATTGGTTTTGTAAATGGACTTACATTTTAGGACAAAACAAAAAAAATAAAATGACTTATATTTTGGGACGAAGGTAATACTATTAAGTTTTTGGGTAAATGTAAAAGAAAGCCTAGACGGATTTACATTTTTGGACGGAGGTATTGAGGTACTTTTTCTGTTTTGAAATAATTGAGGCTTGTCAAAAACACTAAAAAAACCTTTAGCCTATAATTAATAAAATGTTATATTTATTTTCAAAATTTTTTAATAAATAAGATATATATAGAAAAACACAATAAATACTTTATTGAAAATGTAATTGCCTCAATTATTTTGGATTAAATATTTTTAACAATTGATACTGTTATTTCGAAACGGAAGAAGTAGTAATTATACAAAGTATCCAAGAATGTTACTAATTATGATGCAGTTATCATGGGGTTCAGAATTCCTATATATAAATCATAATGTTCTTTTTTTCCTTACTCCATGGAAAATGAGAGCTTCTCCAACGGGAGAAGTTAAAAGGTTTTGAAAAAAAAAATAAAGCTTTAGGAAAAGCTTTGTGCCATTGGAAGGAGCCACATAAGCAAAGCTTTATGCTAAAAGCTTTGAGAATTTGCACCGGTTTACTTCCTGACAATCTGAATTTTTTTTTTTTTCAAGAGTTGTGTGGTGTAGAAATAAAGTTTATGTGTAATGGATATTTTTTAAATGTATAGTGGGCCGTGTAATGCTTTTGAAAAGGTTTATATTTGTAGAGAAATTTTTATAGATAAAAGGTTTATAAATGATGACGTAAGACAATTATAAACCTTTTCATAGGTTTACGGTTAGAGATACCCTGATATGTGCACTACACTCATACAGTAGTGCACAAACCACTATACATGTGTAAACGCCCTTGATTAAAGTGGTCAATTATTTTTTGTGGTGGGTCCCAACAGAATATGTGGTGTTGATTATGTTATGTAAGATGTGTTGTGGTTGAAAGAGTAGTGGATGTATTACTACTCCTTACTCCATCATGGGAAATTCTTAGGTTTTTTTTTTTTTTTTTTTTTTTTTTTTTTTTTTTTTTTTTCCAAAGGACGAAAGCTTTATTAAAAAACAGAAAAAAAATTTACAACGCGGATAAGAGGCAATAAATATTTGAAATAAATACAAAAGGGACCCAAACAACATGCATACTACATACCTTCTCTGTTCCTATTTAATTGTTGTAGTTGTCAAAAATAAAAATTCATTTTTATCTGTCGTAGTTACATTTTCAAAATATTAATTTATTTTATTTTTTTTACATCTAACCTCATTTATTAAGCGGTGAAAGATTGAAATCAACATTGCATTAATTATTTTCAAATGGTGTTGTTGTCATTTTGATGTTAAGTCAAATAATTAATATTCTTCTTAATATGTGTGTTTTTCATATCTACGACAGTTAAATAGAACATAGGAGTATATTATTATATTTTTTTTAGATTAAGAGGGGGCAATTGCCCCCCTTAGTTGTATATAGGTCCCAATATTGTTTATATATACTTCCTTCGATGCGGCGACAAAACTAGCATATTAAGAATGTGAGTTAATACTTTAATTTGAATATCAAAATGACTAAAAAACCCCGGTCTATAATCAATGTAATGTTGTTTTTATTCTCACTCACTCCTTGATGAATAAGGGTATATGTGGGAAAACACAATAAATACAACATTGAAATGTAACTGCCTCACATAAAATGAAATAAATGATTTTGACAACTGCATTAGTTATTTTGAAACCGATGGAGTATGTATATGTGTATATATATATATTCAGGAAAATAATTTGAAAATTTTAAATACTTGAATCTATAGATTCTTTCAAATTGCGATAAATGTAGAGTATAATATTCAAAATTTGTTGAATACGGATATTATTGTAGTTGCATTTTAATATAATATTCAAAATTTGTTGAATACGGATATTATTGCAGTTGCATTATTCTATTTATTTACTCATTTATTATAAAACAACTTTATTCATTTGAAGAAAGTAAATATTTTTTTCTAATTTTCTCCTCATAATACATTACATCCACGCGAAAACGATACGATCCGAACACACTATTAACCAAAATTCCCATTTTAAATAAGTAGTCATCCGAAAAATCTATTGATTATGACGAGTGTACATCATAATCAATGAATATATACACATATTATTATTAATAGTTCACCGTCGATGAAATATACATCATTACCAATAGTGTAAACACACTTTATGTCGGTTGTTGTCTGAATACATGTATATGCAACATTGCCAATATCATAAAAACACACATAAAACTTTATAACTTTCGAGTATTTTTCGAGAGCGTTTTTTATCCGATCACTTTATTTAAAGTGAAGTGATAGTTCACTTCATTAGAACCACCACTACCTCTATTCCTCAAACAGAGGGTGTAACTTGTAAGTAAAAATTTCCCCATTTTCTAGAGGCTCCACACATCGTGGTCAGTGCACTTAAAGAATTTCCCCACACCATCATATGGTATTGTGTAAACGTGATGAATTAATATATATTGGGGGAATAGGGTCCCAAAAGGAAAAGAAAAAGAAAAATAACAAAGAAGACTTCAAAGCCGCCCTTCCATTATTGATTTTTTTTTTTTTTTTTTTTGACTTTTTTTTTTGTATTGGTTTAGATGTCACTTCCATTTCGTTAACTTTAATAGGAAAAAAAAAATTCAATTTTAATTAGTACTAGTACTAGTATTTGATTTGTATAGCCAATAGTAACACGTTATGTTGTCTGGTTTTTTTTTTTTTTTGATTTTTTGAGAAGAGTCTGGTTTATTTGGTGTCCCACTTATCTGTCTGCTTTTTATTTAGTGCATAATATATATTTATTTTTTTATGGAAAACGTATACACAGACGGCTCTTCCACTATATATGAAGGAGATTGTGACATTAAATCAAAGTCCTGTCCTTTCCGATAATTAATTATACATTATTAGACATTTCCACAAACACATTACTTTCAACCAAAGTTAAAGGCTAGAAGACACTCGTTATTTGTACTACTACCTGTTAATATTCCACATCAATAATTAAATCACTATAATCAATCAACGACTTTAATTAGGCCATGTATAATAGTCATTTGATGTGAATATACATAAGTGGTGTGGTGTGGTGTGGTGTGGTGTGTATTTAAAATTAATTTTAAATATAATATGTGGTGTAAGATAAGTTTAAGTGTCCTAATTGCTTTCAAGACTGGCCGGATGGACTTTTTTTTTAAAAACTTTCTTGATCACTTTTGAAATTAAAAGACTTACAGTGTATTTTCTTTGTGAATATTAAAATTTAATTATTTGTAGGCGTGTGGTTGATTTCTGAGCTGTTAACCGAAACAAATTCGGATTCCGCTTGTATAATCCCGTATTTTGCTTGTTAAGCCAAACGAATCAAACTCAAACGTATTATTAAGTTTGTTTTATTAAATAAATAAAAACACGAGCTACATATTACGTTCGTTTATTAAACGAAAAACGGAAGCTAACACTCATATATTCGTTTACGTTCGTAAACACACATACATACATGTGTGTGTCTGAAAATCGTACATATACACTCAAATGTTAACTCTAAACCCTAGCATTATCTTGATGTCTTTGAAGTTAGCTCATTTGAGATCGGGTCGAGCTAGAGCAATTACTTAATTAACATTGCCCAAACATAAAATTTAGTATTTATTTGTTTATTAAAAAAACAAACTCGAACTCATTCGTGGACTAAATATAAACTCATACATTTAATATTTAATATTTGGCTCGGTTTGTTTACACGTCTCTAAGAGCCCTAATCATAATGTTAATTGAGCTTTTAAGTGCGATTCCACAAGGAGCCCGATTTGATTATCCAGCTAATAATTAAAACTTTCTGTAGGCTGAATTGAATTGCTAGATAACAAATAGGTTTTATTTAGAACAAGTATATCACCTAATTTAGGTATCATGATTTGCATAATTGAACATTAAATTAATATGCATATGATAATAACAATTACAAGGAATTTAGAGTAATCCCTTGTCCTCAAAACTCTCAATACAGTCCTTAAACATTTGATCAATTGACTTCAAAGGAGGAAGCCCAAGCTGATGAATCTTGCTACTGTCCATACTATGTTCAATATTGTCCCCTTTCGAACCGCTACACCTAAAATAAAAAAAAAAAAAAAAACCCCACCAAATTAGCTGATTTGCATTAATAATTGTACTTATGATACTAATTAGTTATGTATACTGACTTGTTTAGATAAGGGTAAAGTGGGTATTTTGCCCTTAGCATGTCAATGATCTCAGACCAATGTGCTACTGAGCTGGAACATATAAGCCTCCCTGATGCCTTGCTTTCTTGCATAGCCAAAATATGTGCATCCACCACATCATCTATATGCACAAACCCTACTCTTGTGTTTGGATATTCTTTAATCAGACCTAATCACCAAAGAAACATACGTTCGTGAACATCGCGTTATTAATAGAACTACTGTTATACGCGTGTTGTTGGATCTTAACAGTTACGAGCCTTACCTTTGACGATTGCTAAAAAGAGTTGCATGGAACTTGTGGGTTGGGGAGCAAGCAATGGGCCAATTACAAAAGAGGGGTTCACAACCACCAAGTCAATTCCATTTTCTTTAGCAAACTTCCAAGCCTCTTTCTCTGCTTCTGTTTTTGCATAGGCATACCATAGCTGTCCAAAAAAAAAAAAAAAAAGAAAAAAACACTCCTTTATTTCTGGATCATACGTTGAAAATAACACGATAAGGAGTTATCATAAGTAAATGATTAGATATCATATGATCAGTTGTTACGTTGTAGCGTTTGCAGTATTCGGTATCACTCCAATGCATTTCATTAAGAGGGGAAACTTGTTGTGCATCATCACGATATCTCACAGAGGAACATGAAGAAGTTAGGACTACCCTTTTCACACTGCTTGCTTTCTTGCAAGAATTCAACACATTTAAGGTGCCCTTTATGCATGGATCAATTAGATTTTCCTGCAAGATCATAGAGACAATTATCTATACCAGTCAGCTTTCTGTAACACGATTATGGTGAGATTCGTAGCAATTAATTAATAGTCTGTTTTTTTTATAGGTTGATTATATAATTAGGATATAAATGAACCTTGATGTTTTCATCATAAGGGACAAGCACAGGAGATGCTGTGTGGAAAACACCGTAAACACCGTCAATGGCTTTATCAAAGCTTTCTTCAGTAAGCAGGTCAGCTTTCACAATTTTGAGTCTTTCTTTAGCTCCATTTAGTTCCCAAAGGAAGCCTACCTTGTTTGCATCTTCTGTAACAGAGACAAATTAAACCGCGTATAATTTAGATACATAAAATGTGTGTTGTTACTAGCATACACTTTTAGATAGAGAAAAAAGCACAATATTAGAGAGCAAAATAAGCAGAGAAATTAAATTACCTGGATCACGTGCAGTGGTTCTCACAGTATGTCCCTTCTCAAGCAGAGATTTGATCAGATAAGAAGCTATGAAACCTGTACCCCCTGTTACACAATATTCCCTCATTCTTTTTCTCCTAAAAAAAGAATTAATGTCTTAATTTTTCTTCTTATATTTATACTGATGATAACCAGATGCATGATATCCATGAAGCTATGGAGGCTAAAAGTGGATGAGGTTGCAGTAAGGTTGATCATTCAATTAGCGTTTTTTTTTTTTAAAAAATTTTAAAACTGGTAAAAATGTGGAAAAGAATGTGACTTTACTAGTGTTTGATTTGGTTCAGATTAGGTGTTACAGTAACCATTATTGCCCCTGCCCCTGCCCCTGCCCCCCCATAAATATCATGTAAGAAAGTAAATTGTGAGTTAATTTTTGTTATTTACAGTTAATAATCCCACTTGAACGTATGAAAAATAACAGGTTGTGTATGATAAGTAGCAGCAAAAAGGCAACTGGAATGTTAATACAAGTACTAAAATTAGTGATCTATTTCACTAATTACCCTATTATTATCAACGTAGGTAGGGCTTTTCTGAGAGTTCAAATCAACCAACATTCATATACACAAGACTTGTGAAAAGGTGTGTCGGAAATTTTATCTCTCTTCCAAAGAAATAATTGTGAAGAAATTGAAAGTAGCAATGGAAAAGTCAAAGGGTGTAGGACAAAGTTGACAGTTGATTCACTTAAAGAATAACTTCTATGAATTCTTCTTCATATGCAAACTAAGAATTCTCCTTGATGGGACCATCATGTTGCTTCAATAATGCCCTGATATCTAACAGCCTGACTTTCCTCTTGAAAGTAGAGTCTTTTGCAAAAACTTCCCCTCCTACTCAAGCCCCCTTTTGCTGCATCTATACACTAAAAAGAAGTTGGAAGAAAAGTGGCAGCAGACCCACATGACTCTACCTATTTCCAAATCAGAGAAGATGTCTTAAGAAACCATAAAAATCATCTTTCGTTTTCAGAGCCGCTGTGTCAAATACAGAGAATTTGGTTAGGAGAACTGCTCGTTAGTAGGATTTACATTCCTGTTACCAACGCTACAACACTTTTGTAATTCTTCACCTTTTCTAATACTACAGTAATGAACAAAATTTGCAACAGTGTGTAATTAGTGACATTATCTTACCCTTGAAAACTATTTCTATTGTAAAGTTTGACATTATCCCCGGCTCATTCTCATAAGTGGAAATGTAATATCCATTTAATTCTTTGTAAGAGTAAATTGTTTTCTTGTATGCACCCTATGTTGGATCTTTAATGTGTTGTGATGTAATGTAATGTAATGAGACAGAGAATTAGGGTTCTAATTAGCAAAAAACAGGTATAACTCTTGGGTGTGGAGTAACCTGGATGAATCAAAATCACAGTTTCATTATGTGTTGAAAGTGTGTAGTTCAGATTCATCCATGTGTGGAGTTATCACCTAAGAACTTTCCAAAAAAGAAGAAAACACAGTTTGACACTCATGCATCCCTGTACGACTTGTCTACAAAATAAAAGAATGCTTGATTCTTAGAAGAAGCAGCTAATATTACACTTCTCATTTCTGAAACAACAATGTTGAGGATATCATACTAGTGCAGTAAATAAAATTTAAGAGGAGGGAAATGAATATTATTACTCTTGAAACTACAGGTGCCGGTAGTAATCAATCAAGCGGATATGCTTTTTCTTTTGTGATTAGTAATTGGCTCGATAAGTAAATCTCAACAATGGGGGGCATGCTTTGCAAATTGATTTCAATAGAGGGCATTCAAAGAGTGGGTTTTTGGGCATGGGTGTCTTCTGCTATTTTGTCACTTTGACATGCCTGCCATTGATGCACATGTATGTATAATGTATGCACATGATACAATAGACACATGTTCGATGCAAAAGATGTAGACTAAATAGCACAGACAATTGTAATTATGGCTTATGAT
Source organism: Gentiana straminea (assembly GCA_036785695.1). NCBI lineage: Eukaryota > Viridiplantae > Streptophyta > Magnoliopsida > Gentianales > Gentianaceae > Gentiana > Gentiana straminea. The sequence continues at coordinate 26,915,751 of JAVUPR010000061.1, forward strand.
ACAAAGCATGCAGATGAAAAAAAACCCATATGGTTAGCCCCCACACCTGGTCAGAAAAAACGCCTATACGACGTTGTTGTTGCATAAGTACCATAGACATTCAAAAACAATTAAAAAAATAAAAACAAGCAATTTCAGACAAATGGCTGGAAGGTTTTGTTTGGCCTAGCCACAAGGTTTGAACCCAAATATGCAATCATAATGTGTCGCTCATTTAGGAATATAATGGTCTACAAGGTTTCAGAAAATCACCATCCTAAGAACCCCACAAGACCAACAAAATAAGGAGAAAACAGCAATAACTAGAATAGCCAAATACCAAAGTGAAAGGTCCATAGACATAAACAGCAGCAATTCGATCATGTGTGTTCTAGCAGCAAGATCTGAAAAGCATGAAACAGAATACACATAATTAAGATCAAACATTCCATCATGTAAACATTTTTTTAAAGGAAAAAATTTATTTTATTAATAGATGGGCATAAAATAAAATAATCCTTACAATGCCATATCCTGACCCTCCCCTTATATCAATTGCGTGAATTGAAAGAGCATAGCCTTGCTTCCTTAAAACCTACTCGTGGCAAACCCATTGTGGGAAATCCATCATAGTAGGAAATAGTACAGCACCCTATGCTCTTTAAAGTAAAAGTCCCCCATACATACAGAAAGCATAAAGTATACGCGGTTGATTTCATTTGCCTTGTGCTTTCATTCTCTTGAGTATCCCAAACGCTGAGTTGAATATCCCGTTGGTATGCTGATTGCAAACAAAGCACTTCCTATTTTTTGCATGATGCTGCAATGCACAATGCTCACAGAAATAGTGCTTGCAGCTAGTCACAACAGGATCCACGAAAGGCTGCCGACATATGAAACAAGCATAGGCCAATGAATCATTATCATCCTCTTCATCCCTCTCAGAAGCCCCTCCATCGTCATGATCACCGCCCATTGCCAACTTCCTCTTCCTTAGTTTCTCAGCTTCGTCCCACTCCTTCTCAATCTGGCAACCGGACTTGTAATCACCGCGCTCATGCAAAAACTTGCATGAATCGCCGCAGCCACAAAAACCGGTTTCTTTGAAATCTTTACAGATATCTGGCTGACGTGCGGAAACTCTAATATGTGGAGAAGCTCGAAGAGGTCCGTGAGATCCACCAGCCTTTTCATTAGCAAATAGAAACAGTTAGCTCTCTCTTGAATCCAACTTTATAATCTGTATAACCGTGTACACCCCTTATAGAGTTTTTCATCACTTTTTCCTTGCAAGCTGGCTTCTTGTCCTGCAGATTGCTTGAGAACTCTCTCCCTGATTGCACTGGCATCTTTTGAGAACTCTGTTTCAGTTTCTAATGTGGCTGTTGCTCTACAATCATTCTGAACCTGAATTTCCTTGGAAGATTCAAACCGAAAGATGGAGGCTTTTGACTGTAAGTCGTCAGAACTTGAGAGCGCTTGGAAACTGGTACTGCCTTCTTCTTATTAGATATCAATATCAAGGAGCTTTCTTTAGCGTCTTCGTCTTCATCTTCATCTTCAACAGAGGGTCGTTTCCTAATATTTTTGCCCATGGAATGGAAGACTTCTTGTTCTTGAAGAAACTACAAACTGTTAAAACCAAATATATACATGAGAATGAGAATAATAGACAGACATGTGAAAACAGAATAATCAAATTGGTAGGTAAAATTTGAAAATTCGGCAACAATTCATTCAAAAAACTAATTTCACCGCATAATAATCTACAACGAGACAAGAATCAAAGCTGAATACCTGCAGGAGAAATCCATTGGACGTTGAAGAAGGCTGATGGGCTTGTCCCCGCTATTCCTTCCTTCGTATTGAATATATATATATATATATATATATATATATATATATATATATATATATATATATATATATATATATATATATATTTTTTTTTGAAATGTTCGTATTCAATATTGATCTAAAGTATTTCTTTTCTATGAAAGCTTTCAGAAGAAGATAACCTATTAGGAAATAAATAAAAAATCCATGTTATTTAATAAAAGTAATATTGATGTTTAAAAATAATAATTATGGCAACATTATAATTACCTTAAATAAACATCATATAATTATGATATTACCTTTTTGCTCAAAATTAAATACTATCATATTGCCCTCAAAAAAAAAAAAAAAAATACTATCATATTGATATTGATACGCTTATAGTCATCATTAAACGCTATACTAAACATAATTAGCATCACACTGATGGTCACTACCATAATCAACTAAAATAAACACCATATCGATATTCAATCATCAAATATGATGTTCAATCACCTATAATCTTCATCTAGCACTATCATACGGTTTTGGTCGGTGCCCCGGTTTATGAACCACTGGTTCGGCTGTCCAGTCATGCTTCATCACGGTTCACGGTTCATTACGATTCATATCATACTTTGATAACGATTGAGACCGCGGGTCAACTAATGTTTCTTTTAAATAATAAAAACATGAAAAATACTATAATTAAAACATATTAGAATATTTTTTTTAAAGAAACGGTCAAACAGCGTTTACAGATAGTTCGCAAAAGGCAACATAATAAAACTAAACAATCATTGATCATCTAAAGCCCCAGGCTAATCGAATATTCCTCGCTCTGTCAACCATTTGTGCGATGAACACATGAGGGGCTATGAAGGGGACAAATATTGATATTTTTAAATTATAAAAAATCAAATGTACTTTATTTTAAGTGTTTACATTCTTATACTAGCTTATAGTTGAGTTAAAAATCATATACACACTAGCCTAAATACCCGTGCATCATGGACAGGATCATGTACACATGTACAATATAAACGTAGAACATAATTCTTATTATTATTTTGTCACTTAGACATGACTGCCATTGATGCGCACGTATGTAGTAGATACACCAATTATGTGTCCACATGATACTTACTACAAGAGACGATATGTTCAATGCAAAAGATTTATTAATAACACAGACAATTGGAAGCATGATTTATGACACACACATGCAGAAATGCAATCCCATATAGTTAACCCCACCTGGTCAGCAAAAAATGCACATGCATTGTCATTGTTGTGGTTGTTGTTGCACAAGTGTAGTAGATATTCGGGAAGTGTAAAAAAAACGCAGAAGCAGCAATTTCAGACATAAAGATAAAGGAGAAAACAGCATTAACTAGAATAGCCAAATACAAAGTAAAAGGGTACATAGGCATAAACAGCAATTTGGTCATATATGTTCCAGCAGCAACAATCCAAATATCAGTCAACATATTACACACATAATTGAGATCACACTTCAACTTAAAACAAAGGTAGCAACAGCAGCAAACACTACAAGTAATGATAGAAATATATTAGGATTAGGAACGACGACTCCTTAATAGAAAGATTTTTGAACCATATTTTCATTCATTCACCGCCTAGGAGGAGGAAGGCCTCGGCTGTCATACGATGGTCCCCAGGTTCTTCTAGCATAAGGGTCCCCATATGGAGTTACTCGATGCCTCATTTCAGGACTTCCATTTATCACCCCATAGCCGCCTGCACCAGCACCTAATAAGATAAGAGAAGAGGCAAGAAAGTCCATTACATAACCATTCCATCATCTGATTTTTAAGACACATAGGCGGCAGGTTGGGAAGATATGAGAGATTTACCAGGTACTTGTGTCGCCCTCCTCTCAGCACCGACTTTCTCTGCACGAAGCTTTTCTATTTCACGAGCCATAGAAATAAGGTTTTCCTGCATTGCCTGGTTTTGTCCCACCAATTCCTCATTGGCCTTCTTCTCATACTCAATACCCCTCCTACAGTAAATGCATAGTTAAATACACTAAAGTGAAGACACTTGGGTAAGATAAGAACACTAGGATTTTTAAAGTATTATGTAGATTCTTATATGCTTGTCCTTCGTTTTTCTTCTTTTTCCTTGCCAAGTTATAACCCAGACAAGCTTTTCTCTAAAAAAAATTAAGGTTTTTCTTTTTTTTTTCCTGTAGAAAAAGGAGAGGCAGGAAGAAGAAAGAGGGATTTCTACATTTTGAGGAAATGACGAAATTGCCATAATCTATCTAGGAATAAAAACTAGTGGCTAAGAAGATATCAACATGTTCAGACCTTGCTTCTGCCAAATCTTTGGATAACAGTTCAATATCAGTCTTCATGGCGGCGAGTTGTTGATTATCAGCTTTTGCTCGATTGAAATCCTTTGTAACAGTTTGAATCTGAGCAGACAGTTCCTGCCTTATCGCATTTAACTTCTGAGCTTCAGCTCTTAGCTGAACCACTTCTGCCTTGAGTGGTTCTACAGAACGAAGCTCGTCCTCTAACTTCAGTCCCCTATCCATCAGCTCTCTAATATGTGCTTCTTTATCAGCACGTACTTTAGGGATGACTTGATTCAGTCTGTGCACTTCATCTCTTGCAGCAACCAATTCCCTTTGAAGATGTGTATTATCTTCAACCAAGTGTCTATTCTCTGAAAGAATCTTCTGCATTTCCCTATGTTGGAATTCAATTTCATCCTCCAAGATAATAGGATGGGGCAGTTGTGGTCCCGGCCCTCGGTGGTGCACGATATGTCGTGGGTCTTCACGGTATCCTCCTCGCATATCACCTTGGCGTACACCGCGATTCCTACCTGCCATGCCTAATTTCCTATAGAGACGATGAGGTCACGTTCAGCCACAACCAAGCAGAAATGTAATATTTTGCAGCAACAGATGCTTTCCAAAAGTGCTCAGAATGCCTTTAAGGGACTCTTTTCAGAACTTCTTTGGCGTAAACATGGAATTCTAAAGAGCTGGGCAAAATTATTGTTCCTAAGCTTAAATTGATAATAAAAACACCAACTATTCACTAGCAAGTCTCACAAAAACCATTCATTGAGAAAGTTAAAACCACCTACTAAACCATGCTCTGTGCACATGCTAGTAATCTGCCGTGAAGAACCCCTCATCAGTTGCTCAAACTCGTCTAATTCATGGTTTCCTATATCATCTTTTGAAATCTCATTTTCCAAGGGTTCTAATTTTCAGGATTAAAACTATGTTTTGTTCTCTAGTAAGGCTCACCTAAAGTTCCCTCAATCCAGAAGAAACAAGAACCTACTCCCCCATTTTCCACACATATTAAATGATCTGGACCAGGAAGTACCTCCCAGTTGCTCAAACTACTTTAACCCCTTGGTTTTGGATCATTTTTTCATAGCGGTTTTGAAGGGATTGTTTTCGATGTATAAAACCACATCTAAGTTCTGACTTCTAACCAGTCAATGTCAGCGTCACCACAAAGAACCCACTGCAACTATTCGTTAGTATGAAAAGCCAAACTAATAAAATAAGAAGACAAGCTACAATGAATGTCCAAACATCATAAATGATGGCAGTCAGAACAGATATACTGGTCCAGATGTCAAAACACACCCAAAAATATGCATTTTCAGGAACAATTTCAGAAGAGGTACTACATAAGCTTCAACCGTCCCCTAACATTAAAAAAAGTTACAAACAAATTGGCAAATGGTTAGGGATAGAACATTAATGATAACACATAAGCTATCGAATTCAAAAAGTAGCAACCTCCATATAAAAGCTAAGCAGAGCGAATTGGGGCAAACCCTTTATGGAAATTCCACTTCTAACAAAGAGCACCCATTCTCATCTTCCATGCTAAATCCTAAAATCTTTCAACCAAAACGGAACGGTGATCCCAATCATTGGCCTTTTACTTACAGAATCTCTGAAAACTTCTCTATCATGCAACAGATACTTGAACTTCCTCTGTTTCTGTAAATTAGACATGGGAAGAAACTGATCCCAGGATCACTACCAAGGAGACCGTTCACAGTAAAAATCATCTAAAAGCATGCACTATTTCACCAATGGCAACTTCAATGCATTGTATCGTTGTAAGAAAGACAGCTAACCAGATCGTATCATCTCCCAACTAGCATAACATTGAAATATCCACTGAATATCCATTCCCTTATCAAGATGGCAGTAGTTGAGAGTAAAACATTGACAAAAGAATTAGTATCTTCAACTTCTTAGCGCCCCAGAACTTAGGTATAGTGGCACAACTTGACTCATAATATTTGATTACACTAAGGCCCATTGTCTGCATCTGGTCTAATGGTCTAAAATGGTTAATCCAACTTACTAAGACCATTATGTTTCAACCTTTATGTCTTTTCTACCGCATTTCCGGAGTGGGATACTACGTTTTCCCTCTCTAAAGAAACATACGTCTTCGTCAGGACCATACCACAAAATACTAGAGATGGCCATACCATGAAGCAGTTTATCCTGTCCGTGGAATCAAGTGGTTGCTCCCAAGGTAATATGATTCCATATTTACCGTTCTGACATGTGGACATATTATCTGGATCATTTAAAGGCTAAACAACTCTTCTCTTTCATATAGCCAGGCGCCCAAGGGCTCAAGACATCACGGAAGCACAAAGAAGCCACCGTAGGTTAGGGCTCCACGTCTCAAACATGCTAACCATAAAAGGCTTGAGAACTCAAGGAGCAGCCAGGTGGAGGATTAAAGACACCCTCACTATCAAGTAAGGGACTTCGACACCTCAAACCTCTGGAAAAGCTCATGCCCCTATTATTATTAAAGCCTGTAACATGACTGTGTCTAAGGTTAAGCAAACTGCACATCCATTTATGACAGGTGATCCTCATATCTCTACAACAGCATATGCATCTCAAGATTACTTGTTGTCTGCTCTCATATTCATACAGCAAATCTTTTGACAAGACAACAATTCTATTATTCATACATCATGCTCACATCTACTATAATATATAAACCTCCATTTTGGAGGTGGCAAAGGAACGCTCACTTAATTTGTGAAATACGCCAACTTGAACCCACTAAAGATATGAAGACAATCACAGCAAAGGTGCAACTGTTTTCAGTATTTTCCCCTTCCTGCTTTACTAACTTGCAGGTGGCTCAAAGCCACTACTCCGCCGTGGAATGGCTTAAAGTTCATCCAAGTCATACCAGTTCAGATCTATTCTAAGTGACTTAAGCATCATCACACGGCATGACAATTCTTTTTGTCTAATAGCCTGTTTTGATACCACCTGTGACGCCACAGAACTTGGGTCTGACGGTGCTAATTGAGTCAACATAGATGCATTAACTACTTAAACTAATTGTTCCTGAAATGGTTAAGCCAAGTACTAGTACTTTTACTCTTCTTTTCCAATATACGTACCTATATTGGCTTTTGATCGTAGTAGAATACCATAGAATGCCGTCAGATAAATATCTTTATTCAAACAAGTAAGTCTACCCTCTTCATTAACATCCAAATTTTGCCTTGCTACTTGAATGTCCTCAAGAAACCCACAGACAGATTCCTTCGATGCCTTGAGTAGAGACCTTCTAATATACGTTGGAAACTTCCTTCGAATCAAAAACTTGTCTGGCATATAACATCTCTCACGACGTAATCTGGATTAGGCAAGGTTTGGCACTTGCATGCTTTACCTTCAAACCACTAAAGAACCAACCTCTATCAAAACTACCTTGACGAGCACTAAACTATTTTCGGAATAACGCTTCACCACGGATCAATATATCAACATGAAATCGACCGTTGTCAATCACATTGGTTCTGCGTGACATCGTATACGCAAAAATCTTGAGAAAAGAAGATGCCATAATGAAACCAATAATACCTTACAAGATGCTACCATACCAACTTTCGGTAAAAATTTAACTAGCATATCTTACAACATGGCTATTCAAACTAGTGAACGCTATTATCAGGATTTTGAACGCCTTTGTTATCTATCCTCAAAGCCCCTAAAATACCTTCACCCACTATTTTTAATTTTCATCCAGTTCTTGTGATGCCCTCAAGGAATTCAAGGACCATTTTTGCCACTATCTGGTGTACTGAACTCCCAACTTTCCATTCAAGCATTGCAGGTAACCTAACCAATAGCAGATTGCCTTTTATTGAACATCTTGCTCGAGAACTAATTCGTGATGGGAGGGACATACGTCCATGATGTTCTACCTCAATTGATAAACCAAAATCCAATATCAGAAAGAAATTTCAAATAAGTGTCAAATCCAAGGTCACGTACAGAGCTAAAATCTGTGTTTTCATCAGCCCGTATAAGGCCTACAAACAAATCCAATTCGCATACCTACATTTTGTGTGCCTTGTGCATCTGTCTTCAAGAATCAGTCCACGTATATGTTTCATTAATCCCCATGCAAGGGAAAAGGTAAAGAAGCATGGCATTAGAGGTTAGGATGAAAACTATTCCATATCATTGCTGAGTATTAATCAGGAAGAACCTTTTCTTGTCTGGAGACAAGCCAGACTTAGGTTCACCGTCGTGAGAGAGGGTAGGATTTAAAGAAACGCCTACAACCAACTTTTTCTCTCGGACTGCGGTAAGTAGAATGAATGCATTCTCATATAGAGCTTTCCAAGATAGTACTAGAACTAGAGAGGATTCAGCAAGCGTCAGTGAGCTCATCAAACATACGGTTAGACATTCAATACCTCTCCACTGCTAGAGTACTTGTTTGAATGCATTTCATAATGAAGAAGATTAGGAGACAAATGCAGGAGGTAAAGAAGCAGAATGCATAAGCTTAGCGAGAAAATCTGAAAACATAAACTTTAACACAATCATAAACCAAACACAGAATTATGTTCACGTTTCCAGTCCCTTGATTCAGCATTCACCGGAAGTGTTCAAGGCTTGCTTTCAATCAACAAAACAGCTCTATTATAGTAAATACAAACGACTTTCAACATCGAATGATACAGCACAAATTCACCAAAATTACACATCCCAGACCCCCGAACCATGAAGCTGAACAATATCAAACAGATTGTTTCAACCACTAAGAACAGATTTAAAATTCAATTAGAAGGTTAATTCTTCGAGAAAAAAAAAAGATATTTTCGCAAACAAATAGTGAAAAATAAGAGAAATTTCAGAACAAGTGTAGCTAAAATCATTCCAACTTGTTCGAGGCCATAAAAAACAAACCGATCAGACAGAAATCTAGGTAGAATACTAATTCAACGACGGAAAATACTATAAATGAAAGTAGGTTTACAAAAACAACGAATTTTACGAATCCATATCCCGATAACATCAAATAAAACTCAATAGATTGAAACGGAAATTGTTAGGGCAGGAGTACCTTTGATCTCGAAAAAGTTGAGAGGGATTCAGCCTTGACGACGTCGATAATGAAATTCACTGGCCGCATGATGTAGCTTATACTAATGGTGACGAGAAATTACCTTCGGGCTTTAAGGCCCACTTGTTGATGGGCTTAAAATTTTAAAAAAGAGCGGTATGGGCTGAGAGTCTTCGGTGGGGCATTTTATGAGAAAAATGAATGGATCAAGTGGAGACAAGAGCGGTAGAGTGTCTCGAGTGTAAATGAACCGAACCGTGCTCGTCTTTTAAATTGTTCACTCATATCTATAATTTAACCGAACTCGACCAGTTCGCTAAGGTTAATGAGACAAACTGAACCATTTTCTTGTTTGACTCGAAATACTCATGAGGCTTATCGAGCAATATTATATCAAGTGGTACTGCTCGAGCATAATCGAGCCATATCAAAACTTAATTGAGCCGATCATAAATATCATTTTCTTGATTAAAACAATATCGATCCAAACTCAAATATCATTATTTTGAGTGGTTGTTTAACTCGATAAGTCAATATTTAAGTTGACTCCAGTGTAACTGCCACTCTCGAGTATCCTCTAGGACTTGAAATTGATAAAATGTCATTTTTAATGCTCTTTTATTAGAATATACTTTTATTCTTTCTATGTGGAGTACGTTGTTTTTTTCATCGTTTGCCTCTTTCGGCGAAGTTCATTGTTCCCTTCGATTTAATTTAATACTCCCCACGTCTTATTTTATTAGTCTTGTTTGATGATGATGCTAAATAAAGCACCACCGGATTAACAGGGCCACGTGTAATCTAAGGATGAGCTGTGAAGGAATCGAACGGCTAGAAATGTAATAAAGATGGTGTTTTTGGTGTTTTGTGGCTGAGTCCAAGAATGTACTTTGGATTGCCTACGTATCCGTGTAGTGTCCGGGAATCGAAACTGCCTTACGCCATTCCCGGAGTTGTGTATTTATAGGCACACGTCCTTCTTCTCGCCATAAACTTAAGGCGGTTTGGTCTATTGACATAAATAACCCCACCGGGCCTTGCCCCTTGCCTAAGTAACCCTCTCGATGTTGGGCTTAGGAATGCCGGGGCTGGGACCCTGGTCTCGACTCGTAGAACACCGACACGGTGTTCGAGATGGGACACTTGCAGAATCCACCGGTTGTTGCGGACTTCACTGACTCGTCTCGTATTCGACTCGATGTAGGTAAGGAACTTAGACTTTTCCACATGCCAGTTGGACCAATTAGATAATTCCATGTGGAGGGGTGGAATCCCGTATCGTCATTTGACTTTTCAAAGAGATTTAAAAAAGTGTAGTTAATGTTTTGAATCTAATTAAATAATCTAATATTTTTATATTTATGTCCTTTAAGTAATACTTTGTCATAAATGTAAAAATATTAGATCATTTAATGAGATTCAAAACATTAACTACACTTTCTTCATCGGTATGAAAAGCCAAACAAAACTAATAAAATGAGACGGGGGAGTAATAATAAATCATGTTGAGGTGTTGTCTTTTCAATTGGATTATTCGAAAGGTGAATGCAGTTATACAATTATTCAGCTACAACAAAAGATAAAACCTTACATTAATTAATTAATCTTATTCAAATGATCTTTGTATTGTTTTAATATTTGATATTAATAAAATTTCCCTCCAAAAAAAAAAAAACATCTCATATAAGATTTCAAAGTAAACTTTATCAATAAAACAGAGCTAAACTAGAATAGTTGTAAAGGGAAATTTTTGGGCAGTATCTCCATATGTATCGAAATGACGGAAGGATTGATCTGGGCCACACAATTTGAATCTAGTTTAAAAATAAATTGTTCATATGTGTCTACACCGTGTGCAGACACCACCCAAAAATCTCCCAGTTGTAAATGGTGGATGATAAAGGGAAAGTCAATTAGATTCCAAATCCAAATCACTAAAAAACAAAACCAAATTAACTTATTAACAGCATCCTCGTCAGCTTTATTAACCTTGTGCCGCATATTACGTGTCATTTTCTTACATCGATTTCTCAGCCTAGCTACTAATTAATTATTATAATTGTCTCAAACTTCTTATTTGCAGTACACTTTTTAGGGTTATTCGATGCGGGGAGGGGCTTCTATGTAGAAGGCTGCATACGTATACGCGCAACATCCGACCACACAGTTTCATCCTCAATAGGGAATCGTATACATTGCGTAAATCATATGTATGTGGTCAGGATGTTACACGTACGTATGCATTTTCTATCAAACCTCCCTGCATCAGAATAACGCAACTTTTTATATGTTTCTGAAAATTATTACATTGAAATTTTGCTGGTATTCTGCAGACTGCAGCCCATCATATTTTGCCTGCATATATGCCCTTTAAGAATCTTTACTTTATACCATCATACGTGTCGTTTATATGTTAAAAACTAGATACATATGCTGTTCTTGGTGTAACAGATATCCGTATAATAATTTTCTGCTTTTAATAATATAAATACTACATTTGTTTTAAAATATAAATCCGTTTAAATTTTTTGAATTTGTCTCAGAATATAAATCTATTCAGAATAAGTATTTATTAGTACATTTTTTTTCTTTTTTTTGCCCCTAATTAATTATATATTTACGTACTTTACAACTATTACACTAATGAGATTCAAAGGGTATTGTAGAATTTTATCGTTAAAATTAATAAAACTTAATCACTTTCTTAATATTATTATGTGTGAAAAACTCTAAACGGATTTATATTTTAGAAAGTTAGTAACAAACGAGACAAATAGTTCAGTGCAAGAGTAGATATTATACTTTTTTTAACTTTCTGGCTACTTTTAGGCTTCCTTCTGTTGTTTTTTTTTAAAACTTCTTGTGGGCTTGTGTGCTATGGCAGATAAATGATTTTTTTTTTTTTCTTTCTAGAAAGATAAATGAAATTTTCAACTCCACTCTTAGACCTTTTACCCGTGTAATCTTTTACCTCGATAAAGTTATGTAACATGCAAGCTTGGGTGAAATGTTTAGGTGGACCAGCAAAGTGTATTTGAATGATCAGATGGATTAGAATAAGATAATTAATGGGTCATACTAATTTAGTTATATTAATTTGTTGTTTTGTTGTAACTATTAGGATCAAGCGCTTACCGTTGTACTAAAACCAATTGGTGTTAGTAAAGGTGCTACTATATTTCCTTATACGCCCCAGTGTGGGCCTATAAGAGGGAGAGAGGTCCGACACTTGATTTTTTTTTTTTTTTTTTGGTTTGGGAAGTGTGGGCGTGTTAGAAGAGAGGCCCAACACTTGATTTTTTTTTTTTTTTTTTAATTTTAATTATGCTTAGAAGCGGGGTTCGAACTCGAATCTTCTCGCTTCGATATCATATTGTGATCGTCGCTAATTTGTTGTTTTGTTGTAACCCCAAGTCCGTGCGTTAGAACTCATGCTACGAGAAAAATTAAAGCTACTCTACACTTTGTTAATTTTCATAAATTTTAAATGATTATAAAACAACTATGACTTGACGATACTTCTCAAAAAAGTTTTGAAAACGAGTAACTATTTTATTTGTTATTTATTTATAATGAAGATATGCTACGGTTTCATCAAACATATTAAATGTTAGATTTCTCTAACTTCATATTCACGGCTTTGAGAGTTTGACGTTTTCCTTCTTATATTTTCAGAACATGTTTTGCAATGTTCATTAATTAGGGCACAATGAAAACGTGTTATTGCCTCACTTGGTTATTTACTATAAATAGCATTATTGTCGGTGCACTTGTGCTAATGCCAGAGAAAAATCTTGCTAGCATTAGCAAAAACTAGACAAGGGTACGTGTTATGTTATAATTGTAACAAAAACACTTACAAAACTATGTAAAAAAAAAAGGATACATCCTTCTTTTTATTTTCCGTTCATTTCTTTTTTCATGTAAAAAAACGAGACAAGGGTATGTGTTACGATAAACATCCCGTTAATTGTCTTATAATTGTATCAAAACACATACATATGAGTGTTTATTATAATAAAAACATTACATATGGTGTTTTGTTGATTTTTTTGAACAGTAGGAAATTTATTTATGAAAATCTATAGCAAGACGCTAGATAGCAATACATATGCGTGTTTATCGAAACAATAAAAAAAATAGATCCTAGTTTTTATTTTTATTTTTAGAACAAATAGATGCTGCTTTTGAGAGAAAAAAAACATGGTGACTTAATTATCCTTGATTTTAATGGTAAAAAAGTATAAAAATACATTGATATACCCTTGAGGGATTATTGTTTTAGCTCGATCATTTGCCCCCGGTGAGAATTTTTTCAACATCCTGTGTATAAAAGGCAATATCCGTCGCCCATGGGCCTTTAATGGTGATGAGATTAATAATGGTGACTCAGCGGCCCCTTAGATTGGAGGACCAGGGCTTGGTGCTCACAAAGAGTCACCCTGAATTCATAGCCAACTCCCACGTTGCGGGAGCTAGGATTCGATCATGCATTCATTTTGTGTCTGCCACCTGAAAACCAATTGAGTTACCCATGCGGGTATTTTTTTCAGCATCCGTTATTACTCCATTCGTTCCAAAATAACTGAAACAATTGCCAAAAAGTTTTGTTCCAAAATAATTAGGCCAGAATATTTTCTAAAACAACATTTATTGCTAATTTTCCTACTCTACCTTTATTTAATACCAGGTAAGAAGCTTAAAAAAAAGACCACATTAATTGTAGTTTTTTAGTCATTGTATCATTAGCATTAAATCACATTCTTAATGAGTGTTGTTATTATCACTATTATTATTTTTACAAAATATGTAATTCTATCTTTATCCGGTAAGACGCATCAAAATAAAGCGCACTCTTTTCATGGTGGGTTACGGCGTAAGAAATTTAATTGATGGTTTTTTTATAGAGGAAGAGGCCCATTTTACATCTAATAATGATTTTTATCATCAATTTTAAAAAATTTAATTAATAGTTTTTTTAGAGAGGAAGATGCCCATTTTACATCTAATAATTATTACATTAATTGTTTTAATACACCACGTAAGATTTGGTCCATAAAATTTATGTATAAAGCGCCCCACTTTTCACGTACCGAATGCTGATATGCTGGGGATTGGGGAATCAGAAGATTTGTATGCAGGGGACCGGCGAAAATCTTAAGGATAGTAGAGAAAGAAAAGACGGATTACATTTTGCCTATTCTGGGACGTTAAGGTACACCTCACAACGTCAAAACAAAAAGAAAAGTAGGTCTTACCCTAGCTCAAAAGTTACCATGGTAAGCAAAATTCATCCAAATATACTAATACCTCCGTTTCTAATTATATGTCGTGTTTGAAAAAAAAAACACATGATACTAAGAAAATGAGTATTTTAAAAAAAAGTCTTAGAAAGTGTAGTGGTGTAATAAATATGAAAAATTGATTGGTTTAATGAACCTAGAAAGTTGAAAAGTAGTATTGAAAAGCGGAAAATGTATTAAAATATATATTGAAAATATAACTACGATAAATAAAAAGAAAATTTTGATTTTGGCAACTGCGACCTATGTTGCACCGACACCGACACGGACACGGCGCACGACACGACACGGACACGGCGACACGGCAACTTTCAAAAATATAGGACACGACACGCCGGGGACACGTAGTGTATATATATATATATATATATATATATATATATATATATATATATATATATATATATATAATTATATATATATATATACAAAAATATATATAAAAATACAAAAAAATACAAAAAATACAAAAAAAATATAAAAAAATATAAATAGCCGTGTCGGGAACGTGTCCCCCCGTGTCGGGGACGTGTCCCTCCGTGTCGCTCCGTGTCCCCGACGTGTCCCCCGCGTGTCGGGGACGTGTCCCCGCGTGTCGGTTTTAAAATTTAATTTAACATTATTTTAAATCAACCGACACGTGTCCGACACCGTGTCGGACGCGTGTCGTGTCGGGCGCGTGTCGGATACGGCGCACGTTACCCATATTGGAGTGTCGGTGCAACATAGACGCGACATATAATTAAAAACGAAGGGAGTAGCAAATTAATAGATCATTATTTCAATTTAGATTCGAGTGCCAATTCAAATGCTGTGAAATTGAATAAAGATGCATTTATTTCCCATTATAGAGAGATAGGGTCGTCCCTATATATAAGGGTCACTAAGTCAATATTCTGTTTTAAGGCATTTGATTGTGGAAAAAATTACGGCGTAATGGTTATTTTTGTGTTATACTATCTCTAAAAATGATATTATAAGTTGATTAAATTTTATTTTAGTAAGATAATAATATGTTTATCTATTATTCAATTATTTACAAGATTTTCTGGTTTATCTATTGTATTGTATTCACACTGTAATCTCAACTATAAATATCCCATGATACCAGCAGGGACGGACCCAGCTGCAAATGGGGAGTGCTTGCCCCCAATGAGATCCGAAAATCGACGTGTTTTTATAGGTAAAAAATGTAAAAACACTATTGATGCCCCCACTCGCCTTTCGAATTTATTCCGGTGCCCCAACTGAGATTTTTTTTTCGGGTCCGTCACTGGATACCAGTTAAAAAAGACACAAGCATTTCTCTTTTCTCTTCAGTACTTTGTTCATGTTCTTTCTTTTATTAGTTTTATAACACGTTATCAGTACGAGACTCTACCAATGGAGTATTCCAACTAGATCTACCGATGGAGTAATGGAGTATTACAACCAGATCAACCGATGAAGTATTTCAAGCAGAGAATCACATCTACCGATGGAGTATTCCAAGCCAGAGGTAAAATTTTATTGGATTAATCCATTATTAATCCTATAAGAGGTAAGAATTTATTTTTGCATTCTTCTAGTTTTTTTTTAATGGCTAACATTATCAAACAATATTTCATACCCCGATATCGGGGATAAATTATTTATCATGTGCCATGAACGTTAAAATGCATTTGGAACCTATCGGTTTTGATAGATAAATCAAGACAATGCAAAGGCCATGATATTTCTCCGTCATCATCTTGATGAGGGATTGAAACATGAATATTGGTGAAAGATCCGTATGAGTTATGGATCCATATGAATTATGGAAACGTTTGAAAAAGGGTTCGACTATGATTATTTGACGGTGAAAGATCCGTATGAATTATGCAACCATGTGAAAGAATGGTTCGACCACTTGAGGT
The DNA here is from genome assembly GCA_036785695.1 of Gentiana straminea. Classification (NCBI taxonomy): domain Eukaryota; kingdom Viridiplantae; phylum Streptophyta; class Magnoliopsida; order Gentianales; family Gentianaceae; genus Gentiana; species Gentiana straminea. The sequence continues at coordinate 26,932,164 of JAVUPR010000061.1, forward strand.
TGGTCGTTTTAATGAAAGCCATACATTATTGGCTCAACCTGCGAATGCAGGATTTTAAATCTGTTAATTCAGGAATTTTTATTACACCATGATTGAAATAATATGGTGTAAAAGTGACAGTGTTGCGGCAGCAGCAATATCCCGAGAAAGGTCTCACGAGATATCTGATCTCATTGTATGCATATTGCTGGTTGATGAGTTGATCTCACTACATGTCCATTGTTGACTGTGAAAAAAAATGATTTGTTAATGAAAATCAATATTGGTGTCAGTCCATTCTCGAAGTGAATGCGACACTATATTCGAATTTTGGCCAAGGCATAATATTCCAATTTTGGCCGTGGCTGTGGTCGCGGTGGAGATCGTTGTAGAGGCCGTGGTCGTGGACGCGGTCGTGGAAACTATGTTTCCTATAACAATGACAATCATGACATAGTTGAGAAAAAGCATAAAAGGCCGGCTATTCATTGAGACATGGTCTGTTTTGGTTGATATGTCACTATCACAAATAGAGGCAATAGAGGTAATGCCTTTTCTATTATCACAAATAGAAAATGCAGATGCAAGCTACGAGATATTAGAGTAATGAATTTTCTATTATCATAAATAGAAAATGCAGATGCAAGCTGCCAGATATTAATTGAGACAAGCCAGATAGGCCAGATAAATACATTGCATCATACAAAAGGCCAGATAGGCAAGATAAATACATTGTCTATGGCTAGGCCAAATAGGCCAGATAAAGTAATGCATCATAGAAAATGTCAGATAGGCTAGACAAATTTACTTGATCATAAGACAAATTTTTTTGATCATAAGAATTACTATGATCAGTTGATTTTGATATGTCACCGATTTCACAACTATAAATTGTGGATCTTCTTGATCATAAGAATTACATGATCATTTGATTTTTATATGCACCGTTTTCACAATTATAAATTGTGGATTCCTTTAATAACACGCTAATGACATCGATTGATTAAAATTGTTGGGTAATATGGAAACGTAAACAATGGATATTTTTCATTAATTGAATCATGGTTACAATGAGTTGTTTATATAGATACATATAAGAGTAAAACGGGAACACGAAAATAATACACAAGAAACCCTAAACTTGAGTAACAAGTTGCGGCTGCTGGGCTTCATTAGAGGTGCCGTCAATACACCCCCGCAATCCCATGGTAATGGAGTGGACATGGAGATTGGCTTTAAGATCCGTGAAACAAGCAGTGCTGAGCGGCTTCGTAAGGATGTCAGCTAACTAATCTTTGGACGAGATAAACGCAACTTGGAGTTTCTTCATGGCAACAAGTTCACGAACATGATGGAAGTCAATTTCAATATGCTTGGTGCGAGCATGGAAAACAAGATTGGCCGTGAGGTAAGTAGCACCAATGTTGTCGCACCAGAGAACGGGAGGTTGAGACAACGAAATAGACATCTCGGCAAGCGATGTAGTGATCCACTGAACTTCGGCTGCTGCATGCGAAAGGGCCATATATTCGGCCTCAGTTATACTCTTGGCAATAGTGAGTTGCTTCTTGGAGCGCCAACTAATAAGATTCGGCCCCAGAAAAATACAGTAAGCACCAATAGAGCGACGATCATCAGGATCGGAGGCCCGGTCAGCTTCAGAAAATGCATGGAGCGTAGTGGAAGGCCCCGAGCGAATGAGAAGACCATAAGAGATTGTATGTTTTAAATAACAAAGAATACGTTTGACAACAACCCAATGAGTGTCCCGAGGAGCATGCATAAATTTGAAAACTTTGTGAACCGCAAAAGCAATGTCAGGTCGCGTGAAGCTGAGGTACTGAAGGCCCCCAACAATGTTGCGATATAAAGTAGGGTCGGTAAAGGGAGAACCATCCGTAGAACTGAGGCGAAGATTAGACGCCATAGGTGTAAGACACGGCATGGATTTGTCCAAGCCAGCACGCCGTAATAGGGAAAATGAGTAGAAAGATGCGTGATAGTATCCGTGACCAACTGCTCCGAAGTACATGTTATCAAAATATCTTCAAAATAAATCAAAACATAGACAGACGGAGTGCCTAGTGAGTAGATATATAAGGATGTGTCCGCCTTGGAAGGACGGAAGCCAAAAGTCCGCAATACGTCAGTGAACCGAGAGAACCAAGCGCGGGGAACCTGACGAAGACCATAAAGACTCCGTTTGAGCTTGCAAACATATTGAGGATAATCCTGATGCAACAAACCCTGGGGTTGTTTCATATAGACATCATCCGCAATAAAACCATGTAAGAAAGCATTCTGGACATCAACCTGTCGAATAGTCCAATTACGAGAAACAACAAGAGATAATAAAAGCCGAATAGTGACCAGTTTAACAACCGGACGAAATGTCTCTGAAAAGTCAACACCTGCTTCCTGATGATAGCCCTTAGTGTTAGGAAATCACTAGTTTAACGCAGCGGAATTTAAAATTTGATTTCCTTTTTCTAGATCGTTCTTCGTTTAAAGCAATAAACACGTTAAGTAGTTTGACGGTTATACCTCAGATGATCTATAAGATCGTCGCTTTGACCGCCAACGGAGAGTAGTTCAATGCGCAAGCCGTCCACGCGTCCGGCCTCTATCGCTAATCCACACGATCCCCTTGCCGGAATCCTCCTTGGATTGCTATCGGAAAAACCCCGGCTGCTAGACCGAACCTTTTCTTCCCTCACAAACCCACTATGGATAGCTCTCTTATTTTACACAAGAACTATGAGCTCTTGCAATTGTGATGTACAAAAGAGCTTGACACTCACCTCTTATTTATAGTAGAAGGTGGCGCCCCTATGGTGTGTAGAAGAAGAAAACATTTTCCCAATAAAATAAGGAAAATCAACTAGATTGATTTATCTCTTTAATTATAATTTATTTTGGCAATATCTTATATTGATTATAATTATCTTATTACCATAAATCTATTTTTCAAAATCAATTAATATCTTATATTAATATTATGGCAATCTTATTAATTAAAGTGCACAATCCAAGTGTATCTTACACACTTAAAAATGGCGCCCCATTAGCCAACTAATTGACTTCCGGAATATTCTTTAATTAATATAATTTGCATATAATTAATATCTTGTATTTTATTTATTCATAATAAATAAATACCACCATATTAATTTACCACTATAACCTTTATAGTCTAGAGATAAACTTTCCTTATTTGGTTATCAACTATAACCGCATTTTAATCCGACTCGATGTTCATATGTGTGTGACCCGATAGGCTTCCGAGTATGTTGCCCGTAGACACAAAGTGCAATTTACTAAAATGCCCTTCATACCTAACGATCACGGGATAGCGTCTAGCAACACACCGTGACCCCCAATTATCGGAAGAGTCAAAAGCAATGACTACTACCTTTCATGTGAAGCAGTTACGTGTAAATTACAATCCTATCGTTGTAATAATATCCATACGATCGTATCTCGAGTGTCAATACATTGACGATCGTATTATAATCTGGATATCATGCTCTATCGGAATAACACATTTACTCCCACTTTGCAAAGATTCTCGAGAGCTAGACATTCCTTATAAGAAGGCCATTTCGGATATTCGATCCCAATCATAGGATACGCGATTCCTGGACGACCAATCATGTATACTCCGCATGCTTCAATATCATACCCAATCACTAGCGCATGATCGCCCCGTGGTTAGGAGAAATCTCAATAGTGTCAAAGCATGACAATTCACACCGTGATGCCATGAAGACTCCGGTCAAAAGGATAATTACTCAACCGCCACATAGTGTGACACTTAATGTAAGTGGGTCAGTCTAACGTACGCATTGTCCAATATACGTCCACGTACAGTCCAAGTGTCCATACACTTCGATAGACGAGATCTATCCCTATCTTCTAAAAGATAGAAGACATCCAATATGTGCTAGTCTGAATATACTATCAATGTCCCATTTGATAATATGTAAGACTAGAGACATTTAAGCACCAACCTTGTTATAGTGATTAGAGATCTCATCAACCATAATCACTATCATGGTTTCTCTATCACAGATTGATACTAGGGACGTTACTATATATATACAACAAATAATATGAAAATAAACAATATATAATAACATAAGTGCTTTTATTAATCATAATAAAGTTATTACATGAACTAAATAGACTGTAAATGACCCGACCCGGTCGGATCCGGTCTAACCCGATTGGGTTTAGGACACCTTTCCAACAATCTCCCACTTGGCCTAAAGCCAATCACCCATATGCCTAAGCCCGTGCAAGTGAACATGTTTCTCATGCTTAGCTTGAGACAATGCCTTGGTTAACGGATCCGCTATGTTATCATCCGTGTGGACTTTCTCTATCTTTACATCTCCTCTATTTACTATCTCTCTTATCAAGTGATAGCGCCGTAGCACATGTTTGGACTTCTGATGAGACCTTGGTTCCTTTGACTGAGATATCGCTCCATTATTATCACAAGACAGAGGCACCGGACCTTGATGGAGGGAACCACACCAAGTTCGTAATGAACTTCTTCATCCAAATCGCTTCTTTTGCCGCCTCCGAGGCGCTATGTATTCGGATTCCGTTGTAGAGTCTTCGTAGTCTCCCTTGGAACTCTTCCACCACCGCTCCGCCGTTAAGCGTGAAAACAAATCCAGATTGTGACTTAAAGTCGTCCTTGTCGTTTGGAACCGGCATCTATGTAACCTCGTAATACTAAATCATCGTTCCCGAAAACCAGGAACATATCCCTAGTACGTCTTAAGTACTTCAGGATATTCTTGACAGCAATCCAGTGACCATCACCTGGATCAGACTGGTACCTACTAGTCATACTAAGAGGGTACGAGACGTCCGGTCTTGTGCATAACATGACATACATGATAGACCCGATTGCCGAAGCATAAGGGACTTTACTCATTTGTGCCCTCTCCTCCTCTGTCATAGGACTCATTCCCTTCGACAGGTAGACCCCATGTGACATGGGCAGCAATCCTTTCTTGGACTGTTCCATGCTGAATCTCTTCAGCATCTTGTCTATATAGGTGGATTGCGACGGACCAAGCAACCTTTTAGATCTATCTCTATAGATCTTTATTCCTAGAATATAGGTCGCCTCACCCAAGTCCTTCATTGAGAAGTTCTTGGATAACCAAGATTTGACTGATTGTAACATAGGCACATCATTCCCTATGAGCAATATGTCATCTACATAAAGCATTAAGAACACAATGGTACTCCCACTAACCTTCTTGTAAACACATGGCTCATCTTCGTTCTTGATGAAATCAAACTGTTTGATTATCTCATCAAAGCGAAGATTCCAACTCCGAGAAGCTTGCTTTAATCCATAAATGGACCTTTGCAGTTTACACACCATCCTGGCGTCATTGGTTGTGAAACCCTCAGGCTGTGTCATATACACTTCCTCAGACAGGTTCCCATTAAGGAAAGCTGTTTTCACATCCATCTGCCAGATTTCGTAATCATGGTATGCTGCAATAGCGAGCAAAATTCTAATGGATTTTAACATGGCAACAGGCGAAAAAGTTTCGTCATAGTCAACTCAGTGTCTTTGCTTATAACCTTTTGCCACTAACATAGCTTTGTAGGTAGTTACGTTACCGTCCATGTCGGTCTTTCTCTTAAAGACCCATTTACACCCTATGGGAACTATTCCCTCAGGTGGATCAACTAAGTTCCAAACTTGGTTGTCTTTCATGGATTCCATTTCAGAATTCATGGCTTCCAGCCATTTCTCTTTGTCATGCCTTAATAGCACTTCCTCATAAGTTCTAGGGTCCTCATCTTCCATGAGATATACGCCTGTGTACCTTTCAGGTTCACGGTGTTCCCTGGTGGATCTACGAGGTGCTAGTGTGTCCACGGTAGAGGATGGTGTCACATCTGTATGTGGCAAGTCCTCTACTTCCATCAACTGACTGTTATCCGTAAGCGGTTCTCGAATTTCTTCAAGATCAATTTTACTCCCACTGACCCTATCCAGAATAAACTTTTTCTCCAGAAAGTGGCTAGTCCTGGCAACAAACACCTTTTGTTCCTCAGGATGGTAAAATTGGTACCCTTTGGTTTCCCTAGGATATCCCACAAACGGACATTTGTCAGACCTGTGCTCTAATTTGTCAGGCATCATCCGCTTCACGTAAGTCGGACAACCCCAAGGTTTTAGATGACCTAGGCTCGGTTTTCTCTTAGTCCATACCTCGTATGGCATAGAGTCAACCGTCTTTGATGGAACTCGGTTCAGTGTATAGGATGCGGTTTCTAGAGCATACCCCCAAAACGATTTTGGGAGAACTGCATAGCTCATCATGGATCGTACCATGTCTAACAAGGTGCGGTTCCTCCTCTCAGACACGCCATTCATTTGTGGCGTCCCGGGAGGGGTCCATTCAGGTAGAATCCTATTCTCCTTCAAATAGTCTTGATATTCTCCACCTCGATCGGATCGAAGTGTTTTGATTTCTTTACCTAGTTGTTTCTCCACTTCACTTCTGAATTCCTTGAACTTTTCAAAGGATTCAGACTTATACTTCATTAAGTATATATAACCATAGCGAGAATGGTCATCAGTGAAAGTGATAAAATAAGAGTATCCTCCTTTGGCTTGAATTGACATTGGGCCACATACATCAGTATGTATAAGCTCAAGCAATTCATTGGATCGTATCCCTTTGCCACTAAAAGGTGACTTTGTCATCTTGCCAAGTAAACAAGCTTCGCATGTGTCAAACGATTCGTAATCGAATTGATCCAACATTCCATCTTTATGGAGTTTGGAAATGCTATTCTTATTTATATGGCCAAGTCTACAATGCCATAAGTAGGATTCATTCAAGTCATTTGTTTTGGATTTCTTGTTATTTATATTAAGTACGTCAACATTCATATCTAATATGTAGAGACCATTGCTGAGTATGCCAGTACCATAAAAGATTCCATCATGTGAAAAAGAACAACATTTATTCTCAAACGTAAATGAAAAACCATCAACATCTAATGCGGAAATGGAAATAATGCTCTTCGTAAGAGGGGAACAAAATAACAGTTACTAAGTTCAAGTACTAGCCCACTGGGCAATGAAAGAAAATAAACTCCTACGGCTAGTGCAGCAACACTTGCTCCATTTCCAACGCTTAGGTCCACCTCTCCTTTCCTCAGATCTCTAGTTCTTCTTAGTGCCTCGCATATTCGTACAAATATGAGAACCACAACCGATCTAATACCCGGTGGTCGACTTAGAAGAAGCAATATTGATCTCAATCATAAATATACCTGAAGTTGAAGCATCAGAATGCTTCTTCTTGGTACTCAAGAAGCCTTTGCAGTTTCTCCTTCAATGTCTGGTCTCACCGCAATGGAAGCAAGCATCCTTGGATTTGTCTTTCGCTATCTTAGGCGTTGGCTAAGGTGCAGCCTTCGCCTTCTTGGACTTCTTTTGGGATTTTGCCTTGCCCTTGCTCGAAGTGACCAGCAACACTTGCTTTCCCTTCCCCACGGTGCCCTCAACAGTTTTCAACATGTTCAATAACTCCGCAAGGGAGCAATCTATCTTGTTCATGTGATAGTTCATCACGAACTACGAGAATGAATCAGGTAGAGATTGCATAATCAAGTCAATACTCAACTCTCGTTCCAACTTGTGGCCCAGCTTCCCAAGCCTCTCTATGTACCCGTTCATTTTAAGCACGTGTGACCCCACAGCAGTCCCAGATGCCATCTTACAACTAAACAGGGCCTTCGAGACCTCGTACCTCTCAGTGCGAGACTGAGAAGCATAAAGTTCCTTCAGGTGGACCATGATAGAGTAGGCGTCCATAGACTCATGTTGTTTCTGCAGTTCAGGTGTCATAGAAGCAAGCCTAATACATGTAGCATCAATACTGTCAGAACAGTGCTTGTTGTACTTCTCGAAAACATCTGCAGCCGAACCCTCAACGGGCTTTTCCGGTAGGGCCTCGTCCAAGACATAGCCAATTTTCTCGTGCCTCAAAACGATTTTGAGGTTTCTTTCCCAATCGAGAAAATTCGTCTCGTCAAGCTTGTTTACGATGATAAAACGAAGGTTCAATTTGTTTGACATTTTCTACACCAATAAATAAAGATAGAATAAGTAAAAGCTCATGTATGAAAACCCTAAATTTGCACTTAATAAATCTATAAGGTTTTTACTCCCACTAGCCAACTATTCCCTATTGACTTTCAAGAAAATAATTCCTTTAGTGGGAAAGATCCCATGGAACTATCACGACCCCCAACTTTGGCTGATGGGCCGAAAATAATTAGACGGGTGGACAATGATTTGTCGATCGTATCTTATACGATTCTTGTTGTTTGACCAGTCAACTCTTTGAAAATATTTCATCTTATGAAAGAATAGTCAAACCCTTGCCTCTAAAATCCAAACGACCCCGCTTTGGCTGGTGGCTGAGAGAATTCTTAGTCCAGTCATAACCCCAATATTCATGAGATCTCTTTCGATCATATCTCGATAACGACGATATACCCGAGGTAGGTCAACCCCTGCTTTGGCTGGTGAGTTGGGTCCGAACAAGGGCTCTTCACCATCGTTATAATATGGGGAGGCAACTCCGACTTGATTTTTGATGTGGGAATAATTTTAAATTAATTCACTTAATTAATTTGGTTTAATCATGGTCTCGTCTACTATGTGCATATTACTACTATATCATATAAAGTAAAACATACACAATATTCCGCGCACAAAATAACCGGTATGATCATTGACTTTTCCTAGGTGCGGTTTCGAATACAAACTGACGAAACCGCGGGTCACAAACTAAGGGTATCTGCAACCGCCAATAGGATCTTTATTACTGTACGCCAATGGGTTCTTTATCTCTCCTTGGTCTTCAACTTCTTGCTCCATTCTGGTTACATAATAATTTATCTAATAATTACACCCGCCGCACACGGGGGGGGAAGCTAACGGGAATGGGATAAATGCAAAAAGTAAACTAGGTCACGTTGTTCATAACGGCCTAGGAAAATTTTTTAAAAACCAACATAAAGAAAACATTCCCATCTATCCTATTGGTCGAAATTACGATCAATCGGGGTCCATATAATCATATTATATCTACACATCTAATCCATACAATTTTATCTTATGAAAAAGATTAAATTCTAATTTTAACTACTCATGCATCTTTATTTTATCACATCAAATAATTAAATAACTTTTAATTAATTATATGACTTAATCGAAAATTAAAATTAACATTTAATTTTAAATCGATTTTAATTTTAATTAAATTTGAACTATTCAAAAAAAAAAAATTAAAATTACTAAGTCTCCTATTTGTTTCATTTCCAAAACTAAATTTAGCTTAGGCCTGACCACTTTTCAAAATCAAAATTTTGGAAGTGGCCTAGGCCTAGGCCTTTTACAAATCAAATTATTTTAGTCTAGGTTCGCCACTTTCCAAAATCAAAATTTTGGAAGTGGCGCTAGCCTAGGCACTTTTACAAATCAAATATTTGAAAAAGGGCTAGGCCTATTCCAAATCAAATATTTGGAAAGGCCAAATAATTTTGGTTTAGGCTCGGCCACTTTCCAAAATCAAAATTTTGGAAGTGGGCTAGCCTAGCCTTTACAAATAAAATATTTGAAAAGGGCTAGGCCTATTCCAAATCAAAATTTGGAAAGGCCAATATGCCGGATGGTTTCCCAATGGCTCAAACTATTTGAACCATTGGTTGGCCATGTGACACAACTAAACAAACGAGATATCTATGCACAATAAATATCACAAAACGAAAAGAGTCGATCTCCCCCATTGGAAGAGGACAGCCGACAGACGGCAGCCCAAGGGCCACCGCCGCCGCCGCAGAGGGAGGGGGCCGCCGCCAGTCGGCCGAGCCCCCCATAAACCCTAATTAAATTTTTTTTTTTTCAACGTTTCGTGATTTAAATCTTGCATCTATTGATTAAATACTACGCATTTAAATTATGCTTATTGCTTAAGCTCGAAGTCTGGCTCTGATACCACTGTTAGGAAATCACTAGTTTAACGCAGCGGAATTTAAAATTTGATTTCCTTTTTCTAGATCGTTCTTCGTTTAAAGCAATAAACACGTTAAGTAGTTTGACGGTTATACCTCGATGATCTATAAGATCGTCGCTTTGACCGCCAACGGAGAGTAGTTCAATGCGCAAGCCGTCCACGCGTCCGGCCTCTATCGCTAATCCACACGAACCCCTTGCCGTAATCCTCCTTGGATTCTTATCGGAAAAACTCCGGTCGCTAGACCGGACCTTTTCTTCCCTCACAAACCCACTATGGATAGCTCTCTTATTTTACACAAGAACTATGAGCTCTTGCAATTGTGATGTACAAAAGAGCTTGACATCCACCTCTTATTTATAGTGGAAGGTGGCGCCCCTATGGTGTGTAGAAGAAGAAAACATTTTCCCAATAAAATAAGGAAAATCAACTAGATTGATTTATCTATTTAATTATAATTTATTTTGCCAATATCTTATATTGATTATAATTATCTTATTACCATAAATCTATTTTTCAAAATCAATTAATATCTTATATTAATATTATGGCAATCTTATTAATTAAAGTGCACAATCCAAGTGTATCTTACACACTTAAAAATGGCGCCCCATTAATCAACTAATTGACTTCCGGAATATTCTTTAATTAATATAATTTGTATATAATTAATATCTTGTATTTTATTTATTAATAATAAATAAATACCACCATATTAATTTACCACTATAACCTTTATAGTCTAGAGATAAACTTTCCTTATTTGGTTATCAACTATAACCGCATTTTAATCCGACTCGATGTTCATATGTGTGTGACCCGATAGGCTTCCGAGTATGTTGGCCGTAGACACAAAGTGCAATTTACTAAAATGCCCTTCATACCTAACGATCACGGGATAGCGTCTAGCAACACACCGTGACCCCCAATTATCGGAAGAGTCAAAAGCAATGACTACTACCTTTCATGTGAAGCGATTCGTGTAACTTACAATCCTATCGCCGTAATAATATCCATACGATCGTATCTCGAGTGTCGGTACATTGATGATCGTATCTTATAATCTGGATATCATGCTCTCTCGGAATAACACATTTACTCCCACTTTGCAAAGATTCTCGAGAGCTAGACATTCCTTATAAGAAGGCCATTTCGGATATTCGATCCCAATCATAGGATACGCGATTCCCGGACGACCAATCATGTATACTCCGCATGCTTCAATATCATACCCAATCACTACCGCATGATCGCCCCGTGGTTAGGAGAAATCTCAATAGTGTCAAAGCATGACAATCCACACCGTGATGCCCTGAAGACTCCGGTCAAAAGGATACACTACTAGAAATTTGGTTTTTAATGAGGAGAATTCTCCTCATTAATTGTCCATTTCTCCTCATTAAAGACTTTTAATGAGGAGAAACCACTCCTCATTGCAGCTTCTCTAGTTAAAGGTATATAATAAGGAGAATTGAATCTCCTCATTAATTATATCATACATTTAATGAGAATATATCCTCCTCATTAAATATATTGTTAATGACGACTAATCTCCTCATTAAAAAGCCATTTACTCTTCATTGGAAAAGGATTCAATATAACACAACTCCTCATTAAAAGACCGTTTGCTCCTCATTAAATCGTGAAATATAAATGATACATCTCCTCATTGTAAGTTACACAATAATATATACAACAATATAAATCGTGAAATGTAAATGATACATCTCCTCATTGTTGCTCCACAACAATGTATACAACGCTAGATTATTTCCAAAAGATAAGCTACATACATATGTATATTTAAAGGATTTCTAATATCACATCCCCGAAAGAACCACATTTCTTTGGTCGTTACTACAAAACACCTTCCAAAATATTCTTACGTACTACAACATCCTAGGATATGATACGATAACAATCCTTTTCATCCGTTCAAAAGCCTCAAAGCCCCGCAAAACCGGCATAAAAATAGGAATAATAAATAAAGAACACATTTATCGACAAACCATCACTTTTTCATCATGAACTTCCAAAACACCATAATGCAACCTCCATGAATTCAAATACGACTAAGCCCACCATACGTAAAAGAAAATCATTTTCATAACAACCTATACATTAAAGACCTCCTTATTTCCCGAAGCCATAATATATAGACAATAAGCACCCGTAGGGACACATTAAATCTGTCCCAAGTTACTAAAAAAGTACTTAAACTACATCAACTAGCAAACTCGGGAATCAACACGTTCGGTCAAGAAAATAGACACCTAATCCACCTAAGTTAAAAGTTGAAATGCGAAATAAGGCAGAGCTTAAAACCAATAGGAAAATGAAGGCATCAAAGGTTTTGAAAATGGCCACTGTCGAAAATAACAAGGCCAAGGACATGATCATGGCTACACAAAAAAAAAAAAATTAAGTTCATTAAGTCCAAAAATAATAACCCACCTTAATGTGCCATCTCTCGCTTGCAATGCAAAGCAAGTTCATCCTTTTCGACACGAGTGTTCTTTTGAGGAACAAGGCCGTGCCGGTTGCCTACTCGGCACATTGATTGAAGTTGCAGGGGCAGTCGTGGCTGGCTGGAGCATTTTATTCTCTAATTCATCAGCACCTATCAATTGGCCTTCCAATTCGTCTAATTCTGCTTCTAATTCATCCTTGAAAAGAAAAAAGAAAAAAAAAAGAAGAGAATAAATATATCTATTGTTTATTAAGATCTAAGGGATTTCGATGGGTACTCTCTTTGAAGCTTAACACGAAGGCATGACCACTTGATTAAAGCAAATTCTATCTCTCGGTAAATGGAGATTCGGATATATATATAGGAATGTAGAATATCATTACTTGTTCATTATCTCAATGGAAAAGAAAATTGTTGATTTGTATTAATTGTCACATCATGAATTTACGAAAGCTTTTCGGCTCACTCATGTTGTACATGTTGCCTCTCGTGTAAATATTTTTTTTAATTGCACCATATTTAGATATAAAGATGAGACCCCTAATGTTGTTGAATCAATAGTAGCCAGAGAAGATTTCTTAAGTCAAAATAAACTGGACACATGGCCTAAAAGTTTTTTATGTTAAAAAGTTCAGAGCCAAACATTCATATTTTAGCAAATCAAAAAAAGAAACAGACTCACAGATTGTAATAAAAAATCTTTGAAGAGAGCAAACAGACTTATATGGCCGGCCACCTATGAAATACTCATAATCTAGTCTAGAAACATAATTTTAGTGTTCCCTTGTTCACAAAAGATCAAACTTCATTCAATATTAAAAGGGGAACGGAGAAACTGAGGTCATATAAGGGCGGGGAAGAAGCAAGTACCGATTGTGGAGACCCATCGCTTTCCTTTACATCATCATCCTCATCCTATGATTGAATATTCATGAGGGCAACAAAACCGATCACAAACTTCACCTTGAGAAGGCAATGGGTTGTTTGGAAAAGCCCGCCACCATGGTTGAGCATACCGTGATGGATTTGATAAGTTGTTCATAACAGTTTCAGTTTGCCTGCCTTCATCTGTGGCAGGTGGCGGCATCCTTCAAATCTCTCTACCTAATAACTAGAAGCAAAACAGCCAAATAGAAAAGTTGATTGCATTTTCTAAGAGCAGAGCACCCCCCCCCCTCTCTTCCCCGTATCTACTCGCCGAACAACCGAATCTCGCTACACGTTCCCCTAATAACTGTATCAAATTTTCCTTTAGTCTAATAACCCATCAGCAACATTGAGACTCCAAGTTATAATAGCAATTACATGAATCAAGAGAATAGAGCTTATATCAAAAACAAATTGATCATATTGGACTAAAAACAAGACTCAAAGCATATTAGCAAGATGACTTTTTAGCTGATGCAAATATAAGACTTGAACTTGATCAAGAATAGTCAGCCAAACTGACTCAAATTCAGATAAAAAGGCACTCAGACTGTAACATATTGTTTCATCACCAGGTTTCCGAAGATCAACAGATATAGCACAATACCTTATGAGCACAGTAGGTTCAGCCACAGAAATTCAGCAAGGCCAAGTAAATATTCACAACAAGTGCGGACCAACAAGCCTAAGTATTCAATAGGATTATTCCAAAGTGAAGCACATCAAGAAACGCAAACAAATGCAGAGTGCTTTAGTGTGCAAAGCAAGAAAGTGTAATGACAAGATGTGCAAGTGTGCAAGGTGTTCAAAGTGCGGCAAGAAGGTGGGATCAAAATTTATCACAAGTAAAATGCCAATGCACACAAAGTTCATAAACAAAACGAGAATCATTGAATTTCTTCACCGATACACCAAAACAAAGGGGTAAAAATAGAGAACAAAAGAACAACTTAGACCTTGAGTAATCTTATTGAAAATGAACAAAATCGAGCTTTAATAGCTCGAATCAAGCACCAAATCGATGAAAGGTCAAGCCTTTCATAGTCCAACCTTCATTAAACACAAAGCCAAGCCTCGAATCAGCATCGTATCAAGAGCAAGACGGCATTTTTTCACAAACGAACCTTCACAGAGACACAGGACAAGAAATCAGGCAGATTTCCGTAGCAAATCAGAGTAATAATTATAAAGAAACGATAATAACAAGAAAACGGGTTCACCTTTATTGTGAATCAATCCAATCAGAGAATGAATGCATCGAATCTGGCCTTCGTGTTAATCCACACGTTGCAGAAACGAAATCCGCATTAAAGCAGGAAGCTTTAAGCTTTGAACTTTCCATAAGAGATTTTCACACATGGCAGCTCGAATAGAGAGTTCAACGCAGCCTCGTTCTAACCAAAACAGATTAAGCACGTGAGACGGATGAACAGAGAGTGAAGAATCAGAAAGCCAATTGCAGAAAATCGGTGCTCTGATTTTGCAGTAATTGCAAAGAAGATTTTGAGGGCAACGTTTCGATTACTGAGGAGTACAAGACGGAGGAGAAAAGTCGGAAAACAGAATGACCAAAGTGTAGAGGATTTTAGGGTTATAAGGTAGAAATAAAAATATATTGACCAACTTTATAAATCCAATAATGAGGAGATTTTTTTATTGTACCATTAATGAGGAGCAATATGATCAACAATGAGGAGAATTGTCATTTGGTCATCAAACAACAATATAATTTAGTTCTCCTCATTATTACTACCATTTAATGATGAAATTTTGACTCCTCATTAAATTCTCCTCATTATAGACCCTTTTTCTAGTAGTGATAATTACACAACCGCCACATAGTGTGACACTTAATGTAAGTGGGTCAGTCTAACGTACGCATTCTCTAATACACGTCCACGTACAGTCCAAGTGTCCATACACTTCGATAGACGAGATCTATCCCTATCTTCTAAAAGATAGAAGACATCCAATACGTGCTAGTCTGAATATACTATCAATGTCCCATTTGATAATATGTAAGACTAGAGACATTTAAGCACCAACCTTGTTATAGTGATTAGAGATCTCATCAACCATAATCACTATCATGGTTTCTCTATCACAGATTGATACTAGGGATGTTACTATATATATACAACAAATAATATGAAGATAAACAATATATAATAACAAAAGTGCTTTTATTAATCATAATAAAGTTATTACATGAACTAAATAGACTGTAAATGACCCGACCCGGTCGGATCCGGTCCAACCCGATTGGGTTTAGGACACCTTTCCAACACTTAGCAACAAGGCGGGCTTTATACCATTCAATAGTACCATTAGTGTGCCTTTTGATGCGGAAGACCCATTTATTACCGAGGACATTCATATGAGGTGAATAAGGGACTAAGTCCCACATATCATTATGAACCAAAGCGTTAAACTCATCTCTCATGGCATCCCTTCATTCATGGGATTTTAGGGCTTCGGTGACGGAGGTAGGTTCAGTGGGTTCAGTAGTGATAAGAAGCGCTTTCGGAAGCGGGTAGCGAATGAAGTCATGGACCATTTCTTGGGCCGAGGGTTATGAGTTTTGGAACGGGTTTGCAACGGATGGGAGGTGGCAGAGGC
Source organism: Gentiana straminea (assembly GCA_036785695.1). Lineage (NCBI taxonomy): Eukaryota > Viridiplantae > Streptophyta > Magnoliopsida > Gentianales > Gentianaceae > Gentiana > Gentiana straminea. The sequence continues at coordinate 26,948,235 of JAVUPR010000061.1, forward strand.
GGTGATGGATCACTCGGGGAGGAAGAAGATGAAGTGTCCGATTGGTGTGAATGAGGTGGGGTGGGAAATGATGGAGTGGCCGATTGATGTGAAGAGGATGGCGGACTAGACAGGGTAGGGGCCGAGGGTACGGGGGGGACTTCTGGAGGTGGGAGTAAAGTGGTAGGAAGAGTAACGAGGGACTGTTCGGTGGAAGATGACAGAGTTTGAGGGGATGTGTAAGGAAAGCATGACTCATCAAAGATAACATGCCGGGATATGTAGATACGACCAGTGGCGAGATCAAGACATTTGTAGCCATAGTGTTGAGGACTGTAGCCGAGGAAGATGCATGTTTTAGAGCGGAAGTTAGTTTTGTGAGCATTATAAGGACGGAGGTGCGGCCAGCATGCACAACCGAAGACACGGAAAAAGGAGTAGTCCGAGGAGCGATGGTAGACCATTTCATAAGGGGATTTGAAGTTCAGAACACGAGTGTGGAGTCGATTAATAATGTAAGTGGCCGTTTGGAAGGCATCTTCCCAATAGGGAAGGGGGAGATGGGAATGGGCAAGTAAGGCTAAACCAGTTTCAACAATTTGGCGGTGACGTCGCTCAACAGCACCCATTTGCTCAGAACTGTGGGGACAGGAAAGGCGGTGTTCAATGCCTAAAGAGGTGAAAAAGTGAAGTAAATGACGATATTCGCCACCCCAGTCAGTTTGGACAGCTTTTATTTTTGTATTAAATTGACGTTCAACATAAGCACAGAACTAAATAAAGGTAGACTCAACATCAGACTTAAGACGCAAGGGATAAAGCCACAAAAACTTAGTATGATCATCCAAAAAACTGACATAATATTTAGAACCATAAATCGAGTCTTCGGCACAAGGGCCCCAGACATTAGAATAAATTAAATCTAAAGGACATGCAGAAGTAAAAGAAGACAAAGGTAAATGTTGACGATGGCTTTTGGCCATTTGACAAGCAACACAAACTGATGTAGGGGCGACGGATGAGGCCGCTATGTTATTTTGACGCAACGCATGACGAAGGACAGGATAAGAGCATGACCAAGACACTGGTGCCATTGAGCGACAGACGAACGGTGGGAAACGAGTGCTTGAGCTGGGAACTGGTGGAAAGTATTGAAGAAGTGGTATAGGCCATCCTTAAGGAAGCCGCGATGGTGGATAAGGCCCGAGTAATCCTTCACAAGAAAATAATTATGGTGAAACTCGAAATAAACATTATTATCCTTAGAAAATTGGGATACAGAAAGCAGATTAGTATAGAGGGAAGGGGAAACGATAACATTATTAAGGACATAAGAATGATGTGGCGTATCAAAAGTAAGAGAACCAAAGTGCGTAATGGGTAAACCTGTACCATCGCCAATATGGAGTTTTTCTGGACCATCATAAGCATCAGCAGATAAATTGAGATTGCGATAATTATTCGTGGTGTGGTGAGATGCACCGGTATCCGCAATCCAATCATTATTGACAGCATGCCCTGTATGTGAATAATTCACACGAGGGGGTGGGGGAGGTGCAAAGTTTGAGTCGAACATGTACCAACCGTGTGGCCAATTCGGTTGCACAACTGACATGAAAGCTGCATGGAAGGAGGGCGGCCGGAAGAGTTCGGGCTGGACGAGCGCTGGGAAGGAGGATAGGGCGGAGCAGGAGAGTAACCGGACTGAGGTGGGTAACCTGCTTGGTAATTTCCACGACCATGACCACGATTATTGTGCCCCCGACCTCGATTATTAGATGAACCACGGCCTATGTTAGGGTGACCAGCCTGCTGTGCGGATGTGGTCAAGTTCGCCGTCGGAGTGGCTGAATTAGAAGCTGGGACGGGCTGAATTTGCTGGGAGGATTGATTATGGTTTATACGCGCTTCGGTTGTGAGCATCATAGAGTAAATTTCATCAAGGGAATAATCTGATTTGGTAGACAAAAGCGTGACCAATGAATCATAGTCTGAACCGAGCCCGGCTAAGAGATATACAATAACATCGTCCGGTGAAAGTGGATGTCCGGCGAGGCTGAGTTCATCCGCAATATTTTTGATTTTCAGAAAATAATCAGTAGCCGAGAGAGAACCCCTGCTGGCCGATGCTAATTGGGTTCGAAGATGAACAATTTTTGCTCGGCTCTGAGATGAGAAGCTGGTATTCAATGCGGTCCAGATTTCGGCGGAGGTGGCGGCGCTATACACCTGAGAAAGAACATCCTCCGATAGGGAGGAGGTGATCATACTTAATATCAAGCTATCTTACTTCAACCAATGCTGATAGTCCGGGTTCGGTTTGGTGATGCCTTCTTCCACAATCGTTTTAGCAGGTGGGGTGATCGTTCCATCAACATACCCCAAGACGCCTTGTCCACGCAAATATGGAAGAATTTGTGCCTTCCATAACGGAAAATTCTGACGAGTAAGCTGGATAATTTGAATAGAAGACGAAGGTGTGAAGGTCGGATAGAGAGAGGATAGTATAGAACTAGATTCAGCGAGAGCAGAGGTGGGAGTTGTATCACCGGACGCCATGGTTACCGGCAAAATGGTTGCTGTAAGTCGGTTTTTTTTTGTTGTTATTTGGGAAGGGGAGCAGGAATTTGTGTAGAGAAGAAAAGGAGATATAGATCTAACCGGAGCGGGTTTTTTTTTTTTTTTTTTTTTTTTTTTAAGACGAAAGAAGAAGAACGAGCAGGTAGGTTTTTTTTTTGTTGGGAAGAAGAGAAGGGGCGATTATGGGAGGGAGGGAGGGAGAAACCACGAGGGACGAGTAGTATGGCTCTGATACCATATTGAAACGTAAACAATGGATATTTTCCATTAATTGAATCATTGTTACAATGAGTTGTTTATATAGATACATATAAGGGTAAAACTGGAACACGAAAATAATACACAAGAAACCCTAAACTTGAGTAACAAGTTGCGGCTGCTGGGCTTCATCAGAGGTGCCATCAATAGGTAATTTGTTAGGTTGACTTAATGTTAATTTTATTTTATATCTATGATGCAATTTTGAATTTTTACCAAAGAGTAAATAAAGTGGTGATTTTCATATATGATGGATGGTAATGAGTATGAGTATGAATCTGTCCCAGACATATAGCAACATTGAACGAAGTAACATATTATTTACATAGAAAAAGGTTAATGTAGGTTCATGTTTAAATGTTATATGTTTTATAACAATAGATTATAGATCTAATTACCATAAGATAAATTTTCTTTTAAATTGTTCTACGTGAACGGGTTATTATTCATGTTATTTTGACCTTAAGCATGCCACTATTTATTGTACATAGTACTTCACGTTTTGGTCCTTCGAATAAGAATTAAAGATATTAAGAACCATTTATTTTCATGATTGTTTTAGTTTTGTATGTGGTTAAATTTAAATGTGTTTTTCAATGCCAATTTTCTATGGGAAATAAACATCCATAACAATGTGTTTGCATAAAGATAGTTCTACAACAATTTCAATTGATATTCTCAATTTTTTTGAAAAATGATGATACTGGAATTCTTGTAATTCTAACACAATTCTTTAAACAGTTAGCTAAGATTATTTATGTTTCATCAATATGATTGAGAATTGTTTAAATTAAGATATAAAAATCTGATTTATGATCATTTCTTTTAAATCAGCTTTACAATCTGCTTGTGATATATATACTCTTGAATAAGATTGTGTTCATTGACTTGACCATTTTATATATGTGATAATTGAATAATGTGACAATTCAAGTTTTTTTCCTTTCTATATTATACTTGAGACGGTGAATCTGAGTTTTTGTTTACTCTATTGTTTTTGCACTTGTTAACGAGTTTGACACTTTGATTGCAAATTCAAATGTCAAAGTTTGTTACAGTAATGAATCTCCCTAAGTGATTTTATCGTGTAGTGCCTTGAATTAGTGAACTAAAATATTATCTATTTGAATTCCTATTTTATTATGAGATTACTACTCAGCTTGGTTATACTTAGTTTTACAACTTATTTGAATCTTGATTATACTGTGTGTAAAAACTTGCTTGACTGAAGTTGCAATATGCTATACTTATACTGAAAGCTTTTTTTTAGAACATATAAGTAATAAATTGTTTTACTTCCACGATTCAATTTATACTAGATCCCTTTGAATATGATCATACAATAAATACTTGAATATGATCATATATTGAATAATGATTATGAATTTATTGGTTATTATGGTTGTAACCATTCTTCATGTGAGAATCTCACTAGAATTGGGTTGGCTATTCATGAACATTGGCATAACCGGATATAGTGTATCCTTAATTGTTAGAATTGATATAATATATCTCTAAAGGAGATAATATTTCTCCCTGAATCGGAAAATATTAAAGAAGTTTGTTGATACCCGTATAAGAGGATCTCTAACAATAAAATGTTGAATCCGTCACGGGTTATTGCAAATTTTCTAGCTACAGATTGTGAAAAAGTGTTGCATGAGAATAAGGGGAGAAACATCCATTATGAATTATATCTCGTGACAAACAAACATTGACGTATATGAACCATGAATTCATATATTATTCATTGACATAAAACCCACGAAGGGTAGATTTTATGCATATTTGAATACATCAAATATTTTTCTAAGAAAATGGATAAATGAACCAAAAGTTCAATGTCTCATTCTACTGATTTCTCTACATATGATGTATAATTTGAACGATTCTTGAAGAATCCGAAATCACATAGTGGTATATAAAGTATATAAAGAGCAAGAGAGGTAATGTTTTCAAAAATCTCATATAATGAGATATTTTAATGAAACCACTATGTTTTAAATATGTATATCGCTTTAAGCGAAAAAAAAGAGCATCAAGGTATAGCTCGGTGAAACATGTTTGATGAAGATCGAGTCTCGGCATTAGGGGGAGATACAGAAAACCTCATGTTAGAATAAAAGAATGCCGATAAATTTTAACAATATAAACGATCTTCCACGCATCAGTTTAACTGAACTGTGAAAATAATTTTACTTGTAGTATTTAGCAAGTAATTTGCCAGATGCCTTAATTAAATAATAAGAGTGACCATTTATAAATACACCAAAAGCATTATTGATAATATTTCTCTACGACTGAAGCGTAGAAAACCAATCGGTGTAAAAGATAAAAAACCACGGAAAATGAATTCATATTCAGTCACTAATGAAATCTCGTAAAGAGATTTGTCTTGAAGACAAAAACCCCAAAAATAAAACTGCACGTGCATCAAATGATTAAATATTGAGGTTGCGTAACAACCAATCCATACATTGATAAGGAATTGATTTATGCTAATATCAAATTAGCAATGAATTTTATGGGAGAAATTTATAAGAAAATATAATAGTCGTCGACGACATGTTTGCCTCTTTAATTGCTATTATTATATCTGGATCAAATACCTAAGTCATTAGCAGAGTGTCAGAAACAATCAGACTAGGTAAAAATGAAATAAGCAATTGAGGTTGAGTTTGAATTGGAAATATTTGTTTGCTAATGATCAAATATATTCTCCCATTATAGATAATGTTATGTTCCGCTAACTAATATATCTGACAGTAATTTTGAGTTTTCATATGTCATGACTGCATATTTATGGGTCGTTTGACATTAATATTGATTTGAAAATCCTTGGTGGATTTCAGAAACGAATTAAGATGATAATCGCAACATGCATACTGTTAAGTTAAAAATGTCGTTAACATTCATGTTGAATGTAATATGGCTATAGTATAGTTCTATTGAGGAAGGAATATATATAAGTAACTCAAACATAATGTCATGAATTTATAGCACTACGACGTGTGAGAGTGGAAATATATGCATGCAATTGCGATTGTATTACTTTGCCCATTGTTTTTATGATTATAGTGCTGACTGAGTTCCACGTGTTGCATGAATGAGTAGTGGGCATGGCAGTATTTAGCCCTTACGTTCAATTATCTAAATAAAGTCTAGAAGAGACAAATATACAAAGTACGCTCTATAACAATCTAGAAGAATTGTTCACTAAGATCATTCCTACATCTGTTCTAGAAAAAATATGTTTATAGTACTGGAATGCGTACATTAGAAAGATTGTTGTTGTCAGGGGGAGCGACAACTTCAAAACTATTTTAAGTATTTGGTCTTAAAATCAATGAATGTACTCTTTTTTCCTTTAACCAAGTTTTTCCCACAGGGTTTTTTTAGTTAAAGGTTTTTAACGAGGCAGTCAGTGCAACACATAAAAACGCATATGGCATGAACTATTTACCTTGTCTAGTTTTTTCCCACTGAGTTTTTCTAGCAAAGTTAATAGTATACGACATATACGTTATGCATCTCAAATTGAGAAATTAATTCAGCCACATAATAGACTTGCAAAAGAATGGGGAAATTGATGTGCAACAGATTCGATCAACCGACAACCTGACGGATTTATTTACTAAGACATTGTCAACTGCCACATTCGAAAGACTGGTGAAGAGCATTGTGATGCGACGTTTGAAAGACCTTAATTGATGTTTGGTTCAGGGGTAGTAAATCAACATAAGATAAATATGTACTCTTTTTCCTTAACTAAGATTTTTTCCCACTGGGTTTTTTCTTAGTAAAAGTTTTGATGAGGCATATCATATCTATTGTTTGTTGAATAATAGATATCCAGGGGGAATGTTATAAAAGATAATAATATGTTTATCTATTATTCAATTAATTACAAGATTTTCTGGTTTATCTATTGTATTGTATTCACACTGTAATCTCAATTATAAATACTCCATGATACCAGTGAAATAAGACACAAGCATTTCTCTTTTCTCTTCAGTACTTTGTTCATGTTCTTTCTTTTATTAGTTTCATAATAACAAGCCTTACTAATTTTTATTTTTTTAATTTAAGAAAGATAAAAATGAATATAAAATACACTATTTAGACATAAAAGCGCAGTTTAAAAAAATGTCAATTTTAGGGAAAAATTTTGGGTGGTGTGTCCGCATCGTGCGGATATACCTATTTGTCTTTAAAACACCCGAGTTTTTCAGAGTGTTTTGAATTTTAGAAAATTTACACATAAAAACACGGGTGTTTTTAAGTAAAAATAGGTGTATCCGCACCGTGCGGACACACCACCCAAAAAATTTCCCCAATTTTAGGGGAACCCTAGACCATGCCCTCACAAGTCTACCCTATAGACGCACTTATAAAATATTCATATACATACATCTGAATTTATCATAGTCCTGTATCACTTGACATGTAAACTATGTCAGAATCAATATTTTAAAAAAAAGTTGGTTATCCAATAAAAAATAGTCTTTTAAAATATAAATTCTATACGATAAATAATAACCGATGCACCTAAATTTATTTGTGATGTAAAATAAATGTTCACCTAAATAAATTTATATATGGGGTTAGGGTTAGTGTAGTAGTTGGGTGACTTGACTTATAATGATTTGCTTTATTATGCTGGATTTAATAAATATATAAAAATCCAGTGATTTAACCCCACAGCCTAACGACCCTAACCCACATCTGTCTTTGTAATACCTTTAAAAAAAAAGAATGTCGGTGGTGGGTAAACGAATCTGGATCACACAGTTTAAATTTAATTTTAAAATATGTTAAAGTATCTCATATTGGAAACTTATGATTGTGTAATCCACCATATTAAAAATCGACTTCCCTCACCTCATAACCTAGGTTTTGGGGTTGAGACCCCTCCTCTTATATGTGTTTGAGCCCAGATTTCTACATAGTATCGGAGACACCCCTTTATTATGTAAGTGTTGGGCATTTTTGTTGGCCTTGAGAGTGCCCAGTGCCCACACTTGAGGGGCGTGTTAAAGTATGTCACTTGTGATTGTGTAATCCATAATATTAAGAGATGAACTCCCTCACCTCATAACCTAGGTTTTAGGGTTATGTCCCTCCTCTTATATTTGTTTGGACCCAAATTTTTACAAAATTAAAGATCCGTATCATACCACATGGATACACTCTGCATATGACGGTGCATCCAATAACTTCCCCTAAAAATTACTAAATTACTAATATATTGATTCCCAATTATCTATTTTACAGTAAGCATAAACAAGTATTTGATCAAATCACAACAATACAATATAAGGTTTTTTTGTCATTTCAAACGGTTAAGAAAACCTAATAAATGAGTTATTTTTTAACATTTCAATGTAAAAAATTGTATTGTTGTTTGAGACTGACTAATAATATTGTATTGTTTAGTGTGAATGTGAAAACAATGCATCTAATATTGTATTGGAACGTGAGAATGACTTATATTTTGAGATACCACCAAAAGATTAAAAAGACTTATATTGCGGGGACGGAGGAATATCTTTTATAATTGTGGCGGTAATATTTTTCAAACTAATAAAACCACATGTAATCACATGCATTAATCTATTGGACTGGTAATCACATACATAAAATACTCCATTTTAAGCATAGTGGCTAATTAAAAGATCTAACATGACCAATTTATGCATTTTTAGACGACAGAAAAATATTATCAAAAAAAAAAAAAAAAATATTATCTAACAAAAAAAGAAGACAGAAAAACATTCAAAAAAAAAAAGAGAAAAAACATTAACATCTCTATGAAGAAATTAAAAGAGGTGAAGAGTTTAATTTAAAGTATAATAATAGCTGCTATAACAGTGCAAGATTTCTCATCCCCTAATTACACCAACATCATCAAGTTCTTCATAAAAAATATACTGCCAAAAACAAAAACATCTTGATTGACCAAAATACCCACAGTTTACTTTTTTTTTAAGGCTAAAAAATACAACAAAAGAATGGGTATATTCGGCCTAAAACAAAACAAAAATTATATATATAATGTATATAAGAAAAAAAGAAAGATTTAAGCACCAGTAAAATTCTTGATTCATCTAATTGTGTAGAGGATCTGGGCAGCTGGGAATTTCCCTCTTGATATCTTGCAGAGTACCTTTCCGACTATTAACAAGATCCGAAGCCCTTTTCTTGAAATAATTTCGAAACCTATCCGCCTCCTCCTTCACCGATTTCGACGTCTGTAAATTTGTCTCCGAAGCCCCTCTACTTTCTGGAAATACACGAACAGCCCCAACTTTATTATTTTCGCTCTGCATCAATGATATAATCAGAAGACCCACAAATGAACAATACACAAACAGCCTTCTACTACTGCCGCCGGAAAATGACATCACAGCCGGGAAATCTACATAAAGCGGCGAATGTTTATGAACTCTCCTCCGGCGATCCTTTTGATTTTTTTTTTGGGGGGGGGGGGGGGCTTAATTTGTACTAGTATTTTTGTGAGTTATTGAGGGGGTAAGTAACAAAAACTACTACTACTGTGGAGTATTGAATTGAATTGAAGTGACAGCTTATGTTTTCACATACAGAGAAATGGAAATTATTGGGTAGTACATATAATAATATTACACCAATTTATATACATTATTAGTACTACTACTAGTACTATATAAAGTTGGGTCCATATAATATTACAAATAAGTCCTTATTACATTAATTAATGCAAACAGAAAAAGTCCAAAACGAATGCTAAATTTCAGGAGGAATGGTAGTGTTTTGAACTATATATGTCAAGACAATCTTCACCCATGCGAAACAAAAGCTACAAATTACTTACTATAAAAGTGTACCTTTGATTTATATTGGTCATTGTTCTTTTCAAATTTCAATGGTGTGTCAATTAACAAGTTGTTATATATGATGAATGATTTAGAATCAATTAAATACAATTGAAGTATATGAAAGCCCCCTCACACCCCGGGGGTCTGTTCGAGTTAAATGATCGAATCATACAAGATCCGGTCAACTGCTTAGACCGTCGTAATCGTTTGGTCTAAAATGGTTAGCTCGAATTGATAAGATATTTATTTATCACACATGAGCTTCCCCCACAACCAAGTGGTGTCCGAGAGACTCTTTCCTACTGGAGGAATCTAGAGGTGGTCCCCCACCGTCTCTCACGGTGTGTCACATAGTCTCGTCTGGTAGTCGGCCCTATTACCAATTGTAACGCCTCCAGACCCTGTGAATCTAGAGGTGGCCCCCAATGTCTCTCACGGTGTGTTACTTAGTCCCATATTAAAAGGCTAACCCGACTTGACAATACATTTATTTCTCACACATGCGCTTCCCCCACAACTAATATGGTGTCCAAGACTCGTTCCTACCAAAGGAATGTAGAGGTGGCCCCCCACCATCTCCCAGGGTGTGTCACTTAGTCTCGTAGTTATGACTGACCCGAGTTAACAAGACATTTATCTCCAGGGCCGGCCCTCCCCTAAGGCCTTCGAGACCCGGGTCTTAGGCCCAATTCTGTCGGGAGGCCCAACGGTACATGTTTCGCTAAAAGAAAAAAAAAACCGTGTAGATTTAATCCGATCCAACCTAAAAAAATATGTTAATTTTCTTTTTTTGGTAGAGCGCCCAAATTTGTTTTTATTCTAATTGATAAAGCAGGCCCTAATAAAAAAAATTTACTTCGACCCAAAAAAAAAGATATATACAAACAAGTTTTATTAATTTTTTGCATATACGGATGTTAAAAATGCGATAAGTGTTGGAAAAAATGTAGTACTTAGGATTTGACAGAGAATTAGAAACTCGAGCACGTTAATAACGTTGTCTTTTAAGAGATGTTTTGTCCAACACGATTTGTCACTAATGGATCAAATGAAAATCTCTTTCGGGATACGATGGGGGTGTTTTGATTCAAACATGACTTGTTTGAATCAAACCCGAACACTCAAAGTTTTTCTAATGATGTTGTCAAATTTATGGATTTTCGTCTTCATACTTATGTCTTTTATAGGTTGCAAGTACCCCGTATAAACGAATGGATGTACTCCTTGCACCGGATGAAAGCATGCAACCCTTACACAAAATGGTAAGTACATATCGCCCGAAAATGCGTGTATCGAAAATGCATATCCCTTCGTGAACCGATGCATGCATTGATTTAGGTTTCGGGGCGTTGCCCCCGACCCCCCCACGAGTTGGCGCGCCCCCTCGACCCCGCGGCGGACGCCCCCCCCTCGACCCCTGCGATAACATTAATTCGTACGGCAACTCGTAGCAAACGTTAACCAAAATATTTATTTATGAAAAAATATCTAACAATAAGTATGTTTTAAAAAAAAAAAAAAAAAATCAACTAGTAGCGTTGTTTATTCTCACACGCGCTTCACCCACAACCAATGTGGTGTCCCAGACTTGTTCCTACTATAGGAATCTATATGGGCCCATCGTCTCTCATCGTGTGTCACTTCCCGTCTGGTAGCTATCTTGATCAAAAAATATTAGCGTAACGCACCTGCAGGTTAATGAAGTTATATTCGGTCAATTGTTTAGACCGTCATCCTCACTTGATCAAAAAATATTAGCATGAGTTGACAAAATATTTATGTCTCAAATGTATAATGAGGCAATGCATTTCCCCACAATCAATTTTGGATATTAGAGGTATACATGACATTATCTATTGATGCAATAGGAAATACATCGACTATATAGAGTAGGTCTTGTAAGAGATAGACTAAATACAAGATATATTTTATGATTCGGCGGGTAATTTGATTATTATCATGCATTATAATTACATTTTTATTTTTTTGTATCATGCACACAATTATTAGGTGAATGAAGATAAAAATATATAATTATAAGATACTTTCTGTTCCGAAATAATTGAGATAGTTGCTAAAAACACGCATATTAAAAATGTGAGTTAATTTTTTAATTTGAATGCCAAAATAACTACAAAAAACTTGTAGTCTATAATTAATACTTCCTCCGTTCCACAATAACTGAGGCAGTTGCCAAAATGTTTATTCCATTTTATATGAGGCAGTACAATTTCCCATGCAACATTTATTGTCTTTTTACTTGATTTACCCTTATTTATTACATTAGGAGATATAAAAAGCAATGCCACATTAATTATATCCAAGTGCAATCTAGTCATTTATTATAAAAGTTAATTCATTAACTCACATCCTTAATATGCGTGATTTTGACAACTGCCTCAGATAAATTGGAACGGAGGGAGTATAATGTTGTATTTATTTTCTCACTCTTTAATAAATAAGGGTAGATGTAGGAAGAACACAATAAATGCTTCATTTGGAATATAACTGCCTCAGTTATTTTAAAACAAATATTTTTAACAATATTTTGGAATGGATGGTCTATAAGCAAACTAAGAGAAAGTTACTGGGTGCACCCACAATATACGGAGTGCACTAATATGAGAAAATATATATTTTTATTTTTAAACTGAATTCAAACAATGTTATTCAGACTTATTTAAATGTCAAGTCGATGCAAAGTGGTCATAGCACCCAATAACTTTCCCAAAGTGAGATGGAGAGGGTCAATGGAGAGGTCGGATAAAATTTGTTATAAATACAAGGGTCAATGGAGAGGTCGGATCGGGTGGAACTTTGACCGACAAAGTGCGCAAAACTTTCAAATGTTGGAAATTGGAACATGGATTAAGCCTTTCAGCCTAAGTATCGTCAAAAAAGGCTATCAAAAACAAAAAAGGTTTTATCCTCAAAAAAATAAAACAAAAAGGTTTCTTCCAAAAGGTTTTTAGTACGTCATACTCCTTCGGTCTCTTTATTTTTTATATCTAATTCTCATAAGTGACGGATTCAGAAATTTTGTTCACCGAGGTCCGTAAATAACTAATAAAATACATAAATTTTTTTAGAGGGTCCGAAATATTTTTTTATATGTAAAATGTAAAGTCTTTTTTTTTAGTAGGGTCCGTGGACCCATTGTTGTTAAGGTAGATCCGTCTCTGATTCTACTCATACAATAATTTACGTGTAACGAGTAACATAATATGATTTTATATTATTAATCATCATTATCAATAAGTTCTACTACCTCCGTCCCAAAATATAAGTCATCCTAGACTTTTAGATTTATCTAATAAAATAAGACATTCTACGTTACTAATGCAATATTTAGTGCACTTTTCTATATCTTACCCCTAATTTATTATGAATCCAACTACATTTCATTACTTAACAACTATTACATTGATGATAATCGAGGGGTATTTTAGAAATTTACTATTAAATTTATGACATTCAACCATTTACTATTAGTCGCGAACGGAGGTAGTGGTCGAATGTCGTAGATTTGAAGGTTAATTCTCTAAAATACCTCTTAACTATCATTAATGCAATAATATTTTTTTTTGGGGGAAATGCAATAGTTATTAAATAATGAAAAGTAGTTAGATTCGTAATAAATTAGGGATAAGATAGAGAAATTGACAAAAAAAAAATATGCATTGGTAATGTAGATCGACATATATAGTGGGAGAAACTAAAAATCTAGGAAGACTTATATTTTCGGACGGGTGTAGTAATTCTGAGTTGTTGAGCAAGTAATATTACTTTTTAACTACTAGTATCACTTCAATTTATTTTATTCAAATTTATCTAGTATTAATTTAGAAAATGAATTGAACATTAGATATTCTTTTTCTGTAACGCACCGCTTCTAGATATCGAGAACAGATCTACATCTATAAAGCGGAAGAGTCATACCCTAAAAAACAAGCATAGATCCTCCCCAGATCGCTCCCTAGGTTGCGAATCCGTCGGATCCGTGACTAGCACTCATAGAAAATATAAAAAAAAGAAAGAACAAACTTATCCAGAAATGAAACGGTCGCCACATGACTTTTAGAGAATACCTTAAAACCTACGTAAATATGACGTCATATCATAGTATTAAAAAAGACATGGAGGAAAGAAACATGCAGAGACGTGGGAAACATACCATCAAGATCTTCCATCAAACACCATCAAGAAAAGCACCACTGCTCTCAAACGAGAATCATGAATATGTGAAACAAATACTAGAATCCAAAAAAGAAAACTTCCAACTACTTGGGACACACGTCTTTTTCAAGGGATATAATTACTAAAAACAATCTACAAAAACATAAAAGACTTCATATCTTCACTCAACTGCATATCTTCTTATTTCAAATAAATTAGTAAGTTCATGCATGAGTTTGGTATGCATAAAAGAAGAAAAAATAGATTCATGTTTGTCAAATGTCGGGAGACATGACATGAATTTACTATGCCTAGTTTATAAGACAAGTTGAAAGCATATACTTGATACATAAGGAAAACTACTTTAAAAACACAACTTGAACGATGCATGGAAAACATGCCTATTAACCAGGGACGGCCCTATAGTGAAGCGAAGGAGGCGACTGTCTTAGGCCCAACGATACCGGAAAGTCCAACATTATATGTTTCGTTAAAAGAAAAAAAAATCGTGTATATCCACTCCGATCCAACCTAATATATGTGTTAAAATTTTATTTTATTTGAATTGATAAAGATCCAAAAAAATTTACTCGAACCAATAAAGGCCCAAAAAAATTAGACATACAACAGGGCTAGACCGGCCTTAGGCCCTAAAAAGGCCAGGCTGCTATTAACTACTTCCATGTTCATCTTGCACATACTTGTTCGGTTTCATTAACTACTTACTTATCATGTTCATGTTTTGTCATGTTACATATCATGTTCATGTTTCTTGTCATGTTCAAGCTTAACACATAAAATCAGTTATTTCAGGGTACAACGCAACAATGAAAACCCACCATGAAGGCCATGGTGCAACTTGGGTAATATGAATAGCAACAATATCCCATGCGACATATGCGATCATGATATTCTTGTAATATATTGAGTTCAATAGGGGTAATTAAACTAGTCATACATCCAATACGATCCGTGGGTCGATCGAAGTACTTTTTTAATACATTGCGGGTAAGTAACTGCACCGCACCAAGACTATCCGAGAAACATATAAAGCACATAGGAGCACATAAGGCATATCGGATCATGTTTAAGCCATATTCTAACTTATGTGATCCTTCAAAGGCCAAAAAAAATTACCAAACTACCAACCTATCTTCACTACTCGTAACAAAAACAATTTTCTGAAAATTCTTGAAAACAAAGCATACTTGAAAGTACAACGTGTAGCACATAATAGTCACATAAACGGAATCAATAGCTGATCCTGGATGCTGCTTGGCTCACTGCAGCGGGGGTTAAGGCCGCTGATGCATACTTGGAAACATTCTGGGTTCAACTTCTTATTTTTCTGCATCCAGCATAATGCAGTACAAAATCCTAAACTACCAGCACATTCTCCAGAAAAATGAGAAAAACAACAGCTTTAACATAAAAATAGGTTCCAGTTTTTGATAAGAAGATCTCTTTACCTTGAAGATGAACCGAGCTACAAATAGACAACAACTAACCCTCGCTTTCACGAAAATCTACAAACAAGTTGCATATTCTAACACGAAAACTATGATAAAGCAAGATTAAAACTAAGATCCTAATAAAAGTCTGACTTTTACCTTCAAAAGACGCTTCTAGATTTGAACCTGCTTCCGGGACCGAATTGAACTCAGCATTATGATCTGCGAAAACAAAAACGGCAATGTCAGACAATCCTGTCGAACATCGAAGGTGCAGCCGAGGCGGGTATGCCCAACCCTCCAGACACGAAAACGCAAACCTTAACGACGAAACAACAAAAACTTGACAGAGCCTTAACTCCCTGAGACGGAACCCTACCTCGCATAGGTGGACGACTCGAACTTCAAAAAACCGGGAAGAACACAAAACTCACAAAAACCGAGAAGGGTATCTAGGAGCCCTTTTATAGACTCTTAACGACCTTATGTCTGTTTTCCAATTATATTGGGAAAAGAAAACCTAGAATAAAAGAAACAAAAAAAGCTATTTCGAAAAGGCTAAACTACCGTTGCTAAGATGTAATAGATTTTAAATTTTCCGTTTTTACTCTCATTCTATTTAAAAAATTTAGACATTTTTTACATTACAATATACATAATGAATAAAGAAAGAAAATTGAAAAGTAATTTGACTTAAGTGGTAAGTGCCTTAAAAATGTCTAGGGAGTTCATAGGTTAGATTTTCTTTTGAGGCGATAAGTTGAAAGATCTCTAGGCTAGACCTTACCTCTCTGATTTTACCCATGAGTAAGAGTCAGATTTCGAAGGCACGACCCGTGTTGAACTCTTGATTAGTCGAGTTAGTTGGTCCCGGATTCCGAGGCTTTATAATTTTATTATTATCTTAGTTTTCTTTTGCATATTTGAATATCATTTCAAAAGTCATCTTGACATATAAAGTCAATATTGTATTCCTTTTATACTTGTACATATAATTGTGACATGTTACAGATTTATACAATCTTCATGCATGAAAAGAATTGATATTTTGAACTCATTCCCATATTAACTTTATTACTTTAAATATTCTAGAGTTGTTAATCCGGATAAGGCAATTTAATAATCAGAACATATTATTTCAGCTATGGACTTCAAATAATTTAAAACAAGTTTAATACTGAGAATAACATTTTGTGTGATGTGATAAATACAGTTGACGATTCTGGATATCGTTCAATATCAATTCCGGGTCGTGATTACTTTTATTGCAACTAATTCAAGAATAATTCGACAGAGGGACAGTGTTTGGGAGTATATTTAGACTGAGTCTGGGTTATTTTCCCAAGTTGCCTACGTATCATGTTAATCAATTAGGAATCATGTCGACCGTAGTTCTTAGGATTGTTTATATAGAGGGCCTTACGCCCTAGGCATGCCTGTGCCGAATCCTTCAAGGACTCAATGTTAGTTTTGGTGACTTGATCTTTAAACTGATGAATAAACTGGTGGAACTAATCTGGAAAACTGAGACTGAGAATGATGGCCAGTTCAGTTAAGTATATTCAATTCTGTGAAAGTCAGTTTGATGAAGTGCAACTGAGTTCCTTCTGAAGTCAGCAGTCAGTTTTGGTCTGCTGGGTTTTGCTGAGAATAGCTGAGTTCTACCTCTGGGCAGTTGATTACAAGTCTGGTGGATAACATCTGAAGCTGGGGTCCACATCTGGGGTATTTATGACAATTCCGACAAAGATATTTGGCGGTTAGGGTTTGAATTTGTGCCTATAAATACCAATGTTGTAATCAATACAAGAGTGTGTCTTTCACTTTGGGAGGAATACCTTGTAACTTTGTGCATAATAATATATCTCCTTTTCTGTCAGTGGAGTAGTCGGCACAACGCCGGAAACCACGTTAAATCACTGTGTTCTCTTTGTTTCTGTGTTTTATCAATTCCGCCATTCTTTACATTTGCATTGCTTCTGTTTTAGTCTTTCTTAAACTGCAAGCTTCTCATCTGTGGTTTAACAAACTGGTATCAGAGCTTCAAGTTCAAGATTCAGAGAGTTGCAGGTTGAACATAGTTGATATTCACCAACACCGGTGACCGGTGCTAGGATTTTGTGATCAAAGGTTTGTTCTTTAATTAGAATGATGTCAGCAATGAACGTGAAGATTGATAAATTTACTGGGAGGAACAGTTTTAGTTTGTGGCAAATCAAGATACGGGCCTTGTTAAAGCAACAAGGATTGTGGACTCCTTTATCTGATAGAGAGGATGCCAGTTCTGCAGATTATGCCAGTCTGGAGGAGAAAGCACATTCTACCATCATGTTGTGCTTGTCTGGTGATGTTATCACAAAAATTGCCGATGAAGACACCGCTGCCAAGTTATGCTTAAAGCTTGAAAGCCTGTATATGACTAAGTCATTGACCAACAAGTTGTTGCTGAAGCAGAGGCTATTCAGCCTGAGGATGCATGATGGACTCAACTGAGAGATCACCTTGATCAGTTGAACACAATATTACTTGATCTCAGGAATATTGATGTTAAGATTGAGGATGAAGATGCTGCTTTGATTTTGCTGGTATCAATACCAGCTTCCTATGAGAACTTTGTGCAGTCCTTCATAGTTGGGAAGGATACAGTTGCTTTAAAGGATGTAAGGTCAGCTTTGCATGCCAGGGAGCTGAGACATAAGGCGGTGGGCGGACAATCGGGTCGCTTGACGGCGATAGTCGTAGTAACAACGGTGGAAATGAGCATGGCCAGTCTAGGAAGAAAAGTTCCAAGAAGACAAAGTCCAAAGGCCCTAAATCCACAGATGTTTGCAATTACTGTAAGGAGCAGGGACATTGGAAGTCCAATTGTCCAAAGAGAAAGAAACAGCAGGAGAACAGTTATGGCACAGCTGTGTGGCAACTGAGCATGATTCAGATGAGGACATAGTTCTAGTGGCAGGAGAGTCAGCACATCAAATTGATGTGTGGATTCTGGACTCTGGAGCATCTTTTCATATTTGCCCTCACAGAGAGTGGTTTTCAAGTTATCAGCAGATGGATCGTGGTCACATATCTATGGCTAACAACAACGTCTGCAAGGTAGTTGGGATTGGCTAAGTTCAGTTAAGGACAGAGGATGGAAGATTCTGTAAACTGCGTGAAGTTAGACATGTTCCACAAATGACCAAAAACTTGGTATCCCTCAGTTCTTTGGACAGCATGGGATTCATTTTTAAGAGGGAAAGCGGTGTGCCGAGTGTCGACAAAAACTCAGTTGAGGTTCTCAATGGAATCAAGAAAGAGACTCTGTATATATTACAAGGGTCAGTTGTTGCTGGTTCTGTTGTTATGGCATCTGCTGAGATTCATCAGTCATAGCTTACAAAACTGTGGCACATGAGACTTGGCGATGGGTGAAAAGAGGATGCAGATTCTTTCTCAGAAAGATCTTCTTGGGGGCTGTAAGGTCAATAATCTGGACTTTTGTGAGTATTATGTGTTTGGGAAGCTTCATAGGAGCAAGTTCTCAAAAGGGATACACAACACAAAGTCATCACTTGATTACATTCATTTTGATTGTTGGGGGCAATCAAAGGTGGAGTCATTCGGTGGTCACAGATATTTTGTGTCCTTTATTTATGACTATTCAAGGATGACTTGGGTGGTGATGATGAACACAAAAGTGAGACATTCAAGAGCTTCATGCAATGGAAAGCTCTAGTTGAAAATCAGTTGGGGAAGAAGATCAAGAAGCTTCGTATAGATAATGGTTTGGAATTCTGCTGGACTAAGTTTGGTGAGTTGTGCTGAAATGAGGGTATTGCCAGACATCGCACATTCAGGAATACTCCTCAGCAGAACGGGGTAGTTGAGAGGCTAAATCAAACTCTTCTAAAGAGGGCAAGATGCATGCTCTCTCATGCTGGTTTGTCAATGAGATTTTGGGCAGAGGCTGTAACCACATCTTGTTACTTAATCAACAGGAGTCCTCGCACAGGGATCAGTCTCGAAATACCGGTTATGAAGATGTGGTCAGGCAAGCCTGCTGACTACTCATTTCTAAGGGTATTCGGAAGCACAGTTTACAATCATGTCAATGAAAGGAAACTGGAACCAAGAGTCAATAAAGGAGTGTTTGTGAGGTATGGAGATGGAGTTAAGGGTTATAGAAATTTGTCATCAGTAGAAAACAGAGTTATTCTCAGCAGAGTTACAGTTTTTGATGAAAATTCTATGCTCAGTTCATCAGTGGGGGGATAACTGAAACTGAAACCAGTGCTGAAACTGAGAAAACTGACAGTAAGGTGGAGCTTCATGTGGAGTTAGTTGGAATGCAACAATCAACTGATCGAAGTCAGTTTTCATCTGATCTGGTTGCTGAACCAAAGCTGAATCTAAGTCCAAGCCAGCCAGCTAAGCAAATATCAGTTGAGCGTCAAACTTAGAACGTGGGTCAGCAGAGTATAGCTGTCAGTAGAGCTATAAGATCCAATGTTGGGGTACCTCCCAAGAGGTATGGGTTTGATGATATGGTTGGATACGTATTTAGTGGATGGTTTTGAACCTTCTACTTACAGGGAAGTAGTGACATGTAAGCATCTCAATGGCTTGCTGCCAAAGGAGATGAGATTGAGTCATTACTGAAGAATCAGACTTGGGATCTAGTTAAACATCCAACTGATAGGAGAGTTGTTACTGTTAGGAAATCACTAGTTTAACGCAGCGGAATTCAAATTTTGATTTCCTTTTCTAGATCTTTCTTCGTTTAATGCAATAAACACGTTAAGTAGTTTGACGGAATATACCTTTGATGATCTATAAGATCGTCGCTTTGACCGTCAATGGAGAGTAGTACAGTGCGCAAGCCGTCCACGCGTCCGGCCTCTATTGATAATCCACACGAACTCCTCGCCGGAATTCTCTTGGATTGCTACTGGAAAACTCCGGTTGATAAACCGACCTTTTTCTTCCCTCACAAACTCTCTATAGGATGCTCTCTATTTTACACAAGAACTATAAACTCTTGCAATTGTGATGTATAAAAGAGTTTGTCACCCACTTCCTTTTTATAGGCAAAGTGGCGCCCCCTATTGTGTGGAGGAGAAGAAAACATTTTTCCCAATAAAATAAGGAAAATCTCCTACATTGATTTATCTCGTTAATTATAATTAATTTTGCCAATATCTTATATTGAATATAATTATATTATTACCATAAATCTATTTTTCTAAAATCAATTAATATTCAATATTAATATTATGGTAATCTTATCAATTAAAGTGCACAATTCAAGTGTATCTTATCCACATCAATTGTGGCTCCCCTATAGTCAATAAATTGACTTCCGGAATATTCTTTAATTAATATAATTTGTATATAATTAATATCTTGTATTTTATTTATTCATAATAAATAAATACCACCATATTAATTTACCACTATAACCTTTATTGTCTAGAGATAAACTTTCTTTATTTGGTTATCGACTATAACCGCATTTTAATCCGACTCGATGTTCATATGTGTGTGACCCGATAGGCTTCCGAATATGTTGGTCGTAGACACAAAATGCAAATTACGAAAATGCCCTTCATGCCTAACGATCACGGGATAGCGTCTAACAACACACCGTGACCCCCAATCATCGGAAGAGTCAAAAGCAATGACTACTACCTTTCATGTGAAACAGTTAACGTGTAACTTACAATCCTATCGTTGTAATATTATCCATACGATCGTATCTCGAGTGTCAATACATTCACGATCGTATCTTATAATATGGATATCATGCTCTCTCGGAATAACACATTTACTCCCACTTTCCAAAGATTCTCAAGAGCTAGACATTCCTTATAAGAAGGCCATTTCGGATATTCGATCATAATTATAGGATACGTGATTCCCGGACGACTAATCATGTATACTCCACATGCTTCAATATCACACCCAATCACTACCGCATGATCGCCCCGTGGCTAGGGGAAATCTCAATAGTGTCAAAGCATAACAATCCACACCGTGATGCCATGAAGACTCCGGTCTAAAGAATAATGTAAGTGGGCCAGTCTAACGTACGCATGCCACATAGTGTCACACGTGTCACATAGTGTCACACGTGGCACATAGTGTCACACTTAATGTAAGTGAGCCAGTCTAACGTACGCATTCTCTAATACACGTCCACGTACAGTCCAAGTGTCTCTACACTTCGATAGACGAGATCTATCCCTACATTCTATAAGATAGAAGACATCCAATACGTGCTAGTCTGGTTATACTATCAATGTCCCATTTGACAGTACATAAGACTAGAGACATTTAAGTACCAAACTTGTTAGAGTGATAAGAGATCTCATCAACCATAATCACTATCATGGTTTCTCTATCACAGTTTGACATTAGGGACGTTACTATATATATACATCAAATAATATGAAGATAAACAATATATAATAACATAAGTGCTTTTATTAATCATAATAATGTTATTAAATGAACTAAATAGATTGTAAACGACCCGACCCGGTCGGATCCGGTCTAACCCGATTGGGTTTATGACACCTTTCCAACAATCTCCCACTTGGCCTAAAGCCAATCACCCATATGCCTAAGCCCGTGCAAGTGAACATGTTTCTCATGTTTTGCTTGAGACAATGCCTTGGTTAACAGATCAGCTATGTTATCATCCGTGTGGACTTTCTCTATCTTTACATCTCATCTATCTACTATCTCTCTAATCAAGTGATAGCGCCGTAGCACATGTTTGGACTTCTGATGAGACCTTGGTTCCTTTGATTGAGATATCACCCCATTGTTATCACATTACAGAGGCACTGGACCTTCAATAGAGGGAACCACACAAAAGTTCAGTAATGAACTTCTTCATCCAAACTCCTTCCTTTGCCGCCTCCGAGGCTGCTATGTATTCGGCTTCCGTTGTAGAGTCTATAGTAGTCTCCTGCTTGGAACTCTTCCAGCTCACTGCTCCGCCGTTAAGCGTGAAAACAAATCCAGACTGACTTAAAGTCATCCTTGTCAGTTTGGAAATTGGCATCTGTGTAACATCGTAATACTAAATCATCATTTCCGAAAACCAGGAGCATATCCCTAGTCCTAGTACGCCTTAAGTACTTGAGGATATTCTTGACAGCAATCCAGTGACCGTCACCTGGATTAGACTGGTACCTACTAGTCATACTAAGAGGGTATAAGACATCTGGTCTAGTGCGCAACATGGCATACATGATAGACCCGATTCCCGAAGCATAAGGGATCTTACTCATTTGTGCTCTATCCTCCTCTGTCTTAGGACTCATTCCTTTCGACAGGTAGACCCCATGTGACATGGGCAGCAATCCTTTCTTGGACTGCTCCATGCTGAATCTCTTCAGCATCTTGTCTATATAGGTGGATTGCGACAGACCAAGCAACCTTCTAGATCTATATCTATAGATCTTAATTCCTAGAATATAGGCTGCTTCACCCAAGTCCTTCATTGAGAAGTTCTTGGATAACCAAGATTTGACCAATTGTAACATAGGCACATCATTCCCTATTAGCAATATGTCGTCTACACAAAGCACTAAAAACACAATGGCACTCCCACTAACCTTCTTGTAAACACCGGGCTCATCTTCGTTCTTGATGAAATCAAATTGTTTGATTATCTCATCAATGTGAAGATTCCAACTCCGAGAAGCTTGCTTTAATCCATAAATGGATCTTTTCAGTTTACACACCATCCTGACGTCATTGGTTGTGAAACCCTCAGGCTGTGTCAATGCACTTCCTCAGATAGGTCCCGTTAAGGAAAGCTGTTTTCACATCCATCTGCCAGATTTCGTAATCATGGCTGCAGTAGCGAGCAAAATTCTATTGGATTTTAACATGGCAACAGGCGAAAAGGTTTCGTCATAGTCAACTCCTTGTCTTTGCTTATAACCTTTTGCCACTAACCTAGCTTTGTATGTAGTCACGTTACCGTCCATGTCGGCCTTTCTCTTAAAGACCCATTTGCACCCTATAGGAACTATTCCTTCAGGCGGATCAACTAAGTTCCAAACTTGGTTGTCTTTCATGGATTCCATTTCAGAATTCATGGCTTCTAGCCATTTCTTTTTGTCATGCCTTAATAGCACTTCCTCATAAGTTCTAGGGTCCTCATATTCCATGAGATACATGCCAGTGTACCTTTCGGGTTCACGGCATTCCCTGGTGGATCTTCGAGGTGCTAGTGTGTCCACGGTAGGGGTTGGCATCACATATGTATGTGGTGTCTCCTCTACTTCCATTAACTGACTGTTATCCGTAAGTGGTTCTCAAATTTCTTCAAGATCAATATTACTCCAACTGACCCTATCCAGAATAAACTCTTTCTCCAGAAAGTGGCCAGTCCTGGCAACAAACACCTTTTGTTCCTCGGGATGGTAAAATTGGTACCCTTTGGTTTCCTTAGGATATCCCACAAATAGACATTTGTCAGACCTGGGCTCTAAATTGTCAGGCATCATCCGCTTCACGTAAGTCGGACAACCCTAATGTTTTAGATGACCTAGGCTCAGGGTCCTCTTAGTCCATACCTCATATGGCGTAGAATCAACCGTCTTTGATGGAACTCGGTTCAGTGTATAGGATGCGGTTTCTAGAGCATACCCCCAAAATGATTTTGGGAGAACTGCATAGCTCATCATGGATCGCACCATGTCTAACAAGGTGCGGTTCCTCCTCTCAGACACGCCATTCATCTGAGGCATCCCGGGAGGGGTCCATTCAGGTAGAATCCTATTCTCCTTCAAATAGTCTTGAAACTCTCCATCTAGGTATTCTCTGCCTCGATCGGATCGAAGTGTTTTGATTTCTTTACCTAGTTGTATCTCCACTTCACTTCTGAATTCTTTGAACTTTTCAAAGGCCTCGGACTTATACTTCATTAAGTATATATAACCATAACGACAATGGTCATCAGTGAAAGTGATAAAATAATAGTATCCTTCTTTGGCTTGAATTGACATTGGGCCGCATACATCAATATGTATGAGCTCAAGCAACTCATTGGATCTTATCCCTTTGCCACTAAAAGGTGACTTTGTCATCTTACCAAGTAAACAAGCTTCGCATGTGTCAAACGATTCGTAATCGAATTGATCCAACATTCCATCTTTATGGAGTTTGGAAATGCGATTCTTATTTATATGGCCAAGTCTACAATGCCATAAGTAGGATTCATTCAAGTCATTTGTCTTGGCTTTCTTGTTATTTATATTAAGTACGTCAACATTCATATCTAATATGTAGAGACCATTGCTAAGTATGCCAGTACCATAAAAAATTCCATCACGTGAAAAAGAACAACATTTATTCTCAAACGTAAATGAAAATCCATCAACATCTAATGCGGAACATTTATTCTCAAACGTAAATGAAAATCCATCAACATCTAATGCGGATATAGAAATAATGCTCTTCGTAAGAGTAGGAACAAAATAACAGTTATTAAGTTCAAGTACTAGCCAACTGGGAAATGAAAGAAAATAAACTCATACGGCTAGTGCAGCAACACTTGCTCCATTCCCAACGCGTAGGTCCACCTCTCCTTTCCTTAGCTCTCTAGTTCTTCTTAGTGCCTGCATATTCGTACAAATATGAGAACCACTACCAGTATCTAATACACAGTGGTTAGACTTAGAAGAAGTAATCTTGATCTCAATCATAAATATACCTGAAGTCGAATCATCAGAATGCTTATTCTTCGTACTCAAGAAGCCTTTGCAGTTTCTCCTCCAATGTCCGGTCTCACCGCAATGAAAGCAATCATCCTTGGATTTGTCTTTCTCTATTTTAGGCGTTGGCTTAGGTGCAGCTAGGCCGGTAAACGAGCCGAACCCTACCGAACCCTGACAGGGTTCGAGCTCTGTGATAACGGAAAAATTCACCGTTATTTTTATAACTTTTCA
The DNA here is from genome assembly GCA_036785695.1 of Gentiana straminea. Taxonomy (NCBI): domain Eukaryota; kingdom Viridiplantae; phylum Streptophyta; class Magnoliopsida; order Gentianales; family Gentianaceae; genus Gentiana; species Gentiana straminea. Next base: position 26,973,489 of record JAVUPR010000061.1, read on the forward strand.
ACCCGTTTCTGATATCATTTCGAGTATTTTTATATCAGTTCGAGTCATTAATTCCTATGTTTCAACTAAATATGTTAGTAGTAGTTATTATATAAAATATCGTATTTTTAGCGTGTTTTTATAGTTTTTGTACCGGTTTAGTAACCGGTGTGTCGTGTCGTGTTTACGTTTGGTATTTTGGTGGTTTATTGCAGAATTATAGGTTAACCAAAATCCCGAGTAACGACACGTTTTGAGGCCTAAAAGAGGTGTTTTTAGGGATATAAGAGTGTGCCACAAGCTTAAAAGGTCAAGCGGATCAGTGGTTCGTAGTGTCACTAACGATTTATATCTTCGACGAACCAATGACCCATTAAAACGGAATTTTCTGAAGAAGTGGCCTTAATGAAAGTTGTAGATCTTTGATAGAGCTTTCCAACGTATTTTGAATCACGTCAATTGGAGGTCTACAACTCGAGTTATGACCAAGTGGCTAATCGATTCGTAATAGTAAAAATCCCGAAAACGACACGACATACGAATGGCTCATCAAAACGGCGTTTTCTGAAAAAGAATCTTTCATGAAAGTTGTATATCTTCAAGAAAGCTTTCCAATGGATTTTGAATCAAGTCAATCGGATTTCTACAACTCAAATGGTGGTCAAGTGGCTAATTGATTTGTATTAAGGAAAATGTCGCAAACGACACGTAATGGGAATGGCCCATCAAAACGACGTTTTCTGAAGAAGTGTCCTTCATGAAAGTTGAAGAATTTTCCGAGAGCTTTCTAATGACGTTTGAATCATGATTTTTGGAGGTCTACAACTCGAGATATGAATTTTAGAAGTTTAATATATAATTATATATAAATTCTCCGCTGCTGCATGTTACTGTAATGATGAGTAATGATGATAAGCTCGGATCGATCCGGCACCAATCCGGATCGATCCGGCTCCTCAACATTGTCTATATAAACAGAGCCACAGATGCAGAGAAAGGCTGCCCCTCTTTTCCTTCATCTTTTCTTTCTTTTAAATTATGGGGGGCCTATAATTATATAATTATGTAGTTATAATGTCGGTGTAATAACCCGACTAGTTATCGTTTTAAATTTTCAATTCCGTTCTTTCTTTTATGTTTATTTCATTTTATGCAATTAGTATAAATTAGTATAAATATATATATATATATATATACGTATATTATATATATATCTATATCTATATATATATATATATATCTATACGTATATCTATATATATTTGTAGTTATCTTTTTCGTTTTGTTTTCTTTCGTTTTGTTATTTTCGTTGTTATTTTCGTTAATATGAGTAGTTAAACTCAACATAGCCGAATTATGTGAAAACGGGTGAAATCAACCATCGGGAGACGAGATGGGAGTTGTGTGCGCGTAATTAAACGTTCGTATGATAAACTCATGTTTTAAAACCCGTTTTGATCATTTTAGCTTTGAATAAAATTGACAACTTTGTTCACGGTTACATCGAGCTTATAAATGTATTTTGCGGTGAGATGTGAGATATGGATATCACTAATCATAGTCCGGATTGTTAGATTGACAATCTAAGTGACAGATCTGGACTATGCCTAAGTGAGATTCGTATTTTTACGAGATGTGCGAGACATGTTTTAAAATCACTAAACCATAGTCTTAATCGTTAGATTGGCAACCTAAGTGATACGTTAAAATTATGTTTTTGTGAGGTTTTTCAACGGCTTTTTATTCCGGTCAACCATGTTAGGCGAGTTAGCTCTCTAAAGGAGGGTTAATAAACCTAGTGTGGGGGTTAAGTGAGAGCCGTTCGAGATCTTAACGCAAGAATAAAGAGTTGACTCCCGTGAATATCATATGAACTGAATCGATAAAACACACTCCTTATCAAGTTTTTCTGTGGGGAGATAACCGTTGGATCATGGCTCGGCTATGCTTTTTAATCACCTAGTTAATCTCGTTAGTTAAAATTTATTTTTTGCATTAGTATAAACACTCCACTTAAAACTTTGATCGCCTAGACTAAGTTCGACGTTCATTTTGGTACTCACAACCACATTTCTCTTGGGACGACCTCGTACTCCTGTAGCTATCCTAGCAATCGACCTGGTACTCTGCCAGTTAGAGAGTTAGTTTACCCACAGTTGCGAGTCTTTATAAATGTATTTTTGAGGGGTAAATTTTCGCTCATCAAAAATTGGCGCCGTTGCCGGGGAAATGTGTGATATTGTTGTGATATCTTGTAAGTGAACCGAAGGCTTGGGCCTAGGTTTTTATTTTTATTTTATTTTCGATAAGAGTCTTGGGATCTTTGAAGTGATATTGTCCTGAACTCGGTTTGAATACGACTTTGGTACTCAACCCAATCTCTTTACGGGGTTGTTATATTAGGTTGATATCTTGTAAGTCTGGCTAGAACTGAGGCTTAGGGCCTTCGGCTACCATAAAAAAAAAGAAAAAAAAAACGAGAAAAAAAAAAAAAAAAAAAAAGAAGAATTTTATTGTTTTTGTGTTGTTTTCTGAAATCTTGCAGTTTGAACTTAAATGGATCAATATTTCAATCAATATTATTCACCTGAACAACAATACCCCTACCAACCTTATCAACGACAGTTCGTGTCTGAGCCTCAGTATCAACAGCAGAGTGACCAGGATTCTTGGTCCTATAATTGCCCTAGTGCATACCAGGACCAGAATTATGGTTATTCGAGTAATGAGCCACCCAATTACGAGGGTTACCCGAACCCTAATGCTTATCAGGATTACGGTGTTCATACTCAACACGTTGATAGCTTCAACTGCATTCACCACCGATCGTTGTCCGGAATGGCAAGAAGATCGCTACTCACCTCCGATGAATCAAAGTCAATATGATCAGTTTTCCCCCATGCCACAAGAAGACTTCACCGACAGTCAAATAGAGCAACTAGAGCGATTGGACCAGATCTTGCAAGAGCGACTGTTGGACATGCAGGAGTTCAAGGTAAGTACTGACTCCGCCATAAGAAATCTTCAAGACAAGGTGGGGGAATTGATTGAATTAGTGAGGTATGTGAAAGAGGCAGAGACATGTGAGGTGGTTAAGGATGATGATGTTATCACTGAAGAAGTTCAGGTCGAGAAAAAGGTTGAAGATTCAGTTTGCTATAATGAGATTTCAGAGTTAGAGGAGCAAGAGATTGATCGGCCATCTTTAGTAAAGCCACTGGGAGAGTTGGTAATAGCAGATATGTTGGTCCCGGATTACTACATTCGTCCACTCTGTGAGGATGAATTTTCTGCGGTCCAGTTTGTATACTCCCCAATGGATAAGCTTTATGGTGATTTTCAAAAGAAGATGGTTCGACAGGCTGATAAAAGAAGGTTCGACGACTGGGAGGAGATAGCATCGAGAACCAAACGAGGTACGTTTCTAGACAATTTAATTTCGATGGTTCTCGCTTTGATCACTTTTCTTAAGCTGTTGATCTTCTTAAGTTCGGATTTTGGTTAATTGAGTCTGTATAGAGTCACCCTGTCGAGCGAACGACGTTAAACAAAAGCGCTACCGGGAGGCAGCCCGTTAAATAAATAATTTGAATAAGACTAGTCTTAATGAAATGTAGAATCTGTATGAAAGATGAACACAAAGCACAACCAAGTCTCAGGATGAATGTTTGAATTTCATTAAGAGGGAATGATTAGGTGGTTATCCGAAAATCCCGATGGAGAAAAAGATAAAAATTCAAATGTATCATTTCTTGGACTTAGGTTATTGAACCCTTGAGGATCTGGGTATAAAAGACTCACTACATTTCATTTTATGATCTAGTCTGTTTCAAATTTCTGGTCGTTGTAGTATAGTGGTGAGTATTCCCGCTTTAATAAACTTGTGTGCAATAAAAAATGAAACTAGGAATAGCTGACATGACTACGATATATGATTATGTGATACTCTCTATGATACGTATATGCTTAGATGTTCTGTGCTTTACCAGTATGGTTATTTTTCCATCTAAAGCTATTATATTGCCTATCGAATTTTCTGACGTGACAGGGCCATTATCTTATTATTACCATATCCCTATTGCATACTTTGGCACGAGGACCATGTCCCGTGTTGGCTTTGTTTTGTTTGTTTTGTTACAGGGATTCGGGACGTGCTTTCTCATGGCTGTTACGGGATTTGATAGCATCTTTCTGCCAAGTTTATAAGCTAAGTTCTCCTCTCTATCTCACTCAATATGTTTAAGGATAATGCAAAATCGTAAGTGGGGGGTAGAGTCGAGGATGGTCTAGAAATGGCAGTAAGTGTTTAAACCCTTAGTTGTTGATCTTTTTCGAGCATTATTTAGTTGATTAAAATAATTTTTATAAGGTATATATTTCATGGATTTAAAGATGTAATGATCAAATTGGATATGTATAACCAACGTGAACCGTAAGTGCATTGTAATTCCAAATATATTTGTGTAACATGAATTCCTTGTTCACGTAAGCCTTTGATATTGAAACGGAAATTTTAAACCGTACCCATTCGTATCCTAGTGGTTTATCCTAGAAATAGTAGTAACTTAGTACCTAATTTCGAACGTGTACCGTGAATATCCGAAGGTTTGAATGTGATAGGAAGAATATCAAAATAAGATAAACTATATGTCGGTTGTAGTCGCCAATGATTTGAGTGCGTAGGGCGTTATCCCGAAACGTCTATATCACTATGAGGTTTAAAAGCTCCCGATTGCACGATGATTGTAGTCTAGCTAGGGTGTTATCACGAAACATCCTATTGCTAGGAATGAGGGCATATACTATACATGTGGAATAAAAAATAAAAAAAAGAGTTAGATAGGTATTAATGTATTCGATCTCACCTCATGACGCTTGCAAGATAGTCGATTTTGGCAATGAGTTCGGATATGTTAGTATTCTATGAAAAGAAAAAAAGAAAAAAAAAATAGAAAAGAAAAGAAAAAGTTGGTTGAAAACTTAGTTATCTTCTCGACTATCCCCAAAAGTATAAACTAAATGATATGCTTTAGGGATTATCCTAATAAGTACACGGGAGGACTTTGTGTGGAATCTATCGCCTATACCTAGGAAAGTTATTAGGACCGTTCGAATGGATATTTGTGCGTTTGCTTGAATTATTCAAGAGAGGATAGTGGAAATTGAAAAGGCTTGTCACACACTCACTCGTTATACATTTATATTGCGGTTAACGTGTAGTTATGATTCGAATGGTTGCATCATCTCGATTGTCATTCATATCTTATCTTCGTGAATTTTTCCTCATTCATTTTATTTTATCGCTTATTTTGTTCGAGGACGACCAAAAGCTAAGTGGGGGGTTGTGATAACAGAAAAATTCACCGTTATTTTTATAACTTTTCAACCCGTTTTTGATATCATTTCGAGTATTTTTATATCAGTTCGAGTCATTAATTCCTATGTTTCAACTAAATATGTTAGTAGTAGTTATTATATAAAATATCGTATTTTTAGCGTGTTTTTATAGTTTTTGTACCGGTTTAGTAACCGGTGTGTCGTGTCGTGTTTACGTTTGGTATTTTGGTGGTTTATTGCAGAATTATAGGTTAACCAAAATCCCGAGTAACGACACGTTTTGAGGCCTAAAAGAGGTGTTTTTAGGGATATAAGAGTGTGCCACAAGCTTAAAAGGTCAAGCGGATCAGTGGTTCGTAGTGTCACTAACGATTTATATCTTCGACGAACCAATGACCCATTAAAACGGAATTTTCTGAAGAAGTGGCCTTAATGAAAGTTGTAGATCTTTGATAGAGCTTTCCAACGTATTTTGAATCACGTCAATTGGAGGTCTACAACTCGAGTTATGACCAAGTGGCTAATCGATTCGTAATAGTAAAAATCCCGAAAACGACACGACATACGAATGGCTCATCAAAACGGCGTTTTCTGAAAAAGAATCTTTCATGAAAGTTGTATATCTTCAAGAAAGCTTTCCAATGGATTTTGAATCAAGTCAATCGGATTTCTACAACTCAAATGGTGGTCAAGTGGCTAATTGATTTGTATTAAGGAAAATGTCGCAAACGACACGTAATGGGAATGACCCATCAAAACGACGTTTTCTGAAGAAGTGTCCTTCATGAAAGTTGAAGAATTTTCCGAGAGCTTTCTAATGACGTTTGAATCATGATTTTTGGAGGTCTACAACTCGAGATATGAATTTTAGAAGTTTAATATATAATTATATATAAATTCTCCGCTGCTGCATGTTACTGTAATGATGAGTAATGATGATAAGCTCGGATCGATCCGGCACCAATCCGGATCGATCCGGCTCCTCAACATTGTCTATATAAACGAGAGCACAGATGCAGAGAAAGGCTGCCCCTCTTTTCCTTCATCTTTTCTTTCTTTTAAATTATGGGGGGCCTATAATTATATAATTATATAGTTATAATGTCGGTGTAATAACCCGACTAGTTATCGTTTTAAATTTTCAATTCCGTTCTTTCTTTTATGTTTATTTCATTTTATGCAATTAGTATAAAATAAATATATATATATATATATATATATATATATATATATATATATATATATATATATATATATATATATATATATATATACATACGTATATTATATATATATCTATATCTATATATATATCTATATATATATCTATACGTATATCTATATAGCTGTAGTTATCTTTTTCGTTTTGTTTTCTTTCGTTTTGTTATTTTCGTTGTTATTTTCGTTAATATGAGTAGTTAAACTCAACATAGCCGAATTATGTGAAAACGGGTGAAATCAACCATCGGGAGACGAGATGGGAGTTGTGTGCGCGTAATTAAACGTTCGTATGATAAACTCATGTTTTAAAACCCGTTTTGATCATTTTAGCTTTGAATAAAATTGACAACTTTGTTCACGGTTACATCGAGCTTATAAATGTATTTTGCGGTGAGATGTGAGATATGGATATCACTAATCATAGTCCGGATTGTTAGATTGACAATCTAAGTGACAGATCTGGACTATGCCTAAGTGAGATTCGTATTTTTACGAGATGTGCGAGACATGTTTTAAAATCACTAAACCATAGTCTTAATCGTTAGATTGACAACCTAAGTGATACGTTAAAATTATGTTTTTGTGAGGTTTTTCAACGGCTTTTTATTCCGGTCAACCATGTTAGGCGAGTTAGCTCTCTAAAGGGAGGGTTAATAAACCTAGTGTGGGGGTTAAGTGAGAGCGTTCGATCTTAACGCAAGAATAAAGAGTTGACTCCCGTGAATATCATATGAACTGAATCAGATAAAACACACTCCTTATCAAGTTTTTCCTGTGGGGAGATAACCTGTTGGATCATGGCTCGGCTATGCTTTTTAATCACCTAGTTAATCTCGTTAGTTAAAATTTATTTTTTGCATTAGTATAAACACTCCACTTAAAACTTTGATCGCCTAGACTAAGTTCGACGTTCATTTTGGTACTCACAACCACATTTCTCTTGGGACGACCTCGTACTCCTGTAGCTATCCTAGCAATCGACCTGGTACTCTGCCAGTTAGAGAGTTAGTTTACCCACAGTTGCGAGTCTTTATAAATGTATTTTTGAGGGGTAAATTTTAGCTCATCACTCGGCTCGGTGTGTTCGAACCTTAGGCTCGGCTCGGCTCGAAATGGACGAGCCTTATATTTTCATTATCCGGCTCGGGTTCGGCCTGGTATTTGGGGAAAAAAGCTCGGCTCGGTTCGGCTTGAACATGTCAATATATTTGGGGAAAAAAGCTCGGCTCGGTTCTGCTCGAATAAAAAATTAACATATGATTCATAAAATATATGATATCAATATATGGCAAGGTATAATTCCTATTTCCTAAACACTTCGAACTGTATATGAATTTATGATATCCGAGCCGAACATGTTCGGCTCGACCACCGAATATCTAATTTGTAAGGTTCGGCTCTAAGTTTGAACCCACAAACCGAGCCCAAATCGATCTTTTTCGAGCCGAATACTCCGAATCGAATTGAATACTTAGGTTCATTTACATCCCTAGGTGCAGCCTTCGCCTTCTTGGACTTCTTTTGGGCTTTTGCCTTGCCCTTGCTAGAAGTGACCAGCAACACTTGATTTCCCTTTCCCACAGTGCCCTCAGCAGTTTTCACCATGTTCAATAACTCCGCAAGGGAGCAATCTATCGTGTTCATGTGATAATTCATCACGAACTGCGAGTATGAATCAGGCATATGTAGGATGCAATATCGCCGGATGGATCATATATCCACCCGATTACGCAGCGGAAAGTATAAGATCTAGATCTAGTCAACCAAAATACATAAAATAATAGATCTAAACCTACGAGGGGGTTTAGATTACCAACCTTTTTATGGTGCAATTACTCCAAGAACAAAGGTCAATCCAAGATCCAAGCCAGATGAGAAACCACAGTCTTCCAACGTGTGTCTCCAAGAAAAACCAGGTGGATGGTGTTTCACGCCGCCGGACCTCCTCGATATGCTACCTTAGAAAACACTGAAGTTTACTAAAACTAGAACCCTTAGTATAATGGCCGAAATCTCTAAGCCAATATACTACCCAATAACTCGAAAATTACTTGTGTCAATAGGCTTGAGAGAACTCTCTTTATATAGGAGAATAATACTTGTCCTCCAAGGATTTAATTGTTAGAATAGTGTCCTAAACCCAATCGGGTTGGACCGGATCCGACCGGGTCGGATCATTTCTACTATTTCTTTATGTTTATACATATATTAAATGGCTTTTCTGTTGTCATATATATGTTCTTTTAGAGAACCAATTGTGAATTGTTATAGGATAACGTCATTAGTATTATATTGTGGTAGAGAAACCATGATAAGCGATTATGGTTGATGAGATCTCTAATCACTTTAATAAGTTTGATACTTAAATGTCTCTAGGCTGATGTACTATTAAACAGGGCATTGATAGTATGAACAGACTAGCATGTATTAGATGTCTTCGTCTTTAGGGCCGGGATAGATCTCGTCTATCGAAGTGTAGAGACACTTGGACCGTACGTGGACGTGTATTAGAGAATGCGTACGTTAGACTGACCCACTTACACGGTTAAGTGTCACACTATGTGGCGGTTGTGTAATTATCCTTTGGACCGGAGTCTTCATGGAATCACGGTATGGATTGTCATGCTTTGACACTATTGAGGTTTCCCCTAGCCATGGGACGATCATGCGGTAGTGATTGGGTGTGATACTGAAACATGCGGAGTATACATGATTGGTCGTCCGGGAATCGCGTATCCTATGATTGGGATCGAATATCCGAAATGGCCTTCTTATAAGGAATGTCTTACTATCGTGAATTTTTGCAAAGTGGGTGTAAATGAGTTACTTCGAGAGAGCATGATATCCAGATTATAAGATACGGTCGTTGATGTTTTGACACTCGACTAACAACCGTATGGATATTATTACAGCGATAGGATTGTAAGTTACACGGTAACTGTTTCACATGAAAGGTAGTAGTCATTGCATTTGACTCTTCGATGATTGGGGGTCACGGTGTGTTGCTAGACGCTATCCCGTGATCGTTAGGCATGGAGGGCATTTTCGTAATTTGCACTTTGTGTCTACGGCCAACATATTCGGAAGCCTATCGGGTCACACACATATGAACATCTAGCCGGATTAAAATGCGGTTATAGATGATAACCAAATAAGGAAATGATTTATCTCGAGACTATAAAGGTTATAGTGGTAAATTAATATGGTGGTATTTATTTATTATGAATAAATTAAATACAAGACATTAATAATATTAAATTAATTAAAGAATATTTCGGATGCCAATTTATTGGCTAAGGTGGCGCAATTTGTGTTTGTATAAGATACACTTGGATTGTGCAATTTAATTAATAGTTATTACCATATATTAATATTAGATATATATATATATATATATATATATATATATATATATATATATATATATATATATATATAATACTTATGTGCGTGTGTGCAATAGTGCAAGTTGGTGCTGCATGCGCATGTATGTGTGATATATATATAAATGGATTTATATGTGTAATAATATATATGTGATATATATACATTTGTAAATTGATTTATGGTAATATAATAAAGGAAAGACAAGAGAGAGAAAGAAGACAGTAGATCAGCATACTTAATCTGTTTTATCTTTGCTGTATCTAGACTGTAATATTGTGAACAAATGTTTATAATGAAAGATCACTGAAATTTGTTCTGTTTTTGTTTCAATCTTTTTGCTTTGCTGTTAGGTGAGGGTAGTGGCATCATCACCAAAAAGGGGGAAATTGTTGGACTTATTTCTATGTTTTGATGATGAGTGCCAGACTACATGTTATAGTGCAAAGGAAAAAAGATGTCTAGATCAAATGTATAGGTTTATTAGAGTTTGATTTTTGACTAGGTTTGATCAAACAAGCACTGTAAAGGTCAACTGACTTGTCTCAGCAGACTAGTCTAGGTCAGTAGGGTAGTTAGGTCAGTAGACTTATCAGGAACCTGCTGAAGACTAAAGGCTGAGGGCTCAAACTCAGTTAATGAAGGCTAAGGGATCAAACTTAGTAATTAAAGTCAAGGATATGGAATCAGAATTTAGGCAAGTCTGTGATGACCTAAACTGATTTCATATACCTTGTGTAGAAGGTCTAAGTTCCATAAGTTGGATGATGTTTGGAACTTGGTTATAATTAAAAAGGTGTAATCTAACTTCACAGATAAAAGTTAGATAAAAGTAATCAGCTTCATTGTATTTGATACACAGAAAATTGTTGTTCAAGCAGACTGATAGGTATTACAGCAGACTGATGAACCTACTGATAATATACCTCGGTTAATTCAAGATTACATTGGAAGATTACATGGATAAGGACATCCAACTACCTCTGATTTATCAAACAAATCAAGGCCTGAGATTAAAAGGACGTTGGGATGATTCAGGACTTTATCCAATGGTTATAAGTCAAAGGGTGGACTGACTGCACTGTCAAAAAGGATTTGGCGTGTCAGTCCTATGAATAGTGACAGAAAGCATGTCAAATGGGACAAAACAGGGAACGGCTATATTTGAATTTCAAATACAAGTCACATGCCATCCTACCTATAAATAGAGGACTTCCAACTCAGAAAAAGATGATGATTGATGAATTTTAAGAGAAAATATAAGAGATAATTCTGAGCTGCAAGAACACCCTGCTGAACCTACTGAGCTTAACCTTACGGATCCAGAGAAAATCTTCAAGTGTTTTTTGTATTCAAAGCTGCATCAAGCTTACACACTTGAAGACTGCAAGCTGCTAATTATATCATCCTAATCAAGCTGCTGCAACTGAATCATTTACTTGATTCAATCTTTATCTTACAAAGAACCTGCTGAAGACAGTGAAGCAACTGTTGGGTGTGAAAGACTGTTGTTTGTTGTGGAGCTGGTGAAGAGACAATCCTACCCTTCAAGGACCAGTGGAAGACTTTGGAGCAGCAATTCTACCTGTTCCTAGTTTTCAGTTTGTGAAGCCATAGTTATTGGTGAAGGACAAGCAACTTAGGAATATTTGTAACAGCTACATCAAAGATCTCTAGTGAATTACCTCCAACATCACAGGAGAAAAGTGGACCGACATGATTACACCACCGGAACCAAGTATAAAATCGCCTACTTACTTTCTCGCACTTACATTACGCATTTAGTTTACTATACACATCAACCTACTGAATCTAGCAACTGAAATCACACACATGCACTACTGAGTATCCAATACTTAGTATCATATTTAACAACAAGTAATAAGGCTTAATTTTTGACATAATTCCGCTGCACAAATTCAGTAAACTTAATCGTCGTAGACTATCGTACATCGCAGCTATCGAAGCATCGCGACTACTGAGGTATCTGCAGGATGCTGAAGTTGCTGAGTTTGTCAACTCCAAAAAGTTTTAAGTGTTAAGTTTATTCACCCCCTCCCCTCTAAACTTAACCAAAGCCTTCTCAAGGGACCAACATTAGTCGAGTGTCAAAACATCAACGACCGTATCTTATAATATGGATATCATGCTCTCTCGAAGTAACTCATTTACTCCCACTTTGCAAAGATTCACGAGAGTAAGACATTCCTTATAAGAAGGCCATTTCGGATATTCGATCCCAATCATAGGATACGCGATTCCCGGACGACCAATCATGTATACTCCGCATGTTTCAGTATCACACCCAATCACTACCGTATGATCGCCCCATGGCTAGGGGAAACCTCAATAGTGTCAAAGCATGACAATCCACACCGTGATTCCATGAAGACTCCGGTCCAAAGGATAATTACACAACCGCCACATAATGTGACACTTAACCGTGTAAGTGGGTCAGTCTAACGTACGCATTCTCTAATACACGTCCACGTACAGTCCAAGTGTCTCTACACTTCGATAGACGAGATCTATCCCTGCCTTCTATAAGATAGAAGACATCCAATACGTGCTAGTCCGGTTATACTATCAATGTCCCATTTGACAAGACATAAGACTAGAGACATTTAAGTACCAAACTTGTTAGAGTGATTAGAGATCTCATCAACCATAATCACTATCATGTCCAACCCGATTGGGTTTAGGACACATATCCGGTCCAACCCGATTGGGTTTAGGACACATTTCCAACAGTTCCTTGCAAATTGATCTTCAAGAAAAAGGAAGGAATAACTGAGGCAGAATGAGTTAAGTATAAAGCACGTTTGGTTGCAAGAGGGTTCATTTAGAAAGTAGGGGTGGACTTTGATGAGATATTCTCACCAGTAGTCAGACATACTTCAATCAAAGTATTACTAGCAATGGTGGCACAACATGACTTTGATTTTGTGCAGTTAGATGTGAAGACAGCTTTTCTACATGGTGAGGTAGACAAAGAGATATACATGACTCAGCCAGAGGATTTCCAAGTTCCTGGTAAGTAAGATCTTGTGTGTAAGTTGAAGAAGTCCTTGTATGGACTAAAACAAGCGCCTATACAATGGTATAAAAAGTTTGACAGTTACATGATCCAGTTGGGTTACAACAGAAGTCCTTATGATTGTTGTTTTTACAACAGTCAATTGGAAGATGGATCATACATCTATCTTGTGTTATATGTGGATGACATGCTGATAGCTGCAAGAAAGAAGTCTGATGTTCAGGATCTAAAAGACCTTCTCAGTGCTGAGTTTGAAATGAAGGATTTGGGTGCAGCCAAGAAAATTTTGGGGTTGGAGATCTGGAGAGATAGAAGTCAAAAAAAACTATTTTTATCACAGCAATGCTATATACAGAAGATTTTATCAAAGTTTGGAATGTCAGCTGCTAAGCCAATAGATACTCCTATGGCATCAAATGTTCATTTGTCAATTTTTTCTTCACATTCAGCAGAGGAGAAGGAGTACATGTCAAGAGTTCCCTATGCTAGTGTAGTTGGCAGTTTGATGTATGCCACGGTGTGCACTAGGCCTGATCTGGCTCAAGCAGTCAGTGTTGTCAGCAGGTTTATGGCCCAACCTGGAAAGGAACACTGGAAAGCTATGAAAAGAATGTTCCGGTACCTTAGAGGTACATCTGATGTTGGTCTCATTTATGGAGGTGATACTCAAGAACTGATCTCATGATACTGTGATGCTGATTATGCAGGTGATGTGGACAATAGAAAATCTATGACTGATTATGTTTTCACTTTGAGGAATTCAGTGGTCAGCTGGAAAGCAACTCTTCAGGCAACGGTGGCTTTATGAACTACTGAAGCTGAGTTTATGGCTCTTACTGAAGCAGCCAAGGAGGGTATCTGGTTGAAGGGACTAGTCAGTGATTTGGGGATACATCAGGATCAAGCTAAGATTTATTGTGACGGTTTGAGTGCAATTTTTCTAGCTAAGGAAAAGGTTCATCATGAGAGAACCAAGCTTATTGATGCGAGGTATCATTTTCTGAGAAATGAGAAGAGGGTTGTAGTGAAGAAGATCAACACCAAGGATAATCCCGCTAATGTGTTCACTAAACCAGTTCAGCAGAGCAAGTTTCAGTTGTGTCTGGACTTGCTGAATATTCAAAGCTTATAAACTGAAATGTGGATACTCAGTTGAGGGCAGATCAACGGAGTGGATTCTGAGGAGAAGTCTGGTACTGTACATCCTGGCATTGACGAATGCATCTGGTATAAGTACATCTGGTTATGCAATCTGGTTGACTGTGAATGAGAGTTCAAGTAAAGGTGGAGATTTGTCAGTTTTGGTGACTTGTTCTCTAAACTGATGAATAAACTGGTGGAACTAATCTGGAAAACTGAGACTGAGAATGATGGTCAGTTAAGTTAAGTATATTCAGTTCTGTGAAAGTCAGTTTGATGAAGTGCAACTGAGTTTCCTCTGAAGTCAGCAGTCGGTTTTGGTCTGCTGAGTATAGCTGAGTTCTACATCTGGGCAGTTGATTACAAGTCTGGAAAGTCAGTTTGAAGCTGATTTTCGTCTGGTGGATAACAGCTGGTGCTGGGATCCACATCTGGGGTATTTATGACAATTCCGACAAAGATCTTTGGCGGTTAGGGTTGGGATTTGTGCCTATAAATACCAATGTTGTAATCAACGCAAGAATGTGTTCTTTCAAGAGTGTCTTTCACTTTGTGAGGAATACCTTATACCTTTGTGTGTAAAAAAATAATGCTGCTAGTGGGTTTCGAACATGCAGCTCTGAAAATAAAAAAAGATTCAATCTGCACTTAAACCACTACGCCCGCTTACATTCTTCCAAATAATTACACACGTTTTGTACATAACTACTACAAAATAGGATATATGTCACACTTAAGATAAGATAACAATAACAGTTTCAATTAAACCGAGACAACGAAAATATATATATCACACTTACAATTTTCTATCACACTTATTGAAGAACTGAGATAAGTTATATTAATCAATCTCATTTTTAAAGTGTGACTTAATTGATATGATTTTTCTATTATAGTTATTGGAAAACTGAGATAAATTATTTCAATCAATCTCATTTTTAAACTGTGATTGAATTGATATGATATTTCTGTCACAGTTTCTAAAAAACGAGATAAATTATATCAATCAATCTCACAAACAGTGGCAGAATTGATATGATATTTTTGTCACGGTTATTCAAAAAACGAGATAAATTATACCGATCAATCACACTTTTAATCCGTGACTAAATTGGTCGATATTTTTGTCACGGTTATTGAAAAAGTGAGATAAATTATATCAATTAATCTCATTTTTAAACTGTGACTGAATTCATAATATTTTTGTCACAACTATAGAAAAAGTGAGACAAATTATATCCACTAACAAGAAAAGAGACATAGATCACACTTATCTAAAGATAAGGATCACACTTTTAAAAAACCGAGACAAGTAAAATGTATATTTATCACACTTAATTTTTTTATCACAGTTATTAGGTGTGAAAAAAAAATGATCAAACTTTGTTAGGTGTGATTGAAATAATAATAGATTTCGGCTTTTAAGTGTGATAATAACTACTAAAATAGATCACAGTTTTTAAATGTGTTGAAATTATAATCGATCTCGGTTTTTAAGTGTGATAACAACTATAATAGATCACGATTTTAAAGTGTGATAACAACTATAATAAATCACAGTTTTTAAATGTGTTGAATTATAATAGATCTCGGTTTTTAAGTGTGATAACAACTAAAATAGATCACAATTTTTATTATCACGGTTTTTAAGAAAAATGAGACAAGAACATCAATCAATCACGGTTTTTAACTGTGATTAAAATAATATGATATTTTATAATGATATTTTAGATTAGTGTGGCCGAAAATGATAATAAAGTAGGCATCGGCCCAGCAGTAATTAGTGTGGTTCCTTAATCTAGAGTATCCGGGTTCGAGTCCCAGTGGCAACAAAAAATATGTGTGCGTTTATTTTGTTTTCGAAAAAAAGAATGATCACACTTTTTTAGGTGTGATTGAAATTATAATATATCTCGGTTTTTAAGTGTGATAACAACTACTAAAATAGATCACAGTTTTTAAATGTGTTGAAATTATAATAGATCACACTTTTTTAGGTGTGATTGAAATTATAATATATCTCGGTTTTTAAGTGTGATAACAACTGCTAAAATAGATCACATTTTTTAAATGTGTTGAAATTTTAATAGATCTCGGTTTTTAAGAGTGATAACAACTATAATAGATCACGGTTTTTAAGTGTGATAACAACTAAAATAAATCACAGTTTTTAAATGTGTTGAAATTATAGTAGATCTCGGTTTTTAAGTGTGATAACAACTAAAATATATCATAATTTTTTATTATCACGGTTTCTAGAAAAAATGAGACAAAAACATCAATCAATCACAGTTTTTTTACTGTGATTAAAATATTATGGTATTTTATAATGAGATCTTAGTTAAGTGTGGTCGAAAATTAGAAGAAAGAAAGCATCGGCCTAATGGTAAATAATGTGGCTTGTTAATCCAGAGTATCCGGGTTCGAGTCCCGACAAAGACAAAAATATATGTGTGCTTATATATTGTTTTTGAAAAAAACACTTTTATTGGTGTGATTTAAATTATAATAGATCACAGTATTTAAGTGTGATAACAACTAAAATAGATCACAGTTTTTAAATAGGACACTCCAGACCTCTCACTTGGGGTTCCGGTCTGTTCTGTAGTTCGATATCGGGCTCCTGACATTTAGTGTTGTTAGTTGTTTTTCTCTTCCTTCATTTATTATGTAGTCATTCTATGAATGATAGACGTGACAAGGATTAGTCCGACTCTCATCAACGGTGAATTAGCATTACATGTGACGTAAGATAGACACTTTTATTACAAGTTCAGAGTTTGAATAAATAATTAGGCTGCTAATTAGTTGGCTAACCGGGAATCGCGCTTCGGTGTTCAACTGCGGAATTGAATTACTTATCATTTTAAGTTAAGAAATTGTACCATCATTATCATTCTTCAAATTTTATAATACAATTGTTTTATTTTTTAACTCATACATTATATTTGTTATACGAAGATTGTCCAAATTGACAAAAATAATAAATTCTAATTTTTAATTTCTCACACGCGATAAAATATATTATATGAAAAAACGTAAAAATGGAAGGTTCTAATATATATACATAATACCACCCTATCACGGTTACACCATAAAATATCTTTTTATTATTCAAGTAATGTCAATATTTTCAAGATATTTAAGGGGATTTTTTTTTTTTTTTGTGTTTTTAGAGAAATTCAAGATATAATCAAAAGAATTCGGAGTAATTTACATTCAAATCCTGAGGCGGAAATTGAAACACTAAAAAAAAATTGATTAAACTCTAACCACAAAGATCTCCACTATCCCTATATATCCCATAGAATTAGTAGATATATTATCACGTAATCTAATGACACTGAGTCATGAACTTGCTATTACACCAAAAAACTGAAAAAAAGTCCACATTCAAGAGGTTTGAACCTCCATACTTGAGCTTAAGGTTCAGTTGTGTTATTTTAAAGCATCCAAATTCTTTACTACTATGCCATGTCCCGGGACCGGAAATTGAAATACTAGTTCCTCTCTCCGTAGGTTATACAAATATAATGCAAGTGATGTACTCCGAAGGTAACATATGAAATGATGAAATGAGATCACCTCGCATACATGTTATTGTTTGAGCGCATAGTTAGCGGGGGAAATCGCTATTAGGTATATATATATATATATATATATATATATATATATATATATATATATATATATATATATATATATATATATATATATATATATATATATATATGTTACGTGAGATAGTTGATTAAATTACATTATATCCGTCTATTTGATATGATAAGTTGTTATGAAATATAAATATTAGAGAATTCTTTAATAAGACAATTAAGTTTCATAAAGATAGTCATCGATATATTTAAATTCTCTACAGGGATGTCAAGTCGTCATTCATTCCATGGGAGTTTGAATCCCTTCTTCTTGTACGTAGGAGGGGCTGTGTATGCAGAAATTTAATTTTTATTCGGCATTAGGTAAGATATGTTTACTTCCAGCTCTTAGAGGAGCGTAAGATAGGCTTGATCACACATAATCATGACACGCAGACAACTCTTAGAGGAGCGTTTACCCATTTTCACGAGTTAATAAACTCGTGTTATCCATATTTTGCACTTTATTATTCTTGAGTTTGCCGTGATCTGTTTCAGGATATCTTCAAGGGTATTTCTTGAGCAACATCAAATGTAATAACTCGAGTCAATTTTACCCATTGATCTGTATTTGAACCGAAATCGAGTTTCAACATGCATATGATCTACAACCCAAATAAATTGAAATTTCTTTTATTCGAAAGAAATGTATTAAATAATGACCAATGTATCCCACACGTTGCTACTTGAGAAAGAACACCTAAAACACCTTAAGGGATTAGAAAAATCATCACTTCTCCATTCTAGTCTCTCTTTAGGGGCGGTTTTAGGAATTTTGCGAAACGGGTCGGAAATCGAGAGCTTGTATTACAAGTTTATAAATAGTAATTTTAAAAATCTAAGTATGATGTGTGTTAAGGGTTAATATTTAAAAAATTAGAGAGTTAGATAGTAGACACTAGTGTATAAAAATTTTAAATGTAAAAAATACATATAATTTTTTTATTTTATTTTAAGGGGTTATTGGTGTCGCTCTTTTTTTTTTTTTTTTTTTTTTTTTCCGAAACGAAAGATTTTAACACACACTTTGTCCAAACGGGACTCGAACCCTAGTTTTCATGCCCGATTATAGTCTAGTGCACTACTAGACCGATACAACTAGTGCGCGCCGCTCCTGTCTCTCTTAGCTTTTCTCTCCAAAAAAATATCAAGCAGCAATCCAAGGAGATATTTATGCTTGTTTTTTCCTTTAAAAAAAACATTTATATGTTTTTTCCTTTAGTTGCGTTAACAAGAGGACATAATCCGTGGATATTATCATCTAAAAGAAAATAAAATTATTAAGAAAGAGTAGGGCTGTGGGCGGCGTCATGTTGGAAGAAAAAATAGTGTTGCCTCATAATTATTTTTTTGGACTGTTTTGTGACGTGCCTGATGCATGGAAGACCCCTAATACCCGTGAATATGACGTTTACCAGAATAATAATAAAATTAAAATAAAAAAAAGGTATAGGAAAATACGAGGGTAATTTTTTCTTAAAAAATTATTTGCATTATAGAGATTTTATCAATATATTACGTCATATTAATCAACCTTTTGAAAGTCAGTTTTGAAATCAAAAACGGATTTTTTGAATGTGGATTTTCATAATAAACATAGAGGCACGCATAGAAATTGAAAAACCGAACTAACCGATTGGACTGGACCAAACCGGATTGAAAATCATAAATCGTAGTTATTCAATTGTTTTTAATTGAATAATAACCGAACCATGAATTCAATCCAGTTTTCAGTTTTATCAGGAAAAACCGGTATAAACCGAACCGAACCGGTTAAAATATTATATTTTTATATATATATATATATATATATATATATATATATATATATATATATATATATATATATATATATATATAAATATTCTTTATTCCCTATATATAAGCACTACACAGTCTAACCCTAAGCTCCAACCTCCAAACATATCCGTCGGTCTCCATGTTCCCTCGATTCTCTCCGGACCTATCCACTCTTCCACCACATTCAACTTAAGGGACTTGAACTTTCAACTTTCATCGCCTTCAAAGACTTGAACTTTCAACTTTCCCCAAGTCCTCTTCAGTCTTCGCTCCTCTTTCAAGAAAGAAAAAAACTGCCACCAAACCATGGCATCACCACCAGCCTTAGTTGTCAATCAACGTTAATGTCTTTTCCATCTTCGTTAGAATCAGTTTGCGCAACGGTGTAAGATCTTTGGAATCGAAGAAAGAAAGCTAAAATATTATCAACGTATCATTTTGATTTAGGCGAGTTATTGTTTGGTGTATTTGGTTGTTTGGTGTATTCGTGTATTCATTACTTTGAATATGCATCTCTTGCTGATTTAAACTCCTCATTTACAGGGAATTGAACAAAAAAAATCTTTGCTTAAATAAAACTAAAACACAGTTTAAAAACCGAAACCGGACCAAACCAAACCGGGTTGTTGAGTTGGTTTCATAGGTGAGTTTAATCCAGATTGGTTCTGAAAATTTCAAAACCGTCTAAACAGTTTGGTTCAAAAATAAGTGAAGAACTGACCAGACCGAAAGCTATGTATACCCTTAAATAAACCTATGAGAATCGGTTTTTTTGCTTAACCTTAAATCGCAAATTATGCTACATTTTAATCCTTATTATTGGAGTCTTTATGTTAATAAGATTTAAATGATTCAAACAAAGATTTATAAGGCCCATCAGGCCGGAAGAAGACCATTTAAGCATCAAAACACACAGTCTAATCTTAATTAGCTTGAAATTCCTTGCAATATGGCCCATGATATCTTCCGAATTGCACCACCTCGTTTTTTAAGTGTTTTTCCGAATGACCCATTTAGTGATTTTAATCTTTCTCAAGGCTCCGTTTGGTTTCGGACTGATTGGATCCATTTGGATCTAACTTAATATTTTATTCACCCACTATCTTATTTACTACTCCCTCCGTCTCAAAATGTTTGGGACATTTCCTTTTTTAGCCGCTTACGAAAAGTCTAATTAATCCTTGGAATTTCGTTAATTAATGTAATATTATTAGGGTTATGATAAAGTGAAACTTAAAATACATAAATGTAAAAAGTATTAGATCATTTGATGAAATTCGAAGGATTAATTAGACTTTTCGTAAGCGGTTGAAAAGTCAAACGTCCCAAACATTTTGAGACGGAGGGAGTATTATTTTACAATCATTTCACCATCAACAAATAAAATAATATTAATCAATTCATTTTATTCACCACCTACACTATTCAACCATTACTTTATCAATATAATATTTCTCTCACCAATCATTTCTTCATCAACACAAACTTTAATACAACATTTCAACCTTATAATCATTACTTTACATTATTTTATTTTATTTTCTCTCTCATGACTCAAATGGATCCAGTCCAGTCCGAAACCAAACGGGGGCGTGGGGACTATGAAGATGGTTTGGAATGGAGATTTATCTTTAGAGTACTCGTATCCGTGTTTCCTAACAAATTCTTTTTTTAAGTTTTACCCATTTTATAGAATCTTTATCGATGGTCAACTGCATCAGAGTCTCTAGAATAATGTATACAACATTAAATAATTAAAAACTATAATAAAAAGACATATTCTCACGTATATGTAAATAGAGAAATATGTACATGTCTATATATATAGATATGAAAGAACTGTCTTCGTTCTTTGTTTTTTATTTTATTTATTTAGGAAGGTCTTGAAGATATTTAAAAAAAAGAATTTGGCAAACAAAATTGAGGAAGAAAAGATATAACATTAAACAAAAGATCATTTACCATCGGGAAATGAAAAAGAAAGAGAAAGAAAGAAGAAGAAGAGTCCAGAGCCAAAAGGTCAAACAATTGGGGAGGGAAATAAAATTGCAGCCGTACATATCGTATCTTCATGCGGTAATCCAATGCAATACGTACAGGATTTGAGAGCTTCAAATCCATCCTACAGATTTTAATGCATCGTTATTTAGGTAAATAAATCAAAAAAAAAAAAAAAAAACACAAATTTAACATTATTTAGAGACATGCACTACTGCAAGTGCTCTTAGATAAACTCTTTCTTGTGCTTGATTCTGGCGCAAGAAGCGGATTTTAGCTAATATGGAAGATCTTCCCTGAAGATATTGAAGTAATTTGAAGTTCTTCATACAAAATAATGAAGAACACAAGAACAAATTTGAAAAATAAAAGTGCGAGAAAAAGGAAACAAAACCAGAATTTGAGATTTCATTGATTTGCAAAACTTGAAGTTACATGAATGTTTTACTAGTATATATAGCTGTATTCTCTAACTTAACTACATGAAAAGCGGTTACAACTAACTTAATTAACTACAACCACTTCCAACCGTTTTAGGTTGAAAATGTTTGATAAAATGTCTCTGAGTGACTGTTGATGTTGCTTGCTTGCTGCTGGACCTTTATTCATTTCACCCCCCCTTCAAGCCGGAGTAGGAGTGGAGAAAATGTTTGAAATAGACAACTTGCTTAGGATGTGTTTGAATACAGGTCCATCTAATGCTATTGTTAGTATGTCTGCAAGTTGGTTATGTGTTGAGACAAACAAGAGCTTGACTACGCCGGATTTGACCTTTTCTCCCACCACATGACAATCAATTTCTATGTGCTTTGTCCTCTCATGAAAAACTGGATTGTGAGCTATGTGCATTGCACTCTCATTATCACAGTACATAGAAATTGGTGTAGGAACTGAAATCTGTATGTCTTGAAGGATGTAAAGTAACCATTGTAACTCACACACTCCTAAGGCCATGGCTCTGTATTCAGCCTCTGCTGAACTTCTACTGACAATTGGTTGTTTCTTGGATTTCCAAGACACAAGAGCAGATCCCAAAAACATGCCGTAACCTGTTATTGATTTTCTTGTATCATGACAGCCCCCCCAATCAGAGTCAGTAAAAGCTGTTAATTTGAGATCATTATTGCTAGGAAAGAATAGGCCTTGAGCTGGTTCTGCTTTAATATACCTTAAAAGTCTGTTAGCAGTTTGTAAGTTATTTATGGTAGGGGCAGCTAAGAACTGACTTAACTGGTGGACAACAAAGGACAGATCTGGTCTGGAAATAGTTAAGTAGAGGAGCTTTCCAATCAGGCTTTTATACATTGTATTAACCGGTAACAACTCAGAATCACCATTTTGTAAGTGTGCATGCCTTACTTTGCATAGGTGTCTTAGTAGGTTTTCATCCTGCAAAACCATATTTTTGCAGGAGATTCAGTGCATATTTCCTCTGGCAGTCCTAGTGGCGGGGTCGAGGAAGGTATGCCAAAGTAATCGATAATTCTATCCATCTTGCGGTGCAAACTCGCAATCTCTCGCGAGTGCTCCTCAAGCAAGGCTCTCTGAGTCCTCGGTGCTCCATGCACCGGAGTACGCTCCCTCTCTACTCTAACCCGTCTTTGGACTCTCGAAACTGACTGCGAACTGAGTTGTGGCTCAGGGTCTTCCCAATCATCACTGACGAGCATCTTCACCTCATCCTCCAAAGAAAACATATCAATACTCGGCCCGTATGGCAACAGCTCGCGCTCAGAAGTGGCAGCAAGCTCGTGGATACGGCTATGCATCACAAGACCGATGTTGATTGGAGATCCCTGCTCCAGATAAAACATCAATTCTCCCTCTTAGTGGTGACAGAGACCGTGTGCTTGGTCGGTAGAAGGCGGGCACAAACAAATTTATTTACCATCTTCCGGTCCCAGATAACTCATTCTCTAGGAAGATGGTGGGGGCTCCTGCAGGATTGCGCTTCCATTGCACCCCAAAGTACTCAGCTATCATCTCCATCCTCTCAAGATCTTCAGGATTGCTGAAAGATGTGTACTCATCCGGGCCCACCGGTGGATTACGAACCCCATAATGCTCATTGATCCGCTCGACCGAAAAGTCAACTTTAACCACTCGGACCATAGCAAATGTAACTCCGGGGTTATGCAAAACATAAGCGTAGAATTCCAGTACCACCGTGGCGTTGAACCGGGCTGGTGCCTCAGCTATGTCCAATAAATCTTGTGCTTGTAGGGCACCGGGCAATATCGACCCGTAATCGTCCAAATCTACCCCTCGTTCTCGAGCAACCGGCCTTGCATTCCAATTGCCTCGGAATGACTCGTAGATAGCTAAAGAATGGAACTGTTCAACCCCGTTTATCAAGGGATTGACATCTCCATACACTGTCTTATAACCACTAGGACGAACAGCTGAACGTTAACGCTTAGGACACATCCTAAATGAGTATAGAAACTGATGCTGAAGCTTTTTCTTGAAAAGAACCCACGGTAAACCGGAGGGTACAATTTACCGCCCTGAAATTTTCTGATTTTTTTTCTGGGACTTTGCCTCTGATGGTAAAAGATGAAGGATTTCAGCACTTCACCGTAGCAGCAGCACTACAAAACAGCAACAAGGTTTGGAAAAGGGGTGTTTAAGGTATGAAAATGGAAGAAAGTGGTGGTGATATAGTGGTGATATGGTGGTGATATGGGCCGAATTTGGACGAAGAAGAAGAAATGGGAGAAGTAGATGAATGAAAGAGATGATAATGATAAGAATGATGATATTGGTGATGAAAGGGTGGTTTAAATAACAAGAATTGAGTGAAGGTGGATGGTTTTAGTGGGATAGTGGGTATAGAAGTTATTAGGGTGAGGGATTTGAGGGGGTGATTGATGGGATTGAGGTGGAGTTATGGTGGAGTGTGCGAAAGGATGAAAATTTTGAAAAGAGGGAAAATGGGATGGTTTGTGCTGACTGACCGTATCTGGTGCAACGTGTGTCCGTAAAACTTAGCCTCCAAGGATTTAATAATTAATACAAAATCAATTATAATAATCCCATTAAATAAAAGATAATCCCATAATATTCTAGAACAAATCTAGAATAATATTTATCTTTATTTCTTTCCATAAATATTTATCCAATAAATATTTTATGCACATGTCTTATTAATACACAAGAAAACTAATTTCTTGTTCCATAAAACATCACTTGGGGCGAAATTTATCACTTGTGACCTAGTCACAATATATTTCGGCCATACACACCATTTGGGCCAAGATTATGAAAAATGTCTTTTCCACATATTTAATTATTTAGCCCAACTAATTTAATAGTCCACTAAACAATTAATTCACATATCGTTTTAATAAAGTCCAACAAGAACTAAATTAATATTATTAGGATTCGACGTCCGAGAATAGCTATGCTATATTTGGAGGCACGTCGGGGACCATGGACTAATAATCAGCGGCTCCGATAAATCAAATAAATAATTATCTTACGAACAGAATAATTATATTCGATAAATCAATCACAGGAATATGCCACCATAATCCCGTGACTGCACTCCTCCGATTATAAGATTATATTTATCTCCTCACGAGAATAATAATAAGCGTCCATTGATATAATCATTACATATGGATTAATCCTCCATAGATAAATTGGGAAGTTACCGTTAACCCTTTCTAGAACCTCTTATCCTTATTTACCATTAACCCCCTAGTGATCAATTAATTCATACAACTCACCGGTAGCTAATCGGTGTAATATGAACTCCATGGATCGATCGGTTTCTAGGATTAACAAATAGGGAATCTGCTTCTATCTACTTCCATAAATGGAAGGAATGGATTCCGTATCCGTGATAAACACGACTACTCACTCAATCCAAGACAATGCCAAGATGGGGTAATTCGATCACAGACTCGGTGTAATCCTTAACCGTCAAGTCAAACCTCATACCGATTCAAGCGGTTGATCGTGATCACTGTCCTCCATGTGTCTCTAAAAATTCACCTTTATAACCCGACGTTCATAAATTTAAAAATCAAGCCTCATTAAACCGGAGGTAACCTAGGGTTTACCGGCAGTACTTTTTCCCAGATTTCTTTGTCTACCTTATCTACACACTTGACTCAACATCTCTGCTCAATTCTGACCTCAAATTGATTAGCCTTCACTCTTTCCATTGCTAATTCCGACTCAAAACCTAACCTACTTCACTAGAATCCGCAACGAGTAAAAAAAACATTTCCACAACCATTCGGTTTCAAGCCTAAGGGTGCGGTAGGATGAAAAAAAGCTCGTCCTTTCATCTGGCTACTTTTATTCATTCCTAATGTACTAAGGGTTTAAAGAAATAGTTCGAGTTTATAGTCGCCAGCTCGACTTTCTTCAGATCTCCGATCATTCAAGGGTTGGAGCTTTAACTCGCCAAACTTTCGCTCCAGAGGTTTGCACTTTTAAAGAACCTTTTTGAGCCCTCTTCCTAGCACGCCTCTCTCTTTTAGCTTGTGTGCTAGGTCTGCCTCTGCGTCGAGATTTAGGCTTTAGACCCAAGGACTCCACGTTTCCACTTTTAGCTCAACTCGTTCACTACGCAACACGGAAGGACTAGCTTCCGTGAGCATCTTGTCGTGGTCCTTCTCTTCTTTCTCTCTCAGCATTAATCTCATAAACTCTTGCTCAACGGTTTCTACGACAAGCACTCTATGCTTATGCCCCTCTATTTCCATAATCTCCACCTTCCATGAAGCATACGTCATCTTACAGCTCTCCGGTCTATTTTCTAGGGGTTCTAAGATCTTAAAAGATACATCGTCATTATTCGACCTCAGAGTTATCTCCCCATTAGCAAAATCCATAACCGCCCTGCTCGTCGCTAAGAAGGGTCTTCCTAAAAGAACTGGGGCACTAGGGTCCTCAGGTACATCTATGACCGTGAAGTCAATAGGATATGTGAACCCTCCTGCCTTAGTTGTACACTTCCTAAGCAGACCAGCAGGCATGTCTCTAGTTCTATCAACGAAAGTCATGGTCCTGGTTTGATTCATTACGACCGGAAGCTTGATCTTTTGACAGAGGGAAAAAGGTAGAATATTGCAACTCGAGCGAGTCGCAGAGACCTAATCCTACTGATATACCATTAACAGAAATCAGGAGTCTGAACGTGCCAGGGTCTTCTAACTTTACCACGTTGACTGAGTCTGGGTAATCCTCTGGCTCAAAAAACATCGTGTCAGGATCCTCTTCAAGATCATCAGAATCATAATCCGAAGACGATATATCAAGGGAACTTGCTTGATTGCTTTCTCATCTTTTTCCAACCGTTTCTTTACAGCTTCATAATGCTCTCGTGCTTCAGATCCAGGGTACATAGAAATCGGTGTGATGTTCAATATCGTTCTAGGCATGTTGTTTGACTTGTTTGCTCTTGTTCAACTCTGGTTTGATCGAATCTCTGAAGTGTTCTGATCAACCTGCAAAAGACAAAATAAAACAAGGAAAAGGTTAGCACATTCCGCTTCAGCTGGGTGTGATCCCAACTGTTGAGGACCTACTAACTAAAATCAACAGGGAATAACACAGAATAACGAACTGTTCAGAATTGGATTTTTCAAGCCTCGGTAACCCGGGGGTTAACCACGGTAAACCGGCCCTGAAATTTCTTTTTCTGGAAGTTTAACATGTGCAGGGTTGATACTGAATGACTCAAGACTCAAGATAAAATAAAATAAAATAAAAACAACTTCTTAATTAGAATTAAAACGTTTATATTTACAATTGGCCATTGTCCCCAGCAACGGCGCCAAAAATCTTGATCGCGTGTAAGTCACTAACGTCGATATTACTAGCAAGAATACTAGGTACATCGTAGTATAGTAAATGCGAGTCAAGGTTGATCCCACAGAGACAATGCAACTATAAGTATAAACGATTCTAACTTAGTTAAGAAGCAACATAGAGGCGGTCATTGACCAACAATAACATAAAAGAAAACAAACATGGTATACCTCTCCCTCTCCTCACCGATCCACTAACTTGAATTAGTTATTCGTTATGTTTACTTCCCCACATAATTTCCTTAAATTAATCGTGAGCTTTCATTTTCATTATCATTATCAGCTACGGGTGCAATTCCTAACCCTATCTACTCCGACAATGGCAGTAGACAATCTATACGCAAACTACCCTCCTTAATTGGTCTGTAATAGCCCATACGCATAACGAACTAGAATTGCCGATATTAGGCGCTAACTCATACCGCTAACCCGCCTAGACAGCTGTCGGATTGACCAGCACGTTCCTATGGTCCATTCAAGACTATGTCATAATTAATACTTCACTAACAGTCCTTCATGTTAATTTACGAATTACAAATACTAGATTGGCCAGACCTATTACTCGTGTTAGTTATTCCTGCCGATCAACGTAGCTGTAGTGAATCCTAGTTTATGTTTTCTAAAACATGCCCCGGTAAACCGGCATAGACCGCCGGGTTACCGGGGGCGGCTTTTCCTAATTTCTGGATCTACATTGTTCAGTACGATTAAAATAAGTAAATTATGAGTTTGTTAAACATGCAGATTAACTAAAACACATAAATACGAACAGATCTACCATAATGAAGACAATAAAGGAACGTTCAAAGCTTCATACATTCAACAATGGTGATCTAGCTCGATCTACTCAAGCTAGAGATGATGGAAGAAGGGAGGAAACCAAAAACAACTCTCCAAAGCTCAGGAAAACTTTATTGCATAATAATAACTGTAATGTAATATGTAAAACTTATGTTTTGTAGTGAGCATATCAAAGCTTTCAGTATATGCGGCTTTATATAGATACAATAGCCGACTTAAGACTCTCTAAAACCCTAACCGACTTAGATAATGCGGCAGAATCAATTTCGTTTCCAACAAGACGCCGGTTTACCGGGCCTAGCCTTCGGGTTACCGGGACTTCTTTTCTTATTTTTCATGAGCAGGCTTCTTCTTGGACTTCAATAACTTGGCCCAATGTATTTCTTTTGGTTCAGATCCACCCTCCAATGCTCCGGATCCGGTACATCCAATAAAACATGCAAAACGAGACAAAACAGTACCATAACCTTGGGAAAATAGCATAGATGCAGAATTACGATCTTAGAAACACTCACATAGCATTTGACACTTATTCCACATAATAAAGAGCCTATATATCCTCTCTTGAGCAGAATTCGGGGTGAATAAAGGTAGAATTATTGGTACCATTTAGAGCGTTATCAGAGGCCTGATTGCAAATGTATTCATGTAAGAAAGAATGGGGGTCTTTTGTCTCTATTGGATCTCCTGACATTTGGTGCCTGTTGTAAATTAAGTCTGCTAGAGTTATGTGGTGAGAATTGGAAGAGAGATTTTCAAATGTAGACTATTTCAAGGTGTCAGATTTGGTTGAAGAGGTTAAATTGATCAAACAGGGTTCAATGTTAGTCACTACTTATTTTACTATGTTGAAAGCAAAATAGGATGAAATAGAAATATTGAAACATGTTCCTCATTGTGATTGTGGACACCCTTGTGACTGTAATATCAGTGCCAAGCTGATTGAATTCATAGAGGCTGATCATGTTATCAGATTCATGAAAGGACTCAATGATAGTTTTGCACCTGTTAGATCACAGGTTGATTTGTTGACTCATTTGCCTAGTTTGAACAAGATTTTGCTATGGCTATTAAGTTTAAAAGACAAGTAGAATATGCCTTGGGACATCCACAAGGATCAGATGCTATAGCCTTTGTTAATCAAGTACAATGACATAATAAAACAGGTTATTAGTCATTTTCTAATCAGCAAAGATATCGAATCAAACTGGAAATCAAGGAAATAACAGATCAAACACCAGCAGCAAGAAAGTCCAATGTTCTTTTTGTGGATATAATGGCCACACTGTTGATAAATGCTATAAGAAGCATGGTTTTCCACCAGGCTGGAAGCCAAAAGCAGGAATCAACATGGTTAGTCAATAAGATGGTCAGGATTCCATCCCAGATTCTGCCTCCAATTCAAATCAGCAAAGCCAAATCAGTCAGCTACAAGATCAAGTAGCTCAATTAATGAAAATCATGGAAGGGAATAAAAGAGATTCTGCTCAACCTATGGTGAACCAAGTCACTGCATTTACTACAAATTTTAAACCAGACTCTGTTGAGATTCAAGGTCTGTCTATTCACTGTTGGATTGTGGATTTAGGTGCCACACTGCCAGAGACCATATTGTTTTTGATAGAAGCCCGTGCTTTACTAAGCAACATGTTAAAGGCTTATATGTCACTTTACATAATGGTGCACACATCCCTATCACATTTATAGGAAATGTCAGGATAAATGATCACCTCATATTATCTCCTGTTTTATGTGTACCAGGGTTCAAGTACAATCTAATTTCTATTACTAGACTGACAAATAATTCAAATGTTTCTGTACATGTCGAGAATATTATCACCGAAGACAAATAGTGTAGAATATTTTATTTATTTGTATTATTTGGCAAATATAACTGTGCCTATAAATACCCATTGTAACACACTTTTACATTCAATGACAATACAATTACTTTTCTAAAACCTGATATGGTATCGGAGCATCTCTAATAAAAAAAAAAAAAAAAAAAAACCCTAGCAGCCGCCGCAATCACAGCACAGCCGCCGCCGCCATGTCTGGAGAAGAAACCACCGCCGCCGCCGCTGCACAATACCCCTCCTTCACCCCTTCTTCTGCTATCCGTATTACACAACTCACACGTCAAAACTACAACCTTTGGCGAGCACAAATCGTCCCATACTTGCGTGGACAGGGGGTTTTTGGCTATGTGGATGGAACCATACCACCGCCGCCGCCAACCATCACCACCGGCGAAGGTGCCGCTGCAACCACCTCTGTGAATCCAGCCTTCACAACGTGGACTCGAAACGACAATCTTATACTATCTACGATTACCTCTTCTCTCACTGATGACGTTTTATTGCAAGTTTATACGGCCACAACATCATCGGAAATTTGGTCGGCCCTCTCCACCTCCTTTGCGTCTCAAAGCCGCTAAAAAATGGTCCAACTCCGCACCTCCCTGGCATCAACACGCAAGGGTGACAACACCGCCTCTGAATACTTCTTCAAAATTAAAAATATTGCCGATCAACTCTCACTCGCCGGCCATCCCTCTCCGATGAAGACATCATTGCGTATCTCCTCGCATTTGGTTTAGGACCGAGTTCGAGTCCCTTGTCACCATGCTCTCTGTTCGGCCGACTCTCTCTCTTGATGAATTATACTCCCGGCTTCTCACCGCCGAAGCCGAATTAACAAATACCGGCCCGTTCTTGTCATCGCTTCCTTCCCCAACGCCGCTCCCACCGTCCGGCTCCATCGATGCGAACTATCATGGTAACTCTTCTCATGGTAATAATTCCTTTTCCAACAATTATAGTGCGGTTCAAATAATTATGGTAATGGTTACGCAAATTATTCGTCTAATAACCGCAACCGAGATAATGGTAACGGGAACAACGAGAGACCGGGGCGTGGTGGTCGTGGCCGAGGTCAACCTCGTCCGTCACAACCCTCTCCCTCCAACCCGAATGATCCATTACCCAAGTGTCAGATATGTGCTAAAACAGGTCACACCGCTCAAGTTTTCTATTGGCGTTATGAGGAGTCTCGTGGCTCCAATCCACGGCCTCCGGCTCCTCGACCACCACAGGCTTATGCTGCGTACCCCTATCCAGAGCAACATCCTGCCACTCCTTCTGCATGGATTCCTGACACATGGGGCAACGCATCATCTCACGAATGATTTTCGCAACCTCAATCTCACCTCTGAACCGTATGGCGGCACTGATCAAATACACATAGGAGACGGTACAGGTTTACCCATCTCTCACTCTGGTTCTTCTTCGTTTATTTCCCCCTCCCGCACCTACCACTTATCTAATATACTTGTGTCCCCTTCCCTCGCTAAAAATCTCCTCTCAGTCCACAAATTTACCTCTGATAATTTTGTTTTCTTCGAGTTTCATGACATCTTTTTTGTTGTGAAGGACTACTCGGGCAACATCCTTCTTAGAGGTGTAGTCAAAGATGGGCTCTACTACTTCTCTCCTCAGCCAAGCCATCCTCCACCACACGCCCTCTCCGCCAATCTATGCTCCTCCACCACGTGGCATCGTCGTCTTGGGCATTGCTCCTTCCCAGTGCTCCAACAAGTTTTCAAGCGTCTTCCTTTTAATGTTTCCAATAAGGCACCTCCTAGTGTTTGTGCCCCTTGTCAGCTGGCCAAGAGCCATCGTCAAACTCTTTATGTTTCAGATTTTACTTCTCATGCACCGTTGGATTTGATTTATAGTGATGTTTGGGGTCCTTGTCATGAAACTTCGACCTACGGGTCTCGTTATTATGTTAGCTTTTTGGATGATTTTACCAAATATATTTGGCTTTTTCCGATCAAACTTAAATCTGACGTTGAAACAATTTTTCCCGCTTTCCTAAATTTAATTGAACGACAATTTTCTACTAAACTAAAAGCCTTACAATCCGATTGGGGAGGTGAATATCGTTGCCTCTCTCAACTCCTTACTACACTAGGCATCCAAGCATCTTCCTCACTCAGCGTAAATATATCCTCCAGCTTCTCCAGCATGCCTCTATGGATAAGGCTAAGCCTTGTCAATCACTCATGAGTGCATCTACTCGCCTAATTCGTGATGATGGTCCTCCATGCTCCGATCCTGCACTCTACCGCTCCGTTGTTGGGGGCCTCCAATACCTCGGTTTTACTCGCCCCGACATAGCCTTTGATGTTCATAAGGTTAGTAAATACATGCATGAACCTACAGATGCTCATTGGACGGCAGTTAAACGCATCCTGCGATATCTTAAACACACTATCTCCGAGGGTTTGTTCTTCTCACGCCTGTCTCCGATTACTATTCAGGCCTACTTTGATTCTGACTGGGCGGCCGACTCCGATAACCGTCGCTCAGTCGGGGCTTATTGTGTCTTCTTGGGATCTAACCTCATCAGTTGGCGCACCAAACAGCACTTGACTGTCTCCAAAAGTAGTACTGAGGCTGAGTACAAAACACTGTCGAATACTGCTGCTGAGATCCAATGGTTGTGCAGCCTTTTTCGGGAAATGAAAGTCCCATTGTCCTCTACGCCAACCCTATGGTGTGACAACATTGGCGCAACCTACCTCGCTCACAATCCGGTGTTTCATTCTCGTACTAAGCATATTGAGATCGACTTCCATCATGTTCGTGAGCTAGTTGCGGCTCGTCTACTCACCATTTCCTTCATCAGCTCTAAGGAGCAACTTGCGGACATTCTTACGAAGCCTCTGGGGCATCCTCTCTTTCACACTATGAAGACCAATCTCCGTGTACAGCCACTTCCCACGGGATTGCGGAGGCGTGTCGAGAATATTATCACCGAAGACAAATAGTTTAGAATATTTTATTTATTTGTATTATTTATTTTAACTAAGGCAAATATAACTGTGCCTATAAATACCCATTGTAACACACTTTTACATTCAATGACAATACAATTACTTTTCTAAAACCTGATATGACAAGCCCAATAGGAAGATGATTGGATTAGCTAAGAAGGATAAAGGGCTATATGTACTGCATGCAGACTGTTCTACTTCCACTTTGTTGTCCACTACCTGCTCTCAATCCCCTTTATCAAGCAAAATAGAAGATGACATGTTATGGCATTATAGATTAGGGCATTTGTCTACTAATAGAATTATGTTGTTGCATAATACATGTAATAAGATTCAAAAACCTAAAGATTTTGTCTGTTATGTGTGTCCTCAAGCAAAACAGAAGAAATTGCCTTTTCCATTAAGTAATTCGAAGTTCTTTCATACAAAATAATGAAGAACACAAGAACAAATTTGAAAAATAAAAGTGCGGGAAAAAGGAAACAAAACCAGAAATTTGAGATTTCATTGATTTGCAAAACTTGAAGTTATAGGAATGTTTCTACTAGTATATATAGTTGTATTCTCTAACTTAACTACATGAAAAACGGTTACAATTAACTTAATTAACTACAACCATTTCCAACCGTTTTAGGTTGAAAGTGTTTGATAAAATGTCTCTGAGACTGTTGCTGTTGCTTGCTTGCTGCCGGACCTTTATTCATTTCATTCCCAGTACTAGATATTTTTATAGCTAATACATTGGCACGAACTAAATCTTTTGTAAATTCTCTTCAGACAAATGTTTAGCTCGTTAGGTTTTGTTTGCATGTAAAGTACCCTTGTATACATTTTTAGGATAATTTATAAATTAAAAAAAATCATTTTCTTCGGAAATAAAAAATAAAAATGAAACTGCTTGTGCGCATCAAATTTTTTTTTTTTTGTAGGGTAGTGCGTATCATTTTAATCTTTTTTAAAGCCTAAATTGATAAAGATGTGTGGACTGGAGGTCAGTATAGACCAGCCAAACCAAAACCGGAAAACAGCGGTTTTTGAACCGGCGGTTTAGTAAACCGCCGGTTGGTGTAACCGACGGTTGGGCGGTTGGGGGCGGTTGTGGATTTTTGGCAACCGGAACCGGCGGTTGGAACCGAACCGGCCGGAACCGTAACCGAACCGGAACCGGCGGTTGAAACGGCCCAACGGCTATTTTTTTTAAAACTTTTTTCCAAACACCTCAAAAAAATCCTATAAATACTACCCCATTTCATTTTCAATTTCCTACACCAATCTCCTCTCAATTCTTACATCTTCTTCCCTCATTTCTTACATCTTCTACTCATTTCTTTGATTATCAAGTTTGTTTAGTTGTTAAAAACAACAATCAAATTTACTTTACGATACCGATTTTTGAAGATGTTCTGATTTAATCGTTACTTCAATACGGTTTTAGTTATAAGTAAATTTGGTTTGTATTTTATTCAACTAATTTTTTTACAAGTGTAAAAAAAAATTCATTTTATAATCAAATTTACTTTACTAGACCGATATTTGAAGTTATTCTGATTTAATCGTTACTTCAATTCCGTTTTAGTTATAAGTAAAATTGGTTAGTTAAATTAATTTTTTTATAACCGTTAAATTTAATTTAGATTTTTTACAATGTCAAGAAGATGTGAATCATCACAAGGCAATCGAAATGTTACTTTCCGTGATGACACGGTTGTGCCAGAATCGGGTGATCTTGCCGATGGCTATAAACCACAACATTTTACAAACCCTGTCACCGGTAGTCACATTTCGATTCCTCACTTCGATACACCTTTAGGTTACAATCCTGATGATTTTGATAGTCATTACGATAATATCATGTCTCAACCTGTAAATTTTAACATCAACCTTAACGAAGCTGAAGATAATGAGCCTCATAATGATGAAGCCGACGTTGATGATGATGATGTTGTATTATTGAATGCTTCCCGTCCTAGACAAGGACGTGGTGGGAGTCGTGTGGCTGTAAGACCACCGTGTGGTGCCACAGATCCTACTCCTACTCCCGAGTCAGTCGATTTAGATGGTGGTGAAAGTACCCTAGACGGAGCACAACAAAAAAGGTTAAAATCGAAAAATTTTACGGAATTTTTCACAAAGGTTCCTCGGACTGATGAAATAGCATTAGCTAACCCTGGAAAGTATTTCTTAG
The DNA here is from genome assembly GCA_036785695.1 of Gentiana straminea. Taxonomy (NCBI): domain Eukaryota; kingdom Viridiplantae; phylum Streptophyta; class Magnoliopsida; order Gentianales; family Gentianaceae; genus Gentiana; species Gentiana straminea. Next base: position 27,008,689 of record JAVUPR010000061.1, read on the forward strand.
GGGTGTGAAATTTATGTGGCACTCAATACAAATTTAAAGCGGGTGGTGGTTACGGATCGATGCGGGGTCACATAATAACCAAACACCCGGAAAAATTGAAAGACATCGTGTCTCAAACCCAGCTAAACATGCCGAGCTCCAGCGGAGGTAACACTAATCCACTCTTTATTTACACTCGTGATAACTGTAGAGATCTAACCACGGATCTTGTTGCGGGGATGGGTCTTCCTTTGAGCTTTCCTGAGAAACCTATTTTCGAACTTACGTACAAGGGGCTTTGCCGCCGGCTTTTACTCGTATCCCTCGTGCAACGGTTACTAGGGATTTCAAAAATAAATTTATTAAACGACAAAATATTATTAAAGAAAGTTTGAAGAGAAATAAATTCCGAATATGTGTATGTGCCGATATTTGGGAGGATAGGAGGTCCAACAATTTTTATTTGGGCGTTTCGTCTCACTGGATTGACAACATTTGGATTGTCCAAAAAAGGTTATTTGCTTTTCGTTTATTTAACGAAACTCATAATGCTTCTAACATTGCATCTTTATTAGTTGATATTTTTGAGGAATACGATTTAAAAGATAAAGTTTTTTCTATTGCATTTGACAATGCTTCAAACAACACTGCTTCTATTCCCGACTTATCCCAATATTGTGAACCTCTTTGTAACGGTCAATTTTTCATGTTAGATATTTATGCCGTATTTTTCATTTGTGTAAAAGATGGTCTAAAAGTTTTTGACCATAATATTTAATGCGATAAAAACTGCGATTTCACATGTGTTAGGTAGAAATATTCTTGTTAATAAGTGGTATAAATTTCTTAAAGAGAAAGGTCATCGCCCTGTCAAACTGCCGCATGATGTACCGCATAGGTGGAACACCACTTATGATCTTTGGAAAAAAAGAAACAAAATTAAAAATGCCTTTTGTGAATTTTTAAGTGAACACTATCCGAGCGAATATCGTTTGTATCCCTCTATTTGGACTGCGTGCAAGACACTGATGGATGTTTTTGAAGTATTCAAAAAAATTACTGAATTGTTTTCAAAATGTTATCAACCCACAGCACATTTAATCTTGCCTGCTAGTGTATAAATAACTGCCGAGTTTGAAACCATGGAACACGACGCTACAATATTTCAATTTTTAGGGCCGATGAAGGCGAAATGGAATAAGTACATGTTGCATATTCCTGACACTTATCTCATTTCTTCAATTCTCGATCCTCGTTTAAGACTAGTAGGTGTGTCTAACATGTTATGTGCTTACTATGATGCTTTACCTGATACTCATAATGTGCCCCCGGTAGATTATACAGTTGAAGGAGATAAGCTTGAAAATTTATTAAACACTTTGTATGTTGAATATGAGCGTATGTATAGAAGGAGAAACGACGCGGTTCCCAATCCATCCGCAAGTGCTTCTACTAACCATGCAGGTGTCCTGCGGGGAATGCAAAAAGTTTTGGATAAAATGAATTCGAAAAGACAGAAGGGAGCGACAGTGTCATCCGATCAACGTACAAAGATATCCAATTTTTTAAACACAACATTTGAACGCTGTGAAACCGAATCCTATGATTTCGACTTCGACTTATTGAAGTGGTGGAAGAGACATGCTAAAGAATTTCCAGTGCTAGCAATGATGGCGGTCAAGTTTTTAAGTTGCCCCGTTTCGACCGTCACTGTTGAACGAGCTTTCAGCATGGCAGGATATGTGCTTACCAATAAAAGATGTTCGCTTCATCCCACCACTTTAGAGAAGCAAATTTGTTGTCAAAATTGGGTACGAGCCGAGAAGAGGGTGCAAGACATTGACTCAGAAATGATGAGTCACAGTTTGAAGGCGGTGACACTGAAACTTCACAAGGAGCAAGCGCTCAAAATACCGACATCGATTAAAGGTACGCAATTTATATCTTACTTATATATTTGATAAAATTTATAAAAAAACTATAAAAGACTAAAAAAAAACTATAAGAAACTATTAAAAACTATATATTAAAAAAAAACCTGATAAAAGACTAGAGATAAAGAGTCAAAAGTCCTTTTTTTGGCACAAAATGAATAAATAGGATACACATATTTTTTTAGTTGCAAAAAGGACAAACAATTTCAGACGGACAAAATTACCCCTTTATGAGACGCGCGAGTAGCCTCAGTGGTATTATTTGCATATATGATATATTTACTGTAGCTCTTTATATTTTTTTTTTTTTTTTTCTTTTTTCAAACACTCGTAACTTTTGATTTACAACTCCGATCATCGAAATTTTTTCACCAAAATTCATGTTTTTTTTTGCTCTTCAATTTGAGCCCAAATACGATACCCTTCCGACGTATATTTTGAAAGACGAAAAAATATTTTTATTAACCGGAGCGCTTTTTCTTATAAACGACCGTAACTTTTGATTTAGAACACCGATCATCAAAATTGTTTCACCAAAGCTCATATTTTTCTTTTATCTTCATTTTGAGACCGCGTTTGATACCTTTACGACGTAGTATTTGAAAGCCGAATTTAATCGCAGCATTTACACTAACACAGTATCAGTATCAGTATCAGTATCAGTATCAGTATCGTAGTATCAGTATCAGTAGTATCAGTATCGTATCAGATTATACAAGAATATGCAGGAGAACATTCCACCAGACTGTTAACAAACTCAGCAGATTAATAGCAAGTACAACAAACTATAGATTTAGTACAATATGTACATCAGTTAACATGAAAAATAAAGAAAAAAAACAGGATTTATGCTTGTTTAGTCTCTATTTACCATCATCAAATCTATTTAATCACCTGAATTTGCTGTAAGGTCTTTATCCAGAGATAAAGATCATTCTCCAAATGCAAAATCCAGATACACTAACACACCGTGTTAAATTGGTTTATATGATACAATTCAGAAGAGATAGAATCATTAACAGATAACTTGATTAAGGTGTGGTGTTTATAACATGCAGGTTTAGTAGTTAATCACTTGAATTAAGCCTAAAAAGTACATCAGACTAAAAGGTAATACATAGAAGATCAATACAACAGACTATAGATTTAGTACAATAGGTACATTAGACTAAAAGGTAATACATAGAAGATCAATACAAGTCTGAAACAGTCTGAACTATCAGCCAAATTATAAGAAGGATATTCAAGTTCAAAGAACTAAATTATCATGCCCGGAATTCACAAGGTGATGAATTACAAGTTCAGTAAGCCTATGAACTAGGCCTATCTATTACATGATGATACAATGTAGATCAAAAACCTCAGCACACCAAGGCACACAGTAAGCCTATGAACTAGGCATATCTATTGCATTAAGGTACACAGTATCAGCAGTATCAGTATCAGCAGTATCAGTATCAGTATCAGCAGTATCAGCAGTATCGGTATCAGTATCAGTATAAGTATCAGTATCAGTATCAGGCTCAAAATGACTCTCCTTTCGATTTTTTGTTCCAAGGTCTATGTCCCCCAAGTCCTTGATATGAGTGAATGTCTTCTTACGAGTTCAAGCACTCATATTTACTTCTTTTCGGAGCATGTTTCGATGCTACTTTTTCTTTAGGATCATTTCTTTTAGGCCTTTTGTTGTTCTTGGGTTCAATCACATTAGGCCACTTGTTCTTGGCTTCATAAACAAATTTGCATTCTTGAAAAATCCTTCAAAAGACGTATCCGATTCGCCTTTTTCAACACATTCATCCAAATAGTAACTTTGAATCATTCTTTGTTGTTGTGTCCATTTGTCATTGTCGTGTCCATTGTCGTTTGTTTGCATTTCCGGAACAAGAGAAATCATGCAGAATATAGTTTTTTGCATTCTAGGATTAGGCTCTACCCATTTTCCAAATGATAACAAAAGCTTCTAGAAAAGATGTTCGAAGCTATGCATTTTTCTTACTCATCTCCATCTCTTTTGTTTCGCTTTGAAAGATCACATTTTGTCGAATTCCATCCATGTAATATTATTAATGTACAGCAAAATTGTGCAAAAAATTACAAAATATAATTTAACTATAAACCTTTCATGATAATAACAACTCAAGCTTAGTGACAAGAGTGAGCACCCCCCACAATCATGTGAAAACAGTAAATGAAAGAACAAAAAATGTGGACCAAAATGAAGTATATGCAATGTTTACAAACACACAACTTCCTCGTTCAAAATCATGAATCTACATTACAAACTAGAGGTCAAAGAATGCAAAACAGAAGAAATAGTCTATGAAACAAAGTTCATTAAATGGAATATAAAGAGGGGAAAAACATACTTACAACCGGACTGGTTTCAAACCCGAGACTGAAAGTCCTCCATCCTTGCTTTTGTCTATTTAATTGCACACATATTCTCCACTTGATACACTAAATGGTCGATTTAATTTCTCCTCCTTCTTCATCCCTTCTTTTCATGCTCGACATCGATTTACTTCAACTCCATAGTAAAAATTAAGAATTTCACTTACAAATGGTTGCAGAACTAAACCGATTGGATCGGAAATTGCTCCGGCTTCAGCACCAGTCTGATTGAATTCCGTTGATCATAATCCTGCAGCGTTTTAGATCTAGCTGCCAAATATTTGATTCTTCTTCATAGATTTTAGAATTCCGAACACAACAACGAGCTGCTTTCACTTAAGATTTTCACTTTCAAATTGTTGGAGAAGTAAACCGACTGAATCGGAAAATGTTCAGATTGCATCGGATTTGTTTTCTAAGTAAATAGGGGTATATTCGTCCGATACAATTTATTTGTCCTTAATGCAACTAAAAAATTGAAGTTGGATTAAAGGTTAAATAAAGGCGGAAATGTGGACTTTTACCTAATTTTTCCAAAAGACTAAAAACTACCACAAAAAAAATCATAAAAAAACCCGATAGAAACTATAAAAACTTACTACTAAAAACTATAAAATAAAAATTAAAAAAAAAAACTATAGAAAACTTTCAAAAAAAAACCCTAAAAACCATATACAAACCTAAAAAATTATATGAAACTATAAAATACAAACACATAAAAATATTATAAAAGACTACACATAAAAACAATTAAAAAACCTTTAAATACTATAAACACATATAAAAAGACTATAAAAGAATACAAAAAAACTATAATAAAAAAAACTATAAAAAAAAAACCATAACAACACTATACAAAACTAAAAAAAACTATAAGAAACTATAAAATACTATAAAAATGTATGAAAAAAACTATAAGGCTCCGTTAATTTTGGGGTAGAGTTTTTTTTTGGAGTTTTTTTGGGAGTTTTTTTTAGATAAAGTGATTGAAGTAATGATTAGAGAGTTGATGGGATAAAATAAAGTAGAATAATGATTGATGTAGATTATGAAATGATTGGTAAAATAAAGTAGAATAATGAATAAAATAATGGTAAAAAATGTAATAAAGTTGATAAAGTGAAATGATGAGAGATGATTTAATATTTTTTTATTTGTAGTTGAAGATTTGATTGGTGGGAGAATTGTAAGAAATGATTGATGATGTGATGGAAAAAAAAACTCCCAAAAAAACATATTGCAAAACAAACGGAGCCTAAAAGACTAAAAAAAACAATAAGATAAAAGACTAAAAAAACAACATTTTTAATCAACGTTTACTTAAAACCGACTAAAAAAACCTATAATAAAAAAAACTATTAAACAAAACTATAAAAGACTAAAAAAACAATAAGAACTACATTCGTTTTGATTTTTTTATATGTATCGTGCCTCCGACACGATTACATATAAAAGATACGTAGGCAACCGAATTACCGGTACATGCGTTGAAAAAATAACACAATTTACATATAAGAAAAACAACACAATATATCTCACGTAATATTTAATAAAACAATATTTTTAATCAACGTATACTTAAAACCGACAAAAAAACCTATAAAAAAACTATTAAAGACTAAAAATAAACAATAATCAAAAAAACTATAATGACCTACCAAAAAAACTATAAAAGACTAAAAAAACAACAAGAACTACGTTTGCTTTGATTTTTTTTATATGTATCGTGCCTCCGACACGATTACACATAAAAGATACGTAGTCAACCGAATTACCGGTACAAGCGTTGAAAAAATAACATAATTTACATATAAGGAAAATAACACAATATATCTCACGTAATATTTAATAAAACAATATTTTTAATCAACGTATACTTAAAACCGACAAAAAAAAAAACTATAAGAAATTATAAAATACTAAAAAATCCTATAATAAAAAAACTATAAAAACCTATGAAAAAAACTATAAAAGACTATAAATAAATAAAAAAAACAATAAGAACTACGTTTGCTTTGATTTTTTTTATGTGTCGTGCCTCCGACACGATTACATATAAAAGATACGTACGCAACCGAATTTCCAGTACAAACGTTGAAAAAATAACATAATTTACATATAAATAAAATAACACAATATTAATATTATATTTAAAACCGAATGAAAAATTATTTATAAAAAAAATATATTACATTCGCTTTAGTAATTATAGTGAAAAGAATAGTAATTTGTTATTGTAGTGAAAATAATAAGTATTATATGAAAATGTTAAAACAAATTATTAATAAATTTTAAAACCGTGGCCTGAACCGTGATCTGAACCAGAAGGAAACCGTGTGAACCGTGAATCGTGAACCGTATTGAACCGGCAACCGCCGGTTCATTTCAACCGTCGGTTGGAAACCGGCCACAAAAAAAAAATCAACCGTCGGTTGGAAACCGGCCACAAAAAAAACCGCCGGTTCCGGTTGAGGGGCGGTGTGGTTGGGGCATTTGGACGGGTCTAGGTCAGTATAAGTTATTCACTTTATATTTTGAAGATATATATTCACAGGATGTGGAATATGACACGACATATAAACAGAACCATATGTACCAAATAAATGGACATGATAGAACAATTTCCAATCTTTCATATTGTAACATTGCGTATTAATGTATAGGTCGGGTGTATCACAACCATCCACTTACGACGACAGATAACTAATTAATATGAATAACTTTTTAAACATAATGAGATACTACTCAACATACATTGCCATCCATATATAAAAAACCAAGTATTCATTCTTGATTTTGCTTTTGCCCCTAAGAAATTCCTTCCCCAAGAACAGATTAAAGATCTGTTGGCTGAACAGACAAAAAAGCACAGTTTTCTACCTATTCGAACAAGAAGCAAAGCTCGTCTCCGGTTCCGGTTCCCCACACGACACACAGAAGTAGAAGCAGCATCATTACGAAGAATTCTACACGTGCCCTGTCATCCCGACAGAAGAAGTAGGGCGATTTGGTTTGAAAGTAGGCTGGTTGGTAGCTTTGGTGAAGTACACGTAGAAATACACGTTAAGAATCATCGTAGCAACCACGAACACTGCACCGGCAATGAACACGCCTTTTCTTAAGGTCTCACAAGAAAACTTTTCTGCAAGTACAACATGCCTGTACTCTGTGTGGTACGCGTTTTTCCTTGCACCTGCTATTAGACATGCTTCTGCAACCACAAACGCCATCCTGCAACGCTCAAAAAGTCACCAAACTGAAATTCCGTAACCAAATCAATGAATATTTGATAAGCACATTCTCACCATGAAGAGGCAAAATAGATGATAGTCCAAGCGCGGTTGCTTCCAGGTGATAAAGGCCTTCCAAAACACATGCATTTTGTTACCCCCATAAGCAGTGACTCACTAGAAAGAAGGAACAAGAAAGCACCGACGCCATATCCAGTTGCAGCATCAGAGTTGTATACACAGTAAGTACGATTTGTAATATCGTCTGTCACAAATGTCCCCTGCCACGCAGTTATTTTTTAGAGAAAAGAATGGACAGAAAATTGACGGGTTCATAACCAAAAACCTCCAGCTATTACACAGGTATGAAATATCAGTATACAATCAAATCTGTCACTAGGCTCCAAAAGAGCGAGAGTTATGGGAAGCTACCAAGTATGTATAACTTGCAAATGCTGTTTACACTTGTCAATCTTTTTGACAACTAATGTGATGATCCTCAACAAAGAAGCTCAGTAAATATAATTTCAAAGTACTGAATCAAGCTGGGTGAAATAAATTTCACACAAACACCTGTTTCTTCTTTCTTTATATCAGCACTAGTTGTTCTGTATCTTTTATTATATCTTAATATTTTATTGGTATAATATTTTATTGTAATCTTTTGTCACCTCTATTAGCCTTAAATCTTATATTAATTAAGGTGTAATCAGGTGTACAAAAAGCTGTTAGCCTTGTCTTTTTCCTAGCCTTTTAGTGACTGGAACACTGTCCTTGTTACCGTTGGAACAGTGTTCCCAGTCCCACCTTTTATCCAACTAGCCGTTGGAGCTCTATTAGGAGTATATAAGGATAAGGGTAGTTGTAATACATTTAATGAGCTTTCTATTCTAATAAAAGAATACTTTCCTCATTGCTTTTAACTCTTTACATGGTATCAGAGCGTTAGGTTCCAAATTCTGGCCTGTTTCAAAATCTTTCTTCTTACCTACTGTTCTCTTTAAATGGCCACTGAATCTTCTGCTACTAGCTTTGCCACTGAACCTCTGGCCCCTGAAAACTCCATAGGATCAGAGGAACTTCAAAACATTCAGCCTTCTTATAAACTGAACGGAAAGAACTATCTCAAATGGTCCCAGTTTGTCAGAACCTTCTTGAAAGGTAGAGGGAAACTGAGCCATCTTCTGGGAACCGGTCCTCCTCAAACTGATCCCAAATATGCTAGCTGGGATGAGAAGGATTCCTTGGTTATGTCCTGGCTTTGGAGCTCAATGGTTTGACACTTGCATGTTCATGTCTTCTGCTAAAGAAATTTGGGATCATGTACAAAAAACCTACTCCAAGGTCAATGATGCAGCCCAGATTTATGAAATAAGGACAAGGATTCAGAATACCAAGCAAGGAAGTAAGTCCATTATTGAATACTCTGGCATCCTGCAGGGTATATGGCAGGAACTTGATCATAATCAATGCATCCAAATGAAGGATAGTGATGATGCTGCTACCCTCAAAAGGATGATAGAAAAGGAGAGGATCTTCTCTTTTTTAGCTGGCCTCAATCAACATTATGACCCCATAAGGGTTCAGATTCTTGGCAAAAGTGATCTCCCTACTCTGAGTGAAACAATTTCTATTGTTAGAACAGAGGAAGGAAGGAGAAGTGTCATGTTAGACACTGGTTCTGTTTCCACTGAAGGATCGACCGTATCTTTGGTCGGGAATAAGCCTGGGCCTCCTAAGACCTATGAGTCTAAAGAGGTCCCAGACAAAAAAATTCCTGCTCAAAGACAGAATTTGAAACCAGGTGACAAAGATAATCTCTTTTGCACCCACTGCAAGAAGAGTAGACACACCAAAGAATTTTGTTGGAAACTACATAGGAGGCCTGGCAAGAACAATGCCTAGGCACATGTCGCTAACACCAACAGAGAAGATAACAATGTACAAGGGGCAAATCAGACCCCTAATCAGAATCCAAACCTTGGTCAATCTGAAATTGAAAAGTTGAGGAGTTTTCTTAATACCTTGGAGAACCCTTCTTCATCTATGGTTTTCTCAGGTATGGCCTCCCTTAACTCTCTAAATCAGAAAGTTACTAAGGGGTGGGTTGTTGATTCTGGGGCTACTGATCATATGTCTCCTTCCCTACATTTATTCTCTTCTTACATTCCCTGCTGCACCAATAAAACTATAAATGTTGCTAATGGTACCACTATCAAAGTTATTGGTACAGGGAATGTTAGACTGAATAATTTCTTAACATTAAAAGATGTCATGCATGTCCCAGATTTGTCTGCAAATCTGGTTTCTATAAGGAAGTTGACTAAAGATTCCAACTGTCATGCTTTATTCTCTGCTAATTTCTGTGTGATCCAGGAATTGGCAACAATGAAGAGGATTGGACTTGCTAGACTTAAAGAAGGACTATATTTTGTGGAAAGTCAAAAGGATGATAAAGAAGTTTTTCAAACAACCTCTCTGTTTTCTAAAGTAGACAATGATAAGATCATGTTGTATCATAGAAGATTAGGTCATCCATCTTTTCAAATTTTAAAGCATTTATTTCCAAAATTATGTACGGATTTAAATGTTGAGAATTTCAAATGTAATGAATACATCTTTGCCAAACATAAAAGGAGTTCTTATTCTATTTCTTCTACTATAGCCTCTAATCCTTTTGATCTTATTCATAGTGATATATAGGGTCCCTCTACCCTACCTAATATCAGTGGGGCTCACTGGTTTGTGACATTCATTGATGATTGCACCAGAACTACATGGATATATCTGTTAAAACATAAATCTGACCTAACTTATGTGTTTCCTACTTTCTACAATATGATTCTGACACAATTTAATACTAAGATCAAGAAGTTGAGATCTGATAATGCAAGGGATTATTTCAACAGAACTCTTAATCCCTTTCTTGAAGAGAAAGGGATTCTTCATGAATCATCTTGCATTCATACACCCCAACAGAATGGGGTGGCTGAAAGGAAAAATAGGCACCTTCTGGACACTGCCAGAGCCCTACTTTTTCAAATGAATGTGCCAAAGAGGTACTGGGGAGAAGCAGTTCTTACTGCTGCTCATCTGATCAACAGATTGCCTACTGTTGTCCTTGGAAAGAGGAGCCCAATTGAGGCTCTTAAAAGGGTGTACCCTGACTTTATGAATATTGAAGGTCTTCCCCTAAAGGTTTTTGGATGTGAAGTTTTTTCTCACATCCATCTCCCTAACAGGGGAAAGCTTGACCCTAGGGCCCAAAAATGTGTTTTCATTGGATACCCTAACACTCAAAAGGGGTATAAGTGTTATCATCCACCTACCAAGAAAGTAATTATCTCAAAAGATGTTACCTTCTATGAAGAAATCCCTTATTTTTCAAAAACTTCTCTAACTCAGGGGGAGATGTTCCTCACTGATAATGAAAGGGATGCTTATCTCCTGGATATAAATGTTAGAAATGAGGGGGAGAACCCCCAAAATCTTGAAAAACTTGATGATCAAGAGGAATCTGTGGAAAATCCACACATGACTGATTCTTCACAGAAAGAAAGTGGAAATCTGGAAAAAGTTAATGAGAAACCCCTCATTATCTATTCCAGAAAAAACTGGGTACGACTACCAGAAATTGTTCCCATTGAGGAAAGTGATAAGGGAATTGATAATAATATATTTGATTCCTCTCTGAATCAAGAACAAACTGCTGATCTTGATAGTGAGGAGACTGAGTCATCCATACTGAAAGATAGTCCTGATCTACCTATTGCCAAAAGGAAAAGTGTAAGAGCTTGCACTCTACAACCTCTCTATCCTATGAAGAATTTCTTGTCTTATAATAAGATTTCACAGAAACAGAGAAAATTCATGAAACATAGTTTGATAACTCTGTTCCAAGAAATCTGAATGAGGCCTTAAATGATGAGAAATGGATCAATGCTATGAAGGAAGAAATGAATGCCTTAGAAAAAAACAGAACCTGGGACTTGGTTCAACCCCCAAAAGGGTCAAACCAGTTGGCTGTAGATGGGTATACACCATCAAATACAGATCTGATGGTACTCTAGAAAGATACAAGGCAAGATTGGTTGCTAAGGGTTATACCCAGACTCATGGGGTTGATTACTTTGAGACCTTTGCTCCAGTAGCAAAGATGAATACTATTAAAATCCTATTATCCCTAGCAGCTAATTTTGAGTGGCAATTACATTAATATGATGTAAAAAATGCCTTTCTTCAAGGAGACCTAGAGGAAACTATCTATATGGATGTTCCTCCAGTATTCAGAATTGAGGAAGAAAAAGTTTGCAAGTTAAAAAAGGCCTTACATGGGCTCAAACAATCACCAAGGGCCTGGTTTGGTAGGTTTACCAATGCTATGCTAAAAATAGGCTATAAACAAAGCCAATGTGATCATACCTTGTTCATCAAACATAACCAAAATAGACAAGTGTCTATTTTGCTTGTTTATGTTGATGATATCATCATTACTGGAAATGATATTCAAAACAATCAGCTTCTGAAAGACTTCCTGTGTAAGGAATTTGATATAAAAGAATTGGGGAAATTGATGTACTTTCTAGGAATTGAAGTCCTATATTCCAAACTTGGTATTTTCATATCCCAGCAAAAGTATATTCTGGACCTCTTAAAGGATTGTGGAAAAACAGGGTGTAAACCCATGGACACTCCTATTGAGCTCAATCATGGCATTAATCTGGCCCCAGAAGATGAACATGTGGATAAGCAGGCATATCAGAAACCGGTAGGTAGACTTATCTATCTTTCACATACCAGACCTGATATTGCCTTTGCTGTGAATATTGTTAGCAGATATATGCATGATCCAAGAAGATGTCACAAAAGGCCGCTGAGAGAATTGTCCACTATTTGAAAAGCTGCCCAGGTAAAGGAATTCTATTTAAAAAGGGAGAGCACTTGACCCTTGAAGCCTACACAGATTCAGATTATGCAGGCTGCCTAGATGACAGAAGATCTACTTCTGGACACTGTGTTTTTCTCTTTGGCAATCCTATAGCATGGAGAAGCAAGAAGCAAAGTGTTGTCTCAAGATCCAGTGCTGAGGCTGAGTTCAGGGCTCTAGCCATTGGTGTTTGTGAACTTCTATGGCTCAAAATTATTTTGGATGATCTAAAGATCAACAGACAGTCTCCTATGATTCTAAAGTGTGACAACCAATCTGCCATCGATATCTCACACAATCCTGTTCAGCATGATCGAACAAAGCATGTGGAAGTGGACAGACACTTCATCAAAGAGAAACTAGACTCAAACCTTATCAAAATATCATTTGTCAACTCTCAGAATCAAGTTGCTGATGTCCTTACTAAGGGACTTCCAAAGAAGGCTTTCTCCTATCTTCTTAGCAAGCTGGGAATGATAGATATTCATTCACCATCTTGAGGGGGAGTGTTAGAAATCCTCCTATGTTCAGTATCTTTTATTATATCTTAATATTTTATTGGTATAATATTTTATTGTAATCTTTTGTCACCTCTATTACCCTTAAATCTTATATTAATTAAGGTGTAATCAGGTGTACAAAAGAGCTGTTAGCCTTGTCTTTTCCAAGCCTTTTAGTGACTGGAACACTGTCTTTGTTACCGTTGGAACAGTGTTCCCAGTCCCACCTTTTATCCAACTAGCCGTTGGAGCTCTATTAGGAGTATATAAGGATAAGGGTAGTTGTAATACATTTAATGAGCTTTCTATTCTAATAAAAGAATACTTCCCTCATTGCTTTTAACTCTTTACACATATTAATCTTATATTTCAAACACTAATTTCGAATCAAACTAAATATGAATTTACCCCTGATAAGATGGAGTTGCTAACCTAGCATAATACAAATGGCACTATACATGGAAAACGGCGTGTCTTGTTCATAAAACAATGTGAACAACGGTAGATGACAAAAGCTAAACATGAATCAAGAACGAGACGAGTTTGTCGGAGCTATACAAGATGCAATGACCAATGCAAACAGATTGGCAAGTAAATTCAGTAGTGTTCCAAGGGCGCCAAGGGAAAATTAAAAAAGTGAACTATGAGATAATGAAGAATTTTGATCTGTTTATAAGCACCTCACATAGTCACATCAGCAGGCTTTAGTCTATGACAGTTAAAAATGAAGTGAAAATAGTTGAGATAAGCTTGTAACCAATATTTATTTAGATGAGCAATATAAGTCAATAAGTCAATTAGCAGGGCACTCAACCATACATGCCTAAATTTAGCTCACTGCAGCATATTAACCATCTTAAGGTGCAGAATTTCTATGATAAAATACTAGTGAAAAATTGTTTAGCCTGTGATTTCACAGAAAATTGTGTTCGTACGAAAAGGTGGATTTTCAGATTCAACTTTACTCTTTAGTCAATAATTAGGGAAACAATCTCTCCACAAAAAAAGCTCAGAATTATCAATCTCGCCTTATTAACTTCACATAGTAGTAATAAAGCAGAAATAAATGCACATAATTAAGCAAAAGTTTCCTCCTAACAAGCAAGAAAAAAAATCCACATCTGTTGTTTTAAATAAAAGCTAGTAGATCTTAAAAATCAGCTAAAATAATTAGCAACCAAGCACAAAACTAGAGCACATCAACTAAACAGAACTTCACTTGAAGAAGAAAAAGTAAAATAAAAAATTTTAAAAAAAAAAAAGTTACTTTGCTCCGCCGGCGTTCGGCGGCAATGGCGAATCCAAAAGCAGTCAAGCTCAAAAGAATCACTAGCAAATGGACTAAAGAAGAGCCCTTTCCCTCCATTAATTACTTGCCAGAGCCCCCACCTTGTATTTGAAGCAAAAGAGAAATAAACTGTGTGCTTTCCGGGGAGTGAAAACACACACACAGTGAAGTAGAAGTATCTGTGGAGCAGTGTAGTAGTAGCACTTTGGTTGGTGCCGGCTGAGTAGGCAGTGGTGTTTCTTTGATTTTATCTTTCTCTTCTCACTCTCAAGTGGGAACTCTTTGATGAATCTAGTCTGATTTTAAATACGTTCGGGATCCGCACCGTTGATATTTAGATTTACATTTGATAAATTTAAACATATTATTATTAACGATGTAGATTATTATTGTGTTAATCGTTATGACACAACTGGTGTGTCCGTATCATTATCCAAATCATCTGGTTCCAATTGCTTAAAAATTTATTGTGGTATTTGTTGTGCATATTTTATTGTGCCAGAAACATTTGTGTTTTAGATAATCATTTATATCAGACTAATATTTTTCACAATATTTTTTTGGGGAAATTCGTTTTTTACCTTTTTTTTTTGAAAATAAAAACGAAATCTACACCCTTCTAAATTCAAAAATCACTCCTATCCCCCGCCTAAAAGTGGGTGAAATCGCCCAAAAATAGGAGAAACATCCCATTTTTCGCTCATGTTTCGCCCAAAAATTGGAGAAACCTCCCAAGTTTCGCCCATGGTGGGAGGCCCCGCCCGAGAAGATGGGTGACCCCGCCCTGTTTTAAGGACGCTTCTTCTTCCTCATTTGCAGATTTTTCGAGTTCCATTTCTTCTTCATAGCAATTATTTTTTTTGGGGAAGGATTGCAACGAATTTCAGTTTCCTCAAGCATTCGAATTTCAATTTCGAAGGATATTCAAGGTACGAATTTCTCCACCATAAATTTCGTGTGAATTTTCATTTTGTTGATAATCGTTTCTTGAGATAGTGGATTATAATCGTTTTTTTGTTGTTAATAATCGATATTTCTTGGTAAACTTGTGTTGTATCATTCTTAATAGGTTTAGGTGAATAGAATATTATGATTCCATTAAATGAGAAATAGCCACATACAACGTATATATAGGCCACAACACAAGGCCAGAACAGTAAAATAACAAAACAATAAAATATGTTGATAGTTTCTCTGATATCTTCCCTCAAGCTGACGAAGCGGTGCGAAGTCCAAGCTTGGACACAAAAACAGAGAAAGGGAGCCGACCCAGAGGTTTGGTCAGAGCATCCGCAAGTTGGTCGGCACTGCACACTCTGGCTGTTCGAATCAGACCTCTCTCCACACGCTCACGAATAAAGTGATAATCAATGGCCACATGCTTCATGCGGGAGTGGAAAACTCGGATTAGCACCGAGCCGCATGGCACCTAAATTATCACAAAAAATAAGCGGCGTCGCTCCCGGTTTGAAACCAAGATCTTGTAACAAATAAACAACCCATGCAATTTCGCCTGCAAGTATCCGCAACGGATCGATACTCCGCCTCGGTGGAGGAACGCGAGACAGAGGACTGCTTTTTGGAGCTCCAAGAGATGGCATTACGACCTAAGAAAACCAAGTAGGCCGATGTCGAAGTATATGGGCTGTCATCATCATCCTTATTCCCCCCCCAATCCGAGTCCGAGTATGCATGTAGTGCTAATGGTGTGTCATTGAAAAAACGAAGCCCAAGCTTCGGAGTGCCAGATAAGTAACGAAGGATACGCTTAACAAGTGTCCAGTGGTAGTCCGTAGGTGCATGCATGAATTGGGACAACTTGTTAACCGCAAAAGCAATATCAGGTCTGGTAAACGTAAGATATTGTAAGGAACCCAACACCTGGCGATACTGAGAGGGATCGGAGTAGGCAGGAGAGGATGAGGGTTGCGCAGAGAAAGCATCAGCAGGTAAGGGTGTGGAAACTGCCTGTGACGCCTCCATATGTACCCGGGACGGGAGATCATGTATATACTTAGACTGCGTGAGAAGCAAACCCGTAGCAGAATGAGTGACTTCAACACCCAAAAAGAAGGACAGCGGACCCAAATCCTTGACAGAAAACCGAGTCCCAATAGCATCAATCACATGTTGAACATGCTGTGTGGAGCTGCCTGTGACAATAATGTCATCAACATAAACCAGAATTAATGTTACACGATGCAAGTACGGCCGATGAACGGGGACGAATCGACCACGAAATTCACAAAACCCAAAGAAAGCACAAAATTTTTCAACTCGTGGTACCAAGCACGTGGAGCTGTTTGAGGCCATATATGGCCTTGCGCGGCTTACGGACAAAGGTAGGTTTCAATGCATCCTCAAACCCCGGAGGTTGAACCATATATACGTCTTACGTGAGCGAACCTTGCAAGAACGCATTATTAACATCAAGTTGTCGCAAGGGCCATCCCTTGGTAACAAGAATGCTAAGAACCGGAACCGAATTGTTGTTGGCTTAACAACGGGGCTAAACGTCTCAAAATAATCCAAGCCCGGGCGTTGATTAAACCCCCTTGGCTACTAAACGAGCCTTATATTTTTCGATAGACCCATCAAAGCTTGCGCTTAATACGAAACACCCATTTACACCCAACAACATTCATACCCGGAGACGGAGGAACTAAATCCCACGTGTTATTACGAAGCAACGCACCGTACTCGTCGGACATAGCAATACACCATTGCGAACAACTGGAGGGCTTGTTTTAAGGTGGTAGGCTCGGTGTAAAGGTAACTGGAGGTGGCTTGAGCTTGAAGGTTTAAGATTTGGCGTGGCTTGTGAATGTCATTTTTTGATCGAGTAACCATTGGGTGGCGGGGGGGATTAGTGATAGGAGAGTGAGCCACGGGTGAGGGAGCCGTGGACGAGGAGGAAGAGGACGGGGTTGCAGCCGAGAGAGAGGACTGCGACGGAGTTGGTGAGAGATTGGGGTAAGCGGCAGAGCGTGTAGGGGAGGTTGGGGTATCATGTTCTGGGCTGGTAGGGGGGGTAATGGGGTCTGTCGAGTTGGTGGAGGGGCTGGAAGTGTTCGTTGAGGATAGGGGAGTGTGAGTGGCCGAGAGGGATGGAGAGGCCAAGGGTGACGCAGGGTGAGTAGGCAGTAATGGCGCAGAGGGTATAAATGCAGGCTCTTGGGGAATAAATGTAGGATTATAATAGGCAGGGGGTAGAAGAGTGGATAAAGACGGAAGAGATGGATCGGCGGGAACGGTCGCAAACGGAAAAATATCTTCCACAAACCGAACATCACGGGCAGTGTATAGGCGATTTTCTGAAACATCAAAGCAAAGGTAACCACTTTGTGTTAATGGATAGCCTAAGAACACACAAGGACGGGATGTGGAGGCCAATTTGTGTGGGTTTTGAGGTTTTAGCCAGGGGTAACAAAGGCATCCAAAGATTCGTAGTTTGCCGTAGTTCGGAACCTCACCGAGTTAATTTGAGATAGGGAGATTGCATGTCAAGATTCTTGGAAGGCATGCGATTGATTAAATAAGCTGCGGCACTGACAGCATAGGACCAAAAAATAATAGGCATCGAGGCATGCGAAAGAAGTGTAAGGGCAGTTTCAGCAATGTGTAAATGTCGACGCTCGGAGATGCCATTTTGTTGAGGTGTGTGGGTGATGGACGTGTAATGGGCAATGCCATGCTCAGCTAGATAGGGACGCAAAGCGATATATTCGGGCCATTATCGAATAAAGAATTTTAAGGGTCTTTGGCGTATTGTTTCTCAACATATGGTTTGAATTTTTTGAAGATGGTGGCAACTTCAGATTTTTGTTTCATAGGGAATAACCAAAAAAACGAGTAAAATGATCAACGAATATAACGTAGTACTTGAATCCATCAATAGAATAAATCGGTGCTGACCAAACGTCAGAAAACACGACATCCAATGGTTTTGAGCTAGTAATAGAGGAATGCGAAAAAGGGAGTCGATGACTCTTATTACATAAGCAAGAATTACAGGGAATAGAATGAGCAGAAGATAAATGCAAATAATTGTTTTTGGCTAAAGCATGTATTATTGGAGAAGCGGGATGCCCACAGCGAGAGTGCCACGTGACAGCAGAAGCTTTAGCAGCAGAAAAGGCGAAAAGCGAGGACGGAGACAAGATGTACGCTCCATCTCTAACTTGACCTTGGTGGAGGCAATTGGTGGTCTTCAGGTCCTTCACCAAAAAAGAGTCGGGTAAAAATTCAATAGAGACAGAGTTATCTTTGCAAAATTGATGGACGAAATAAGATTTTGTGACAGATTAGGTACACACGAACATTATTTAACTTGAAAGAGGAGATAGTGGTGGAACCAATATGTGTGATGGCGAGAGAGCCGCCATCACCTATAATGATTCGTTCCGTACCTGGATATTGAGAGTGCAAGGAAAGCAAGTCGAGCTCTTGTGTCATGTGGTGAGAAGCACCATCATCAAGCATCCAAAAGGCGTTTGGAGATGGAGAGGAGGAAACGGTAGCAACATGAGCAAGTAGGTGGAGGTGGTCTCGGCTGGGAAGGTTTTCTGGGCCTAGGGAGATTGTTATAGTGATTGTAGGTAGAGCAAGATGTAGCACCATGTCCTTGGGCACCACACAACTGACAATGGCCAAGGAAGGGACGAGATGGACGGGCTTGGGAGGGATGAGAGCCACTCGGCCGAGAGGCAGGAGGTGTAGAATGCCTCGGGTAGTATTGGTGTGGAGGGTATTGGTGAGGATATTGAGGGGCCGGGTGACGAGGATGCGAGTGAAAAGGTCGGGTAGGAGCAGTGGGAACCGGGGGAGAGGGGTTATAGTGAACAGGGAACGCGGTATACGCTGGTGTACTACTAGACTGACTTTGTAACAATTGTGCCTCATGATTCAATAACTTCTCATGCAACGCAGACAAGGAAATTGTGTCATCACGAGCCTGAATGGCATTCACCAAATTCACATAATCCGAGCCCACATTTTTTAAGATCAAATCAACAACTTCATCATCATTAGGCTTAGCATCCAACGCGACGGATCATCCACAATATTTTTAAGCGTATTAAAAAATTTTGAGATGGGCATGTTACCTCCAGAGATCGAATTTAAGCGAATTTCGAGATTTTTTATTCTCCCTTTGGATTTTTTTCCATAAGTATCCAATAACGTATCCCATGCCTCGTTTGGACGTCTTTGTGTGTTGAATATCGCGAGATAGTCCTTTTCAACTGACCCGAGCAGAAGGAAGTGGATGAGAGCATCCTGCCTAATCCAAAACGCAGCTGCCTTGGCTGAATTTGGGTCATCTGCAGAGACAACTGGTAAAGCACGATCACCCGTAATAAAGCCATAGAGATCATACCCGGTGAGAAGAGCATGAATTTGCAGCTTCCAAGCCACGAAAGTCGATTCCCCTAGCTTGATCGGCGCATGGATTGTGGGACTGAGGGCCACAGTTGTGTCAGTATTCGAGGAAGCAACCGCAGTGGAGACAGTTGATTCACCGATGGTGGATTGAGACATGGCGAAGGGCGGCCGGAGAAGAGAAAAAAGAAAGAAACGGCAAGAGGGGTGGAGGAGCCCTAATTGCGGCGGTGAAGAAGAAGAAAAAAGAAAGATCGTATCTCTGATACCATAATAGGTTTAGGTGAATAGAATATTATGATTCCATTAAATGAGAAATAGCCACATACAACGTATATATAGGCCACAACACAAGGCCAGAACAGTAAAATAACAAAACAATAAAATATGTTGATAGTTTCTCTGATAATGGAGTTCCTCAGATTCCAAACCCTTGTTCTTGCCACAAAAAACCCAATTTGTAGCTTCTTTGGATTTTTCCACTCTCACCATTTCGGGTCAATTATAGATTTCTGGAAATTCGTTAATGAAGAACTCGAAAATCTAATAATGAAAAAGAGAAGAAAAGAGATGAAAAACGTCCTCATTTTTTCTTTTAAAATTGGGCGGGGTCTCCCATCTTCTCGGGCGGGGCCTCCCACCATTGGCGAAACTTGGGAGGTTTCTCCTATTTTTGGGCGAAAAATAGGAGGTTTCTCTTATTTTTGGGCGATTTCACCCGCGGGGATAGGAATGATTTTTGAATTTAGAAGGATATAGATTTCGTTTTTATTTTCAAATAAAAGGTAAAAAAACGAATTTCCCCTTTTTTTTTTTTTTTTTTTTTCTTGAAAAATGATAAGAGAAAACAAATTCAAGTGGTGGAATCTGATGCTCCCGCGACCTGTAAAGTGTCTTTACTAAGTGCAAAAAAAATCTAATGCTATCAATTTTTTTAATAGAGAAAACGAATCAATTTGATCCTTAAAGAATGAATTATTTTTAGTTTAAAAAAGTATAATGAATTATTTTAATTACAAATTTTAGGTTGGTTCGGACCAAACCCTATTTGTGATCTTCAACCAATGAAAATGAAGAAAAAAAATGGTGGCCCCATATTTTTAGAATGGATAAAAGTTATGATTTGATAGTCTAAAACTTGATAAAAACCACAATAAAATTAGTGTATTTTAAGTGAAAAAAAAAAGGGTAATGTTAGAATCAATGGGTCATCAATGGGTCATACAACATGTTTTTTTCATCTTTGATGATTCATGAGTGTACAATTGTACATCATGATTATTGAATCATATATTATAATCACTTGGAAAAAAAAATACTACGCTTGAAATGTTATGATAGTAGCATTATTCGATTAAAAAATAGATGATGTCTTTGTATGCACGTGAAGATAGAATAACATAAAAAGTTAAAAACTCATGTTTTTGTTTTTTACTTAAAAAAACCAAATCACATATTCAGAGTTGTTGGCCTCATTTGTGAAAATGTAATATTTCAATTTTCGGGAAAGGACAGACGTGTCAATTAGCGAGAACGAAATATTATATTTATTTCTTTTATGGATTTAAAGTTTTATATATATATATATATTGGAGTTAAGAAATAATTAAGGGAACTAATGGAAATTAATGGTGGGAGTTATTTTTGGGAAAATAACCTCTCCCTTTATGTCTAGGAAGTTGTCAGAAAGAAACTAATCATATTTTATGTCCTTGAGAAAGTGGAGAGCAAAAGAAAATCTAAGAAGACTTTCTACCAATTCTCACAAGTTATTATTCCGTTTTCAGATTCAAGTAGGACACTGGAATCGTGAGGAAGCAAAGATCGTGTTAATACTAAGTTCTTCAAGCTTCATCAAGGTATGATCTTCGGCCCTAAGGGCGGTTTTGATCAAGTTTGGTGTTTCTTGGTTTAATTCGTAGCCCTTGTTGTTTAGAAACTTCGATCTTAATTGATTTGTGAATCAATTGTGGATCAAATAGGTTTCCGGTTGAAGTTTGGGGAAGTGTTGCAGTTTTCTTCAAGGTTTGTTTGGAGTTTGCTTGCTAGAAGGTAAAAGATCTTCCTATTGTGTTAAACAAGTGTTATGGAGTTGGGTTAAGTGTTAGAGTTGTTTTGATGCAAGGTTTCATGGGTTGTGACGTTTAGGCCAATGTGCTATGTTATAGTATGTTAAAGTTGTATGTTTTCTGCTATTTTGCTGCTAAAACTGATGATGAACGTGATGGAAAGGATGTGGGATCATAAGAAGTGTAGAAAAATCATGTTTAGGGTTTTCCCATGTCGAATGCGTACGCATTGGGTAGCAATGCGCACGAATTGCTGGAACAGGTTTGAAAATGATTGTTCCAGCAGGCAGAATGCGCACGCATTGCAGCTTCAGGATGTTCAGAGTTGCTCCCAACAGGAATAATGCGTACGCATTGCAGGCAAGTGCAAGCATTGGCTGGACAGAAACTTTCAGGGAGATCCTGATCAGTGAATACGCACGCATTCCAATGAATGCACACGCATTGACCCCGGTTTTGGGGAAAATGATGTTTTAAACTATGTGTTGAGTTTTGAGTGTTGTTTCTTGATTTAATAACACTAAATAAACATGATCAAGCCTTGATTGAGTTTCTGATGCGTTTAGTTCTGACACCGGATGTAGTCTTTCAAAGGGTTAAAGTCCGGGACCGTTGGAAGAGCATGATAGGCTTGTGCTTTGGTGGATTAGTATTCACCAATATCTAGGACGTTGTGTCTAGACGACTAAGTGAGGGAGTAGAGTTGGTTAAGGTGAGGTTTACCTTGAAAACACAAAGGTGGTTAGTTAATGATTAATAAAGACATACTTGTGTAGTAAAAGACTAAATACCATGCCATTCTTGGTTAGGAACAAGGCTATATCACGACATGTAGGCGGTCAGTAAAAGTGAATAACTCTGCTGGCCTATAAACGGCTGAATGGTAGAGGGACTTCGCCGAACGCGTGCACTATCGGGTTAAACCCGTGGCTATCAGTGTGATCCATTGTTAGGTTGCAAACGATATCTCGTGGTGGATATACACCATGCGTAGTGCTCTTGAATGCGGGTATAACAAAGATAAGCTAAGATAGAAACGTTTAGTCATGACATGTTGATAAGCATGAAATGAACCCTAGATTGAGTAGACTTTATAAAGATAATTTAATAATCATAATGAATACTTTGTATACTTGTTTAATACAATAGCTTCTATCTTTTACTAAGTACCTTTGTACTTACCTCGAATGCATATTGTTTTGTGTGTTTGGGGATGAGAAGATGAACATGTGGAACAGGAGTTCGACGAGGACGATATATGATCATGTTTGACATGTTGTGATGACTTTTCTTTGTTGCTTCCTACACTATGTAATATACTTTGTGTACTTTCATTTCAAGACTTGTGGTCCTTTCGTTTGAATTTCTTGTAAGATAACTATGTTGTTTTTCTCTTAAGACTTCGTACGATTGTAAGTTGATTGTTGTTGTTAAGTTCTCTTTCTATCTTTAGAACAATGCTTTTCTACTCTTGTTATTCACAAAAAAAAAATGCCCAAGTCTTTTTGCTTCCGTTGATGCTAAACTCGATACGACGTAGTAGAGGCTTACATATAATATTGATTTATTTAATATTATATGTGCCGAACGTTTCTTTTCCGGATATGGACTCGGTGTCCGAGAACGAGGAGTTACAGAAGATGAGAATTTACATTAGTATCCTAAATCATACACGAATCGAGATTTTTCTAATGGTACGTCGATTTACTCCCTTGTCTCAAAATATAAATCGGTTTGTCTTTTTGGACTTGTCTCGTTATTTGAATTCATTGGTCAAAGGGTCTGCTATCATCATGCTGATGCTAATTTGATCTATCGACACTAGAGGATCTTCCACCTTCAAAACATAGTACTTTACGTCGTGGTTGTTTTAACCTTTTTGATTTGATTGTATGATAAATTCCCATGAAAAACCTTGGCGCACGTGTAAACGAGGCGCTCTACCAACTGTGCCGCCAATACCCACACCGGGTAATTAAGAACATAAATTCAGTCCCCCAAACAAGATGTCCAAATAAAAACATCATGTCCAGAATATCAATTGAGAATTTATTGCATTGTTTTTCATTTTACACCTAATTCATTATCAGTTCACCACATTTTCATTACCTCCACCATCCTCTATGGTGAAAGTTAATGTTCATACGGCAGTGAAGGACAATATTGTGACTATTGGAGGCATCTTACGTAAGCATGATGGATCGAATTTGTGTGGTTTCCCGGAAAAAATAAAAGGATGGTTTTGATGTTGCCACAGCACAAAAATGACGATGCATCAAGCTATTTTACTGGCTATCTCCGGGGGGGCTAATTCAATGTCATTTTCGAAGAAGATTCGCTGACGATCTGTAAGAAAGTCCCCTCTGTTAAGTTGAATTACTCAAATTTAGGAAGTACGCTCTCCGTCCCAAAATACAAGTTACCATGAATATTTTTGTTTGTCCTAAATTATAAGTCATTTTTGGTTAACAATGACATATTTATTACTCCACTGTTTTATCTATTTTCCTCATAATTATTAACAATTCAACAACTTTTCGTTATATTATAACTGTTGCATTAATGGTTGTCAAATGATATTTACTCATCTCTTCTCAAATTTTATGACATCAACCACATTCTTAATAAGTGTGAAAACACAAAAAATAATTTATATTTTTAGACGGAGAATGTAATTGATGGTTGTAAATTCCTTTTACCGATATTCTCTAACTATCACAATTTTTTTTGTTAGAAGAGAGGGTAACATACATACATTCTCATCTCTTAACAAATGAATGTCTATCTTTTATAAGACTTAAACTGTTATATTTCACATTGGTAAAATAAGTGAATGCTCATCCTCATATAAGTGTGAGACATAAAGGTCTTGTCAACTCGGGTTAGCCCTTTTAGACCAAACGAGGACGGTAGTATAAGCTGTTGACCGGACATTTATGACCCATTTAACGCTACCAGACCCGGAGTCTGGAGACGTTACATAAACATTGAGCTCTAAGCCTCCGTCTTATGTAATAATGGCCAACCTTTTTTGAATTTTCTTTAAAATAAAATTAAAAAACTTTTACTCCCTAGGATAAAAACAATCCAAGGGAACTCGATCTTCTTTTTTGGTTTTTTTTTTTCAAACAAAAGGAAAGTGTCAATGAGTCAGGGGTGAACATGGTCTGGTCGGTTGGTTTTTTGTTTTTTAAAATCAAAACATTTTATACGATTTTCAATTTTCGAAACCAAACTAGAATGGTTTTAAGATGTAAACCATTTGTTCGGTCCAGTTTGGTCCGGTTGGTTCGGCTTGGTTCCGGTTTTTTAACGGTTTTCTTTAACAATTAAAATTACTGATAGGAAATCATAAATTGTCTGGTAACACAAATGATAACATATGCAATACATTATTACTATTATGTCAGTAAATCCAATGAGATGATTTAACAAATGTTTTATATTTAACTAAAATCTACTCACGCGAATCTTAAAGATCCAAAACCAACAATCCTTCAACATCATCCAACACAACAAGCTCGACACCTAACATTGAATTCCCAAGTTTGGGACAAACAAGATAATAAAAAAGTCATCTCTTACTCATTTCGATTCATCAATTAATCATCAACTTCAAAAAATACTAATAATGAACTAATCGTTATATTATTGAATAACATATATAAATCTCAAAATCAGTTAGACAAAATAACATTTTGACTAAGGTCAAGGGAGAAAGAAGAATGCATTTGTTTCTTAAGTAAGTAAAAGATAAATTGAAGATAGCTAACTTTCACACATTTCAAACGAAAAAACATGTGATATAGTTTTGGGCTTCATTGTTTTCCCTTGAAGCCCGCGGTATTCGGAACCAACTCGTCCGACTAATCCGGAGCTCGGCCCGGGTCGTGCCTGCAGAGACTGACTCTTACTTAGGGGTAAGGCCTGGCCAAGAACTCTTTCAACATGGCGCCTCAGAGGAGAATTGAACCGGTGACCTCCTTAGGCATTCTCATTTAGTTAGAACATATTCGTTTCTTTATTTTCTCCAGAACACCAGCTTTGATTTTGATTATCTCAACAATGTTATTATCTAACATAATCTAATTATAAGCAAATAAAAGACAAAATTTTATAAAACTAATGTCTCTAAATACATTTATTTATATAAGATGTCAAACCTAACAAATGAACAAATCGTAAAATAACCATGATGCCGTTCATCAACATCATTAAAAGAAGCAAGTCGTGCAAATCAGCATTTACATATTTCAAATATTGGTGCCGAGGAAGTAAAAAGAGAAGAAAGAGTTATCGGTGGTGAGTTGTGAACTGACATGTACTCGAGATTCTCTTAAATGATTGAAAATTGAAGACAAGTTTGTGAAATGATCAACAAAATCTGTATTCATAGGATATGAAATTAATAATTGGCCATTAATACATTGCAAATACAAAATTTAAACAGACTGAGTTGGACCAAAAAAAGTGCATTGAACGGTCTTAAACGGTCTTATTTTTTAAAATTGGAACCAAATTGTATGAAACGGTTTGTTTTTAAGTTATATAAAAACCGATCACAAAACCACGGTTTATATATTTTCGATTTGGTTTGACCGGTTGGTTTGGTTTCAGAACTTTTGTTCACCTGACAATCACAGATGATGAGACAAATGCATTGCAAAAGATAATCCTGTTCAGAATGTCCAAGGTTTTAAAGACTTTTCCTCGTTACAAAAAGTATCAAGCCTAAATTCAAAATATAAAATATAAAATAAAATAAATAAAAATATATATATATATATATATATATATATATATATATATATATATATATATTGTCCAGAAGGACAAAATTATCAGAAAATCGGAATAGAAGGAAACTGTAATTTAATAAGGACAAAAGTAACAATTATGAAGTAACAAATGTGGAATAGAGTAAATATGAAGTAACAATTGTGACACACAAAGTAATATTAACACGTGAAGTAACATTTTTAAAATAACAATTGTGATTTTTGTCCTTTATAATCATGAAAATGTTACTTTTTCCCTTCCAGACCCATTTATTAATTTTTTTTGTCATTGTGGCCCCTTCCCTCATATATATATCAAGCCTAAAGCTAAAACTCATGTTTCATCCCCCCCCCCCTCCATTTTCTCCTTTGGATATCACTAGTCAGTAACGTGTCCAAAGACGAAGTCAGGATTTTAATCTGTGGTGAGCTAACATACTATATCGAGTTCATTGGATGGGCTGGATTAAGAATATTTTATAGATCAAACTGGACTACATAGACATTTTAGTGTAATATTTTTTTTTCTCCGGATGGGCGTAGCCGTAGCCCCCTTTTGTCCCTATATCAGCTCCGCCCTTGAACCTGTCATAATTTTTTTTAAGGGAATAACGGGGGATTCTTGCATGGTTACTCCGTTTGAGAAGTTGTACCGTGTGGATGAATCTGAACCACACAATTTTAATTTCAAGGTGACGATTTTCAAATCAAAACCGGGTTCGATGAATTGTTGCGGTTTTGTTAAAACATGAAGCGGCAATTTTAATCCTTCTGTAAAACTATTATCGTCCCATAATATAAGCTTTATGAGGTTTTCTTACATTATAAAGTATTATCACACATCAACTAAGACGATATCTTGAAAAGCTAGCTTCTCTATGAAGCTTACGGACAAGTTGAAGAAAATCAGAGTACACAGACGGAAGACTCTGAAACTGTTTTTATTGAATGGATGAAATTATGAAAATGCTTACAATGAATCTCACTTATATATAGTAGAAGATAAATGCTATGAGATAAACCTAAATATTTATTCAAATATAATTTAAATACAAATAAACAATTTTTTATTTAAACAACTAATTTATCTCCACAAAATATCATATCGATCTCTTCATTGACTCCATTTTTTTTTATCTCTTTGTCTTTATCTTTATTACCCTCCCTCAAACGTTGCCGGGGTTGGAGATAACGTTTGCCTGTCAACAAAGAAGATGATGCATCTTTCGACACCCACGGCTCTAAGCTCTTGGCTCTCGGCTATTTTGGCTCTTGGCTCTCGGCTTCCGCTTGTGGTATTTTCTTTTTGTTGTTGTCTAAAGTCTGTGAAGTCTTCCTTGATGACGACGACAAACATATTCTCTGACTCTCCACGGTCTGACACGGAAGGATTAGTCTTCCTCAAATGCATCTAAAATATATCGATATGAAATGGATACCAAAAGAAGAACATCGATGATGTATGTATGAATCTCTTTTCAATTATTTATGCCTAAAAATAAAACAAATACTTGAAAAAAAAACGAATCGCACTTTGAAAGAAAAAAATGAGAATTTTTTTTTTTTTTTTTTTTTTTTTTTTTTTTTACGCTGAATAATGGAAAACATGGAAAAAAATGGAAACAATTTTGATAAACCAAAGACGGCAAAAGGAAATAAAAACAAAGAGGGATGTTGAATGTTGATATTTTCTTTTCTTTCTCGGCCGGACAACACCTTTTTATTTTTTTTTATTTTATATGGAACAACTACACCCAGTAAATGGTTTACCACATCACCGGAGGAAGATGGATGAGGATAGCATCGGATACTATTGAGAAAAAAAGACATTTGTTTAAAGGCGGAAAAGGATCGGGCGAGGGTTTGCCATTGTTGTGACACCGAATCCTCGCCCCGCTCTGATACCATGAAGAAAATCAGAATACACAGACGGAAAACTCTGAAACTGTTTTTTATTGAATGGATGAAAATGCTTACAATGGATCTCACAAGATAAATGCTATGAGATAAACCTAAATATTTATCCAAATATAATTTAAATACAAATAAACAACTTTTTATGTAAACAACTAATTTATCTCCACAAAATATCATCTCGATCTCTTCTTTGACTCCATTTTTTTTATCGCTTTGTCTTTATCTTTATTATTACAAGTTTGATGTAACGATTGGGGAGACAGTAGCTATCTACCACGCCATCGTTTTTGCAACTCTTTGGGGTTCTAGGAATGCGATCTTTGAAGGAAATCCCCTCACCGTCTTTCAGAAACTAGCATGCGATTCAAATGATATCTCGTCTACTGGATGCATTATTAAGACTGTCGTCGACTGTTATTGGTTTTCTACAATGCTAGTTTTTCTTTTGTAAAGAGAGAGGGCAAAATGATGGCTATTTCTTGACGAAAGAAGGTTTAAGAGGCAATTTACCGACATCTCATGTAATCATGGCAAACAACGTTGCTTTAGCAGAAAAGCAAAAACCCTTTATTCTGAAAATAAATCAACATTTAATGCTAAAATGTCTTATATTAGACGGTGCCCTCAAGAGATCAAGTTTAATTGATAATACCCCTTGATAATACTCCTTTATGCTAGAAGCGTTTCTTTTTTAATTTAAATTTTGCTTTCAGAGGGAAATGAGATTTTTATTTTATTGGGCGCGAGGGTGAGAATTCGAATGCCGGTTAATATCAGGAAATCTAATATTTACCACATTCATTCTCATCCTTTACGCGATAAGAATGGGAAACCGTTCTGTGAGAAAAACAAAAATCCACAAACAAAGAAAATCAATAAAAATGTTTGGTCACTATCAAAATCTCTTTCGTCATGAAAATGAAGATCCACCTCCAACTAATCGTATTAAAGCATCTTGAGAATCAGCAAGATATGGAAGTTCAGTGGTGGAGCTACATACAACCAAAGGGACAACTGCTCCCTTTGATCTAGAAAAATTATACTAATATATGTACAAAGCATATCGTTTGTCTCCCCTTAAATTATATATTTGCCTTTAAAAAATTTATTGTCCTCCTTATACGAGATTCTACGTCCGCCCCTGTAGAAGTTGCTATACATTTTACAAATACAGAAGATAGTTGTAATAAAAATATATATCTCAATAATCAACGACATATATTTCTCCTTAATTGCACTTATGTTCAAGTGATAAGTTGGATCAATAACTTAATTCCATAGCGGAGTGTGTGTCGCAAGCGTTCAAACCGGGTAAACCAAAGACAAACAATTGAGGTTGAGCATGTCTCGCTAAACCAAACATAAGTTTGTGGCTTTGTAGTGTGTACAACTCATAATATAATCCTAGAAGGATATAAATGAGTGTTCATATGAAAGAGAAATGAGAATAACGAAGATATTAGATATAAATAGCAATTATTGCTTAAGCGTTTTCGCGGATAGTTGGTGTTAATGTTGATCATTCTTCTATCATGGATGACATTACATTACTTGATACGGTGCTCCTGTAGTTTTATGAAGGTATATCAACAATCTATGTCTACCGCAGGGACATAATCATGAATTGGTAATCGGGTGGGCTAATGACTATATTTATATGGTCGGAATGCTGGATTACAACAACTAACTGTGTTGGATTGATTTATATAAAGTTTCGATGTACTAAAAATAAAATCTAATGGGCTGCGCCCAGTGTTGAATTTGCTAAAACTGGAATCACATAACATGATTATGAAGATTCATATGAACATCATTCAAGAAATGAAGAAACAATTTGAAATGGAAAAGGGCGGGAAACTAAGAACAAATCAATTACAACTTGAACATTGGAATTAGCTTTACAGAATGATTGTGTAATCTCTCAATCGAAGTTATCAGCCTGCAATCTCAGTATATATAGACTAATTGCTGATAACCAACTTCCCTAACTAACTTTAACTAACTCTAACCAACTAGTGTGTAGGTGTTTGATAATATGCCTCAATGAGCAAATCTTCACCTATCATCATACTAACTTCAACACCCCCCTCAAGCTGAAACTTGGATGAAGTAGAGAGCCAAGTGAAGCTTGCAAATCTTCACCTATCATCATATTAACTTCACAGGAGGCTCATACAAATCTTTCAAAGGATAGGCTTGAAGTAGTCTCTGGAAAGTAGCCTTGTCCATAGGTTTTGTGAGAAGATCAGCTGGCTGATTCTGAGTGTGTATAGGTTGGGGTTTTAGAACTTTGGCGTGGTATTTCACTCTAACAAAGTGACAATCTATCTCTATGTGCTTTGTCTTTCATGGAAAACAGGGTTTTCCACAATGTCCAAGGTACTTTGACTGTCACAATAAATAGGGACTGTTTCTGTGTAGTTAACCTGAAAATCTTGAAGGAGATAAAGAAGCCATTGTATTTCACATGAAGTTATTGCCATTTCTCTGTACTCAGCTTCACTTGAACTTCTGGAAACTGTAGGTTTCTTCTTTGATTTCCAAGAGACAAGTGCATCACCAAGAAAAATGAGGAATCCTGTTACAGATCTTCTGGTTTTCTTGCAACCTGCCCAATCTGAATCACTAAAAGCTCTTAGTTTGAATGGTCCTGTGCTGGGGAAAACAAGACCCTTGCCTGGAGCTGATTTGAGAAATCTTAACAATCTGTGAGCAGCCTTTAGATGAGCTTCATTAGGTTTTTCTAGAAATTGGATAAGCTGTTGTACTGGGAATACAATATCTGGCCTAGTATTTCCAAGGTAGAGTAATTTGCCTACTAGCTTTCTGTATTCAGTGTTTGATTCAAGAGCAGGAGCTTGAACTTCTGTTAAATTCTGAGAAGTATCCATAGGAGTAAGAATAGGTTTGCAGTCCAAAAATCCAAATTCTTTGAGAAGATCAAGACAATATTTCCTTTGATTGATAACTATGCCAGCTTTGGATCTTGCTACTTCAAACCCCAGATTATATCTCAATTCTCCTAGATCCTTAATTGTAAAAGCTTGATGCAAAAGATCCTTTAAAGATGGGATTGCTGTCATGTCCAAACTCCCCACTATGATGTCTAACACATATACCAAGAGGGCTACAAAGTTGTTCCCAGATCCCTTGGTGAAAAGACCGTGGTCATTGACTGATTGTTTGTAACCATTATCTATCAATTTTTGTGTTAATTTGGCATTCCACTGCCTACTTGCTTGCCTAAGTCCATATAGAGACCTGTTGAGTTTGCAGACCATTCCATGAGCTTGTAGACCAGGAGGTGCCTTCATATAAACATCTTCATCAAGATCACCATGAAGAAAAGCATTATTTACATCTATTTGATGTAAATTCCATCCTTTTTGAGCTGCTAGTGCCATGAACAGTCTGATAGTTGTCTGTTTGGCTACTAGGGAAAAAGTTTCCAGGAAATCTATGCCTTCAGTTTGTGTGAATCCTTTTGCCACCAAACTTGCTTTGAATCTTTCTATAGATCCATCTGACTTTCTTTTGATTCTATACACCCACCTGCATCCTATTGGTTTGATATCCTTAGGTAATGGGACAAGTGTCCAAGTGTTTGTTTTGTCCAGAGTTTTCAATTCTTGGTCCATTGCATCCTGCCATCTAGGGTCCTGAGTTGCTTGTGCAAAGTTGTTTGGCTCCATATCATCATTAATATTTGCAATGAAACACTGGTAACTAGAAGACAAGTTAGCATAAGAAATAACAGTTAGCATAAGAAATAACAGAATCCACTGTGTGAGGAGATGTCCTCTTTACAGTGGCATGACAAACATAATCATTCAGGTATGAAGGCAATTGCCTTTGTCTAGTTGGCCTTCTAGGTGCATTAGATATTGTATTAGTGAGTGTTTCATTGTTAACAGACTCATTGCTCACTGGAGATTCAGTAATGAATCTTTCTTGTGGAGTATCAATAACAGGAATAGGTAGACAAGGATCTTCAGGTGTAAATAAAGCCTGATTATCATTGTAAGGAAAAACAGTCTCATGAAAAATAACATTTCTGGATATGGAGATGTTCTGGATTGAATGTCCATTACCCTATAACCCTTTATGTGTGGCTCATAACCTAGAAAGACAGATTTGACACTTCTATTTTCAAATTTACTTCTGCCTTGAGCATAAGTAGCAACAAAACAAAGACAACCAAAAACTTTTAAAGTATCATAACTAGGGTTAGTACCAAATATCATGAAATGAGGAGTCTTGTTGTCAAGTAATGGTGTAGGGATCAGATTTATTAAATAGACAGCATGACTAACACAGTACCCCCAATATTGTAAAGGCACATTAGATTGAATTCTTAAGGCCCTTGCAACATTTAATATATGCCGATGTTTTCTTTCAATAAGTCCATTCTGTTCAGGTGTTCTAACACAGGACTTTTGGTGTACAATGCCTTTCTTTCTGTAGAATGACAACATATTAAACTCAGCACCATGATCAGATCTGATAATCTTTATACATATGTCAAACTGAGTTTGTACCAGATTGCAAAATGCTTGTAAAAGAGTATCAGTTTCTGATTTGGCCTTCATCAAGTAAATCCAGGTAAATCTACTGTAATCATCAACAATTGACAGAAAGTAAGATTCACCATTTACAGTAGGTATTCTATTTGGTCCCCAAATGTCTACATGTATCAAATCAAAATAGTTAGAAGTAAAAGAATTGCTCACGGGAAAACAAGATTTCTTTTGTTTTGCCAAAGGACAAATCATACAATCATGTTTTGGTATTTTTATACTACTGTCTAATTCTTGTAATATCTTGATTCTTTGGGATGAGGGATGACCTAATCTATAATGCCACAGCAAAGAATCTGAAAAAGTACAATTATTACAAGCTACAACAGGAATATTAGATTGATTTGCAGAAGCATCAGCTTGAGTGATTAGAATGTATAAAACCTTCTTTTCATTAGCTAAACCAATCTTCCTCATAGTTTTATGTTCCTGCACAATACCATATAGTTAGAACCAAAGACAACAGAACAATTGTTGTCACTGACTAACTTTTTGATAGACATGAGGTTGTAAGTAAATAATGGTATGCAGAAAACATTGTGTAGCACAATATCCTGATTGATTCTCACTTTGCCAATGTTTGTGACAAAAACAACAGCACCATTTGGCAAATTGACATGCACATTTACTACAGGTGTAACATCAAACATTAAGATTAAAGAGAAGGTAATATGATCTGTTGCACCTGAATCTAAGATCCAATGTTTTAAACTGCCAAAAATACCTGACCCTTGTGGATTAGAGCCTGCTGATAAGATAACAGAATTGCACTGTGAATTAACAGGAGGTTGCAAATTCTGGATTAGAGACAAAAGATGCTCATATTGAGAACTAGTGATAGTTCCAGATTCTGCTTGATTCTGAGACTGATGATCAAAAGCATCTGCCTCCAGATTATCATTATTCATGACATTGTTGATTGAAGAACCAGAACTTCTTCCCTGAGGCCTAAAATTGGGAGGAAATCCATACTTCTTGTAGCATTTGTCAATGGTATGACCTTCCTTCCCACAAAATGTGCAGACTGGCCTCTTTGATGAATTTCCTTGAAAACCCCTGCCTCATCCTCTTCCTTGTCCTCTTCCTTGAAAATAATTTGGCTGCTAGTGCCTATATACTGCATTACAATCTGCATTACCATTTGAAACTTGAGAAACAGAGGCTAGGACCACATTATCAGGAGTAGTAGATGTGTTTCAAGACTTGTGACTTAACATTGGTGAAGTTGCCATTTAGCCCTTTCAAAAATCTAGTGGTATAAGCCCTTTCATAATGTTCTCGAATCAACTGCAACTCTGGACAAGTACAAGGAGGAACCGGATTCAACACAAGATATTGATCCCATAAAGCTTTCAGTCTGGTATAATAATCTGTTACAGAGAGAGTTCCTTGCTTTGTTTTCTCAATTTCTTCTTCCAGGTTTGAAAGTCTGTACGCATTTCCTCTTGCAAATCGATCTTGCAGATCAACCCAGATTTCTCTAGCAGTATCATAATACATAACGCTTTCAGCAACTGCTGGAACCATAGAATTAACCAACCAAGTCATTAATCTGCATCCAAGAAGCAAAACTAGGATCTGCAGTATCCGGCATAACAGAAGTGCCATATACATATGCAAGTTTGCCCCGAGACGATAGCATCTTGGTCATAGAACGCTTCCAATGATTACAATTGCCTACTCCTTTCAACAAAGGTTGAACCAGAATCAAACTCGGATTTTCAAGATTCTGCCCAGAATTTGTGTTCGCCATTGATGAACTCCAAGATGAACGAAAACGAAAACAGGAGAAAAGAATAACAGTGGAAACGATTAATATTGCTCTGCTACCATGTTGAATTTGCTAAAACTGGAATCACATAACATGATTATGAAGATTCATATGAACATCATTCAAGAAATGAAGAAACAATTTGAAATGGAAAAGGGCGGGAAACTAAGAACAAATCAATTACAACTTGAACATTGGAATTAGCTTTACAGAATGATTGTGTAATCTCTCAATCGAAGTTATCAGCCTGCAATTTCAATATATATAGACGAATTGCTGATAACCAACTTCCCTAACTAACTCTAACCTGTAATCAACTAGTGTGTAGGTGTTTGATAATATGCCTCAATGAGCAAATCTTCACCTATCATCATACTAACTTCAACACCCAACTTAGCCGGGCATTAGTTCCGTCTTTCTTCCAACCACTCAGAGATTATCGCTTTACATGAGGTGTGATGAGAATGTGCATGATTAAGATCATGATCCATCATATTTATGAATGTACCATCACGATAAGTAATATTAGTTTCCTTATTGTCCTTATGATGACGATGATATAAATAAATTTTTTTGTTTCTCTTTATCTTTTCTTTAACTTTTACTGTAAGCTGTTCATCTATTATCTAATGGGGTTTGAAGTGTGTTGGTAGTTGGTACTTGGTACTTGGTACTTGGTACAATAATATTCAGAGTATCTCCACTCATAAAGCTTTATGAGTGTGACACATCATACAATTTGTAAACATTTTCACTAAAAACCTTTTCTTTACAATCATAAACCTTTACACTGCCACATCATCACTTTATAAACATTTATATAAACCTTTTCAACTTTATAAAAACTTTTTATAATATGAACCCACTTTATAAATATTAATTATTTCATAAAACAAATTTCATTTTTTTTTCTTCAAAAAACATACAACATTATTACACTTAAATAAAACAACATTATTACACAGCAACGGATAAGCGTCAATGGCTAATTTAATAGAGTAATGATACGAGCATAATGGTTGTGCAACAACGAGTGATAAACGATGATCTGCATCGTTGATAATGTTAGATTTACATAATGATCAATAACTCATTATAATCAATGGTGCATATCTCCATTGTGTCACTCATTATGTCACACCTGTCATTTGCTTCGTATCATTACATAATTTAATATATTTTTTACTTCATAATTGCTGTTTATTAACAGACGTGGGAATGGAAAAAAAAAACATAATAAAAATTCTCAATAAAAAAAATAAAGAATGCGTTCAAAAAAAAAAAAAAAGAATACCTTTCAACAAAAAAAAAAAAATAAAGAGTAAAGAAATGAACCTATCATTGTCAGAACTTAAAAAAGAAAAAGCAAAATTCCAGCTGGCACTTCATCAACCGGTTGAGGCAGATGAACCTATTCCATAAAGCTTTGCATTGTCAGCATTATCCCAATGGTAAAAACCTTTTTATTAAAGCTTTATAAAAAAACATAAACCCACCATTGTGGATGGCCTTATTCAGAAGAAAAAGCAGTTTTACAAAACAGTAATAAAGAACCTTAAGTCAGATTTTCTGATTTCTAAATAGACGGCTGGTATGGACAGAGCGAATTTTGATAAATACATGACAAATATATCGTTAAAAAAACCAATAATTTTGTTACATTATTCCCTTAAAAAAACCAATAATTTTGTTCTCATTTTTGTTAAATTATTAAAAGAAAAATTATTAACACTTGCCAATTCTCCATATGAATCCAGCTGTTAAAGCACGTTAAAACGTTGTGGTCAATAAATGCTGCTGTCCTTTTCTTTCCGATGTAAGTCCTATCACAGTTTCACCCACAAGAACTTTGAAGAAGCACTAGTACTACTTCTACTTTTGAATAAATACTTTTCTCTCAATTTTTATTTCCGTATAAGTAATGATAGAGACACAGCCGTTGTAAATCATTGTTGTATCACTCGTTGTGATATAATCGTTGTGTCTCTATTATTACTCGAGGAGTGATATAGTCACAACGAAAAGACACAACAATGATCTACACCATTGATTATTGTGGAACCTAGATCCATCAATATATGTCCCATAATAATTAATGGTGTAGATCATTGTTATGGGACATTGTTGTGTATTTTCATTGCGACTCTATCATTTCTCTTATTACTCTTTCCATAATAAATCACAACTCAGTGCAATTCTGAAAAAAAAAATCGTAAATCAATGTTTTAAACTGAATACGAATAAAAGCCAAAAACGAAAAGAATAGTACTGATTGTTATTGACTGGACAGGTTTACTAATAAATTTACTTTGATTCTTTGAATACAACGTGAAACATGAGGAAAAAAATGGGCCAGCAACCACCGAATGATGTAATTTGATGCTTAGTCGTATTTGGTATGGAAGATTTTTGTGTAATATATCAACATGCATTGAATTAACTTGGGTGAACCAGAATCACGTAGTTTATATCCAGCATTTGGTATAGCGTAAATGAGTGATAGACATGGCCATGAAAATGATTGATGGAATTTTTCTAGGTGAACAGTGTATTTGACGAAATAATTAGAACCATACAGTTTAAATCCATTTTTAAAACTGACGGTCTCGATTTACCCACCTCCCCTCTCCGCGCGAGTTGAGATACCACCTAAGAAACTCCCTTGTTTCAGGATGGATAGATACGTATTTCGTACAACTTTCTATTAATCACTAATCAAATGAGCATGATTCGAGGCACAAAGAATATGATTTATAGTACAATTTTCAGTGTGATCAATAATCGCCCATCAATACTATCAACACCATTGTGGGCGGCCCGAGCAACACATTCGGGGAAGCATGTAAGCATAATGATCG
Organism: Gentiana straminea; assembly: GCA_036785695.1. Lineage (NCBI taxonomy): Eukaryota > Viridiplantae > Streptophyta > Magnoliopsida > Gentianales > Gentianaceae > Gentiana > Gentiana straminea. The sequence continues at coordinate 27,046,290 of JAVUPR010000061.1, forward strand.
ACCTCCCAACTCATCTACGAGCAACAAAAATCAAAGGCCAGCTCGGGAAGTGACCTATGGTCCTAGGGATCCATTTCTGTTGGTTACAAGCAATGAAGGCCTGGTCATAGAGGCCGTGGTGAACAAGAACCTGATAGAGCGGATTTGCGTAAATACATGAAGTGTTGTCAACGTCCTCTACTATTCAGCTTTCCGTCAATGAAGCTCAAGGATTCAAAGCTAATTCCGGTCTTAGCACCACTGTTCGGATCGCCGGACCCCCAGTCCATCCTATGGGGATGGTTCGGCTAGCAACAACCTTTGGGCAGGAATCAAATGGCAGAACCCTCATGGTCACTTATGTCGTAGTCCGAGCTTCATCAGCGTACAATATCATCTTGAGAAGAACCGCCCTAATTGACCTCCGAGCTGTAATTTCCCCGGCTCATATCAGCCTGAAGTTTTTTTATTGCAGATGGGTCGGTGGAAATCAAAGGGGATCTAGAGGTAGCAAGGAACTGCTATGCGGCCACAATAAAAAACAAAGGAGTGATCTTGGCGTAACGAGTTCGTTAGGTTCCAGGCAACTACGACTGGCTTTTCATTTTTGCAATTTCACTCAGTTCTTGAACAAATTTTTCAATAAATGGTGCTCATAAGTACCCGGTTCGCATTTCTTTTCAATATGATCTTGTTTAAATTATCAGTTTTATCCTGCTACTGTGAATGGTCATGTTTAAACCTACAAGGCAGATTTTTTCGCATAAACTAGCGATGTCGAGCAAATATGAGCTCCACCAAGTCGGACTCAGCCTGAAACATGCGAGAAGTCAGTACAATCTGGCCCAGCTCTCCATAAACTTAAAGTGAAAAGTCAGTAAAACCTGGACCGCTCGCCAAAACTTAATGTGAGAAGTCAGCGCGATCTGGCCCAGCTCGCCGTAAACTTAGCGCGAGAAGTCAGTAAAATCTGGCCCCGCTCTCCAAATGTTAATGCGAGAAGTCAGCGCGATCTGGCCCAGCTCGCCGTAAACTTAACACGAGAAGTCAGTAAAATCTTGCCCGGCTCGCCAAAAACTTAAAACGGGAAGTCAGCACAATATGGCCCAGCCCGACGAAAATCAATACTAGAAGTTAATAAATCTCGCCAAGAGCAACTATCTCAGCTCTATCAGACTCCGACAAGCGAATGTCTGAGCCCCGCATGTCGTGCTCGACCAATATATGTAAAACAGAGACAAAAATGCAAATATGCCATCCAAAACCATCGGTTAGTGCATGGCATACTGGGGGGAAAGATACCCCACCAATACAAGTGCTCAAACAAAATACTCAGAATATTCAAGCAAAGTGCTTAAGTAAGTACTCAAAATAAAACGCTCAAGGAAAAACCTTAGCAAAATCTTTTTTCATTATCAGAATGGAAAAGAATTATGAGTTCGAGACAAAAACAACAAATACTTGAATCTAGCCTAGATTCTGCTTGGGCTCTGAAGAGGCAGTAGAAGCGGAGCTGGAAGAAGCAACAGACTTTCTGGAGTACTTGGACACATGTCCACTCCCCCCTAAATTCCTTCAGCCGATCGTCATAGACTTTGCTCATTCCCGGTTTATAATAAATCTTCTTAGGAAGATCGTCTATAACCAAACCAGGAAACTGCTCCATGTCTTCATCCACGCCCTGAGTATACCCGTGATTTAGGATGAGGATGAGTAGCAGCTTCAAATTATTAGCAAAGTCCTCTGAAACCTTGTATGCCTGGTCAGCCTCTACAACCCGAGTTGGAGCAGCGGCCTTCAATTCAGCCAGTTTTGCTTGGAGTTCAGCTGTAGCCTGCTCCCTCCATCTCCTCTCCTCGGTAAGCCCATCTGCCAGAGTCTTCAGCTCGGCCTCCCTACTTTGAAGCTTCTTATTGAGAGCTTTAATCTCTTTGTATTTAGACTCCACGGAGCCCTTCAGCTTTGGTCGACCCTTCCGCAGGTCGGCCATCTTCTTTTTCTGATCGGCTATGTCTGCAGAAGCCTTTCCCAACCTTTGGAAAACTTTATGCCCGACCAGAGTCCCCTGAACAAAGCAAACAACATACGGAAAAAATGATAACTAGACAGTCATAAAGCAAAAAAAGGAAAAAACTTACAAATTTCAATTGACTTAAAGCCGACCACGGACAGCTTTTCGTCCGACGTCTTGGAAAGACGCCCCTGATCAGAAGTGGAACCTTCTGGGCCTTCTCGCCCCTGAACTCCCTCGCGGAGCACTTCAGTTCGGCCCTTCTTAGTGGGCCTCTTATGTAGGTTGTCAGTAACCCTAGATATGCTCATCTTTTGGAGATGCAGACCATCTCCCTCTTTCCCTCCCAGGTCAGACGCATCCTGGGCAGTCAAATCAGTTTCCACCAAGACCGAGTAGGAGGAGAGAGGCACCGTCGAGGCTGTGTCCTTATTTGTGCCCAAAAGTTGAGTAGGAGGAGGCTCCACGCTTGCCGTCCTCTCAAAGATCTGCCCAGACTGGCTGACCTCAGCCACACTCTCGTCACCAGCAATCAACTCGGCAAAATCAACCATTGCAAAACAAACAAAGACACAGTTAGTCAAAATACTGAATGATATGTATTACAAAGCACAAAGTAATAGGGAATCCCTACAAATGGCCCAATCCTCCTTACTAAAAGGAAACGTATGGGCTAGGTCCCGCATCCTCTAGCCAAGCAGCAGCGATTAAATCATCATAAAGCTCCGCGTACTCCATAGATTACCCTGACTTGTGGATCTTCACTATTAAATCGTCCTCAACTACAGGACGATCATCCTTGAAAAGCTCCCTAAAGTTCCACGTGTGACCCTCGTGCCAAATAAAGAACTGTTCTTTCTATTGTTTATGTGAGGTCTTTCCTTTGGGAATGATGGGAACGTCGTTGGAGCGCCCGGTCCTACGGGAAAAGTAATACTGTCCGGGATGGTCCTTCACCCGGACGTGGTGGTAAAAATACCGAAACCTTCGCACCAAGAATTTGATGTGAAGCAATCTACACCAACTGGCAAATCCTATGACGTCCCTAATACCATTAGGGTTACCTGGGAAATCCCTAGATCATAGTAGCGCAATGCAGCTATGTGGGCCGGGCAAAAAGGAAGCCTTAGTCCAACTTCAAACAATTCTCTATGAATGGGACAGAATCCCTCCGGAGGCTAATGAGCGAAGTTATGAGGGTCAGATGGGATCTTGGGTGCGTATCTTTCTTTATCTATCCCATAGGTCTAGCATATCTCATCCACATCTTCCAGAGATAAGATAGATGGGATACCTTCACTACCTACAACTATCTCGTCACCGGCCATCTATGTTCTTAGGGTTTTAGTAAAATTCAAATAAAACCGTCTACTGACTCAAACAGAACGGACTCGAAAATAATAAGGATACGGGTAAGATTCAAGAAAACGTTTACTTGCGAAAATCGGAGGATAGATGAATTAGAAGAACAGACGCCGATGACTTCGATCTTGGGATTTAATAGCAGTATAATGAAACGATGGATGTGACGGAGGATATAACCCCCAAACACGTATTGGAAACCGCCCCAATTCGAATTAATGGGCAACAACGCCTCGAATCTCGGAACAGTTATGACAGCGTCATAACGGCGTCCCGGCCACCTGGCAAATTCGCAAACCTCTGCATCTAGACCGCGCCGAGCCACTATCTTAGAAAATCTGAGCTGACCCCAGGAGATCACCAGATCTGGGGGGGCTTATGACGTAGGTCGGACCAACACCTCGTCATGTCTCATCTCAACGTCAGCTTAGGAATAAATACAGATAGAGGAAGCACGAATCCTAAAGGTCACGAACCTAGCTTTAGCCCGCAGGTGGGCATGAGCTCCGACCCGAACCTCAGGTGGGGGGTCATGTCGGCCTGGGAAGTCCTAAATATGGCAGTCCACATGCGTGTTGAAACCAGATAAGCATGGAAAGAATCCTCAGCCATAAAGGCTCTGATCCTACATTTAAATCAACATGATTATCTCCAACAATTAAGGGTATTAAATCACGTTTATCTATTCTTTAGGGAACACAAAATAAAAATCCACCAAGGACACGACCCATACAAGCCTATGGCACAAGCCTATCTATATAAACAATCACTAAGGATCTACGAAAGATTTGATTCCTGACTAATTCACAGGATACGTAAGCAGCTTGAGATACAACATCTCAAGTTCAGTCTGAATCTCAGACAAACCACTCCCCATTTTACCGTTTTTAGTGTTCTTGAAGCTTGAGTAGATTGTCACTAGGAAAAAAGGCCTCCGGATTTAATGCCCAACGATTTCCAGCATCGTCATCAGGATTTGAAGGAGTGGTTGCGTATGGATTCCATTATGCGCTCACATAAGGTTATAAACGTAAAATTAATCTGAACTTGTGTGATATTCTGTACCCGTAAAATACGGTTATTCTTAGTAAGTTACGAGAAAGAATTGCAAATTAAAGATACCTTCGATGATATAGTCCATGTTGCATTAATGCCTCGTTATAGAGTTTGATCACGGCGTTGTGCCTTTAATAATCACTAAATAAAGCAAAGACTATGTGTGCCTCAACCTTAGGGCGTTACATTTAGCCATGTAGGTTATGTGTGTTTTGTGGGGTCGTTCTACTGTAGGGACTCCCTAGTAGGGAACTGCCTACGTGGCAGGATCTGAACCACACAGTTTCCTGAGGTGGAATACACAATGCCCCGTGTATGGAAATTGTGTGGTCCAAATGCTGCTACGTAGACAGTTCCATAGTAGGAAGTCCCTAGGATAGAATTTTCCTGTTTTGCGTAAAGTGAGTTTCGTACGTGTAAGAGATGAAAATGAACCACATAGCCGGTAATGTTAATTTTTATGGAAAATTAGGGATAAGGACACAATCTGGAATATTTTTAAGTAACAGGACAGCTACATATTTTTTATAGGGAGAATGACAACTGCATAATTTTTATAGCGAGAAGGACAAACAAGTGAATCCCGAAAATCGGTGAATCTCCCCGGTGAATCCCGAAATCGGTGAATTTCGACGGTGAATTTTGACGGTGAATCCCGAAAATCGGTGAATCTCGACAATGAATTTTGAAAATTAGTGAATTTCGACGGTGAATTTCGGCGGTGAATTTAAACAAGTGAATTTCAAACACAAGTGAATTTCGACGGTGAATAAATAGTTTTGTCCTTTATGCAAAAGTTTCAAAAAGCGTCATTCTACTCAATTGATGAAATATTTCTGTAACGCCCCGTTCCCGGACACCGAGTCCTTATCCGGAAAGAGCGCTCGGCACATATATTATCAAATAAAACTCAATAATACATGCAAGCCTTACGTCATACATCGAATCCAAACGACGCGGAAGATAAAACAACTCAACAACTCGGGAACCCAAACGATCGCAACAACGGTAATCAATCTTTGTGAAAAACTAAAATCCATTCAAAGAACTAATCATCCAAAATTAAATCCCAAAAGGAAGAACAACATTATTCAAATCTTGAAACAACTGTTTTAAAAGAACAAACTAAAAGATCTAAGTCTTCGAGCTCCAACTCAAACTTCGTCATCAAAGAACTCATCGGCGGTAACCACCTGTTCATCTTCTTTGGGGAAAAGGAAAGACAAACACAACGTAACGGGGTAAGTACAAAAGTACTTAGAAACGTGTAGAAGATCGTATAACTATGCCCTCATAAAGAAATAAAAGCAATACCGTCTTTTATTAATTCATTTTCCGTTATTAGCCCTAACTATCTATCACATTATGTTCATTGCATAACATGAGGTTCCAAGGGTATCTATCTTAGCTCAAGTTTGTTACATCATGAATAACAAGGGCACTACGCCTAGTAATAGGATGTACTAGGACAGGCGGGTGCAACCTACTTAGAGACTCGCTACAGTAGCCCCGGGAATATCCGAGTCCCGATGGTGTGATGACCGGCGAATGCACCAAACGCTTTGTCCGGCCAATCGATTGACCGGCGTGGGTGCAAGCTACTTTGTCTAGTCAGAGAACACATCGCGATATTGTACTATGCCTTACCAAGCATTGCATGATGTTTAAGCTTTTAATCTAACACATACGTTTGATTAGGTATTTAACTAGCCACCTAAGTGTTTTCAAGTAAGCTCCCTCACATCTCCTACTCTCATACTTAGACCACTAGACACGGACAAGTCCTAGCGATTATACGTACATCGATAAACTCTAGCTTATCGAAGCACAAGGCAAATCCAAAGCTTTCGGTGGTCCCACACTTCATCTTTTAGGGAATCCATGTGGTCTTTGGAACTAAACGCACCAAAAGCTAATTCGAGCTTTGTCACGTAAGGTTATGCGGTAAGAAATCATGTTATAGAGCCCGAAATCAAGCCGACATCACAAAACGAAAGCAAACTAGAGCCCCAAGCCAAACGCCCGTACGCCGCTTTTGCGGACGCTCGTCTGGACACGGACGCCCGTCCAAAAGACCGAACGCCCGTCCACCTTTAAGCCATCACATCCGTATCAAAACTAGCCCTTTGGACGCCCGTCCAAATTATCGACGCCCGTCCACCCAAACTCGCCTACAACCGGTATCCAAAACTCCACCACGAACGCCCGTCCAAGCATACCGGACGCTCGTTTAAAGCCGCAGAGGATCGAACGCCCGTCCTAAAGTCCGGACGCCCGTCCACCGGGTTTTAACCCGGAAAATCTGCAATCTTTTTTCTCTGCGATTTCCAACCCATAACACTCCAAATTTGACTTTAACGGATTGTAAACAAGCGGGAAAAACATACACATTGCCCTATAACTTTACGAGAACTAAATCATACGATAAGAAAACCACGTTACCTTGATTTTGCGAGCTACAACGATCCACGCAACCAAAGCTTTGAAAAAAGTTAAACCTTTAACCTCAAACCTAAAACGATCGAACCCAAAACCGGTCACTACGAAGCTTAAACTCGAAAACGCCGTTAAACCATGAAGAACGACCCTAAATCAAAACGATGAGTAAAACTTACGTTAACGGTTCTAGGGATTGTTGGTATCAAACGATCCTCTTGTAGCGGTGATCCTTTTTCTCTTGATGAATGCTGTTCAAACGAACGACGGATTAACTTTGGGATTCAAAAGCTTCTCCTCTCTCTTTTTTTGAAACTTGCGGCCTCCCCTCAAAATAGATGCGCCCCTTCTCTCTTTTTTTTTTGACAAAAGTGATTAGGTTAATTTAGGATTATTTCCTTTTTATACATCCCAAATTTCCTAATTACCTTATAATTCCTCAATTATCCCCTTTTCTTTTATAAAACCTTTAAAAACCAAAAGAACATAATATTCCGATTTATTAAAAGACCGAATTGCCCTTTATTCGAAAATCGGGATATTACAATTTCTGTCCTTCTTCCTCATTCCCCCTAATTTTTAAGCAAACATGTTAACAGCTACCACTGAGCTACGCTCCTAAAGGGCACGACAAAGTAAAAATGAAGGACAGTTGTAGATTTTCTTCATTGGAATTAATTAGAATTATTAATAAAGATGGATGTATGTAAAAACTTTATAATAACTTTATTATAAATAATAACTTTGTGTTTCAAAAAAAAAATAATAACTTTAAACTGGTATGACATCCACTAGTAAAAAACTATCACATCATTAAATAACTTTGACTTCTCTTCAGTTATAAAAAAAAAAAAAACTTACAGATATTATAACCCAGTAGTGTCATAATACATTAATAATTAATAAAGTATTCACAAAAGGGAATTGACCAAGTAAACAACAAGACCAACTAATACAGCTTTTCATTCTTCAAAGCCGCCCTTCTACTACTTCTTCAAGAAAACCTTCAAAATGGCCAAAGATATTTGTACTAATTGATACTCCTCTTTCCTCTCATTTCTCATACTTACATCATTAAAAAGAGCAAATTTTAAGAACTAAACACTTAATAGTACCTTACTTAGTTACAAAAAAAAACAGACACCATAAACTTGTACTTACAGACCCTTTTAAACATATTCACATTAGACAAAAAAAAGGACCCCTCTTACTTCCTCAAATGACAGTAGCTGATGAAATTGCACAAAATTCCTCATCATCTGCAAACTAAACCGTAGAACTATATCCGGATTTTCGATCTACAATATCCTCTTCGTGCTCGATTTGATGGATAAACTCAAGCCCATGCAGGGATGCTGCGGTTTCTGCCACCATCCCTGTCGAGGCAATCGAACCCTTCAATTCTCACAGCCGGTTTGCTACCAAAATTTCCCCGAACAAAACCGCCATTCTTCCTGGCAGATGGATTTGGGGACACAGACAACCCGGAGGGAATTGGAATTATTGCCCTTGGTGACAAAGGGGTTACCCTTTCATCCCCAAATCTAGCATCTTGGATTAGTGGGTTAGATACTCTACTCGGCGGTGACCCGCCAAAAAACGGTGGCGATGATGATACCAGTACACTTGATTGATCATCACCATAAACACCCTGCCCAAATACAAAACAAAGTAGACATAAATCCAGTTAGATCCAACACAACTAAAAAGCCATAACAAAAGAACAAAGGTTTGAGCTGAAAATTATACCTTAGATACAATAAGATCCAGCAATTCAGCTCCAGCTTTAGCATCGATTTCCTGTTGATTACTGTAACAAAACATATAACAAAGTCAGAATACTTGAAAATCAAACTCATAAGTACTCTTTACATTTGGGTATTAAACAAGAAAAGCACTAACAAGGTAAGGAAATTCACCTAACATGGCGTCGAAAAGGTCGGTTGGGATCAATCACAGAGGGGTTAATGAGTCCAACTCTCCTAGGCTTAGGACAAACAACAGCAGACCTTTCCCTTCTGGAACTTTGGTTAACACAGCCTTTCATGTCCTCACAAGCAGCAAGAGCACTCTGTTTCATTTTTTTTTTTTATAACTTTTTTCTTTCCTACCTAAATATTAGATCTATATGAACAATTTCTCACCTGCAAACAAATATGCAACTTGGAATGAGAGAATTTCAAGGCAATCAAACCAACTTTATACCAGATTCACATTCAAAAAAATAATACAATATTAATAGACCAAACTTCATTTTCCTACAATGAAATCGAATTTGATAATAATATTTCGAACCTGGTCAAACTGTAAATACAATAAAACAAGCACAGCTGAAAATTGGACGGCTTAAATTGTTAGGCCATTTTCGATAAAACAAAACGGCAGAGATCTCACCTATTAGGTAAATCTCATTAATTTTTTTTTTGAGGAAAATAAATCTCATTAATTAAGAGACAAATAAACAGTAAAATAACCAGATCCTTTTACAGATCACACAATACAAAAACCTCGATTAAACTAATCCCGTAAGAAAATAATCAATCCTTCGAAATTTCATTCAATTACACGAATTCAGCAAACAATAATCAACCCCGTAGAATTATTCAACAAAGCAATTTGAAATTTTCAAAGCTCAATTCAAAAAGCAGCTCAGCTACAGCTTCCAAAAGCTAATCGAAAACAGCTAATCGATTCATGCCAGATCCACAAAATCACTTCGAATAATTCTCATTTAAAAACAAAACGGTGAGTCATGCACATAAATTAAACAACAAAAACATACTTAAAATTTTATAAAACCTCGCGAGCTGGACATAGATATTAGACTATAATTGAACAGCTAAAAAAAGCAAAAAATCCGAAGAAAAACAATTCATTTGGTGAATTACCTGAGGTAAGAGCCTATACAGAACTGCAAAAAAAAGCGTGATATGTGAATGAATCTCTGCCTATTGTGATAGGAGGATTTGAAAACAAGTGGGAAGAAAACAGGGGGAGATAAATAAAGAGAGGAGAGCCGAGAGCGGTCTATGAGATATTTATAATCATAAATAAATGGAAAAGTATTTAGGCACCGGAAACATGCACCGGCCATCCCCGAAAATTGTTTCGTATGGTCCAGAAATTTTATGTTATTTTTTTTTTTTTTTTAAAAGTTAAAGTGTGTGGTTATAAAGTGTTATGAGAATGATTTATGTGTATATATTCTGTGCCTAATAAATATAAGTAGAAGATGGTGGAAAATATTTTAGGAACATACATATATGTATGAGATAAATAAAGAAATAGACGGAGAAATCGTCATGTGGGAGACAATACCTGCAAAGCTTTGTTTATAATAATTTATTTATTTGTGTCCTGAACAAAAGTAATAAAATAAATTTTCTTTTTCTTGTGGGAAAAAATAATAAAATAATTTTATGTGTTATTTGCACTTGCAGTAGTTCAATCGTCTTGGTGGTGGTCCTTCTAGGTGAACATAATTCACCGGTAAAAGTGTAGGAATGATATAAGGGATTTTTTTTGTTTTGAATTTGATATAAGGGAATTGAATACGGTATAGTAGTATATGTTATTACATATTTTGGTGAGAATCAAATTCTCATATCTGCACCGAATATAAATCTCATTCTTGTTCCCCTCCAAAAAATTTTTTGTTGTAACGATCGTTTTGTTGTTGAAATGAAGTGTGGAGTTTGACACGAGGTGTCAACGCCCCCTCAACAAAAAAAAAAATTTTGTACGGACACTACTAAGTTATAATCATAGTTATCGGCCCGGCCCAGCCCTGCGGTCGAACCGGTCAACCCAGGCCGGGTCAAGGATTCGACCGTTTAAGGAAGTGAACTGTCTAACCCGTCCAACCCGGCGGTCGAACCGATCAACCCGGCGGCCCGACCGGTCAACCCGGTGACCCGGGCGGTTTTTCATCGCCCTAATTTTTTTTTTTTGCCATTAGTATTTCATTCACCCTCAGCCGGTTCAAAAAAAAAGGTTCGGTTCAAAAATCTCAAAACATCGAGCATATTTTGTCAAAAAGAAAAGAACATCAAGTAGATCTCTCACCAAAAAAAATATCGAGTAGCAGTATGTATTCTATTTTGTTTTTTAGGAAATAATTATTGGTATTTAGGGGTATTTGAACTTTTTTTACGGTCGAAAACTTAAAGTGAAGATAATGAGCTTGTTTTCATTATGAATTGAATGTATTGTTGTGTTTATTTTAGGAATGTATGAAATTGTAGCAGTAGCTACAATACATATCTAAGGAAAAAGGCTAATTATTTGTGCTTTAACATGCACTACAGATAATCATTTGAGCATTTTATGTTGTTTAACTTGTAATTGTGTTTGTTGGAGTATTTTGAAAATTATTAGGGTTGTCAAATTTTGTTTTATCTTTACGTTTTGAATATTGAATTATATTTTTTAAGTATATGATGTGACCCACCGGTTGAACCACTGACCTACCGGGTGAACCACTGAACCGATGACCCAGTGTCTTTTCCGGATCAATGACCGGACCAGATTTGATAACTATGGTTATAATCCTCGATTTACATTATTGATGAAATTTTAGGGGCGAAAAAGGAGATCTATTATTAATCAAACGGGTCAAAGAGACCAAAGTCTTACAATCAGGAAATAATCGACATAGATAAAACTACATTGAGTCTATGGCCCAGGCCAATCTCAAGTCCCTAGAACGTGTAACTGCTGTAGAAAGAAAAACATGTGCAGGGGGGCGAATACAGTCCGTGGAGTGCGCAACTCTATTGCGCCACAACCATATCCCATAAATTATCTCGCGGAAGAGATAAGGCCAATGTTTACCCAACACTTGATTACGCGGAGCTTGCTGGATGTTTTCCTGAACCCAATCTTGAATTTCCGAATTAGAGAAGAAGGTCTCCCAAAGGTTAGGATGAAGAGCTTGCTTCCAAATACTACGAGGCCAGCTGCGAAACAATAAGAACGTTTTGGGTTGGGTTAACTTCCTTTTTTTTTATTATTTTTTTTATTTAGTGGGGGGTTAACCTTTTATAATTGCTGGATTTCCCTGCCATTTTTTTTTTTACAAACGACTGAGTAGTATTTTCTATTTTTCACCTCTTGAATAGCGTTTACATCTCACAAAATTTTAGGAACGGACCAAGGAAGACATTTGGGTTGGGGCCAACCTTTTGTAAATTCTTGATTTCATGCAAATTTTCTTTTTAGGAATGATAGAAATTATTTGACTTGCTACAATGCATTAATGAAGCGGGTGATCCCGCATATCTCATCAAATTTTGTACTCTCAAATCTTATGGAAAGTTTTTGTGTTATATATCCACATGCACCTAATTGACCGGTAAACAAATGTGTATCAAACAGTTTGAATTCTGTTTATAAATAAAAGACGTACAGTTTGCTACATAGGTGCACTCCGCATATGGCGGATGCATCCAATAACTTCTCAAACCTAACCACTTTCAATATTTGACTTGATCAAAATTCCCTTACTAAATTTCTTTAGCAAGTACTACCTCCGTTCCAAAATGAAAATTTTTATGGTGCAACCGTTGTATGAAGGTTGTACCAAGTGGCATACTTTACCACCTTTCATTTCTAACCTCTCACACACGCCAAAAGTGTATTATGTGAAAGAGAGTTAAAATGAATGGCTCTAAAGTATGCCACTTGGTACAACCTTCCTACAACCGTTGCACCATAAAATCACTCGTCCCAAAATATATGTCATTCTAAAAGTTTCACACAATTAAGAAAGTGGTTGAATGTGATTAATTTGAAGGTTATTGTCAAAAATATCCATTGGCTACCATTAATGCAATAGTTTTTTTTTGGTCGAAACCGGATATTTTATTAAAATTACGTAAAACTGTACAAGAGAAAAAACTCTACAAACTGTACATCAGCTCTAACTAAAGCATAAAGCAAAATTAAGACCAGGCCAGTCTAAGTTCTCTAGCCCTCCGTATTGCTTCAGAGATAAAGATATTCTTGGGGGGGCGTCTCTGCTCCGTGTGGTGGTACTCCTGATTGCGCCAGTACCAAAGGCCCAGCACAACCTCACGAAAGAGAAATCTCCAGTACACAATAGTATCATGTTTGTGCATATGAACTTTGAGACAGTTCTCTAGCCATATGGGAGTCTCATGCACTGAAAAGAAGAGCGTCCAAAATTTCCGGTGGACCAGCCTGCGCCAGATAGAAGAAGCCCATCTCGCATTACCATCGTCATCAACTTCAAAAGCCTCTCCAAGAGCTGCCGCAGCTGAGCAGATATGCCTCCACATATAGGAGCAGTTCGGTTTTGGTGGATCTAAAGGTGAGCCATATTTGCTCCGTAAGATTTGTACCCAAAGTTTCCCGTGTTCGGTGAGGAGTTGCCAAGCAAGCTTACCCAAAAAGGCACTATTCATGTCTCGCGCGTTCCGAATACCAAGGCCGCCTTCTAGCTTGGGTTGACATATGTGGTTCCAAGCCACTAGGTGCATTCCGCGTGTATCCGTGTTATGGCCCCATAGAAAATTCCGAACGGTTTTATCCAATTCGTAGGTGATACTCACTGGCAGGCGGATCGTTTGCATTTGGTAGTAAGGGGTGCTAGAGAGGACCGATTGAGAGAGAATTAGGCGCCCCGCCTTAGATAGGGTTAGGGCCTTCCAGGGTTGTAGCTTTGACCGAACATTATCAATGATGCCTTGAAAGTCTTCCTTCTTCACCCGGTTATGGTGTAGTGGAACACCCAAGTATTTTCCAAGATTCCAAGTGTGACGCATGCCCAATGCTGCTTGTATGCGACTAATGGTTACTTCATCAGTGTTCGGGGAGACAGCAAATCGAGACTTAGTAGGACTTACCTTTTGGCCAGATATGCCGCAAAAGACAGAGAGGATGTGCTCAATTTCCCATGCTTGTTCCTCGGAAGCTTCCGAGAAGAGAAGGAGGTCATCCGCAAAGAAAAGATGTGATATTTTTGGGCCGTAACGCGAGACCGAAATAGGCTTCCATCTTCCTTCTTCAGAGTTGATTTATTAATGAGGCAACTTAAGACCCGCATGACAATGACAAAAAGATATGGTGCCAAAGGGTCACCTGTTTTAGACCACGACGCGGTTGGAAGCCTTCTAGGGAGTGCCGTTCCAAAGAATTTCAAGAGAAGTGCTTCCGAGGGAATACATGATAATGTCAAGCAAAGCGTCGTTGAAGCCGGTAAGCCGAAGGATGTCCCGAAGGAAGTCCCAATTAACTCGATCATAAGCCTTCTCAGGTCCACTTTGATTATCATAATTCCCTTGTTTCCTTTCTTCGACGCATAGTATAAAGGACCTCTTGTGCCACAATTATATTGTCCGATGTTTGCCTCCCTGGGATAAATGCACTCTGAACTGTTATCTGCAATCTTGCCGATAATCATCCTCAGTCGATTGGCAATGATTTTGGTAATGGTCTTCGCGGTAACATTTGTTAAGGCAATAGGTCGAAGTTGAGAAACCGATTCGGGTGGGTGTACTTTCGGAATAAGCGCAATAAATGTCCTATTCATGGACGGTGAGAAACTTGTCTTGAAAGGCTTTAAGGACCCAAGCCGTGATAGAGGGGCCGACAATGTCCCAGTTACGCTGAAAAAAGATTGGGGAAAACCCGTCCGGTCCAGGAGATTTAAATGAGCCCATGTCAAAGATAGCAGCCTTCACTTCCCCAGCAGTGACCGGTCGATTCAGAAGACGCTTATCCGCATGATTTATAGATGGTTCGAAAAGGCCGTGGGGTAGCGGGACCACGGGTTCATCCTTATATAAGTCAATAAAAAATTGCCGGATCATAGAATGTAACGCCTCCATATCACTGATCCAAGTCCCCTGCATGTCTTTAAGAGAGAGGATGGTATTTCTACCCCGTTTGCGCTTAGTCGATACATGAAAGTAGCGAGTGTTTCTTTCCCCATTCTCAATCCAATCAAGTCTGGATTTCTGATACCAATAGATTTCTTCCTGCAATAAAATCTCATCAAACTCCTGCAAGAGAGTAGTATTCAATTTTGCTAAGAAATTAGATGGAGCATTAGACAATGATTGTTGAATTCCCGCAAGTCGAGCTTTACATCTCCTTTTCCTGTAAAAAATATTTCCGAAGACCTTCTTATTCCAGATTTGTATTTTGGAAGCAAACGAGTCAAGGACCTCCTGTAAATTATTTTCTGATGCACGCCAGGAGTTGCGGAGAAAATTATTAAAGTCATTGTGTTTGAGCCGGCATGATGCCCGAAAACGGAAGGGTTTCACCGCACGATCATGAACATAAATATTATCCAACGTGAGAAGAATAGGATGGTGATCGAATGCACTCGCGGTAAGTGATGTACGTAGTGTTGGGATTTTTCTCCCACCAACAAGTGATTGCAAATAGCACGATCAAGACGTTGCTCAATTGGATGACCGGAGTGGATTGAGCCGGACCACGTAAAACGTGGTCCCCGAAAAGGAACCTCAAATAAATTTGCGTTGTGGATAAGCTCTCGGAGACGTTGAGCCGAATGCCCCCGACACGGGACGACCTCGACGTTTATCGGCCGAATGAATAACCTGGTTTAGATCTCCAATAATACACCACGGGATAGATAAAAAAGAAGAGACATGCTCAAAGAGATCCCATAAATCGTCACGCAAAGCTGGATTAGGGGAGGCATAGGTAAAAGAGATAATGCAAAGAACCTTACCGAGGGAAATGGCCGCCATAAAAATAGTTTGGTTCGTAGCAAACAAGAACCTGAGATCAATAAAAGATAAGTCCCAGAACACCCAGAGGCCACCAGAAAAGCCTCTGGCTTCCACCGCTGTCATATTTGTAAAATTTGAAAGCCGAAGGATACGATTAGCTCGAGAACTAGGTATTTTAGTTTCCATTAAAAATAAAATATTCGGTCGATGCTCCACGATCATACTTTTCAAGTGCCGGAAAAAGGTAGGAGAGTTGGCTCCCCTACAGTTCCATGCCAAGATCTTCATTGATTATTCAAATGATGAGGTTGGGGCTGCCCAGGGGCCGTAATATCAGGCGGACGTTCAATCTGCATTGAATCATTAGTAGCACAAATACTCAAATTATCTGGGGGATTTAATTTAACATATTCAGAAACTTTTTGCTTAGCATTTGTTTCTGCTAGTAAAGCATCAACTGCCATAGCTTCACTAACAGCATTGAGTGCAGCATCCATCGGAAAAGAAGAATGACTGGTCACATTGGTGATATCCGTGAGAGCTGGTTGAAAGGGGCTTGAGATTCGGACTTGGGGTTGATCATTTAAAGGCTCGCGTGGTGCTTGTTGATCACGTACCGATTTAGGCTCTCCCGGGGTGATTCACGGTTATTTGATCGGGTGTGAGCACCCCGACCCCTACCTCGTGAGGTCCCGCATTATTGCCACGAGTAGCATGTTGGATCATGGGCCACTCGAAATTGAGGTAGTGATTGGAACCGTTGTTGCAATACCTCAAAAGGAGTCTCATGGTTTGCTTCGAGTAGTTTCACCTTCTAACATGGAAAATCTATTTCCGTTTGAAACATTTGTGGCATGTATTGGTGGAGCGAGGTTGGGGCCGAAAGAGTTTGGGGCAGGAGCTTCTTCGGTGGTGTTCGGCACTGAGGATTGATTGGCATTACGGCCAGAATTTTTAGGGGCATTTGGTCTCCTTCGACGGTCCATTAATGCAATAGTTGTCAAGTAATAAAAAATTGTAAGATTCATAATAAATTATGGGTAAAATAGATAAATAAGTAATAAATGTTGCCTTGGTAATGTTGAATGACTTATATTGTGGGACAAATCAAAAAGTGTATGATGACTTATATTTTGGACTGATGTAGTACTCGCACATATTAAAGATGTGAGTTAATGCTTTAATTTGAATATCAAATGACTAAAAACCCTTAGTATATAATTAATGTAATGTTGTATTTATTCTCTCAATTCATAATAAATAAATATAGATGTAAGAAAAACACAATAAATACTCCATTGAAAATGTAATTGTCTCAGTTATTTAAAAAACAGATGGAGTATTAATGATTTTTTTTCTTTTTCTTTCGTTATGTATTCTTAGAAATTTGTCTGTGACTAATCATTCGAGTTACTGTCGAGCACCAAAAGATGGGACCTCTCCCAACAAGATTTATTGCATCAACAATGGCTCGAACCCGAGATATCTTGCTAAGCGACCAAAGTTCTTTCAACTCCGGCCAACTTTTGTTTGTAGTATTAATGGAATTTTTATAAATGTTTGAGTAATTTTAATCGTATAGGTGTGAGAAAGTGCTGTTGATCAAATTGGAGCGAATAAGAAACCACTAATATGAAGGTTAAATCAGTCCAGGAAAATTAAATTTTGTCATTTACACCATAGATATATTTAGTGTATCATAATGACCTATTTAAGTGTAAAAACTGTCATTTTATTATGTAATACCGTATTTTGAATTATTTATTGATTGATCTTACATAATATTACGATTCTAATCACTTATGCATTTACACTGTACTATAAATACCTCTAATAACTTTGAATAAAACACAAACAATTTTCTTTTCTTCTATACTTTGTATTTCTTCTCGTTCTTCCTGCATTATTTTCTTAGTTTTATAACACATTTTTACTAATAAACCATAATAAATAACTAGAAAAAAAACCTAAAGTAATGATTAAAAAGTTAAAATATTTTTTTCCTTTGGAGTTTTTTATATACTAGTGAATAATAAAATATGATAAAAATGATTGAAGTAATGATTAGAAAGCTAAAATATTTTTTTGAAATTTGTGTAAATAAAGAAATAAGTTGTGAGAGAAATTAAAATATGGTAGTATAATGAATAAAATAATATTAAAAAGGTAATAAAGTAGATATAAAGTGAAATGGTGAGTGATGATTTAATATTTTTTATTTGTAGTTAAAGAATTGATTAATGAGAGAATTGTAAGAAATGATTGGTGATGTGATATATAAATAACCCAAGAAAAACCCCAACCCAAACCCTAAAACAAATAAGGGCGAAATGTTGTTTTGAAAATGATACTATATTAAACGAAATACTCTCTGTCCAAAAATATACATTTTTTTTTTTTTCGAGAAGCGAAAGAAATATCATTAAAGAAGGAAAAATAGATACGGTGACAGCTTAGCGCAACTTCTCCTTCGTAGAGGAGGAGATAAGCCAAGAAGGAAAACATTGGACCAACAAAAGTCACTGGCAGCCATCCTCATAGCATGTTTAGCCAACTCATGGCTAACAACATTAAACTGCCTTTTAAGGTGCAACACTCCAAAAATATACGGTTCGACTAATAATACAAGTCAATTTAGAATAACAGTCTAGCATTTATTGTATTTTATCCATAATTTATTATCAATTCACAAAATTTTCATTACTTGACTACTATTACATTGATGATAACAAAAGGTATTTTAGACACTTACCTTTAAAAATAATGATATTTACCCATCTTTCTTATACAGTGTAAAATTTCCCAAAAGAATTTAAGTATTACATTCATTCCAAATATAAGTCAATTTAGTTTTTCGGTTTTTTCTCATAATGTAAATGCATTTAGACAATCAATGAAACATTTATTATATTTTTTCTTTTTGCCCTATATAGTCACTCACTTTTCACTACTTTAAATTAATAATAATCAATGGTCATTTTAGACTTTTTCATTAAAACTAATGACACATAACCACTTCAATCAACTTTATTAAATTATGTGAAAAAATCCAAACGAATTTATATTTTGGGACGACGGTAATATTACAAAAGAGATAAATAAATTGACAAATGAACAAATTAATCTAGGAGAAATAATACTCTCTCCGTTTCTTTTTAATTGTCGTAGTTTATTGAAATTAAAGAGGGGAGCTAATACTTTGACTTTAACATCAAAATGACAATAACACACATTGGATATAATTAATGCGATCTTGTTTTCACTATTATCACTTAATAAATAGAACTCCTTCTATTTTTTCTAACTGTCGCATAAAGAAGAACCAGACAGATGAAGAAAATAATTTATATGTCTAAAATAGAGTATAAAATTACTTAGTTGTCCTTTGATTTTTTAAATATATGCGCACCCAATAAATGTTGATTACTTTTTGTTAATTGGAGTACTATATTGAAAATGTGTATAGTGCCGCAAATTGGTTTTTGGAGTTTTAGCATTGGTAAATGTAATTTTTTTATTGTAGATGTAAATATTTTGTTTATATATTATAAATAAATTGAGGGGTAATCATGGAAAAAAATAAAAATGTTGTATTTATATTGTAAAATGACAGATAAATAAAAACTATAGAAAATTAGGGATAATGACAGGTTTTGAAATTTTTGTAAGTAACAGGAGAAAGCTAAATATTTTTTATAGGCAAAAAGACAACTTCTAATTTTTATAGCCTGAAAGACAAAAAAAATGTAAAAAAATGCGCACGGCTATTATGCGTCCAGGTTAAGTTTTTTTATTTTATTTTAATTTTTCTCTTTCTTTATCCATTTTCAAACAAAGGTTAAAGGTTGTAAATGACTGTTTTTTATCTAAAATGAGGAAAAAGGACAAGAAAAAAAGATAGTGGTCGAGAAAGACAAAAACGCGTATGTTACTACATGTGTTACTACGCGATACAACCAAATGTAGTAACACACGTAGAATGCGCGCGTTTTTTGTCCTTCTCAACCATTATTTTTTTTCTTGTCCTTTTTTCCCATTTTGTATCTTTTTTTGTCCTTCTGGCCTCTGACCCCTTTCAAACAATCATAATCCTTTTGATCTAGAGATCCAAACGCGATAAAAATTTCACTGAATTTTTTTTATTTTTGATGCTCTTCGTTTTGAGACTCGGTTCGATATCATTACATTGGTTTTCATGAGATTCACTATCAAACTCTGTGAATTTTGAAAATCAGTGAATTTGACTTTGAATTTCGATCAATAGTGATTTTTTACAACGGATTTTCTGAAATCACGTCGGAATGTGTTGAATGTGGTCTCAAAATAAAGAGTATGAAAGAATAAAAAATTCGGTGAAAGAAATTTCAAATTTGGAGTTGTAGATTGAGAGATGTGAGTGGTTAAAAAATATGGATGAAAGAAAAAGTGTGTTGACATTTTTTTTTTAAAAATACGCCAGAATTTTAAAAAATAAAAATAAAATAGTTTTGTCCTTTATACAAAAGTTTCAAAAAGTTGTCATCTCCTTAATTGATGAAATGTTTGTGTTATTCTTCCTTATTCCCCCTAAAAACTGAACATATTCTGAAAAATGTCAGTCGAAAAAACGGAGGTAGTAGTAGATTTAGAAAAACATAATAAACAGTGCTTTGTAAATATAAGAATAATAATTACAAATAATATCTTCGTTCCATAAAGAGTGCCCACTTTTTAAAAATGAATTGTCTAATAAAAATTGTCCATTTAAAATATCAATGCATCATTTAATGTCTATTTTCCAAACATACCTCTATCACCATTTAATGTTTGTATACACTTTTCATATTCCTAAATAAGTATTTATTATAAAGTAGGGGTGTATGTATCAATTAGTATTTAAAATACTAAAATTAATTATTTCTTTAATCTTTGTGCAATACAAAAAGTAGATATTTTTTATAGGACGGAGGTAATATAAAGGAATGCCCTTATTAAATTAATATTAAGGAATGGAGTGTATATATATATATATACTAGTAAAAATGGGACTCCGTGCAACGCACGGAGTGCCCATGCTAGATGTTTACTTTAAATGTCAAAAACTATTAAATATAAAATACATTTTAACTAAAATATCACTCCACACATTTTAAATATAGCATAATATAAATGACGAAATTTAGCCGGCATTGATATTATACAACAAATTATCTTGTCAATTATTTAACACGACGACAATCACCCAACCGCACAACTCTACCCTAGTCAACACACTCTTTCTTATCCACTACACACATTATCAATCACCCAACCGCACCTTATCCCAACATTTTTTAACACTCACCTATCCAATCCTACCTCACCATGCCCTACACCACATTATCTTACCACATATTATCTTACCACACTACCCTATATTACGTACTTTATTCAACCTACCAAACTTTACCTAACTTACGCCACATCATCCAACC
The DNA here is from genome assembly GCA_036785695.1 of Gentiana straminea. Classification (NCBI taxonomy): domain Eukaryota; kingdom Viridiplantae; phylum Streptophyta; class Magnoliopsida; order Gentianales; family Gentianaceae; genus Gentiana; species Gentiana straminea. The sequence goes on from JAVUPR010000061.1 coordinate 27,067,313, forward strand.
ATACCATCCTACCCTACCATACATCATCGCATTACATCTCATACCTCGCATCACCTACATTAGCACACCATACCGCACCCTACCTCTCTACCTACCTACAAACCTTAACCTACCTCCCAACCTACATATTAATTCACTATCCTAGCTAAGCCTATTACACCCTATTTTATCTCATCCCACCCTACCTTACCCTACCCACCACCCCATCCTACTCTACCCTACAACTCTCTACCCTACCGTGCCCACCACCCATCTTACTATACCCTACCCTTCCCACCACCCTAACCCAACCCACCCCTCATACCTTTTAGGGTGGCATCAAAACATGTTCATAGAAGAATAATATAAGTGCGTATGAAATGAATATCCGACACATCTTCGACATCTCCCGACATCGTATGGATACTTTTCGACACTACCGAATAATTTTTTTTTCAATTTCTACTTAAATCAATTTTAACCGAAAAAATGAAGCTATCTTCGACATTATACGCAACAACACGTGTTCTACCCAAAACACGACACGACACGCTTCGATACACCCCGACGCCATATCCAACGGTTGTCGGTTGATCAAATGAATATTAATTAAAATTTTAATTAAAATCTAACACACTATCAACATTCCACGACATAAAATCGACACATTTCGACACTACTAAACCATTGACCAAAGAAAAAAACCAACACACACAATATATAGAAGTAAAAAAACGAAGACGGAAAAAAATAATCAATACGTAGCACCCCAAAAAACGATGCCCCTAAAAAAACCGGCATAGACACACAATGTAAAATATATATACGCAAAAAAGGAAAGAACACACACACAAACAAACTATAGTATATTGAAATATCACGTGGTCGTATCGTATTAGGATAAGACAAAAACAAAAAAAAAAGAAGAGATCTCGATGGAAAGCAAAATAATATGTAATTAAATTGGAATCGGATACATCTTAAGCACAACACACATAATAAGATTAAGAATAAATTAAAGCTAATGTGTAGATTAAAAATACAATTGAGTCGTCTAAAATGGAACAATTTAACTTAAACTTTTCACCTCAAAAAAAAAAAAAAAAAAAAAAAAAAAACACTTTTTTTGGGGTGGGCCTCCCAATAAACAGTAAAAAGTTATAAAAAAAAAAAAAAAAAAAAAGATTGGGCCGGATTTTTGGGCCTATAAACAGTAAAAAAGGGAGAACCAATAAAAAAAAAACAAGTGTCACCATTTGACACTTTTTCCCTTCTTATATATAGAGAAAGAAAAGATATATTGGTATGTAACCGAATATTTTATTGAACATAAAGAATATACTGTTAAAAAAAAGAATAATAGTAAAAAAAAAAATATTTCCCTGGTTATCAGATTTGAGGACACGTGTCTACCAAGTCCGGTATATATTTACGCCGATACATTTATCGCGCCCCCTAGTTTGGTGGGCAAATATTGAACTCCGTAGCTGAACCGTTCACGGAATGGATTTGCGATAATAAATGTTTTTTTTTTGTTGTTGCCCTTTTTCATTTAGACAGCATAGATTTGCTCACCGGCCATTCCAGATTTTTTCCCCTTTGGGTCAAATATCACAAAAAGGTTTCTCACATGGTTACTGTTATTTTCAAAGATAATCTCATAATATTTGTAATATTTTGATTTTCAAAAAAATAAAGACGTGTCATTTTACGAAAACGAAATATTATATCTTTTACCTTTTTTTTAGGATTTTAAGTGTATTTATATATATATGGCCAAAATATATAAATAATTTGGAGAAAAATATGATTTTTATAATAAGAAAAAATAATACTACATCCGTCCCAAAATGTAAGTCTTTTTAGTTTTTTGGTTTTGTCCCAAAATATAAGTACATTTATAAAACCAACAAATCATTTATTACATTATTCTCATTCTACCCCTCATTTATTATATACTCAATCACTTTTTACTATTTTACATTAATACTAATGAAATGTCATTTTAGTCTTTTTAATCTAAATTAATTACACATAAAAAATTTAACCAATTTTCTTAATAAATGTGAAAAAGTCTAAAAGGACTTCAATTTTAGGACGGAGGTAGTAAGAAATTATTATTTTGGGATTGTCTATTTAAGCAAAACAAATCCCATTAGTTTCCAAAACAAAAAAGAAATCAGAATTTCTTCCTACGTTCTAGAGATGCGGCGAGAGAGAGAGAGAGAGAGAGAGAGAGAGCAATTAGGGCTGAGAGCTTTTCTTTCACTTTCTAAGACGGATCTTAACGGTTTTCAGATTAGAGTAGAGCAGCGGAATCATCGTGAAGAGAGCGTCGTTTCAACACCAGAAAGTTGGAGTTTTTCCTAAGGTGTGTTTCGAGCCCTAGTTATGTCCTTGGCTGAGTTTGATGGATTCAGACTCATGAATTCATAGTCTTGTTGTTATAGAAGTGTGTGGTCGTATCTAATTTAAATATGGATTGATCACATAGGTTTCTGCAGAAAGGATCAAGTTTGCTGCAGTTTTTCTAATAGTTTGAGTGAGATTTGCTTGCTTAAAAGGTAAGAGGATTTTCCTACGAGTTAATTACGGTTTATGTTAAGTTTGATATGCTTTTATGCTAGAAATCATACCTTCGTGTTGCTTAAGGATCAAGAATTGTTATGGTTTTTAAAAGTTATGTTCTATGCTATTTTTCTGAGTATTATGATGTTGAACATTTTTGGGAACGAGTAGGGATCATTTAGGGGTAGAAAACTGAGTTTTTAGGGCTTACTGAGCTTGGTGCGGACGCACTGGAAAAGCAGGAAGTCCGTTTTTACATTCAGAGCCTCAGTGCGGACGCACTAAAGCCAGTGCGGGCGCACTGGGTAGGCAAAAAGTTGTTTTTTACATTTAGAGGCTTGGTGCGGACGCACTGGCTCTGCAGAGAGTTTCGATGAGGTTCAGGACGCTCAGTGCGGGCGCACTGGATCCCAGTGCGGGCACACTAGCCCTGTTTTTGATGAATAAGTTGTTTGAAGCTATGGTATGAGTCTTAAATGTTGTTTCATGATCTAATAACATTAATTAAACATGAACAAGCCTTGATTGAGTTTCTGATGCATTTAGTTCCGGCACCGAATGTACACTTCAAGGGAGTTGAAGTTTGGGACCGTCGGATGGGCATGAAAGGGCTTGTGCATTGATGAACTAGAGTTCATCAATGTCTGTATACTTGATAGAGTGTGATGTATAGCTGTCTAAGTGAGGGAGTATAGTTGATAAGGTGAGCTTTGCCTTGAAAACACTTAGGTGACTAGTTAATACACAATAAAATTACATACGTGGTAGTAAAAGATAAAAGGCCACCTATTCTTGGTCAGGCACCGATTCATATCCGCGATGTGGTATGCTCATAAAGGTGAACAATGCTACTGGCTCAAAAGGCTGAAGGGTAGTGGAGGAAATTCATCGAGTGTATACGCATACCGGGAGACCCCGGAGCTATCAAGTGCTAATCACCGTTAGTAAGCAAGTATATCTTCAGGCTGATAAACGCCATGCGTAATGTCTTTGAATGTTGACGTAACCAAGATAAGTTAAGCTAGAAACGTATAGTCATGACATGTTGATAGACATGGAGTGAACCCTAGATTGAGTCGGTTTCATAAAGATAATTATTTATTCTAAAACTTGGTAATAAACCTTATGTTGAAATAGTGTCCTAAACCCAATCGGGTGGACCGGATCCGACCGGGTAGGATCATTTCTACTATTTCTTTATGTTTATACATATATTAAATGACTTTTCCGTTTTCATGTATTTGTTCTTTTAAAGAACCAATTATGAATTGTTATATGATAACGTCCTTAGTATTAAACTGTGATGGAGAAACCATGATAGGCGATTATGGTTGATGAGATCTCTAATCACTTTAATAAGTTTGATACTTAAATGTCTCTAGACTTATGTACTATTAAACAGGGCATTGATAGTACAAACATGCTAGCACGTATTAGATGTCTTCTGTCTTTAAGGGCAGGGATATATCTCGTCTATCGAAGTGTGGAGACACTTGGACTGTATGTGGACGTGTATTAGAGAATACGTACGTTAGACTGACCCACTTACACTGTTAAGTGTCACACTATGTGACAGTTGTGTAATTATCCTTAGGACCGGAGTCTACATGGCATCACGGTGTGGATTGTCATGCTCTGACGCTATTGAGGTTTCCCCTAGCCATGGGGCGATCATGCGGTAGTGATTGAGTGTGATACTGAAGCATGCGGAGTATACATGTATGGTCGTCCGGAAATCGCGTACCCTATTAGAATGAGTGAATATCCGAAAGGACCTTCTTATAAGGAAATGTCTTACTCTCGTGAAACTTTGCAAAGTGGAAGTAAATGAGTTATTTCAAGAGAGCATGATATCCAGATTATAAGATACGGTTGTTGATGTTTGACACTCGACGAACGACCGTATGGATATTATTATAGCGATAGGATTCTATTTACACGGTAACCGTTCACATGAAAGGTAGTAGTCATTGCAATTGACTCTTCTGTGTTGCTAGACGCTATCCCGTGATCGTTAGGCATGAAGGGTATTTTCGTAATTTTCACTTTGTGTCTACGGCCAACATATTTGGAAGCCTATCGGGTCACACACATATGAACATCTATTCGGATTAAAATGTGGTTATAGTTGATAACCAAATAAGGAAAGAATTTATCTCATACTATAAAAGTTATAGTGGTAAACTAAAATGATGATATTTATTTATTATGAATAAAGATAATACAAGATATTAATTATGTTGATTTAATTAAATATACATATGATGTATACATGTGTCGAAATTAATTGTGTATATTGATACACATGTATTTTGCAAATTAATTAATCATAGCATTATATTAATTAAAGAATATTCCGGATGCCAAATCCAGGATGTATGGGGCGCATATTGTTGTGTATAAGATACATTTAGATTATGCAATTTAATTAATAAGATTACCAAAATATTAATATTGGATATTAATTGATTTTTTGGAAAAATAGATTTATGATAATAAAATAAAGATATATTCAATATAAGATATTGTCAATATATATCTTGAAAATATATTTAATATAAGATATTGAATATTAAATGAGATAAATCAATCAAAGGGATTTTCCTTATTTTATTAGGAAAAATGTTTTCTTTCTCATCAATCTACACAGAAGCTTTTCCCAATCAGATTGGGGACACATGGGGCGCACCATCCCCTATATAAGCAAGGGGTTGGCTAGCTCTTTTGTACATCAAAATTCCAAGAGCTAATAGTTCTTGTGAAAAAATATAGAGCTTCTTAGAGAGAGATTAGAAAGAGAGAAAATGCCGGTCTAGCAACCGGATTTTTCTAGTAGCAATCTATGATGGGATTCCGACGGGCTGTTCGTGTGGATCATCGGTAGAGGCCGACGCTTGGGCGGTTCCATGCATCGCTACTCTCCTTAGACGGTCGAAGCGTCGATCTTTTAGATCAACCAATGTAACCATCGTCTACTAGCTTATTTGTTTATTGCTTAAACGAAGTCAATCCTGAGTAGAAGGAAATAAAAATTTGAATTCCGCTGCGTTCCCGCGAAGATTTTCTATCACCTTAATTAATTTGTAGCTTCTATCTCTTATTGAGTATTTTGTACTTACCTCAAATACATTGTTATTCTATGTGTTTGGGGAGAGAAGATGAACCGGTAGACCCGGAGTACGAGGAAGACTTTGATGACGCGCGACGTTTGAGGACGCCGACGTTGAAGCATTTACATTATTCTTGGTTTCATGATACTTTAGAACTTGTTGTTCTTTGGAGAACGTTGTACTGTCTTTTAGTTTTCTTTTGGAGGTCTCGTACGTTTTGGTTTTCGTTTGGTTTTTCAATGTAATAAATATTACATTTCTATCTTTAGACTTTGAGTTTCTATTCTTGTTTGTTTGGAAAAAAGTTATACCCGAGTCTTTTGCTTCCATTTTGCTTAACTCGATACGACGTAGTAGAGGCTGACGTATAATATGATATTTATTTTATATTATACGTGCCGAACGTTCCTTTTTCGGATAAGAATTCGGTGTCCGGGAACGGGGCGTTACAATATCAGAACAAATTGCTTTGGCAATAGCATAATAATCACGTTTAGTATATCAGGGTAGTTATGCTAATGTCAAAGCACTGAAATCTGATAGTTCTGATATTAACACAATTAATTCACAATAGTCGGTGCCGGCCCTGAGGACGGGTGAGATTGACGACCGGCCAAGGCCCATGTTACAGTAAGGGCTCAAAATTATATCTTTAACAATAATGTAAGCTAATTTCGTAGATAAAATGTGGATTTATACTCTTATTCATGCTAGTTCGATTTTTGATCTTGACATATTTTGGTTTTATTTATTTATTGTAATGATATATGAATTTACCGTTAAACCCTTTTAAAGTAATGACATAAATGAAAAATATGCCCTAGCTGATCATTCATGACCCATGAATTGAATGATATGTTGGGCAATATTAAATTTGATACTATAGTTGATGATTTTGCATCTAGACATGCACATAGATTTTTTTCATAGTCAATTTATTTCCTTGTTACTGTAGTTATTATGTTGATCAATGTTTCGCAATCTTTTGATGTTATTGGTTATGATTCCGCTGTTTTGTAGTTGTTTGTGATGTTTTTTGTTTCAACTATTATTATTTTTCCTCGACCGATTCAATAATTTTATTGTTTTTTACATTTGTAATATGTTGTTAGATAATAGCCTTAGTATTTTCTTAAACATGATTTAAGTTATGTTACTTATGTAGTGTAATTAATTTTTTTAAATTAAAAAGTGGGCATTTCTTCAAATTATGCCCCGGGCCCATTAAGGATTAAAAACGGCCCTGGCAATAGTGTTACCTTTCCAGAAGTGATACGATAAGCAATAGAAAGAGAAATGTCGTTTTAGCATAAAATGTCATTGATCGGTGGGAAATTGGAAATTCAGGTCTTGTCCTCTCCACACTTGAAAATAAAGTTGTAATGTAGTCTAAATTCGTTTTTAGATAACACGTCGTTAATAGTTGAGTAAAATGATTTTTTACTCCAATAATAACGTCGTAAAATCTGTTTAACTCCACTATTATTGTCGTAAAATCTGTTTTACTCAAATAATAATGTCGTAAAATCAGTGATTTTACGATGTTATTATTGGAGTAAAAAATCATTTTATTCCACTATTAACGGCGTGTGACCCAAACGAATTTGGTCCACATTGCATCTTTATTTTCAAGCGAGGAAAGAGGACAAAGCCTGAATTTCCAATTTCCCCATTGATTGGTGATGTTCTATTAAATGCAAACATTTATTCACATCTTCCATCGTATACGGTCTCGTCATTAATTAATGGAATTTATTATGTGGTGTCTCCACACGGTGCGGAGATACCGGTGGCAGCCTCCGACCACACACTGTTTTATTCTGTATTTAAACGGTGTGATTCTGATCGTTTCATCTGTCACTTCATCTCAAAATCCCTCACCACACAATAACTTTCCCATTAATTAAAGTATGAAACTCACTATTTGATTTGATTCTCGTCAAAATCAGGAAAAGTATCATGAAAATATAGTGATTGATATATGGTGGATGAATCGTTGCCCTTTTATACGGTTGAGTTGATGGCAATTCATGAAGCTGTCACAACATGTCTGCGCGGGGTAATTCTTCTTTAGTTATTCAATTTACACCGTAGAAGCACGTGGATGATTCTGGACAATACAGTTTGAATTTGAGTTGAAACTATGTCGCCCAGAAGAATCCATGTATATTACTCCTCAAATGAACACAACATAAAAAGAATTTCCCGCACGCCAGAGGTTGGATCAAGAAATTAATTAATCCCGGGGTCAATGTCTATTGCAGTGTCCAATCCATTCGTCACCACTATCATTGACCGTAGGGGTATGACACAATGGTAAAAAAGTCAGATTTTGTGATGACATGTTTGTAATTAGTTGAGGTGTGGTGTTCGATCTCTTGGATTGATTTGTCTTATTAAAAAAATCGTATGTTTAGCCTCTTATAAATATGATCACATAACTCTTGACTTATATTATTTACTAAACTTTAATAGAGAATCTTAGGATTGTGGCTCAACTTTTTGATACAAACGCTATGAGACATTGACTGCCTTTGTTAAAGGCTGTCACAGTTTTATTTTTTGGTTTTTCTCCCCTAAAAAAGGTTAAATTATGAAATCAAGTTCTAAGGTCTTGTATATATTATTCGGTCTCTAAAGTATATTATCTTGTATGCACGTTGTATATGATGGTGTACCACAAAATGATGCCATATTTCTCTTGCATTTTCAAGTGCATACCATGCTGTTAGCCATAAAAGAACATAATTTTATAAATTGTAGGAGTATTATCTATTACCTTTGTTCTTTTATAACTGTCATGTTTAAAAATAAAATAATTAACAATATTTATAAAAAATAACTAACTTTAAATAAAACGTTCATCCAATTATTTTTTCCTTCAAATATAACCGTTAAAAAAAAAAAAATGTATTCTGCACGTTGTATGGTCGTGTGACCCAATATTTTAGTAACATGATGTCGGCTTCTATTCTTTTATTTATTTATTTTTTACTGTTTGATTGATTGAGGCTGAAGCAGTAAAAAGCACTATTAATTCTGCGTAATAAGACGACCTTTCGAAGTTATTTCAGACAAGTGTTGTTACAACTCATCAAGGAAAGACTAAACCTGACTCTTTCCCTCAATCATCACCATAATTTGCGGGAAAAAAAATATGTATATCCAATTATTATTATTATTGTTACTCCGTCCATCCGTCTCATTTTATTTTTTTTCGTTTGATTTTTCACACTGAAAAATATATTTATTGCTTTGAATGTTATTAAATAATTTCATATTTTTACATTTATGCTTTTAAGTAGTTGTTGAAGAATTTGATATTTTATTGTAAATAGGGTTTATAGTTAAAAAATACAACTTGAATATAGAAATATGCAAAAAAGACAACTTGAATATAGAAATATGCAAAAAAGACAGTGTAATTTTTTTTCAGGTAAGCGAAACATTAGATTTGAGGGCGGCCAGTTCCATGCAGCAAACAGTGGATTTGGGGTTATGAACAATGAATTTATCCTTATCACCTAATTTATATTTTCACTGTCCTGATTCCTATCTTTCCCCTCTATTTTTGTCCTTTTAAACCACTCCCCCTTGTAAATATTGTGAAGATGGAAGGACATTTGAAGAAATTTGGCAATAAACGCACAAATTAGACACTTATTTTGGGAGAAATCAAAACGAAAACGTGGACAAATAAAATGGGACGGAGGGTGTTTTATTATGTGGTTTCTATCGGCACCATATTATTACTATCGGCACATTTATTATTATTATTTTTCATTTACTACAACACACCGCAAAATGATTCAAGACACCACATAAAAATTCTAACATTCAAACAATTACGCTTTAGCTTCTATAGAATTACACTTTACATCATATAATTAATTTAAATAACATTTTTTTTTGGTTGAAACATGATATTTTATTAATAAACACACAAAAAACCGTACAAGGGGTGTTTCGAGCTATACAAAGACAAGCTAATTTAACAAGCTAACAACGAAATCAACTCCAGGCTAGTCTAAGTTTTCGTGCTTTTCGGATAGCATCTGAAATGAAAATCATCTTTTTGGGGGCGTGATCGATCATCTTAATGGAACTCTTGGTTGCGCTAGTACCAAAATCCCTGCACAACCTCTCGAAACAAAAATCTCCAGAAATCGATATTATCGTGATTTTAAATAACATTTCCCCACATTTCTTCTTCATATAAACACCCTAATTTCACTACAAAAAAACAGCAGTTTTGCGACGGAGTTTTTGCGACGGACCTTATTCCCGTCGCAAATTTACGTTTGCGACGGATGTTTTAATGTTTGCGACGGGACACTTGGCGGGACCGATTTTTCCACTTGGCGGGCAATTTTGCGACGGATTTTTTATTATTTTGCGACGGAATATTCAATAAAATTTTATAAAATTATTTTATTATTCTGAATTTAGATAAAATTTGCGACGGAATTTAATTTCCGTCGCAAAATGCCGTTTTGCGACGGCATTTTTATTATTTTGCGACGGAATATTTAATACATTTTTATTAATTATTTTATTATTCTGAATTTACATATTTGCGACGGAATTAGGTTAGTTTGCGACGGACATAAAATTCCGTCGCAAAACGGCGGATATCGCCGCATAATCCCCTTTTCTTCCTCATTTCTCTTCTTCTCTCCCCTCTCTTCTCTCCCGCCGCCTCCCCCCCCGCCGAACCTCGTTTCCGGCCGCCGCCGCTAGCTTCTCCCTCTCCTCCTCTCCTCCTCCGATCCTCCTCTCCTCCTCCTCTCCTCGCCCTCTTAAATTAAACACCCCCGCCTCCACTCGCTTCAACCGCACCTCCACCTCGCTTAAATTAAAAACCGGCCGCACCTCCTCCTCCTCCGCCGCTAGCTCCTCCCCTCTCCTCCTCTCCTCCTCGCCTTTAAATTAAACAGCCCCAACAACCGGCCGCACCTCCACCAGCCTTCAACCGGCGCCCCACTCAATAAGACAACAACCGGGTATGTCATGTTTAAGTTATTTAGATTTCGAATTTTTTTTTTGGTTGCATTTACCGTATTTAGTCGTACACTTCACGTAAATAATGTAAACACAGCGTCCCTTTGATTGCATCAATTAAGCGATGCTAAATTTTCTTGTTGTGGAATTCGGCAGTTCTAAGGTTGGATTATTGGGTGATTTAAAGATTGAATTATTCGTTTTTGTTGTGTGTGTGATTTTTCGTTTGTTGGTTCTTTGCTCTTGTCAAATATTGTGTTGTTATTGAGGCTCATTATCCGAGCATCTCTTACCCTCGGGAAACAGGTCTTGCTTATGTTTCACTCGTTTGGGCTTCAACCCGACATTCAAAAACACCACACAAACCCTAATTAGCTCCCACCGGACAGTTTTGACTAAGCAGTTTGTGACCAACTTTTAACTATTATAAAGGCCTCAAACCAGAATGGTTTCTCAATGAAAAATGTACCCCTATATGCAATATATAACACATCAAAAATTCAGCTCATTCCAAGTAGTATAGGGTACTCAAAAGTTCGACACAAAACCACATCGAAATCAGTAAAACGCATTTTCAATATCCGATGCGTTTTTGTTTGACATGGTGTGTGATGTGTGATGGATGAAAATGAGATCCGAAATATGCGTTTTGTAGCTTGCATTCTGGGCTTTCCAACCATATAAAGAAAACGCAATTTGGTGCAATTGTGTTTTCGAGGAGGTGCCGTCCGTTTGGATACCGTTTACGAATGATTGATGTATTTTACTTGTTGTTTTAAGTTAATAATGTCTAGAGGCTTACATGCTTTGAGGTGGAACAACAATGTAGTCAATCATAAGACTACGGGATTTATGATCATCATTTTGGTATCACTTTATCTTAGCTTAGTTTCACCTTTGGAATCTCAAGTGCATCTACTTTATCTTAGCTTAGTTTCACCTTTAGATTCGCCACCTTTGTTTGATTGACATATGATACTCGGTGTGCGGCTATACTTACCTAACTTATTTTTTTGGCAGTCCACTTACTTTGCCGCACTTTTTTTACAGCTTCCGAAGAAGGTGTTGTAATTACTCGGTTAGCAAACAAAGAAATTGCTTGAGGTCGTTGTAGTTAGAGGTGCTACCGCAAATCTCAATAGTTGGGGATCTATTGCAAACCCCGTAGTTACGAGATCTACGTAAAATCTCACTTTCCTTGCACATATTATTAATTAGTATAAATGCCTTTTTATTATAATTGCATTTAGATTAGTATAAACGTCATTTTCTCGTGTCAAATAGATGTCGTGTAGGTAGAGGTAAACGTCATTTGTTGAATGCTTAAGTATGTGCAAAGCCGGATGTTGGTTGAAAATGCTTAGTTTAGAAACCGGATGTTGGTTGAATTGGTTTCTTGAAATTGGATTGAAATGATGATAAGTATGTGGTTGAATTGGTTTGTTGAAAAGGGTGTCGTTCCTACCCGTTTGGAAAATGGTACCTGGGGGTACTTTGTTATCCGGCAAAGCCTCCGAATTATTTTGACGTCGAACCTTTGACCATGAATCGAAAATTTAGGTTATAGTGTTGTTAGTTTCATAGTAAGTTGAGTAAAACCCGAGTTTGCAAAAGTGTTGAGACAACCTTCAAAGACTATTGTTAGTCTCATATTTTGTATGATATGATGTGTAGGATTGAAAATGAAGAGAATAGAACGGAGTTGGATGTACGAGAGGTTGGATGCTAACAAGAAATTTAACCCGGTATTTGTGAATGGAGTGGAGGAATTCATAAAACATGCAAAGCAGTTAGATTCGTTTCGGGCAAATAATGGAATGATGAAGTGTCCATGTAGTAAGTGTAAGAACACTAAATTTTCAATCGAACATGACGTGAGATTACATTTAACTAAATATGGGTTTTGCGCAAACTACTATGATTGGGTGTGTCATGGTGAAGAGTTTCCCATTCCGATCAACGTTCAAAGAAGAACGGAATGTGAACCCTTATCGTGACATGGTTAATGACGCATTACGTGATAGGATTGATCACGTAAGAGAAGAATTTCTTAACCAAGAGGAGAACAATGAGACACCAAACCCGAAGTTGCATCGTTTTTTGAAATGCCGAAAAACGCAGAGGAACCCGTATGTGATGGAAGTAGTGTCTCCGTATCGCAAGCGGCTTCTAGGTTGCTCACTTTGAAATGTGATCACAACCTCTCTCACAAATGCGTTGACGGGGTTACCGGTTTGATAGGAGATATTCTTCCGAAGAATAACTTAATGACCTCGAACTTCTATCAAACCAAAAAGTTGTTAAAGGCATTAGAGCTACCCCACGAGAAAATACACGTGTGTCCCGCGGGGTGTATGTTATTTTGGGAGGAGGACGCGAATCCGGACAAGTGTCGGAAGTGTGACCTTGATCGATATAAACCGAAAACGAACGCAAGAGGTCAACGTGTGCCTAACAAAGTGATGACTTATTTCCCGATTGGACCTAGACCGCAAAGGTTGTACGCCACGAAACATATAGGCAAGGAAACGAGGTGGCACGCGGAAAACCCCAGGACAAGCGGTATAATGGCCCACCCAAGTGACGCCGAAGCTTGGAAGCATTTTGACCAAATGCACCCCGAGTTTGCTAAGGAGCCTAGAAATGTGCGGTTAGGACTTTGCACGTACGGTTTTGCACCTTTTGGTAATTTTGGGAAGAACTACTCTTGTCGGCTACCATGGTTACACCATACAATCTTCCGCCCCGGTTGTGCATGAAAAGACAGGTTTATATTCTTATCGTTGCTTGTACCGGGGCCGAAAAATCCGAAAGGAAACCTCGATGTTTATTTGCAACCATTGATTAAGGAGTTGAAGCAAATTTGTGGGAAACATGGTTGTTTACTTACGATGTATCCACAAAACAGTAATTTTCATACGAGGGCCGCACTAATGTGGACTATCAATGATTTTCCCGCGTATGGCATGTTATCCGGGTGGACTACGGCCGGTGTGAAAGCTTGTCCCTATTGTGGTGATGGAAACAAGTCGTTCGGCTCAAACATAGTGGTAAATGCACTTGGTTTGATTGTCATCGGCGCTTTCTCCCCGAAGACCATATTTTTCGCACCGATAAAGGTTTTTTGAAGTCCAAACAAGATGAACACGCGACTCCACCCCGTAGATTGAGTGGTGAGGAGGTATGGGAATTTGTACAACACCTACCAAGCATCATTGATGGCTCGATTCGACTTGAAACGGCTTAAAAACTCCAAGAATGGTTGGTGGAAAAGAAGCATTTTTTGGGATCTTCCGTATTGGAAAACATTGCCGCTTCGACATTGCCCTGGATGTGATGCATATTGAGAAAAACTTCTTTGAAAAACTCGATTGACACGGTTATGGACGTTAAAGGCAAGATCGCTTGTGGTCCAAAATCTCGCTAAAGATTTGAAAGAGCTTTGCGAAAGCGCCCCGATTGTACACTTGTTCTTGACAAGCGTAAAAGAAAAGTGTTGTGTGAATGGGTCACCAAGTTGAAATTCCCCGACGGTTATGCTTCGTACCGAGTAGGTGCGTAGATCATGATGAATACATTCTACGTGGTTTGAAAAGCCATGATTGTCACGTTTTTATGGAACGTTTGTTGCCGCTTGCCCTTCGAGAATTGATTCCGAAAAATGAATGGAATGCATTGACCGAGATAAGTCAATTCTTTCGAGACTTGTGTGTCGCTACCCTAAAAATAGAAGACGTGATTCGTTTAGAGAATAACATTGCCGAGATTATTTGCAAGTTAGAGAAGATTTTGCCTCCAAAGCGTTTTTTAACTCGATGGAGCATTTACCGGTACACTTGCCGTACGAGGTCGAGTTGGTGGTCCCGTGCAATATCGATGGATGTATCCATTCGAAAGGTTTTTGAATCACTTAAAACAAAAGATTGGTAACAAAGCTTTCGTAGAGGGATCAATATGCAATGCGTATTTGTTGGAAGAGATTTCAAACTTCGTTCTATGTATTACGATGATCATATTGAAACAAAAGCAAAGAATCTTGTGTTGGTGAGACTTCGGCATCAAGCAATCGTTTCGCATTTACCCGAGTTATTCCGTGATCATAATGGTACAACAACTCGGGAAGTGCAAGACGAGGTTCTTGGATAATAAAGAATATGACTTTGTGCACAAGTACGTATTGTCTAACCGTGAAATCATGAAACCGTATGAACCGTAAGTACCTCATTACTACATATATACAATGCTTAACAGCTTTTTTTCGAACAAATATACATTAACCGACAAAATGATTCATTCTTAGATTGTTCGAGCAATTTATTCGTGTTCAACAAAACCTCAATTGACCTCGACAGATATTTGGAATAAACATGAACATGAATTTACCAAATGGTTTGGACAACAAGCATCATTGTTGAATGATGATTTGCTAAAAGCTTTGGCAAGTGGTCCTTCTCGTCAAGTCAAAACTTGGAAACGTTATTCGATTAATGGCTACAACTTTCGGACATTCAACCGGGCAACCGATATTGGTAAATCTTCGTCAACAACGGAGTTTGTGTCGTTCCACGGAAGGTGCCGACTATTATGGCACTTTAAATGAAATCATTGAGTTGGTGTATTATGGACATTCGATCGTCTACAAAGCCGTATTGTTCAAATGTGATTGGTTTGATAATTCTGAACGGGGCATGAATGTGCATAAAGATTATAAGATAGTTGAAGTTCATCGTGGTAGGAAATATGGCGCTTATGATCCATTTGTTCTGGCTTATCAAGTCGAGCAAGTCTACTATGCTCCATATCCAAGTTTGAAAAAAGACAAAGATCAATGGTCGGTTGTTTTCAAAACAAAGGCAAGATCGACTATCGATGCTCCCGTCGAGGAAACCATTTTCCAAGAACAAGTGATCAATGATGTTTCCCGATTATCTGATCCTCTTAACATTGTCCACCAAGATCTTGATGTCGATGTTGACTCCGATGTTGGGGATAATGACTTGGATGATGATGAGATGGAGGATTTCATTCAACAAGAAGATGGAGAGGAAGAAGAATCGGTTGATGATCTAGATACTGATGAAGAGGAGGAAGAACTCTTCCATTCTAGTAGTGATAGTGAATAATAATGTATTAAATATTTTATTTTGTCATGATAGTGAATAATAATTGTATTAAACATTGTAATTTATTATTAATTAGTATAAACGCCTTTTTATTATAATTGCATTTATATTAGTATAAACGTCATTTTCTGTGTCAAATAGATGTCGCAGAGGTAGAGGTAGAGGTAGACGCGGTAGGGGTAGTTCCCCCTCCCCGGAGCGTCTTCCTCCTCACGTACAACGAGGTTTGGATGATGAGATACACCGATGAGCGAGGAGGATTTTGGTGTCATTGTCAATGGTGACCTTGGATTGCCGCTTTGGATCCCGAGGGGAGATGGTAAGTTAATACATATCTTGCTTTAATTTGTTTGTATTTTTATTTATATTTTGATTAACCAAATATATTAACAACTTATTGTTTTCAATATGACAGTTTACCGACAACTATGTCAAGAAAATGGCCAAGAACGCCATAATCGCCGGCTTCAACACTTTTGCCACCACGTGGCATAATGCCGCCCCAGAGCAACAGGATAGGTGGTGGAACGCATTTAGTGGTACGTCGTTCATATAAATATAACTATATATAAATATAACTATAATTATAACTATACATATAACATATATATATATAACTATGTTGCAGGGTCATTTCAGCTTCGAGTTACGCCACGAGCGCCTGGTTAGGGAAGCTTTTGAGCGGTATGCTATCAACAGGGTCCGTGATTATATGTATCGGGCTCAAACAAACCCCCGTGCTCGGCTTTGGATGACCCCGGATATTCTCCGTCGCCCGAGGAGTGGATTGGGAGTCCCGTAAGCAATTATTCAATATTTAATTAACAATACTTGTTTATATATATATATATATGTATGTACTAACTTGTTTATCTTATGTCGGAATAGGCGTTCCAGAAACATCGCGAAAAAGAAGCTAAACCGAGCTTCGGATCCGGTGAGGAAGCGGAAGATCCCCGGGACACATGCTATGGGCGTACGCGGCGTTATCGATTTCGCTCGGGCCATGGAGGACAATAGAGGAGCGCCCCTATCGGGCCGGTGATCCGGTGAGTAGTTCGAAGAAAGAAGTCGGGCAACTTCGTCTCGAGGAAGTTTGAGAAAATCATGGTACGTTATGTATTCTAAATATTATATATACATTATATATATATCATGTAATTATTGTTACTAACAAATTTATATCATACTTTGCGGACGTCTTCACCTCGAAGAAGGCGAAAGCCCGGAGACGCAGCTCGACACCCCCGTCGACGAGTCGCGTCTTTATTACGAAGCCGCCGGTGGTTACGACAAGAAGGGGAGAGTTTTTGGCATGGGGTCACCGCCTCCATGTACTACGACAGCTCCGTCGTCGCTCGACACTCATCCGCCGAGACATACTCTCCGGGCATAATCACCCGTCTCACCCAGGGAGATGGCGAGAGACGTACGTACTCTCTGCGTAAACCTGTGCGAGGTTGGAGGAGCTAGAGAGAGACGAAAGCGTCGGGATGACAGACTAGCGCAGATGGAGGCGTGGATTACCCGGCGGTTAGGCAAAGATCCTCCGGAGGGATGCAACCCGGGTACGAGGCAAAGACAGAGATGACCATTCCGATCACGGACCCTGGAGGAGGTGACGTGGGTTTAGGTAGTACACCGGGTCTGACTGGGTGACATTGTTTTGATACATTTTTATTTATTTTGGCTTATCGTATCCCCTTTGACATATCGTTTTATTCATTTTTTGACATTTCCCCTTTGACGTATTTTTTGACATATCCCCTTTGATATCGTATTCCCGTTTATATTGTTGTTGTTGATAGCCGGTAGCAATTGTAATGCTACCGGGGAAAATTAAGGCCGTTTTGCGCGGTGGTTTGGCCGGCCGCCGCAAAACAAACCCATAATTTTCTCGTTTAATTTTATTTTTTGCGACGGAATATATCCGTCGCAATATGGTATTTGCGACGGAAAAGGCTCATTTTGCGACGGATATGAAAAGATCTAAAAATAAAT
Organism: Gentiana straminea; assembly: GCA_036785695.1. NCBI lineage: Eukaryota > Viridiplantae > Streptophyta > Magnoliopsida > Gentianales > Gentianaceae > Gentiana > Gentiana straminea. The sequence goes on from JAVUPR010000061.1 coordinate 27,085,095, forward strand.
AAATTATTTAATAAAAATAAGTTGCGACGGATTATACATTTTTTGCGACGGATTATACATTTTTGCGACGCAATTTTACATGTTTGCGACGGAATATTTCCGTCGCTATTTGTTATTTGCGACGGACTATACATTTTTTGCGACGGAAATTATAATTAAAAATAAAATAAAATACGGTAATTATCCGTCGCAAAATCCGTCGCAAACAATTTGCGACGGTTTATCCGTCGCAAAACTGGGGTTTTGCGACTAAAAAATGCGACAAAGAAAAATCGTCGCAAATCCGTCGCAAACTATGGTTTGCGACGGAATAACCCTTGTTTACGACGGTAATCTTCCGTCGCAAAACTGCTGTTTTTTTGTAGTGTTTCTTACAACTTACAACCGCTCCCTCCATTCCCTACCGCCTCCGTCATCTCATCCTTTCATCACCAAACTTTTAATTCGTCGTCATACTAGCCCCCACCGCCGCCTGCAAATCCAATGCCCTTCATCTGTAACAAAACCCCTCATCCCCTACTGTAAAATCGTGTGTGTGCGTGTGTGGGCACGTTTTACAGGCAGGGGTGGGTTGGGCTGGGCTGGGGTGGGGTGGCTGATTTACATCATTGGAGGTGCTGGGCGGCTGGGGAGAGGAAAAGAAAGGATTTTTTTTTGAGAATGAAAAAAGGGAAGGATTCAGGTTGTGGAAGAAGAAAAATTCATGATGTGGAAGAAATGTGGTGGTTAGAAGTGTTAGGGTGGTGGAGATAGGTGGTGGTGATGATTTGTGAGGGTGGTGGTGTTGGGTGAAGATGACGTGTTGTGGGTTTATTCATTAGTTTTGTAAAGTGATTGATTTAATAATTTTTTAAAAAATAAATTATAGTGTAACGAGTAAATCTGCCATTTTTTTTGTGGTGTTTGGAGTAAAATAAAAATAAAAATATTGTTGTGGTGGCGGAAGTAATTTAATGAGTGCCGAAAGCAAAAACGTGGTGGCGATACAAGCCGCCACATTATTACTATCGGCACCTTATTAAAACACACTATAAAATCACTCAAGACACCATATAAAAAATATGACATTCAAGCAATTATGCTTTAATCCATAAAGAATTACACTTTACATCATAAAATTATTTTAAATAACACGCTTTATTCTTCATCTAAAAACCTAATTTCTTAAAACCTACAGCCGCCCCTTCAATCCCTACTGCCTCCGCTCATCACCAAACTTTTAATTTATCTCCACACTAGCTCCTGCCGCCGCCTGCAAATCCAATTCACCTTCATCTGAAAAGCAAAACCCCTCTTTCCATCCTATAAAATCGTGGCTCCTCATTGTCCCACCGGAAAATCGCAACTTTTGTTCTAGGCGTAGGAGAGGTTTTTTTTTTTTTTTTTTGTAGGAGAAAAAGAGATGGGTTTTACAAAAAGGAAGAGGAGGGGAGGGGAAGGGAAAGAAGATGTTGGTGGAGATGGATGTTACTATTTTCAGACCCCGAGCCTAGGGGTGTAATCGAGCCGAGACGAGTCGATACTCCCTAGAGCTCGACTTGACTCGACTAAAAAAGTTCGGGCTCAAAACTCGGCTCGAGCTCGATCGAGCCATAAAAAGGCAAGATCGAACTCGACTCGCTAAGTACTCGATATAGCTCGACTCGGCTCGTAAGCTCGATAATTTTCTTAGAATTCATTTAATGTTTTTGATGAAATATGGAGAGATCAAACTCGACTCGTCCAATACTCGACTCAAATAATATTTTATAATAAATTTAATTAATTAAATAGTTATTTAATCAAGCTTGATAAGCTCGCGAGCTACCCGATTACTTTATTTTAAAACTTGAGCTCGGCTCGGTTAATTATTCAAGTAGCTCGAACTCGAAAAAACCCGAATCGAATCGAACTCTCTTGCGAGCCAAGTACGAGTAGCTCACGAGTAGCCCAACTCATTACGGCCCTAAGCCTGATAGCGTTAAATGAGTCATAAATGGTCCGGTCAACTGTTTAGACCGCCGTCCTCGCTTGGTCCCAAAGGGCTAACCCGAGTGGACAAGACCTTTATGTCACACATTTATATGGTGGTGATGTGCTTCCCGCATTTCCATTGTGCAATATCACATTCTCCCCCTTATAAGGGACTGACGTCCTCGACCAGGACGGTCAAGACTTGTCCTTGTGTACTTGTCCCAGTTCGTCTCTACCACAGAGGACTCTAGAGGTGACATATGGCACTTAGGTTCGTCAAGAGGTGGCCTGTGACACTTAGATCCGTCTGATAGTCGGCTATGAATACCATTCTGTAACGCTCCCAGTCCCCGTGCCTTGTAGTGCTAAATGAGTCATAAATGGTTCAGTCAACTGTTTAGACCGCCGTCCTCGCTTGGTCTAAAAGGGGTAACCCGAGTTGACAAGACTTTTATTACTCACACTTATATGGCGGTGATGTGCTTCCCCAACTTCCAATGTGGATATCACAAGGGTAGCTTGTTTTTTAGATCTCGAGGCGGGGTGGCGCGATTTAGTGGTGGGGGAGGGAGATGAGGCACGATTCAAGAGAGGGAGTAGGAAGGGGCATATTTTACAGGTGGGTTGGGCTGGGGCATCTGATTTACATCAATGGAGGTGCTGGGCGGCAGGGGAGAGGTAAATGAAGGATTTTTTTTAACAAAGAAAAAAGGAAGGATTCAGGTTGTGGAAGAAGAAGGCTTCATGATGTGGAAGAAATTTGGTGGTTAGAACTTAGAAGTGTTAGGGTGGTGGAGATGAGTGGTGGTGATGGTGTGTGAGGGTGGTGGTGATGGGTGAAGATGGTGTGTTGTGGGTTTATTCATTAGTTTTGTGAAGTGTTGGATTTAATAGTTTTTTTATTTAAAATTGTGGTGTTTGGAGTTTAAAAAAAAAATTGTAGAGGTGCGGAAGTAATTTAAAGTATGTCGGCAGTAAGGGTGTTGTCGAAAGCAAAAATATTTTGTAGGCCGCATGTTATTATTCTATGCTCATTTTCACTTTATCAGATTTTTATCATCAAATTAAGTTGGGGTAAGTAAGTAAATCGAGACTCGAACGGGGTTGAAGATTGCTACTCAAACACGTTTTCCAGATAATAAACGACGTCATTTATCGTTTAATACGATGTTGTTTCACACTAAACAGTACTCTAGATTGTAGTATAATACATACGAAGTACTAACGAATACTTTTTTTTCCCAACGTTTATTTAAATACAAAAACCTTAATTTGCACCAACGCAATTCCTCCAATAGACCAGACTCAGAAACCAACTTTTAAAAGATTAATCGACCTTTTCAAATTCCATTCTTGTCTCAAGAATAAGCTTTCCGAAAATCAAGAAAGGTGTGGTGCACATATAATTTAAAGGACTGAAATAATAGATTGCCGAGATGGTAACAGAGTTGAAAAAGGACCCATTTAATGCTTGAAACTGGTGTGTCAATAATCCATAGTCTGCAAAATTCAGGGCAACAAGATGTAGCAAATAGCATTCAGTTTTTTTCTTTTCGCATTCTGTATTGTTGCTTAATTACATCATTCTCCAATGTTTAAACAATAAACTTGTTTTCAAGCTGAAGCCGAATGAGTCTTAACGGATAGATTTTATGGTGCAACTGTTTTATATATATTATATCAAGTGGTATACCGTAGAGCATTTTATTTTCTTTACGGTTGCGGAAAAAGGCACGTGCTTTGAATCTTAGTTTCACGCTTAATTATCCATCGAATCTGAAACTGAAATTATGAACAGTGAAATTATGAACATATAATTACCTTAAGAGGAATGTCTCCTTTCTCTTCCAGATGGATGGATCCATCCCTTTCCTTTCAAAGACTCTGGAGACAGTGACGGACATAGGAAAATTTTTCAGTGGAGGCCAAATTAAAAAGAAAAGTAGAAAAGACCAGATAATTACCTGAAGAGGAAAGTCTCCTTTCTCTTCCAGATGGATGGATCCATCCCTTTTCTTTCAAAGACTCTGGAAACAGTGATGGACCTAAGAAATTTTTTCAGTGGACGTCAAATTAAAAAGAAAAGTAGAAAAAACCTAAACAGTCAAGTCTCGAAACCATGACCTTAGGAAAAATAACAAAGCTTCTAACTAGTTGAACTAAATGAATAACTATTATAAAAATTGTCTATAATAATATACTTACACAAATTTATTATTATAAGAGAGGTATATTAATAACTTAATCCGAAAATTTGAGTGAGAGTCGTGCACCCCACCCTTAATGGGCTGGGTCTGTCCCTGTCTGGAGATCATATGTACTGTTTTGAAAAGGAAAAAAAAATGATATATGTTGTTTAAAATTATCAAAGAAATTTCCTCAAAATTTTTTTTTATCAAAGAAAATAAAAAGAACAATGTAATGCCTTAAATAAATATAAGAAAAAAAAAGAAAAGAAAAAGATAGTACAAAACGGCGTCATTTTGTAAGGAATACAGAAAAGAGAGTCGTTTAATGGATGCAGTAAACCCCTTGCGATGCTACTCATACTACCCTTGTCCTAAAATCCTAAAATATAAGTCCAATTGGACTTTTTAAACAGTTTAAGAAAAATTGGTTATTTATTATTAATTTTAATCGTAAACGTCTAAGATAATATTTGATTGTAATTAATGCATTAACCGTAAGTAGTGAAAAGTAAACGACCCAAAAAAAAAAAAGTAAATAAATATATAATAAATGAAAGGTAAAAAAAATAAAAAAATACTACATATATATTATAAATTGATTTATATTAAGGAACAAATAAAAAACCTTATATTTTGGTATGGAGTTAGAATCACTTATCTATACTAATGTATTGACAATTCTCATTGGGCCAAGCCCAAGATTTTATTTCAATTTCTTAAAAAAGTCTTATTTAATAATAAAAACTCTAATGTTAATAAAGAGAGAAATCCAAGATGGGCCTTGTCATGTTCTTCACATGTTGGAGAACATAATATATACGAAAACTGAAATTTGTGAATTTTGAGATCTTTAATTTTTTCCGGTCTTCCACAATATTTTTGAAAATTTCTCTATAAATACAACAATATATATTTCATCATCTCTCACGAACTTCTAAAATACGAAAATCATTCAAAAACACATCTGTAAAATAGTATCTCAGACAACATAAATATAATATAAACATATAAAATACCACTATATATAGACTCATCATCTACTTTGCAGGTACACACGATGAAGGATTGTAAATGTATTAAAACATTCATATAGTCGTGCAGAGTGTGATATATTGTGATGACTTGGGAGCTACCCAACTTAGCTCTAACCAGAATTATATTCCCGTCATATGAAACATGTTGCTATTAATTTCCACTTTATTATGGATCATGTAAAAAAAAAGAGGTCTACGAGTTTAACATGTTTCGTCCTCCGACTAACTGCATTGAAACCGCTCTCACATGCACTGTGTCATAGAGGCGGACTCACACTATTTAAAATAGGGTCCATTGACCCTGTTGAACTGGAAAAAAAAAATAGTGAATATCACAAAAAATAAAATATTTGTTTATCAGTTGAATTATTTTTTCTAGATACGCCAATACGGTGTCATGCGCATTAAAGAGCGAATTAGGATTTCAGACACAAAGTCCAATTTGATGGGACGTAATAGAGGCCGGACACACATGATTTATAACAATATTTATCCTAGATTTAAATAGAGTTGAATTGTATTATATAAAAACCATTAATCTTAATTGTATATAAACCTTGTAATCCCATACAATTATTCACGGCAGTTCTATCAAATTCCATCTCTCATGTTGTGATGCCGGCTGGAAATGAAATTAAATAAACAAAAACATTCAACTAAATGTGCAAAGATAAAAAATAAAACTAATTAATTGAAATGATTCATTGAAAAAATATATTTCCTTTTAGAAAGCCTTGTTAGATTAAAGTTTTTAGTAGCAGTCTCAGTTATCTTTTTCTTCTTGTACTTCACATTCGTCTCCTTTGACTGCTGGATTGAAATTATCCAAAAGTATGAAAATTAGCCTTAAGACTCTGTATGACTGTATCAACCATTATATATATACATATATTATATAAGCAAATTGTCAAAACATATATAGTCAATCATGCCATAGTTAATGGCTTCATCAACGGTGGCCTGCGGCAACCTTGTGAGTTTTTCTTTCTTGTTTTATTAGGCGGACCGAAGATTTCTTGTGAATTTAGTGTAATACAAGAGAGCTCTAATACTCATGAGCTCAATATCATTCGTCCTAAGTATGCTTGGGTGCTTTACGAGCATCCCTTTTGCATACATTTTGCTTCATGTATGGCATTATTGTTTCAAGTTGTTGTTGGACTTGGGAAATATTTTTTAACTTATCTCATCACTTCAACTTTAGGTGGCCGGAGTCAACATGCCGTTTTCGGCCTCCTCACATGAGTTCCACCACCGACTTGAATGTCGTATGGGTGTCAACAATAATCTCAATGAGCCCTTGCTTTTCACATGGTATGTATGAAAAGTAATAGTTTGAAGATTTGCCTCCGAATTCGCAACTTTTTCTTGACCATTTCGGCGCAAGTCGGGATCGGTAAGATTTGTCTATGTATATATATATTTTTTCTCTTCTCTTTTGCTAGATGAATCTAACCCGCTCCTCTGTTTTATCATTTCTCAGCTCATCTGGATAGATTCGGATTTTGAAACATTGCAACAGACACCAGACTCAAACCTTTCTCGGGCTTCCTCATGATTTGTAAGACTTCATTTATTTCCACTATTTTCATCGCTTTCTCATAGTCTTTACCAGATTTCTGTTTCACCCATTTTGTTTTTCTCCAATTTTAAAGGTTCCTTGCATTTTTCAGCGGTATTTGAACAAGGTCAGTCCTTTATGCAATCCAAGGTAAATTTCTCTCATTTTCACATTCCTATTGATTAATTTCATGATTTGGTTTTGTGGTCTTGAGGCTCCGAGTTTCAAAAACCGTTTCTCGCTAAATTGACAGCAACAAGTATGTGGTTTTGTGGAGATTCTTTCCTGTAGAAATGTTCTCATTTATTATTTTTAGCTTTTCCCCTTTAGAGCCTACAGTAAATGTAAGGAATTGTGCATAAATTCAAAAGAAGTTGATGTTTTGGGACCCATCTCACTTTGTTTATTTTCTTTTATCAACTTTGTGCAGCAAGCTGGTGGTAGCTTTTGAAAATGAGTTCTTTCATAGAAAACAAAAAGTGCTCGGTTAATACCAGTATCGATGATTTAGTCTACTGATATGTATTTGTTCTTCTTCCTTGTTTGCCAGCACCGATAAATACCAATCTCTGTAACAAGTTCTCTGTAGAACATTACCCTATGCTCTTCTGATCCTCCTTTGAAATTTGTGCCTTGTAGTTGGGATCCTCAGAAAGAAAACAGTGGCTTACGAGAAATGGACAATGGGCGGACATCTGATCACTTGCTGAAGCTGGATAAACAAGCAATTGGGCGAGTAGTGCTTTGTGTTTTTTAGTAGATTTTTGGGAACTCTTGTAATTTTTAATTTCTTGTACCAAGAAAGTTAACTAGATAAATTTATCCTATTTTTCACTTGCAACTATTTCCTTAATAATACTTGTTTTGTTGGAAAATTTGCACCTGCAAAAAGCCTCATACACCTTGACGGATGAGAAGTTCAAAAATGAACATATTCAAACAATGCTTGGATCCTGCAAGTTCATCACATATTTGCATTTTGTTGCAAGGTGTTTAACTTCAATCTTCATATTGTTGTCTCATTATATTCAAGATTAGTCGTGCCATATACGATGTTTAGCGAGCTACAACGAAATTACCTACACCCCCCATTGACAAAACTTTAGACAAAAATGATAATTCAAACATACACATGTACATTGCATCCACATTAACCTAAAATGTTGGACCTTTCCCGGCTCTCATGAGTGAGATGCTTCCATGCACAAGCCTTTTTTTTACTTATTTCATTTAGTAGTTTCAAATTCCAATATCATTTCAAATACCTTTGGAACTATTATACTATTCTCTACGGTGTACCCCTCATCCTTTAATTTAGTGTACTTTTTTATTATTATGTGGAACGGTTGTGTAAAGTACGGTTGATGTGCATTAATGTATACCCAAAGTAAAAACAATGACACGCACTCACGTGTATATGCATATATAATCGTCTTCATTTTATGATCATATGTATGTGGATTAAATGACAATCCAAGGTTGGTTGAACTTGTGTTTTTAAAAGGAAGTTAAATATATGATACTTTATGTGGTGAGTGCTACTTGCTAGGCTAACCCTTTGAAAAGTATTTATCTTTTGGATTTGTTAAAGGATTTTCTCGAGATTTCTTATTCTTGTTGTCTTGGTTGTTGCATTCTGCACCAAGGTCAACGGTGTGCAAGGAGTCTGACAATCACAATGGACAGATGCATCATAATCAACACATATGGTTTGAAGATTCATTAGGTTTTATTATATATATATATATATATATATATATATATATATAGTATAATTAAAATCTTAGAATTGAACACACAGTTTTGTTTTCGATATATACGATGGCAAACCTTTTTGGTGCAGCTGTGTTTATTGTGCTAATCGTGTGGATCAGTGTGCCTAATGATGATTTTCCTGCAGGCTTGGCTAGCTTTGGGTATGTGGATCCCTGGACCTGATACTCATGTAAGTACCAAATTATTCTCTTTTTTCTGGTAAATTAATGTTGTTATGGTGAGGTTTATTTGATAATTATTATTTTTCTTTTGTTGAATTTTGAAGAGTAGTACCATATTTTCCTTTATAATGATTAGTGTACTGCATGCTACAACAAAATAGACACAATAATGATATACAATTAATACATTATTGATGATTATTTCCTAACAATTCGTTAAGGGGGTCTTTATATGACTATTAATGTCAAAAAAATATGTCGTGTCTTTGTTTATTGTACCACAACATATATGTAACCAAAGTGAAATATATTGGTTGATACCTTTAACGTACGGAGCCTTTTATCTCTTGTATTATCTCTTTTGGCAATTAAATGTTTCAGGTTAATAAATAATTAATCACGATTTCTTTGATTCTGATTTAGTTATATATTTGGTAAAATAAATAGAAATTATTCATTGTATAATCTTGAATTTGACAATGAAGTTTCGGATCGAGTTGCAGGAAACAATGGATATTGGGAAGGAAGAAGGTGACTTAAGTTCCAATGGCGATCCACCAATGAGCCAAGATATACTACTACTTTATGTTCTAATATATGTTGCAAAGTTTGTGTTATCATTTTGAGATTAATAAATATAGCATGTTAAAAAGTTATGAAATGGAAGTACGAGTGAAGTTATGATGTATTGCATCTTTAATTGCGTGTGAACAATATTGTACAATGCTAATGGAAGATAAAATTTGAAAAGACTGATAAACATCAAAATAGATAGAATTGTTTTTTTTTTTTTTTTTTTGAGAAACCTAACATTTTATTAATCAAGTTCAAAACGTCATCCGGGGTGAAGATCCCCAAAGTGTCTGAGAAAAAACAAACAAACCATGACGAGCTAAAAGATGCGCTGGGATATTCCCCACACGCCGAATAAAAGAGAAGGAAACATGCGTAAAACTAGATAAACGTGCCAGACAATCATGGACGAGACAACCATGAGCAGTAAAATCCTCCACTGGTCGTTGAAGACGCACAACACATGCCAAACAATCACTTTCCCACCTCTAACCTTTGAATCCCTAGGTGCAACGCCTCATCTAGCGCCAAAGAGATGGCCTTAAGCTCCAAATATTCCACCGAGTCTCCAGGATCAAAATGATACGCAAAGGAGTGTAAAACTGAGCCATGTGAGCCACGGAAAATCACCCCAATACCTGCACCTGTCTCTGTGACTGATGCGTCAACATTGCTCTTCACTACCCCAGGCTGCGGTTTCGACCATCGATCTGGAAAAGGTGGGCCTGAGCCTTGGGTTCGATAACTCGCCAGTGCCTCTACATACTCAGCCGAAGCTGTCAAAGATCGCCCACAAACCGCGGAGACATAAACCGGCTGACTATCAAAAACTGCCGAACATCGAGCCTTCCAGATCCCCCACATTAGCCAGACAAACCTAGCCGCGTCCTGAACTCCCTGCTCCGCTATCAGTCGCATAAAGAACTCCGCGAAGGTGGTGGACCGAAGATGCTGTAAAATGTGGCTGTACGGCGACACTTGCCAAACTCTAGCGGCCAACTCACAGTAGATAATTGTTTGTTTATTGTTATGTTTTTTTTCCGCTTAAAGCTCCGGTATCCGGAATCCACTGATCCGACTAATTCGGAGTTCGGTCCGGGTCATGCATGCAGAGTATGACTCTTACTCAGAGGTAAGATCTGGTCAAGCCTCATTCAACACAGTATTTGTATCGCCCCCAGACCTCGGGCCTGATAGCGTGAAATGAGTCATAAATTATCCGGTCAACTGCTTAGACCGCAACTCCGGGCCTGGGGGAGTTACAGTATTCTTTTTTATAAATTTCTATTTTTTTTAATACAACACAGTATAGTAGAGACAAATTAAACGAACTTAAAAGATGTAAAGAATGAATGTTAAATTTTGGTCAATCGATTTCATATATCACATTCACAATACATAGCTACAATATATATAGTCATATTCAGGGCTTCTAGTGCTAGTCATAATTACCAATCTATCCTTTCTAATTACATAGTAAATAATATCCTTTCTAATTACCAATCTATTAGTCAATATCGTAATACCCCCCCACAAGTGGGAGCGTGAAGATCCTGAGCGACCAACTTGCGTAGTAAAAACTCGAATTGTTGTCATCCCAATGCCTTGGTAAAAATATCCGCCAACTAGTGATTCGTATGAACATAAGACAGAAGAATCAAACTATCCATGATGGTATCACGTACGAAATGACAGTCGGCCTCAATATGCTTTGTACGTTCATGAAAAACAGGGTTCCGAGCTATATATAATGCAAACGGACTAGCATAGAAAAGTCGAATCCCAGGGGGGTGCCGAACGCCAAGGTCGGCAAGTAATTGCTTCAGCCACTTCAGTTCACACGTTAGAGAAGCCATTGACCAATATTCGGCTTCAGCGGAGGAGCAAGACACCGTGGACAGTTTCTTGGACTTCCAGGAGATAGGAGAAATACCAAGAAACATGAACCACCCACTCAAGAATCGTGGAGTAATAGGGCAACTTGCCCAATCAGAGTCACACCACCCTTCAAGGAGAAGGGAACTATCAGAACGCAGCAGTATACCCTGCCCAGGGTGTTTCTTCAAATAACGAACAAAACGTAAGGCGGCATCCCAATGTTCAATCCTCGGCGCCTGCATAAACTGAGATAAAACATGAACCGAATAAGCCGAATCAGGCCGGGTGACACCAAGATAGATAAGGCGTCCAACAAGACGCCGGTACGACTCCGGATCAGTCAACAAAGGCCCAGTCGCAAGCGCCAACTTATGATTCTGTTCGATAGGAAAATCCGCAGGTTTGCACCCAAGTAAGCCAGCCTCATGTATGACATCGAGTGCATATTTCCACTGATTTAAGAAAATTCCGTCTGTGTTCCTCGCGACCTCGATCCCAAGAAAATATTTAAGAGCCCCAAGATCCTTCATCTTGAAACATTGCCCAAGATACGATTTAAAATTTGTCATAGCCACTTTATCATTGCCCGCAATGATCATATCATCGACATAGACAAGCACCACGAGCTGAATCCCGTCACGAGCCAAAGTAAACAAGGAGTAGTCAGAATAAGACTAACGAAAGCCATAATCGCGCAAAGCTGAGGCAAGCTTCGCAAACCAACACCGATGTGCCTGCTTCATCTTGCAAACCAAGTTCGATCCCGACCTGTCAAACCCGGGAGGTATCTTGTAGATTGATAATTATGACTAGCACTAGAAGCCCTGAATATGACTATATATATTGTAGCTATGTATTGTGAATGGGATATATGAAATCGATTGACCGAAATTTAACATGGTATCAGAGCCAGAGGTCCTGAGATCAAACCCTGGTTGGAACATTATTTTAAAAAAAATGTGCAAGTGTTGGGATAAATTGCCCACACTTGAGGGGGGGGGGGGGGGTGTTGGGACAGATTGCCCACACTCTTGAATAAAAAATTATGCAAGCAAGTGTTGGGACAGATTGCCACACTTGAGGGGGGGGGGGGGGGTGTTGGAAGAGATTGCCACACTCTTGAATGAATTAAAAAATATAGTTGCACATTTACTACCACCAATTGGTTTTCGTACAACGATAAACGCTTGATCTTTAACGATGAAAGTAGGTAGATACATGTTTTTGAAACTTAAAGAAATGTATGAAATTTATAATAAGTACTACTCTTTAACTAAACATGTAAAGATTTGATGTTGCAGAAACGTCTCCCGCATGCGACACTGATATGCAACATCAATTATAGAAACGTTATAAATAACGAGCGTCGGTATCGAGTATCAGTGATATTAGTAGAAATGTCAATGAAAATGACGTTCCTTTACGTAATAGAAGATAAAATCATTAGAGACAGGGTTGGAATTCAAAAGAAAGATAAAGACGTTATGTCAAGATAAAATTGATTTATATGTTAATGTATATTTAAATGTATTATTCAAATAAATTAGTTGTAGTTTTATCTTTATGTTAAATTTGGATTAATCTCCTATATAAAGGAGAAGTATTGTATCATATTCAATCAATTCAATAAGACAAGCAGTTCAGAGTCTTTACGTTTCCGCACGCATTCTGATTTTCTTTAGTAATCCTCAAACTAATCAAGTAATTAAGCAAATAATATGGTATCCGAAGAGGGAAAACCGTAATACTAATAGTGTTGAATTACCATCTCTTCAATAAACTTAAGCTAATAGGTAGGCTAATAATTAATAATATATTAAACACTTCAACATGCCCCTCAAGTATGAACCTATAACAAGCCCAGACCAACATGTCACACAAAGGCATATAAAGAACACACAAGGCCAACAAAGAGACCAAATACTTGCATAATATAAGTGGAGAAAAAGTTGACAGCAATGATTAATCACATAAGCTTCCGTTCTGATACCATGTTGAATTAATATCTCTATCAAAAGTTTAAGCTGATAAGTAGATAATTAACATCTTAAACAATTCATTATCTATCTCTCTATCAGCTTAAACTTTTAGAAGAGGTGTTAATTCAACATCTTAAACACTCAAACAAATAGAACTTCATCATGCTATATAACCCTAAGGGCACTCTCAGTAGAAGTCCTATACGGTGCCCTATCCCTAAAATAAAGATAAAAAATAGAGTTTTGCCTCAAATAGCTCCTACAGCAGAGTCCCTATCCCTATTTATAGGGATATGAACGAATCTGCGCATCCCTACTTGTGGGGATGCACTATTCACTGCCCTAAACATATTTAATTGTTAAAAATTATAGGGATAAGGATAAGGATGCTGCTGGAGTGAAATAATAAATATTTAATGTGTATAAATTGGGTTGTGATGTAAAATATGTATTATTTAATATTATTTAAAATGTTATAGGATAAGGATATGGATGCTGTTGTAGAGGTTTTTGAATTGAGATGTTGTAAAATAGGAATATGTATTATTTTATATTATTTTAGGGATAAAATTTTGGGCCTCTGCTGGGAGTGCCCTAAGGCAATTAAACCCAACGGGCACAAAAACACACAGTACTTTTAAAAAAAAGTAAGAGATATTAGTTGTCTGGATTATGAAGCCCGGCCAGGCGTGAGATATCTACTTTGAAGAGTCGTTTTGTGCCTTGAATTGCGGGTAACACGGTTTTATTTCCATTGGGCTATTTTGATTTTCCTGATTCGTTTTCTTTTTGTGGTCATTATTATTTGTTTATTTTAGGCAAAACAAACATCATAGCTTTATGAGACTTTGGTATAATTGTCTAAATAGTTTGCTTTACTTCTTTCTCTGGGGTAATTCTTCTCTAGTTACTCTATTTACACCGTAGATATATGTGGATAATTCTGGACCACACAGTTTGAATTTGAATTGAAACCGTGTAATCCAGATTCATCCACATGTTTTACTCATCAAAAATTGACTCACTATAGAAGAACTTCCCTTTCTCCATGGCTATAAGTCGATAGAAATTATGGTAATTAGTAGAAGGGTTTGTTTTTTTTACATAAAACCTGTAAATTTAAATTTTAAATTTGAATAAATCTTGGAGTTGAAATATGAACTTAAAGATTCGTGGATGTTACCCTTCAGAAAAAAAGATTCGTTGAAGTTCATAATATATGAAGTGTAACATCGATGGCCAATATTCGTCGTAACCTCTAGATTCGTCGATGTTCACTCTCGAACGAAACACATTATCATTGGCCATCATTTTATTTGTGATCAGATTCAATAGAGTTACCTGCGTGTCGCTTATGTCTCTATTGTTGACAAGCTCGCCCATGCATTTACCAACTTTGCCTCGCATTCCGTTTCACACTTTTTGCTACAAGCTTGGTTTTGCCTTTGACCATACACTTTGAGAGGGCATATTAATTATATATATTATTCGATTTACTTTTTGTATATGTACTTATTACTATTTATCGTGGATACTCTAGAAGCTTGGTTTTTCCTCCAAGCTTGGTTTTTCCTCCCGTTTTCCCTCTCTTTTTCCTTTCTGCATTTATTCCTATATATATATTCGAGGTGGTTATTTTTTTTCCTTTATTTATTCTTTAATTGATCGTATTATTGAGTTTATGTATCAACAGATGTGGCATCATGCTAGCTGCATTTTAAGAAAAGCAGATGAGATGAGAAAAGATCTGACTGGGAAGAAGAAGGAAGAAAAGTGAAATGTAAAAGGTTTGGATGGAATTTGGAAGAAACGTCTAAATTTGGGCGAAACCGTCCAAATTTGGACGGAATTCGTCACAATTTGGACGTTGCGTCCGAATTTTGGACGGATTCCGTCCAAATTTGGTCAGTAAATGGATTGGGACAAAAAGAAATCCAAACTTGGACGTTTTTGACTGTATTTGGACGAAATCGTCCAAATTTAGACGGGAAACCTGAAAAAAAATGTCAGAAAATATTTGACCTGAAAAAAAATATTAGATGTTACAGTGGCCTGATTTCCCAAATTCCCGATATGAAAGCAGTATATAGGCATGAATGGCAGCTTTAAGCATAACCCTAAATCTTAAAAAGAAATGCATGCATAAGCTGACTCTATATGTATAGAATAGTAGGCGTAGCCCTCCACTTTCTGCTACATGCAAGATGCGCGCAGTCCTCGATCTGCAACTGTTTTCTGCACTCTCCACTACGGACACATATACATTAGATGCAGCCAGGCCAGCTCCTTTCTTTCTTGTCCGTTTGTTGTCCTTCAAATTCAAAATAGGGAAACTTGTTGCAAAATCAAATTTTTGCTAATTTTTTTTAGGAAGGGTCCTATGTTTATATAGGAAATACACACTCTTATACACACACTATACATATATATTTCTATGTCAAAAAAGTTATACACTAACTACTATTCTTAGGGTACTTTTTTTTTATTTTAAATTTAAGATTGTGTAATGTGCAGCATGTGTTTTTCGGGTTGTTCTACTGTAGGGACTCCCTAGTAGGGAACTGTTTACGTGGCAGGATCTGGACCACACAGTTTCCTGAGGTGGAATACACAGTGCCCCGTGTGTGGAAATTGTGTGGTCCAGATACTGCCACGTAGACAGTTCCCTAGTAGGGAGTCCCTAGGACAGAATTTTCCGTGTTTTTCAAGTTTGTTGTTTGGTAGTAGGTGTGCCCATAACTCTAAGAGTTGACCTGCCAATCATAAAAAAAAATAGAAACTGACCTATATAGGATTTACATGTAGATAGCTGTGGATTTCATTACTCAAAAATTGTTACACTTTAATCAGGTGATCTAGTGATTCAGAATCAATAAGCTTTTTAATTATATCAAAACAATTAAAAAAAAGTCTTACTTCACGGGATTCGACATCTACATTCGAGTTTAACGCTTAGCTGCCCTTTTAAAGCAGGTATGTTCTAATTAGGTCTGTAAACGAGTCGAACCCTACCGAACCCTGGAGGAGTTCGGTTCGGTTGGAAAATGTTCGAATACAGGGCTTGATTCGGCTCAAAATTTTCGAGCCTAAAATATCAGGATTCGGTTCGGCTCGAACTTAAAAAATAGGAAAAATATTCGGTACTATCCGGCTCGAACAGTTCGAATATGTTCGGTCCGAAAATTCAAAAATACCCAATAAATAATTTTAGTTCAAAAATACATGTCCAAAACCAAAATAATACATTACATGTTAGAAAATATAACATAACATGTCCAAAATATTCAAGGTCCTATTTCAAAATATAACATAACATGTCCAAAAATACCTTGCAACTCTACGAGGCGAACATGTTCGAACATGTTCGGCTCGTTTGTCCGAATACCAATTTCCAAGGCCCTATTCCACGTTTGATGATACGAGCCGAGCCCCAAACCGAACTTTTTCGAGCCGAACACGTCGAATCGAATCGAATTTTAAGGCTCACTTACAGGCCTAGTTCTAATGACCGTAAATTTCATTACTCATGATCCCTGAGGCACCTCTCACTCCTTTTTCTCTAACTAAAAATTATTATTAAGCGTATTAGTGCCTTAAGAAATTAATTATTATTAAGAAATTAATTAATATATCTAAAATATAGTATTATAAATGTTTTTTTTATTGGAGATGTAAATACTTTGTTGGTAAATGAGTTTTTAGTATTGAAAATGTATTTTTTAATTATTGAAGATGTAAATACTTTATTGATAAATGAGGAAAAAAATAATAAATTTATATTGAAAATGTAAAATGACAGATAAATAAAAACAGAATAATTTATGAGACGTGACAGATAAAATAAACACGGAGGGAGTAATGATCAATTAAGAAAAACATTTCTCAATGATTACAAAAAAGAGTTCAAATTGTATAATCATTACGGAAATCAAAGGGGGAAAAAAAAAAAAAAACTAGTTCAAATGAGAAGGAAATAAACTTGATCAAAACGTCAACAGGAGCAATAAGACAAAAAAAAAAAAAAAAAAACCCACCAATATTCAAGCAAGAGACCCAAATACAATTAAGGTCAAATTTTCTCCTTGAAAAACATTCCATTCATTTGTTTTGAATGAAAAATAGTGTATATATTTTTCAAGAAGCTTTGCCTTATTTGTCCACCAAAGCCCCCCGCCCCAACCCCCCAACCCCTCTCCCTCCCCCTCAAAAGTGATCTCTTTTATTAATCTTGCCTTCAAGGGGCTATAAGAGCAGCTTTACAAGAACCAAATCAGAAAAAGTCCAAAAAACATTTACACACTTCAATTTATCTCGCTCTACCAAAGTTTTAGTCCATGTAAGAATTTGTCCCATATGTGAATTTAACGGATTTTTTTTTTATTGAGTTATCATCTTTCTGAAAAAGAAAAAGAAAAAAAAAACTTTAGTTGTTGGTGTAAGAAGCTAGAAGGACAAAGAAGTTGACAAATCAGGATCAAAGGACAATTTAATTTTCTGGCAATTAATAAGGACAATTTCATTATTAATAGACCTAAATACCCTTAAATAGAAATGAGTTTTTTATTTTTATTTTTATAGAAAATGAGTCACATAAATACTGAGCATTTAAGTCTGACATTAAATTTGGGTAATTATAGGGATTTAATGCTTCCCAAAACGGTTATCCTAGTTTCAAATACTACCTCCGTCCCAAAATTTAAGTCCTTTTAGGCATTTTCACACATATTAAGAAAGTTGGTTAAATTTGTTATTTGTCATTAATTTTGATTAAAAAGACTAAAATGACCTTTCATTGGTATTAATACAAAATAATAAAAAGTGGTTGAATATATAATAAATGAAGGGTAGAAAGAGAAATATGTAATAAATGCTTTATTGGTTTTGTAAATAGACTTACATGTTGGGACAAAACTAAAAAGCTAAAAAGACTTACATTTTGGGACGGAGGTAGTACATACATACATACATATATATATATATATATATATATATATATATATATATATATATATATATATATATATATATATATATATAGTAAAATACAATAACATAGATGTAGTTACATAAAAAAAAATATTAACACTTATAAAAAAGATGTAGTCACAGTCAAAAAAAATGTAGTAATATATAAAAAGAAGCAGTAACAACCAATAAAATATAATTACAACAAAAAAATGTAGTAACACTCGAAAAAATATAGTAACGGACAATAAATAGATATGGTTAATGCAAAAAAAATATAGTAACACTGATAAAGAAGTAGTAACAACCAAATAATTAGATGTAGTTACAGGAAAAAAATGTAGTAACATTGATATGGATCGAGTAACATAGGTGGAGTAATTTTGCGTCAAAATTGTAGATAAAATGAGTAATTTTTACATTGAAATAAAAATTATGTAGTAATAATGGATGCCTAAAATCATGGAATAGTGATAAACCATTACAATAAATTGTCATAATTAATTAAATAAAATCTTCTATTTTTATGGTAGACAATTATTTATTATTATTATTTATGATAATTGGTTCATGTTTCAAGAGAAGGGTAATTTAGGATAAAATAAGATTTTTCGTCCTTATTGAATCACAGTGCCCTGCATTTTTAATTTAATTAACAATATGTCCTTTTAGTCAATAATCTATATATACCAAATTTCAAATGCAAGTCAATACCAAATAACTTAACTATACAAACATATTGCACACTCCAACACACCTCAAGTGTTAGATAGTATATGGAACTTATAAGTTAATATTTATTATTGTTTTCAAACCAAAAAAAAAAACCTGTAACGACCCAAGTTTCCACCTTATGGGTAAAATGAAAAGGAAAAAAAAAAACGCCCGACACGTGTACAATCCGTGAAAATTGCACGCATAGGCCTTTATTTCACAGTGACATCATATGATCAAAGAATTGAAGTAGAAATTTCAGAAAATAGAGGGAGAAATATAAGATAATATAAACTTCAGAACAAAAATATGGTAGTTGTGTTCTCAACAATCGTGGCCACTATTGAACCGATGGATGGGGGAGGCAAAGCAATAACCATGCCAACATAGACGATCATTTTTATTTATGACACAAACTTCAATCCCAATGTCATCAATTACCATAAATAACAACAACTAGATCTCAAGCACAAGTTAATACAATATCCACTGAAACATCATATCCAACGTCATCTCCAACTAAAGTCCTCACAACTACTCACATGCACACAAGGACGGTGGTGTGTAGAAATCTAGGGGGCTAAGCCCACCTCGACAAAAAAATATTACACTAAAAAATATGAGTAGTCTAGTCGGATCCATGAAATATTTTTAATCCAGCCCACCTGATGAACTCGATATAATCCATTAACCCACCACAATTTAAAATCCTCGCTCCTTCCTTGACTAAAAAAGAATGCCATAAGTACTAAATACGAACAAATCTTAATATTGGGGACATGTACCGCCCTTAAAACATGATCTCTAGCTGGCATAGTAAAAATCCCTAACTAAATCCTCATATCCAACAACTTTACTCTAAAGGAAAGTGATACAATCACAGGAAAAAATCATCGATGCATTATCGAAAACAAATCATTCACCGTTCGTATTTTCTTTTCTCTTTTTAATTGTTTTGACATAAAGCCTATTGATGGCCCAGATCATTTTTCGGTTGCTTTTTTGTGAAGATTTTCGGGGCATATATCATTTCCGTACTCTGAAATTGTTAAATAATTAAAGATTGAGTTCACAGTTAAGTGGGAAAATTTTTAATCAAAAGGAAACCATGACAATATTCGAAAATATTTTCATAGTTCTTTAATGATTAATTTCTTGAATATTAAGGATACTAAATATTAGGAAATGAGCGAGTAGCAACGCATGACAATAACATTGGAACAAGTAACCGGATATATAATAATATCAATGAAAGTATACATAATACATGAATGACCATAATGAATGCAAGGCTTGTTACTACGCCTTCGCAATTTCAAAACCAAATGTTAAATTGAAATATTTTTAAAATGCTTATGTTGTTAAGGAATTTAAACTTCAAATATATGGATCAACATCACAACAACATCACAACAAGGCCATAACAAAGTCTCGAACATCTGAATAAAGTGATTATTTTGAAAGTTGAGCCGAGAGGTTTCATGTTGAATCACTAGATGTTCAAAAATCTTATGAGTACTTTTATGTATTTGAACACAACATATCTCAAACCAATAAGAACAAGTTGAGTTGGCTATGTTGAAGTATTTAATAGAAAACGGTTAAACCCTAACCGATATGGCTCCCACTCCACTGTCCTAGGGAATGAGTGGAGAGGTTGATCAGATAACCTAGTGGCTCAGAGTCATGGGTTGCCATTATACCAAGATACTAAAAGAAGTCGTCCATTTACAAGATTCAAACCTCCACACTCCAGCTCCCGGCCTAGCTGCCATTACAACACACAAGTCCTTACCACTAGGCAATGTCCTGGGGACATGTTGAAGTATTTAATGTATTAATTATCTACCCCTCAGCTTAATTTTTTTGGAGAGATGGTAGTTCGACATTGTATCAAAGCACAAGGTGACGTACATGTTCAAACCTTCCTATCAACATTGTTTCTCCATCTATATTGTGCAAGTGTTGACATCTTTGATGTTGGTCTTGTAGTGTATTTGTTTGTCATGTTGGCTCAGATTTGTTATAGTCTCACACTTGATGGGCGTGTTGAAGTATTCAACTTGTTCCGACACTTGAGGGAGCGTATTGAAGTATTTAAAATGTTAATAAGCTTAAGTTTTTGGAGTGTGTCGTGTTGAAGTATTTAAGATGTTAATAAACCTAAGCTTTTCGAAGGGATGATACCTAATGATAAGGTTTTGGGACAAGAGGTCCCATGTTGAATTCATTTCATTCCCGGTTAATTTTTCTACATTATGTGATGTGTATCTATTTTTTTCTTTCAATAAAGGATCTTAGATATATTGTGATGTTAACATGAAAATGTTAATACAGAGAAAAAAAAAAGTCTCTCATATTTGTAATTTGCATTCAAAAGGCGTTTTCTCCGTTGCTGCTATCAAAGATTTAATTCTATAAGTATGAGATGATGGTAACACTTCTTCTATTATGATCATGCTTGGCGCTGGAATGCTTGGGTGCCATCTAAGTAAATGTCTTTTTATGCAAAGCATACATTGATCGACCGATGACAACAGTAAATGTGGTTAAGCTTGGAGTTTCCCTTTCTCATGTGCTTTCTCCGCTTTGCAATTTGAGTAATGAAGAAATCTCTAACATCTTTCTTTGTTGTTCATTTTCCTTCTCTATTTGGCGCAAGATTTTCGATTGATGTTCTATTTCAGCTGCTTTCCTGAGGGGTGGAGTGAATTTTTTTTTACGTTTTCTCCTATGATTAAACATCATGCTGATGGTCTTCGAGTTTGGGATGCCATGCCATCGAGAAGATGCTGATGTGGTCTATATATTGGACTCTTAGAAATAACATTATCTTCAACTCCAAATATGCTACAATGGATCAAACTTTTGAGGAAATTAGAATTGTCAGCTATACTTGGATAAATGGTAGAAATGATAATTTTATTGTACATTGAGATATTTGGCGGTGTAACTCTTTATCTATATGTCCTCCTTAGTCTCTGAGCTAGTTCTTTGCTTTGGTGTTACCATTCGTTTGAATTTAGTTTACTTGGATAAATGGTAGAAATGATAATTTTATTGTATATTGAGATATTTGGCGGTGTAACTCTTTATCTATATGTCCTCCTTAGTCTCTGAGCTAGTTCTTTGCTTTGGTGTTACCATTCGTTTGAATTTAGTTTGTATTATTGTAACATTTTCTTAACACCTTGCTTGATTTTAATAATATTTTCTTTGCTAGGAAAAAGTAAAAATAATTATCACTAATAGGAGAAATATATTTTCAAAACCCATATTAAAAGTTTAAAACAAATAGCAAAGTTTGCAAGGATCCAATCTTTGCTTTGTCCCTGTCATCATCCAGCTGCTTATCATCAAATCATACTTCTTCCGACAAAATTTAAAATATAGGGTTAGATATTTTTACAGATAGAGATTCATCATTTTATCTCAATTAACTTCTAATACTAGTCGTTAAACATGCACCTAGTAATTCTTGCTCCCTGACTTTTCCTAAAATTTGTGCCAATCCAATCCGAGCTCGCGATCGTTATTGTAGAGCGGCATCTCTTTAAAACTTCCACCACTGCAGCCGGCGCCACCACTACCGACAAGTTCTGACGCCATGTCGCTTCCGAATGGCTTTCCTATTGGTGCTCCAATGCAGGTGTAATTGTTTGCGGCTGGTGCCATCGAGGTAGTAGTGTTAGCAAAGGGGAGGACATGCCCGATGACGTAGTCATTGACCGGATATTGGGATGTGTAGGGGATGAGACGAGGTGGTGAGGAGTAAATGTAGGGTGGTTGAGATGGTGGAGGAGGTGGTGGTGGTGGTGGTTGAAGGAGGGAGGCGGCTGAGCAGCCGGAATACATTCTTGGGGTGTATATGGATTGAAATGGTGGTGTAAGTTCTTCATTTAAGTTGCTAGTTTGATGATATCCTCCTCCATATGGAAATTGCTGCCTGCTCAAAATATCATTGCACACATTTTCCAATATCATTTTCCACAAGTTATAAGTGCATTGTCACAACATTTAAAAATGTTTTAAAAGATATATAGTATATTTTTTTGAACTGATTTATTAAACGCTCTAGCAAGAAACGGGAGGATATGCAATACAATATTAACATTCAAATTTAGGAGCAAAACTTCACCATATGAGTTATAAAACAATATGAAGTGAATAAACAAACATGAGCACAGAAGGTCCAATTTGCCACAAAAGAGTGGGAAGTTTTTAGCTAGGTGGCATGTCATTTCGAAATGTATGGGTGAATAAAACCTATACAGTTATATTTCCAGCACTGTGTTGTTCTGATTCACTCACACATCACTTTATGTACGTGAAAATACCAAACAAAAATGTCCCAAAAGAGATAGCTATACATTTCAGGTACTTAAAAAATCTGTCAAACAAATTGGGGGGTGGGGGTGGGGGGTGGGGGGGAGGGGTTTGTTTGCCAAAACACAGAATTAATGTGTAGAGTCTAGAAATTAATGAAAAGAGAAAAAGTGAGATGTAGAAGAAGAAGCTAGCATATATACTGCATACCCTAGGTGTTGAGAATGAGCTTGACCTAGAATGCTATCGTTTGAGAAGACCAGCTGGCGAGCCCGGTTCAGTGTTTCTGTCTCCCTTTCTGTGCACCAAAAATTTAATAAATAAAAAGACAGATATACCCACACATCAAATCAAGAAATCAAATCAAAAACTGAAATCATTCAAAAACCACCCCTGCACCTCACTCAAGAGTCAAGATCTTCATTTAATTAAAGCCCACCAAATTTGTTGGTTTTCGCATGAAAACCATGATTGACAAGACTCCTTATATATTATTATTATTTCACTGAAAATACATGGGGCTATGCACATGCCCTATCACAGACTACAAAATTATTACTGCTACAATGAACTTCATGAATGAGTATACCATATTATGATGCAGTGAATACGTGTACAAAAATCCAAAACTGTTTAATTTGTTTCTTCGGCAGTAATTCCACGGTATGTTTTAATAGAAAATGTATGCATCATAATTTTCCATAACAAATCATCTCAATGGATTGTATGTGTACAATAAAGATCACTTTTTTTAAAAGTAAGAGAATTTATGGGAAAGGAAAAGAAGGAAGAAAAGAGAGGAATTTGCCTTGGCGGTGGCGATTCATGTGACCACCCAGAGCTTGAGATTTGCAGAACTTGAGGGAACAAAACCTACATTCATAGACTTTCCTACTTTCTTCTTCTTCTTCTTCTTCTTCTTTATCTTCTCTCCCGCCGCCGCTTTTCTGTTGTAATTTCCTGTATCCTCCTCCTCCTCCGACAACAGCAGATCCTATACTCAAGAAAATTAAACCTTTTGATTAGACTCATCTTACACGCCGCCCCAATTTCCACTTTTCTATCTAGGGTTTTCAACTAGCTTCACATCCTACTAAAAAAAATGACTACTTTAACATTCTACACACACCCCCAAAATTGGGTTTTTAAGTAATTATAGAAAAATGTGTAGGGAATAGAAAGAATCTGCCTTTAGCTCATAAAATGGTGTCAAGATTTGATTTTGAAGAGAAAATGATGCATTATTATTTTTATTATTCATCTTTTCCATTTTTTTGAGGTGGGTTTTAATTATGAGATTTTGATTAGTAGTCTAAGGGAAGAAGAAGGAATCAAAGCAGACAGACAATTAACAAGAGACAAGAAATAGTACTGAAGGCAAAGTGTTGTACCTGAATATGATGATGTGTCTTCTAAGACTTGTTTGCCATCTTTAGTATAGTCCTCTGGTAAGTTGTTGAGGTCTAATGGGTTTTCTTCTGATCTCCTGTAGAGAAAAAAAAAAAAAAAAAGAAGTTTCAAGAAACTAAAAACAAGAAACATTTAAACATGTTATAATTATAAAACTTTCAAAAAAATGGCTTATAAAAGTGAGAAGAGTGTTTGGAAACCTACATGACAGTGAAAGACAAGGAAAAGTAAATGGTGTTGGAGGAGGTTAAAGTGATGGGAGACTAAAACTTGTAGAATTAACAATATACTTCAGTTTGGGACTGAAATATAGAGAAGCTAAGTTGAGTGATGATGAAGAAAGAAGTTTTGTAATATAGAGTATTATCTTTTTTTTCTTCTTTGAAAGCTGTCTCTATCAGTTATCTGCCACCCTTTCTTTTTAGACTTTCACCTTCTCTCTCTTTCTATAGAATTGGGAGATATTTTGAAATTAACAGCTTGTATCTCAATTTTTTTTAAAAAAAATGCCCAACGGTTCTCACTCCTCCTGTGCCACATGATGGATGAAAATGTTAATTAGTAATTCAGATTCATTATTTTTAAAGGAAAAGTGGTTCGAGTTATTGCCTGAGCACGCTTTTATACAATAGAATTGAAATGCTGAAGTGGTTCGAGTTATTGACTGCGCTTTTATACCGCGCGTGACGCCACATGGCTAAGTCATGGGTTTTTCTTTTATACCAAATAACTGAAAGAATTTTTCCGTTTGGGAACTTCCCTCTCTTTCTATAGAATAGAATTGGGAGATATTTTGAAATTAACAGCTTGTGCCTCTAGCTACTGATCTTTTCAGTTTCTTCTAATACGTACATATTATGAGAAAATTGTATAATGTTGTATTAAATGAGATAAATTAGAGTTTTTTTATTTTTACCATCTTAGCTTTCATATAATACATTTTTATTATGCGTGAGAAGTAATAAATGAAAATTTGTAATATATTCACTCGATATAATTTTCCTACAACGGTTGTATTGTAAGTTTGTCGTGTCATGTAGAAGGTAGGAATAGATTCTTGTCCAACCATATGGCAATAAAATTTTGATATGGAGTCTTTGTTTTATGAAGACTTCAAAATAACACAAAATCCCAATTGCTCAATGGTGGAGCCACATGTAGAGGCCGGGGCATGTGCCTCTATTATGTCTCTAGTCACTTCTTCAATTTTCTTTGATGCTAGCTGGTTTTAGTTTCGGGATCTCTCACCGCGTGTTATTGTTAAATACACGTAAAAACTTTAAGATTTTTACTTGTTATTATGATCGAGTTCTATGCGAAATGGAAACTAAACTAGCTATAGGAGATATATATATATATATATGGATGTAAAGCAATCTGAAAAACTAAACTAGGACATACATATACAAATAACTAGTATTCTACATTAATTCATTTTTGAGCAGTGGAATATATAAAAATATAAGGGACAAAAGATCTTTTCCTGTGGAGGATGGGGGGTGGTGGGTGGGTGGGTGGGGGGTGGGGGGGTGCTTGAGCACGAATTGAAAAGTATTGTCAAACTGGGGGGGTAGGATAGAACGGGAGGGAGAGACAATGGACGTAGCCTTGAAGGCTTGTTTGTATCCTAGAGTGGATAGCTAGCTAGGACTCTAGTACGTCCCCTACCAATTAAGTACTAGTCTGTTTCAATGACACAAAATAATCAAGTGCTCTTTATACTATATAGGTTTTTCATGTTTTTGCTATATTTATAATACGGGTGATTGATTATTGTGTGCCAACTCCATGGATCATTATTGGTTACTGTTTTTCGTTTTAGATTTAAACTTTCTTGTCTAGAATTTTTATCCGGATAGCTTGATTAGCTTCACAAATAATGTTACCATCCAATAATTTCCCTTATTACACTCCTAAAACATTTTAATTTGTTAGAAAAAGGTTAAGTACTAACGAAAGAGAAAATAGGAAATCAAAGACCCGTATTGTTTATCAAATTGTATCAGTCTTAACATTTTTTTTCCATGTCCCTTGTGAAAATTTCCACGTTTTGAAGCCAACACGTGTCCACGTTGCAAAAGGAAGTCGTGCACGTGAGCATTAAAGATGGTGGAATCCCTTGAAAATGTGGAAATTATTTCCACCTTCTAAGTAAAAGCCACGTACGTATGAATTAAAGAATGCTGATATCCTTTCCATCTTTTTAGTCCAACCCATTGAAATTTTCAGCTTTTGAGTCCTCAAAAGTGAAAATTTCAAAGGTTTGGAGGGGTTTCGTCATTTCTTAATTCTCACGCGTGCTGGCCGTTCTCGACATTTAAGTAGGCCTCGAGCGAAGCACTAAAACAAGCCCCTTTTTATTACCCAATTCCAACAAATTTATCAAGAAAGCTCCTCTTTGAAACTCTCGAAACTCGTTCATCTCGTTTTTTTCTTTTTACCTTTTTTCACTTACGATAAATGTTTTTTACGCACCATCATAAAAATAAATATTCAACAATAACACATTGTACAAGGAAATTAACGAAAGCACATGTATAGAGTACTAGTTTCCAAGAAAAAACAATCGCTACCCCCTCAAAAACTTCGTAAACCTCCCGATTAAACGTGTCACTCAAACGCGATTGAGCAAACAATATAAATTATAAATAAAAAAACTAGAACAATGTACCAAACCAATAAATCAATAAAATCATTCACCTGGGAAATCAACAGTTTATCAAATACTAATTAACAAAAACAATCTTACCCAACCATAGAGGCCGCGAGCAGTAGACGAATGACAGATGAATTAAATTTTGGATATTTTGTTTTAGAAAATTGCAAGAAAAAATTATGAAGATCTTAATTTTTTTTTGAAAGAAAAAGATTGGTCGAAGTGGAACATGAATGAGACGTGAAGAAGTTTCGAGTCTTAATAAGGTTTACGGTTTACCGTTCAGATTCTACAACATTTATAATTTTATATATAATAATCTATAGAACAAAAAACAGAAAGGAAAAAAAAAGAAATAAATTGTAACTGAGAGGGCTCAAACCTAGATCATTAAGTTAGACTACACACCCTTCATCCATTACGCCAACATGCATTTATATCAAAATAATTATTTTTGTCCTTTTTATATAAACGATAAAATTGTAAACATGTAGCTATAGGCCCCACTTGTATCGTGGGCCCGGGTCGGTCGCCCATCCCGCCCGAGCCCAGGGCCGGCCCTGCTCACGTGGCATCCTTTCACAACGTGGAAATTTCCACGGGATGGCTCCAAAACATAGTGTGAAATCTTTGCTAGATAGTGTGAACTCTTAGTACAATGGATACAAACATCAATAAAGTTTCATGTTTACGAGTGCAGAAAATGTGTGAGTTTTTGTCCATTTGAATTTTTGTTGATTATAATAAGATCTTTACCAATTCCAATTAAATTTGCTTTGTGGAAGCTGGATTTATATATTTATTTTTAAGTTTATATATAGACATAGAGAGAGGTTGTATATAATTAAGAAGAAAAGTACTATGAGACAAATCAAGACAAATCCTTACGGAAAATTATTGTGTGGTGTCTCGATACATGTGGAGACACTACAACCACACAGTTTCATTCTGTATTTAAACTGTGTGGTTCTGATCGTTTCATCCGTCACTTCACCTCAAAATCTATCTCCACACAAGTGTTTCTCAATCTTTGCATACCCCTACATGTCCAATCATGTCATGTTTATATTAGTTGGGGAAAATTTTGGGCTATGCGATATGTCTATATTAGGTGTGAAATGTGGGTATTTAAATAATTTACACTACAAAACACCGGCGTTTTTAAGTGAAAATTTTGCGTATCCATATTATACGGATACACCTTCTAAAACTTTCTAGTTCAATTGAGAATGCTAAAGATTATGAGGCAAAACAAGCCCTAAATGTACTGCATGTCTGAATCATATTCAATTAATTTCGCTCATCAATATGACATTGATCTATTGCCCAGCCCTTGCAGTACTATCCAGCGTTACTGAAGCGTCAACAAAGGGTAAAAGGGGAACACAATTCATGTAATATCGCACATTTATATGTACCATCAAATATAAATGTAACGGGTGAATTACATTAGTCGCCAATGAGGCATTACTCGGTAGTAATTACTTAACCCGGAGTATCGGGTTTGAGTCTCTGTAGAGACAAAGTAATTGTGCGTGCGTATATTTCGTTTCCGTAAAAAAAATAAAAAGAAAGAATAACGCCGGTCCACACGTCGCGTCGGTGGCACCGACGTTCATAGTGTTGTGCCGGAAGTATGAAAAGAAAAGAATACATGTGTGGAATACATGTGTGGTGCCGGAAGTAAGACGTCACCGGACTGACGTTCATAGTGTGGTGTCGGAAGTAAAATAAAAAATACATGTGTGCGGAAGTAAAAAAAAGAAATACATGTGTGGTGCCAGAAATAAATGAAAAATATATATAAAAAGATGTTTGGATTGTAAATACATGGCAAGCCGCCTAAATATATGTAGATAAGAAGGGATGTGATAATTAAGAGTCCAAAAGTCAAGCTTCTTGGCCTACTACTTGATCCCCAATGATTTTTTATTTCACAGTATATCAAACTTCAATTTTCTAAATTCAATTACATATTTTGTATCTAAATTGGAATTCATCAGAATATCTATAAATTAGTAGGAAATCTAACTTGTGCAACGCACGGGAAATTGAATATGACGGAAATGATTGCTTATTGTATGTGGTCAACAATGTGTTTTGTTTAAATATAAAATTAATCATAGGTATATGTATATAACATACTGTATATTTACAGGGAAAGATAAATTTGTTCGTGTAATTTGTACACACTCAATGGTTTTAATGGAAGAAGAAAAAAGACCAGAAAAAAAATGTAAAGCATTTGAATTAGTATATGTGATTTTTAAATGGGTCGGTTGGCTAAACAAAACACATTTGAAAAAGTGTATGTGATTTTTTGTGTGGACAAAGTGTGTCGATAAATCACTCTCCTTATTTACAGTCATTAAGCTGAAAACAATACAATTTTTCCTTCAACTCTAAAACAATAGTAAAAATTTCGTAACCGCCATGAATAATATCCCCCGTTTAATTGCCTTAGGCATGAACTCATGTATCATGCATGACATAACATAATTTTTCCATAAATAAGTAAATCTGTATAAATATATTAAAATAAAATAAAAATGAAAAGAAGATAAGTATATCTTTGTAGGTAAAAAAATGATGATTTTTTTAGTTGATCGCTCATTGAAATTCCATTTCATATAGCCAAACATCAACTACTTTCTTCTTCAACATACAAATCCCCTGTCCAACATGAAAAACATTGTTGTCAAATTAAATGCGGTCATCGGGAGTCAGGACCATATGTTGTTAAGAAAATATAATGGCAAAAATGCCACACACACACATACAACAATGTTTTAAGGTGAAACAAACATGTGACAACATGACATCATTCTATCACAATCCACTTAAAGTCAATGGCAATTAATCCACCCAACACCACTTAATGAAGATAATCTCCTTAAAAACATGTTGCAATCATACATTAGATGATAATCATAACACATGATACTGCACAAATATTTGAATAAGTATGGCGTGTGAAATTTCCTCATAAACCATTGAGAAAAAGAAACAATGGAATTGATTTGAACCGAAGGCTTTCATTTGGATTGTATCTCCTGAAAGTGTAAGAGTATCGATTCTAGTACAATCACCTATTTAAGACGTTTTAATCTTTCTGCACGACAACATCTATATAAAGAACGTTTGATCAAAACAACTTATAGCATCTTGTTTTCAGATGAAAATAATGAACATGATCATGGAAAGGAAGAATATTGATTACCATGGAAAAAAACAATCCCGGATAAAGAATTTTTGCCAATGCAATGTGTGCAACAACTGAGAAAAAAAAAAAAAGTATATATTCTTCAAAAAGAAAGATAAGCTTCACAAAATGTTATTATACTAATATATTACGATCTGATGTGCTTCAGTGGAGCAATTGATGATCAAAATGCAATGGAGAATATTAATGTATGATATCCAAAAGCATCAGTCTCTACATGCACCATGACCTACAAAGTATAATTACATACCGTTAGGCCTGTAACGAGCCGAACCTTACCGAACCCTGATATTATTTGATTCGGCTCGAAATTATTAGGGTTCGGCTCGTATTCGGCAGGGAAAATGGGGGAAATTATTCGGTCCGATTCGGCTCGAAATGTTCGAATAGTTCGAACATGTTCGGCTCGTTCTGGATATGTTTATATATATATAAATTTTTTTTGTGAAAGGAATAAATAAAAAAATTCTAGTTCAAAAATATTACATGCCCCAAAATATAACATGTTTACATGTCCAAAAGATTAGTCCAAAATATTACATTACATGTCTAAAACGTCAAAATGAATTCAAAACAACTTCATAAACCAAAAGTAGTAAAGTCACCAAAATCCAAAATACACTTCCAAATCCCAATCCAATATATTGAGAATTTATTCAATTATTCTTATTAAAGAATTTATATTGAACCGAACTATGCTGCAAGTGTACGAGCCGAATATTATCGAACATGTTTGGCTCGGTTGTCGAATACCTATTTCTAAAGCTTGATTTGACGTTTGATGATACGAATCAAGCCCCGAATCGAACATTTTCGAGCCGAATAAACCGAATCGAATCAAATATTAAGGCTCACTTACAACCCTACATACCGTAAGACTTTGATCCTATGTAAAAAAAATAAAGGCAGATAATTAACGGTAATGACAACACCCACCACCTTTGGAACCAAATTTAGGGTATACGGCTTATTAACATTGGTTTTTTATATATAAAAAAAAACAAACAGTTTAATCAGCGACCTTAAGGCGTCTATATACTTGATCATTTACCACTGCTACGCTACTACTACTGCCCATGAAAAAAAATCGCCAATGTTTGGCACCCTCTATTTAGAGCCCTTAGAAACTAAGTTGTCTCCCTACAAATTAAAACATTTAAAAACCATACACCTGCATCATCAATATACTACAACTCCCAAATCTCAATATTTACTGAAATAACAATGAGAAACCAATATACTAAAAATAAACGAGATTACTGATTGTCACAGATTGTGAAATTTGTGTTAATCAATCCCGAAAGTCGCAATGCAAAAGTTAATTAAAACGAAATTACCGATTCTCAAGGATAGTGAAAGTGGCGTTGATCTCCCGAAAGTCACTGCCGGCAATGAAAAAGTTAAAAAGGAACAGAATTTGTAGGTTATATTTTCATCAACAATTTAAAAAAAAAAATCAGGAAACGACCAAAAGAATGGCAATCAAACTAACGGAAGAAAGTATTTAACAAATGAAATGAAAACAATGGAAAAAGGGGAGAGACTAAACAATGGAAAAAATCTTATTAGCAATGAAAAAAGAGAGAGAAAAAAAAAAGAAAGAAGTTTAGTAACAATCAAAGCAAACGATGGATTTTTAGAAGACAACTGTTTTTCGAGCAATCATTTGTGGGAGTCATGGGTAGTTTTTTTTTTTTTTTTTTTTTTTTTTTTTTTTAATTTTTTTTTTAAAAGAAAGTCATGGACGGTTTTTATTTTATTTTTATTTATGTAGTGTAGTGTGGTGTTGCAGGAAGCCAGGAGGGCTGTAAATGAGTTGGGCTACTCGTGAGCTACTCGCACTCGACTCGCAAGAGAGATCGACTCGATTTGGTTTTATTCGAGTTCGAGCTCGAGTCGAGCTACTCGAATAATTAACCGAGCCGAGCTCGAGTTTTAAAATATAGTAGTCGAGTAGCTCGCGAGCTTAATCGAGCTTGATTAAATAATTATTTAATTAATTTAATTTATTATAAAATATTATTTTTATTATTAAAAAAATATTATTCGAGTCGAGTATTAGACGAGCCGAGCTCGAATTTACCATATTTCGTTAAATATTAAATGAATTCTAGGATAATAATCGAGCTTACGAGTCGAGTCGAGCTTTATCGAGTATTTAGAGAGTCGAGTTCGATCTTGATTTTTTATAGCTCGATCGAGCTCGAGCCGAGTTTCGAGCCCGAACTTTTTTAGTCGAGCTCGAGCCCTAGAGAGTATCGACTCGACTCGACTCGGCTCTTACACCCCTAGGAAGGAGTAAAAAATATGTGAGATGTATATGAGATGTGAAGAAATGTTGAAAAAGAGAAGAAAAAGGTTATATTAATGTGCTGTAGTCGTGGAAAGTGGGCAAAATAGTTATGGTTGTGGAGGAGTGGAGGAGGTGGAGGTTAGAGTGTAATGGGGAGTGACGATCCAAAAATCGTCAGGGTAATCAACCAAATCCACTTCCTTGATTATGCCCTAAGAACGCTTCAAGAACACAGAAAAACGATGGGGGAGGGGGTGGTTTGATTCGTTTTAGACTGCACTTGATGATGATCAAGCAGCCTACGTATCCAATTATTGAATTGGAATCAAGTGTTCGTAGTTCCTTAGGGACAGTTTATATAGAGGGACTTAGGCCCTAGGGTTTAAGATGGCGTGCTTGTGATTGACTCTGATTAACGTATTCCCTAAGGAAGAAAATTATGATGAAGTGATCTCCATGATTATAGGAGATAATTATGGTATTCAAATATTAGCATTAAGTGATAAAGATCCGAGTCTTAATTATTCAAGATTCTATGATAGTTATCTGTTTATTAGGCATACGATGTATAAGATTAAAGACAATTTCTGCCAGAGATGTACAAGAGCGATGGGATCGGCTCATAGGGATCGGAGGCCATGAGCAAGCTCCCATGGCCATAAGATTAAACAAGTCTAAAGACCTTGCCCGACCGAGGAGATCGGTGGAGACAGCTCGGCCGACCTCCCAGGGTTCTGGGTCAGGTTCTTCTCCGACCTGCCAAAGACTGAGATGAACCGCTCCAACCATGGTCGGACACACGAGGGTTGGTGAAGGGAAAACGGATGAGCGAGCCCCCAGGGCTCGCCACTAGGAGATTGAAGGTGACGGGGAGTGAATGTAGGATATGGTTGAGGATTCTATATATATTTTTTCGTTTATTTATTTTGTTTGATTTTTTCCTGACAGATAATGGGGAGTGATTGTAGGAGGTGGTTAATTATTATTGTGTATATTTTTGTACGTGGGTTCTTTTTTTTCTTAAATAAAATTTTTATTTATTTTGTTTAATTTTTTTGTGGCAGATAATAATTGTTAATCTTTTTTATTTATTTCACGGGCTTTTTAGTTTATTACGGGTTTATATTAGGGGCATGATATTTGTAGAAAATGTAGGTGAAAACATACATTTGATTGCCTAAAATAAGCCAACTTTACCCGTTGATGTGCTTTCAGGCAATGTTCTATACGTTCATAATAAGAAAGAAATCAATGAGGCAGAGCGGAGTGGATAAAATTCCAAATATACAACTAAAGTTGTATGAAGATTAATGAAAAGATCATAAGCTGCTGAATATCTTGTCCACCAATGAAATGTTTTATAAGAAGGGTAAAAACGAGATTTATATTTTACACGATGGGCCTTATGTTAGCATTTTTCTAATGTCACCACATAATAAAAATTCCCCATAAGCTGAACCGAAAGAAATGTCACCACAATTTGTATGTAAAAACATCATAAGCCTAATAAAATTCAATACACATGGGCATCAAAATTGCACGACATACCTTTGTTTCCGATTTATGTCCATGACTTTTGTGAGCAACAGTTCCGACAGCAAGATTGAACATCACTGCTTATGGAATACTCCCTTTCACATTGACATCTTGAAAGAAAACATAAAAAACAAATCTCACATATCAAAATCCCCATCCTTAATTGATCACAAATTCAGAATAAATGAAAAAGAAATATAATAAGAAAATAATTACCTTTTTGGCTTATTTGGCTCCATGTAGCACACATCACCTTCGAGATCACAATTACATATGACAATTAATAAACAAACACAGAATATGACCCCAAAAAAAAAAGAATAATAATGCTCACAAACTCTCAATCCAAAATCGAAAATGAACATGCTTGATGTAATCCACCCCGCATGGACATGGTTGAAACGACATGCAGAAAAAACCCGCATGGATCGACATGGTTGAAACGACATGAAGAAGAAACCTACCCTATAATCGATGACAGAAAAAGCATACTGCATACACATAATGAAGGAGAAGAAATGTATCCGATGATCGTTCAGTATTTTACATGATTTAAATAAGGAAAAATTAGGTATAAATCCACCTTTGTCACCGTAATTAAGTTTTAATCCAACTCCTTTTTTTTTAGTTGCAATACAGATAAAATAATTTCTTTCAGACTAAATTACTCCTGATATAACACATTCAAAGCTTCCGACTCTCCTGTTCATCTCTTCCTCCTCCGCCATTTCTCTCTTCCATTTCCTTTACTTTTGTACAAACACTGTACTTACTCCTTATCGCTTCGTCTGCTCTCCAAATATCCCACTGCTAAAGTCTGCTATATCTGGAAGTTCAAGAACTCTAGTTTTTGCTCGTTCGTTATCTCATTCCGATGGTCGTCCTACTCTTGATCACGAGAATTCACCCTCAAAGGTTAGCTTTTTATCTTATTTGAATAACTTATATAAGAACGTATGCTGGTTTATTATTCGTAAAGTGAAATTTGAATTTCCTGTAGAATTGTCGGTGCTAGCTGCAAGTTTGATACAAGAAATAGAGCCGTTGGATGTGGGAATTATTCAGAAAGATGTGCCTAGCTCCTGCTACTGTGGATGCAATGAAGAGGACTATTTCAAAAATGCTTGGTTTGCTTCCATCTGATCAATTCAAAGTTTCGATTGAAGCTTTATGAGAGCCTCTCTCTAAGTTGTTGATTAATTCTATGATGACTGGGTATACTTCATTTCACGTTTTGTTCATGCTTTTGTTATCTGTGAATGATAATTCTAGGAACACAGAGTGTTGGATTACCAATTCCAGCCCTTCGAAAAGGTTAAAGTTGTTGGGGAGGTATAGGTAACTTACATATTGAACACAATGGACTTCAACACGACCACAAACCCTCAAGAAAAAGGCTGTCTTGTAGCTTTTGGAGGATGGATTTCTGGTCATTTTACCATGTATCTCCTCTGTTATTATTTCTGATCGAGTCTTATGCTGTGGTGAAGAACGCGCAGAATGAAATCATTAACGTTCAAGCAAATCTTTGGCTTGATTATATATCTTGAGCTACTTTGGTGAATAAATTGTATTGTGTGTTATGCATTTGGATTCTTTTTAGTATATAAGCACTTTTATTCTGTTGCTGTCCTGATGGTGTATAATTATTCATAATGATTTTGCGGGTCTCTTGTTATGCTGAACTCAAATCAATTTAATTGCAGACGCAGTTAAAAAAAAAACCGTTTTGGAGTTGTTTTAAGAACAGATTGAGGGCTGCATTAGAAGGGAAATTCAAGCATATCAGAAGGGTATATAAGGGTGTTCTTGGATCTTGTATCAGGGCACTTGAATGATCAATAACTCACCACAAGATGAGCTAAATTGGAGCAGATTTTTCAGCCCTCTTTTGACAGCTTTTTGGGCTGAACATTATGGTTGTTTGGAGCCGTTTCTAAAGATGATCAAGGGCTTCTTTTGAAGTGAGATTAAGACATAATATAGAGCGGCATATGAAGTGGTTCTTTCAACAAGATGGAGTGCAATACAATATTAATTAGAGAGATTATCTATCTTAGTGTTAACATGTGAGCTTAATTATCATACACGTTGATGTTAATGTTGTTTATGTCATAAGGATCAAACATTAGCAAGCTCACGCACTGTGATAGTGTTAGTGTGTTCTTGTGTTTGAATGTGATACAGTGATACTGTGATTTTGTTATGGTGCTGAGGTCGATGCATTGAAACCTAAGGCGGAGATCTACGAGCTAATGTTCCAATAAGAGGCTAATGCTCCTTGGTAATGATTTGTGAATTGAGATAGGGTGCAAATGTTAAACCATTTGATGTAGAGGTCGACATTGTCGAGATTTTTAGGTGCTTAGATAATCCTTTCC
This sequence comes from Gentiana straminea, assembly GCA_036785695.1. NCBI lineage: Eukaryota > Viridiplantae > Streptophyta > Magnoliopsida > Gentianales > Gentianaceae > Gentiana > Gentiana straminea. The sequence continues at coordinate 27,121,703 of JAVUPR010000061.1, forward strand.
TTGATGTAACTTAATTATCATATATGTTGATGTTAAAGTTTTTTATCGTATATGATGTAATTTTTTTCCATTGTGATTGAATGTGTTATTTCAAAATACACAAGTTTTTTGGGTGTTAATGTGATTACGTTATTGTCCAAATGATTTTTAGTTTAAGGATTATTTCCGTTTTAATCTATACAGGAATATAGGTTGTCGGTGTTGTTGTAAAGCTTTCCGAGTCCATGATTTTTGGCTAATCGTATACTATTAATGGTAATGATAATGGTAATGGTGTCAATGTATTTGTTAAAAAACGTGTTAATGTGATACCGTTAGTGTGATATTTATAAACGCGGCAATTATATTCAGATTTCAAAAACCACGTCGAAATGGTATCGTATGAGATCTCAAAATGAAGAGAAAAAAAAATACTATAAACTTTGGTGAAAGAATTTTGATGATCGGTGTTTTAAATCAAAAGTTATGGTCGTTTATAAGAAAAAAGCTCTGATTAATGTAAATATTTTTCGGCTTTCAAAATTTACGTCGGAATGGTATCGTATGAGATCTCAAAATAAAGAGCAAAAAAAAATATGAATTTTGGTGAAATTTTTTTGATGATCGGAGTTCAAAAAAAATTACGGTTGTTTGAAAAAAAAAAATGAATGCAGGCAGCGCATCAAGCAACGATGTCCAGCACGTGATATAAAGAGTATTTTTGTCCGTCGAATTTTTTTTTGTCTTTTTTATAAGTAAAAAAAGGAGCATGTATTGTTTATTTATTTAGGGTCAAAATTTAGACTTTTCCCGCTTTACCTCTTTAAATAAAGACTCTTGATGCATATTTTTCATGGATCATCAACTAAAATGATTTAGACTTCTATTTTATGGATTATAAATAAATTTCTTATTAAAAGCTCTGGGTGTAAATCTTGACGCAAAAGTATGGCTCGCCATTTTCTAAACCGAAGCCCACCTCTTCTTTTATATGGATCCATATATGCTTTGCTGCAAATGAACTGCGCCATGCCTTTACAGTAGACGCTTCAGGAACCCCGATTTGGGCAGCCCATCCATCTGGAAAATTTTCAGTCAGCTCGGCATATCATGAAGCCTGCAAACCCATGGCCCTTGTCGATAATGAAAAAACAAACTGGCAACGCATTTGGAGCATCAAAGGACCGCTTCGAGGTAATCATCTTCTCTGGCTAATACGGAAAAAATCCCTCCCCACGGCTGACACTCTGGCAACACGGAATATTATTGATGACGATACGTGCAACTGTTGTGAAACCATAATGAATCTATCCTACATGCTCTTAGATACAATTATTTGGGTGCGTGAAATGTGGAAGGATGTTGTGCACCACCAACACTGACACGAATTCTTTAACATCCACGATGTCCCACATTGGCTTGATATCCGTCTCCAAAAGGATATGTACAAGAAAGACAACATAATTTTTTGGCGATTCCTTTTTCGGGAGTTAATCTTAAGTATTTGGTTTTGACGTAACAAGGAGTTTCATTGTGAAGACCAACATAAACCGCCCAAGTCGGTGTTTATTTCACAAGCTATCCGGAAAGCAAAGGAGTTACACGTAGCCTGACACACTTAATTTTGTAGTTTTATTTGAGATTGATGTAAATTCTGGTTTTTTTTTGTTTGTTTTGTTTAAACAGTTGTACAGATATTTTATTCTAATATAAATATCCCTTTAAACCAAAAAAAAAAAAAAAAAGCTCAACTTGACAAAGATGATAATTTATTATGGTCTCAAAGCAACATATCTTAAGACCAAACCTCATTGCTACTCATTTATGACTGAAACGATACCACAACACACGGACACACTCTTTTTTAACCCACCGAGGCTCGAACCCAGAACCCTCAGGTCCTCATGCCTCAGCAATGACCTCATAGCTACTCGTGTTTTTTTTTTTTTTTTTTTTTTTTTAATTTAATTTATAATTCTTTTACAACAGTTGAAGCCATCCCTTTAAATTAAACCTCTTTTTATTTTGTGATTGGGGGAGGCAGAGGAAATTAACAAGAGAAAAATACTAGTACATTTTTTTAGAGCATCTAGTATCAAGCCAAGATACAATGTCATTTAGCACAGTTAGAATCCTATCATCAGGTTCCCCTTCAAGAATGCAGTGATAACTACCTTCATACAGCTTCAGAGACTTGTCTTTGCTAGACGCGTTTTCGTATAGAAACCGACTAACTCGTGGATCTGTCACCTTATCCGCAGCTCCATGAATAACGAGCATCGGAGATTCAACCTGTATGTGTGCATGATATATATCCCTATAGATTGTCAAACTTCAAGCCATATATGTAGTTGCTGCATTTATACTTATTCCGACTCAACTACCCTTATGTTGTCAGATCTAAGTTCAGGGGTGTTACAATAATAGCGTGGAGAATCGCGTGTCCCGTGTACAAGAAAGATGAAAATCATGAAAATATAACCCCAAAAAACTGACCTTGTTCACTCGCGACTCTATATACTTTGTAGCGTTTAAGAGTTCCACAGCAGTTTTTAGTCGCGTCTGATCAGAATAGCAGATTACATTGTACTCAGCCTATACAGAAAAGAGATCACATATAAGATACACTCTTCCACAAATAATATCACATTATTTGGCTATATAAACATTCATTAAATGCACATGAATGTGTACAAACTAAGCAGAGTTTGAAATGAAAGAATCATCATATTTATCCGATTTATTAAAGAAAACATGAAACGAAAGCGTAGAAAAGAAAAACAAACCATTTTCCTTTTCTTGGCTTCTCTGAAAGCTAGCTCTGCCAAGTCTTTCTGTGGAACGAGTTTAGCTGTTGGCATAACGCTCGATAAAAATATCAAGACTTTTTGAAGAGGAACCGGAGGAAGCATGTCTTCTGCAATCTTAGCAACGGCTCGAGGTCAGCAAAATCAAAGTACTAGGTAATTGCTGAAATACAAGGTAATCTTCAAATTTTATTACTTGAAACGAAGGTCTAAATCAGTTTATTCATTTATAAGGGAAAAGACATTAGTACCTTACACATTGGGGCAACTAAAACAATGCCATCCCATTGACGGGGTTTCTTTAAAAGAGCTTTGAGAGCTACTGCTCCTCCCATGGACTGACCAAATAAAAAACACGGTAATCCCACTATCTCGGGCTTTCCTGCAAAATTATAAATAAATATAACACATGTTTAGATTAGAGTAACTAGCGCACACTTGTTATCGCTTTACAATCAATACTTCAGTTTTTGCATAGTTTGGATTGGTGTTCTTGAGCTAAAAACAGAACAAGTAAAGAAAAATGAACTTTACTAATGGTTTATCAAATAAACATTCAAAGGAAATATACCTTTCATGATATCGTATAGTTCAACGACATTGTCTACTATCCAATCGAATTTGGGAACATAACCGTGTAAGCCTTCGGAGAGACCAAAACCAGGATAATCAATGGCGTAAACACCATAGCCAGAAGCAGCAATATGCCTTGCTATACCTGAGCTGACACATATTGTGTGCATATAAGAAACACGGTTCGATCTTATTGAAGTATGTTGTGTTTAATTCGTAAATTTCTCATTTTTATTCTTTCTAAAAATGAGAAAACCTTCATCAAACAGAAATCCCAAATCCCAATTCACTGCTGTAAGCAAAATAGAGAATGAAAACAGAGCAAAAATCTTACCTTCAAAGAAAAATGTGCAAGTATCACCATAACCATGGCAAAAACACAAAGCACCTTTAATCCGCACACCAGGCCTTGGTAACCAACTTTTACAGAAAATTTCTTGACCCATTGAATTAATCTCATACCACTGCAAAAGCAATGAACACATTCTATATTATGAAAAAAAATATAAATTTCAGGATTCGAACTTTCAGCAGCTGAAAACTTTAGAAAGAGTTCAAATTACCTCATCTGTCCGGATCCCACTTGGAGCCATCTTCAAGTAAAAAATAACAACAACAAAAAAAAAAAAAAAAAAAAAAAAATTAAAATTTGATTTATCAGTATTGATTGGGAACTTTTAGGCAAAAAAAATAAAATAAAATGCATGAAGGAATCAATCGAGTAATGGAACGTTTTAGGCGTGTAGGATCTAAAAAATAAAATAAAATGCATGAAGGAATCAATAACCAACCGTAAATAACACATGATCAAGCTGCTGCTGAGCTTTTCTAAAAGCTGAACGAACCCTTCTACGAGCAGGAGCAAAATCCAAATTCTGGGAAGCAATTGAGTTCAGCTCATCACTAACATCCTCGATTCTCGGCTTTTTTTGGGCCAAGGTGACCACTTTTGGTCTACTTCGAGTTGGAACAACTGGTTTAAAGTTCAATTTTGGTCCAAAAGTCATGGATGATTGAAGGTTTTGGACATAGAGGAAAGATCCTGCAAGCACCATTGAGAAAAAAAGTTGAAGGCAGATGTGTAATGTACGAGGACTAGGAGAGGGTCAAAGAGCAGAGAGATAACCATAAGTCAAGTATGCACTAAGCCGACAACATGTGCAAACTATTGCTTCTTTATTTTTTATTTGTTTTTAGAGTTTTCACGAGATTTAATACATTGATTAAATGTTTCCTCAAATAAAAATTGATTCATTTTATAAATTTTAATAGTATAAAGCTAAATGTATATTTGATTTGACTATCAATATTAATACGATAATCTTACAATAAGTAATCTTACAATAAGGGGAAAAAAATGGTTGGATTAAAAAAAAGTAGGGATAGAATGAGCCCAAAAAAAATTGTTTAAGTATTGTTAAACGGTTTAGATTAACGAATAAAAAAATAGGTTTTTAAAGCGCACCACATTAAATTTATTATTGTCTTTAAAGACACCACAGTTCATGTATACTCCTTTCGTTCGAAATAACTGAGGCAGTTGTCAAAAAAATTTGTTCCAAAATATTCGAGGCAGTTACATTTCCAACGCAGAATTTATTGTGTTTTTCATACATCTACCTTTATTTATAAAAGAGTGAGAGAATAAATACAATATTATATTAATTATAGACTAAGGGTTTATTAGTCATTTTAGGATTCAAATTAAGGCATTAACTCACATCATTAATATACGTGCTTTTGACAATTGTCTCAATTATTTCGAAATGAATAAGTATTTTTAAATCTTGCTATGATGTCCTAAGTAGATTTTGTATGGTGCCTTTAATGGTATCACAGAGAAAATGTCAACCACTTACAAATAAAAACAAAGGAAGTTGTACTGTTGTAGCATACCAAAAACGTGAGAAAAAAAGTGATTGGCTAAGAGCAATATCAATATCAGCATAAATTTAGGTTGGTCATGGATCAAATCCTAATTGATGACATGATGGTTTAATACTTGCACCAGAATCACCTTAAAATTAATGCAATATCAATGACTCACATAGTCACATCTATTTCGTTAGCATTTTACCTACGAAGTTAAAGAGAAAAAAAAAATCAAACCGTAGTCGCCACAAAAATTACAGTCTCATTCACGGGAATTCTTGTGAGCTAACTTTATTTGGACTTGGAGTGACTTTTTTTTTTTCACTACAATTGAAAGATAGAACTTTATTTGGAGTGACTTAACACTCGAATTGATATTAACTACATTGTTTAAATCCAGTTTTTTTTTAAAGATGTTTTACTCCATAAGAAGAAAAGATGGAACTTACAAAGCTAAGTTTAAGGAAAGACAAAAACCTACCGATCAAAAACTTCTTTTTTTTTCCTTCGGTTCCTAGTTATCTTCTGAAAGAGAGTCAGTTTTGTTTTACAGTCTTTATCAGAAGAATAACCAACAACCTAGCATGGTGGCACCTAGAGTAAGAAACTGAAGTTCAGCTTGGATGCTTTCTATGCCTAACGGATTCAACTGTTCTGTACCCGGTATAGAAAGCATCTCAAAAGAATTCCTTGTAATTAAATCATCAGAGACCTCAATTCCTTTACAAACTAGAGAGGGTGCAACATAATTTTCTTCAATCTTGCCTTCTTCTTGGACATGCTCATGTCCCTTAAACTGAGTTAGACTCTTCCCAACCTTAACTGCAACATGTTGCTACTTGGGGGAAGGGGATGCATGTGTGCATCATCATCTGACTCTCATTAGGATCATAGAAGTTTTTCACATGATCTGTTGCAATATTAGATTGGTTGACTTCTAGGCCAGATCCTTTTCCCATGTTTAAAGCTGAGTATAAACATTGCAATTCACCCGATCGCACCATTTTCGATGTTGTGTCCTGCAATTGAAAGGTGAAACTATGGTTTTAAAAAGAAAGAGAATAAGTTGAAAAACAAATGTTGCATTGATATTGTAAAATAAAATATAAACAAGAATAAAACAATTTCTGAAAAGTGAAAATTAAAAAATGTTGCATTGATATTGTAAAATAAAATATAAACAAGAATAAAACAATTTCTGAAAAGTGAAAATTAAAAAAACCAGAGACGAGCCAAGAAAGTCACAGATAGCTGTATCCCAGTAGTGGTTTTTTTGGGGGGTGGGTGGGTGGAGGGGTGTAAGGCAGGGGAGCTGAAATACACACCCTCCTGATGTCTTGATTTTAACGATTGAAATGGACATTATTTCTTCTCAAAAAAAAAGAAGAAATGGACATTATTGTAATTCTATATATACCTTGGAAAATCTATTCTGCCCATACATTATTCACAAGACAAAAGTTTACCCGAGAAATTGTATTTTTATGTCACCGTACACTTCAATATTTCATCTCAGGTCGGGCAGACCTGACATTTTTTTAAGTCCCGCGTTAAAATTTCAACGGGTGCGTTCATTTTTAAACGCACTCGTTTTGAATTTCAAAAGGCAAAATTTGAATAGCAACGTTGGAATTTGAACGCAGTTAAACATATTTATCCATGTAATAAAAACTAATTTAGCCCTGACATTCCACTCGTTCAAATTTAAACGGATTCGTTCAAATTTAAACGGATCCGTTCAAATTCCAACATTGCTATTCAAATTTTGCATTTTGAAATTTATCTTATATTAATCTTTACATAAAGTCTACAAATTTCATCTTATATTAATCTTTACTTCCCGATCCCTAAATATAAATCATTCTAGAATTTTTTGATTGTTTTTTATTGTAAATTTATATTACAATATCAAAACAATATTTAATTATTAGCATTTTCCTCTTCATACCTTTAATTTAGATTAATCGAACTATTTCACTTTAACCGTTGTGTGTGTATATATATATATATATATATATATATATATATATATATATATATATATATATATATATATATATATATATATATATATATAATAATCAAAGGATATATTAATCATCATAATCTAAAATTCATGACATTAATATTTTTTTATAAGTTGAATAAAAACTTTAGAATCAATTATATAGACAAAGAAAGTTTTGAATATTTACGTTTAAACTAGTCGTGACAAATGCATCTAAGAGAACTTGAAGTGTAAATCATATAAAAGCTCTATTTTAGTGATTTTAATAATAAAAATAATATTGTAATAGATATTCTGTATTATACCGTAAAATAGAGATTTTGTAAAATTTATTTTACATCTACCGCATTTTTATATATTCTGTAAATATTTTTTTATATCTACCGGATTATGTAAAATAAAGAATCTAATGCATTTCATTTTAGGAGAAGCAAGGAGGTCAACCTCTTTCAAATATACAACAGGGATTCTGGCAATGCAATGAAGTTGCTCATCAAAGTGTATGCTGAATGCGAGGATCCCAAAACTATCTTTTTTTGAGTTTACAGTGCACAAAACATCCGGAAAGAAATTGACTACTAAGACTCAAACAGCCGGTGCGCATAGAGATTATGTGATGTGAGTGCTCTAATGACTCCACGGTCATCGATATAGGTAGATGACTTTAATTTGGGCGTATGGATCTAAAATTGACTTGGTTACAGGCTTAAATACAGCAAATTAACGATGAGACCTGTATCTGGATCTCTGTTGATTGGGTAAAAGATTGAAGATTCCTTGCCGGTCTGGATTGGGTAAAAGATTGAAGATTCCTTGCCGGTCTGGATCTAATTAGGTTACAGACAATTATGCAGAAATCTATAAATAAAAGCTCGAGACAATGACTTTATAATTAGTTTTAGTTTTATTTTATGTAATTACTCTTTCCGTCCCGCAATATAAGTCCTTTTAACTTTTTTTTTGTGTCCCAAAATATAAGTATTTCTCATATTTCAATACAAGATTAATGCATTTCACTTTCACACTAAACAATGTAATATTATAAGTCACTCCCAAAAAACAATATAATATTTTGCCTTGAAATATTAAAAAAATAACCCATTTATGATTTTGATTAATCTGTGTGAAAAGTCTAAAAAGACTTATAATACATGACCGGATGGAGTATTTTTTTGAGGTCATTAATTACATGTACTTCCTCCATATACATATTCAAACTTGTACAGCAACTATTTTGATATTTAAATTATTTTTTGTGAACAAAAATAAAGCCAGCTCCTATATATATATGGTTAATCTATGGTTATTCTTTCTTGAAAAAACAAGTAAAGCCAGCTCCTATATAGATTCTGTATGTGCTTTATCTCCATATGTCAAATTTTGAAAGGGATTGCAAATTAATTAGATCCTCCAATATGGGCACAAGTGCCATAGAGTGCCAACTAGCTAGCCTAGCCAAGCCATGTAACATGCATATAATTTAGTACTATAAATTGATCCCCTAATTAGCAAAGTAAAATGCACACCACAACTAATTAATTGAGATTCATAGTGAAAAAGTTTTGAAGATTAAAGCAAAAGTTTAGAGAAGAAAATGGCTCAGATTTTTCAGTTGGTTTGCATGTTTCTGCTCATCCTATCTGGTGTGTCTCTCTCTCTACTTCTTTTTTACTTTTCATTACAAAGCTATATCTATACATATACAAGTATGTCTCTGCTTATCCTGTAAATTTGGTTGCTAATTCGTGGCGTACGTACGTGTGTGTGTGTTTCTATCTTGTAATTAGTATAACATACGAGGTCCAAAGCCTTGTGTGTGTGTTTTTAATTATCTTGTAATTAGTATAACATAATGATCGAGAACCAATATACTTGTTGTGAAGGCGGAGCCAGAAATTTTTTTGTTCGGGCCGGTGGGTTACATTTTTACATAGCATCGATTTTTGGGGTAATTTTTTTTATTGTACTTATCGAAAGCATACAAGCAGCACAAATCTTTACTTATGTGGGGGTAGTTTTGATTTTATGTTCTGTTCTGGATAAGCCATTTTGCATGAATTTAGAACAGATAGATTTTTTATTTTTTATTGAGAAATGGAGCAGATAGTTTTTTTTTATTTTTAGTGGACGAACAGATAGTTAAATATAACAAATTAACAAGCAAAGATTAAATTATAATTGTGATATAAAAAAATTAACAAGTAAAGATTAAATTAGAATTGTGATATATTTGGTGTCTATTGGTCCGTTCTATTTCATTAAACTCTTGCTTAATAAGAGAGTTATTTACTTAGAGTGCCGGAAGACATCGAATATTCAATAATTTCACATTATCAATATACTTATAAAACAACTTTATTTATCTGAATAAATTAATCTTACATCTAAAACAATTTTATTTATCTGAATAAATTAATCTTATATCTTTTTTCTTGTCTCGTATACAACGTGACGTGAGACATTTGAGGATGTGAATCACGTTATGAGTGGTCTCAGCGACACACTAGCTTAAACTACTTATTGAATTAGAGTAATTGTGAGCTATTTCAAAAAAAAAAAAAAAAAAGAGTAATTGTGAGAATAATATGATCCAAATTAACCTCACCTCTTTATGACCTTGGAGGCATCATTGAGTAATGCTACAAGCCGCCGGGGCGGATTTACAGAGGGGAAAGGGGGTTGGTGTCCTCCTCAATTCTTTTTTTTTTTTTTTTTGAATTTACTAAAATATCCTTCCTACTTGTTAATATGTTACATGTAACATGTCCTCGTCATTTTTATCAATAAAATTACTAAAATACTCATATGAATTATTAATGTTAAAATTAAAATAGGTAATGTCGCTTTAGATGGTAAATGTACAACAACTTTCTTATTTGTATCTACGAGACTTTTTGTAACACCTCTTCCCTGGCTACGAGCATAATCATTGTGTCACAAATGGTGAATTATCCTAATTTTTTTACCTTTGATCATGATGATCCTACATTATTATCAATAAATCCTAATCAAAGGTATAAAATTGGTTTGTATAACCCGTTGTAACGCAAGTTTGTCATTAGATGCACTTGAATGTCTCCAACAAAAGTTATAAGGCGGGTTTTTATATATTGGTATCCCGTAAATACTTCCAGCACATGCATGATCATTTATATATATACAAGTTTTTATATATGAATGTGGTGGGGGGCAGGGAGTAATTTTTTTGGGTGCCAATAAATTAATTAAGCCCACAATTTATTCTCATTGCCTTTGATTAAGCTTGAAATGTTATATATTATAATAAACAAATAAAAGCTTTTTCATGATGTATATATATATATATATATAGTTGGACAAGGAAAAAGCTGCTGGGGAAGAGAGATGAAGTACAACCACAACTCCCCAATATCAACCACAACCACCATGATGATGAAACTTGTAAAACGACCTGCTTGTTCTTTCTATCCTTGTTTTTATGAGGAAGAAGGCTACGGGGCCTGCCCGACTGATTGCGTTTGTAGGGCACCTGATGAACCTGCTGCTGAATATGATGTTGATGATGATGAATACGATATTGATGATGATGATGATGTTAAGATTAAATATGATGATGAACATTATAAGGAAAATTCAGAATTGCTCAAGAAGGCAACACGTTGCAAAAGAATTGTGAAGCCGGCAGCAAGGGAAGAGTGAGTGATCGACTACAGTACACACATCAGCGGAGTTTTTTTAAAATAGGACTACTCTGCGCATTACATGTATATGTATATGCAGCATGATATATATATATATATATATATATATATATATATATATATATATATATATATATATATCAGTGACACTGATTCGGATCCTCCATCAAATGAAGACGACTCTCCATATTCAACAATTCCCACAAAGTAGTACTCTCTATATATGTCACTCACCACCATCTCTCTAATATGAATTTTAATGTTATGCTTCTACCTACCTAATCGGTGGTTTTTTTTTTAATATTTACAAATGCAAGCGCATTATCTTTATAAGTTATACTGTATTGGGAACTCTATATTAATTATTAGGCAGTGTCTTTTGTAATGTTGTATCTTTTATTTTTGAATTTAACTCCTCCTAAACATGACCTATAATTTTATCTTTTGTGAAGTAGTAGCTAGTAGTATTATATAAACAACAATATCATCTACTTTTTCCATTATGCAATATCAATAAATTCAGTTTTTATGTTTTTAATTATGTCGTTCTGAGTTTGGGGCGTGGCTTCGATTACCGCGGAGGTTGTGACTCGAACCATGCTTCTGTGTGCCCTTAATTAATCTGTCTCCAATTCACTGCATGCATGCATGCATCATGTCAACTTTGCAATTTTACGTCAAGTTCAACTTGTCACCCTTACCCCCTCAATTAGTCTACCCCGGCCCCCCGGCCCCAATTGGATATCTACCTCTGTCACAATCTTGTTGCACATGAGCAGTTGTCTCTCCGCTTGCCCGGCCTAGATTCATCGTTAGATTTGAGATGAATTTCAATATCCATTAATTGTACATGATAAGTAAATAATTTTCCATGATGGTCGGTATTAGAATTGTAATAGTGCATTTTCATTGATTTCAACTGTGTACAATAGACTGTTTATATAGGAGTACAATAGGGGTAAATATGGAACATAAAACAATAATAATAAAACCCTAGTCTAGGCGGCTACTTGTTGGCCAAGGCTTAGAGACTCGTCAATACGCCCCCGCAATCCCATGGGAATGGAATGGACATGGAGATTGTGCTTGAGATCGGTGAAACGAACATGGCCAAGCGGCTTAGTAAGGACGTCAGCTAGCTGATCTTTGGAAGAGATGAAAGCAACATTGAGCTTGTGAGCCGTAACAAGTTCGCGAACATGGTGAAAGTCAATCTCGATATGCTTAGTGCGAGCGTGGAAGACCGGATTGGCAGTAAGATAAGTCGCGCCAATGTTGTCACACCATAATGTAGGAGCTTTAGGTTGTGAAACCCGCATCTCAGATAAAAGGGCCGAGATCCATTGCAACTCGGCGGCAGCATGAGATAGAGCCTTATACTCGGCCTCCGTACTACTCTTAGCAACGGTGAGTTGTTGCTTGGAGTGCCAACTAATTAAATTATTACCCAAGAAAATGCAGAACGCACCAATAGAACGGCGGTCATCAGGATCAGAGGCACAATCAGCATCAGAGAAGGCCTGATGGAGCATGGAAGTGGCAGGCCGAATGAGAAGGCCGTCATGGATAGAGTGCTTCAAGTACGTACCGGAGAATACGCTTGACAGCAACCCAATGAGTGGTACAAGGAGCGTGCATGAACTTACATACTTTATGAACAGCGAACGCAATGTCCGGTCGTGTGAAACTAAGGTACCGGAGACCACCAACAATGCTGCGATAAAGAGTAGCATCCTCGAAGGGCTGACCATCAGTAGCACTAAGCCGAAGATTAGACGCCATAGGTGTGATACACGGCTTAGTTGTTTGCATGTTGGCACGGCAGAGCAGAGAGTGAATATATTTGCGTTGGCTAAGCAGAAGACCCTCTGGAGTACGAATAGCTTCAACACCCAAAAAATAAGAGAGCGGGCCCAGGTCATTGACTGGAAAATGAGAGGACAAATGTGAGATAGTAGCGGTGACGAGAGACTCCGAAGTACCTGTAATCAAGACATCATCAACATAAATTAAGACAAAAACATAGTCAGATCCACGAGTATATATATAGAGCGACGTGTCGACTTTGGAAGGGAAGAAGCCAAAAGCTCGCAGAACATCCGTGAACCGCGAGAACCAAGCCCTAGGAGCTTGGCGAAGACCATAGAGACTGCGTTTTAATTTGCACACATGAGAGGGAAAATCAGGGTGCCGAAAACCCTGAGGTTGCTGCATATAGACATCCTCGGAAAGAAAACCATGTAAAAACGCATTCTGAACATCAATCTGTCGAATAACCCAATTGTGTGAGATAGCAAGAGAAAGTAATATACGGATAGTAACCGGTTTAACGACCGGACTAAAAGTCTCAGAATAATCGACCCCAGCTTCCTGATGAAAACCCTTTGCAACAAGACGCGCCTTATAGCGCTCAATATGACCATCAGCATGACGCTTGATACGAAAAACCCATTTATTTCCAAGAACATTCATCCGAGGAGAAAACGGAACAAGGTCCCACGTGTCGTTCTGGACCAAAGCATTGAACTCATCTCGCATGGCATCTCTCCAATCACGGGATTTAAGGGCATCGGTAAAAGTAGTCGGTTCAGTGGGCTGAAGGGAAGTGGTGAAGGCTTTGGGAAGCGGGTAGCGCACATAGTCGGTAGGAAGCTGCTTAGGTTTGAGAGAATTTGTTTTGGACCAGGTAACCATCTGATGCGGAGGTGGGGAGGGTGGACGAGGAGAAGTGGATATGGATTCAGAGGCGGACGACGATGGTGTAGACGAGGTCGGCGAGTCAGGTTCATAAGGTGGACTTGTAGTCGCAGGAGAAGAGGCTTGTGGAGCCGGTGGAGGTAAAGTAGGAGTAGGGAGAGTGATAGCAGACGGCAGGGAGACGATAGAGTCAGGATCCAAGATAGGGGTGGATGAGGAAGCAGTGTACAGAAAGGAAGTTTCATCGAAGACGACATGCCGGGAAACATATATACGACCAGTGCTAAGGTCAAGGCATTTATATCCGTGGTGAGTAGGGCTATAACCAAGGAAAATACACGTCTTAGAGCGGAAATCGGTTTTATGGTTATTATAGGGGCGGAGGTGGGGCCAACAAGCACAACCAAAAATGCGGAGAAAGCCATAATCAGGGGGACGATGATGGACCATTTCATAAAGGGAGATGTGATTAAGGACACGAGTTGGCAGGCGATTAATAAGATAAGTGGCAGTGAGGAAAGCGTCTTCCCAGTAAGGAAGGGGAAGATGAGAGTGGGCAAGAAGCGAAAGACCGATTTCGACAATGTGACGATGTTGCTGCTCAATGGCACCATTCTGCTCAGAGGTATGAGGACAAGAACGACGATGTTCAATTCCAAGGGATGTAAAAAGGGTCGTGAGACGACGATATTCGCCACCCCAATCAGTTTGAATAGCTTTGATTTTAGTGTGGAACTGACGTTCTACGAGGGCACTAAATTGATGAAAAATAGATTCAACATCAGATTTTAACCGAATAGGATAGAGCCATAAATATTTTGTATAATCATCTAAAAATCTCACATAATATTTATTACCATAAATTGAGTCATCGGCACATGGGCCCCATACATCAGAATATATCAAATCTAAAGGACTCGAAGAAGTAAACGACGACATAGGTAAAGGCTGACGATGGCTCTTGGCCATTTGACATGCAACACAAATAGATGTAGGGGCAGTGGAAGGTGCCGAAATATTATTCTGACGCAAACACTGACGCAAAACAGGATAAGAACAATGTCCTAGACGTTGATGCCATTGAGCGACGTTGGAGCGACTGGAGAGAAGAGCTTGAGCGGGGAAGTGATTGAAAGATTTGGAGAAGTGATAGAGGCCATCCTTAAGAAAGCCCCGATGGTGGATGCGGCCCGAGTAGTCCTTCACAAGAAAATAATCATGGTGAAATTCAAAGTAGACAGAGTTATCTTTAGCAAATTGGGATACAGAAAGGAGATTAGTAAAGAGGGAGGGGGCAACTAAGACATTATTAAGAACATAAGAATGGGAAGGGGTGGAAAGAAGGGAAGAACCATAATGGGTGATATTCAAACATGTACCATCACCAACGTGCAATTTTTCAGGGCCATCATAAGCGTCAGTAGAGAGATTTAGGTTGCGGGAATTGTTGGTGGTGTGGTGGGTAGCACCAGTGTCAGGGATCCAGTCCGACGTGTATGGCTGAGCTTGGGGCATTATAGCATAGGCCTGCGGTGAGTTTTGGCGGGGTGGGCGAGGCTGTGGATTTCTAGGAGCAAAGGTTTGATCAAAACGATACCAGCATTCACGAACCGTATGACCATAACGTTCACATAACTGACATTGAGGAGCACCCGGAGGGGGTGGTCCACGGCTGCGGCCTCTGCCTTGACCACGCCCCCGTCCTCGATTACCATAAGAGCCTGCTGTTTCTTGAGGATAGCCGGACTGATTTTGCTGGTTGTGGGATTGCCCACGGCTTCGAGGGTTTCTGGATGAGTTTGCGGCAAGAAGGGCAGCCGGAGAAGAAGCATTGGCGGCCGACGGCAGATGAACATTAACAGCGCTTTGATCATGGTGATTAAGGCGAGCTTCAGTAGCAAGTAATAGCGAGTAAAGTTCATCAGGAGATACCTCAGTTCGAACAGAGAGAATGGTAACAAGAGAGTTATATTCCGACGGTAATCCAGCTAGAACATATGCAATTAAATCGTCATCATTGATGGGATGGCCGGCCAAGCTGAGATCATCCGCAATTCGTTTAATCGTCATAAAATAATCAGAAGCAGTGAGGTTACCTTTACGAGTAGACGCAAGTTTGGTACGTAGATGCACAAGTTGTGCTCTAGATTGGGACGCAAAGTTTGTTTGCAGGGCTTTCCAAATTTCTGCCGAAGTAGTAGCATTGTAGACCTGAGAAAGAACGTCATCGGATAAAGAAGATGTGATGGTCCGAGAATAAGGTCGTCTTGTTTCGACCAATGATCGTATTCTGGATTTGGAGAAGTAACCCCGTCGGAAATAATGGAGGAAGCCGGCTGTTTGATTGATCCGTCAACATACCCGAGTACACCTTGTCCACGAAGATAGGGAAGAATATGTGCCCGCCATAGAGGATAATTTTGGCGGGATAATTTCGTAATATGGATAGTAGAAGAGGGTGTGAAGGAGGGATATTTTGAGACTAGAGGAAGAAGAAGGGGACGACGTCCCTGAAGTTGGGGTAGAGGTGGTATCGCCGGACATAACTTCCGGTGGAAGAAGGTTTCTGCCGCTGTTTTTTTTTTTTTTTTTTTGGCTTTAGGGTTTAGGCGTGATTGGAGAGGGAGACATGTGAGATGAGAGCGAGAGGCTCTGATACCATATTAGAATTGTAAAAGTGTATTCTCATTAATTTCAACTGTGTACACTAGACTATTTATATAGAAGTACAATAGGGGTAAATATGGAACATAAAACAATAATAATAAAACTCTAGTCTAGGCGGCTACTTGTTGGCCAAGGCTTAGAGACTCGTCAATAGTCGGCCATAACGAATACGAAATATGCGTAACATATTGAGGAAGTTTACCTCCAAACGATCTACATATCACACAGATTGCTAGTTCGAAAGAATCTCATGTTGATAACGTATTGTAAAAGTACACAGTGTGGGCTGGCGTTTCAATGATACTCTCTCCGTTTTTTTTTATCCGTCACATTTCACAATTTGCTCTTTTCTTACTTATCTGTCATTTTACATTTTAATTCATCATTTATTATTTTTGCCCTCCTTTACCAATAAAGTATTTACATCTCCAAAAAAAAAAAAAAAAACATTTACAATACTAAAAACTCTTTTACCAACAAAGTATTCACATCTCCAATAAAAAAAATACATTTCAAATACTATATTTTAGATATATTAATTACATTTTTAATTTATGTGATTTTTCTCTCTGCGACATATAAATAAAAACGGAGGGAATAGTATTTTAAAAGCAGCACAAATAACGATATTATAGTTATTCTTGCTTAAGCCTTGCATGTGTGTGCTTGGCCTGCCTTGTAGCTGTGTGCTTGCTTGTTTGATCACGTCTCTCTGTCAAGTGTCTGCTTCATCGTCATTTGTTTAGTCATGTGTTTCATCAAAAGTTATTTTGTTCTTCGTTTTATTACAAGTTGTTTTCCGGTGTTTTGTTTTTAGATTAAATTCAAAAACTAGCTGCAACCTAACAATCTAAGAAAATATGAAATACATATTTCTTCTAATTAATGGACATTTGTACATATATAATTACAGTATAATCGATAAATAAATACCCTTCGAATCAGAAAAGAATATATTCGTTTGACGAGATTATTCATTTATCAAATATTCTTTTAAACCACTTTATCCATGTAAAGTTCCATATCGGTAAAATAAAGTCATGCTCACCCCATACAAGTGTGAGACATAAAAGTCTTGTCAACTCGGGTTAGTCCTTTTATACCAAGCGAGGACGACGGTCTAAGCAGTTGACCGGGCCATTTATGACTCATTTAGCGCTGTCAGACCTGGGGTCTGGGGGCATTACAGAATCGTATTTAGAGTCGACTATCATACGGAACTAAGTGTCACACCGTGAGAGGCGGTGGGGTCACCTCTAGAATCCTATGGTAGGGACGAACTGGGACAAGTCTTGGCCGTCCTGGCGAGGACGCCGGTCCCTTATAAGAAAGTGAGAATGTAAAGTTCACATCGGTAAAGTAAAGTCATGTTCACCCCCCATATAAGTGTGAGACATAAAGGTCTTGTCAACTCGGATTAGCCATTTTAGGACGGCAATCTAAGCAGTTGGCCGGACCATTTATGACCCATTTAGCGTTGCCAGACCCGGAATCTGGAAGCGTTACAATCCAAATCGGAACTAGAGAAAATTATTCGTTTAACAAGATTATTCATTTATGAAATATTTTTTTTATCGAGATTTAAGTGTAGTGCATAAATAATGTATGTTTATAAAAATATAAAAGACCGTTCAATTTACAGAAATGGAAAATCAGGTTGTGTCGGGCGCAAACGCGTACGCAAATCAAAAGTCGTACGCTTTTCGACATGGAAAATCATGTAAACGTAAGGATCCTTACGTTCAAACGTAAGGAAATTCAAATGTCATCTGATACAAAAAAAAAACACTCAACATACATTCCTTACGTTTAAACGTAGAGAATCCTTACGTTTAAACGTAAAGAAATTCTTGTCCATTAAATTTTTTTTTTTGATATTTTATTGACATTTTGTTATTTAACATTTGTAAGTAAAATCTTGCAAGATAATTTTTTTTTTTGCTATAAAAAATCCTGTAATTTAAAAAATAAAATAAAATTATGAACATTCAACATATTATAATGATTATTATTTAATTTTATCTTATGCATGTCTTCTTCTCCGGCCATTCAAATCATCTTTGAAATCTAAATTTTTATAGTACATTAATTTGATAAGGGAAATTTTTATAGTATAAAATTGCTCTAAATTTTTATAGTACATTTTATCTAACAACGTAGTGAAATTCGTATCCACATTTTATACATGTCAATATCCAAATTCTAATTTTTATTTCCTGGGCAAATTTTTTAACTTAACAAATCAAGTTTGGACCTTTTTTTTGTTCGTTTATTAAACGAACGAACACAATCAATCTCGTAATCTAAACAAACACAAATTTGAAGTATTTTTTTTTTCCTTAAAAGGAATAATATTTAGAGAAATGATGTATTAAGTACAACAATCTAAGTATGTTTGTTTCTCAAAAAAAAAAAGTATGTTTATTTGAATTTTTTTTAGAGTTAAAAGATTTATTTGAATTTTATGCATCTAATACTACTATCAATTTAGAGAGTCGTATGCCTATAATTTTCTAATTTCAGTCATTAACATGTCACTTATTTAATTAAATAGTTTTCCTAATAAATACAAGAGACTCTTGGTTTTCCTTATATTTGATTTTGCTTGCAGGTGTTAAATAACAAAATGTCAATAAATTTTCAAAAAAATAAAAATAAAATTTTGAATGGACAAGAATTTCCCTACGTTTAAACGTAAGGATCCTTACGTTTAATCGTAAGAATTCTCTACGTTTAAACGTAAAGAATGTATGTTGAGTGCTTTTTGTATCAAAAGTCATTTGAATTTCTTTAAAACACCTAATTTTTCATGTCAAAAAAGACATTACAAGTGTCATGCCTGACACACAACCTAATTTTTCAATTTCTGTTGAATTTACTCCATCAATCCACGATGTTTTAAAGACGGAGAGTCCGGATTGACTTTATGTATAGTAGAGGAAATAGATAGGATATGTATGTAAGAAACTTTGATTTTATTCTCTTTCAATAAAAGGATGAAAATTCTCTAAATACTTTGAGAAAATTTTCACAAAAGCTTTGAAGGAAACAAGTTCCCTTCAGAAATTTCTCAGTTTCAAAGTTGTCGGTCTCGCAGCAGCTGCTGCTATAACAAAGAATCTCATGTAAGATCCTCTTTTTTTTTCATTTGGGCATGCCTGATTTTAATTTTTTATTTCTTTTCTTGTAAGATCCGTTGATCCAAGCTTATGAGGATTAACTATTCAATTGG
Organism: Gentiana straminea; assembly: GCA_036785695.1. Classification (NCBI taxonomy): domain Eukaryota; kingdom Viridiplantae; phylum Streptophyta; class Magnoliopsida; order Gentianales; family Gentianaceae; genus Gentiana; species Gentiana straminea. The sequence continues at coordinate 27,141,218 of JAVUPR010000061.1, forward strand.
TAGTAATAGTCCAAAGTCCTTCCAGGCATATCCTAGGGGTAGTGGTGAATTTGACATAGAATCTGGAACCATAAAAAAACCCAGAAAGCCCAAAAATTCTCTCCATTTCCACCCCATCAGAATGATCAAGTCCCTTGGAAATAGAATCCAATACTTTTACAAGCTTCACCCCGTAGTGCTTTTCTTTACTTCGTTGTTTATTGGTGTAACGGTACTTGTTACACTATCATTGTATGAGAGCCAGTTTAGAATCAGGGGAAATTTTAGTAGATTTGATAATAAGGATGACTCAGAAACATTCCCATTTGGTAATTTAAAGAATCTTGTGATGGTGGCTGGGCATTCGGTTTACACGAGTAATAGTTGTGAGAAGGTTGATAAAGAGGGTGCTTGGTTTTTGGAGTCTTATCAGAAGCATCCAGGTCAAGCTGCTACTTTTGTGGCTCATATACAGAAGGGTGTAGAGATTACGGCTGAAGATGATAAGGCATTGCTACTGTTCAGTGGAGGTGAGACGCGGAAAGATGCTGGTCCTAGGAGTGAGTCACAGAGCTATTGGATGGTAGCCGAGTCCAAAGATTGGTTCAGTGAGTACATGAATCCTACTTGATTGAGGTTGTGTTTTTTTGTTTTCTTCTTCGTGATCTTTTTGAGCTTTCATTTGCTAAGAAGAGTGTTGCCTTTTGATACACACAGAACGAATAAAGTGTAATTATCAACTCACCTTGAAATGTAGCTTTTGAATACATGCTTATTTGTAATGAGTGTCTTGTCATTGTCGCTTACATTGCTAGGTGATGAAGAAAGGGATACATATTCATTAGGAATCGTAGATCTACATAGTGTTACATTTATATGATATTTTTGAGTTGGAAATTTGTAGCATAATGTTAATTAGTGTGCATACAGACATCTCTGTTACTATCTATCAGATGAACTGATATAATTACAATGGCTTAAGTAATTTCTTCCATGTTTACAGCATCCCATTGGCAATGCACTTTCTTTTGTTTTTGCTTTTCTGGTAAAAACAAGTTTTCTGATCAAATGAGGAACTCGTCCCTTTCAAAGCCTTTTCTTTTTTTGTAGGAAAGAGAGCGGGGGGGGGGGGGGGGGGGGGGGGGGGGGGTCGGGGGGGATGCCCTCCACCGTCTCTGTTTGTTGCTGTTATAGTTCTTTAAATGCCATTCCTCCTTTTTCTGAATGGCGCGTGTGTGTGAGAACGCATGTGCTACCTTATTGCCTTCACTGTAGGGGTTTCAATTTAACTTCCCAAAAGAGTTCCAAGAAGCTTTGGCAAACGCTGACCCGAGGCGCTGTTTTGTGTAGAGGACTTATATCTTATTGGTCTGCTTGGAGTGTTGACAGCGAGTCCCATTTGCCATCCCATCTCCAAACCCTTTATAAAGGTGCTTCCAGTTTGAGAAGGAAGATATAGCTACATCCTGTCCATTCCCTTTATCCACCAGCCTCCTACATCGCAGAAAACTACCTTCATTACTGTTGTGTTGCCTACATCTTTTATCAGTTTTGAGTTATATACAACCGGGGTAGTAACCAGCCTACATTTGGTGGCTCTTTTGTGCTGTGCTTGTTGCCCTTATAAAACATTTTTGTTGTCCATTTCATCTATTTTTTCCCATGGTCAGGTATATGTGCTTTATACTCAACGCGCCCGTGTATTTCATCTTTCTAGTGCTTATCCTGCAGCAAACATATGAGTCCTTGAACGGTTCAAATAATTAGTCTTTTTGCTTTTGGCTGGTCGACTGCAAGGACCTCAGGTTGTCAGGACACTGTTCTGTTGTAGTCTGACTTACTCATCCTTTAGTTGTCATACACATTCAAATGTGCTTTACATGTTGCAATCTTTCCATGAAGATATGGGCATCATTTCAAACTTGTCTAGCATCATGTTTGGTGTGTGTCATTGGTCAAATCGTAGTTCATACATGTCAAGTTTGATTGTCACATTGGATGCCTAACAAGCCTAGAGAACCTTTGTCAAATTAAGGAGATGTCCAAAGATTATTTCAGTCAAAATACCTTTTCTTCCTTCTGTTTTGCAATCTATGCCTGTTTCCTGTCGTATCATCAGAAAAGTGTTGCACTTTTTTTTAATGCAGATGCACCTTTGTTATAGATTAAACCAACAGACTATCCTTGGCTTCTTTCATCTGATCTAGAAACTGAGCCTGCTCTCTGCCCATAGTGCCGGCATCATGTGGAAAGATTTTGTTAGGATTCTCGTGCGTTGGTTAGACTTTACAACTTAATGGATATTGTTATTAAATGCACATGCTAATCAGTAAAGAGCTTATTCCTTTAAATAGGTAAAGAAATAAAACCAGATTATTTCCAAAGTAAAGAAAGACTGTATCTTGAATACTACTCTTATCTATCTGTGATTGCTCATCCTTTATCATTAGGCTGAATTTATCTACTAAACATTAATGCAAATAGGACTCTTGGAAAAGGAAATTCTGTTGTCTTATGGGCAAGTAAGGCAAGTTGTGTCGCGTTATGAATGACACTTATGCCCTTGTAATTTAATGATGAATGATGATGTATAAACTGTGATTTTCCAGTTTAACGGTATTGGATGAACAATTAACCTCAATTCTTATGGTCTTTAAATATCAGTGCTTCGACCTATAATAGTCAACGTTTCTGTGTTCATTTGCATAGTTATGGTGTCAAAATTCTTTGAACTTCATGTGCTTAGTATTACACACATACATTATACATTTAGCAGTACATAAACTTGCTAATTCTGGTTTACTTATGGTTTGTTCCCTATTTTGCTTATTTGCAAAGACATGCGTGAAGCCGTGAGATGGAGGGCTCTTACAGAAGAACATGCTAGGGACAGCTTTGAGAATCTTCTCTTTAGCGTGTGCCGGTTCCGAGAACTCACAGGCACTTATCCATATAACATAACTGTAAGACAACAGACTCTCCCTTCAGCCACATTATTATTATTTCACTGCTGAAATTTGTCACACTTAAAACATCAGAGACACTATCAGTTGAAGGGTCATTCATTCCTAACATTTGTGTTTGATTATGTGTTTCAATGGAAAACCAGGTTGTTGGATATGACTTTAAGGAAGAAAGATTTGTTCATTTGCATCGGTCTGCGATTAGATTTCCTGAAACAAGGTTCTTTTACTCTGGCACACCATCATCTCTAACCTCAAGAGAAGCTGCTTTGAAAGGTGAACAACTTGTTAGAACGCAATTTCACGACGATCCTTATGGCTGCATGGGATCACTTCGTCGTAAGAAGCTTGGCCGTGATCCTTTTCATCGGTCAATACCTTATCCTAAAGGGTGTCCTGAGATCGAAGGTTTGTTCAGATACTGTGGGGGAACTGCATATCCTGGCTCCTTACCCTGGCTTTCATTCTGACCTTCTTTTGTCCTCGTAATTGGGTTGCGAGCCAACTTTTACATAGACAGATGTGCACAACTCTACTTGTAATTTGCACTCTTCGTATTCTTATCGGGAAATCCTTACCTGGGGAGTCTTCGTGTGCACCGCTCGTTGGATGTGCGATATGCGACAAATTATTTGTCTTCTTGCGCACATGTCACACATCCAACGGAACGGTGCATGCGATGAGAGTGCGGGTAAGAATTTCCCTCACTTTATCAGCCAAGGGCCAGCCTTGTTTGTAAGCACCTTTTGAGATATATGATTGATTATTGATGCATCAAGAAAATGTCTAAGTTGTCACACAACATATAGTGCATCAAGAAAATGTCTGAAGTTATTATGTATTATCTCCATTTACACTGAAATGACCACACATTTTGAATTCGCTTTAAAAATAAAAGGCTCATATCATGCCGCATGGGTGCAACTCAGCATATGGCGGGTGCCCAATAACTTCCAAAAACAGGATGGACTTAGCACCCCAAACCAACCCCTAGGTCCGTCCATGTTCTCGACGAATCCAACTTTAACAATACACCAGTAACAGAACATTTGAAGTGATCACGGCTTTATAACTAATACAACTGCACCAAATCTTCTATTTACTCTAGTATATGATATAAATTTACAGATTCCATATTTTTTTTGTTGTAGAGATTGTAACTTTTTTATTCTTTTATTCTATTTTTTTCCTATGATACATTTGACCTTATAAAGAGATTATATAAACTGAAAAAACATCGTTTTTAGTTGTAAAATAAAAAATCGGATAGGAATATGTGAAATAAATGCTCCTAAGATTGGTTTCTCAAATTATCATCATACATTAGTATATTCCAAATAATGACAATGCGTGTATTTGGAAGTAATGATTTATTGTGTATGCACATCATTTGTCATGATTTAAGCATCATTGATCATAATATCGGATCATCATAATTGAGATTGTAAAAACATTTTGTGTGATTCGTTGCGGTAATTAAAATCAATATGTTAGATAGTGGTTATTGACACATATCACACGGTAAATACTTTTAGGATAACTCTATTTATATGGAGTTACCTTATGTTTCAATCTGAATCACACATTTTTTATAACTCCTCATCCCCACAAATAGACTAATTAATTAAGTAAGAATTTTCCATATCGCACGGTTAGGACAATAAATATGGGAAGAAGACTAATTTGTTGGCACTCGTTCCAAAATTAAGAATAATGATATGTGTACTACACTCTTGTGTAGTGCACAAACCACTACACAAGTAATAGTCATGGATTAAAGTGATTAATTATTTTTTGTGAAAAATTAATTGAAAGTGTAAGCTACTGTAAAATTAAAGACAAAACATAGATTTTTAAACGGAAGAATATTCTCTGCCTCAGCTATGATTCTCAAAAAAATTGAAGTAACGTACTATACTAATTTAATGTTTCTGTTTTTTCTTTCAAGAAAAAAATAAAAAAAATTAGTGATTCTGTTTTGATTTCTGATGGTACACAACGAAAACACCCTCAACTTTAATCCGTTACATTTCTTTCCGTCTAAACCACGGATTTTTGACTCTTTATTTCTTTAAAAAAATGAGGCCAAATACACGACATTCTCATGTCAACCAGTGATTAATGAAATCTTTATAGAATAATCATGATTTAAATTTATGGATATTCTGTTAATTCATCATTTGATATCCCAAATGTTATTAGTATCCAAAAAAAAAAAAAAAAATCATTAAGTGTAGTCCATAATATGTGTGAACACAATCTTGGAAGTTTGCCCAAAATCAACATACCTTTCTCTCTTTTTTTTCGTATAGTTCACACCAAAGTATCATTGCTAGTATATCAGTTACAAACGGTCCATTATCATAACAAAATTGTTATAATAAAACAACATAACATATTATTACATTATTGACAGTGACGGACCGATAACAACCAATAAGTCAAAGATCATAATTAATACCACAAAAATTATATTTTGTAGTTTGTTATGACTATTTTGTTGTGAAACAAGCTCTGCTCCATCAGTTATATATACATCAAGAGCCAAAAGGCTATACTCCCATCAGTTAGTTATATTACTCACAGCCACAGCACAGGAGAGAAGCAAAAATGGGGATTTGCAGAAGAATATACATCCCATTTTTTGCTGCTTTCCTCTTTTTCTTTCCAGCTGTTCATTGTTGGGGTGTTGATGGCCATTTCACTGTTTGCAAGATTGCTGAGGTTCTTTTTTTTTTCTTTTTTTACCCCTCCTGTTCTGTTTTTTCTAATTCAAATCAGCAACAAACCGGAAAAAAAAATGTATTCGAAAATCATTATTATTATTGTTGTTGTTGTTGTTGTTGGTAATTACAGGGAAGATTAAGTGAAGCAGCTGCAAATGCAGTGAAGGATCTATTACCAGAAAATGATGATTTAGGGAGTTTATGTTCATGGGCTGACCATGTTAAATTTCATTATAGATGGTCTTCTCCTCTCCATTATATTGATACCCCTGATAATCTCTGCACCTACAATTACCTCCGTAAGTTCTTTTCCTTTTTTTTTTTTTTTTTTTTTTTTTTAATTTTTACTAGGAGGGAGGGCCTAAATGTTTAAATTTTAAAAATATGATTTTAACTTGCTTTTTAATGATTTACAGGTGATTGCAAAGATGCAGATGGCTAAAGGACAGATGTGTAGCAGGGGCAATAAACAATTACACTACCCAGCTCCTCAGCTATGGAAATAGCAATAAAGCTTCTCAATGTACACAATTCTTGATATTCCAATTTTTTTTTTTATTTTTTTTTTACAAAATATTATTATTATACAAAATTTTTTTTTCCACATTTATCATTTTTTTTTGATAATTTCATCATCAGATAATTTGACTGAAGCCTTGTTGTTCCTTTCACATTTTGTAGGAGATATCCATCAGGTACCATACAAAAATTACATATTTTTTTTTTTTTTATTTAAAAATTTTGTTTTGAAAATTAATATGTTTAATTATGTAAATGCAGCCCCTACACGTAGGATTTACTTCAGACAGGGGAGGTAATACTATTGATGTACATTGGTATACAAGAAAAACAGTTCTCCATCATGTCAGTTTCTAAATTAATCAGATTTTTTTTTATTTTGTTTCTTGCATTAATATAATTACGTTTATCTTATAATAAGTTTAATCATTCAGGTTTGGGATGATAACATCATTGAGACTGCAGAACAGAGGTTCTATGATTCTGATGTCAATGGTCTAATTGAAGCTTTACAAAAGAACATTACAGTAAGTTATATCGCTAATGTTACGGATTATACTTTTATTTCTATAAAAATAAAAATTAAAAAGTTATCTTTTCATACATGTCACTCATATAACGGTTTTAATACTGTAAAAACCGTAAATTACTGTCTTCTTCTTTCTTCAGGGCGCGTGGGCGGATCAAGTGAGCACATGGGAAGCTTGCAGCAATAGCAAGCAAGGCTGCCCTGACGTGTATGTATATATATAACGCTTTTGAATATACAGTATATATTATTATATTATATCGCACGTTATGAATGTACATGATTTATGATTATAATCAATATTTGTTGTGTTTCCTGCAGATATGCAAAAGAAGGTATTAAAGCAGCATGTGATTGGGCATATAAGGGAGTTAGCGAGGATTCTGTGCTAGAAGGTTTATTTTTAATGCTATTAATTTGCATTAGTAGTGGTGTTAAGAATAATCTATATATTTAATCATCATGGTTAGAGATGATTAACATGGATGTTTATGTATGTCTGCAGATGATTACTTTGAGAGCCGTTTACCAGTTGTCCATACGCGGCTAGCTCAAGGAGGAGTCCGCCTGGCTGCGATTCTGAATCGTATATTTGGATCAGATTAATGTGATTCATGCGCGTATATTAATTAATTGTAATAGCTCGATTAATTAATCTAAACATCTAAAATATCATTTTAAAAGTTTGCATCATCTTAGTATTGATGGTGAATATTGAATTCAATGATGCAAGTTTATTAGTCTATGTATTTCTATGAAGTAAACAAATCACATATTTGAAGTAAGACCAGAACAATAAAGAAAAGATATCAAATTTAAAATACCGAAACTGATGTGATGTGAGTGTACACTGTCTCAGTAAGACAATTGCTTTCGTATTGTATCCACGGTGTTATAAACACAGATAGAAATATGCAGTTTAAGAAAGAAACAAACACAGATAGCAATGCAAACGTAAAGAATGGCGGAATTGATAAACACATAAAACAATAAGAACACAGTGATTTAATGTGGTTTCCGGCGTTGTGCCGACTACTCCACGGACAGAAAATGAGATATTTTATTATGCACAGAATTACAAGGTTTCCACAAGTGTGTGGACAACACTCTTGAAAGACACACATTGCATTGATTACAACATTGGTATTTATTACACAAGTCCCAAACCCTAACCGCCAATGATCTTTGTCGGAACTACCATAAATACCCCGAGATGTGGACCCCGGCTCCATTGTTATCCACCGACGAAACTCACTCAAAAAGCGACTTCCCGGACTTGCAATCGGTTGCCCGGATGTAGAACTCGGCCTATACTCAAGCAAAAACGCGCGACGTAAACCGATCGGCGCGACTTCGAAGAAAATCGGTTGCACTTCATCAAACCGACTTTCACAAATCGAATATACTTAATCGAACCGACCATCAATCTCGCCCCGCCTTTCCCCCATTAGTTCCACCGAGATATTTCTCGTTTAGAGATCAAGTCACCAAAACTCGACAAATCTCCACCTTGACTTGAATTCTCATTCAACGTCACCGATTGCATAATCGACGTACTTGTACCGGATGCATTCGTCAAAGCCGGGATGTACGGTACCGGACTTCTCCTCGAATCCACTCAAGTTGATCTCGCCCTCAACCGAGTATCCGGATTTCAGTTTACAAGCTTTGAATATTCAGCAAGTCCAGACACAACTGAAACTTGCTCTGCTGAACTGGTTTAGTGAACATATCAGCAGGATTCTCCTTGGTGCTGATCTTCTTCACTACAACCCTCTTCTCATTTCTCAGAAAATGACACCTCACATCAATATGCTTGGTTCTCTCATGATGAACCTAATCCTTAGCTAGTCCCTTAAACTCAGCTTAAACTTGGTGCACTTAAACTGTCACAATAAATCTCAGCTTTATCCTGATGTAGCCCCAAATCACTGACTAGTCCCTTCAACCAGACACACTCCTTGGCTGCTTCAGTAAGAGCCATATACTCAGCTTCAGTAGTTGATAAAGCCATTGTTGCTTGAAGAGTTGCTTTCCAACTGACAATTGAATTCCCCAATGTGAAAACATAACCAGTCATTGATTTTCTACTGTCCACATCACCTGCATAATCAGCATCACAGTATCCTGTGATCAGTTTCTCAGTATCACCTCCATAAATAAGACCAACATCGTTGTACCTCCAAGGTACCCGAACATTCTTTTCACGAAACGCCTTTCCAGGTGTTCCTTTCTGCAAGGTTGAGCCATAAACCTGCTGACAACACTGACTGCCTGAGCCAGATCAGCCTAGTGCACACCATGGCATACATGGGATGGGATCCTCGGTCTAATATAGCTGTCCAACTTGTCTGTCCATCTGAAAACGACGCCGTTTTCATTAAAAAATTAATGCTCACTTTTCTTTTAATTCCTGATTTGCCCTTATTATTTCTTCTACACCCGCCGTCATCATTTATCTTCCTCATTATTCTCCCGGCCAGCCCTGACAACTCATCTTCATCTTCATCCTAAATTCGTCAAAAAAATTACATGTTCAACTCTATCCTTAATTGTTTTCTTAATAGAAAACATTATTGATTATAGAATTCAGAAGAATAGAATGAAGCTATCAAAGTATTTCTCCATAGTGTTTTAATTTAAAAGCCAAGACGCCAAGTCATTTTGAATATCACAAATTCCTTCCATTGATGTCTTCTTCTTTTTCTCTCTATCTTTAATTTGCTTCCATGGATGTTTTTTAGGGTAATCTTTAATTTGATGTCTTGTTAAAAACTTCTTCATGAACAAATATCTAGATATATCACACCCGGCTAACACTTAATTGGTTTGAAATATTAGAACATTAATCCATTAGAAAATACCAAATTATTTGATGTTAACTAATAACTAGCCAACACAAAATCTGGCGGTCGGTGAAATAACACAAAATCTGGGGGTCGGCGGATTTCACCGGGGACTTGGGTGAGGTAGTTGTGGGGGAGGGAAGGGAAGGGAAGGGAAGGGGACGTGATGACGGAGATTGAGGATTAAAGTTAATGGTTTGATAAGAGAAGTTTCCCTTTCTTTTTACCTGTTCGCCGGTTGCTTGAGACAACCACCGATGAACACCAGTGAAGAGAGAAAGACGTAAAAGACAAAAACTAAAAACGAATGTGTTTTTTATTTTTTTAATTAATACATCTGATGTGAATTTTATTAAAACGTGGACGTTTTAATTTGGACAGGTAAGTTAGACAGATTAAATGGACAGATGATCCGACCCCGGCATACATCAGGCTGCCAACTGCACTAGCGTAGGGAACTCTTGACATATACTCCTTCTCCTCTGCTGATTGTGAAGCAAAAACTGACAAATGAACATTTGATGCCATAGGAGTATCTATTGGCTTAGCAGCTGACATGCCAAACTTTGACAAAATCTTCTGTATATAGCCCTGCTGAGATAAGAATAGTTTTTCTGATTTCTATCTCTCCAGATCTCCATCCCCAAAATTTTCTTGGCTGCACCCAAATCTTTCATTTCAAACTCAGCACTGAGAAGGTCTTTCAGATACTGAACATCAGACTTCTTCTTTGCAGCTATCAGCATGTCATCCACATATAACACAAGATAGATGTAAGATCCATCTTCCAACTGATTGTTGTAGACACAACAATCATAAGGACTTCTATTGTAACCCAACTGGATCATTGATGACGGTCAAATTATACCCGTAAAAGTCATCAACATTGACCTTAAATCGAGATTGATAATGTATATTTCATATTAAATCACATGTTTATATTTATTATTTAATGTTAAGTGATTATTAATATGATATTTGGTATTTAGCTATTTTTATTATTAAAGACCGATTTATTGTGCGATAATTGTTGATTTTGTAGATCGTGATAAATCGGGAGGATAAATGTCATTCAATCAATGGATCTCAAGATAATAAGGAAGGAAATCGGAGCATTAATCAAGAGATAAATTAGAGAAATCAGATCAACACGAAAGCGTGCAGTGGGGAGCAAGATAGACGAGAAAAACGATTAAACGTGTGAAAAGTTAGGTTCGGTCGACCGAGCCTATAGCTTCGGTCGACCGAGTGTCACCTTTCGGTTGACCGAGTGTCAGCTTCGGGGCGGTTTCCGGCTTATATCGTGCTTATCTTCTAGAACCACCCTAAGTCGGCAAAAACCTCTATATAAGCAAGCAGCTACGAGAATTGTAATAGAAACCAACATATACCTTAGAATATCATTCAATAAAATCACTCTATTCATATCTTGATACAATGTAGAATAATTTGAGGGTTTCCAGCAATTTAGGGGCTGCAAATATGTAAGCCTTTATTTTCTGTTTCTTTCTTTTAAGTAATTAATCCCCCCCAATTATGTTTTATCGTTTGAGTTAATTGTTCATAGTTAGATGATGTAGATCTAGGCTATGACGTTAGGGAGGTGGCGATGCCTTGTCTATGAGGATCACATACCCTACGTCCTCTACCAGAGTCTATGTATGAATCTATGTTGTTTAATTACCGTGCATCTATGTTAGTTTATATGAATGCTTTACGAATTCGTTTAATCCGTTGTGTATGATGAAACGCCGAGAGATACGTTCGGGGATGTAATCGGGGGAAAAGACCATTCGGTCGACCGAGCCCGGCCTATTCGGTCGACCGAGCCCTGTTCATCCGTTAGATAGCCATGTCTTTATGGTTAGGTCAACTTAATAGAATTTATCATCTTGGTAGGTATGGCTACGGCTACGTTGCTCGTCCGTTTTAATTAGCGTATGATTAGAAAATACCAATATAGGACTCACAGGTCGGCTCACGAATGATCTTTCGGGACTTTCGGCGAGACCTAGATCTATTTTGTATTAGGGAATTGACGTCATCTAGTTGTACGTACGTCGTAGATTAGCATGAGACTATAACTCGGTAATTGTTAATGGGACGAAGACCGATGCGATCGTTTAGGAAGTACGCCTAACCATAGGAATGTTGCTGGACGAGGTGTACGATTAATATCGGCATCCTTAGTGTCGTAAGCGTGCAAGTTATATGAGATGGATACCCAAAAGGTGAAGTCACGTAATGTAGCACAGTGATCTAGCAACCTAACCGGTGCTAAGTCAAGTTTAAGGGGATGACTCCCGTAGCCAATCTAAGATAGATACAAACGGATTGATAGTTAATAAGTTTTGTTTATTATATAAATTATCTAGGTCCAAACGATAAAGACTATAATTGGGGAGGTTAATTACGTTGTGTCGTGTCGTGTCAATTTTACTTTTCTTGTCTTATGTTGGTCGTAGACCGCCTCTATGTCCTTGACATGTTTAATTAATTGTTTGTATATAAGATGATCCACAATTGGTTCCCTGTGGGATCGACCTTGATTCACTATAGCTATACTACGATGGGCCTAGTCCTCTTGCTAGTATTGGTTTATGGTGGTCAAGTATATTATAACCTGATTGACCACGTCATCAATCATATAACTGTCAAACCTTTTATACCACTGTCTAGGAACTTGCTTCAGTCCATACAAGGACTTCTTCAACTTACACACAAGATCTTCCTTACCAGGAATTTGGAAACCCTCCGTCGAGTCATGTATATCTCTTTGTCTACCTCACCATGTAGAAAAGTTTGTCTTCACATCTAACTCGCTCAAGTTCTAGATCTTCTTTGTGCCACCATTGCTAGTAACACTCTGATTGAAGTATGTCTGACTACTGGTGAGAATATCTCATCAAAGTCTACCCCTTCTTTCTGACTGAACCCTCTTGCAACCAAACGTGCCTTATACTTAACTCTTTCTGCCTCAGTTATCCCTTCCTTCTTCTTGAAAATCCATTTGCAAGTAACAACTCTCCTTTCAGCTGGTTGTTTAACTAGATCCCAAGTCTGATTCTTCAGTAATGACTCCATTTCATCTCCCATGGAAGCAAGCCATTAAGATGCTTCAGAACATGTCACTGCTTCCCTGTAAGTAGACGGTTCAAAACCATCCACTTCTTCTGCAACTTGAAGTGCGTATCCAACCATATCATCAAACCCATATCTTCTAGGAGGTATCCCAACATTGGATCTTCTAGCTCGCCGACGCCTATACTCGCCGACCCACGTTCTCGCTTGACGCTCAACCGACATTTGCTCACCGATCGGCTTGGATTCGGCTACGGTTCGGCAACCGGATCGGATGAAACCGACTTGGATCGGTTGATTGTTGCATTCCAACCGACTCCACCGAAGCTCCACCTTACTCGTCGGTTTTCTCGGATTCAAGATCGGTTTCGAGTTTTAGTTATCCTCCCCACCGATGAACCGAGTATAGAATTTTCATCAAAAACTGTATCTCTGCTGAGGATCACTCTGTTTTCTGCTGATGACCAAATTCTGTACCCTTTTACTCCATCACCATACCCCACAAACACTCCTTTCTTGGCCCTTGGTTCAAGTTTTCCTTCACTGACATGATAGTAAACCGTGCTTCCAAAAACCCTTAGAATTGAATAATCTGCAGGCTTGCCTGACCACATCTCAACTGGTGTTTTGAGACTGATCCCTGTGTGAGGACTCCTGTTGATTAAGTAGCAAGCTGTGGTAACAGCCTCTGCCCAAAATCTCCTTGATAAACCAGCATGAGAAAGCATACATCTTGCTCTCTCCAGAAGAGTTTGATTCATCCTCTCAGCTACACCATTTTGCTGAGGAGTATTCCTGACAGTATGATGTCTAGCAATACCCTCAGTTTTGCACAATGTATCAAACTCAGCCCAGCAAAATTCCAGACCATTATCTATACGAAGCCTCTTGATCTTCTTTCCCAACTGATTCTCAGCTAAAGCCTTCCATTGCATGAAGCTCTTGAATGCCTCACTTTTGTGTTTCATCAGTACCACCCAAGTCATCCTTGAATAGTCATCTATGAATGACACAAAATATCTGTGACCACCCAATGACTCCACCTTTGATGGCCCCCAACAATCAGAATGAATGTAATCAAGTGATGACTTTGTATTGTACATGTATCCCTTTCGAGAACTTGCTCCTATGAAGCTTCCAAAACACACAATGCTCACAAAATTCCAGATTCTTGACCTTGCATCCCCCAAGAAGATCTTTCTGAGAAAGAACCTGCATCCCCTTTTCACCCATGTGACCCAGTCTCATGTGCCACGCTTTGTAAGCCGGATCGATGAACCTCACTGACGCCACAGCAGCAGAACCAGCAACAACTGACCCTTGTAAAATATACAGAGTCCATTTCTTGATTCCCTTGAGAACTTCAACTGAGTTTTTGTAGACACTCAGCACACCACTCTCCCCCTTAAAACTGAATCCCCTGCTGTCCAAAGAACTGAGAGATACCAAGTTTTTGGTCATTTGTGGAACATGTCTAACTTCACTCAGTTTACAGAATCTTCCATCCTCTGTCCTCAACTGAACTGAGCCAATTCCAACTACCTTGCAGACCTTGCTGTTTGCCATAGATATATGACCACCATCTATCTGCTGATAACTTGAGAACCACTCTCTGTGAGGGCAAATATGAAAGGATGCCCCAGAGTCCAGAATCCATACATCAGTTTGATGTGATGACTCACCTGCCACTAGGACCATGTCCTTATCTGAATCATGCTCACCGCTACAACAAACCGTGTGCCGAACTTGTTCTCCCCGTCGTTTCTTCCTCTTTGGACAATTGGACTTCCAATGTCCCCGCTCCTTACGTAATTACGGACATATCCGTGGATTTAGGGCCTTTGGACCTTGTCTTCTTGGAACTTTTCTTCCTAGGATCGACCATGCTCTTTTCCACCGCTCGCAACCGACTATCGATCCTGTGGCTCGATTGTCGCTCTAGCCGCCTTATGTCTCAGCTCCCTAGCATGTAAAGCTGATCTTACATCCTCTAAAGCAACTGTATCCTTCCCAACTATGAAAGACTGCACAAAGTTCTCATAGGAAGCTGGTAATGAAACCAGCAAAATCAAAGCAACATCTTTATCCTCAATCTTAACATCAATATTCCTGAGATCAAGTAATATTGTGTTCAGCTGATCAAGATGATCTCTCAACTGAGCTCCCTCATGCATCCTCAGGCTGAACTGCCTCTGCTTCAGCAGCAACTTGTTGGTCAATGACTTAGTCATATATAGGCTTTCAAGCTTTAACCATAACTTGGAAGCAGTGTCTTCCTCAGAAACTTATGTGATAACATCATAAGACAAGCACAACATGATGGTTGTGCTTTCTCCTCTAGACTGGCATAATCTGCAGAACTGGCATCCCCTCTACCTGATAAAGGAGTCCACAATCCTTGTTGCTTTAACAAGGCCCGCATCTTGATTTGCCATAAACTGAAACCGTTCCTCCCTGTAAATTTATCAATCTTCACGTTCATTGCTGACATCCTTCTAATTAAAGAACAAACCTTTGATCACAAAATCCTAGCACCGGTCACCGGTCTAGGTGAAGATCAACTCTGTTCACCTGCAACTCCTGAATCTTGAACCTGTCGCTCTGATACCAGTTTTTTATAAACACATATAGGAATATGCAGTTTAAGAAAGAAACAAACACAGATAGCAATGCAAACGTAAAGAATGGCGGAATTGATAAACACATAAAACAAGAAGAACACAGTTATTTAACGTGGTTTCCGGCGTTGTGCCGACTACTCCACGGACAGAAAAGGAGATATTTTATTATGCACAGAATTACAAGGTTTCCACAAGTGTGTCGACAACACTCTTGAAAGACACACATTGCATTGATTACAACGTTGGTATTTATAGACACAAGTCCCAAACCCTAACCGCCAAAGATCTTTGTCGGAACTACCATAAATACCCCAGATGTGGACCCCAGCTCCAGCTGTTATCCACCAGACGAAACTCAGCTCAAAAACTGACTTCCCAGACTTGTAATCAGTTGCCCAGATGTAGAACTCAGCTATACTCGGCAAAAACACGGCGGACCGTAAAGCGATCGCGACTTCGAAGAAAATCGGTTGCACTTCATCAAACCGACTTTCACGGGCGAATATACTTAACTGAACTGACCATCAATCTCAGTCTCAGCTTTCTCAGATTAGTTCCACCAGATATTTCTCAGTTTAGAGATCAAGTCACCAAAACTGACACACGGTGTTAGTAATTGTCTCTTATGATATAACGGTTTTACCTGCTCATTGTGGTACTGCTTCAAACTTCGAATTTACGGTGAATTTTTCTGGTGTTTTTTCAACATGCCTTTTCAATTATATCGTATGCTATGTATGTATTGTATGTCAACAAATGCAATGTTGAGTTTCTTGTTTTTCATGTTACCCTTCATACGTGATTTGTGTAGGTAGCAAATGAAACCCACACTACATAGCACTTAAGGTCAATAACCAATATATAAATATACATAGGTGATATACATTTTTACTCTTCTTTTCAGGGGGCTTCTAAAGGCACCCTTATTTTTTTTTTTGACACCACATTACTCTCGGTATCATAAAAAATTACTCCGACACCACTATGATTTTTAATAAAGGGAATGTCAGTGCCACTGGTGTTCGTTGTTGACGTTGGTGTTCAACAACGAACAACAGTGGCACCGACGTTTACGTTATAAAAGTGTCACAACTTAGAAACGTCAGTCCACTGACTTTCCACTGGTGTTTGTTGTTGATGACGTTGGTGTTCGTTGTCACTGGCGTTGGTGTTCAACAACGAACACCAGTGACACTGACGTTTTTTTCATCCGAAAAAATAATCAAATAATGGGTATCGGAAGTAAAAACGAGGGTGCTTTTAGAACCATCTTTTATTTTAGACATTGGTAACTATGTCTCACATGTATGTAGGGGTGAACATGGTCCGGTTCGGCCGGTTTTTTCCTTCTTTTAAAACCGAACCATTTTATACGGTTTCCGATTTTCGAACCAAACTAGAACGGTTTTCAGACGTAACCATTTGTTCGGTCCGGTTTGGTTCAACTTGGTTTCGGTTTTTTACGGTTTCTTTAACAATTAAAATTATTGATGGGAAATCTCAAATTGCCTCGTAACAAATGTCAGTAAATCCAATGAGATGATTTAACAAATGTTTTATATTTAACTAACATCTACCCATGCAAATCTTAAAGATCCAAAAACCAATCATACTTCAACACCATCCAACACAACGAACTCGTCACCTACCATTGAATTCCCAAGTTTGGGGCAAACAAGATAATAAAAAAGTCATCTCTTACTCATTTTAATTCATCAATGAATCATCAACTTCAAAAAATACTAATAATGAACTAGTCGTTATATTATTGAATATCATATATAAATCTCAAAATCCATTAGACAAAATAATATTTTGGGTATGGTCAAGAGAGAAAGAGGAATGCATTTGTTCCATATGTAAGCGAGAGATAAATTAAAGATAGCTAATTTTCATACATTTCAAACGAAAAAAATATGTGATAAAGTTTTGGGTTTCATTTAGTTAGAACATATTCGTCATTTTATTTTCTCCAAAACACCAACTCTCGATTTTGATTATCCCAACAATGTTATTGTCCAACATGATCTAATTATAAGCAAATAAAGGACAAAATTATATAAAACTAATGTCTATAAATGCATATATTAATTTATATAAGATGTCAAACCTAACAAATGAACAAATCGGAAAATGTCCATGATGAAGTTCATCAACATCATTAGAAGAAGTAAATCATACAAATTAGCATTCACATATTTCAAATATTGTTGCTGATGAAGTAGAAAGAGAAGAAAGATGAGTTGTGAACTGACATGTACTCGAGATTCTCTTAAATAATTGAAAATTAAAGACAAATCCGTGAAATGATCAACAAAATATGAATTTTTAGGATATGAGATTAGTAATTGATCATTAATACATTACAATACAAAGTTTAAACATGTTTAGTTGGACCGAAAAAAACAAATTGATGTTTAAAGTATTAATAAATGTAGGTGTGTGTGTATGTATGTATAATATAAAATCGGTTTGGTCGGTTTTAAACGGTTTTTATTTTTTTTGAACCAAATTGTTTTTACATTACAATACAAAAAACCGGTTTATACCTTTTCGGTTTGGTTCGATTTGGTTCGATCGGTTGGTTTGATTTCCGGTTTTTTGGTTCACCCCTACATGTATGTACTATTCCACGTATAATTCTCATTGATGGGTCTCAAAGAGATCAACTGACATAGCATGTTCCCCGTATAAATCCCAAAGGTAGGGCCTACAAGTTCTCTCATATGAAACCCATGAGTCTAGACTATCGGTCCACTCTACTCATAAACATAAAGTATTGGGCCTTATTTGATACCCATTTAGCTCATTATTTATCATATTTACATTCCATCAAACACGTGACATGCATCAGTCACAAATTGATAGAATGTAATGAAATGAATAATTCCTTTGATGCTTTGGCCAGTATGGTGTGATACAAATATATAGGTACAAGTGTTGAAGTTATATAACAACAACAGCAAACTGAAGCTCAGCAGATCAAAAGTATAGGCAACAAAGTTCATTGAGGAAATTGATCGAACACTTACACTAAAAGTCAGTTAGCAGCATTTATAACTAATTAGTTAGTTATAACCGATCATAGTTAGTTCCTAGAGTTCTCAACTTGTAAATAAGCTGTGAATCAGTTGTTGTAAACTTCATTTAGAGTTTAATCAATGCAATCGAAGTATTATTAGTTTTTCTTCATCCTTTTTGTTTCTTCACTACTAAACTAGTTCTTCTTCTTCTATCAAGAAATTCATCAACAAGTGTATGCATATATAGTCATACATACATCAGTAGGTATATTCGTGCGTGTATGCATGATTTAAATTACTTAATTAGTTTTTCAAATACTAATTTTGTTGTTGGAAATAGCCAAAACGATTTGTTAAATTTATTTTAATGTATGATAGGAAAATGTCTAATTTTATTGTTGGAAATAGCCAAAACGATTTTTGCTAAATTTACTTTAAAATGTATGATAGAAAAATGTTGAAGTATATATGTATTCTTACACTTGGTTAACATTTGTATTAGTTGTATGCGTATTAGCAGTTGTCTTTGTCTTAAAGATTTGGAGACATTATCTATATAGAATACGGGTAGAACAAACTTTAACCACGTGTATAGAAATTATTAAAGGTCGTACTCAATTATGGCATTGAGCATGGCCAAGGCCAACAAGTAATGCAGCAAGCCATGCTTTAAAGGCATTTTATCGAACACCTTCAACCAAAGACGGTTGAAGGTTGTTCCTGTAAATTAAATAAGTTATAACCGATTTGGTTTGTAGTTTAATTAGTTTCCCGACATTTAAGAGGCCGGCAAAGACAAGGCGCCCCTTTTTATTACCCAATTCCAACAAATTTATCAAGAAAGCTCCTCTTTCAAACTCTCGAAACTCGTTCATCTCGTTTTTTTCTTTTTACCTTTTTTCACTTCCTGATAAATGTTTTTTATGCACCATCATAAAAATAAATATTCAACAATAACACAATTGTACAAGGAAATTAACGAAAGCACATGTATAGAGTACTAGTTTCCAAGAAAAAACAATGGCTACCCCCTCAAAAACTTCGTAAACCTCCCGATTAAACATGTCACTCAAACACAATTGAGCAAACAATATAAATTATAAATAAAAAAACTAGAACAATGTACCAAACCAATAAATCAATAAAATCATTCACTGGGAAATCAACAGTTTATCAAATACTAATTAACAAAAACAATCTTACCCAACCATGAGGCCGCGAGAAAAGTAGACGAATGACAGATGAATTAAATTTTGGATATTTTGTTTTAGAAAATTGCAAGAAAAAATTATGAAGATCTTAATTTTTTTTTTGAAAGAAAAAGATTGGTCGAAGTGGAACATGAATGAGACGTGAAGAAGTTTGACGTCTTAATAAGCGTTTACGGTTTACCGTTCCAATTACAACATTTATAATTTTATATATAATAATCTATAGAACAAAAAACAGAAAGGAAAAAAAAAGAAATAAATTGTAACTGAGAGGGCTCAAACCTAGATCATTAAGTTAGACTACACACCCTTCATCCATTACGCCAACATGCATTTATATCAAAATAATTATTTTTGTCCTTTTTATATAAACGATAAAATTGTAAACATGTGGCTATAGGCCCCACTTGTATCGTGGGCCCGGGTCGGTCGCCCATCCCGCCCGGGCCCAGGGCCGGCCCTGCTTAGGACTATATATAGATGTATGAAATCAACTCTAAACTCAAATAAATGAAATTAATGAAATTCGACTTCTTCTTCTTCATGTTTACTCGATCTAGCTTCCCGCTATTATTGCATGTATTTGAATTTATTTTATTTGTTCTTCAAGTTCTTAGCACAAGAACTTGAATTTCTTCATGTTGGGGCCGCTCAATTCATTAGAAAATGGGTCAACTGCCCTCCAAAAAAAAAAAAACTATGATTTTTTTTTTTTAATTTTTTGAGAATTTTATCTAATAATATGTACTTAAAGACCCACTAAAGTAACACTTGATTCGTATATACATTTGAATATTATATGGTGTATCGTTTTTTATTTTTGACCCGTATCACAAAAATCGTGCGGGTGCCTCTGGCTATCGTTATCTTGTGAACGAGTATAAGAGCTCCTTTGCCCTTCGTTTTGCAATACAATATGATATATAGATACAATAATTTAAAAGACTTCAATACATAATCAAACAGAGAAGTCACTACTAAAAACAAAAAATGTCTGGGAACCTTATTATTGGCCGACAACTTGGATTTTAAGGACCTCAAGACGTGAAATACAAGAAACTTAAAGTACACCCGTCCCTTAAAAATACTAATTAATTACAGGAAAGTTAATTACCTTAATTAAATTTTCTAGTATATATGAAAATTTAAATTGAACACTTTTAATGAAAGATGTCATATTGTTCTCTCTGTCTAAGCTGGCAGCTCCAGGAATTTAATGATACGGCTCGAAAAATTATCATATTTTACAATTATTAAATTTAATGTTATATATTATAGTTCAATACGGGTTAATAGAAATCAATATATAAAAATAAGGGGGTCGATACACATATAAAATGTGTATCTAAAAAATAATTTACACTGTAATATTTTTTTTAGCGTGATGACCCATTTGTCACTAGTGTAGTATAAATCATTTTAATTTTCTTGTAGTGCTCCAATTATATGTCTTTTTTTTTACAGATCAATGCGATATGCATTGCGTTAATTCTTTTGAAAGTTTTTATATCTATTATAATTCAGTGTATAAACCAGTTGTCTTCCTTTAAATAAAAAGTAAAAATAAAAATAACTAAAAAACAGTTGTCAATACACGCTTAATGAAAAACTTAGTCAAGATGGAGTAGATGCTCTTTCAGTTTTCTCAGTCATGATTTATTTTCGTTTCGTTTTTTCCTGCAGTAATATAGTGACTAGTTCAATATGTGTTTTTTTTATTTTCCCTTTTAAATAAGACTAGTTCAGTAAGTTTAATTTGCTGAACTAATATATGAATAAACGAACCTTAACTATGTTTAAAATTGATATTTCAGTCATAATAAAATTACTAACTAATTTGGTGGTGCAACTCTTTCAGTTACACTCTGATCCCCATTTTACTAACTTTGTTTTGTAGGTAGCTTGCGGGCGGGCCGGTCTTATTCCGCCACACTATGACGCCAGTCACCGTAAAAAAATAACCCCGAATTAAGAGTTCATACTCTCATGTGGTGTGACGATGCTGGATCTCGTCTATGTAATTATCCGGGCCGTATTTTTCTAGTGACAAATTATTTAGGACTAAAACCTTATGGAAAAAAAAAATGAGATTTTGTGTTTATGTTTAGACTGAGATTGTTAATCCCAAATTGCCTACGTATCCTGTAATTGTTCATGAATCAAGCCCGTTCGTAGTTCTTGGGATCGTTATATAGAGGGGTTTTTGCCCTAGGCATGCATGTGATGTGTCCAAGGTGGACTCTATTTCGTGTTCCCTAAGAATTGGATTTAACCGACAATCCCCGGATTTTAGAAGATAATTGTAGTATTTGAATGGTAGGATCAGAGCCTTTATGGCTGAGAATTCTTTCCATGTTTATCTTATACATTACGCACGTGGGCAATTTACTAGGGTAGCTCTGGCCAAACTACGCCGAGCCCATGAGGCCATTATGACCCGAACTGCGCTGACCCAACTCCGTTGCGCCTTAACCGACCTGCGGTGGACTGAGGAGTGGGCCAGACCGATCTCCCACCAGGGGTTTAGATCGGCCTTTAGACTTAAACTGAGGCCCTTGGCCATTAATGTTATGGTTTTATTTAATGCTTGGTCAATGTGGGGGTGACACGTGGCGAGGTGCAATCCGATCTCCGTCCTAAGCCCCCAGATCTAGCTGAGATCTTGAGGTCTGTTCAGATATATCAAGGATGCAGCTCGGCTAGGTGGACTTGTAGACTTTTCGATATCCTACATTTCCAAGTGGCAGAGTTCCGTTATGACGTTGTCATAACTGTCCCGAGATTCGAGGCGTCGTTACCCACTCGTTAAAAGTGGGACGGTTTCCCAAGACATGCTTAAGGTCTATAACCCCCATCATATCAATTGTTCCCCATTATCACTGTCATTAAATTAGAAGATTGGGGTCATATTGCCGATGCTTTCCTTTCCGATTCAATCCCCGATTTCTTGCAAGTAAGCCGCTTTTCACTCTCTATTGCACTCTTCTACTCTGTTCTCATCCGTTTTTATTGAATCAATAAACGGGTTTTTTGGGTCTTCGTTGTAACCCTTAATAGCCCAAATGGTCACTAGGGCATTTATATGTAGCAAGGGTGTACTATTCATCCTCTCTAAAGATGAGATAGCCAACATATGTAACAAGTACAGGGTGGACAGGACGAGATACGCCCCTCAACTTCCGTATGATCCCCATAGCTTCGCACACTGGCCCCCGGAGGGATATTGTGCCGTTTATAAAGAACAAACCGAAGATGGACTTAGGTTTCCACTCTGCGTGGCCTATTTGTCCGTATTGCATTATTACGGGCTAGGAACTGCCCAGATAGCCCCTAATGGGGCTAGGACTATTATAGGGTTTGTCATTTGGTGCCGGATGCTCGAGGTCAAGTTCTCTGTGAACTTATTTAGATCATTTTACCAACACAAGAAGGTAAAAGAGTCTTCCGGGTGGTACTACTTTCCCCGCCGAACTGGCCCTCGGAAGAACATTCCAATCCTTTCCAAGGGGAAATCCTCTCATAAACAGTGGAATGAGAGGTTTTTCTTTCTCCGTCATGACAGACGACCTAAGCTGGGTCACTGGAAGTCTGAGGAACTTCGCAAAGATTTACGTGAGGATGTCATAGAAAGCATCCGGGAGTCGGGAATTACCCTAGAGGTTAAGGAATTCTCTGCCGACCTGATCACCGTTGCTCGGCTGGCTGATGTTGGGCCTAGTCCTTACGTGGCTCTTAGTGACGAGGAAAGGGATACTTGTAGGATTTCACATGTTCTTATTGCATGCTTTCTTTTTTGCATTTGCACTTGCGCTTGTTTCTATTTTCGACTAATCGTGCCCCAGTTTTGTTTGTTTGCAGTGGCAGACTTTGCTACACTATTGGCTGGTGCTAGGGAAGAAGAGGCTGAGGAGAGTCGGCCTGAGCAAAGTCAAGGTACTGAAAGGACCTCAAGCATGGAGTTTCCCCGGGGTCGTCTTACGGTCTAAACCCTTCATGCCGTTGGAGCCCGACATTGTCGGGTCTCCCTGACGACACAGTGATTCCGTCCTCCTCCCCTTCCGCCCCGGAGGATGTCGATATGGTTACTCTGGACAGATCTGATCCAGAAGAAGAAGAGGGCATTAGCTTCATTGGCGGGGCCGAGCTAAATTTATTGTGGATCCTCAGGAATGTGCCTAAGAAAAGAGGCAGCTCTGGTATGATTCCTGAAGAAACTCAGGACCGTTCTGGTCGAGAGGAGGATGCCACTACGGAACATGAGCGGATTTCTGAGATGACCGATGCTCAACTGGCTGCAACCGGCTTCGGGGCCATGGAATACGTAAGTGTACCTTCTCTATGAATTTGCACTTTAACTTGATCGTATTCCTCATTTTCAACGTCGTGTCACGCAGGGAACCTGGATTGGCCAGGAAGTTTTCTAGAGACTAGCTAAGTCTGCGACCAACACGGAGGCTTTGAAGAAGAAAGTTGCCTATCTGCGGCAAAGTCGTGAGAGACTTAAGGGCTCTATTGAGTCCAATGATAAAGAGGTTAAAGCTCTCAACAAGCAACTCCGAGCTCAGGAGGCTGAGCTAAAATCCGTGAAAGACAATTGTGCCGTTTCCCTTCAGGCAGCGGAGGACAAGTTCGTAGCAGAGAAAACCAAGCTGGAGCAGGCCGTGGCCAAGCTCCAAGCTGAGAAGAATGAGTTGGAAGCTGTTATTCTAGCTCGGATTGCTAAAGCCATCCAGAAGTATAAGGCCTCGGGCGAGTTTTCTCGAGGCCCTGAAGTTATCACTTACACCGGTCTTAAACCATGGCTATACTTTGGGAATTGATGAGGCCAAGGCCCAGTCTGCTGACCTTTCCACTAAGAATCTGCCCAGCAAGGCTTTGTATAAACCTGGCATGAGTGCGATCTACGACAGCCATTTGAAGGAATTTAAGGAAGGGCTTTCGTCGTGCTACGACTGCTCGTCAAACATCTGTTGGGTCAGAGCCTTCTGCCCCCACTTCAGCTCCTCCTTCAGAGCATCGACAGAGTCCAGCTCTTGATGCTTAGAGCAACTAGCTTGTGGACTTTGTATTTTTTTGTTTTGTTTTGTTTTTTGCTTTGAAAAAGTGTAATAACTTAATGATATATATATATATGCATGCTATTTTTCTTTTGATAAGTCTTTATTTTCAACACTGCTTTCAGTACTTTGAATTTCCAACTCTTGTGGGCCATCTTGCCCCCCAGTATGCCATGCATTAACTTACAGTTTTTGGATGGCATACTTAGATGTATGTCTTTAAATAAAACTCACAGGATTCGCAATGGCTGAGTCCGACCCGAGGACTTAACATTAGTTCAATTGAGTCCGATCTGTGGAGTTCAGTTCGTCTGTCCTGCAGACATGAATTTGACTGAGTTCAGCCAGTGGAGCTTTGTTTGTCTATCCTGTAGACTTGTAAGTCCTGGCTGAGTCCGGCCTGCGGAGCCCAGTTCGTCTGTCCTGCATACTTATAAGTTTGGCTGAGTCCGCCTGTGGAGCTAAGTTTGTCTGTCCTGCAGACTTATGGATTTCAACTGAGTTTGACCTGCGAAGCTCAGTTTGTCTGTCCTGCAGACATGAATTGCGATTGAGTCCGACCTGCGGAGCTTAGTTTTTCTTTCCTGAAGACTTGAATTTCGACTGAGTCCGACATGCGAAGCTCATTTTGTTTGTCATGTAGACTTAGCGAGTTTGACTTTTGCAATCTTTATTGTGTATGTTTGTCCTGCAAACCTAATATAAACCATTCACATTGCGTAAAATGGGAAATCAAAATATAATAGAAGCAACATAAAGTGAGCACTCATTGAGCGCAACTTTATTGTAGCCTAGGCGAATTAAAAGAATGGTATTGAAACTGCAATAATAAAAACTAAAACAAATTATAAGCGTCCGGAACCTGTCCTGGCCTTATGGACTTAGCTCTTCGTCAAGATCTTCCCTTTCTCACGAGCGCCCTAGGTCAGAACCACGCATTTTCTCTTGATGGTGGCTGCATAGCAACTCCTGGATGCCACCATATCCCTTTTAATTTTGATCGAACCTTCGGCCGTGGGGAACTTCAGAATGATATGAGCCGGGGAGATCACATCTCGGAGATCGATCAATGCAGGCCTTTCCGAGATGATGTTGTATACGGAGGGGGCCTTAACTACCACATAGCTTGCCATAAGAGCCTTGGCCCTTGGTTCCCGACCAAACTTTGTGGCGAGCCTTATCATCCTCACGGGATGAATTGGGGCCGGTCCTGCGAACCCGAACAGTGGCGCTGAAACATGTATCAGCTCTGACTCCTTCAGCTTCATGGATTAAAACACTGAGTAGTAGAGGACGTTGACAGCACTTCCCGTGTCTACACAAATCCTCTTGACAAGATTTTTATGCACCACGGCCTCTATGACTAGGCCCTCATTGTTTGTAACCAGGGGAAGGGAATCTCAAGGACCATAGGTTACTTCGCCAATTGGTCTTGGGCTTCTTCCCAATGCAGGAGACTCTGCAGGTCGGTTGCTCTGCCTGCCTACTTCGTCGAACATATTGCTCGGGCCGCCTACTATAGCATTGATAATGTTGACATGGCGGTTGTCCAGCTGTTGATCATGATCTGGAGATCGGTCTCTTCCTCGATGAGGCTCGTCTACCTGCCATGTCTTGGTTATAGTTCCGACGCTTGAAATCTCTTCGACCTCGAGGCTAAGCATTTTGAGATCGGTCCACGACCTCGTCTAGCTTACCTTCTATTATTGCGGCGTCAATGTCCCTTTTCAATTCTCTACAGCTCTCTGAATCGTTCCCCACATCCTTGTGGTAGGCACAAAATTCGCACTGGTCCCTCCTCTCTGGAGGTCCTCTAATCGGTGGCAGAATTCGGGCCAAGCCCTTTCTTTCTATTATAGCGAGAACCTGCTCGCGTGATCTGTTCAGATGGATGAAGCCCCTCTCCTGCAAAGCTCCTTTCTTCCCCAGCCGGTTTGTGATCGGGGACGTTATACGTTCCCAAACCGGCTTTCTTTTGTTACCAGAATTTTCCTCAATTTTGTCCTTCTTGGACTCTCCCCAGTCTGATTCTCGTTTCAGCCTATTGGCTTCCTCTACTTGGCAATGGTGTAAGCGTTGCCTCAACGCACTCCTCCATAGTCCTGGGGAGCTTGTTGTTCAGCTTAGCATACAACCTTCCCTCTCGTAGTCCTGCTACGAAAATCAGAATGTGCTCATCCGCGTCCCGAAATTGGGCGGATTCTTCATTGAATCTCTTCAGATATTGCAGTAGTGTTTCTTCTTTCTTCTGTTTGAGAGTCAAGAGATGAGTTGCGTTCCTCTGGAACGGCTTTCGCTGTGATGAAGGCATGCATGAACTTTCTTACCAAGGTCCCAAAGTCTGAGAACGATCTTGGCGGTATTTTCCTTAAACCACTCACGAGCCCTACCCGTGAGTAATGCAGGAAAGGCCTTGCACTTCGTCTCATCAGGTGCACACTGTAAAGTCATGTGTGTCATGTACTGGTGGATATGATCTTACGGGTTTTCAGATCCATCTTAAGGTTCGAGCTTAGGCACTTTGAATCCCTCAGGTCGGGGGAAATTCTCGATTTGCGTTGTGAACGGAGATACGAACGAGAATTGGTCCGATCTCTGGCCTAGTGTGGCGTCGAGCTCCGCTCTATCTAATTCTAACACTTGAGGATTATGTTGCGTCTTGCTCTAGTTGAGTCTGAGGAGATATCGTGCTGCTTATGGGGAGGATGAGGAGGATGAGGAGGAGGTGTATGCTCGTGGGGATCCTCTCGTAAGTCCTCCTCTTGTGTGGCTGCCTGGAGGATAGCCTGTAGAGTAGCAGCGTTCATAGCCGCTAACTGATCCACCAATGCTTGCTCGGCTGGATCTAATGCAATTCCGTCATTTTGTTGGGGCTGGTTATTGGTATTGGTGTCTGTTGCCACCCCATTGTCTGCACTTTGATCACCCTCGTGGGCGTTTACTACGACTGTTTGTTTTCGTGTTTTTTGAGGCATGGTGATTATGATGGAGAATCTTGAACAAAGTTGTCAATAGAATGCCCTCTTTCTAGCGCCAATCGACGATGCTGGATCTCGTCTATGTAATTACCCGGGCCGTAATTTCCTAGTGACAATTTATTCATGACTAAAACCTTATGAAAAAAAGGAGATTTTGTGTTTATGTTTAGATTGAGCTTGAGATTATTAATCCCAAGCTGCCTGCGTATCCTGTAATTGTTCAGGAATCAAGTCCATTCTTAGTTCTTGGGATCGTTATATAGAGGGGCTTTTGCCCTAGGTATGCATGTGCCGTGTGCAATGTGGACTCTATTTCGTGTTACCTAAGGATTGGATTTAACTGAGTCAATCCCCGGATTTTAGGAGATAATTGTGGTATTTGAATGGTAGGATCAAAGCCTTTATGGCTGAGGATTATTTCCATGTTTATCTTATACATTACGCACGTGGGCAATTTATTGGGGTAGCTCTGGCCGACCTACGCCGAGCCCCCGAGGCCATTATGACCCGAACTGCGCTGACCCAACTCCGTTGCGCCCTGACCGACCTACGGTGGACTAAGGAGCGGGCCAGACCGATCTCCCACCTGGGGTTTAGATCTGCCTTTAGACTTAAAGTGAGGCTCCTGGCCATTAATGTTATAGTTTTAATTTAATGCTTGGTCAATGTGGGGGTAACACGTGGCGATGTGCGGTCCGACCTTCATCATGGTGGTTTCATACATCATGAGAGTTTGTATTGTTTTATTTATTTATCAAATACTATTCTGGTTGTATATGATTCTCTTAGGTAAAACAAATCGAACGATACCCCTTAACGACGAGAACACAAAATAACTAAAAAAGACAAATATCATATTATAACGTGGTTCGGTCAGCGACCTACATCCACGAGCAAAAGGGAACAAATATCATTATAGTGTGGAAAAAATAAATCAATCTAGTGAAACCCAAATAACAATAGCTCAAACATTGAGTTAGGGCAATAGAGTTTATAATAAGTGACATATCTTAATAGTGTATCTAATACAAATTGCTAAAGCCTAATATATACTAAACCAAGTCGGCAACTTTTGCTACAATAGCCGATGTGGGATTGCCCTGCAACCTAACAAATCTCCACCTAGAGACAATGTCTCACATCCTGAAATAGTAGTATTGCTCCGTTTTCTCCACAAGATCTTGAATCTTCAATTTCAAATGAAGCTTGCAAATCATCAATATGAATCGAAACTGGAAAATTATGTCTTTCTCTATTTTCTTTTGTAATAAAACTCATTGTGGTTTATTTTTACTCTTTCTTGCAAAATAAATTAATTAATTAGGCCGGCTTCTAGTTTTCGTTTTGTGCTTTCTCATCTCTATATGTGAATTCTTTTATTTTTATAAATATGCACATTAATAATTAATAACTTTAATTGGCACAATTGGCCTGAAGATGTGTCAAGTAGCTGGTGTAATAAGCATATATTTAGTGCTATAAATTGATAACCCTAGTTAGCAAAGTAAAAATGTACTACACACACCTTGGGAATACAATTCATTCATAGTGAAAAAGTTATAGACACAAAAGTTAAAAAGCTCAGAATCAGCAGAAGAAGAAGAAGAAAGATGGCTAATATATTTCACTTGGTTGGCTTGCTTCTGCTCATCATCCTATCTGGTCAGTCTCTCTTCTTCTTTTACTTTTAGAAATATCATACCCGTCCCTGGGCACAAGCCAATAATACCACGGCTTTGGGCATCTGAAAAATGATCGAAATTTAGGTTCTAAAATTTTTCTCTGATCCAATGAGTTTATAGTCCATATATATATATATATATATATATATATATATATATATATATATATATATATATATATATATATCATTTGTGTCATCGGTGACCTCTTCAATCATAATTATATTGTCTTTTACACTTGAAATTAATGTTGTAATCTATTGAAAGATCTGAGTTCAAAGTCTCTCTTCTTTTTTATAACCTCACACGGGCCCCTCTATTTCTTATATAGGCCTAGTAAGATATAATGTTTATTATCTAACTCTCCATCGGCTTAAGATTTTAGGAGAGACGGTAATTGATTAATGAGAATATTTTTTCTTTCACAGGATAATAAACAATTAATAAGTTTTTTCATGCATGATATATATGATGTACTGTAGTTGGACAAGAAAGGGCCTGCTGCTGGGGAAGAGAGATGAACCACAACCCCACAATATCAAGCACAACCATGAAAACAATGAAAGCAAAAGCTTGTTCTTTCTATCATTGTTTTTATGGGGAAGAAGGCTATGGGGCCTGCCCGACTGATTGCGAATGTAGTGCACCTAATGAACCTGCTGCTGCTGCTAGTGTCGAATATGATGATGAACATGTTGATGATGAACATGTTGAGGAACATGTTGATGATGAACATGTTGATGGTGAACATGTTGACGATGAACATGACAAGACTAAGACATCACGTTGCAAAGATATTGAGCAGCCGGAAGGGGAAGAGTGAGTTACAACACACATATCATTGGAATTTTTTAATATAGGAGTATAGGACTACTCTGCATTACATGTATGGGATCATTTCATCACAACATGCAGCATGCATGATATATATATATATATATATATATATATATATATATATATATATATATATATATATATATATGATTCCTCCATCAAATGAAGACTCCATATTCTACAATTCCCACAACGTGGTACTTTCTATTTCACTCACCACCATATCTGTAATAAAAGTTTTAATGTTATATGCTTCTACCTGATCGGTGGGTTTTTTTTAAGGATTGCATGCGCATTATCTTTATAAGTTATCGTTTTTTTAAAAAAAAAATTAGGCGGTGTCTTTTGTAATGTTGTATCTTTTATTTTGAATTTAAATCCTTCTAAACATGACCTAATGTTATCCTTTTGTACTTAGTATATTATATATAAACAACAATATCATGTAATTTCCATTATGCAATATCAATAAATTCAGTTTTTATATATGTCGTTCTGAGTTCGGGGCATGGCTTCGATTACCGCGGAGGTTGTGACTCAGACCATGGTTCTGCAGGGTGCCCTTAATTTGTCTCCTATGTCAACTTTGCAATTTTACGGGTACATTACCCTGCAACACTAGCTGCTACGTACCCTTCCAATTATATATGTTGTTCGCCAAATCGTCAACACGCGCTATCTACATGCTCAGTCTTTCTCTGATCAGTTTGTCCTTGTAGCAATGTTTGCAAATGTAGTTATTAATTACAGACAAAACCAGAAATTGTATATTACTGGAATGATTTGTTTACACACCAACGGTTACAAGATATAGCAGTCACCAAATCTACACAGCATTCTAGGAGAATCTACCAATGACACATCATAGTGCCAAGTGTCCTATACAAGAGATAATATCATACTATATAGGACACAACTTAAGACTAATTACAATATAATCCTTTACTTTCTAACATCACCCCTCAAACCAAATGGTGTGGACACAACATTTAGTTTGTCTCTAAAGTAGCAAAACAGAGAAGGATTGAGAGGTTTTGTTAAGGCATCTGCTGTTTGATCAAGAGAAGGAATATATTGTACATCCATGACCCCGGCCAACACTTTGTCTCTCACAAAGTGTGCATCAAGCTCTATGTGTTTAACTCTTGATTGTAGCACAGGATTGTGAGCAAATGAACCAGCTCCCAAGTTATCACACCATAAGATGGGCTTAATTAGCAGGTAGCTTGAGATGCATTCAGACAACAAATTGAGAATCCACTGTGTTTCAGCTGCAGCATTGGGTCAGTGCCCTGTATTCAGACTCTGAACATGACCTGGATACCACTGGTTGTTTCTTTGAAGACCAAGAAACCAAGAAACCTGCTAAATAAAGACAATAAGCAGCTACAGATCTTCTATCATTCTTGTCACGGGCTCAATCAACATCACTAAAACCATGTAAAACAAAAGGATGTGCGGATTTGAAATACAGGCCATAAAACAGTGTTCCTTTAATGTATCTCAGCAGATGCTTGACTTGTTGCTAATCACTTACAGTAGGAGACTGCATATGTTGACTCAAGGTGTTAACAACAAAAGCAATATCTGGTCTTGTTAAAGTCGGATATTGTAGAGCTCCAATGGTGCTTCTGTAAACAGTAGGATTGGCCATAGGTTCAGTGGATTGGGGAAGCTTGTGTGTCACCACCATAGGAGTGGGACAAGGTTTAAGATTCTGCAAATTTAGCTTCTCCAACACATGTCTAGCATAGTGACGTTGAGACAAAATAGATGCCAATTTGGTCCCTAACAGCTTGGATTCCCAAAAAGTGGTGTAATTCCCCGATCAGTAAGTGAAAATCTGACATTCAGAGCTGTGATAAACTGTTGAATCAACCCTCTGCTATTCCTTGTGATCAGAATATCATCCACATACACCAACACATACAAGAAATCGGTACCAGACTGGAAAATAAAAAGAGAGGTGTATGCTCTTGATTGTTTAAACTGCCATGACATGAGTTGCTTACCTAATTCAGCAAACCAAGCCCTAGGGGCTTGTTTCAATCCATAGATAGCCTTTTTAAGATGACAGACATAACCTGGTTTACTGGGATCTTTCAAAACCTGCAGGTGGGGTCATAAACACAGATTCATGCAAAGTGCCATTCAAGAAGGCATTATTAATATCTATATGTCTGATTGGCCAATTCAGAGCAGAAGCAAGTGCAAGAATGATTCTGATGGTGGAAGCTCTAGTAACTAGACTAAAATTCTTAGTGTAGTCAAGTCCAGGTGTCTGATTGAAGCCTTTAGCAACAAGCCTTTCCTTGTGCTTGTTTATAGTGCCATCTGGGTGAAGTTTAATTTTAAAAACCCACTTATTATCCACTAAATTATGAGCATGGGATCTGGGGACTAATTCCCATGTATGATTCTTCAAAAGAGCATGATACTCCTCTTCCATAGCCTTCTTCCAAGCAGGGTGTTTCAGAGCATCAGCAACTGTATAAGGTTTTGGTGAGTGATCAGAAGAATGGGCAGTGGCTAGATAGGAGTAGGTTTTAGGCTTAAAGATGCCACTTTTGGCTCTAGTCTGCATTGGGTGCTGATTAGGAAGAGTAGAACAGACAGTTGTGGATGGAGGAGTAGGATTTGGTGCTGGAGAGGAGTGGGAGCTAGACTCAGGAGACTGATTAGAAAAGGAAACAGGAGAAGAGGATGGGTGATTGGGAGACTGAGTCTGAAGGCATCCATAGTACCAGGAGAGTTAGATTGTAAAGATGGAGAATGAGGGATAGAACTGGATTGGACAGGAGTAAGATGTGGGGGAGATGAGTTTGGGGACTCAGAACTTCTGGGAGACAAGAATTCTTGATGATGTGCAGGTAGGGTAAAAACGGGATGTAGGGACACAGATAAGGCATCTGAATTGGTGTTAGGAGTGGACTGATCAACAAAAGACATGATAGGGAAAATTGAGTTCATCAAAAAAGGCATCCGTGGACACATACACTCTACCATTAGGGTCAAGACAAACATACCTCTTATGCACAGCACTCAGACCTAAATGAACACATTTGACAGTATGAAATTGGAATTTCCTTTGATGGTAGGGTCTCAAATTGGGATAACAAGCACATCCAAACACTTTTAACATATTATAATTTGGCAATTTCCCAAAGAGGACTTCAAAAGGGGATTTCTGATCTAGAACAGGTGTTGGCAAGTAATTAATTAACCTAACAGAATGTAAGAAACTCTCCCACCAGGATTTTAAGGGCATTGAACCCTGAGCAAGCAAGGTCAACCCCATTTCCACTATAGCTCTATGTTTCCTTTCAGCCTTACCATTTTGAGGGTGAGCATGGGGACAGGGATGCCTAAATTGAATGCCAGATTGTTTAAGGATATCAACAAAGTATCTAAACTCCCCTCCCCAATCTGTTTGCAAACATTTAATTTTAACATTAAACTGATTTTCCACCTGAGATTTGAATTGAACAAAGGGACTTAGGGCATCTGATTTAAGTTTCAGGGGATATATCCAAGTGTATCTAGTATAGTCATCCAAAAAGTGAATATAGTAGGTATAACCAGCAGTAGAAGTTATGAGTGTTGGACCCCATAAATCAGAGTGAACAAGTTCAAGGGGCATGGTAGTTTTAGAGTTAGAAACATAATAAGGTAGAGCATGCTCTTTACCTAATTGACAAGCATCACAGAAAGATAGATTTTCATTACTCTTTAAAGAAACATTACAAAGTTTTAGAACATGATTCAAGGTCATTTCTGAAGGATGCTCTAACCTTCTATGCCAAACATTGGCAGTACTACTTTTTGATTCACTACAAACAAACACTTTAGGATAACTAGAACAAGACTGAACATGAGAAACATTCTGGACATTGGACTGATTGACAGATTGGTGATTAGCATGGACTTTGGAGTGAAGAAAGCTCAAGTTCACAGGAAAGTGCATCTGGTATAATCCATTCTTAAGGGTTCCTTCCATCAGAATTTTCTTTGTAGCTAGATCCTTCACAAAACAACAGTTGGAATGGAACTCAAGATAAACAGGATTATCAGAAGTTAGCTTAGAAACACAAATGAGATTTTTGGTTATGTTAGGCACATGAAGGATATGGTTAAGGGACAAGGTTGAGTTATTGTTACTAGGAAGATTTGAATGTCCAATATTTGGAATAGAGAGACACTCACCATTACATACTGTCAGTGCATGTGATCCTTCATACCATGAACTCAAATGGAGGCTACTGAGGTCTGCTGCAACATGACTTGAAGCTTCACTATCTGCATACCAGCTTGGATCAACAAAGGTGTCTGCTGAGGCAATATAGGCAGAATTAGGTCTTGGTCCTAAGGTTTGAAAAGAAGTTCCATTTCCATTGTTATTGATTGGAGCAAGACATGTATAAGAGGAGTCATATATGTGATAGCAATTGGCTGCCATATGACCAGTCCTTGTGCACACTTGATAGACAGGTCTGGGACAAGAATTTGTGCCATTTCTACCAACCCTGCCTCTGCCTCTATTGCCCCTGCCCTTGACTCCACCAGAATCCTGACCATTGTGACCACCATAGGGCGTGTAGTTGTTATTAGTTCTGTAATTGCCTTGTTTCTGAGTGTCCAAATGAGCAGCAGGGGAAGGTGCATCTAATGTCACTGAAGGATTAAAACGGACCAGCAACCTCTCATGAGTTACTAATTGAGATTGGACTTCCTGCTAGGTTAAGGAGCCAAAACTAGAGGTGATATTGACTATGACAGATTCATAGTCCTTTCCCAAACCTCCAAGGGCAAAAAGAATCAGTTCTGAATGTGAAATGGGATACCTTGCTGCAGCTAGTCCATCAACATAGGATTTCTAAGGTTTAAGTAGTCAACCATGGATTTGGTACCCTTATCAGTCCTGGTTAATGCTCTTTTGTACTCAAGCATCATAGCTTCGGATTTGTTGTTAAAAAGAACTTCTAGGGTGTTCCAAACTTCAGCAGCTGTGTTGCACCCAATAGTTTCAACTAAAGCCTGCTCAGTCATTGTTTAGGGTGAATTTATAGTGTTTTTAACGATATGTTTTATATCAATTTCCCCCATATGTGGATGTTTTTCATAGAAATCGAGCTTTATAATTGAAATATTGAGCAAGTGGTGTTTTCAATAGTTAAATTGCAAAACGTAACGAATTATGTGCTTAAATTGTGATTTTATATTATTTTGGAGTTATGTTACGCTTTGGTATGTTTTATTATCTTTTAGATACATGTTCTCGACTTAGCCCTGGCCGACTTAAAACTCTATAAAAGCAGCTGCGCCCCAACCCTAAAAGATATCAAAAAATTCTTCATTCGGATTTTCTGATGAAGAGAAGAGATAGGGATGAGAAGGAAAGGATAAAGATGAAGAAATCAGCTTCCAGGCATGATGGACGTTCGTTCATGTCCCGTCCACTATGGACGGGCGTCCATTAAATCAAACTGGCGTCCAGGAGAAGAAATCAGAATAGAGAGTTTGGACGTTGTATGGACGAGCGTCTGCCCTAGCGTCCAAAGCAGTTGGACGGGCGTCCGTCCGCCGACTTAGCCCTGGCCGACTTAAAACTCTATAAAAGCAGCTGCGCCCCAACCCTAAAAGATATCAAAAACTTCTTCATACACCAAATACTACTCGGCGGCACCGCACTTCCGAGGGGTTCCCGAGGCCGGTCACCCGAGCCTTGTGCTCGAGTGATCCGGGTTAGATTAGGATGTTTTATTTTCGTTTGTTGATTCATGGAGATCATCCATTGTACCAAACTATGTGAGTTTATCCTTTAATTTATTTCATCCTTTGTTTATTTTCGTGATCTTTGATTTGTTTTGTATCTTTCTATGATTTATGATGCTATTGTGTGACTAGATCGAGAGATTGGTTGCTAATTGTTGTCTAACGTAGATGAGAATCGTTGTTAGGCTAGATCACCATAGAAAGATAGGATCTTTAATCGTTAATTCGTGACAAATTAATTGGTTAATTATCTAGGTTGCTAGATTCTAAAATACGAGAGTTAACTTGAATCTACACCTTCGTTTTGTATGGAAATTGGTCTCAACATTCGAGAGAGGAGAGATCGATAATTGAATTCACTAAGAGATTAGGAGTTCATAGCTTGAGAAACGGATTCACTAAGAGATTAGGAGTTTGTATCTCGTGTAAAGGTGAAACCACAATATCGAATTAAAATCATGAGATGAACTTGGATTGAAATCATTTGGTTTGTATATTGGTTGATTCCATGTATCTTTCTTCTATGTTTTTCTTAGTTGTTATAGCTTAGATTTATTTTATCTGTTCTATGTGTTTATATGTTTGTTCTTTCGTTTATTTGTTTTCATAAGTAACAATTGAAAGGAATTAATAAAACTAGCTTCAACAACCCAATTCCCTGTGGATCGACCCCTTACTTATCCCGCTTTACTAGCAATTACCCGGTATTCGGCCGGTTAGGAGTTAGTTTTGCATATAGGTTAGGGTTTATAAATTGTTTTTGTTTAATGATGCAAAACCATCCAAACAGTCATAGAGCTATTTAGCCATCCAACAAGAAGGGAGTCAGTAGCTACCCAATCATCATAAGCAAGATTAACAGATGACCCATAAATAGAACCAGAACTCGGGATCTGGGGTGGACAAGGTGTGGTGCCAAAGAGGTGCCCATCAAGTCTATAACCACGAATAATCGGCAAAACATTGGGTTTCCATAACAGATAATTTGATCTATCAAGTTTAACATTGCAGGTTTGAGAGAGAGTTCCACCAAAGAGAGTGACCGGACGTGTGTATAAAGGGTAAGGTGTAGGTGAAGTAGTCAGAAAAGGAGGTAAGGAGGACACCGGAGCTCTATTGTAACCAGGAAACATGAAATCTGAACGAGGAAGGCCATAATCTGTAAAAGGAGGGAGTTGCATGCTGGTGGTTATGGCAGAGAGAGGTGAAGCTGAGGAGGAAGAACCATCTCCAAAAGTTGATTGTGCCATCGAAGTCTGCAGCAGAGCAGTGAGAGGTCCAACTATAATCGAAGACCCAGAAACAACGGAAGAAAAGGGAAAAGTAGTCGTGTCGTTGGCCATACCGGCTCCGATACCAAGATAAAACCAAAAATTGTATATTACTGGAATGATTTGTTTACACACCAACGGTTACAAGATATAGCAATCACCAAATCTACACAGCATTCTAGGAGAATCTACCGATGACACATCATAGTGCCAAGTGTCCTATACAAGAGATAATATCATACTAGGACACAACTTAAGACTAATTACAATTTAATACTTTACTTTCTAACTATTACCATATTGTAGTTATTCAATTACCGAATCGGGTGCTTGTTTTTATGAGGAGGAATATGATCGAAGCCTATGGGATCTACCTAAATGATTGTGAATGCATGTAGTGCACCTAAAGTACCTGTGCATTATGATGTCGATGATGAATCTAATGAACGTGGTGTCTCTGGCAGTTGTGTTGAAGGGAATCCGGTGTTGCCTCGCTTCACAAGAGCAGTCATTTGCTAAAGAAACTCGTCAGGTATGTAGAATAAGTTGTGTGCTTTATTCCGCTTACTGATTTTCTTGTTTTGGGCAGCCGGTATTATTATGAGAAAAAGTTCTGAATTTCCAATTGGGCTTTTTCGTTTTTCAGGAAGCCGAGATTAAAGCGAGAAAGTTGGAAGAAAGAGATGAACAGATTGCAGAAAAAATTAGAAGTGGATACTCAGCTTCAAGCATCTTCATCTTTTGCATTGATTCGGCCATTTTCAGCATATTCTAACCATAATCATAACAACACTATCCGTAATGGATAAACCATCACGACCTCCAAGAGAAGCATTCGTGTTTCATGCCCTTCAAGAATTGAGGAATTTGCCTCCAAGACCGCAAGATATGCATTTTCTAGAGACATTGTTAAGAGCCATCGACGGGAGGATTTCCGACAAAGCTTTGATGACCAGAGATGTAAGGAGGTGAAAGATGGAAGGGGAAATAAGCTACAAGAAGACAATGATGAATGGGAAACTAAGGGAAATCGAAGTGGAAATTAAAAGGAATTAACATCTGGGTTTGTTTTTCCGGTTGATTTTAATTTATAATCATAACATCAAGTTTCACAAGGCAATTTTTTTAATGGTACACAATAAGTATTAATATATCAAATCAATCCAACAGGTCCAGTTTTTTTTTTTTTTTTATACTAACTGGACCATAGCATTTTTTTTTTTTTTGCATTCACTCCTCGTCCTCGGTACATTATTATAGTCATATGTTTGTGAAATCCTGTTCATAAAGAAAAGTACCGGCTAGCTAACATATTGATTCTTTTCTTAGCTTTCATCTGCATAAATCCATTTACTTTTGATTGGTTGTGGGCGTGGAAAAACATTATTAATTTTCATAAGGACCCCCGATCACACAGAACGGCCTGGATGGTTCTTATATTTTATGTTTATACGTACCACCGAAAAATATACTATTAAAAAAATCATAGTAAAATACTATGGCTTTTCAAAACAAAAACAAAAATGTAATAAACTTTCCTGCAGAGGCGGTCTCAACATATAATTAGATACTTAAATTTGTTGTCTGAAACATATATCATGACAAAGCATCAAATTGCTTAAACTGACTTTTAATGTACTTATCTATCCTGCAAGCCTTTGTAAATGAGCCCCACGCAAAGCTAGCTGATTATTTTGCACCCTTGCTGAAGCTATCACGTAATGTCACCGTACGGTTGAATATCAGCTTTTCAGCAGTTGAATCCTGGTCAACAGCAAAATAGCCTGCATAGAGAGAGAGAGAGAGGGATGTGAGACGGGGGTAACTAGGTATATTAAACTAAGTCGAAATCTGTGTTGATAATAGGTCATCGGTTGGACTTTCAACGGAAATACATGAAGGTATGATACTGACCAGTCCTTTCAAACTGAAATTTGTCTCCAATAGCGGCATTTTTTAGTGAAGGTACAGCATACGCATCTTGAATCACTACTTTCGACTCTGGATTCAGATCACCCAGCCAATCCTCCAGTTCAGCAGGATTCTTATTACAGTAATAAAACAGCCACCATCAGCAAAAAAAAATAACACGATTAAATGTGAAAACATACACGTTACTAAATGAAGATTTTGAAGAAACAAGTCCTGACCTCAGATTGGAATAATCTATCGAATAATCTGACCTCCACCTTCAGTGGGTCAACTCCAGGAGAAGGTTCTGCAACCCAGTGAAGAACCCCCTGAACAAAAAAAGTTCCAAATCAAAAAAAAAAAAAAATTGCAACTTTAAGTGGTTAAAGATTGCAAAAATACATTTATTAAATCAAATGCAGAAGCAGCACCTTAGGCTTGGTCTTTTTGGTTGAGTCATATTCAGCACGAATCTCAATAATAGATGTGTTATCCTCACCATAGATTACGTCAGTGCACTTTATAGGGAATGCATACCTACACAGATAATTCTTGCTGTAAATTGTCCATTCAAATATGCAAATAAAGGAAAAGGACAAAGTCGCAGAACGAATAAAGATTACGCAAACAGCACCTCAATAGGACAGATTTTCCAGGAGCCAGACCATAATAATCTTTAGAATCTTTCAATCGGAAGTCTGTATGTTCAATGTATACAACGTTTGAAAATGGGACCTGCCCGCACAGAAACGAGTGGTTTAATAGACTCTGACACCACATATACGAGCAAGGCCTGCAAGAGAATATCTTTCGCATGAAAGGTAACAAACCGTAACTTACCTTGTAAAATGAAGAGAGATCATCTGTTTGAGCATCTGGCCATTTTTTCGCATCAAGCTCCATGACTGAACCTGCTTCAAGGTTCGTAATAACTACCTAATAGAGATATCAATTTGGACCAACATAAGCAGGTTTATCTTTTATATTCATTGCACATGGTCCATGACAAATAGCGAAACATGCATGTGTAACCATACCTTCAGAGGGTTTAACACAACCATTGTCCGAGGTGCTGTTGCATTTAGTTCTTCCCTTATATGGTACTCAAGGCGGTCTAAGCGTATTAGACTAGAGTCACTGAAAGTGGATATTGAAACATAGTTAGTTGAAGTACCATTGAATTCATAATGTGAATTGATGATTTAATAATATGATATCTTGAGTTCAACCTTCTAGTGATTCCAAGACCTCGTACAAAAGCATTTATAGCAGATGGAGTTACCCCTCTACGCCGCAAACCGGCAAGAGTCATCATGCGAGGATCGTCCCAACCATCCACCCACTTATCCATCACAAGACGGTTTAACTGCAACAAGTAATGTTAACCCAATAAATTGTTCATTAATATTTCAGGAATTGTAAAAGATAATATCAAATCAAACGAGGATCGGTGGCTTAAAAAGAAACAAACCCACCTTACGCTTTGACATGACGGTGTTGGCAACATTTAACCTTGAATACTCCCAGACATAAGGCTGATAAAGGCCCAAGACGTCAAGCAACCAGTAGTATGAAGCACGACGAGTTTCGAATTCCAGAGTGCAGAGCTACAGAGACGAACATATTTTCTTTAGACAAGTCATTTGAAGAAAATAAGAAAAAAAAAAACTTTTAAGTCTGGAGATGCCTAAACAATGGAAGCAACTGGATGCTGGTGTACAAGTGAAATGATACTAGTACAACAAACTTATGCTAATCCAGCTATTTCCAAATAATATGACAAAACCCAAATCGGACCAACTAAAGGCATCCCAACTTCCAACTAAAAGTCATAAAAGATAAACAAACTCGCCTTTGGGTAACTGTGGACATAGAAAAACAAGGTTAAGTTAGAAAATGCTTAAACAATGGAAGTAACTGGAAGCTAGTCTAAGAGAAAACATACTACAACTACAACAAACTTATGCAACTCTTGTTATTCCCAAATAACATGATAAAATTTAAGTTTGACCAACAAGACGTAAAATATCAAAATTTGTGACATTAAGATACACAGATCAAAAGAACTCGAAAGAGAAATGTGAACAGAGAAAAGGGATGAGAGATAATCTAAAAGATGAATAGAAACAGAAAAGAAACAAATTAACAGCAACTTCAACATAGGTAAAACTGCATACTCCTATTATGCAGTCAAAACAAGTTGGTAATTTCTACCAAACCATGCTCGTGGGAGGCCAAATGAAATTGTGTAAAATCTAAGAACATCTCAAGTTCATGTAATGTAATGGCAGTTAAGGCCAGGCAAAATAGCAGGCAGTCGCCTAGGCCGACTAAGTGTCGCTTTTTGGTCATATTTAGCATCTTTGTGATAGCCTTTTTCTACCCTCGCATGAAACAGAAACTATGAATATATTTCTTTAGCCAAACATGTGAAATCTAAGCCTTTGCTGGACCAACTTACCATATGCAAACAGTCTCACATTTATGTACAGATAAAATGATTGATCAGTCAAAAACATATTATCACCCCGGTACATTTTTCCTGGCATGAGAGCAGCATGTCAATTCTTTCACATGGTTTTATGCCTAGCTGTTTGATATTCAATGGTCTTAGAATTAGGTTTAGCATTATGCAAAGTGTCATTGGCCTGTGGTTCGACAGTGAGAGGATAGTTTTTATGTTTCCTAACATTTCCACACAGGATCATCAATATTCAGAAATTTAAGAAAGGAATCGCCTGGCACAGCCAGACAATGCCAAACATCGCCTAGGCGGTCCCTCTTCGCCTTGGCATCGCCTAGCGGCAGCGCTTCAACAACTATGGGTAACATCACCAATATCAGAGACAGATATTATGCCCTCTGTCCCTAAAAAGAACATTCATGATTCATCTGGTCAGGACGATGTAATTTAACGCAAAGTTGATTCCTGACGGTCACTACCAGATGAGCAACATACCACATAATATATGGTATCCACTAAGGGAAGTGTATTAGAA
The DNA here is from genome assembly GCA_036785695.1 of Gentiana straminea. Taxonomy (NCBI): domain Eukaryota; kingdom Viridiplantae; phylum Streptophyta; class Magnoliopsida; order Gentianales; family Gentianaceae; genus Gentiana; species Gentiana straminea. The sequence continues at coordinate 27,183,223 of JAVUPR010000061.1, forward strand.
AAGAGAGGCCAATGAAAAATCAATCTAGGAAGACAAGAATTTAGCTTAATCATTAGCAAGCCTCAACTGATTTACAAAACCTTGGGAATGTATAAGCAGAGTAGTTTATGTAAAAAATATCATATATCTCAAACAAAGGAAAAAGAAGCAAAAAATACCTAATTAAATCTAGCCGAGTCACCCCCTCAGAGCAAAAAAATCATAAATAAGCAAAAAGAGGATTACTGGTGAACTACCATACCGAGTGAGTTATGTTTTCCAGAGAATCAACAATGCAATGTGCGTAATCATAACTTGGATAGATGCACCATTTGTCTCCTGCATGCGGATGAGGAGTAAACTGAAAAAACAAAGAAAACCCAAGTTAGCGTAAAGCAGCTTGTCCATTTTATAATGACTTCTAAATAAACTGACACTACCTTGACACCATAAGTGCGTAAGCTGAATATACAAGGAACGGAAAACTTATAAAATGATTCAATGAACTAAAGGTGTGAATCTGAATCTTGCCTTGATACGATAAGCAATGAGATCATACATATTAAAGTTATCACACTGCATATCCTGTTTCATTCTTAGCGTAGCTTTTCCTTCTTCAAACACGCCGCTTTTCATTAAATCAAACTTCTTAAGGGACTCTTCAATTGGTCTATCTCTCCAAGGACTGTTCATCTTCTTCTCCCTGTACTCTTTAATTTCTTCAGGTGTCTGAAGGGAATAGGTGAAGGATAGTGTCATGAGAGCAATAAAGAAAAAATTAGAGAAGAAAACAAAGACTCAATCCTTTGGTAATCATTGCCCAATCAATGCAAATAATACGGCTCAAATAAACTCTTTAAATCCTCTTATAACTAGTAAATTTACAAACTTGGATGTAATGATTTATGAACTTCAATAGAAAAGGTACAACTATAAAAAAAATATGGAAAAATAAATCCCACTGGAGGAAAGTGAAGACTAAATGTATTCCAAACAGAGAATAAAGTACAGGGAAAAATGCAAAAGAAAAAGTCACAGAATTAATGATGAATGATGACATTATCATGCATGAAAAAAAATCTTCTGAAGTGTAGAAAAGTTAGGGAACCTGGTGATCAACATAGGCATGACCTCTTCGTATCAGCTCCACGGCCAGCTCATAAAGTTCTTGGAAATAATCACTTGTATATGTGATCTGTGAAATTCTAATAAGCTCCCGAAAAAAGGATAAAAGATACAAGATGCAGTGAATAACATTATCTTGCTAAAGATAGTACCTTAAAAGGTTCCCATCCCATCCAGTGTACTATTTCTTCAATATGATGAATGTATTCTTCCTTTTCAGCATCAGGATTGGTGTCATCATACCTGACGAGCAGAGGGAGGAAATAGTAAGCTCCAATACATAATTATCACTACAATCTATATCATTGCTCATATTTTACAGAATATATTTGTCTCATAATATCTAGTGGACAAAAATCCATGCATGTTCCATCAATGAAAAAACCTATCAACAAACAAAATGATCAACCTGAAAGTTGCTTATTATCAATTTCTAAAACATTTAATAGCAAACAACGAGTTACCAGCAGTGTTCTAAAAATCGCTAGGCGAGGTCGGTACGCTGCAGGGGCGCCTAGCGCCTAGGGCACCTAGGCGGCGCCCAGGCGGTTCTAGGGTTTTAAGGGGTTTTAGGGTTTTAGGCGCCTTACACTAACTGAGTACAAGTCTCTTGAGTTCCAACATTCAAAGAAATAGCTTTTTACAGTTTGGGGGAAAACTCTAGAGTGTAATATCTTTACTTTGGATGACTTGATCCGAAGAATTCTAGTTTACAAAGCTTTTTCCTAGATGGAACCCTAATTTCCTAGGGTCGCCTAGGCGGTGCCCAGGTCGCCCAGGAGCGCCTAGGAGCGCCCAGAAAATCGCCCAGCACCCAGGTCGCCTAGCTGAGATCGCCTAGAGCCAAGTCGAATCGCTTGGGGTGCGCCTAGCGCCTAGGCGACCGCGTTTTGCGATTTTTAGAACACTGGTTACCAGAGATCTAATCAAGAAAAAAAGCTATTCTCAAATGTTGGACTGGTAAGAGAATTTTACACCTCAAGTAACAGCATCCACCTCTATCTTTCGCTAGGCCAAAGTCAACAAACATTGCCTGCAAATATGTTATATGTTCAGCTTTAAAATTATTAACTCAAATGGAGTTGTATGGAGCAGTTCACGGAGATTTTGATTACCTTAGCATGACCTATGTGTAAATATCCATTTGGTTCTGGAGGAAAGCGAGTCATAACCTTCCCTCCTGTTACTTTCAAATGCTTTTCAAGTACTTCCTTTGAATTACAAGGTCTTTGCACACGCCCGTCGCTGAAATAAATTTCTGTATGCACCTGCAATGATAAATTATATCAAGTCCAGCATGTTTTCTTTGGATCTGAAAATGGATCTTTATGGAAGGATAAGGAACGAAGGATTAAACTACTACATGTTGTTACATGAACAAGTTCATAATTTGAGTTCCCTCCAATCTGTAGTCTAAGTAGGTCTTGGCTAGTCGCATGGCCATTTGGGCCGACGGAGACAGGCTTGTTAGAACATACTAGTCCTCATATAAGTGCTGACTCTGGCACACAGCCAAAATAGGTTAACTGCCTCTCCCTATAGAAGCCGTACCACCACTCATGAGTATGACCAGCACCCTTTCAGGCTTCCTAAAATATCATACTTTGAAGTTGGTAGAAGCCCAACCTTGTTCTACCAACGTTATTCAGTAGAGTGGCAAGGTGTTGAATGGTGAATCCACCGGTGAGTTTAGCTTATAAGCTGGTTAAGACCGTATATACTGCTACCAAAACGACGGCATTTGAAAGGGTAATAGTACTCAGGCTGGGTTGGGTTGGGAAAAAATCAAAATAATCAAAACTTTAGCATTATAATTCAGTTAGATTGCAAACCAAATCGAATAATTGGTTTTGTTCATTTTGGTTTGAATTGGTCTGGTTTTCGGTTTGATTTTGTATCTTGGTTTATTCGCTATTACATACACCCAGCACAAAGAAGTAAATTCATCAACATGGATTAAAAAATAAAATAAAAATAAAAACTTCTGATGGCATAAGGTATGATGAATGAATCTCATACACAATGCAATCAAAGAATATTCACACTGATGGCCGACCATAGGTTAACCTTTCATTCCTTAACAACACAGCTCTATCCCCTCAAAAAAAAAAAACAAACAAACAAACAAACAGCTTCTAATGCATAAGCTTGTCAGAAATGGTCAGATTACTTATGGTAAGATGGAATAAATTGGCTACCTTACAGTTCTCCTGTGGTGAAGGGAATATGGTAAAAGGATTCAATTCTTCTTCTGATGGTTTTGGAGGAGTCCCTTCAGCAGAAACTTTTTCCTGCAGAAGAACAAATATAAACATAAAGCAGAAAAATGACTTCATTCACCAAATTCAGAATGAACCAAGTCTAACCTCCAACTTGATAGGCTTCTCTTTCTTCTTTTTCACAGGTTTTTCGTCATCTACTGCCGTCCTTTCACCAAGTAATGCATACATTTTTGCATCTACAAGTTGCTGATATGACAATTGAAAGCATTAGAACAAGAGTGCAAGTGGCACAAACCTTTGCTAACATGTTGATATTTGATACAGCCTTCAACTTCCCCTGGTTATTTATACCTTTCAAGAAAGAACGGAAATGAAATTGATACCTTGACAATCTTTGGATCTGCCCATGGCTGCTTTTTCCGAATGTCCCCAAAGATCTCACCAACTGTAGAATAATATAGGTAGCTTAAAAAAGTAAATCAACAAATCAATATCAGTTAAAAAAAAAAGGGAACTTAAAAAATCAATTTTAACTGATAAAGGCAGTGATTCTTGATTTTTGTGTATCATAAAGTGAATGGAATTTTCAAAACAGAGGAGCTTAAAGCTGAATAGCTTCAAATCATATGAAAGGTAAAATCAAATTCACAGAATCAGTTCAACGATCTGCAAATCTAAGAAATAATACTGACAGGCCCTAAGCTACGATCAGATTGGAGAAGTACACACGCAGAAGTTACAAAATAACATATGAAGGGGGAAATAGTTACAAGGACACAAAAACTAGATATACAAACCATTTGTACGATACCGCTGCTCCAAAATTAAGGATTTTTTAACTTCAAAAGTCTCATTAACAGCACGTTCAGTGTCTTCTCTGGACACATCTACACCTGCACATCCACAAAGAGTAAACCTTTGTCAGTCCAAATAATAACGAATAATTAAAAAAAACTACAATGTAACCAATAAATCCCAGGTTGAACAAATTGAAAATTACATGCATATAAATTTTAAATCCTCGTTCTAAGCTTCTCATGTAGGATAAAAAAAAGTGAACAAATATGTGATATCTCCACAAGGAAACACTAGAAGTAAAGAGTCCACCTTTCACATGACTTCAATGAATTTTAATTTACACTGAAGCACAACAATTGTCTACTTGCATATTTAGATGAGAATGATTCCATGTGATTTCATCTCACGCTGAACAGAAAAATAGTATGAAGGTGAATTGACACTGATATACTACATACAGAGAGCAAGCTCCCAACCCTCTACCTGGCGCACCCATGAAAAGAGAAAAATAAATAATAAAACACAACCACCAAAGATAAACAATAACATCAACAGACAGACATGAAACACATTATCCAGCGAGGATGAGGTTGTGTTTATAGGGTCATCCAGTTCACACTTTAACTAGCAATAGTCATGTATCTAGACCGACAATGACCATTACAACAAAGAACCAGGACAAAATGGAGTTCAAAAACTTTCTCACGTACACAATTTTAATCGACATTAGTACCAATCTAGAAGAACAATGAATAGCACAATATAGTTCTTCATACCAACGCCACAAAACTGTTCGAATTCATCAACCTTCAAAGGCTCAGAAGCTGTAGCCGAGAGAAATGCAAAGGCAGCTTCTAACTGAGCAGAAATCTTAATCTGCAGAATATAGGTACACAAGATTTTAATATATTGGCAACATGAAGACTCTAAAACTTAAAGCAAGTATCAAGATACTTTAGGGAATGTCGATGCCTTCTAAGCGCATGTTACATAAATTCCTTAAGCTGGGCACCAAAATCTATTCCATAGAAAGAATTGACAGGGAAATTACTGGTACGGTGAACAATGTTCCCATCCTATATTGGAGCATCCTTTTTTTATCTTTAATTTTTAAAAAGTAGCATCATTTTAAGGATGCATATAGTTAATGAATTTCTTGCACGTGTCATAAAGGTTAAATGAAATCTGTCAAAGACAGGTCAACACCAAGCTGCAACGTAAGTTCTTTGTTAAGAAAATTGTGTTGCTTATCATGAAGTCAAAAATTACCCTTAATCAGGTAGAAATTAATCCCATGAGCAATGTTTTGAATATGAAACCAAGAGATAAGTTAGACACAAACAAAGAGACAGGTAGAGATGGATCAACCTTTGACGAAACAATATATTTGAGCAATGTAGGCCGGTGTACAAGAGCATTAGCAGGGAACTTGGTAGCCACCTGCAACATAGAAATATCGTCAACACTTAACATTCCACAAGAAAGAAATGCATAAGCCTTCTGATCACGACATCCCAGACTGCTCTTCACAATATACGATTACAAGGGACATAATACATTGAGGATCAGAATAGCAGGAAACATAAAAATAATACATCTGTAAAATATCCCCTTTAAGTGAAGCATCTAACCACAACTACCCATAGTAAGCAACTCCTGCAAAAAGATAAAGGCAGAATCAACAAAACCAATGAAGCTTACAGTGTACAGAAGATTTCCAACTGTCCTATCACAACCATCAGTTACCTCTGCCTGAAACAAAACAAAGGGGAAAAGTAAAATGTGAAAAAAAAAAATAGACAAGAAGAAAATAAAAGGGGACACATTTTAGACAACCTACAGCCTAAAGGTTGGCTAATACACAATTTTTATTACAATTAATTATTAAATATTAAAAACAAAAATGCGTCCAGTACCAAAGAAGCTCTTTTGGCTCGCTACATGAATTACACTCGTTCTTTCACTAGCTTCATGTCATTCCGCTCGTACCTCTTTTGTCGTCCTACCAAACGAAAGAGGTCACTCTCACTCGCCCTATTGAAGTACCAAAGGTGCGCAGCGTGCGCTCAGCTTAGGTCAGCTCAAAATAAGGAGAAGGCACCAGAAAGGAAAACCTAAAGTCATGTTGACTCAGCTGTGACACGCTTGTACTACACTCCATCACCCAAAAAAATTGGAATTTTCCACTTTGAAATTCACGGAGATGTTGATCTGATTTACTCATACGACTCGGTCGCCGTGTATATGGAAGCTCTTGTGCCTATGTGGTGTTCAAATGAGGCCTATAGAATATAGATATGTGGCAAGAAATGCTATGCAAGTTGAAAAGAAAATGTGGGGGGGTAGAAGGCCGTCAACCAAGTAAAACTCGCACACAAACGTTCGCAGCGGAGAATGACAACCTTGATGCACCACTAAATTTCTTCAATCATAAACCGAGAGTTAACAAAATTGCAGGAAAGAAGAGCGGTTCATATTCTATAACATGTTTAACGGTAGAAGACGTCGTTATGGACCTACTCTGTTGAATCTGATCCTGGATAACCCAAATATATTCAAAATGTATGACGTTATCCACATCTCCAGAAAATATTTATCATTCAAACCCAACAGAACCATGTTTTATAAAGCACCGATTATTACAGCATTTATATTCCGCAATTCTTCAAGATTTTTTTCTGATTAACCAGATGTTCTGCCTCATTATTTTTAAGTGCAAAAATGTAGATGGCAATTACATTGGAAATAACTTCCACGTCAAATTACAAACAACAATCCTTAATCCACTAACCCCATACAAAATTGATGCAATTGTTTAACTCTTTCTCTCCATTCATTTCTTGGCCGTTCAACTCCTCTAGTAAGTAATTCTTCAAACGGTCCACATGATCAGGTACAGATATCATTACAAAAAAAAAAATCTCTCTAAACACCAAATAATTTGTTAATTTAACTTGACATTTGTAGAACTCCTTATTTCTTATCACTTTCACGAAACTCTGAACTGCATTAAACCTATACCAAATTTTACAAAATGAAAAGATAGAGGAGCAAAGCCAGTGCTACACTACCTATAGCTTATCCTGTTTCTGTATTCCAAGCAAACCACCAGATTTTGATTTTTTTACTTATCAGACGTACGCACAAAGCAATAATAAATGATCATGAAGAAATTGCATGCAGAGCAACGACAATAAAGATAAGAAAAATGTTAAGAGAACAGTCAAAATATTAGTAGCAACTACTAGAAGGTAGCACTGTGTTCGTTTACCTTTTCCTCATCTATTGTATAATGAAATTAAAGTAAGATCAATTTTGAATACATTCGGAAACAAAGGTACAATGAACTACTTTCAACACAGTAGTCTGAATCAACTGCATATGATATACGATTGACTTACCTCGTGAATAACGTCAGTAAGATTAGTGGTGACCTTGTTGTTGGCGACGGTGTTGTTCGCCGTCCTTTCATCTAATCCAATTTTCAGGAAAAGCTCAAGAGATTGAGCCTTGTCGCCGCCGGAGGCGTTAGGTTTATCACCTTTCACCACCATTTTCAATTTTTCTTACAATTTGGTAAGCTAATTTCGCGCAGTTTAAACCCTAATGACTATGACTACTGTCCGCAAACCTGTCCCAGTATAAAACATCCGGTTTTCTTTTCTTTCTATTTTTTTATTTTTTTTTTTTTACCAGACGTTTTCAACAGCTTTTTCTCCACGGCAAATTAAAAAGGAAATAATCCAAAATCTTTTATTTTCATCAGGCGTATTTTCTGACAAAAAAAAGGGGGAGAACGGCGCATCACAGAAGAACAGACGCAGAAAGTTGTCAAAAAAGAGAGAACATAATCTTCAACCGTGTCGCCAATTCGTTCATCTGTTCAAGATGCCGCAGGAGAGAAAAGTGATCAGCGCGAAGAGACGCAACTTTGGAAAATAACATCTCTCAATTTCGAAAGTTTTCGATTTAGCCCTAGTTTTTTGTATTCGTAGAGTTCGATTCTTCAAAAATTCGTATCTTTCAATCCGTAGCTCTGTTTCGCAGCCATGAGTAGTCGAAATGATCGTCTTGGAGCGTAGAATAATCTAAAAAAGTTTATTTTACTTGCAGTTAATCTAGGTAATCTTCAATTTTATGCTCTTTTTCAGTTTCGGTTTCGCCAAGAAAATAGGATTTTAGGGTTTTTGTTGATGAAATAGGTTTTGGGGTTGAGGATCAACAGTTGTTGCAGTTGCTTGACGTTTCGATTCCAGTTTTGCTGGACATTAAGGTAAGATGCTCTTCCTAATGAGTAATTATAGTTTTATAATGATATGTTGAGTTTTGGTGTTGTTTGGTGATAGAATTCATGCTAAGTTGTAATTAATGAGTTGTGATATGTTTTGGTATATTTGTGTTGTGTTTTAAATTTTCTTTTTTTTGATTCGATAACATTAATTAAACATAAGCAAGCTTCGATTGAAATTCTGATTCGTTCAGTTAAAACACCGAATGTACTCTTAAAGGGAGTTGAAGTTCGGATCCGTCGGAAGGGCATGAATAAGCTTGTGCTTTGATGAACTAGAGTTCATCAATGTCTGTGTATGTGCTAGGCCTTGTCCGTGTCTAGTGGTCTAAGTACGAGAGTAGGAGAGGTGAGGGAGCTTACTTGAAAACACTTAGGTGGCTAGTTAATTTACCATAATAATTACATAAGTGTAGTAAAAGCTAAAACGTCATCTATTCTTGGTTAGGCACTGATTCAAATCGGCGATGTGATACGTTCATAAAAGGTGGACAACGCTAATGGCTCAAAAGGCTGAAGGGTAGTGGAGGAAATCCATCGAACGTATATGCATACCGAGGAGATCCCGGGACTATCGGTGCTAATCACCTTAGTTGGCAAGTATATCTCGTGGTGGAATTTTCACCATGAATTGTGTCCTTGAGTAATGATGTAACCAAGATAAGTTAAGTAGAAACGTATAGTCACGATATGTTGATGGACATGAAGTGAACCTTAGATTGAGTTGGTCTCATAAAGATAACTTAATAATCATAATAATAACCTTTCGTTGTATAACCTAGTTATCCATTAGCTTCTCACTTTTACTAAGTACTTTGTACTTACCTCCTTTGTATTTTCTTTTGTATGCATTGTGGGGTGAGAAGACGAACGGGTTGTCCAAGCGTAGACGACGACTTTTCAAGACTTGAAGTCCGGCGAAGCTTAATTTATTTCTTTGTAAAGGTTGTCTTAGACTAGTTGTATTTCTTTTCTTAGACTTGTTATACTTCTTCTATTAAGACATCGCATTGTATAAGTCTTTGGGTTTTTTCGTCGTTGTAATTTATCTATCCATCTTTAGTATGGTTACTTTCTATTCATAGTAGCATTTATGTTTTTATCCGAGTCCTTTTAGCTTCCGTTTGCTTTATTTCGATACGACGACGTAGAGGCTTGCGTATAATATTAGATTTATTTAATGCTATACGCGCCGAACGTTTCTCTTCCGGATTAGGGCTCGGTATCCGGGAGCGGGGCGTTACAGTTGGTATCAGAGAGAAGCGTCCTTTCTGTTCTAGGTTTCTCTTCCTCTAAGATAAGATTCCTTAAACCGTGGTTAAGTTGCACTAGGACCAAGTGAAAAGTCTCCTTAGGCAAAAGTTAGGTTGAGTTTTAAGCTCACATCTCTTATGTGATCCTCTTAAGTTTTCTTCCTTTCAAGAACCCTTATTAGGATCCCTCTTTTCTTTTGGAATCTTCGAATCTTTCTCTAATGTTCTTTCTTTTTGAGGTTTTAATTCTTTTGTAATGATACATTTGGTTCAAATCACTTCCTTGTAACTTGGTGTTATGCAAAATGAGTAAACGATTTTGTTCACGTTTTTACATGTCATGTTATATCATTTTTATTTGTTCCATGAATTCTGTAAATTTTCAGCCACTTAGAAAGTTTTCTTATCTACAATTTCTCTCTTTACATCAATTTAGTTGTCAATATAGATTGATCACAAATTGTTTAACAAGGAGGGGTGCTCTGTTCAGAAAATTCTGCAGCGGTACTCTTACTTATCATTCTGTTTTGAATAAGCTAAACACCTCCAAATGACTTGGATTTTTGATATATTGTAGAAAACATCCTGAACTATAATTTTTGTTTTGGAACCAAGTGCAAATTCGTTTTGGTTTGAGCACTATCTGCAACACACGACAGTTGATGAAATCCTGAAAAATTTTGACAGCTTATAGCAGTAGATGAAAAGAATTATTTTGACCGACTTATGGCTTCCCAATTTTTTTGATTTTTGAGCATCATATGTAAAACTTATATACTCACAGATTTTCTCTTTGCCTCATGTTCAAAATCAACTCAGTTTGTTTTGTGCAAATAAATTATTTCATGGCTTATGTATGCACCCGAATTTCTCAAAACCATTTAAGTCCTCTAGTCAAGGAAGGATAGATGTCTTTCTTTCACCCTGTAAGATATAGTGTAGTAGGTTATAGGAGATGAGAATACTTTGATTTATCTGATTCTTAAGCTAGTTGTTACCCAGGATAAGAAGTTTGGTAGGTAGAGACTAGGTGTTGTCGTTATAGTGCTCCTCGATTGCAAGAAACGATTGCGTGGTGATTTTCCAATCTTATGTCTTCATCAATAAGGTTCTCTTTTATAATCATCTAGTTTCCTACTTGGTTATTCCGATTTCAAATGTTTCTCATCCATACTAATTGTAACTCATGCTCTGGTTAAATCCTCCATTTGAAACTTCTGAAACTCGGTAAAAGTCTCTTTTACGAAGTTTTGTTTTCCAAGTGTGTACATTCATTTGATGTGCTTTATTTTTTTAAAGATGTTTTCATCGTGTCAAATGCTTGATTTAAGAAAAATAAGTTTCTCATCCTTCGAACTATTTGAGCTGACAAATGCATATCCTTCAAACTATATCATGTTTAGCTATTTTGGGGCAACACACTTTTGCATCCTAGTGATTACCCTTAATGCATCCCCTACAAGATGTTTTAGTACATACAAATTTTTGTTTAAAGACTCGACTCTACAAACCCTCCGTTTTCTCTTTTTGCTATCGCTTGGTTTATGTTTACCGAAATTCTTTGACCTTTTCTTTGCTTGAGATGGTTCTACACTAACTCCATGTGTAATTCTATTCTTTCCAAGTACTCCTCGATCGTTTCAACTAATAGTGTTAAAGGTCTCTTACTTTGGCACATACTTTTCATCATCCTCGTGTTTGGCTTTACCCAACATGAGTGAATGCTTTTGTTTCCGTGTTTTCCCTTCAGTTAAACAACTTACCGTGTTCCAAAAATTCTCGAATATTTTCATAAAAGTAGATTACTATCTTATCTACAATTTCTCTTTTTACACCAACTCGATAATTGTTATGGATTGTTCGGAAAATTCATGTTTATGCCGGACACTCGTCTAGAAAATCTGCAAGCGAAGACTTTCACTTCTTCTTCTGTTTTGGACAGGTTAAACACCTTCAAATGACCTGAATTTTTGCTATGTTGCAGACAAAAATTTTATCTACAATTTTCCTTTTGGAATTAAGTTCAGATCTTTTTCGTTTGATCTCGATTTGCAATTCAACTCAGTGTTTATTAATCTGAAAATTCTGACAGCTTGTGCAATCATCGGAAATAAGTGTTTTTGACCGACTTTTTTTATCTCATTCAAAAATTCCAATATTTTTATATCACCCGGGAAACTCCAAGTATCTAAATCTTTTCTCTTTTGATCATGCTCAAACCCCTTTTAGTTTGGGCTACACAAGTCGATAATTACAGGGCTGGAGTAAAGTTTGGGCTAAGAGGGTAGTAAGTTATGATTGTCATGTTTTAAGAGTTCCTCGAAGTCTGATCTCCTTCTGAGTTAAACCTTTTAGTAGGATGCTTGTAAAGCTAACATTATAGTTCTTTTGCAGTTGTAAACAAAAACCAAGATGCCATCCTCCAGCATGCCATGTTTGATGTTCCGACCCTTTTCGTGCCCTTTTATAATTATACCTTTTATGGTGATGTATTTCTCATGTAATCCCTCATTTGAGATTTTTAAACTCAACAAATCATTTTCACATGTTGTCATGAATTACCTCGAAATATGTCTCTATAAGCCTTTCTTTTGAACAAGTTCTTACATTTTTACTTTTCAAATCAAGAAACAAGTTCTCTTCAAAATTCTACATTGTTGCACTTCCATCCTTCATTTCAAATTCAAGTTTGACTAAGCCTTCTGAGGTCAGAACATTTTTCTTTCTTGTGTTTATTCTCAGCTTCCCTCCTAAGGGAAGTGTTGATTTTGGTGATGCTACTTGCTCTTTCAAAGTATGCATCTCATCTTCCTACTAGTTGAATCTTTAAGCCTATCATGGCATTCCTCTTCAGTTACTTATCTTTAACCTTCTAGCAATTTATGTTAAACTAGTTTCAAGCAGAAGGCAGAATCTTTCAAGATGCCTTCCGAAGCTAACTAGCCAACCGACTTTTGAGTTCCTAAACTTTTGATCTCCATTTCAGATTATTGTACCTTGTACCCTTCAGTTTTAAATCTCTTTCGGGTCATTTAGAGTCATGAACCGCCATATACACCTTTTGACTTTCCATCCTCTGTTTGGCGTTTCTATTCCAATTTTGTTACACCGGTTGAAAGTCTATTTTATTTTAACCTTGGGCATTTATTCCTTGGCAGTGTACTATTCCTCTCGAGTAGTGCAACCTTGAACCTTTGATTTGAATCGTCAATGATCGTTTAAACTTCCTTTGAAGGTTTGAATTAATTCTTTGAAATCAAACCGTATCCGACAATTCTTATGTGTCTTTTCCTCTTCACTTAAAAGAAAAAAAAATCTTGTTTGCCGCTTACTTATTCAAACTTTTGATATTCCCTTACAATTCCTTGAGGGAATTTCTATTTCTATTAAATCCTAAAATAACCCTCTCTCGACTATTACAAACTTGGACACTTCTTGACAAGTGTTTATTTTATTACGAGACCTTTTGGTGTACTCGTTTTATCTCCATGGCTCCTTCATGTTGAGATTCTTGCTCTCTTTTGATTTCTATCTTTTTAGTCCTTACGGTGCTCGACCTTGCACTTTTACCTTGATTTGTTGTGTGATGTTACCTTTAACGTCTCCACTTTTTCAAGGCTTATATGAAAGCTTATTATCATCCTTTCAAGTTACCTCTCGAAGTCATTGCGGACCACCGTATCTTGCGTAATTCCTCTCTCAAAAAAAAATTCATACGCAAGGTGTCCTTTTGTTTTCCTTTCGGTGGCTATCCCTTGTATTATGATACAATGTTTCATTCTTCAGTTTGGAACCACCTTCAACTTTTCCCCAACTCGAAATCATCTTGTTTTTCTTGTAACCCAAGTAACCTTTCTTATTTCAAGTGCATTCTATCATTCCTTGGCTTACCTTGTTGACATACCACCCTGGTACATAACTTGTCACTTTTCAATTTTATTTATTCTCCAAGCTAACTCTTTTTGGCATAAGAATTGGATCAGACCGTCAGAGAGGAAAGTATGGCAATGCATGTTCTCCACCCACGGGGAGTCTCGAAGTCCTTGTTTGGGATCCTCGTAGCTCTTGACAAGCTTGTGGTGCCGTGATGGAAGTTGAGATCGAAAGAAGTCAAGTGTGCCGAAGTGTAGTTTCGAGGTGGGAAGATTCAAACTTTCCGGGTATAGGTCGGCGGGAGCAAGCAAAGAGTGTTGAACCGATGATTGCAAGATTCGAGCGAGTTGATGAGTTCGTGAAAGAAGCAAGACAAAGACCCGGTGGTTTCCGGTTACAAGTGAGTGGCCGGAGCCCAACCGGCCATTGGTCATGGGTTAGATGAAGATAGCAACCGTTGGCATCGGAATTAGCTTTGGGGTCCGAATACGGAAGATTGGGAAGGATGATGAAGAATGAAAACCTCGAGATGGCAATTGCAGTTCATCTCGGAGCGACCAAGATGTACAAGAGTTGGAACAGGACTGCTGGTGACATCTCGTGAAGATAGAGCTAGAAGAATGCGAGTTTTCTGGGATGAGTGGAGTGATGACAGAATACGAGACCAGATTTGATATAGCAAGTCAACGAGAAGATTGAAGCGGACCGTCATGACGGACGTTTTCTAGGCTATCAATCCTTACCGGCAGTGTACCGGGTCAAATTATAGTGCTAGTCTGGTGAGTCAGGTCGTATCCTCAGGGAAATGAAGGCATAATTCAAAGTGTGGTTAAACACCAAGAAGCTATTATTAACTCGATCTAAGTCGCAGTTTTTACCATTTTCCTCGGGTTAGATAGTTAGATTAGTTAGATTGTTAGTAAAGCGAGTAAATAAATATATAAATATAAAAATAGATAATATATATATTTTTGGATCTAGCCAATAATACTTTCTTGAATCAATATCTCTTTTTAGTAGAATTGAATGAGACGGATCTTTTCCTTGATGCAAGGAGGTCAATTATATATGAACCGGTGTACTCTAAGCTAGACAACTCCTCCTCACACGAGCGTATGAAATTGTCATACGTCTAGTCATCGTCCAATGTCATCTTAAGCATGGGTCACTCCCGTTTTGTCATACGGCCGAGTTTTAAGATATCAATTAAACATGTGATTTAACGTAATAATATCGTGAGCACAATTTTAATAAGATTTATCTCTCCCAAGATAAATCGCTCCGGAGTAGGAAATCGGATTCCGTTGTCACGTTTTCACTCGGCCAATTTTACCCTCCGGTCTTTCTATCCGTACATTTAAGTGTAAATATAAAGAGATTCATTATAATTGGTTTTAATCATTATTATCGAGTCGATCATCCATTTTACCAAAAAGATTAACTAATTCGATTCATATCTTCTTTTAGATATATTTTTAGCTTAACATAGTTATAATAAGTAATATATAAATAGAAATAGAAATAGTAAACATAATAATATTAGAATATATTACGGTTCTATTTGTTGAATCGGGGTCATTTCCGCCGTATCAACAATCTTCGATAATTATTCGATCATTATAACGATACTATAACTATTTTATATATATATATATATATATATATATAGAAACAACAAACATAATACTTGATAAAATTACCCGTTGATTGCAAATCTAAGTCGTATCCTACGACAATAGCAACTTCTTCAATACAACTTTCTTGGATAATCCTCTCGAAAGCATTACAACTAAGTACTACTTTATTTATATATATGAAAAATATATATATATATATATATATATATATATATATATATATATATATATATATATATATATATATATATATATATATATATATATATATGGGCCCAAGATGAGAAGAGATGAAGGAGATATATATATATATATATATATAATGATATATATATATATATATATATATATATATATATATATATATATATATATATATATATAACAAAACAAAAAAAATAAAAAGAAGAAAAGAAGAAGATCATAGACGAGAGAAGAGGGGAGGGGGAAGAGGAGAAGAGGGGCCCTTTGATATGTGTTGATTGGGAAATATATATAGGGAACTAGTATGTAAGTATATATATATATATATTGACAGTATATTGGCCGAAGGATCTAGAATTAGCATGTGCAAAAGTGATCATTGAAACAGCCGGATCGATCCGATGAAATCCCGGATTGATCCGTGATAACGGCTCCGATCCCGAATCGTCAAAATCCGTCTACACAAAGATATCGCGAGTTAAGTAAAATGGCCATAACTTGAGTTGTAGACCTCCGATTGACGTGATTCAAAGTGCGTTGGAAAGCTAATTTGAAGATCTACAACTTTCATGAAGGATTCTTCTTCAGAAAATGTCGTTTTGATGGGCCATTTGTTTGTCGAAGATATTTCTCGATTTCCACTAAATCGAATCGATTGACCACTCGACCACTCGACTTAACGACACTCTCGTATAACCTTCATAAGATATGATCATGACTTCAAAAATAAATGTCGTTACTCGGGGTCTTGGTTTATCATAAATCTGCAATAAAAATACCACAAATACCCGTGTAAATCTGACACGATACTCCGGTTACTAAACCGGTACAAAACTTATAAAAACTTATAAAAATACGATAATTTATATAATAACCACTATTTATATATTTGGATAAAATTAAGTAATTATTGACTTAAATTGGTCAATAATGCTCAAAGTGGTATCAATATTGGGGTAAAATGTCGTAATAATGATCATTAATTTGTCTCTCATCACGTCACAATCTCAAGTTGGCTCAAGACAAGTAGAAGAGTTGGGAAGATGGAAGAAGACTAAGACTGTAAAAGTTAGAAGACGAAACGCTTCTTAAAGTCCAGAGTTCAAGTACACCCACTTACATTCGAGTTTCGAGGACGAAAATCCTCTTGGGGGAAGGAATGTAACATCCCGACTTTTCATAAAAGGTAAAATAGTCATTGGGTGTATTTACTATGACCTAATTATATTTATCTCATTTATTTAATTAAAAAGGAATTAATTAAAGGATTTAGAAATTAATTATAAAAGGATTTAATTATTGGCTATAAAAAGGAAATAATCCAAAATCTTTTATTTTCATCAGGCGTATTTTCTGACAAAAAAAAGGGGGAGAACGGCGCATCACAGAAGAACAAACGCAGAAAGTTGTCAAAACAGGGAGAACATAATCTTCAACCGTGTGGCCAATCCGTTCATCTGTTCAAGATGCCGCAGGAGAGAAAAGTGATCAGCGCGAAGAGACGCAACTTTGGAAAATAACATCTCTCAATTTCGTAAGTTTTCGATTTAGCCCTAGTTTTTGGTATTCGTAGAGTTCGATTCTTCAAAAATTCGTATCTTTCAATTCGTAGCTCCGTTTCGCAGCCATGAGTAGTCGAAACGATCGTCTTGGAGCGTAGAATAATCTAAAAATAGTTTCGCTGCAGTTAATCTAGGTAATCTTCAATTTTATGCTCTTTTTCAGTTTCGGTTTCTGGCAAGAAAATAGGATTTTAGGGTTTTTGTTGATGAAATAGGTTTTGGGGTTGAGGATCAACGGTTGTTGCGATTGCTTGACGTTTCGATTCCAGTTTTCTTTTGGACATTAAGGTAAGATGCTCTTCCTAATGAGTAATTATAGTTTTATAATGATAGGTTGAGTTTTGGTGTTGTTTGGTGATATAATTCATGCTAAGTTGTAATTAATGAGTTGTGATATGTTTTGGTATATTTGTGTTGTGTTTTAAATTTTCTTTTTTTTTTGATTCGATAACATTAATTAAACATAAGCAAGCTTCGATTGAAATTCGATTCGTTCGGTTAAAACACCGAATGTACTCTTAAAGGGAGTTGAAGTTCGGATCCGTCGGAAGGGCATGAATAAGCTTGTGCTTTGATGAACTAGAGTTCATCAATGTACGTGTATGTGCTAGGCCTTGTCCGTGTCTAGTGGTCTAAGTACGAGAGTAGGAGAGGTGAGGGAGCTTACTTGAAAACACTTAGGTGGCTAGTTAATTTACCATAATAATTACATAAGTGTAGTAAAAGCTAAAACGTCATCTATTCTTGGTTAGCACCGATTCAAATCGGCGATGTGATACGTTCATAAAAGGTGGACAACGCTAATGGCTCAAAAGGCTGAAGGGTAGTGGAGGAAATCCATCGAACGTATATGCATACCGAGGAGATCCCGGGACTATCGGTGCTAATCACCTTAGTTGGCAAGTATATCTCGTGGTGGAATTTTCACCATGAATTGTGTCCTTGAGTAATGATGTAACCAAGATAAGTTAAGTAGAAACGTATAGTCACGATATGTTGATGGACATGAAGTGAACCTTAGATTGAGTTGGTCTCATAAAGATAACTTAATAATCATAATAATAACCTTTCGTTGTATAACCTAGTTATCCATTAGCTTCTCACTTTTACTAAGTACTTTGTACTTACCTCCTTTGTATTTTCTTTTGTATGCATTGTGGGGTGAGAAGACGAACAGGTTGTCCAAGCGTAGACGACGACTTTTCAAGACTTGAAGTCTGGCGAAGCTTAATTTATTTCTTTGTAAAGGTTGTACTAGACTAGTTGTATTTCTTTTCTTAGACTTGTTATACTTCTTCTATTAAGACATCGCATTGTATAAGTCTTTGGGTTTTTTCGTCGTTGTAATTTATCTATCCATCTTTAGTATGGTTACTTTCTATTCATAGTAGCATTTATGTTTTTATCCGAGTCCTTTTAGCTTCCGTTTGCTTTATTTCGATACGACGACGTAGAGGCTTGCGTATAATATTAGATTTATTTAATGCTATACGCGCCGAACGTTTCTCTTCCGGATTAGGGCTCGGTATCCGGGAGCGGGGCGTTACAGTTGGTATCAGAGAGAAGCGTCCTTTCGTTCTAGGTTTCTCTTCCTCTAAGATAAGATTCCTTAAACCGTGGTTAAGTTGCACTAGGACCAAGTGAAAAGTCTCCTTAGGCAAAAGTTAGGTTGAGTTTTAAGCTCACATCTCTTATGTGATCCTCTTAAGTTTTCTTCCTTTCAAGAACCCTTATTAGGATCCCTCTTTTCTTTTGGAATCTTCGAATCTTTCTCTAATGTTCTTTCTTTTTGAGGTTTTAATTCTTTTGTAATGATACATTTGGTTCAAATCACTTCCTTGTAACTTGGTGTTATGCAAAATGAGTAAACGATTTTGTTCACGTTTTTACATGTCATGTTATATCATTTTTATTTGTTCCATGAATTCTGTAAATTTTCAGCCACTTAGAAAGTTTTCTTATCTACAATTTCTCTCTTTACATCAATTTAGTTGTCAATATAGATTGATCACAAATTGTTTAACAAGGAGGGGTGCTCGTTCGAGAAAATTCTGCAGCGGTACTCTTACTTATCATTCTGTTTTGAATAAGCTAAACACCTCCAAATGACTTGGATTTTTGATATATTGTAGAAAACATCCTGAACTATAATTTTTGTTTTGGAACCAAGTGCAAATTCGTTTTGGTTTGAGCACTATCTGCAACACACGACAGTTGATGAAATCCTGAAAAATTTTGACAGCTTATAGCAGTAGATGAAAAGAATTATTTTGACCGACTTATGGCTTCCCAATTTTTTTGATTTTTGAGCATCATATGTAAAACTTATATACTCACAGATTTTCTCTTTGCCTCATGTTCAAAATCAACTCAGTTTGTTTTGTGCAAATAAATTATTTCATGGCTTATGTATGCACCCGAATTTCTCAAAACCATTTAAGTCCTCTAGTCAAGGAAGGATAGATGTCTTTCTTTCACCCTGTAAGATATAGTGTAGTAGGTTATAGGAGATGAGAATACTTTGATTTATCGATTCTTAAGCTAGTTGTTACCCGGGATAAGAAGTTTGGTAGGTAGAGACTAGGTGTTGTCGTTATAGTGCTCCTCGATTGCAAGAAACGATTGCGTGGTGATTTTCCAATCTTATGTCTTCATCAATAAGGTTCTCTTTTATAATCATCTAGTTTCCTACTTGGTTATTCCGATTTCAAATGTTTCTCATCCATACTAATTGTAACTCATGCTCTGGTTAAATCCTCCATTTGAAACTTCTGAAACTCGGTAAAAGTCTCTTTTACGAAGTTTTGTTTTCCAAGTGTGTACATTCATTTGATGTGCTTTATTTTTTTAAAGATGTTTTCATCGTGTCAAATGCTTGATTTAAGAAAAATAAGTTTCTCATCCTTCGAACTATTTGAGCTGACAAATGCATATCCTTCAAACTATATCATGTTTAGCTATTTTGGGGCAACACACTTTTGCATCCTAGTGATTACCCTTAATGCATCCCCTACAAGATGTTTTAGTACATACAAATTTTTGTTTAAAGACTCGACTCTACAAACCCTCCGTTTTCTCTTTTTGCTATCGCTTGGTTTATGTTTACCGAAATTCTTTGACCTTTTCTTTGCTTGAGATGGTTCTACACTAACTCCATGTGTAATTCTATTCTTTCCAAGTACTCCTCAGTCGTTTCAACTAATAGTGTTAAAGGTCTCTTACTTTGGCACATACTTTTCATCATCCTCGTGTTTGGCTTTACCCAACATGAGTGAATGCTTTTGTTTCCGTGTTTTCCCTTCAGGTTAAACAACTTACCGTGTTCCAAAAATTCTGAATATTTTCATAAAAGTAGATTACTATCTTATCTACAATTTCTCTTTTTACACCAACTCGATAATTGTTATGGATTGTTCAGAAAATTCATGTTTATGCCGGACACTCTGTCTAGAAAATCAGCAAACACTTTCACTTCTTCTTCTCGTTTTGGACAAAGTTAAACACCTTCAAATGACCTGAATTTTTGCTATGTTGCGGACAAAAATTTTATCTACAATTTTCCTTTTGGAATTAAGTTCAGATCTTTTTCGTTTGATCTCGATTTGCAATTCAACTCAGTGTTTATTAATCTGAAAATTCTGACAGCTTGTGCAATCATCGGAAATAAGTGTTTTTGACCGACTTTTTTTATCTCATTCAAAAATTCCAATATTTTTATATCACCTGGGAAACTCCAGTATCTAAATCTTTTCTCTTTTGATCATGCTCAAACCCCTTTTAGTTTGGGCTACACAAGTCGATAATTACAGGGCTGGAGTAAAGTTTGGGCTAAGAGGGTAGTAAGTTATGATTGTCATGTTTTAAGAGTTCCTCGAAGTCTGATCTCCTTCTGAGTTAAACCTTTTAGTAGGATGCTTGTAAAGCTAACATTATAGTTCTTTTGCAGTTGTAAACAAAAACCAAGATGCCATCCTCCAGCATGCCATGTTTGATGTTCCGACCCTTTTCGTGCCCTTTTATAATTATACCTTTTATGGTGATGTATTTCTCATGTAATCCCTCATTTGAGATTTTTAAACTCAACAAATCATTTTCACATGTTGTCATGAATTACCTCAGAAATATGTCTCTATAAGCCTTTCTTTTGAACAAGTTCTTACATTTTTACTTTTCAAATCAAGAAACAAGTTCTCTTCAAAATTCTACATTGTTGCACTTCCATCCTTCATTTCAAATTCAAGTTTGACTAAGCCTTCTGAGGTCAGAACATTTTTCTTTCTTGTGTTTATTCTCAGCTTCCCTCCTAAGGGAAGTGTTGATTTTGGTGATGCTACTTGCTCTTTCAAAGTATGCATCTCATCTTCCTACTAGTTGAATCTTTAAGCCTATCATGGCATTCCTCTTCAGTTACTTATCTTTAACCTTCTAGCAATTTATGTTAAACTAGTTTCAAGCAGAAGGCAGAATCTTTCAAGATGCCTTCCGAAGCTAACTAGCCAACCGACTTTTGAGTTCCTAAACTTTTGATCTCCATTTCGATTATTGTACCTTGTACCCTTCGAGTTTTAAATCTCTTTCGGGTCATTTAGAGTCATGAACCGCCATATACACCTTTTGACTTTCCATCCTCTGTTTGGCGTTTCTATTCCAATTTTGTTACACCGGTTGAAAGTCTATTTTATTTTAACCTTGGGCATTTATTCCTTGGCAGTGTACTATTCCTCTCGAGTAGTGCAACCTTGAACCTTTGATTTGAATCGTCAATGATCGTTTAAACTTCCTTTGAAGGTTTGAATTAATTCTTTGAAATCAAACCGTATCCGACAATTCTTATGTGTCTTTTCCTCTTCACTTAAAAGAAAAAAAAATCTTGTTTGCCGCTTACTTATTCAAACTTTTGATATTCCCTTACAATTCCTTGAGGGAATTTCTATTTCTATTAAATCCTAAAATAACCTCTCTCTGACTATTACAAACTTGGACACTTCTTGACAAGTGTTTATTTTATTCTGAGACCTTTTGGTGTACTCGTTTTATCTCCATGGCTCCTTCATGTTGAGATTCTTGCTCTCTTTTGATTTCTATCTTTTTAGTCCTTCTGGTGCTCGACCTTGCACTTTTACCTTGATTTCTGTTGTGTGATGTTACCTTTAACGTCTCCACTTTTTCAAGGCTTATATGAAAGCTTATTATCATCCTTTCAAGTTACCTCTGAAGTCATTGCAGACCACCGTATCTTGCAGAATTCCTCTCTCAAAAAAAAATTCATCTGCAAGGTGTCCTTTTGTTTTCCTTTCGGTGGCTATCCCTTGTATTATGATACAATGTTTCATTCTTCAGTTTGGAACCACCTTCAACTTTTCCCCAACTCGAAATCATCTTGTTTTTCTTGTAACCCAAGTAACCTTTCTTATTTCAAGTGCATTCTATCATTCCTTGGCTTACCTTGTTGACATACCACCCTGGTACATAACTTGTCACTTTTCAATTTTATTTATTCTCCAAGCTAACTCTTTTTGGCATAAGAATTGGATCAGACCGTCAGAGGGAAAGTATGGCAATGCATGTTCTCCACCCACAGGGAGTCTCAGAAGTCCTTCAGCTGGGATCCTCGTAGCTCTTCAGCAAGCTTGTGGTGCCATGATGGAAGTTGAGATCGAAAGAAGTCAAGTGTGCCAGAAGTGTAGTTTCGGCTGGGAAGATTCAGCTTTCCGGGTATAGGTCAGCAGGAGCAAGCAAAGAGTGTTGAACCGATGATTGCAAGATTCGAAGCAGTTGATGAGTTCGTGAAAGAAGCAAGACAAAGACCCAGTGGTTTCCGGTTACAAGTGAGTGGCTGGAGCCCAACCAGCCATTGGTCATGGGTTAGATGAAGATAGCAACCGTTGGCATCGGAATTAGCTTTGGGGTCCGAATACGGAAGATTGGGAAGGATGATGAAGAATGAAAACCTCGAGATGGCAATTGCAGTTCATCTCGGAGCGACCAAGATGTACAAGAGTTGGAACAGTACTGCTGGTGACATCTCGTGAAGATAGAGCTAGAAGAATGCGAGTTTTCTGGGATGAGTGGAGTGATGACAGAATACGAGACCAGATTTTGATATAGCAAGTCAACGAGAAGATTGAAGCGGACCGTCATGACGGACGTTTTCTAGGCTATCAATCCTTACCGGCAGTGTACCGGGTCAAATTATAGTGCTAGTCTGGTGAGTCAGGTCGTATCCTCAGGGAAATGAAGGCATAATTCAAAGTGTGGTTAAACACCAAGAAGCTATTATTAACTCGATCTAAGTCGCAGTTTTTACCATTTTCCTCGGGTTAGATAGTTAGATTAGTTAGATTGTTAGTAAAGCAGTAAATAAATATATAAATATAAAAATAGATAATATATATATTTTTGGATCTAGCCAATAATACTTTACTGAATCAATATCTCTTTTTAGTAGAATTGAATGAGACAGATCTTTTCCTTGATGCAAGGAGGTCAATTATATATGAACCGGTGTACTCCTAAGCTAGACAACTCCTCCTCACACGAGCGTATGAAATTGTCATACGTCTAGTCATCTGTCCAATGTCATCTTAAGCATGGGTCACTCCCGTTTTGTCATACGGCCAGTTTTAAGATATCAATTAAACATGTGATTTAACGTAATAATATCGTGAGCACAATTTTAATAAGATTTATCTCTCCCAAGATAAATCTGGCCCCGGGTAGGAAATCGGATTCCGTTGTCACGTTTTCACTCGGCCAATTTTACCCTCCGGTCTTTCTATCCGTACATTTAAGTGTAAATATAAAGAGATTCATTATAATTGGTTTTAATCATTATTATCAGAGTCGATCATCCATTTTACCAAAAAGATTAACTAATTCAGATTCATATCTTGGCTAGATATATTTTTAGCTTAACATAGTTATAATAAGTAATATATAAATAGAAATAGAAATAGTAAACATAATAATATTAGAATATATTACCGGTTACAATTTGTTGAATCGGGGTCATTTCCGCCAGATCAACAATCTTCGATAATTATTCGATCATTATAACGATACTATAACTATTTTATATATATATATATATATATATATATATAGAAACAACAAACATAATACTTGATAAAATTACCCGTTGATTGCAAATCTAAGTCGTATCCTACGACAATAGCAACTTCTTCAATACAACTTTCTTGGATAATCCTCTCGAAAGATTACAACAGTACTACTTTATTTATATATATGAAAAATATATATATATATATATATATATATATATATATATATATATATATATATATATATATATGGGCCCAAGATGAGAAGAGATGAAGGAGATATATATATATATATATATATATATATATATATATATATATATATATATATATATATATATATATATATATATATATAACAAAACAAAAAAAATAAAAAGAAGAAAAGAAGAAGATCATAGACGAGAGAAGAGGGGAGGGGGAAGAGGAGAAGAGGGGCCCTTTGATATGTGTTGATTGGGAAATATATATAGGGAACTAGTATGTAAGTATATATATATATATATTGACAGTATATTGGCCGAAGGATCTAGAATTAGCATGTGCAAAAGTGATCATTGAAACAGCCGGATCGATCCGATGAAATCCCGGATTGATCCGTGATAACGGCTCCGATCCCGAACTGTCAAAATCCGTCTACACAGTATCGCAGTTAAGTAAAATGGCCATAACTTGAGTTGTAGACCTCCGATTGACGTGATTCAAAGTGCGTTGGAAAGCTAATTTGAAGATCTACAACTTTCATGAAGGATTCTTCTTCAGAAAATGTCGTTTTGATGGGCCATTTGTTTGTCGAAGATATTTCTCGATTTCCACTAAATCGAATCGATTGACCACTTGACCACTTGACTTAGTGACACTCTCGTATAACCTTCATAAGATATGATCATGACTTCAAAAATAAATGTCGTTACTCGGGGTCTTGGTTTATCATAAATCTGCAATAAAAATACCACAAATACCCGTGTAAATCTGACACGATACTCCGGTTACTAAACCGGTACAAAACTTATAAAAACTTATAAAAATACGATAATTTATATAATAACCACTATTTATATATTTGGATAAAATTAAGTAATTATTGACTTAAATTGGTCAATAATGCTCAAAGTGGTATCAATATTGGGGTAAAATGTCGTAATAATGATCATTAATTTGTCTCTCATCACGTCACAATCTCAAGTTGGCTCAAGACAAGTAGAAGAGTTGGGAAGATGGAAGAAGACTAAGACTGTAAAAGTTAGAAGACGAAACGCTTCTTAAAGTCCAGAGTTCAAGTACACCCACTTACATTCGAGTTTCGAGGACGAAAATCCTCTTAAGGGGGAAGGAATGTAACATCCTGACTTTTCATAAAAAGGTAAAATAGTCATTGGGTGTATTTACTATGACCTAATTATATTTATCTCATTTATTTAATTAAAAAGGAATTAATTAAAGGATTTAGAAATTAATTATAAAAGGATTTAATTATTGGCTATAAAAAGGAAATAATCCAAAATCTTTTATTTTCATCAGGCGTATTTTCTGACAAAAAAAAGGGGAGAACGGCGCATCACGGAAGAACAAACGCAGAAAGTTGTCAAAACAGGGAGAACATAATCTTCAACCGTGTGGCCAATCCGTTCATCTGTTCAAGATGCCGCAGGAGAGAAAAGTGATCAGCGCGAAGAGACGCAACTTTGGAAAATAACATCTCTCAATTTCGTAAGTTTTCGATTTAGCCCTAGTTTTTGGTATTCGTAGAGTTCGATTCTTCAAAAATTCGTATCTTTCAATTCGTAGCTCCGTTTCGCAGCCATGAGTAGTCGAAACGATCGTCTTGGAGCGTAGAATAATCTAAAAATAGTTTCGCTGCAGTTAATCTAGGTAATCTTCAATTTTATGCTCTTTTTCAGTTTCGGTTTCTGCCAAGAAAATAGGATTTTAGGGTTTTTGTTGATGAAATAGGTTTTGGGGTTGAGGATCAACAGTTGTTGCAGTTGCTTGACGTTTCGATTCCAGTTTTGCTGGACATTAAGGTAAGATGCTCTTCCTAATGAGTAATTATAGTTTTATAATGATAGGTTGAGTTTTGGTGTTGTTTGGTGATATAATTCATGCTAAGTTGTAATTAATGAGTTGTGATATGTTTTGGTATATTTGTGTTGTGTTTTAAATTTTCTTTTTTTTTGATTCGATAACATTAATTAAACATAAGCAAGCTTCGATTGAAATTCTGATTCGTTCAGTTAAAACACCGAATGTACTCTTAAAGGGAGTTGAAGTTCGGATCCGTCGGAAGGGCATGAATAAGCTTGTGCTTTGATGAACTAGAGTTCATCAATGTCTGTGTATGTGCTAGGCCTTGTCCGTGTCTAGTGGTCTAAGTACGAGAGTAGGAGAGGTGAGGGAGCTTACTTGAAAACACTTAGGTGGCTAGTTAATTTACCATAATAATTACATAAGTGTAGTAAAAGCTAAAACGTCATCTATTCTTGGTTAGCACCGATTCAAATCGGCGATGTGATACGTTCATAAAAGGTGGACAACGCTAATGGCTCAAAAGGTGAAGGGTAGTGGAGGAAATCCATCGAACGTATATGCATACCGAGGAGATCCCGGGACTATCGGTGCTAATCACCTTAGTTGGCAAGTATATCTCGTGGTGGAATTTTCACCATGCATTGTGTCCTTAAGTAATGATGTAACCAAGATAAGTTAAGTAGAAACGTATAGTCACGACATGTTGATGGACATGAAGTGAACCTTAGATTGAGTTGGTCTCATAAAGATAACTTAATAATCATAATAATAACCTTTCGTTGTATAACCTAGTTATCCATTAGCTTCTCACTTTTACTAAGTACTTTGTACTTACCTCATTTGTATTTTCTTTTGTATGCATTGTGGGGTGAGAAGACGAACAGGTTGTCCAAGCGTAGACGACGACTTTTCAAGACTTGAAGTCTGGCGAAGCTTAATTTATTTCTTTGTAAAGGTTGTACTAGACTAGTTGTATTTCTTTTCTTAGACTTGTTATACTTCTTCTGTTAAGACATCGCATTGTATAAGTCTTTGGGTTTTTTCGTCGTTGTAATTTATCTATCCATCTTTAGTATGGTTACTTTATATTCATAGTAACATTTATGTTTTTATCCGAGTCCTTTTAGCTTCCGTTTGCTTTATTTCGATACGACGACGTAGAGGCTTGCGTATAATATTAGATTTATTTAATGTTATACGCGCCGAACGTTTCTCTTCCGGATAAGGGCTCGGTATCCGGGAGCGGGGCGTTACACAAATTTTTTTTATTTCTTTAATAGAAAGATTATAATCTCAATCTTATAAATTAAAGAAGAAAAAAAAAACTTCACTGGAATTTAATTTTCTTTTCTATTCAATACAAAATGAATGTATACGTCAAAAGATTGTACAATTCTTTTAGAGACTGTCTTTTCACACAAAACATATTTTACACGTTCCAAAGGCGAAAATGAGCTTCGTTTTGACATTTAACACACATATCATTCATACCCTAAATGAATCAAAAATTGTATATTATTCAGACCATGTTACAAGCCTAGAACATTATGTTTTCCAGACCAATTTTTTGTCTGAATAAAGAGACATTATTATGTACGCTTGAGAAACAATACGGACCATTTTACAAGCCGAAAAATAACGTTTTCCGCTCCTATTACTAGTCAGAATATGACCACGACGCTCTGAAAATTTCGAAAACGTATCGGACCATTCTAGAGGCCGGACATGTAATGTTTCCCTGATCACGTTCGGGTCAGAATAAGCTAAATTATTCTGACCATGTTTGAGTAGGTATATCCCTATCTCAAATAAGAATATTAAAACGTCGCTATAAAAAATTCGAAAACATATTTCTTTTATCATTTTTTTTTTTTGTTTTGCTTTTTTTCTCTTATTTTTTCGACTACATTTTCGAGGTTTTTTTTTTTTTACTTTTGTAAATAACAGGAAAACAATATAACAATTGAGCGGTGGATTTCGGATTATTATGTCTAAAATAAGAGAATTTTTTCTTCCGTTAGTCCATTTGAGGAATAAAACATATTGGATGAATTTGAACAATACAGTTTCAACTTAAATTTAAACTGTGTGGTCAGAATCATTCACGTGTATCTACGAACAAATAGAGTGACTTAGGAAAAAAATTTATCTCTTTTCGTCTAATTTTTTTTTCCATTAGTATATTATTTTTATTTTTGTCTTTATAGGCGACAAAAGGCAAAATTTACAAGGTATAAGATCTACCCAAAGAAACTCTACAAAAAACTAGTCTAAGAACCAAGCTAACCGAAGGTTTCTGGCCCTTTCAAAAGCTTTAGCTACAAAACTATAGGTTGGAGGCCTATCCTCATCGCAATCATGCTTAACCTTGTTTCTCCACATCCAAATACCATAGGTTGCTTCCTTCCACATATACTTTCATTTCTCTCTTTCACTTCTTGTTAACTGAGTACTCTTCAAGTTGCATAAAATCCATTCTTTAGTAGTCATTGCTCCAAAAAAAACTCAGTTCTTAGTTTCTCGGGTACACATTCTTTCCATATTTCTTTAGCCCATTAGCAATCCCTAATCACATGCATAGTGGTCTCATCGGTCTCTCCACATAAAGTACACAAAGGTGAGTACGCAACATGTCTATTGTATAGCAAATCAGCAACTGGTATAGCATTGTGGGCAATGCTCCAAATTAGATAAGTCCCTCTAGTTGGGCCTTTTAACTCCCATATAGCCTTCCAAATTGTCTCAGGTGCAGGTTGATCTGTTTGGGATGTAAGAAAAGCATACCCTGATGCCACTGAATATTTTTCATTAGGTCCCAGAATCCACTTAGCTGTATTATGTTCCAAGTTCAAGCCAGTTTGCAGTTGACCAAAAGCTTTACATATGCCTCTCCAGGTTGGTGAGGAGCATATTCTATCCTGGCTAGACATGTTTTTGTACTTATGGGATAGCAAATTCACCCACAAATCATCAATCTGATTGAGCAGCTGCCACACCAGTTTGCCTAGCATTGCCACATTCATCTGGCTGAGTTTTTTAAAGCCCAACCCACCTTCCTGTCGAGGTTTACAGAGGGTATGCCATGCTATGGTATGCATTTTGTGACCTTGGTCACTGTCCCCTCAAAAGAACCTTATGCATATTCTTTCCATATTGTGAACAGTTGTGATTGGTAGTAGCACTGTTTGCATAGCATAGTAGGGCTGGGTGGCTAAGGAGCTTTGGATGAGAATTCTCTTTCCTGCCCTTGTTAGAGTCTTGGCTTTCCAGGATGACAATTTGCTCTTCATTTTGTCTTCTAGATATCTGAAATGGGAAATCCTCATTCTCCCATGTAAAATTGGGACTCCAAGATACTTCCCCAAATCACTGGTATTGGTCATTTGAAGAGCAGCTGCCAATTCACTAATTAAAGTGTTGCTCACATTTTTAGATGTGAAGAACACTGACTTAGATGTGCTTATTCTTTGGCCTGAACAGTTACCGAAATCATGCATGACTGATTGTATAGTTTTTGCTTGCTTGACACTTGCTTCCCCAAATAGCAAAAGATCATCTGCAAAGAAAATATGGGAGATTGGAGGTCCATGTCTTGAGAGTTTAACCAGTTTTCATTGGCCTGCATTGACTGCTGCATTAATCTTGTAACTCAGCACTTTCATACAAAGCACAAACAGGTAAGGGGCAATTGGGTCCCCTTGCCTTAACCCCCTACTAGGGTGGAAAGAGCTGAGTTTTTCACCATTCCAGAGAACTGCCAACTTAGAGGAAGATATACTGTGCATGAGGAGTTTTTTCTGATTATCTGCTAGTCCAATAGTGTCTAGGATATTTTGGAGAAAGTTCCAGCTTACTCTATCATAAGCTTTTTCCAGGTCCACTTTGAATGCCATGTAGCCCTTTTTGCTCTTATTTCTTGCCTCTAGAGTATGTACAACCTCCTGAGCCACAATAATATTCCCAGCACTACTTCTCCCTGGGATAAAAGCACTTTAGGTGGAACTGACCAGTTTGCCAATAACACTCTGTAATCTATTGGCCAGCACCTTAGTCACCACCTTTATAATCACATTTTCCAGGGCAATCGGTCTAAACTGACTTGGGGTTTTAGGGTGGCTGATTTTTGGTATCAAAGTGATTAGCACCTCATTCATATTAGGGGGGAACCAGGCTTCCTCAAAAGAATTTAGTACAAACTTTGTAACTGAACTCCCAACTGTACCCTAACAATTCTTGAAAAACATAGGTGGAAGTCCATCAGGAAATGCTGCTTTGTATGTGCCTAAATCAAAGACTGCCTCTTCTACTTCTTTTTCAATAATCTGTCTGTTGAGGTGTTGCAACTCTGATCTGGATAGCTGAGGTAGGTGGAGACTGTATTAGCAAGAGTGGTGTTCATCTTCCCTTGAGTACAGACTGATGTAGAAGCTTCTCATCATCTCTTGTCAGATTGATTATCACTCCAGGACCCATCTTCCCTTTTCAAGCTTACAATCTTCTTCCTCTGTTTCCTTTGAAGGGTTGTGATATGATAGTAATGTGTATTTCTTTCCCCTTCAACAGCCCACTGTAAGTTGAATTTCTAGTGCCAATACTTCTCTTCCTGAGCTAGGATTTCATCATACTCCTTAAGAAGATGTGACTCTAAAGATTTTAGAGGAGTTGAGTAATGGACTGACATGGCTGTTTGAATTCCGGCAAGTATCTTCTGGCAGATTTTCTTTCTATGGAATATGTTTCCAAAAACCCTCATATTCCATGCCATGGCTTGGGTCATAAATCTCTTTGATGCAGTGTCGAATCTAAGATCATTTCCTTCCCATGTATTGTCCACAAAGTCTGCAAAACCAGAATGTTCAAACCAAGCTGTTAGAAAGATCATTGGAGGAGGTCCACTGAATTTATGTGTGTTCTTGTTCAGCTGTAAGGATATTGGATAGTGGTCTGAATGAACTCTAGTTAGATGGGTTAGACTAGCCTCTGGATATTTGGTCAACCATTTATCATTACACCAGGCTTGGTCTAATCTTCCTTTATATAGAGGGCCTGTCCAAGTGAATCTTGGACCCTGGAACTGGATTTTGATAAGCTCACACTTCTGTAACATATTTCTCATACTTTCCACATTGACTCCTCTTATAGGCCTTCCCCCCTGCTTGTCATCTTGATCAACTACTTGATTGAAATCACCAATGAGGCACCAGGGATAGGTAATCAAGTCAGCTAGCTTTTCAAAGTAAGTCCAGCAATCATTTCTAATAACAGGGATGGGAGAAGCATAAACAATGGTGAGGATCCATTGGATTTCATTGCCTTGCATTATTGCTAGGTTCAAACAGTAGTAAGTACAAGCAAGCACTCTAATATTACCACAGGTCTCACTCCAAAAGCACCAAATACCACCTGCAAAACCTCTAGCTTCAATGCAAATACCCTGACTGAAGTTGCCTAGCTGGATAATCCTTTTTTCTTTGGCACTACTTACTCTTGTTTCGAGCAAACATAACATATCTGGCTTTTGATCACCAACCAAAGATTTAACATGCAGAAAGAAGTCACTAGAGCCTGCTCCTCTACAGTTCCAGGTAATGATCTTCATTTAAAAAATTATTGAGGGGAGAGATGGCCCTTAGGGTCTTGGGATCCATCAGGTGGCTCATCTCTCAATTTCCATAGACCCTCATTTCTTGAATCATTTTTTCGATGTTGGTTGCTAATGTGGGCCCCTTTATGAGGGTCTAGGGGCTTATCCTTCTGATTAAACATCTCTCTTGGTACTAAGTATCCAGAGTTAGGGTTCATGACATATTGGTCTGTATCCATAAAGTTCCCTCTTGATGTTGCCAGTCCCTCCTTTGTGTTGCTGATGTCATGAAGAGGTTTGGTATTGGCTTCAGGTGCTTTAACTGTCCATGTGCTAGTGGCATACCGCTTAGTTGGCATGGCCGGTGGTGCATTAGTCTGTGGTATTGGATCCTTCCTTTTTGGGGACTCATGGGAAGCGGTAATTTTGTGAGTATCAACTTCCATATCATTAGTCTTTGCTTTTGGAATGGATTGATTGAGATTTCCTCTGGATAGTAATGTTACACTTGCCTCAGTGAAATTTGAGGCTGCTCCTTTCAATTTCTCCTGTAGGTCACTCACATTGTGTGAGGGACCATCTTCCTGGGTTGCCTCATTACAGTCCTCCTCAACTAAAACTTCATATCTTGAGCCTGTTTGTATGTCCTCTCTGGTTTGGGTGCCAGTTCTTCCATGTGTTTGCTCATACTATCTGTTTTGATCGTCTCTCATTGGGCCATTAGAGTTTCTCCAATCTTGCATTTCCCCTCTTTGTCTTTGGCCCATGGGGGGTCTTCTCATTCTACTTGTGGCTATCATCCAGGGTCCAAAGGGCTTTCTGGGGTTGGACCATTTGGTTGAGCAGGTTTTGTAGGTCCTGGATTTGCAGGGTCTATTTGTGCCTGTGGTGGGGGTTGTGTGTTTGGACAATCCTGAGTTTTGTGCCCTATCTTCCCACATTCAAAGCAGATTTGGCTCAGGCCTTCATATTCAACGGCAAAATAATTACCATTTAGCACTACCTTTGTCCTTAGCACCTGTTGTAAATTCATCTCTACGCATATCCTCACAAACTTGGCTCTAGTGGTCTGTGAGGTGACAATGTCCACCTTCCCTGGTTTGCCTACTCTCCTTGCCAATTGTAATAGAAACTCTTCATTTTCAAACAATTCATGAGGGACTCCTGGAAATCTTACCCATACTAAAGTGGACAGGATTGTTTGCTTTGATGGCTAAAAGAAGGGCCTCAATTTCCTCACCGTTAAGTAGTGCCCTTGGACTGTCCATGGCCCCATGGAAAGTGATGTCTCATAATCTTCCTTGCTTGCAAATCGGATGACATAATATTCCGAATCCAAATCCACAATGTCCAGCTCCCCTGAATTGCCCCACAGAATGTTTAATCATTGTTGGAGGATTCTGAATGATATACTTCGCCCCAACACTTTTACTAACACTTCTCTCCTCCATGGGTACCATAGGTCGATGCAATCATTTACCGGAACTTCAATTGGGTCATCATCAATCTCCGTACCTCTCCAAGCTTCTGCAATTTTGATGAAATCGGCTATGTCTGACTCGTCTTCCCCTTCGAATGTGTAGAAATTCGCATGCCTTTTGGGTTCCCTGAGAAGATCTGCGCCGCCCTTCAATAACCACATCGATGGTCCTTCTGTCGTTTCAGGGGGTTTATTGGTCTTTATTCACTCTCTCATAATAAAATTAGACACATATTCATATGAACCCATTCAAGCTAAATATTTCGATTCTCTGAGACGCTATGTTGAAAGAGCTCTTGGTCAGATCTTATTCCTGAATAAGAGTCAGACTCTGCGGACACAACCCGAGCCGAACTCCGAATCAGTCCGACTAGTTGGTTTCGGATACAGGGGCTTTAAGAAAAAAAAAATATCAAATAATTATTTTCGAGTTTCTTTAATACATCAGATATTTATTTATGAGTTTTTTAAATACATCTTTTTTTGGTGGGGGAGGGGAAGTGATTTTTATTTGAGGCAGTGATAGTAATCGAACATGATTCTAATCAGCAGGGCAATGGTTTTTACAGGGCCAGCCCTATAGTGAGGCCAGAGAGACCGTGGTCTTAAGCCCAACGGTGCCGGGAGGGCCCAACGGTACATGTTTCGCTAAAGAAAAAAAAAAAAAATCTGTGTAGATTCAATCCGATCCAACCTAATATAATATGTTAATTTGTTTTTGATAAAAGCCCAAATTTTTTTTACTCCCTTCATGAACTGATGCGTGTATTGGTTTAGGTTTCGGGGGCGTTGCCCCCGAACCCCCACGAGTTGGCGTTGTCCCCTCGACCCACCGTGACCTGACTGGGCAGGTCGAACCCCATTTCGTTGCGATAACATTATTTCGTTCGACAACACGTATGCAAAAGATTACAAAAAATATTTATGAAAAAAATATCTAACAAAAGGTCCCAATAAAAAATTTTACTTGGCCCAAAAGACTACTTTGTAGGTATGTTTTGAGGCTATCAATAAATTGAATTTTGTATTACGGATGTTAAAAACGCGATAAGTATATTTTTCAAAAAAAAAAAAAAAAAAAAAAAAAACTTCAACTAAAAGGCCTAATTCGGGAACTTGGCCTTAAGCCCAACATATGCCAAGGCAGGCACTAGGTTTTTACCGCTAGGCCGAATGTGATTCTCAATACATCACCTTATTCAAGTTCGTTTGTTTAATAAATAAATTAAATTTTAGGTTTAAACTCAACTCATTAATTTATTGTTCAATGTCGAACCGAGCACAAATGAACTCGCCTAGCTTCTATGTACAACTTTTGTCGACAAACGCCGCTGTCAACTTGATTAAATGGGAAAATGCAGAGATGAACATAACATTCATTAAAGATTTATCGATCTGCACCGCAGTAAGAACATGAAGTCGGGCTTGAATAACAGAAAGCAATTGCCCAAGATAATATTTCATTGATTTGTGTTTCAGATACATATAACCATAGGCTAGGACACTTGTTACTAGCACATTACACCACTTGTATAACATAATCTAGTCTAGATATTATACTAGTGGATATTACAATTAGGTCCCTTAATATCCAGATGTTGTAATATACTCTAACATCCCCCCTCAAACTAAATGAGGGTGATGTTCAACATTTAGTTTGGCTCGTAAAGGAACAAATGCACTGCTGGACAGAGCTTTTGTGAAGATATCTGCGGGTTGCTCACTAGAAGGGATGTAATCCACCACCAAATCACCATTAACAACTTGATCTCTAACATAGTGAACATCTATCTCAATATGCTTAGTCCTAGCATGGAAAACCGGATTTTGAGCTAGGGAATTGGCACTTATGTTGTCACAATATAGCACTGGAGTTGCTGTGAGTTGAATTCCAAGTTCTTTCAGGAGGGACTTTGATGACGGTCAAATTATACCCATAAAAGTCATCAATGTTATCCTTAAATCGAGCATAATAATATATATTTTATATTAAATCACATGTTTATAATGTTTATTTAATGTTATGTGACTTAGAATATAATTTGGTATTTATCTATTTTTATTATTTAAATATGATTTACTGTGTGATAATCATTGATTTTATAGATTACGGTGAATCAGAGGATATCTATCAACAAAGAAAGTAAATCTCAAGATAAATCAAGTTGGAATCGGATTGAGTTAAAGATAAATAACAAAGCAGCACGAAAAGAGGAGTAAGGAACAAGAAAAGCCAGCGAACCAATCAGAGATTGGTGAACTCGCTGGCAGCAATTGCACAGCTCGCTGGGAGCGAGTTCATTAATGTTATCGGATCGACTCGGAGTTATCTCGACGCGTTATTAGGGTTTAGGAAACGTAAATTAGGTCGGCTGGAGTTTATCCTAAGTCAGTTTTCCAAGCCTATATATACTTATTTCATTGTAACACTTTACATCAACTCATAACACAAATTATAAGTTTTTCAGAGCAGTTTTTATACAAATTTCCAGCAGCAATAATGTGAGTTATTTGTATTTATTTCTTCTTTGTTTGTTGTAATTAGATCCCCCCCAAT
The DNA here is from genome assembly GCA_036785695.1 of Gentiana straminea. Taxonomy (NCBI): domain Eukaryota; kingdom Viridiplantae; phylum Streptophyta; class Magnoliopsida; order Gentianales; family Gentianaceae; genus Gentiana; species Gentiana straminea. Next base: position 27,218,874 of record JAVUPR010000061.1, read on the forward strand.
TATTGTTTATTGTTTGAGATTGTTTGTTCTTAGTTAAACGATGTAGATCTAGGATTACGACGTGAGGCAGTGGGGATTCCTCGTCTATAAGGTTCCACACGCCTACGCCTATGTCTCGTGACCTATGTATGACTTTACTTTGATAAAAAATCGTGTTTTTAGTAGATCTATATAATTGCTTTAGGAATCTCTATTTTATCCGTTACGTATGTAAAAACGCTAAGATTTAGTTGTTCGCCGCGTCAATCTAGCCACGTCTTTATGGTGTGATTGTCCACCTAGAATTTCTTGTCTTAGTAGGTATGGCTACGGCTACGTTGCTCGTCTGTTTTAATTAGCGTATTATTAGGAAATACCAATATAGGGCTCCTAGGTCGGCTCATGAATTGATCTTCCGGGACTTTCGGCGAGATCTAGATATGTTCTGTATTTGGGAATTGTCGACACCTAGTTATACGTAAATCGTAGATTAACAGGAGACCTAAAAAGTAAATGTTGGGACAGAGACTGATGCGATCACTTAGGAAGTACGCCTAACCACAGAATGTTGCCTATGTGAGGAATACGATTAATATCGGCATCCCTAGTTTTGTAAGCGTGCAAGTTATATGAGATGGAGGCCTACGAAGCGAAGTCACATAATGTAGCACAATGATCTAGATGGCCTACCCGGAGCTAGATCTAGTTTAGGGGATGACTCCCGTAGCCAATATAAAAGGAATACGAATCGGATTAATAGTTGTCGAGTCTAGCTTAATTATATAGAATCTCTAGATCCAAACGATAACATAATAATTGGGGAGGTTAATTACGTTGTTTGTGTCGTGTCCTTTATCTTTCTTGTCTTTTGCTGGTCGTAGACCGCCTTTGTGTGCTTGACATGAATGATTAATTGTTTGTATATAAATGGCCCACAATTGGTTCCATGTGGGATCGACCTTGATTCGCTATAGCTATACTACAATGGACCTAGTCCACTTGCTAGTATTGGTTTATGGTGGTCAAGTATTTTATTATCACTTGATCTACGTCATCAAGTTTTTGGCGCTGTTGCCGGGGAACCAACGGTCAATTTTATATATAAATAATTTTTTATTCATGTTAAGTTTTCTGTTTTAGAGTTTGTTTTTACGTTTTTGAGTCCCTCTGGTTGTCTGTAAGTTGTGAAAATTCCGGATTTCGGAGAGCTCGTTTCGCTCCCGGCGAGGGTATCACTCGGCCGCCGGGGCCGAGCCGCTCACTTTCTCCGGGATTTCGTGTGTCCGTTTATCTCCGTATGTTTAATCCGTAGGTCTGATAGCAGCATGGGAAACCATGTTAAAGTCAGTCTACGTTCTGTTTGTTTTTTTGTTTTTTTTTTCTGTTTGCAGAAACCAGGGAAACAATAATCCGAGTCAGTAATTTTTCGCGGGCGCTGAGAAATTAACCCAGCAACATGTGGAGCTATGAATCTACGATGGGAAAAGCAATGGAAGCAACACCTTTAAAGCACCAAGATGGCTCTGAGAAAATAAATATTAAAAGGTTCGAATTATTCTAGGTACAATGTTGAAGGCAAGGTACTAACCTTTTTGCTTATGTTTTACTATCTTTTGGTTTTTTGAACATATGTTAGTCTTTACATGAACCTGAGTATGAATCTTAGCCTGGAGTTGGTTTGTAAGATTAATTTTATTAGTGTGGAAGGTTCTGCCCCAAATCTGTCTCATCTAGAGGGTGTAAGGAAACATGTAGTAGTTGAAGGAAGCAGTGAATAAAGAGTTCCTCGTAGTTCTGTTAAAATCTCTTTGTCATATGCATGAGATTGCTTCTACTGGCCATAGGAGCAACAATTTGTGTAGTTTTAAGGATTCGCAATCTAAAGAAGACGCTGAGTTTTGAGAGAGCATAATGAAGCAACATTATAGAGGATGTGATTAAAATGGGTCCCTAGGACTAAATCTGCCTAGAATTCACTAATTCCTAAAATGAGAGCCGAGGTAAGAGCTTTGTATAAATTGTATGGATAAATGTCGTTTCCTAGGTCTCACAACCAAATGAAGGGTATTAATCCGCAAAAGCGACGAGCCCACCTCATATAGTGCTCAAGGGGTCAACATCTGGCGATCCAAGAAGGATAACTGACAAGGATAATTTTTGGAAAGTCGAGCTGAGGACTTTAAACTCAGAACTACTTCTTTAAAACCCTTAGGATTTCTTTTTAGTGTTTTATGTTTTGTTTTCTTTGAGTCAAATAAGAGTAACGTGACATGTGTTGAGGTTTTTTATTTTGCCGTGTTCCGATAGCCGATAGGCAAAGGATGTGCAAAACTTTTTTACTCAATATAGGCCACGTGAAATAGAGTTTCTTAGAAGAGTCGAGAAATTGCTAAAGAAAAGGAAATTTTGCAATTAACCTTAAGATGGAAGCATTAAGAGAACTTGAGAATTACTGATAATGTAACAGAGAATGATTGGTGCGAACAAGAACGCGTTTTGGTCAACTCCCAAAACTTTTTAGAATGGCGATCCGAGTGAAAATCCAAAGTTGTGTGCAATTCATTCTGCAACTACCCTTATCCTTTCCTTTATACATTTTCACCCTTCAACCTTTTCTATTCTCTCACCAATCTGCCTCACAATTCACATTTCTAACCATTCTTTCATCCACTCTCTTTCTTTCCATCTATTTCACTCTCCCACCCTACCCAATCCCTTAAACACTACCTACCCAAACCCAATTCCTTAACCAATTTTCAACCCACCCAAAACACAATTTCTTACCCACCCTTTATCTTTTCTTACCATACTTCACTATCTTTTTCTAAACCCATCATACTCTCAACCCCCATTTTGTTTACAAAATACCCTTGTATTGTGGAATTAGAAATATTGCTAAGTTTTAATGATTATCTTTTATCATTTTGGTTTTCATGATCCTAGCTGGGGTAAGTGTAGCTCTGAACCTAGCTAGATTTTATAAGTTTTTGGTTCAATCGAAATTCTACTTAGCTTTCGACCGGAAGTTTTAAATTTCACTTTTTTCTGACCCTTCCGGCACATATAGATGATGAGTTTTGTTCTAAAATATCACACCGATCCGACCTTGTTGATGACGTTGAGACCTTCTACGTGATAAATTGGGTGATTAGTAATTTTGAAGAGAAGCTACATCTCCCTAAGTTGTTGATATCCAATCAAAATGTGAAGCGTCTGCGCTAAGTATTTGATTTTATCTTTCGCCAATAGGTCACATTCAATCTGTTATACCTTACCAAGTTTCTCTTTTACACTGGTTTGAATACCTTGTCGATCCAGTCAACCTCGTGTTTTCCCACATGGGGTAATGCTTTTTTATCTTTGTCTTCTCCACCTGGTTTTAAGAATATTTAAGCGGTGGAGGTTATAGATGAAGACTATCATCTTTAGTTGCTTGTTTATTTTTATTTCTATTTAGTATTTCTTAGAAATCGTGTCTTAACGAGTCGTTTTATCTCTTTGGTTTTCCTTGTCATTGGGTGTATAAAATAAAGTGGCTTAATTTGTTTTTGGATATTTTATATCTAATTACTGCCACATTATTTTATAACTTCCATTGACTTGTTATTAACGGTTTCGTGGAGTTTCTGTTTGGTTTGCTTTACCAGGATTTTGTTTGCTTCTCCATGACGTGCTTGGATTACTCCGATGTTCTGCATCTACTTGAGAGCCATTTCTAGAGCTAAGTCTTTTTCTTAAATTCTCATTTTTATTTGTCATTGGGGACAATGCCATGTTTAAGTTGGGGGTAGGAGACTTAGCTATGATGTGTTATAATTGAAAATTGAATGAAACGGTGAAAAATTGAAAATTTGAACAAATGCCAAAATTAATTATCTCGTACCCTTAGAATTGTGAGTTCTTAAAACATTGAATTGATAGGAAAGGAACCAAGTTGCATGATTACGTGATCATTTTATACTTATGTGAATGTAAATTTAAGGATATTCATGCCGACCGTTGCAAGTAGTTATTTATTATTCGATTACTGAATCTTTGAATCGACGAATACCGCATGAATTATAATAACTGAAGAAATATTGTGTACATTGCGTAGATGATTGGTTATGTAGACTTAGTGTCGATATTTATCTGCTGATGTATTCCTATCTTCTGGCCATCAAAGCGGAGTAATAAGCTTGAGAATTATCTGTGTTTTAACAATGCGTTAAACACTGGGCTTGTAGTAACATTACCAAAGTAGCCCCGCGCTTGTGGTAATATTCAATGCTGTCCACTAATCCGTGAGAGGGAGATTCTTGAAATGCATACTTTACCTTTAAAGCAAGTTTCTTACTTGAGAAGTGGTAAAGCTTGAAATTATGAAAATGCGAAGAAATTCAAATTTTTAAGAGGCTTTGAGTATTTTCTCGGTCTCCGAGTCCAAAAACCTTATGGATGACGCTCTTGCTTATTGCACCATGTCTTTAACCATTGCGAGGCTTAAGAAGTGGGAATGCTGATGTTGGTAGGTTAAGACTGCGAAGTTAGCATAAACTTTAATCTTGACACGAATATATAAAACTGAATGCACATGCACACATCACTTCGATTCATAGCGAGTAGTGAATAATGGATACCTTATGAGCATGACTGGTATGAGTTGACTCGAGTTTCTTGTGTAAGTATGATTTGACCATGGAAAATGTTATCTTGGGGAATGACTTATTGATGCTTTGTTCGGGACGATCAAAGTCTAAATGGGGGGTAGTTCATGACGGTCAAATTATACCCATAAAAGTCATCAACGTTATCCTTAAATCGAGCATAATAATATATATTTTATATTAAATCACATGTTTATAATGTTTATTTAATGTTATGTGATTTATAGAATATAATTTGGTATTTATCTATTTTTATTATTTAAATAGGATCTACTGTGTGATAATCATTGATTTTATAGATTACGGTGAATCGGAGGATATCTATCAACAAAGAAAGTAAATCTCAAGATAAATCAAGTTGGAATAGGATTGAGTTAAAGATAAATACCAAAGCAGCACGAAAAGAGGAGTAAGGAACAAGAAAAGCCAGCGAACCAATCAGAGATTGGTGAACTCGCTGGCCGCAAGTGCACAGCTCGCTGGGAGCGAGTTCATTAAAGTTATCGGATCGACTCGGAGTTATCTCGACGCGTTATTAGGGTTTAGGAAACGTAAATTTGGTCGGCTGGAGTTTATCCTAAGTCGGTTTTCCAAGCCTATATATACTTATTTCATTGTAACACTTTACATCAACTCATAACACAAATTATAAGTTTTTCGTAGCGCTTTTATACAAATTTCCAAAGAAGAATAATGTGAGTTATTTGTATTTATTTCTTCTTTGTTTGTTGTAATTAGATCCCCCCAATTATTGTTTATAGTTTGAGATTGTTTGTTCTTAGTTAAACGATGTAGATCTAGGATTACGACGTGAGGGCGCGTGAGGATTCCTCGTCTATAAAGATCCACACGCCCACGCCTATGTCTCGTGACCTATGTATGACTTTACTTTGATCAACAATCGTGTTTTTAGTAGATCTATATAATTGCTTTAGGAATCTCTATTTTATCCGTTACGTATGTAGAAACGCTAAGATTTAGTTGTTCGCCGCGTCAATCTAGCCACGTCTTTATGGTGTGATTGTCCACCTAGAATTTCTTGTCTTAATAGGTATGGCTACGGCTACGTTGCTCGTCTGTTTTAATTAGCGTATTATTAGGAAATGCCAATATAGGGCTCCTAGGTCGGCTCATGAATTGATCTTCCGGGACTTTCAGCGAGATCTAGATCTAATCTGTATTTAGGAATTGTCGACACTTAGTTATACGTAAATCGTAGATTAACAGGAGACCTAAAAAGTAAATGTTAATGGGACAGAGACTGATGCGATCACTTAGGAAGTACGCCTAACCATAGGAATGTTGCCTAGGTAAGGAATACGGTTAATATCGGCATCCTTAGTTTTGTAAGCGTGCAAGTTATATGAGATGGAGGCCTACGAAGCGAAGTCACGTAATGTAGCACAGTGATCTAGATGGCCTACCCAGAGCTAGATCTAGTTTGGGGATGACTCCCGTAGCCAATGACTTGAGCCAAGAAACTTCTGCAGCAGCATTTGCCAAACTTCTATACTCAGGTTCTGTACTAGATCTTGAAACCACATGTTGTTTTTTCGAACTCCAAGTCACAAGTGAGTCACCACATACATACAATGTCCGGCTACTGACCTTCTGTCATATTTGCAACATCCTCAATCTGCATCACTATACCATGTGAGAGAAATAGCGGCATCAGTATAGGCTGTGACTTCAAATGTGCCCTGAGACTTGAAGTGCATGCCATAATCCATGGTGCCATTTAGATATCTGAGAACCCTTTTAAGAGCCTACCAGTGTATATCAGTAGGAGAGTGCATAAATTGGCTTAAGGTGTTGATAGCAAATGCAACAATCTGGTCTTGTGAATGTCAGGTGCTGGAGTGCCTTTGACACTCCTGTACAATGATGGATTCTTCATAGGAATACCTTTATCTGGAAGAAAGGACTTTCCAGTCACCATGGGAGTAGGATAGGGTTTGACATTTTCCATGCTCAATTTGTGCAGCAGTTGCTTGAGATAATGTTTTTGAGTTAGAAGAATACCACTCATGTCTCTATAAGCTTCAACACCTAAAAGTGACTGAGTTCTCCCAGGTCTTTCAATGGAAACCTGCTGTTGAGCAGCTTGATAAACTTTTGAATTGCATTAGTACTGTTTCCAATTATCAAAAAATCATCAACATAAACTAACACATATAGGAGTGTGTTGTTGTGTCTCGAGATAAAAAGAGATGAATCTGATACTGACTGGGTGAATCCCCAATGAATTAGCTATGACTTCAGTTCAACAAACCAGGCTCTTGGAGCTTGTTTAAGGCCATATAGGGCCTTTTTCAAATGACACACATAACCAGGCCTGGCGCTGTCAATAAAACCTTCAGGTTGGGGCATAAACACAAACTCATAAAGTCTTCCATTTAGGAATGCATTAATGATATCCACCTGATGAATACCCCGGTTTAAAGCTGCTGCAATAGATAGGATTACTCTGATTGTCCTTGCCTTGGCCACAGGACTGAAGGTTTCTGTATAATCAATGTCTTCATCCTAGTTGAACCTTTTAGCCACTAACCTGGCTTTGTACTTTAAGACACTACCATCTGGTTTCAATTTGGTCTTAAAAACCCATTTGTTTCCCACCAGATTCTGTGATGGATGGTGTGGCACCAGCTCCCAGGTTTGGTTCTGAACTAGGGCTTGAAACTCTCTTTGCATAGCCTTTAGCCATTTTTGATCTTCCATGGCTTGGCACACAGAGGTTGGTTTCAGAGTGTTGTGTGGTGCAACAGTAGCTATCAGGGTAAAGATTTTTTTGGTTTGGAGATCCCACACTTGGCCCTTGTTTGCATTTGGTGCCTTGGGGGTGATACACTTGGAGAGGATGTGGAGGAGGATTCACTGGACTGAGATGCACTTGATGGAGAGTGCACATGTGAATAAGGCACAGGGGACTCAGAAACATGAGAGGCAGTGGTGCTTTCAGTGATGTCTGTTGGTGGTGGTGAAGCCACTGGAGTGGAAGGTGAAGGACCAAGAGACAATACTTCTGAAATGGCACCCTGACCTTGTGTACCTGCATGAACAGTATAGCTAGGAAAAGATAGCAAAAATAGGGACAATAGGATTAGATATCACACACTGGCAATGCTATGAGGATGCAACAATTTATAAGGAAATTCTGACTCATTAAATTTAACATGGACAGAGACATAGATCCTCTTATTTGAGCCCATGCACTTATGGCCTTTGCGAGTGTGACTTAGACCTAAGTAGACACATTTTTGGAATGGTACTGAACTTTTTGAGTGTGGTAAGGTCTGAGATAAGGGTAGCATGTGCAGCCAAAGGTTTTAATCATTTTAAGGTCAGGTTTCTTTTTGTAGAGAGTTTCAAAAGGTGATTTGTTATGTAGAACATGTGTAAGGAGGATATTTATGATTGACACAACATGTTGAAAGCTGTCCCACCAATATTTTAAGGGTAAGGATGACTGAGCCAGGAGTGTTAGACCAGTCTCCATTATATGCCTATGTTTCCTCTCAGCCCTTCCATTTTGCTCATGGACATGAGGACAGGGGTGCCTGAATTTAATCCCATGAGCAGCTAGAACAGACTCAAAACTTACGTACTCTCTTCCCCAATCAGACTGGACAGTTTTAATAGTAGTATTAAATGTGTTTTCAACCAGTTTTTTAAATTGAATAATGGTAGCCAGGGCATCAAACTTATATTTTAGAGGGTAAATCCAAGTAAACCTACTAAAGTCATCAATGAAGTGAATGTAATAAGTAAAACCAGTTGTGGATTGAACTAGGACAGGGCCCCAAATATCCGTGTGAACCAAATCTAAAACATTAACATCATGACTATTAGATGAACCAAGAGGTACATCATGAAGTTTGCCAAATTGGCATGCATCACAAAATGAAAGATTGCCAGTAATGGCAACACATAGTCTGAAACAACTTTATTTAAAATTCTTAGACTAAGATGTCATAATCTTCTATGCCAAACATCAAGGCTAGTTTTATTTGAAATAACTAAAGCAATAAAACTACTAGAAGCATCACACTTGGATTGAAGGGAACTATTGGGGCAGGTCTGGTCTTCACTGAAAAGAGGTTGAATCTGATACAAGCCATTTTCCAAGGTTCCTTCCAAAAGTACTCTCTTTGACACTTTGTCCTTACAAAACATTTAGAACCATGAAATTCAACAAAGACATTGTTATCAGAAGTTAATCTTGAAATGCTAATTAAATTCTTTTTGATATGATGGACATGTAAGATATCATTCAAGTGCATATCAGGTTCAATGACAGAGTGTCCAGTGTGTGCTATATTCAATTTTTGTCCATTACCAACAGTCAATGACTCCTTACCATCATACTCAGACTTGAACTGCAGATTTTCCATGTCACTAGTTACATGATTAGTAGCTCCAGAGTCTGCATACCAGCTTGGATCACCCACTATTTCTGGTGTAGTAAGATAGGCAGCTATATGTCTATTTCCACTGTTTTGATTGTCATTACCCTGAGGGTTGGTGTTGGATTCATACGTATACCAGCATTCGGACGCAATGTGACCAACCTTAAGACAAATCTAACATGTAGGCCTTGGTCCATTTCCAGCACCTCTACCATTTCATCTACCTCCACCCCTGGATCTGCCTCCTCCTCTTCCAGATCCTTGTTGATTTATTCCTCTACCATTATTCGGGGTTTGGAGCCTCTGTTTCCTCCCTGATACATCTGAGCTATATGAGCACTGGATTGTGACAGGTCTAGAGAAGATGTAGGGGTGAACCTTGCAAACAGGTGTTCGTGGGTTAACAATTGAGCCTGGACTTCAGGCCAGGATAGAGAACTAACCCTTGATGTGATATTAACTATCACAGACTCATATTCCCTGGTAAGACCTCCAAGAGTGGCCAAGATCAATTCGGACTGGGAAACAGGATATCCGGCTGAGGCCAATTCATCCATATGAGTCTTTATCAAGGCCAAATAATCTTCCATAGACTTGCTCCCTTTCTTAGTTTTAGTCAAGGCATCCTTCAATTCCAAGATCCAAGACTCAGCTTGATTACTATGAAGGATCTGAAAAGTGTGCCAAACTTATGCTGCAGTACCACATCCAACAACCTCAAGGAGTGCTTGTTCAGTCATAGAATCAAGCATCCATCCAAGTAACAAAGCATCCATGGTTTCCCACTCATCATGAGCTGGATTTTTATCGTAACTGCTGGGTTTCCTTGTGTATAGATGTACTCCGGTGGTTTGGGTTTTGTTCCAAACACATGACCTTCAAGCCGATGACCCCGATGACTGGTAGTATGGAATATCTCCACAGCATGTAGTTTGTGCGAGTAAGTTTGACTGTGAAATTTGGGGTTAAACTGCCTCCAAAAGGAGGAGTGTTAGTGATAGTGGGCTGATTTGGTGAAAAGAGAGATGACCGGAGTAAGGAGGACGGAGAAGCTCCGGAGAGAGGTGGAGTAGTGAAGTTGATAATGGGAACATACAAAGATGGGCTACTCAAACTGGTCGGAGGAAGACTTTGAGCTGAGAACGGTATAGTAGAGACAAGAGGGGACTGTGTGCCTCCTGCCGGAGCTGTGCTCCCTAGGGCGGCCATGGCCGGAAGAAGGTGGCTCTGATACCAACTTGAATAACAGAAAGCAATTGCCCAAGATAATGTTTCATTGATTTGTGTTTCAGATACATATAACCATAGGCTATGACACTTGTCACTAGCACACTACACCACTTGTATAACATAATATAGTCTAGATATTATACTAGTGGATATTACAATTAGGTCCCTTAATAACTAGATATTGTAATATACTTTAATTAACGGTCTATAGGTTATATAGTTGATAGATCTATTTATCTTTTTTTCAATTGCGAAATGACTAATGTGTCGACACGGTTCCTTTTTTTCAACATGTACTCCCTCCGTCCCTTATTATGAAGGGCGGCTTTTGGAGAGAAACTTTTCACACTCTAAAATAAATTAAAAAAAATGTATTAAATGAGTTTTTTTTTAATATTTAAAGCGAAAATATTGTATTATTTTTTGGGAGTGACCCTAATAATATTTTTGTTTATTGAAAGTAAAAACAATTTTTATCATTATTACTCTATAATTAAATGAATTAAATAAACACTTATATTTGTGTGATATCGAAAAAGTTAAAAAGACTTATATTGCGGAACGGAGGAAGTATTAACTATAGAGATGAGTTTGACGACAATAAAAAGATTGATAGAGACACACGTAAGGCGGCATCTAACATAATGTTGGGGATTTACCATATCTTAAGATTGAATAAAAACGTATACAAAAGAAGATATAAGTTAATGATATAAAAGAAAATAAACAAGAATGATAGATTTTGAAGTCTATTGTGTGTGCTCTCTAGTTTGCTTCATCAATTGTTTAGTCCTATAAGTGGCCCGAAAGGAGATAAGTATGGATTTTTACGAGTGGTTTCCTAAATCAAAAAAGATGTGATACTATGCCCATTTCGTGTCTCTTAATCAAGAGACAAGAGTACAATACATAAATGATGGTTGAAACCTTCTTCATACATGTTTATAAGCTCTATGGTTGAAACCTTCTTCAGACCAGCAAATACATGACTTGAACATATTTATAAGTTCAGAGATAAAATACTTGAACAAGACAAACATGTAGCTCTGATGCCATTTGAAAAACCAATCCCAACAACATATAAGAGATGTAGCAACAACCTCAAAATCTACGGTATAAGGTGAGGTTAGTTTATCTTTTAATATTGTTGAGGAAACAAGAACAAGCCCACAACGTGGGACAACTAACAATCTTTAACGGTAATAATTAATCAAAATGGATTAATCTTGCCGAACTACATGTTTCTTTAGAGGATTTCAACTTCATTCTCTCTAAGTTTATGGGGTGTCCACCCCTCAAAGTCAAGGTGGTTTTTTTTTTTTTGGAAGGGTGTGTCAAGGTGGTTTTTGGAGAAAGGGAAATTGTCACGAATCACATGAAATTTGAAAGAGTGGCCCTTGCTGCTATACCGTTGGAGTAAGTCGGTTAATAGACATGAAGATACAATAAATAGTTTTTTTTTTTTTTTTTTTTTGAGTAAATAGCAGCTTTAGTCCCCTATATATCCAGAAAATGAGGGACTTAACCCTCATCTTTGATTTTGGTTTGACCAGTCCTTTATCTTTTAAATCTTTTACAACTTTGGTCCATTTAACAGCCACTCAACAAAAAAATTGACGGAAAACATATGCGTATCCTTCACGTACTCTTAGCATTTAAAAATATTATTATATTAATCAATTTTCCAAAAAAAATATAAGAAAATAAATAAATTGTCACATTAATATTATTACCGTATAAGGTGTAAAACAAAACATTTTTCACCATTCTTCCTCCCGCCGTTTTTTCGTTCATCTTTCTCGCCATAATGTAGCTCGAATTTAGAGGTTTATTCCCAAATTTCATCTTCTTTAAATCATCCTCTAATCATTCATTTTGGAAAACAATTTGGTGATTTGCATCATTCATCTTGGAAAACGATTTGGTGATTTGCAATATAGATAAGATGGATGATTTAAAGAAGATGAAATTGGGATAAACCCCTAAATTCGAGCTATATTATGGCTGAGAACGATGAAAGACTGAGAAAGATGAACGAAAAACGACGGGATGAAGAATGGTGAAAAAGGTTTTGTTTCACACGCTATACGGTAATAACATTAATGAGATAATTTATTTATTTTTTATAATTTATTTTGGAAATTGATTAAAATAATAATATTTTAAAATGCTAACAGCGTGTAAAGGATGGTTTTCCGTCACTTTTTGGTTGACTGGTTGTTAAATGACCAAAATTGCAAAATATTTTAAAGATAAAAGACCGGTCAAACCAAAATAAAAGATGAGAGTTAAGTCCCTTTTTTTAAAGAAAGATAAAGGGCTGAATATGCAATTTACTCGTTTTTTTTTATTAAGTCATTAGTTACAACTCAAGATTCTCCTTATCCCTAGTACTAAATTTGTTATGCAGTGAAAAGGGTAGGTTGGCTAAATATGCCACTCTCACCTGTATTTGGTGGGATCCGTATGGAAATCAAGACATATGACCAACATAATTTGTGTATATATATATATATATATATATTTGTTATGCACTATCGTACTACCTCAATCATATGTAAATTTCGGTGTACGTACATAGCTAAGATTTGAAGTAATGAAGAGCAACATTTTAGATCAAATTTTTAGTTTCTTTACATTTTCTTTTCATTGCCTTTCTTTTTTTTAAAGCCTTCTTGAAGGTGCCGACCGGCCGCACAAATACCTTTCCAGGTCGGCGACGCGTCAATCTTCGGTTTCTCAAAGGGATTTCCATATTTGTTGATGAGAACCGAAACCCATAGGGATGAGTCATCCGTAAGTAATTGCCATGTGAGTTTCCCCAGTAAAGCAATATTCATAGTCTCAATGTTTTTGAAGCCGAGTCCGCCCTCATTTTTTGGTTGGCAAAGCTTGTCCCTAGCTATTGTATGAAGCTTTCTCTTCCCGTTCTCTTCTCCCCAAAAAAACTGCCTACAAATCTTTTCGATATCACTGCTAATTGCTCTCGGGAGTTTCGTCGTTTGCATCACATAGTTCGAAAGAGTTGATAGCGAGCTTTTAATGAGGATAGCCTTACCAGCTTTCGTTAAGGCGTTCATTTTCCAAGTACAAAGCTTTTTCCGCATTTTCTCCAAACTATACGATCTAACCTTTTGACGAGACTGAGATAGAGGTACTCCCAAGTAGTTTCCAAAATTATTTGTGTGCACCATTTCAAGTTTCTGTGCTATTGCACCCTGTTGGTTAACGGAGATGTTCTTAGATACCATGAAATTTGACTTGACCGTACTAACCCGTTGCCCCGAAATTTTGCAAAAATCGGCTAGCACCTGGTGAATTATTAAAGCTTGACTCTCCGATGCCTCTGCGAAAAGGAAGAGATCATCTGTGATGAATAAATGAGAAAGTTCAGGACCATTTTTCCTTAGGCGGATTGGTTTCCATTCGCCCCTACCGACAGACTCCTCAATGAGCTGGCTAAGCGTTTCCATGCAGAGAACAAAAAGGTACGGCGCAAGAGGGTCACCTTGACGGAGCCCTCGTTTAGGAATTATTGGGTCAAGCTTCATCCCATTCCACAAGATCGAAAGCTTTGACGAGGATAAGCCATACATAATGAGTTGCGTTAGTTTGTCGGAAAAGCCCACCGCCTTGATCGTAGATTCCATAAAATTCCAATTCACCTTGTCGTACGCCTTTTCAAGGTCAATTTTCAACATCATATAGCCTTTCTTCCCTGTTTTTTTCCGGAAAGTGTGTAATGCTTCTTGGGCAATTAAAATATTCCCCGTACTGCCTCGTCCTGGAATAAAAGCATTCTGGGATCGACTGATGAGTTTATCAAGAACCATGCGCAATCTGTTAGCTATAATTTTTGAGATGACCTTGACGATAACATTTGAGAGGGCAATTGGCCGGAATTGGGCGGGGTTCTCCGGGGGGTACTTCTTCGGGATAAGAGATATAAGAGTTTCATTGCACTCCTCGGGGAAACAACCATTATGGAAAGCGTTAATAACAAAATCAATAACAGATGAACTTACCCGAGACCAACAATTTTTAAGAAAGATCGCCGGAATGCCATCCGGACCCGGAGTTTTATAAGATCCCATTTGGAACACTGCTTCTTCAATTTCCTTCTCGGTTACCGCCGAGTTGATTAGTCCGGCATCAGTTTCTTTACATTTTCTTTTCATTCTTTTCATTGTTTTTTTTTTCTTTTCCGTTTACATTCTCGCACCCTGTGACAACCGAAACAGGCAGCCTAGTAACCCATTCAATTAACCCCTCACATACATACTTGCTTGGGCCAACATACGAGCATGAATATTTCTGCTACACTTAAATAAAGGAAAAATTACAATCATGAAAACCTATAGCTATGGATAAACAATCTTATTACGATATATTACGATTATGGAAATTATTAATTTGTGTATTGATTTAGTAAGGGTAGTTTTGGTATTTTGTGTAATGGAGAAGCCCTACTAGTGGCTATAACTATGTACTCATTGATTGATTGAATGAGACAAAATAGAACTGACCGAAATTTGTCATGGTATCGGAGCGAGGTTATCTAACCTAAAAAATAAATAAATAAAAAAATAAAAATTCCGTCGTCTTCTTCATCGGAACAACTTTGACTATGGCTGCAAAAGAAGAAGTAGACAAGACGATCCTGGATCGGGATTCTCAGCCCTTGATGCAAGAAGAGACCTTGCATGGACGACCCAATGGACTACGGACGCCGGAGTTAGATGAACAGCTTCAGTTCCGGCGTGAGGCAGACACAAAGCCTCGTGAGAAAACCATCGATGGCGGCGAGCACTTCTCCTCGGACTGCAAGAGGGCTGCTCACGCTAATGATATTTCCTTCCACTTACATGGCTTACCCGATCGGTGGGGTGCTAGCCAGAGAGCTGTCCATGGGGCAGGTTGTGCTTCTCCAGGGGGAGGACGACCGGCAGCAATTGGTGAAGGCCGGTTGACTTCGGTCAAGGCTGCACAGGTACAAGGGAAATAATAGTGGGCCGTCTGGCTCGACTCAGCTCGCATTCAGCTCGGATCTCCCTTCATCGTTCGAACAAGCTGGCCTCACTAACCTTAGCTCGGCCCAATGGCAGAGAATTTTAGATCTCTTGAATTTTTCTAAATCTTGTGATCGTATGACCGGTAAATATTCGTGGATTATTTGTTCAACTACGTCCGATTGAGGATTGTCCGATTGACTTACTGGATGGACGTTCCTCGTTTGCAACTCATTCGGGAACGGTTATTTTGTCAGGGAATTTACGATTTTTGAATGTTTTATATGTGCCAGGATTAAATTGTAACTTGGTTTCGGCAACCCAATTTTTAGATGATCATAATTGTAAGATGCAGCTCACCAATCGCTTATGTATCATGCAGGACCGAGAGACGAGGACGTTGATTGGACTGGGTGAGCGTGTGGATGGACTTTTTTGGTTCGTCGGCGTTCCAGAGGCTCGGGCATTGGCTATTGATAGTGAGAAAATTGCTGATTTGTGGCACCAGCGTATGGGACACCCATCAGAAAAGGTCCTTCGACAGGTTCCTAATATTTCCATTTCCAAAAATTTAAATAAGGATGGATGTGATATTTGCTTTCGGGCAAAATAGACCCGTGAACCTTTCCCCCTTTGTGAACATAAAGCTAGTTGTATCTTTGAGTTGATACATTGTGATTTATGGGGGCCTTATAGTGTACCGTCGACATGTGGTGCTACGTATTTTTTGACTATTATTGATGACTATTCTCGTTCGGTTTGGATTTATCTATTATTGCATAAAATGGAAGTCGAATCTGCTTTCTTGGATTTCATTGCTTTAGTTTCTCGTCAGTCCGAGGTTACTATTAAACGGGTTCGTAGTGACAATGGAACAGAATTTAGACATTTGCTTCCTTATTTTCGCAAAGAAAGTATCATTTTTGAAACGTCTTGTGTTAGTACTCCTCAATAGAACGGCCGGGTAGAACGGAAACATCAACACATTCTTAATGTTGCACGTGCATTACGTTTTGATGGACATTTGCCGCTTAAGTTTTGGGGGGAATGTGTTATGGCTGCGGCTTATATAATTAATCGAACGCCATCTAGTGTTTTGAATTTTAGGACGCCTTATGAGTCTTTTTTTGGGAAAAAGCTTCGAATTTTAGGATGTTTATGTTACGCCCACGACCATCGTCACACTCATAAATTTGCTAGCCGGAGTCGTAAGTGTGTTTTCCTTGGTTACCCGTTTGCGAAGAAGGGATGGACCTTGTATGACCTAGATACGGAGGAGATCTTTGTTTCTAGAGATGTTAAATTTTTTGAACATGTGTTCCCTTTTCCCAACCGGCAGGTAGTGAAGCCTCTGTAGTTCCTTACCCTTTGTTTGAAGATGTTGGCATAGTAGATCAAGGGTTCGATGCCTCTCCTACCGGTGATCCACCCTTTCCGGATCCTCCGGTTGAGGGGGGACAGACTTGACAGTTGACACAGGTGATACTGAGGGTGATATAGTGCCTTCACCACAACCGTGACATCCAGGTGACGGTACTGAAGAGGGTAGGGGTAGACGACAGAAGATTCCGAACTCGCGCTTCCAGGATTTTGTGACGCACACATTGATTGATCAGAAAAGTCCCATTCCACGCTCTTCCGGTCCGTCAGTTTCCTCAGGTACTCCGTATCCTCTTATGCATTATATTAATTATGATAAGTTTTCTGATAAACATCGCAAGTACCTTGCAGCTATTACAATGGGTAATCCTCCTAAATCTTTTAAGGAGGCTATGAAACATGAGGGGTTGCGTAAGGCCATGTCAGAAGAAATTCAGGCACTTGAAGATCAGGGTACTTGAGTTTTGCAACCTCTCCCCCCGGGAAAAAGGCATTGGGGAATAAGTGGGTGTATACAGAAAAGTATGACGAGCATGGAACACTACAGCGTCTGAAAGCCCGGTTAGTGGCATTTGGGCATCACCAAGAAGAAGGTATTGATTACACAGAGACTTTCGCCCATGTGGTGAAAATAGTTACGGTTCGGACATTTCTCGGTGTTGTGACGGTCAAACAGTGGGACATTCACCAGATGGATATTCATAATGCATTCTTGCATGCGGATTTGAAGGAGGAAATTTATATGAAAATCCCTCCCTGGTTTGAGCAGCGGGGATCGAACTTGGTTTGCAAGATGTGCAAAATCGTTATACGGGTTAAAACAGGCCCCGAGGTGCTGGTTTGCGAAGCTTGCTTTTGTTTTGCATGAGTATGGTTTTCATCAGTCCTACTCTGATTATTCATTGTTTACTTTGCATCGAGGCAATATTGAGCTATATGTCCTCATTTACATCGATGATATGATTGTTGCCGGGAACGATAAGGTTGCGATGCGGATTTTTAAAGACTACTTGGGGAAATGTTTTAAAATGAAGGACCTTGGAGTGTTGAAATATTTTCTTGGGATTGAGGTGGCGAGGAACATGGACGGAATTTTCTTGAATCAACGAAAGTATGCCCTCGATATTATTCATGAAGATGGTTTACTTGGGAGAAAGCCTGTTGATTTCCCGATTGAGCAGAATCACAAGTTGGCCCTTGCTACGGGCGAGTTGTTGAGTGATCCGGGGCCTTATCGTCGGTTGATTGGTTGGCTTATATATTTTGGTTTTACCCGACCTGATCTGGCTTATTCTTTGCATGTGTTATCTCAGTTCATGCAGGCACCCCGTGTTGACCATTGGGATGCGGCCCTACGACTCGTCAGATATTTGAAGAAGCATCCGGGTCAAGGAATTTTACTGCGTTCGGATAGCTCGCTTCTTCTTGAAGGTTGGTGCGATTCTGATTGGGCGGCTTGCCCACTTACTCGACGTTCATTGAGCGGTTGGTTTGTTTTCCTTGGTCTTTCCCCGATCTCTTGGAAGTCCAAGAAACAAACCACGGTATCCCGATCTTCAGCCGAGGCGGAATATCGATAGATGGCCTCTATTACATGTGAGATGAAATGGTTGAAACAGTTGCTTGCTGATCTTGGTATTCGCCATCCCCCGGGGAAACGACTCTTTTGTGACAGCCAATTGGCTTTACATATCGCACAGAACCCGGTTTTTCATGAACGCACAAAGCATATCGAGGCGGATTGTCACTTCGTGCGGGATGCAATCACGGATGGTTTGATTTTGCCGTCGTATGTACCTACGCGGCATCAGTTAGGGGATATTTTTACGAAGGCATTGGGTCGTCAACAATTTGAATTGTTATTGCGCAAGTTGGGCGTTCGGGATCTTTACGCTTCCACTTGGGGGGGGGTATTACGATTATGGAAATTATTAATTTGTGTATTGATTTAGTAAGGGTAGTTTTGATATTTTGTGTAATGGAGAAAGCCCTACTAGTGGCTATAAATATTGTACTCATTGATTGATTGAAGGGAGACGAAATAGAACTGACCGAAATTTGTCAAACCTAAAATGAGGCACCCCAAGACTTGTAATAACGTCCCTCGGTTTCTGAAGCAGATGCACACAAGATAGGGAATCAGTCTCCACCATGATCAACTGGAGGCCCAACTATGATGCCATGTAGACAACCAGCTGCAAAATAGCCACTGGCTCAAGAGATTCCAAGTGACACAAACCATCACTTCGATATGACAATGAATGTTTAATCACCCTATTATGCTCGCGGATAATAATTCCAATGACCCTTTCAAAAAATAAAATTAACTCTAATGACGGAATAGCTCTCAACAAAGATGCATACGTGTCTATCGGTCAATGAATATAATTGAACATCGTAAAATTTATCACTAGTATAATAGTATTATAAGTAATGTAGCTATTTTGTTTCGTTTAATCTATTAAATGTCAAATTATCATTGAACATCCTAAAATTTACCACTAGTATTATAATAAATGTAATTATTTTGTTTAGTTTAATCTATTAAATGTCTTAGTTTAATTCAGCCCGACGCAATGTAATATTTTAATTGATAAAAACGAGAAGCTAAAGCGGAGGAACAATTGTGCAAGAACAAAAGATAAGTTTTTGGTATTATTCAACCGTAATTAAACAATTACATGAGACTTGAATTTATAGTGCTCTACTCAGAAATTCAGATAAACCCTAACAATTTAACTCATTTATTCAAAAACAATCTAATAGATAAATCTATCTTGTAGGTTTGTTGAAGTTTGAACTCAATGGGAGACATTCGAAGCTTGCGTTGCTGTCAAGGTAATCTGCTCATTTTGTAGAGATAGACCCCAGGTTATCTTTTGAATTCGTAACTGTAGATAGAGCCAACCACTTCGCACATTCCAGTTCAAATTTTGGTTTGAATTGCATCATTATCTCTCCAATATCCCCTTATTTCTCCTGCTCGATCTATTTGATTTTCTTTGTTGTCGGAATCTTTGTTGTCGGAATGGATAGTGTTAATAAGAATCTTCTGCCCAAGCTTACACGGATACATTCCAATATCGAGGCATGTTTACGCTGAAATGGGAAAATATAATTTAAAAAAAAGGTGTATATATATATATATATGTTACAGTATAATTATACCTTTTTTTTGAATAAAAAAAGAATATATTAATGAGAGATCGAGGGAAAAGAACAAAAAAAAATTACAAAATGAATAAATAAGACACACTCCTTTTTTTTTAGTTATAAAAATGACAAAAAAAAATTTCGACGGACAAAAATGACCCTCGCCGCGCGTCCTCAGGTACATGAGTACATCAGGTTGGACCGTTTGAAGTTTGATCGGATCCTACTTTTTTTTTCTTTCTCAAACACTCGTAACTTTTGATTTATAACTCCGATCATCGAAATTTTTTCACCAAAATTCATATTTTTTTTGCTCTTTAATTTGAGCCCAAATACGATACCCTTCCGACGTAAATTTTGAAAGCCGAAAAAATATTTGCATTAACCGGAGCGTTTTCTTATAAACGACCGTAACTTTTGATTTAGAACACCGATCATCAAAATTGTTTCACCAAAGTTCATATTTTTTTTATCTTCATTTTGAGACCTCATTTGATACCTTTTCGGCGTAGTATTTGAAAACCGAATTTAATCGCAGCATTTACACTAACATAGAATCAGTAAACAATATCGGCTCATTTAAGGCTTAATTCAAGTGACTACTTCAAGGCACACATATCTGGCTCATATAAGGCTCATTTAAGGCTTAATTCAAGGGACACAATATCATATCTGGCTCATATAAGGCTCATATAAGGCATACAATATCACTAACAATATCATATAAGGCACACAATATCAGTAAACAATATCAGTACACAGTATCAGTAAACAGTATCGGCTAATTTAAGGCTTAATTCAAGTGACTACTTCAAGGCACACATATCTGGCTCATATAAAGCTCATTTAAGGCTTAATTCAAGGGACACAATATTATATAAGGCTCATATAAGGCACACAGTATGAGTGACAATATCATATAAGGCACACAATATCAGTAACACGGTATCTGCCTTATATAAGGCTCATTTACGGCTCAATACCAAGTACAAATCCAACTCAATGAAAATACTCTGTCAATCTGTTTAAAATACATGATACCACCATAAGCTCAGGCCCCAACCACTTGGAATTTGAAAATATCACAAGAGAATAAAGAATTGAACCATACCAATCACATTGAGTACAAAACATATATCACCAAGGCCAACCGGATGCTTTTATAGCGCGAGTTAGCTATAATACTATAAAATAAACATGAAGGGTGCTCAAATTCTTCTGTAATTATGGAATGAGGAATGAAAACAAAAATGAATAAAAGCCAAAAACTCCATAAAAGAAGCACAAGCAGGCAGATCAAATGAGAACCTTGTGGATATACAACCTTGATCCCCGACCGCGCATATGCAACCTAGTCATTTATTTTTTACTCTACATTCTCTCTAAAAATCAATTGCTCCTTTGAAACCCTTGCAAGTGCAAACAATCATCATGATGTTTGGTAAGGTAAAGGTCAACTACAAAGTTGTTAGATATCTTTACACATTGGAAACATCTTCTGAGTAACATTTCAACAAGCTTGCAAACATGAAATTAATGTATGAGCTTAAGGGATATCGTCGAAATCCTACCATTGTAAACCATGATTTCCACTTGCCTAAAAAGCTCATGACTTCTGCTCCAAAAAAAGAAACAAAAAAATCACGACTTTCCATCACTGTTGAAACATACTCAACATAAATCAAAATGATTAAGATACCAAAAATGCAATAGAAATATATAAACCACACACCAAGTTTCCATAAGAAGAAATTCTTAGCTCCATTATGTTCACTTCAGCTTCTTGTTTCATTCACTATTACTTCTTCTATCGAAAAAAATCCAATTAATCAGCTCAAATCTAGCATCGTGATCTAAACTAAGCAAATCAAAGATACGATAATCCAAATACTAAAATATCTTCTATAAATTCCATAAGAACATGAAATAAAACTAAAATTAAAACTTAGAACTAAGTAAAATAGTCAGAGATCCAACTTACAGAGGCAATCTCCATTGTAGAAAATATACCCGCCGGAATCAGGGAGAAACGGAAATGCCCAGGTTGGCTGCCGATTGAAGGAAGTTGTCGATGTTTTCTGCCGGTTCCGGCAGTTCCATCGCCGGTGAACTGCATTGTGGAGAGGATTTAGTCCAAGTAAAAGACTGTCACGGTTATGAAGAGGTGAAAAGAGTGTGTCGTTCGATGCGCATTCTTCTTATTCGCAGGAGATGCCGGAGATGCCGGAACTGCGTTTGAGGTGTGCGTTTGACAGTTGAATCAAATAGGGGTATATTCGTCTGATGGAATTTATTTGTCCTTAATGCAACTAAAAAATTGAATCTGGATTATCATTTAATTAACGGTAAAAAAGTTGATTATAAACTAATTTTTCCTATATTAATTCAAGTCAAATGCACAATAGCGGCAGAAAGTATAATTATACTTTTAAATAAAAAAATACATAAATAAATATTTGATAACCGAACGTCGGGGTATGCTGACTGTTCGACACCCTTCTGCCTGTGGGACTTTGTCAAGATTGGAGGAAGGAATACCAGACGAATAACAAGGTAGATAAATAAAATAAAGTAAAGACAAAAGATAAACTATTCTCACAAACAAAGGTAGAGAAACAGCACCGAAAATATGGGGAAAAAACATGAATTTGTAAATTCACAAAAATAAAAAGAAAAGAAAAAAAAAGACTTGTCAAAAGAAAAGCGAGAAAGCTCATCACTTTCTAACAAGGGTATTTTCATCCTTTTAGGTTTGTTTTTCTTTTGTTTTAATCCTTTGTTATTGAGCCCAAGATGCTCAAAACCGACCTAAGCTCTAATGTAATATTCCGATTTTCGGGAAAGAGCAGACGTGTCTTTTTGCGAAAACGAAATATTAGGTTCGGTTTCCTTTTATTCGGAGTTAATTATTTTGGGACGTTTTATATATATAATTTCGAGTTTTATATATATAATTAAAAGGAAAATCAGTTTTGTGGTCAAGGGCAATTAAGGAAAAGGATTAACTCTCTTTTAATATTAAGACCTAACCTAAAATCGGGGATTTTCGTTTACTTTCGACCTTCCCCCTTCCCTTGTGCGGCATTGTGAGGAGAGAAAGAGAGAAAAGAGAGTTTTCACAATTCTAAGAGGAAGAGTTGATCGTTTTCAGAACCGATTCAAGAATTGGAAGCGTCGTGAGAAGGACAACGGTTTGCTACCAGTTTGGTGGCGTTGCAACAGTCTTTCATCTGAGTTGGATCAGTTTTCTGGGCTGCAATAGGTAAGAGAAAACCGTCCTATGAATGCAATCGTTGGTTATGAGGATTTGCTCTTTTTTTTTAAGGCTTTTTGGTGTTAGAATTATGAATTGTTGTTTTGGTTAATGACTCTAGTTGTTATGGTACGTTTAGATGTGGTCCCTTGTGTTTACGGTGTTGATTATCTGCTGTTGTTTGGTTGAAATACGATCTGGAAATCGCATGATGATGAGTTTAGGGTTCTAGTCGAACCCAGTTGGACGGGCGTCCGGTTCTCTGGACGGGCGTCTGCTTAGGTTGTGTCTCAGACGGGCGTCTGGCCTATCCGGACGGGCGTCTGAAGTGCTATTTTACATTCGGGATTGAAAGCGTTTTAGGTGGACGGGCGTCTGGGCATAGTGGACGGGCGTCCAGTAGTGCTTAGACGGGCGTCCAGGGTCTTAAACGGGCGTCTAGCTTGTTTGGTCCTTCTTTCTTTGTGGGTTGTTGTTCAGCCTTATAAACATGATTTATCCTTATGAAACCCTTATATATGATATGTTAAAATGGTATAAACTTAGGCAAGCCGAATTGAGCTTCGATTCGTTCGGTTAAAACACCGAATGTACTCTTCAAGGGAGTTGAAGTTCGGATCCGTCGGAAGGGCATGATAGGCTTGTGCTTTGATGGATTAGTATTCATCAATGTCCGTGTATGTGCTAGGACCGTCCGTGTCTAAGTGGTCTAGGAAGAGAGTAGTATTTGTGAGGGAGATTATTTGAAAACATTTAGGTGGCTAGTTAATAACTTAATAACCAACGTATGTGACTAGTAAAAGATTAAACAACATGACTCTCTTGGCTAGGCACCAGGCTAAATCGCGATGCATGTGCTACCTCTGAAGGTGGAGGAACTTCGTAGGTCAAAAGACCCTAAGTACGGAGGGACTCTGCTGAGGTGTGCGTGCTATCGGAGTCTACCTTTTCTAGACTCCGTGGATATTGGTGTGATCCACTGATATGTTGCAAAAGAGTGTCCCCAAGGTAAAAGAACTCTGTAGGTCAAAGACCCTAAGTACAGAGGGACTCTGCTGAGGCGGATGCGCGTAGTGCCCTTGAGTGCGGTTGTAACATAGATAGGCTAGGTAGAAACAGTTAGTCACAACATGTTGATGAGCATGAAGTGAACCTTAGATTGAGTTGGTCTCATTTAATCAACTGATTAAATAACTATCTTTTCTTTATAACTATGATTGTTTTCATAGCTTCTCTTTCTTTCTAAGTACGCTGTACTTACCTCAAATGCATTGTTTTCTATGTGTTTGGGGATGAGAAGACGAACAGGTTTTCGAGGAGGAGTTCGACGACGACGTTTGACGGCGCTCGTTGAAGATTTATCATTTCCAATTTACTTTTCCCATCTTTTGGATTTCTTTGATACTTCTGAGGTAGTCTTTTGGTCTTTCGAGACGTGTAGTACTTTTCCTTTGGGATTTTTCGTACTTTCTCAAATGTAATAAATTTACATTTCCGCTTTTAGATTTCTTTTTTTCTATTCTTAAACGTTTGGAAATTTTACACCCCGAGTTTTTGCTTCCGTTTGCTTTAATTTGATACGACGTAGTAGAGGCTTACGTATAAGGTGAATTTACTTTTATTTTATACGTGCCGAACGTTCCATTTCCGGATAAGGACTCGGTGTCCGGGAATGGGGCGTTACATCTAAAGTGGCTTCAGAAAGCTCTAGACATCAAGTTTTGCGTTTTCAAAAACAAAACAAAAAAAAACTCACTTCCACCACAACTCCCTCAGGAAAGCACATCCCTGATGCTTGGATTCTCGGTTTGATTCGTTTTGCGTTCGTTTGCAAGTCGTAGTGCAGAAATCGAAGTAGAACATGTTCCGGAATCCGTTTCAAGCATAGATTCGTCCTTCAGGGGTAAAATCATCGTCTTATCTCGTTTTGTTCGTAGCCTTGATCTTGATTTGGTTAGTACCTCATATTGTTCAAGTTAGATTCGTTGTGGGTTTGTAGATTCGCGTATATCTGAAAGTTAGCTGCTATTAGGTTCGTAGTTCGAGTCATCTAAAGATAAGAAAGTTTTCTTATCAAAAAGACTGGTTTTATTGTTTAAAAGTAAAATGATTTTCAAGTTTCGCACGGAATCTGTTAGTTTCGGCTTATGTGTTGCATCTTGTCGGTAACTATTAAAGTATTATGTATTACGGAGTATGTACTCTATAAAGTATTTCAAGTATTACATATTTTCTTCTGTAATTTGTTTCCTATGCTTTCGTTTAGTTGTTGGAGATAAGTTTTGGAAGTTTTGCGTTAGTTATGGATTTGACATTTTTATGTGATAACTTAGGTGGTTAGAAAGATGTAAACAATAAACCTGACTTATGTGATATCATTTGTTCTGTAAAGACTGTTGTTCATTGTTAGGTACTAGATAAGACACGTGATGTACCATCTGGGTACCTCAGAGGGTATCTTTTATGTTGCACCTTATGGCCTCATGGTGGGGTTTCACTATGGTGTTGTACCCTTGAATACTCGGTTAAACCTCCGTTCCGACTATGTATGCGTCAAACACTGACGTTATGCATACATTCCGCTATCTGCTCCGTGTAAGCTTTGTTTGCTCCAGTAACAAGATACATGTAAATCTGAATGTAACATTGATGTAAAGTATGCAGATGAATACGCAAGATATTGTTAGGAAATCACTAGTTTAACGCAGCGGAATTTAAAATTTGATTTCCTTTTCTAGATCGTTCTTCGTTTAATGCAATAAACACGTTAAGTAGTTTGACGGTTATACCTCAGATGATCTATAAGATCGTCGCTTTGACCGTCAACGGAGAGTAGTTCAGTGCGCAAGCCGTCCACGCGTCCGGCCTTTATCGCTAATCCACGCGAACCCCTTGCCGGAATCCTCCTTGGATTGCTACTGGAAAACTCCGGTTGGTAGACCGGTCTTTTTCCTCCCTCACAAACTCACTATGGATTGCTCTCTATTTTACACAAGAACTATGAGCTCTTGCAATTGTGATGTACAAAAGAGTTTGACACCCACTTCCTTTATATAGAGGAGGTGGCGCCCCATATGATGTGTGGAGGAGAAGAAAACATTTTCCCAATAAAATAAGGAAAATCAACTAGATTGATTTATCTCTTTAATTATAATTTATTTTGCCAATATCTTATATTGAATATAATTATCTTATTACCATAAATCTATTTTTCTAAAATCAATTAATATCTTATATTAATATTATGGTAATCTTATTAATTAAAGTGCACAATCCAAGTGTATCTTAAATACATCAAAAATGGCGCCCCATTAGTCAATTAATTGACTTCCGGAATATTCTTTAATTAACATAATTTGTATATAATTAATATCTTTTATTTTATTTATTCATAATAAATAAATGCCACCATATTAATTACCACTATAACCTTTATAGTCTAGAGATAAACTTTCCTTATTTGGTTATCAACTATAACCGCATTTTAATCCGACTCGATGTTCATATGTGTGTGACCCGATAGGCTTCCGAATATGTTGGCCGTAGACACAAAGTGCAATTTACTAAAATGTCCTTCATACCTAACGATCACGGGATAGCGTCTAGCAACACACCGTGACCCCCAATTATCGAAAGAGTCAAAAGCAATGACTACTACCTTTCATGTGAAGCGATTACCGTGTAACTTACAATCCTATCGCCGTAATAATATCCATACGATCGTATCTCGAGTGTCAATACATTGACGATCGTATCTTATAAATTTGGATATCATGCTCTCTCGGAATAACACATTTACTCCCACTTTGCAAAGATTCTCGAGAGCTAGACATTCCTTATAAGAAGGCCATTTCGGATATTCTATCACAATCATAGGATACGCGATTCCCGGACGACCAATCATGTATACTCCGCATGCTTCAATATCATACCCAATCACTACCGCATGATCGCCCCGTGGTTAGGAGAAATCTCAATAGTGTCAAAGCATGACAATCCACACCGTGATGCCATGAAGACTCCGGTCAGAAGGATAATTACACAACCGCCACATAGTGTGACACTTAATGTAAGTGGGTCAGTCTAACGTACGCATTCTCTAATACACGTCCACGTACAGTCCAATTGTCCCTACACTTCGATAGACGAGATCTTTCCCTATCTTCTAAAAGATAGAAGACATCCAATACATGCTAGTCTGATTATACTATCAATGTTCCATTCGATAATATGTAAGACTAGAGACATTTAAGTACCAATCTTGTTATAGTGATTAGAGATCTCATCAACCATAATCACTATCATGGTTTCTCTATCACAGTTTGATACTAGGGACGTTACTATATATATACAACAAATAATATGAAGATAAACAATATCTAATAACATAAGTGCTTTTATTGATCATAATAAATTTATTACATGAACTAAATAGACTGTAAATGACCCGACCCGGTCGGATCCGGTCCAACCCGATTGGGTTTAGGACACCTTTCCAACAATATCCTACTTGGCCTAAAGCCAATCACCCATATGCCTAAGCCCGTGCAAGTGAACATGTTTCTCATGCTTAGCTTGAGACAATGCCTTGGTTAACCGATCAGCTATGTTATCATCCGTGTGGACTTTCTCTATATTTACATCTCCTCTATCTACTATCTCTCTAATCAAGTGATAGCGCCGTAGCACATGTTTGGACTTCTGATGAGACCTTGGTTCCTTTGACTGAGATATCGCTCCATTATTATCACAGTACAAGGGCACTGGACCTTCAATGGAGGGAACCACACCAAGTTCAGTAATGAACTTCTTCATCCAAACTGCTTCTTTTGCCGCCTCCGAGGCTGCTATGTATTCGACTTCCGTTGTAGAGTCTGCAGTAGTCTCCCGCTTGGAACTCTTCCGGCTCACTGCTCCGCCGTTAAGCGTGAAAACAAATCCAGATTGTGACTTAAAGTCATCCTTGTCTGTTTGGAAACTGGCATCTGTGTAACCTCGTAACACTAAATCATCGTTCCCAAAAACCAGGAACATATCCCTAGTATGTCTCAAGTACTTCAGGATATTCTTGACAGCAATCTAGTGACCATCACCTGGATTGGACTGGTACCTACTAGTCATACTAAGAGGGTACGAGACATCCGGTCTTGTGCATAACATGGCATACATGATAGACCCGATTGCCGAAGCATAAGGGACTTTACTCATTTGTGCCCTTTCCTCCTCTCGTCTTAGGACTCATTCCCTTCGACAGTAGACCCCATGTGACATGGGCAACAATCCTTTCTTGGATCGCTCCATGCTAAATCTCTTCGACATCTTGTCTATATAGGTGGATTGCGACGGACCAAGCAACCTTTTAGATCTATCTCGATAGATCTTTATTCCTAGAATATAGGCTGCCTCACCCAAGTCCTTCATTGAGAAGTTCTTGGATAACCGAGATTTGACTGATTGTAACATAGGCACATCATTCCCTATGAGCAATATGTCATCTATATAAAGCACTAAGAACACAATGGCACTCCCACTAATCTTCTTGTAAACACAGGGCTCATCTTCATTTTTGATGAAATCAAACTGTTTGATTATCTCATCAAAGCGAAGATTCCAACTCCGAGAAGCTTGCTTTAATCCGTAAATGGATCTTTGCGGTTTACACACCATCCCGGCGTCATTGGTTGGCACTTTGATAACGAGAAAAATTCACAGTTATTTTTTATAACTTTTCACCCCGTTTCTGATATCATTTTGAGCACTTTTGTATCATTTCGAGTCTTTAATTCCTAAGTTTCATAAAAATATATAAGTAGTAACTATTATGTAAAATATCGTGTTTTTATAAGTTTTTATTAGTTTTTGTACCGGTTTAGTGACCGGAGTGTCGTGTCGGATTTACGTTTGGTATTTTGGTGGTTTATTGCAGGATTATAAGTTTACCAAGATCCCACGTAACGACACGTTTTGAGCTCTAAAAGAGGTGTTTAGAGGGTTAGAAGAAGGTGCCACAAGTTTACGAGTTCAACGGAGCAAATTTTCCTAAGTACTTAAATCGTTACATGTTTTCGACGGAGATTTGACCCAGCTTAGAGGCATTTTCAGGGGAGGACTTCTTAATGAAAGTTGTAGATCTTCAAATAATCTTTCCAACGCATTTTGAATCAATTCAATCGGACTTCTACAACTCAAATGGTGGTCAAGTGGCTAATCAATTCGTATTAGTGGAAAATCCCGAAAACGACACGACATACGAATGGCTCATCAAAACGACATTTTCTGAAGAAGTGTCCTTCATGAAAGTTGTAGAGTTTTCCGAGAGCTTTCTAATGACGTTTAAATCATGATTTTTGGAGGTCTACAACTCAAGATATGAATTTTAGAAGTTTTATTTCAATAATTATAATTATAACCGAAGGATCGAGAATCAAGCTGAGGTGTTAAGCAATGATGAGTCCGGATCGATCCGGCTAACCTCCGGCCCGGTCCGGCCTCAAACTTTGCCTATATATACAGAGCCTTCAGGATCAAGAACGAGGCCCCTCTTCTTCCCCATCCTCCTTCATCTTTTCCTTTCTTTTAATTTATGTTTTGGGGGGCCTAAATTAGATATATATGTAGTTATAATGTCGGTGTAATAACCCGACTAGTTATCGTTTTAATATAATTTCGTTTCCGTTTTTCTTCTATTGCTTTCTTTCATTTTTATGCAATTAGTATAAATACATATATATATATATATATATATATATATATATATATATATATATATATACGTATATTATATATATCTATATATCTATATATATCTTTATATATATCTATACGTATATCTATATATTTGTAGTTATTTTATTTCCGTTTTGTTTTCTTTCGTTTTGTTTCTTTTCTTTCTTATATATATATATATATATATATATATATATATATATATATATATATATATATATATATCTATATATACGCATATATATCTATATACTAGTATTTATATATATATGTATGTATTTAGATATATATTTATATTTCGTTGTTTTCTCCGTTGTTATGAATAGCTAAAGTAGTCACATAGCCGAATTATGTAAAATTTGGTGAAATCAACCCTTGGAAAATGAAATAGGGAGTGTGTAGTGTTTTTTATTGTTATATCTCACATATTTCACGTCTTAGAACTTGTTATAACGGATTTGGGCTAGATTGACAACCTAGGTCAAAAATTACACACATCACTCTTGAGAGTTGTTCAAAGAGAGTGGTGTGGGAAAAAGGGTTCTAAGATCGGGAGGTAAAACATACCAGGTTTTAGGTCGTGAATTCAGGCCCGCGCTCATCGATGTATTATTATCAACGTAATAACTTGAATGTGGTAGTTTAGATTAGTGTAATTTAGTGTTAGACCCCGGGGTTGAACTATGAAGTGCCGGGTGGTTCTTGAGCCAACGATGACAAGTTGTTTCACGGAGTCTTTCGGGCAGACCATGGATTAGGTAAAGCTTCGGTTTCATCGCTTTGACACATTCTCGTTAAGATGTTCGGTGTAGTACGTTGATGAGTATTGGGGGTAGTAACTTCGACCGAGTGATTTCGGACTTGTTTCCTTAACGAGGTTTTTCTGTGAAAACGGAGCGTCTCACAGCACTTAATCATGTTAGATTAATCGGTTTTCTAAAGGGAGAATTAGTTAACCTCACATAGGATGTTGAAGGAGAGTTGTTCAGATTTTAGCATCAGAACTAGGAGCACGCACCCGTGAGATTGAATGTGAGAGTTCATTTGTTATAATGCACACTTCCAGTTTTGTCTATCCGTGGGGTTGAAATTAACTATTTTGATCATGGCTCGGCTATGTCTTTTAAAACCAAGTAGTTTAATTTTCTTTCTTTTCTATCTTTAGTATAAACAAACCAACAACTTTGATCGCCTAGACTAAGAAACACGTTCGCTTTGGTACTCACAACCACATTTCTCTTGGGACGACCTCGTACTCCTGTAGCTATCCTAACAATCGACCTGGTACTCTGCCAGTTAGAGAGTTAGTTTACTCACGGTTTTGCGAGTCTTTATAAATGTATTTTTGAGGGGTAAATTTTAGCTCATCAAAAAATTGGCGCCGTTGCCGGGGACCAATATTTTAGTGGGTGAAAGTTTTTTCTCATCATCTACCAAAAATTGGGCGCAATAGCGTTGCAACGGGGACCAATATTTTAGTCATTGTCTTTGAATAACCTTTTCTCTCATAGTCAAAAATTGGCGCTCTTGACCCCGGGGACCATGGGGATATTTTAGTGGGTAAGAATCTTTTGGATTCTCATCATGGCACTTCCTCTTAATAACTTCCTCATAAGTTCTAGGGTCCTCATCTTCCATGAGATACACGCCTAGTGTACCTTTCGGAGTTCACGGCGTTCCCTGGTGGATCTTCGAGGTGCTAGTGTGTCCACGGTAGAGGGTGGCCCCACATCCGTACGTGGTGTCTCCTCTACTTCCATCAACGGATCGTTATCCGTAAGTGGTTTTGAATTTCTTCAAGATCAATTTTACTCCCACCGACCCTATCCGGAATAAACTCTTTTCTAGAAAGTGGCCGATCCCGGCAACAAACACCTTTTGTTCCTCGGGATGGTAAAATTGGTATCCTCTAGTTTCTCTAGGATATCCCACAATAGACATTTGTCCGATCCGGCCTCTAATTTGTCAGGCATCATCCTCTTCACGTAAGTTGGACAACCCCAAGGTTTAAGATATGCTAGATTTGGTTTCTTCTTGGCCCATACCCGTATGGTGTAGAATCCACCGTCTTTGATGGAACTCGGTTCAGTGTATAGGATGCGGTTTCTAGAGCATACCCCCAAAACGATTTTGGAAGAACTGCATAGCTCATCATGGATCGTACCATGTCTAACAAGGTGCGATTCCTCCTCTCAGACACGCCATTCATTTATGGCGTCCCGGGAGGGGTCCATTCAGGTAGAATCCCATTCTCCTTCAGATAGTCTTGAAACTCTCCATCCAGGTATTCTCCACCTCGATCGGATCGAAGTGTTTTGATTTCTTTACCTAGTTGTTTCTATACTTCACTTCTGAATTCCTTGAAATTTTCGAAGGCTTCAGACTTATACTTCATTAAGTATATATAACCATAGCGAGAATGGTCATCAGTGAAAGTGATAAAATAAGAGTATCATCCTTTGGCTTGAATTGACATTGGGCCACATACATTAGTATGTATGAGCTCAAGCAATTCATTGGATCTTATCCCTTTGCCACTAAACCGTGGCTTTGTCATCTTGCCAAGTAAACAAGCTTCGCATGTATCAAACGATTCATAATTGAATTGATCCAGCATTCCAGCTTTATGGAGTTTGGCAATGCGATTCTTATTTATATGGCCAAGTCTACAATGCCATAAGTGGGATTCATTCAAGTCATTTGTTTTGGCTTTCTTGTTATTTATATTAAGTACGTTAACATTCATATCTAATATGTAGAGACCATTGCTAAGTATGCCAGTACCATAAACGATTCCATCACGTGAAAAAGAACAACATTTATTCTCAAACGTAAATGAAAAACCATCAACATCTAATGCAGAAATGGAAATAATACTCTTCGTAAGAGCAGGAACAAAATAACAGTTACTAAGTTCAAGTACTAGCCCACTGGGCAATGAAAGAAAATAAACTCATACGGCTAGTGCAGCAACACTTGCTCCATTTCCAACGCGTAGGTCCACCTCTCCTTTCTTCAGATCTCTAGCTCTTCTTAGTGCCTGCATATTCGTACAAATATGAGAACCACAACCAGTATCTAATACCCAGTGGTTAGACTTAGAAGAAGTAATGTTGATCTCAATCATAAATATACCTGAAGTCGAAGCATCAAAATGCTTCTTCTTGGTACTCAAGAAGCCTTTGCAGTTTCTCCTCCAATGTCCGGTCTCACCGCAATGGAAGCAAGCATCCTTGGATTTGTCTTTTGCTATCTTAGGCGTTGGCTTAGGTGCAGCCTTCGCCTTCTTGGACCTTTTCTAGGCTTTTGACTTGCCCTTACATGAAGTGACCAGCAACACTTGCTTTCCCTTCTCCACAGTGCCCTCAGCAGTTTTCAACATGTTCAATAACTCCGCTAGGGAGCAATCTATCTTGTTCATGTGATAGTTCATCATAAACTGAGAGAATGAATCAGGTAGAGATTGCAGAATCAAGTCAATACTCAACTCTCGCTCCAATTTGTGGCCCATCTTCCTAAGCCTCTCTATGTACCCGATCATCTTAAGCACGTGTGACCCCACAGCAGTCCCAGATGCCATCTTACAACTAAACAGGGCCTTCGAGACCTCGTACCTCTCAGTGCGAGACCGAGAAGCATAAAGTTCCTTCAGGTGGACCATGATAGAGTAGGTGTCCATAGACTCATGCTATTTCTGCAGTTCAGGTGTCATAGAAGCAAGCATGATACATGTAGCATCAGTACTGTCAGAACAGTGCTTGTTGTATATCTCGACAGCATCTGCAGCCGAACCCTCAACGGGCTTTTCCGGTAGGGCCTCATCCAAGGCATAGCCAATCTTCTCGTGCCTCAAAACGATTTTGAGGTTCCTTTCTCAATCGAGAAAATTAGTTTCGTCAAGCTTGTTTTCGATGATAAAACGAAGGTTCAATTTGTTTGACATTTTCTACAACAATAAATAAAGATAGAATAAGTAAAAGCTCATGTATAAAAACCCTAAATTTGCACTTTAAAATTTTATAAGGTTTTACTCCCACTAGCCACATATTCCCAATTGGCTTTC
Organism: Gentiana straminea; assembly: GCA_036785695.1. Classification (NCBI taxonomy): domain Eukaryota; kingdom Viridiplantae; phylum Streptophyta; class Magnoliopsida; order Gentianales; family Gentianaceae; genus Gentiana; species Gentiana straminea. The sequence goes on from JAVUPR010000061.1 coordinate 27,252,722, forward strand.
AAGAATTTAAGCAATTCTTTAGTGGATGGAATCCTATCTAGTTGGCTCGATCCCCGACGTGGGCCGCTCGACCGGGCCAATTTCGAAGGTGGGTACAAATTACCGAACGAATCTTATTCGATTTCCATTGGTTGACTAGTCAACTCCTTGACAATTCACATCTCTATGTGATAGCCACCCCATGTCTCTAAAATCAGACAGTCCTGACGTGGGCCAATCACCGCAAGATTCTTAGTCGAGCCGTAACCCAAATATTCATGAGATCTCTTATCGATCATATCTCGATAATGACGATATACCCGTGGTAGGTCAACTCCCAACGTGGGCCGATCAGTTGGATCCGAACAAAAGCTCTTCACCGTCATTATAATATTGGGAGACAATTTTGGCTCGAGTTTTTGGCGTGGGAATAATTTTAAAATTAATTCACTTAATTAATTTGGTTTAATTTTGGTCTCATCTACTATGTGCATATTACTACTATATCATATAAAGTAAAACATACACAACATTCCATGCACAAAATAACCGGTATGATCATTGACTTTTCCTAGGTGCGGTTTCGAATACAACTGACGAAACCGCGGGTCACAAACTAAGGGTATCTGCAACTGCCAATAGGATCTTTATTGCTGTACGCCAATGGGTTCTTTATATCTCCTTGGTCTTCGCTTCTTGCTCCATTCTTTTTACATAATAAATAATTACATCCGCCGCACATGGGGGGGGGGGGGGAATGAGATAATTGCAAAAAGTAAACTAAATCACGTTCTTCATAACGGCCTAGGACAATTTTTCAAAAAAAACAACATAAAGAAAACATTCCCATCTATCATATTGGTCGAGTCTATGATCAATCGGGGTCCATATAATCACATTATATCTACACATCTAATCCATACAATTTTATCTTATAAAAAGATTAAATTCTAATTTTTAACTAATTATGCGTCTTTATTTTATCACATCAAATAATTAAATAACTTTTAATTAATTGTATGATTTAATCGAAAATTAAAATTAATATTTAATTTTAAATCGATTTTAATTTCAATTAAATTTGAACTATTCAAAATAAAATTAAAATTATAAAGTCTCCTATTTGTTTCCTTTCCAAAACTAAATTTGGCTTAGGCCTGGCCACTTACCAAAATCAAAATTTTGGAAGTGGCAAGCTAGGCCTTTTACAAATCAAATATTTGAAAATGGCCTAGGCCTATTCCAAATCAAATATTTGGAAAAGCCACTTTTCAAAATCTAATTTTGGTGGCAGGCTAGGCCTTTACAATTCAAATATTTTTGGAAAGGCCAAAATTTTTGGTTTAGGCCTGGCCACTTTCCAAAATCAAAATTTTGTAAGTGGCTAAAGCAGGCCTTTTACAAATCAAATATTTGAAAATGGGCTAGGCCTATTCCAAATCAAAATTTGGAAAGGCCAACATGCCATATGGTTTCCCAATGGTCAAACTATTTGAATCATTGGTTGGCCATGTATGACACAACTAAACAAACGAGATATCTATGCACAATAAATATCACAAAACGAAAAGGGTCGATCTCCCCCATTGGAAGAAGAGAGCCGACGGACGGCAGCCCGAAGGCCACCGCCGCCGCCGCCGGGGAGGGGGCCGCCGCCAGTCGGCCGAGCCCCCCCATAAACCCTATTTTTTTTTGTTTTAACGTTTCGTGATTTAAATCTTGCATCTATCGATTAAATACTACGCAGTTGAATTATGCTTATTGCTAAAGCTCGAAGTCTATCTCTGATACCACTGTTAGGAAATCACTAGTTTAACGCAGCGGAATTTAAAATTTGATTTTCCTTTTCTAGATCGTTCTTCGTTTAATGCAATAAACACGTTAAGTAGTTTGACGGTTATACCTCAGATGATCTATAAGATCGTCACTTTGACCGTCAACAGAGAGTAGTTCAGTGCGCAAGCCGTCCACGCGTCCGGCCTCTATCGCTAATCCACACGAACCCCTTGCCGGAATCCTCCTTGGATTGCTACTGGAAAACTCCAGTTGCTAGACCGGTCTTTTTCCTCCCTCACAAACTCACTATGGATTGCTCTCTATTTTACACAAGAACTATGAGCTCTTGCAATTGTGATGTACAAAAGAGTTTGACACCCACTTCCTTTATATAGAGGAGGTGGCGCCTCATATGATGTGTGGAGGAGAAGAAAACTTTTTCCAATAAAATAAGGAAAATCAACTAGATTGATTTATCTCTTTAATTATAATTTATTTTGCCAATATCTTATATTGAATATAATTATCTTATTACCATAAATCTATTTTTCCAAAATCAATTAATATCTTATATTAATATTATGGTAATCTTATTAATTAAAGTGCACAATCCAAGTGTATCTTATACACATAAAAAATGGCGCCCCATTAGTCAATTAATTGACTTCCGGAATATTCTTTAATTAACATAATTTGTATATAATTAATATCTTGTAATTTATTTATTCATAATAAATAAATGCCACCATATTAATTTACCATTATAACATTTATAGTCTAGAGATAAACTTTCCTTATTTGGTTATCAACTATAACCGCATTTTAATTCGACTCGATGTTCATATGTGTGTGACCCGATAGGCTTCCGAATATGTTGGCCGTAGACACAAAGTGCAATTTACTAAAATGACCTTCATACCTAACGATCACGGGATAGCGTCTAGCAACACACCGTGACCCCCAATTATCGGAAGAGTCAAAAGCAATGACTACTACCTTTCATGTGAAGCGAGATTACCGTGTAACTTACAATCCTATCATTGTAATAATATCCATACGATCGTATCTCGAGTGTCAATACATTAACGATCGTATCTTATAACTGGATATCATGCTCTCTCGGAATAACACATTTACTCCCTACTTTGCAAAGATTCTCGAGAGCTAGACATTCCTTATAAGAAGGCCATTTCGGATATTCGATCCCAATCATAGGATACGCGATTCCCGGACGACCAATCATGTATACTCCGCATGCTTCAATATCATACCCAATCACTACCGCATGATCGCCCCGTGGTTAGGAGAAATCTCAATAGTGTCAAAGCATGACAATCCACACCGTGATGCCATGAAGACTCCGGTCGAAGGATAATTACACAACCGCCACATAGTGTGACACTTAATGTAAGTGGGTCAGTCTAACGTACGCATTCTCTAATACACGTCCACGTACAGTCCAAGTGTCCATACACTTCGATAGACGAGATCTATCCCTATCTTCTAAAAGATAGAAGACATCCAATACGTGCTAGTCTGATCATACTATCAATGTCCCATTCGATAATATGTAAAACTAGAGACATTTAAGTGCCAATCTTGTTATAGTGATTAGAGATCTCATCAACCATAATCACTATCATGGTTTCTCTATCACAGTTTGATACTAGGGACGTTACTATATATATACAACAAATAATATGAAGATAAACAATATATAATAACATAAGTGCTTTTATTGATCATAATAAAGTTATTACATTAACTAAATAGACTGTAAATGACCCGACCCAGTCGGATCCGGTCCAACCCGATTGGGTTTAGGACACCTTTCCAACAGATATATGATCATATTTTATGCATTTCAAGATGTTTTCTCAAGTATTTTTCTATATGATAAAATGCTTTTAAACCGTATCTTTTGAAAACTTGGTAAGAAGATTCATGTAATTTATTCCAGCAACATGAATCTCTCTTTTTGATTTTCTACTCTTTACAGAGAATCTAACTAGTACTCTCTCCTTTATTTGGATTCTTGGAGTAAAAAAATATGCAAGTACCTGAAGAGTTGATGGTGAGCTTGAAAGGCAAGCTTAAGAATGACGTCTTGGAGTTCTTCGTGTTTTATAAGTTTCCTTTTTTGTCGTTGTTTCCTTTGAATAAAGCATGAGTGTCAAATAGCTAGTAGTTTCCCTTTTAGTCAATTTGGGTTGTAATGGACGTAATCATTTGTTTCCATTATTAATGATTTTAGTTTGACAAAAGTGATGTTTTTTCGGTTGTATATATTGAAAACCCTGATTGTCTGTTTCCCCAAGTTTCTGCATGTTTCTTTCATTCCGCATCGCTCTTAATACTCTGATAACGTTATGCTTATGTGGGTTTTAGGGATCTCTTAAAAAATCACGTGCCGAGCGTCTCATTTCCGGACAATGACTCGGTATCTAGGAGCAGGACGTTGTAATTATTCTAATACATTTCATTCCGAATAAAGATAATGTAAAATAAATAAAATTTATACATAATTGTCTGAATATAAATGGTATAATTTTTCTTATGAGACTGTAAAATACAAAGTGATGTTCAAAAACTCATGCAAGTAATTGCGTTTGAAAACAAATGACAAACTAGAATACAAGTAACAAAAATTTAGTAATTGTCTCATCTCCTAACAAACCTAATGACATGTTTGTTATACAGGAATGTAATTGAATGAAATAAAATAACAGGAATGGAATGAAATAAATTCATTTCATTACTGCGTTTGAGATGTGAAAAAATGGAATAAAAGGTAGGATATGGTGGAAGTGGTGGGGTGGGCTAGGTAGCCCTATCTCACACCCCACTGCACTAGAGCTGTTAACGAGCCGAGCCGAGCCGAGTATTGGCTGTTCGAACTCGAGCTCGTTAAGCTCATGAGCTCGTTCGTTTGTTAAACGAACAAAAAATTCTGTTCGAGCTCGGCTCGTTTAAAACATGAACTGTTCGAGCTCGTTAGACATTTTTTTTGTCTTTTGGCTCGACTTCGGCTCGAATTCGGCTCGAGTTCGGTTCGTTAGACATATATTATAAGTATATAAGCATGTTCGTGAACATTATATAAGCATGTTCGCGAACATAATAAGCATGTTCGCGAACATAATCGAACATTCACGAACCAAGCTCGAGCTCGGCTCGTTAAGCAAACGAGCCTACAATCATGTTCGAGCTCGGATCGTTAAGCAAAACGAACAAACGATCACAAACACTAACGAGCTGAACACAAGCTTGTTCACGAGCGGCTCTGTTCGTTTAACAGCTCTACACTGCACCCTACACCTCTACCCACCCTAACCTTATCCACCACCCCACCCTACCCACCATCCACCCACCCTACCCTACCCTACCCTACCTTACCCATCTCACCCTACCTACTGTTGAAATGGTGTCCTAAACCGAATCGGGTTGGATCGGATCCGACCGGGTCGGATCATTTCTACTATTTCTTTATGATTATACATATATAATAAATGGCTTTCTGTTGTCATATATTTGTTCTTTTAAATAACCAATTATGAATTGTTATATGATAACGTCCTTAGTGTTAAACTTGTTGGAATAGTGTCCTAAACCCAATCGGGTTGGACCGGATCCGACCGGGTCGGATCATTTCTACTATTTCTTTGTGTTTATACATATATTAAATGGCTTTTCTGTTGTCATATATATGTTCTTTTAGAGCACCAATTGTGAATTGTTATATGATAACGTCCTTAGTATTAAACTGTGATAGAGAAACCATGATAGGCGATTATGGTTGATGAGATCTCTAATCACTTTAATAAGTTTGATTCTTAAATGTCTCTATGCCGATGTACTATTAAACGGGGCATTGATAGTACGTACGGACTAGCATGTATTAGATGTCTTCGTCTTTAAGGCGGGGATAGATCTCGTCTATCGAAGTGTAGAGACACTTGGATTTGTACGTGGACGTGTATTAGAGAGTGCGTACGTTAGGACCGACCCACTTACACGGATAAGTGTCACACTATGTGACGGTTGTGTAATTATCCTTAAGACCGGAGTCTTCATGGCATCACGGTGTGGATTGTCATGCTTTGACACTATTGAGGTTTCCCCTAGCCATGGGGCGATCATGCGGTAGTGATTGGGTGTGATACCGAAGCATGCGGTGTATACATGATTGGTCGTCCGGGAATCGCGTATCCTATGATTGGGATCGAATATCCGAAATGGCCTTCTTATAAGGAATGTCTAGCTCTCGTGAATCTTTGCAAAGTGGGAGTAAATAAGTTACTTCGAGAGAGCATGATATCCAGATTATAAGATACGGTCATTAATGTTTGACACTCGACGTACGACAGTATGAATATTATTACAGCGATAGGATTGTAAGTTACACGGTAACTGTTTCACATGAAAGGTAGTAGTCATTGCATTTGACTCTTCCGATGATTGGGGGTCACGGTGTGTTGCTAGACGCTATCCCGTGATCGTTAGGCATGAAGGGCATTTTCGTAATTTGCACTTTGTGTCTGCGGCCAACATATTCGGAAGCCTATCGGGTCACACACATATGAACATCTAGCCGGATTAAAATGTGGTTATAGATGATAACCAAATAAGGAAAGTTTATCTCGAGACTATAAGGGTTATAGTGGTAAATTAATATGGTGGTATTTATTTATTATGAATAAATTAAATACAAGATATAATAGTATTATATTAATTAAAGAATATTCCGGATGCCAATTTATTGACATATGGGGCGCAACTTGTTAGTGTATAAGATACACTTGGATTGTGTAATTTAATTAATGATATTACCTATTATTAATATTAGATATTAATAAAATAAAATAATATAGATATATTGTGAATGCATGCGCGTGTGTGTACATTAAATGCAAATTGGATTTGCATGCATGCGCACCATAGTGTTTATATATGATATATATTAATAGATTTATATGTGTTATATATATATATGTGATATATACACATGTGTAAATTGATTTATAGTAATATAATAAAAGATAAATATTGTCAATATAAGATATTGACAATATCTTGGGAATATTCAATATAAGATATTGACAATATCCTAGATTTATTTAATATAAGATATTATAATAAATGAGATAAATCAATCTATTATATTTTCCTTATTTTATTGGGAAAAAGTTTTCTTCCTTTCTACTCTTCTAAGAGGCGCCACTTTCATTATAAATAGAAGGTGGGTGTCAAGCTCTTTTGTACATCACAATTGCAAGAGCTCATAGTTCTTGTGTAAAATAGAGAGCATCTTATAGAGAGTTGGAGAGAGGGGAAAAAGACCGGTCTAGCAACCGGAGTTTTCCAATAGCAATCCATGATGAGATTCCGGCGGGCTGCTCGTGTGGACTAGCGGTAGAGGCCGAACACTTGGGCGGCTCTATGCAGAACTACTCTCCTTAGACGGTCAAAGCGTCGATCTTTTAGATCAACCAAGGTAACCACCGTCTACTACTTGTTTGTTTATTGCTTAAACGAAGTCGATCTTGGGTCGATAGGAAATAAATTTTTGAATTCCGCTGCGTTCCCGCGTAGATTTCCTAACAAAAATGTGATAGAGAAACCATGATATGCGATTATGGTTGATGAGATCTTTAATCACTTTAATAAGTTTGATACTTAAATGTCTCTAGGCTGATGTACTATTAAACAGGGCATTGATAGTACGAATACACTAGCACGTATTAGATATCTTCTGTCTTTAAAGGCAGAGATAGATCTCGTCTATCGAAGAGTAAAGACACTTGGACTGTACGTGGATGTGTATTAGAGAATGCGTACGTTAGACTGACCCACTTACACTGTTAAGTGTCACACTATGTGACGGTTGTGTAATTATACTTAGGACCGGAGTCTACATGCATCACGGTGTGGATTATCATGCTTTGACACTATTGAGGTTTCCCTTAGCCATGAGGCGATCATGCGGTAGTGATCGGGTATAATACTGAAGCATACGGAGTATATGTTAGGTCGTCTGAGAATCGCGTACCCTATGAGTATGGGTGAATATCCGAAAGGGCCTTCTTATAAGAAATTTCTTACTCTTGTGAATCTTTGCAAAATGGAAGTAAATGAGTTATTTCGAGAGAGCATGATATCCAGATTATAAGATACGGTCGTTAATGTTTGACACTCGTCGTACGACCGTATGGATATTATTACAGCGATAGGATTCTATTTACACGCTAACCGAGCACATGAAAGGTAGTAGTCATTGCGTATTGACTCTTCCGATGATTGAGGGTCATGGACGTGTTGCTAGACGCTATCCATGATCGTTAGAGGTGAAGGCCATTTTCGTAATTGCACCTTATGTCTACGGCCAACATATTCGGAAGCCTATCGGGTCACAAACATATGAACATCAAGTCGGATTAAAATGCGGTTATAGTTGATGGCCAAATAAGGAAAGTTTTATCTCATACTATAAAGGTTATAGTGCTAAATTAATATAGTTGTATTTATTTATTATGAATAAATATAATACAAGATATTAATTGTGTTAATTAATTAATTATACATAAGTTGATGTATATTTTGAAATATATGTATATATGATATACATGTATTTTGAAAATTAATTAATCAAAGCATTATATTAATTAAAGAATATTCTGGATGCCAAAAGTTTGGTGTTTGGGGTGCCACTTCTAGTGTATAAAAATACACTTGGATTGTGCAATTTAATTAATAAGATTACCGTAATATTAATATTGGATATTAATTGATTTATGGAAAATAGATTTATGGTAATAAGATAAAGATATATTCAATATAAGATATTGTCAATATATATCTTGGAAATATATTTAATATAAGATATTGAATATTAAATGAGATAAATCAATTAAAGGATTTTCTTTATTTTATTAAGAAAATATTTTCTCTCTCATCAATCTACTAAGAAACTTCTCCCAATCAGATTGGGGACATATGGGGCGCCACTTTCAACTATAAAAGAAAGGGGTTGGTGATCGCGTGTAAGTCGCTTAACACACACGAATAATAACAAGATTACTAGGTCAATCATAGTATAGCAAGGACGAGTCAATGTCGATCACAGAGACTATTATTTAATAATGTTAAACACAACCACAACTCATAGGTCAACCGGATAGGGGTGGTCATTGACCAACATAAAGGACAAGTAAATAAAAAAGATGCAAATAAACCAATAATCAATCATATATTGAAAAGGCACTAACCACACTATTCCTAACTAATCTCCCCTTAATCCGTATTCGACTCGTGTGCGTAATTTAGCTACGGGTGCAACTCCTAACCCTATCTACCCCGATAATGGTAGTAGACAATCTATACACCAGCTACCCTCCTTAATTGGTCCGTAATAGCCCATACGCATAAAGAACTAGAATTGCCGATATTGAGCGCTAACTCATACCGCTAACCCGCCTAGATAGCTGTCGACACTGATCAGCACGTTCCCAGGGTCCATCAAGACTGTGTCCAAACTAACACTTCACTATTCGTATTTCATGCTAGTTTTACGAATACAATAAACAAATTGGCCAGATCTAACCTACTGTTAATTAAACATGTCGATCAACATAGCTAACGCCGAACCACAGAATTAGAATTTACTAGGTATTCAGATCTAGCGATAAAGACCGTCGCAGATCTGAAGAGCGTAACCTATAATTCTGCGTATAATTGAACGAATCGAATAAAGATTAAGGTTCGTTTAATTAATTCATAGATGATTAGATACAAGCATAATCTAGATCTAACACAAGAACAATCATGAATCTAAGAAGAGAAATAAAACATTGGAATAGATCTTACCCATAACGAAGAACAGAACTACTCTTCAATTCTCTCTCCCTCCGGCGATTCAAGACGATCCATGAAGATCGCAAACCAAACACAATTCAATAATGAAATAGTCATGACTTAATTGCAAGAAATAAAAAAAGAAAATAAAAGAAGTCTTTATTCCCAAAAAGACTACATTGTATCTAGTAGATTAAAAACTAGAAAAGAGATGAAGAATGAATGGAATTGATGAATACAATTTCGTAACTCTGAATGACTTTATATAGGTGTATAAACCGACTTAGGGGTAAACACAATGCTTGGAGGACAAGAAAACGCATTTCTGGAAGATTCTGGGCCTCGGTAAACCGCGGGTAACTCCCGGTAAACCGAGGGTATTTTCGTCTTTTTCCTGCTGCCGACTTATTCTGGAATACCCTAGGCCCAGCTTCGTATTTGGACCATAACTTGGCCTACGCAACTCCGATTTGGATGATTCAAAGTGTGTAAGAATCCTTGTTTCAAGACCTACAACTTTCATGAATAATTCCATGTAGGAATTCGTAAATTGCATTGCAAGATCACCAGTCAGATGTAGGAATTCGTAAATTGCATTGCAAGATCACCAATCAGATTCTCGGGTCCAATCTTCGCTCGAAACACTTCAACCTTCAGCTCGGTTCAGTTATTTATCGATTAAATATCTCATTCAACCCAAATGATGCTTCGAACACTCGTTCATCTGTCAATAAAATCATAGCACACATAGTAGCTTCAATTTCTAGCAAATAACGCATAAAATACATGGTTAATACGCATAATACCAATTTAGTCACCCCGGACGTGGCTTAATGACATTTAGCTAATTAACTCATGATTTCATAAATATTATCCCCATTTAGAACACAAATCCGGGGTAGATTGATGGTAAATAATGATACCAAATTGACCGTCATCAACTACCCCCCCACTTACCTTTTGATCGTCCTGAGCAAAAACCAAATCAAACAAACCCCATAAACAATTACAAACTAATTAAGAACAGACTCATTCAAGAATAATAAATAAGATGAGGGTCAACACATATCCATCAATAATCCATTAAGCACTATGTCGTAGTAGAACCGACGTGTGTGCAATAACTCTCAAACAACAGTGACGCAGACAGAATCACATTATATCAATAAAGATTTCAGGCAAAACATGTATCACGCATCAATCCATAAGTTCCCCATTAATCATCACCTACCAATGAATCAATGTGTCGTGTGATAAACCTTTTGTGATAGTGCATTCAAGAAAAGAATGAAGTTATAGAGACCCCACAATCCTTACTTATCAATGTGCGCACTCGTTCCTCTTGCCTTTAATCAGGCAAACAACATGAAAATTTACTTGGGCCGGGAGGACTTGGGGACCAAGTCTTGCTCTTAGGTCATCATTTGTTTCTTTTTATGTGAGGGTCGTGCCCCTTTTGCTACGAGTTCGCTTCCCTCACTGCCTTTATTATTTACTTTTTCTTCATTTATTATGCAATAGCCGTGCGTTTTACGCTCCATCGGCTTTGCTTGGCCGATTCCTCACTCTTTTTTTTAAAGGTTGGTGTTTGGGGCGCAACTTCTAGTGTATAAAGATACACTTGGATTGTGCAATTTAATTAATAAGATTACCATAATATTAATATTGGATATTAATTGATTTATGGAAAATAGATTTATGGTAATAAGATAAATATATATTCAATATAAGATATTGTCAATATATATCTTGGAAATATATTTTATATAAGATATTGAATATTAAATGAGATAAATCAATTAAATGAATTTTCCTTATTTTATTAGGAAAATGTTTTCTCTCTCATCAATCTACTAGGAAGCTTCTCCCAATAGATTGGGGACATATGGGCGCCACTTTCAACTATAAAAGAAAGGGGTTGGCTAGCTCTTTTGTACATCATAATTCCAAGTGCTAATTGTTCTTGTGAAAAATAAGAGAACTTCATAGAGGTTGATTATAGAGAGAGAAAAGATCGACCTAGTAGTCGAGTTTTTCTAGTAGCAATCATTGGCGGGATTCCGGCGGGGTGCTCGTGTGGATTACTAGTAGAGGCCGGACACATGGACGGCTCGCGCACATCTACTCCTTCCGGACGATCAAAGCGTCGATCTTTTAGATCAACCAAGGTGATATTACCGTCCACTCTCTTATATGTTTATTGTTTAAACGAAAACGATCCTGGATTGGAAATCAATTTTTGAAATTCCGCTGCGCTACTCGATTGATTTCCTAACACCTACTCCACCATCACCCTATCCTACCCAACAACATCTTACCTACCTTACCCCACCACCTAATCTACTCTACCATCACCCACTCATACCCCTAGCACACCCAACCCTACCCTACCCTACCCACCCACTCTACCTATCCTACCCTCCCACCACACCCTACCCTACCTTACCCACCACCTTACATTACCCTACCTTACCCTACCCCACTTTACCACCTTACCCTACCCTACCTTACCTACCACCTTACCCACTCCCACCCTACCCTACCCACCCTACTTTACCCCATCCTACCCTACACTACCTTACCCATCACTCTACCTTACCCACCATCTATGCAACCTACCCCCACCCTTACCACACCCTACCACCTTCCCTTATCCTACCCTGCCCACCCTACACTACCCACCACCCTACCCATCCCATCACACCCTCCCTACCACCACCCCATCATACCCACCACTGCCCTACCTTACCTACCACCCTACCCTATATTACCATACCCACCCTACCCTACCTTACCCACCACCCCACTCAACCAGACCTTACCCACCCCTACCCTACCTTACCCATCTCTACCCTACCCACCACCCCACCATATACCTTACCACCACCCCATCCTATCCTACCGTACCATTTTTCACCCTATCATGCCTTACGCATCTTACCTACCTTACCCCACCACCTACTCTACCCTACCCCTACACCCCTACCCTACCTACCTACCCTACTTCATCACCTACCCTACCACCCACCCACTCTTATCCTATCACCCATGTGTTTTGTCGATTTTCATTTTATTACATCGCATTCCATCTATTTTTTTTTTGTAAGAAATGAAAATGGACATTTTTCATTCCATTGGAATAAAATTTCATTACATTCCCTTCATAATCATACACAAACATTGGAATGGAATGAAAAATAATTCCATTCCATTCCATTTCGTCTTAACAAACGTATCATAAGTGAAGTTATGATGCAGGCTCATGCCTGGGATTGAAATACTTGTGGTGGTTTATTCTAAGATTGTAAAAGGTCCATCGAGCCCTTGTCTAATTCTTTAAGCCTTAAACCGTACGAGAAAAGAGAATGACATGTACTTATATAAGAGTTTGAGCCATTAGATATGATCATGATCGATGTGAATCAGGCCAACATAGAAAGAATATGAGAGACTGCCTCATGATTTCAGTCACGATGTAAGTAGAAAAACATGTTGATTTTTACTCTTGCAAGAATAAAGCAAATGTGCTTCGGACCAAGTCACCGCAGAGCCTAGAGCCTACCTAAGGCACCACAACAAGAGGTCATAAAAACTCATCATGCTTGCACTGAGCTCGAGAGTTTGCCATGGTCCTAGGAGATATCGTGTATTAACCACCGAGAACCTGAGGCCTACCCATTGCCTCGAACATCTGGTTCGTACATCTTCCTAATATCCTTGAAAACCCTTTGAAATACGGTGAAGTGTTATAGGCCCAGATAAGTCGTAGCCGCGGGATGCCCAATGAGCTATCAAACTCCCCCCCCCCCCCCCCCCCCCCCCCCTTTTTTTTTTTTTTCCCTTCACGAAAACAAGCTATAACTTTTTTAAATTGTTCAAATAATTACAAGAGAAAATCAAGAATAAGGACAAAAGTAAGCATTTTAGATCAAAACAGTACTTGTGTGCCCCATATTGCAGATAACTTCAGTTCTAAAAAAAAAAAAATAATAAAAAAAAAAAAAAAAATTGAACCCTTGAAAGCTATTGACAACATTAATATACTCCACATTGATCAAATAAAATTAGTACAAAATCTTCCTTTTATTCATGTAAAAAAAAAAGAAAAAAAAGAGTACCCCTCTTTTACAAGAGATCAGTCAATCAAACTACCGAAACAAGTTCAATTACACAATTTATCTTATGCTGCCTACATGTATCAATAATTTTATCATATAATAAATGTCGCTTTTTATAACAATTATACGCTTCGAGTAACCGAGACACTCGAAGAGGCCATCGCATAGAAAGTAAATATTTCATCATTGCCATATCATACATTTGATCTTCATCTTCAAAAATCATTTTATGAAGAAAAAAAAATGTCCTTCTTCAATGGTTATGGCATTTCCACAACTTTGTACATATCACTTGTAATTTCTGTTAACCACAAACCTGGAAACAATGTCTGCAAAAAAAAAAAAAAAAAAAAAAACCAATAAAACAGCAATTTTTGAAATTATCTTTTTAAAATTTGTGAAAATAAAATATGAAATAAAAAAAAGAATGGCACCGAAATAAGGAAGTGGATCGATTGACTTACATCCATTACTTTCTGAACGTATCTGGGCCGTTTATGTGGCCGGCGAGGAGGTCTCCGACCGGCGAAAGCTAAGAAATCCTCTTCAATTTCGCGTTTTGATAGTGGAACGGAAAACTTAGCTCTTTCTTTTGTCTCGATGGAAGTGGTGGCGCCGCGTCGTGGTGCTTTGTTCTCTTCCGGTGGAGATTTCGGATCAGAAACTATTACATTAGAATTCAATCCTTGACCGGCGGCGGTCATTACCGACACATCACCGCCGGCAGCAGAGCTAGTTCCGGCAACATTTGGTGGCTGCGGTGACTTACATGCCGCGGCTCTCCTAGTGCGCAAGTTCCAAGGAGGGATTGCGTTTGACGGAGGAGAAGCATTGTTCGCCGGAGAAACTGACGGCACCGGCGGTGAGGTGTGATTGTTATCATCAACTTGATCCGGTGTATCCAAACCATCTCTCAACATAGCATCTTTCATCTTATCCGTCTCTGTTTGAAGATCAAACATTAGCTTCTCCCTTACCGCAGCGATCCCATCTCCTTCCCTGCTTCCGCCACCGGCACCGGCACCGCCACGTTCACCGTCACAAGACTTCATCGACTTCAATTTGCGGTTAGACTCACTGTAATGATGAGAAGAATCCGGACGAACCTTAAAATTGTAACCGAATTTCCTAAAATCAGATCCACGCCGGTCATCAGCTACCGCCGGAGACGATGGTCGGTCAATGAATTCCTCCCTTTCTTTCCGCTTCCCGAGGCTGGAACGCACAAATCTGTCAGCATTATTAGAACCACGAGTAGGGAATGAAGCGGACGCCACGGAGGACGGGCGGCGGACGACGGCGGAGATTTTGCCGTTGGAGTTAACTTTCATGCATCTCAAGAATTTCTGATTCCCCCACCTTAACCCATCTGGAAGGGCGAAATTATGCAACGGTGGTTTGGACGATGATGATGATCTCTCCGACTCCATCGCCATGAACAAACACCTTCTTGTGCTTGGTATTTCCTTAGAATTGGTAAAATTAATTAGTTGCTGATTGTTGGAGTAAAAAGGCTGAAAATTTGATTCTAAAATTCTGATAACTGGGCTAGAAGAAAGACTATGAATTTTTCCATTTTCTTATTTTGGATTTTCAATTGAAGGAGAAGAAGAAGAAGAAGAAAAAGGTAAAAAAAAAAATGGTGGGTGTGGTTTGTGAAAATGGGGGAAGAGCGAGTTTATATATGGGGGTGACGCAGGAAGAGATGTAGTTTGAGGTGTTCGGCCTCCGGAAGATGAGATATATTATTATTTTTATTTTTTTTTTGGACATTCATGTTTAATTAATAGTTTTTTTTTACTCAAAAAATAAACATTCTCTCGAATTTTGGAAAATCTGAAGCAGTACAGTCTTTGATGATGCGGCTATTTATGTATCTTGGTGGTCTCTGCATCCCTAGCCAGAGCAATGGAGTTTCGTCAGGCCGTGTGCTCTTCTCACACGGGAGCTGAGGGGTCTGTTCATCCGGTTATATGGAGTGCACCTCTTGTGGGTAGTTGAAAATGTAATTATGATGCTTATGTCACGGACTCTTCAGAGATGCGCTCCGTTCGATTGTTGCTGTCTTTTCGTTTCACCTCGACCCTGGTATAAGTGTCCATGAGATTCTGGAGATGCATGCGATTATATTGACGATGGAAGAGACTATTCGATTGAGACTTTCTATAGTCACATTCGAAACTGATTGTCTGTCATGTGTTCAATAATTGTTGCGACCGTCGAATGATTTGTCTGTCTTCAATTTCTTAGCACGTGACTGTCTTGCGTTTTTGTCATCCTTTGTTTCTGCATCCTTTACATTTGTAAAGCGCATTGCAATTTTCCGGCGTATTTATTGGCTAGAAACTAGTTAGCTCATATTTGTCGTGTTGTTTGGAGAACAACCCCTCCTCATGATGTACTTTCCGCCGCTATTGCAGACTTGACTTAATAAAAAGTTTCGTTTCTTCAAACAAAAAAAAACATTTAATATTTTTTGGCTTTCATATCAATAAAAATAAAAAAAAAAACCTCACAATTATTTATAAATAAAGACAAAAGGTAATATTGACATTCAAGGATGTAATATTGGCATTCAGGGACGTAATAGAAAATGGGTCTATCAATTCAGGGAGATGGCCTCCTGCATCTGGATCTCGCGCAATAAAATCTTTCATGGAGTAGTGGAGAATCCCCCACCGATCACTTTTGATTTATAATATAAAAAAACTCGTTTTTCAAAATAAAATAAAATAAAATAAAAAAAGACAAAAGGTATAATAACCCAATTTATTATTTTTTTTTTGAAAAAACAAGAAATTTTATTAATTAATCAACGTCCGCAAAACACATGGCTAGAACATCTCGTGATGGTAAACTATCTTAGAAAATCACATCAAGTAAAGACAAAACGTGACGTGCAAAACACATGGCTAGACAAAACGTGAGTTGCTAGCATCTGGTGTCACGTTCAAGTTTTGTCTGCAAAAGAGTTAACCCTGTTAGCTTGCTTATGAGTTCATGACCGATAATTGAGTCTTATATGCTTGTTCCTATTTGCAATATTTCCCGGTCTGCAAAATCTGTTTGACTATTTATGAATCTACCAAGAAATGTATAGACCTTGTATACTTTACTCCTTAATATAAGGTCTTGTTAGTCTGCATACATGTAAGGTATGGTTGCCCTTTGTTTAATTTTGTGTTTAGAGTTTGAACACATTTAGAACTCTGCATAACAAATCATATTTATAACCATTATGTCTTGTATGCATCAGGTTATGCGTAAATTTTAGCCTCTTTCAGACATACAAAGTATACACTTGAACATGTACCTTCTACACTGGAGCAAACATTACAAGGATTGCAATTCGATTATGATGACTTATACCTAGTAAGTTTTATTTTTCTCCCTTATCTTTTTCCTTACTCACTCCAGGACTCTTCCATATTGCAACATAACTATAAAAAAAATCATATCAATGATTGAAGTCTACCTGTGGGTTTTTTCCCCCCCTTATTTGAGCAATGAAACATGAAGTCGTAGAGTTGTAACTCATTGAATTCTTTGTATATTGACTCAAAAGATGATACCGATGGAATGTAATAAAACAATATTATTATATATATATTTTAAATTTTAATTTTATTTGGTAATTTTACTTTCAGTGGTCACTGTTTTGATGAATTAAAGTTTGGTCCTTTATTTATTTTTTTTGTACTTTTCAGTCTCTCTTCGATCTTATGAAGCTGCAAAATAATGACAAGTTGGGTCCTTAAATGTAATGGTTTGAATTGTTCATTTTTGTTCTTATTATTGGGCCTTGGTTATATTATAATTGACTTAATGTTGCAGTAGGCTTTCGCTAATATTTTTTTGTTATTTAGTTTCTTTGTACATAATTAAGTGATAATGGGTTTAAATGCTCTTTAAGTAAACTGTGAATCTCATCGCATGTCTTGTATGAGCCCTTATTTTTTTGGTTAAGATAAAGTTCAAAGTCTTTTTTATATGTTTTTAAATTATTTTTCTTCTGGACTACGTTTGTACTTTATCTTGCTGCTATAGTGTTTGACAATCGAGTGAGCTCTTATTTCAAGTTTCTATTTTGGTCTTCAAGGGTTCGATATTGAGTCCTTGTTGGTTTTTTTTTTTAAATAACTTTTTCAGTTTTCTGAGGTTCCGAGTATACTTGCTTCATGTGCTTTGTAAACTGATTTAGCTTATATGTCATTCCCAAGTCTGTTCAGTTGCTATATCATGTGTTTTGTTTGTTATTTGCATTATGTTCAACTGAGTGTATGCAATCTAGTTTCCTGGTTAATCTTTTAGTCAACTTGATCTTATGAGTCTTTGAGTTGGGCTTGTTCTCAGCTTGTTCAATTTTTTTTTTCTTAGTTTAGGATTTTTATTTGTCTGCTCACCTATTACGTTTTAAGCCTGGATATGCTTCCTGGACTTGTTATGTTGCATCGGTTAACGTGTAGAATATCATATTAAGTGTCTAGAATGATACTCAACTTAAAATATGTCCCGAGTCCATCTACTAATGTTTTCAGCATGCTCTTTGTGTTAAGAATTTAGTTTGTCTTAGTCTAAGTCTTTGTTCAATAGTCTGTATGGTACATGCTGCTTTGGTGCTTTTTCGAAATCATATATGACTGCTTCTTGTATGTTTACTCATCCTTGAACTTTCTTTAATTAAAGTTCAAGTCCAACAGTCAACCTGATCTGATGTATGTGATTTCTGTTCAGCCTCCCTTTTGAGTTTTCCAAGCAGTTGAAATCTGATGGATTGTCTGTATACATTTTTAGGTGAACGGAGTTTATGTCGAACATACTTACTTTTTTAATCTATGTGTGCTCTGTCAAGTGCATCTGATAGTCTGTTTTGCTAAACACTCTTGTTGTCATGTTAGCATCAAATACTTGAATCTAAGTTTTGGTCTGTTATAAATTGGGGTTGTTTACATATTTGACCTAGTTTTATCTTCTAAACTTGCCTGAGTTTCTAGTGTCCGGTTTGTCCATGTCCTATTTTTCTTACATGAGAAACTAAGTATTACATATGTTAAAGTCCCATTTTGTCTAGCAGTCAGTCTGTCCATATGTTTTCAGCCTATCTACCATGTTTACTATATATGTAAATAGAGCTAAGTAAATTATGTTAAGTATAATTTTAGTTTGGGAAACAATTATAATGTGCTATGATCTATCTCTTTGCTACAACCATTTTGCATAAATGTATTGATACATACTACAACTATCCTTTACACGGGCAGAATAATAACAACGCACAACAGGTCCCATTTACAGTTTTGAGTTGCTGATTACATGTCCTCTTTTTTGCAATTTATGCAGCCATAATGATCCACTTTCCTTAAACACGAGATGTAGATAATAGCCTGAAATTTTTATCTTTTCACTTTTGCTTTAGGGATTATTGAAAAGGTTTGCTATTCCAGCTTGTGAATTGTTCGTATTATTTAACAGTGTATTATTTTTCCATTTGATGATAAGTTTTTTTATGATGTGTTTGATAATGCTTAATAATAAGGGGATATATCATTATTCAGTCATGATTTAGCTTGGGGTAGATTTACATACAATGAAGGTATATATTATCATGAAACAAATTTGAAAGGGGGCAATCCGGTCACTAAAAGTCATGTCTTACCTGTCATTAATTATTTTTAATGATGGGAAATGTACCCTCATCGTCTCTCATTATTGCTTCTATATATAAAGGCATATAGTGAGAGTGAAAGTTCCCGTCACTATAGAACTTTCTCAATCAGTGACGGGTATTTTACTCTCTTTAAAAACACGTCTTTAACGAGAGTAAGATATCTGTCACTAAATGAGAACTTCAACAGTGAGGGGAAGTTTTACTCTCACAGGTTGCCTTTATATAGAGAAGCAATAAGGATGGGAGATGAGAGTAAATTTCCCCTCGCTAAAAGTCTTTTATGACGGGAAACTGACTTTTAGTGACCGGAATTCCCCTCATTAAAAATCGATTTTCTTGTTGTGCAAGCGAGTGGGGGCGGATGCGGGATCTCGGGCACGGGGGGGGGGGGGGGGATAGTTCTAAATTTTTTTGCAATCAAATTAAAACTTATATATAGTAATGCTTTTTTTCCTGTCCCGTTCGATCGAAAAAAAATTCACTACTATATATCGAAACACACATTCTATCGGAAAAATAAAGCAAAAACACGACTATAAATTTTGTGTTTACAAAAATAAAACAATACTATATATCACATGATCCGAACACAATAGTCATTTATCAATAAAAATTTCAAACACTACAAACAATGTGTTTGAGGGAAATCGATATCTCAAAACTTATTAAAATTTGTTTAAACACATCCTTTGATAATAACTATATATTTTTGTTTACATGATAAAACTTTTATGTCAAATTTATAGATAATAGGGGCGAATATAAATTTTATGGAAGGCGAAAAATATACCTAACATATATATAGTAGTTGATGATATATATGGGCCCATTGGGTCGGATTATTCGTGGTTGGGCCAGGCCCAAGGTTAATAATAAAGATACCCGGACCAGTCAAGCTAGACCGTCGAATGCTGACCAAGTCAAGACGCTGGACAGAATAGTCAGAGGAGCAGAAGCAGGACTCCACCTTGTTCTGACCATAGTTACTTCTGGACAGAATAACAGTTGAACGTGGGGAAGACCGAGTCAACAACATCTCAACTGCAGATGGACGTGGGTAGATCCCACGTCCAGGGCATGATCTATGATAACTTCCCAACACGTCCAGGGAGAAAGACACGATCCATTACTATATAAAGAACACCCTGAACTACGAGGGGGACTTGATTCCAGTTTATCACTTAAATTGGATACGTAGGCAGCTCTCTCAAGAGTTCAGTCCAAATTATACCCAAAAATTCATGTTCTTATATTATTTTCCTAATTAGAATTACCCGATTACCCGTTTGTAATATTCATACTGCATCATTTGGCGCTAGGAGGAGGGTTAATTCTAGTTAGTGAGTGATTAATAGAGAAAAATGGCAAGAAACCAAGGAAATTCAAAGAAACAACAAAATGAACAAGAGAAAGAAAAGAATCAGATCGGAGACAGAAGCCCAGGTCGAAATGACCAAGAAACTGGAAAAAAAAGTTATGGAAGAAGGACAGACCAGCAATCCAGATGCAATTAAACAAATGTTGGTCGAAAACCTGGCAAATCTCAAAGGTGAGAAGATAAAAGCCATATTCGAGGCCGTTTTGAAAGCGAGAAATCAAGATAATGATGTTTCCGAAGCACATACCCCATTTCAAACTGCTAAAAAAGAGAAGCAGGAAGCAGAATCAAGCATACAAGTGGTAGTTACTCACCCAGGAGGTGATAGCGCCAGAGCTGAGTTAGATGCCATACTTAAACCCAAACAAGATGAATTCAGGCTGGTGTCTCCTTTCACTGAGGACATCGATGCATTCCCATGTCCTCCAGGGTTCAAAATTCCGAAAATTCAAGCATATGATGGAACTAAGGATCCATACGATCATATGCATCAGTACATTCAACACATGAATTTGTATAATGCTCCAGAAGAGATGAAATGCAGGGCATTTGCAACTCTTCTAACAGGAAAGGCAAGAGATTGGTTCAACAAGTTGAACCCCGGATCTATACCAGATTTCCCCACGCTGACCAGAAAGTTCATGCATGCATTCATCGCAGCAAGACCTTTCCAAAGAAACCGGACGTATTTGCTGACTGTTAGACAAAAAAGTGATGAAACAGTGTTACAATTCATCAAGAGATTCAATGGAGAATCATCCCAGATAGCAGACCTGGATGATAAGTTCTTGGTAGCATCCTTCATAGCAGGACTTAGAGAAGGACGGTTACATGCAAAGCTGAGCAGCAAAGATCCAAGCACGATGGAAGAATGTCTGGAAATAGCATACAGACATTGTCAGGGGGAAGAGGCTAACAGAGCCAAGAGAGAAGAATCCCATAGGTATTCTAAGAAAGGAAAAACCGAGGATAGGAGTGACAAGAAAAGGAAATCTGTCTGGGATAGGGTAACCGCTCCCGTCTCTGAAAGATTAGGGAAAAAGGGTGATGAGAGTCAAATTTGGTATCATTTACAATGTAATTATACCCCGTGTATACCTCGTTTTATATGTTTCTGAGACATTTAGTTGTATTTTGATGTATTTACACCTTGGTTATCATTTCGGGACCTAGGACGTAAAGTCCGGGATTCTCGGTCTTTTTCGGTGTAATTTACTATACATTCTCGGTCACCCTAGTGTCCTGTAGGGATTATGTGTGGTATTTGTTGTGATTTTGTACAGGACTTAGGTGTTTGAGATGTCCGGAAGGCGAGTTACGAGGATTGGAACATATGCCCGAAACTTAAACGTTCAAACGGATCAAAACACGGTAGTACTACAACCATACCTTCCATTGATCTGCATTTTGATCCACCTTAGAGGCATTTTCTGGGCTGTAAAGCTTCATGAAAGTTGTAGACAATTGAATGAGCTTTCCAACGCATCTTGAATCACTCAAATCGGAGGTCTACAGACAATGTTATGGCCGTTTTTCTGAGGGTGTGTCAGCTAGGCGCGCGCCTGAGAAATGCTAGGCGCACGCCTAGCAGTGAATTTTGGCCAGAAGTTTCAGTACGTGATTTTAACATCATAGGCGTGCACCTACACTTTCCTAGGCGCACGCCTAGCGTCCAGATCTGCAAAAACACTATAAATACCCCCCCATTTGATCTAGATCGAATCGCTCCTCTTTTAGATCGATTTTTTCATCATTTTCAGCGTTTTTCTTCATCTTTTCTTAGCTTAGATTAGTTAGAGGTATATTAGCTAAGGTTAGTTGTAGATTGTTGTAATCCGGAGGATCTCGAAGATAGCTTGACGCGTTATTGACGGGTTTTCGTTCGGTGGATCGATTTTCTACGACATAATATATTTGGTAATTCGTTTTCCTTTCTTGTTCTTGTTTTCAATCTTGTTTTATGTTAGTTTTTATTGTTGTTTCCTTGTTATTTTCTTGTTATAATGAGTAGCTAGTTTTTCCAATAGTCGAGTTATGTGATAGTCTATGAAATCGAATCCTTAGCTCGTTGATTGAAGTGTTTTGATGTTATGATTGTTAGATTCTCGGTGTTGTTATCGTTCTAGAACTTATTCGTAAATGACTTTTATTGAACTCGCGACTCGGTAATCGTATTTCACGCGTCTTCTTTACATATGTATTTGCGAGAGGATACGGGAAAAGGGGTTTTAGGATCACTGTGTAAAACCGACTGAGTTGTTCAGACTCGGTTTCGTTGTGAGGTTTGTATCGACTTGTCGAGCGTCTCATATAGCGTAGACCGTGTTGAGTCAGTTAAATCCGGTCAGCGGACTGTTGAATTCGACATAGGAAACTAGGTTGTTGAAATTGGCGCTTAGTTTCGGAAATAGGAGACGACATCCTTTAACAATGCCAAGAACATTAGAGTATATCGAAATCACTTCTGGTTATGAGTTAGGGTTAGATAGTAGTCGATTGGATCATAGCTCGGCTATCTCTTTTATATAGTTTTAAATCTTTGTTTTGTGTATTTTTAGTTTGTAGAACCGGTGATCTGACAAATCACCACGTTCAATATTTGTGTTGACCTGAACTAGGGACGAGACCAACTTTGATACTCGACCAGATTCCCTGTGGGTTTTACGACCTTGACTCACCAATTCTAGGCTACAGTTGACCCGGTACACTGCCGGTGAGATTGGACACTTAGAAAAGGCCGATCAAGATTTCTGGCGCTGTTGCCGGGGATCGAACCCGGGTCACCTGCGTGACAGGCAGGAATACTCACCACTATACTCACACACCCTCATTAGTCAACACAAGGTAGAACCAACGTTTGATGTATTTGTGCCTTTACGTTTGCATTATCTTTTTGGTATGGAAGGTTCGTCGATACATGTGACAATGTTGACTCTATTTCTGTTTGGAACGCTCGGTTTTGCTCGGGGGCGAGCAAACGCTAAGTAGGGGGTAGTTGATGGGAGTCAATTCGACTCTGTTTTCTACTTATTTTGTGCCCCATTAAGACTCGTTTTGTGCTATTCCGGGAGTTTTTGGCTAAGTCTTGGTGCTTTTACACCATTTTACTTATTTCGGGACTCGGGTACACAATCCGTGAATCTCGGCCTTTTTCTGTGTTTTTCATTCATTCTCGGTCACCCTAGTGTCCCGTAGGGGTTACATTTGGCATGTATTTTGATGTTTTTCAGGAACTAGGTACTCGAGAATGCCCGGAAAACATGACACGTAGCTTCGGGATGCAAAAAGGCTCACTTTGGGGAAATTACATGCTAGGCGTGCGCCTAGCATTCCTTAGGCGCACGCCTAAGACCCTGAAAACAGCCCAATGTTTCAGTACGAGAATTCCAGAAATCAGAAATCCTAGGCGCACGCCTAAGAAAACCTAGGCGCACGCCTAGCAAGGGGTCTGCATCTGGGATATTTTGTAAAAGTCGTCAGGCGTGCGCCTGGCATTTCATAGGCGCACGCCATGTGCTTTTTTGATAAACACTATAAAAGCTCATTTTTTGAGCTTTGGATAGATATAGACTACTTTTTACAAAGCAATTTTTGGCGATTTTCTTCTCCAAGAACACCATAGATTAGTTTTTTAAGCTTTCTTAACATAATCTTTTGTAACAAACACTTGGATCATCTTGGATTGCAAAGTTATAAATTCAGTTTGCTCGTTTTCAGATTTCGATCGGTTTTCAATTCGTATAGGTATTTCTAATCTTTATCTTTTGTTTGATTGTTCTTCTTTTATGATGAAATCTTGTGTTTTGATAGTTAATATGGGTAGCTAATTGCCTTATAGCCGAGTTATGCGATAATCATCGAAACTAGATCCTAGCTTGTTCATGAGTATTCTTGATGGTTGTTTTTATTATTTCTTGATGTGTTTGTAGTCCTAGAACTTATTCGTAAATGACTTTTATTGAACTCGTGCCTCGATAATCGTATTTCACGCGTCTTCTTTACATATGTATTTTGCGAGAGGATACGGGAACAGGGGTTCTAGGATCACCGTGTAAAACCGACTGAGTTGTTCAGACTCGGTTTCGTTGTGAGGTTTTATATCGACTTGTCGAGCGTTTCATTGACCATAGACCGTGTTAGGTCGGTTAAATCCGGTCGGCCGGACCGTTGAACCCGACATAGGAGGGTAGATTATTGAAATAATGTCTATTCTCGGAAATAGGAAGCGACACCCTACTTTTGACGTCAAGACGTTTAGGTAAATCGAGAATATCTTCGGACTTAGCTAGGGTTTGGTACGTAGTTGATTGGATCATGGCTCGGCTATCGCCTTTAATTGTTTGCAACTCCTGTTTTAATTAGTCAGTACGAACATAGCAAATTTAGACTTCAGAAACCTTATCAAAAATCTTTTTGACCTAAACTAGAGATGACACTAGCTTTGGTACTTAACTAAATTCCCTGTGGGATTACGACCTTGCTTGCTAGTTTTATACTACAACCGATTCGGTACTCTGCCGGTCAAAGTTGGTATACTATAAAACGGCCATCAAGTTTTCTGGCGCCGTTGCCGGGGAATCGGGTTGATATCTTGTAAGTTAGTTAAGTTCTTAGGATTAGGTCGTTTTTCTTATTTTTTTTATTTATGTATAGTTTGTTTTATTTTGTTGTTGTTGAAGTGTCACACCATTTACTTCGGTAGTGGTAGTGATAAGTTACCGTGATTGTGTTTGTGTTGTTTCCCTGTTTGCAGATAATGAATCCATACTACAATTACGGCTCCTATCCTTACCCATTCGGATATTACAATTACGGTGCTATGGGTTACCAAACACAACCATTTTATCAGTTCAACCCATACGCCGCATCTTATGGAAATGAGTGGGATAATGCCCCGAGTTACTTTGATCAACAACTCGATACTTCTCCACCTCCGGAATCAGAGACCTCAACGGAGCAACGGATGGCACTTGAGCAAACTGTTGAAGAGTTGAGTAAAGTGGTCCAAGAGCACCATAATGAGCTTCGAGATGGCGATCGCAATGCAAACAGCCATACGAAACTTGGAGCTTAAAGTGCAACTACTGTTTGAGGAGTTTGAGAGGAGAGAGCAAGAAAGTATGATTGAAATCACCCCGGAGGAACACTACGAGGATGGTATGACTCTTGTATCTATTGAGTCACCTGTTCCGTCTTCATTTAGCCCTATTGTTATATCTTCGGGGGTGCACCCTATTGAGTTTGTTGTTGATGTTGAGCCTATTTGTTCATACTTGGTGCTAGAGTCATTGTTATTTGGGATATGTTTTAGTTCGGGGAAAGTGAATTCGTTGTTCTGTGCAACGGATTCATCGAACCATTCATGGTGGTGGGGATTGAGCCCCATATTTCTTTTGTTTCATTTTCAAGGGGTGCTCAATTCCTATGATTTTGCTAGGGAGAAGCAACGGTTTGCTCTCCTTTGGTATAGCTATCCTTGACATAGTTTGGGGTAGAAAGTCGAGCTGAGGACTCTAAACTCAGAATGTGTTTTTAATGCTTATCTTTCCCCTCGTGTTTCACTGTGTTTCTTTAGTTTCTATTTTGATACTTCGGGTAAGTTTTGTTGTAATATAACCCGAGGAAGTGTGTTTTGGGGGGTTAGTGTGGTGTTTTTGGTTTTGATGAGTTGTGGTAATCCGGGTAGTTTCATTGTGTTATACTTCATACTTGTACACCTTTGGTGTTGGTTGTGTGTATTTTATAAGTACTGGTACCCTGGGAGTTCATTTTATGGATGCCACGTGATCGTACTCACGCTTTTTCCGGTTGTAAGCTAACTTTTCTACCCTTATCATTCGTGCTTTGGTTTTAAAGTAGGGGGTGGTTGGTTTAGCTTCAATGTTTCGGTTTCATGTGGAACGAGTTATACTTAGTGATTGTTATTCCTTTAGTGTAAAATGAGTCGTTTATTTAGAAATTTTGATGCATTTGACATTGGTTTTGATACATTGAGCCTTTTGATATTGTTTTGATTGAACATATAGTGATTGTACAAATGCATTTCATTTGAGTTGGGATCATGTATTGAGAATGGAATAGTCCTATCACGTTAGCTTCGACTTCATGAATCACCTTGACTAGTGAACGATTATGGTAGTTATTAATGACCCGGTTACCTAGAACTTATATTAGTAACTTCAAGGCGAAATAGAAAGGTCGTCGTGGTTAGGTACGGGATGACGGTTTTGGCATTTATTTTGACCCGATCAGAGCCAAAGGCCAACCTAAACGATTAATCCACTGTTACCCCTCTAAGCCTTTTGTAGGGTGGTTAGACCGCCACCCGAACTAGCCTAACGATATAACCCTTCAAGTCCTGCTCGACCGTACTAGACTTTGATTGACCTCGATTAGTGGAGATGTTTACGACGTATAAGCCTATGGTGTAGCCTCGGTACATTATACATCTATAATCTAAACCGGTCATTGGTGATAAATGTTGAAGAAGCTATACACACACACACGTTATTTTCTCAATGCAAGGTAGAACTTAAATCCTATGCATTTGTATCAATTACTTGTGTTTTTCCATTTCAATTCTTTTAGACTTGATGTATGATTGCAATGTTGACTCCATCTTTATTTTTGAATCGCTCATCTTTGCTCGAGGGCGAGCAAACGCTAAGTAGGGGGTAGTTGATGAGAGTCAAATTTGGTATCATTTACAATGTAATTATACCCCGTGTATACCTCGTTTTATATGTTTCTGAGACATTTAGTTGTATTTTGATGTATTTACACCTTGGTTATCATTTCGGGACCTAGGACGTAAAGTCCGGGATTCTCGGTCTTTTTCGGTGTAATTTACTATACATTCTCGGTCACCCTAGTGTCCTATAGGGATTATGTGTGGTATTTGTTGTGATTTTGTACAGGACTTAGGTGTTTGAGATGTCCGGAAGGCGAGTTACGAGGATTGGAACATATGCCCGAAACTTAAACGTTCAAACGGATCAAAACACGGTAGTACTACAACCATACCTTCCATTGATCTGCATTTTGATCCACCTTAGAGGCATTTTATGGGCTGTAAATCTTCATGAAAGTTGTAGACAATTGAATGAGCTTTCCAACGCATCTTGAATCACTCAAATCGGAGGTCTACAGACAACGTTATGGCTGTTTTTCTGAGGGTGTGTCAGCTAGGCGCGCGCCTGAGAAATGCTAGGCGCACGCCTAGCAGTGAATTTTGGCCAGAAGTTTCAGTACGTGATTTTAACATCATAGGCGTGCGCCTACACTTTCCTAGGCGCACGCCTAGCGTCCAGATCTGCAAAAACACTATAAATACCCCCCCATTTGATCTAGATCGAATCGCTCCTCTTTTAGATCGATTTTTTCATCATTTTCAGCGTTTTCTTCATCTTTTCTTAGCTTAGATTAGTTAGAGGTATATTAGCTAAGGTTAGTTGTAGATTGTTGTAATCCGGAGGATCTCGAAGATAGCTTGACGCGTTATTGACGGGTTTTCGTTCGGTGGATCGATTTTCTACGACATAATATATTTGGTAATTCGTTTTCCTTTCTTGTTCTTGTTTTCAATCTTGTTTTATGTTAGTTTTTATTGTTGTTTCCTTGTTATTTTCTTGTTATAATGAGTAGCTAGTTTTTCCAATAGTCGAGTTATGTGATAGTCTATGAAATCGAATCCTTAGCTCGTTGATTGAAGTGTTTTGATGTTATGATTGTTAGATTCTCGGTGTTGTTATCGTTCTAGAACTTATTCGTAAATGACTTTTATTGAACTCGCGACTCGGTAATCGTATTTCACGCGTCTTCTTTACATATGTATTTTGCGAGAGGATACGGGAAAAGGGGTTTTAGGATCACTGTGTAAAACCGACTGAGTTGTTCAGACTCGGTTTCGTTGTGAGGTTTGTATCGACTTGTCGAGCGTCTCATATAGCGTAGACCGTGTTGAGTCAGTTAAATCCGGTCAGCGGACTGTTGAATTCGACATAGGAAACTAGGTTGTTGAAATTGGCGCTTAGTTTCGGAAATAGGAGACGACATCCTTTAACAATGCCAAGAACATTAGAGTATATCGAAATCACTTCTGGTTACGAGTTAGGGTTAGATAGTAGTCGATTGGATCATAACTCGGCTATCTCTTTTATATAGTTTTAAATCTTTGTTTTGTGTATTTTTAGTTTGTAGAACCGGTGATCTGACAAATCACCACGTTCAATATTTGTGTTGACCTGAACTTGGGACGAGACCAACTTTGATACTCGACCAGATTCCCTGTGGGATACGACCTTGACTCACCAATTCTAGGCTACAGTTGACCCGGTACACTGCCGGTGAGATTGGACACTTAGAAAAGGCCGATCAAAGGGTGCTTTGCAGGACAGAGACCTTATTCCTCTGAACAGGTCTCGTGACCAAGTGCTGGCAATCATGGAGAAGAAAGGAATTGCTAAGACTCCTCCTCCGTTGAGGGGTCCAAGGGAGAAAAGAGACCACACTAGGTGGTGTAAGTACCATAAAGACATCGGACATGACTCTGAACAGTGTAGAGATCTGATCAGAGATATTGACGCAGCAGCAATGGAAGGAAAAATCGATGAGTGTATCGATCGAGCGCGGGGAGATAATCCCAGAGGAAGGAGAGAGTTCAGAAAACAAAATAACAGTCATGACAGGTACAACCAGAGGAGACAAAGAGATCCGTCTCCGGATGCAGATGGGCATAGAGAAAATGCCCCAATTAATACCGTAAATACCATTGTGGGTGGACCAGGAGAAGGTAGCAAAGCCGCTGCTCGGGGAAGATAAAAAGTGGCGCGAGAGGAGCAAAAGGAAGCAAAAAGCGAGAAAGTTATGGGAACCGTTCAATACGGTCCTAGAGATGCACTACCATTGTTGTAAGTAACGAAGGACCGGTAATAGAGGCGGTTATCCGAAAAAATGCGGTCGAAGGATCCGCGTAGACACAGCGGCGCGGTAGAACGTCGTATCATAGCGCCTTCCAAGCGATGAAACTCTCGGATTCGGAGTTGACTCCCGTATCAACTCCTCTTTTCGGATTTACCGGGCCGCCCATACATCTGTGGGTATGTTAAAATTATTGACAACTTTTGGCAAAGGGCAACAGAGCAGGACTCTGATGGTGAACTATGTAGTGGTAAAGGCTCCATCTGCATACAATGTGATTCTTGGAAGGCCAGCACTAATTGACCTGAGAGCAGTAGTGTCGCCCGCACACAACAGCATGAAATTCCCGACTTTCGATGGAGAAGATACTGTTAAAGGGGACGTAGATGCTGCAAAAAATTGCTACACAGCCACAATCAGTGGAAAAATGAAGGTGCAGCAGGTGACAATGGAAGACCTGGTTCCAGATGAAGAAAAAAGTTGGCAGTCAAACGATTCAGTGGAATCAATAATGCTAAATGAATTGGATCCCGAATCCACAGTCAGCGTAGGATCTTGGATACCGGCTGAACAGAAGGATATATTAATTAGCACTTTGAAAAATTATCAAGATGTGTTTGCATGGAAGGCAAGTGACATGCCTGGATTGTCAACAGAGTTGGCAGTTCATAAGCTCAACATTGACCCAACCAGGAAACCAGTGAAACAAAAGAAGAGATCATTTGCTCCAGAAAGGATACAGGCTGTCCAGCAAGAAGTGGAAAAACTGTTGCAGGCCAACATGATTAAAGAAGTTATCTACCCAGAATGGCTAGCAAACCCAGTGCTAGTTAAGAAACCAGATGGCAGTTGGAGAATGTGCGTGGACTTCACCGATTTAAACAAAGCTTGTCCTAAAGATAGTTACACTTCCCCTAGAATTGACAAAGGCTAGTAGACTCTACGATTGGTTATGAAATTTTTGCTTTTCTAGATGCTTATAAGGGATATCATCGATTATGATGGACCCCGTAGATCTTTGTAAAAGCGCCTTTATTACCGAATTTGGTTCCTACTACTATGTGTCTATGCCTTTTGGATTAAAGAACGCAGGGCTACCTACCAAAGGGCGATCAATACCATTTTCAAACAACAGATTGGCAAATATATGGAAGTATACGTGGATGATCTATTGATCAAGAGCAGGACTCTTGACCAATATTTGAAGGATGTAGCAGAGGTTTGCCAAGTTTTGAGACAAACATGAATGAAACTGAACCCAAAAAAAGTGTACTTTTGGAGTAAGGTCAGGCAAATTCCTGGGCTATATGATATCTAAAGAAGGTATCAGGGCCAATCCCGATAAATTGAAAGCGTTGGAGACCATGCCTGAACCGAAGAATATCAAAGAAGTACAATGATTAACGGGAAGATTAGCAGCTCTAAATCAAACGATTCTTGTCGAAATCTGCACAGAAATCATTGCCATTCTTCAAAGTCCTTAGGAAGGCCAGTCCGTTTGAGTGGAATGAAGAATGTAAACAAGCTTTTCAGGAGTTAAAAGATCATATCAGCCATTTGCCAACTCTAACTCCTCCACAGGAAGGTGAAATATTGTTCCTATACTTGTCTTTTTGCAATGAGGCAGTAAGTGCTGTGTTAGTAAAGCAACATGGCATGATACAAAGACCAGTATACTTTGTAAGCAAAGCCCTACAAGGGCCCGAGATTAGATATTCTGAGGTGGAGAAATTGGTCTTAGCCCTAGTACATGCTACAAGGAAATTGAGACCGTACTTCCAAAGTCATCCAGTGATTGTGTTAACAAACCAACCTTTGAAGCAGATTTTGGAGAAACCAGACAAATCTGGAAGGCTGGCAAAGTGGGTGGTTGAATTGGCAGGATTTGATATCGAATACAAACCAAGAACAGCAATTAAAGCTCAAGCATTAGCAGATTTCTTGGCAGAAGAGAAAGCTTTGGCTATAGAACAAGAGGCTGAGAAGAACAAGGCTGGGAAGACTGATTCTGAACAGTGGCAGCTTTATGTAGACGGAGCCTCCAACAAAGAAGGAGCAGGAGCAGGACTCCTACTCATCAGCCCAAAGGGTGAAGAATTCCCATATGCTCTTCATTTCGACTTTCAGGCTACTAACAATGAGGCAGAATATGAAGCTTTGATAACTGGATTAAACTTAGCGCAAAAGTTAGGCGTGCAAGATTTGAAGGTCTACACAGACTCACAGCTGGTAACAAACCATATCAAGTGGAGAGTATGAAGCAAAAGAAGGCCCCATGAAAAAGTACCTTGCAAAGTGGCACGAAAAAATTGCAGAACTTCTTAACGATAGAAGTAGAATAGATAACTCGAGCCCAAAATACCAGAGCAGATGCGTTATCCAAACTAGGATCGAATTTCTTGTCCCACAAGAAGGTGTTGGTTGAGCAGTTGAAGCACAAGAGTTGTGATGAAATTGAAGTACAACCAATCACACAGGCAGAAACATGGATGGATCCAATTGTAGTATATCTAAGAGATGGGAGACTACCTGAAGACAAAGTACATGCCAGAAGATTGATAAGACTCTCAGCCAGGTATGCCCTGTTCAACGATGTTCTGTACAGAAAATCCTATGCAGCACCTTGGTTGAGATGCGTTACTCCGGATGAAGGAGATTATGTATTAAGAGAGATCCATCTCGGAATTTGTGGAAACCATCTAGGGGCCAGAGCTCTGGCCAGGAAATGTAGGCTATACGGATATTACTGGCCATCCATGCAGGAAGACGCAGAGACTCTGGTCAGGACTTGCCGAACATGCCAGGTGCATAGTAACTTGTCGCATAACCCTGCACAGGAAATGATGCCGATTGTGTCTCCGTGGCCTTTCGATCAATGGGGAGTAGACTTAGTGGGACCATTACCCCTAGCACCGGGAAGATTTAAATTTTTAGTGGTGGCAGTGGATTATTTCACTAAATGGGTGGAAGCAGAACCTTTAACTACCATCACTGCCAATCAAATACAGAAATTCCTATGGAAAAATATTCTATGCAGGTATGGAATCCCTAAAGTTCTTATTTCTGACAATGGCACACAGTTTGAAGATCAAGGAGTGCAGGCTTGGTGCACAAACTTAGGAATTTCCCAACACTTTACATCAGTAGCTTATCCCCAAGCCAATGGTCAAGTGGAGCAAACCAACAGGCAAATAAAGCAAGGACTGAAGAAAAAATTGGAACAAGAGGGGTCTCATTGGGTAGATCATCTCCCAAATATCTTATGGGCATATGGAACTACACCCAATGCTGCAACACAGGAAACTCCATACTCTTTGGCATACGGATGTGAAGCGAGTGATACTGCGAGAGATCGGACACAAATCTCCCGGGATTTAATTATACCGTCCGAAACTCGGGAAGTGGACATGTTGCAAGGCCAAGGACGAATTAGAGCACAAAAGGGACATAGCCCTAATACAAATGGCAAAATACAAACAACGGGTTGCCCAATACTACAACTCCAAAGTTAAAGGTACGTATTTTAAAGAAGGCGATTTAGTTCTGAGGCGAAATGAGGCTAGCAAGCAAGGCCCCACTGGAAAGCTAGACCCAAATTGGGAAGGTCCTTATAAAATTGTCAAAGTACATGGAAAAGGATCTTATCAACTAGCTAATGCTTCTGGGAAAACGGCTCCTAGAAGCTGGAATGCTGTTCATTTAAGGAAATTTTTTCCTTAAAGCAATTTTATTCCTGTAAATAATGTTACTTTGAATCGATGTTTCTTTCTCGATTTTATGATTATACGTGTATTTGTTTTTACTTGTGCTAAAACCAGGAATTAAGGTCGGGATACTTAATTTATCGGTAAAATTGCAATGCAAAAATTAAGGCGAAGTCCCACTTAAACGCCTATAATGCCAAACTTGCGCGCAAGAGCATTCAGGCGTAAGTCCCACTTATGTGATGAAAATGCTAAAATTGCAGCGCAAAGGCATTACGGGCAGAGGACCCAAAACAACTCCTGAAACTTGCAAGTGCAAGAAAATTCCGTGCAAATCACATAATTAGAAATTATGAAGGCCAAACTTGCAAGGTGCAAGGGCATTACGGGCAAAAGACCCAACTATAAACGAGTAATGACTAAACTTGCAGAGCAAGAATATTCTGCGCAGGAGGTAAGGTAAAATTAAAGAAGCTAAGGATAAAAGATCCTAACTTCTTTGCAGCGCAATATGAAGACAAAACAAAAGATCTCTAAACAGAGATGGATCTCAAAATAAGGAAACAGAGAACGTAGAGAATGTCAAATTCACAGGTACAAACTCAAAAATAAAGAGATTAAAAATGTCACTGACAAGAAGTTACATACATGGTTATTATCAAAAGCTGAGCAAACTCAAAGTTTTCAAAGGACAATAAATTAAGATGTAGAGGGAGCTGAGGGTTGAACAGGTTTCTCTACAGGCTGAGCAGGCTTCTCCGAAGGTTGGGCAGATCTTTTCTTAGCATATTTGCTAATTATGTCTTCTCCATTCTTGTATTCATCATATCGCTTCGTGAAGATCTCCCCTGCTTTTTTATCATACAACCGATGGTTAGGCAGAGTGTTAATCACCAGGTCAGCAGGTTTGGCCTCATCAACACCAAGTGTATATCCTCTGCGCAGAGCGGGAGCCAATATGATCTGGATTTCCTCATAGGTCTGTGGAGAAGACTTATACCCAGCAACAACCTTCTGGACGATATTCTGAGTAGGAATTTCCTCCATTTGCCTCAGAGTTTCGTCAAAATCAGCCTTCATTTTCTTTGCAATGGCAAGATTTTGCAGGTTCTCCTCGTTCAACTTCGCCAACTGCTGATTTCTTAAAGTTAGCTGCTCCTCCTGAGTAAATATCAGAGCCTCAGCTTTGGCAAGATCAGACTTCAGCATCTCGATCTCTCGCTGATCAGCAAGGTGGGCCTCTTCTAAACTGGCCACCTTAGCACTGGCCTCATGATTAGACTCTTCCAGACTGGCTACCTTAGCCTTGGCCTCGTCCAGCTGGATCACCTTATGCTGCAGGGCAGAAATGTCTTGGGCCATGCTAGCAGTCTTTTTGTGCAGAGCCTTACCCAGGCGGTAACACTACAAAAGGAAACATCTGAGAAAGAGAAAGATAAGGAAAATATAAAAACTTTATGAAAGAGACCACTTACAGAGTCTGCAAAATCATTAGCAGACATGTCCTCAAAGTTGAAAGAGGAACCCGCGGCGAAGCTGCTAGAAGAAGTAGACCATGCCTCTTTTTCTCGTCTTTGAGAGATAGTCCTGATGGGAACAGCATCTACACCAGTAATTTGGCCCCCAGGGAGATTTTCTTCAACGGTCAAGTCCACAGGACAAATGGGGTTCAGTGTATCCTGCTCAGAGGGATCAACAGTGGGAACTTCTTCCTGCACAGCAGTACCCGAGCTAGTGCTTGTTTGTGCATCCTCATGCTGACCAGGAAGTTCACTTCCTTTTGGAATAACGGACAGGGTCCGCTCAGAATCATCAATCGTTTGTTCTGTTTCTTCCTCCTCGTCGATGTCAATGCTGATCAGATCATCAACGTTGGCCACTACAAGAAAAAGGGGATAATCAAATTATAATAAAAAATAAAGACATAATACAAATACAAACATACATTTTCTGTACTGTTTCTTGGAAAACTCCACATAGCCAACAGGCCCCGCAGTCTGAAGCTGAGCAGCATCTATCAGGGCAGAACTTATGAAGTCTAAATTGAGAGAAATCTTGTTACTAACAAGATATTGGGACAACGTGGCACCAATAAAGTCTTCCAACTTGTCTTTCATGGAAGAGGTGTTCCATCGCCCTAAACTGGCATCTGAATTGTGTTTTACAAAGAAAAAGTGTTCTTGCCACTTCTTCTTCGTCTTATCTTTGCCGGTTATCGGAATGAGCGGAGCACCGGCCCTACGACTAAAATGGTACCACCCCCCACTACCTTGTGTCAATTTGCATTGATAGAAGTTCTGAATAAGGTTCTTGTGAAAGGAGTGGTGTTCATTCGACACCAAATCATGAAACCTATGAGAAATTTAATGCTATTCGGATGGATCGACCAACTCCTAGCTTATAATATTTCATTATCTCTACACACCCGGGGGGAAGAGGAAACCTTAACCCGCCGTGGAGCCGATCGGCGTAAAGCGTGCGAGAAACCGGTTTGGAGGATTATAAGCATACTCGGTCGGTTTAGGGAGAACGACTTCGAAAGGTTCGATCCGGATCTTATAGGTCTTTAACAAACCGGCCATCTCGGTCTTGGTCATTTTGCTGGCAACACCATGGCAAGCCATTATTGCCTTCGTTTTATCAAATCGAGTGATTTCTCTCTTTAAGGTATTCAAGAAAGCGGTGTGATCCTCTGGATATTGGTGTACAATCGAAGTAGGAGTAAATATTCCAGGAGGCAGAAGATGGGAAGGTAGAATACACAATGGATTATCTCCAAAAGTGGAGGTATTCCTTAAATCAATGGAGGAGGAAGGATGATTGGATTCTCCTACAGGTTCAGGGCAAAGCACAGGGTTAGATGAATTCACTTCCTCACTATCTATGGCTCTGGAAATCTTCTCTGGGGATTCAAACAGTTTCTCTACGGATTCACTAGAAGCAGTATTGGCTCTCAAACTCATCAAAGATCAACGATTTCAAAGAAATGCAGAATAAAATAGAAAAAGACTTACTTGCGGTTGCAGAGGGGCGTCCCCAAAGGTTTAAATTATAAGAGTAAAGTGGTCAGAGAAAGGGTTATGTGACAAGAAATGAAACGACGTAATGGTTTAGTCTACGGTTATAATGATAACGGATGGATGCAACTTGGCCTCGTTTCGCGTAGTATTAATAACGGAAGCAGAACCGTTTCAGGCTAGGGCAGCTGTAAAGCAGTCTACCCTAGTCTGGGGGACTTATGATGATATATATGGGCCCATTGGGTCGGATTATTCGTGGTTGGGCCAGGCCCAAGGTTAATAATAAAGATACCCGGACCAGTCAAGCTAGACCGTCGAATGCTGACCAAGTCAAGACGCGGGACAGAATAGTCAGAGGAGCAGGAGCAGGACTCCACCTTGTTCTGACCAGAGTTACTTCTGGACAGAATAACAGTTGAACGTGGGGAAGACCGAGTCAACAACATCTCGGCTGAGATGGACGGACGGTAGATCCCACGTCCAGGGCATGATCTATGATAACTTCCCAACACGTCCAGGGAGAAAGACACGATCCATTACTATATAAAGAACACCCTGAACTACGAGGGGGACTTGATTCCAGTTTATCACTTAAATTGGATACGTAGGCAGCTCTCTCAAGAGTTCAGTCCAAATTATACCCAAACATTCATGTTCTTATATTATTTTCCTAATTAGAATTACCCGATTACCCGTTTGTAATATTCATACTGCATCAGTAGTGTTTTCTCCGGATCCGAGGGGGGAGGGCCCCCAAGCTTTGGGCTGCATCCGCCCCTGGTTTCAAGATATGTTTTTAAAGACGTTTTACGTATTCTTCAAATTATACTTTTAAACAGTCCGCGCTCTGGATGACGTATTCATGTCGTGTGTTCCGGTATGCAACATGATCGAATCTCTTTTTTTGATATTCTTTCTTCTTATTGGGCAGTCTAAATACTCACTCCTTTATTTATAATAAGAAGATATGCAGGCAAAAGACGAGTTGTATGATGAGAATGGAACATAAGTTTAGGAATGAAGTTATAGAGTTCTTTATATAACAACAATTTTCTTTATAGTTAAGTTGAGTTGTAATTAATGTTGATAGCTATTTATGATTTTAGTTTGACAACGGTTGTAATCCGTTGAATTTGTTAATGAAGATCTTTAATGTTAATTGGCTCTCTTGCCTGTCTTTTTCTTCCACGATTTCAGACACGTTACGCTGTTTACGTAGGTGGGATTTATGGTTTATTCTAAATGTCACGTGATTAACGTCCCGTGTCCGGATAAAAACTCGATAACCGGGACAAGGGTGTTACATGTGGTTTATGCCGATTCAACGGTGGTTTCCATTTCATAAAAACGAGCTGTTTCTCCTCAGACAAAAATTTTAAATAAAAAAAAAGAAAAAAAAAACCGAGTTGTTTTTGTAAAGTTTGTTTTAAATGAAATCCTTTATTTTTTTAAATTTTTTTTTGAGTTGAATAACTTAGGATTTCATTCGCAAATTATGTATAAGCGAAGTTACATGGGTCAACTAACGGAATTTTCATGATAAAAAAAATTAACGGAATATTTCCAGTAGTAATTAAAAAGAACATAAATATATGTATATGGTCAGCCTAGTATGGTTTGGAGCCCTGGACCAACCAATTGAACGAGACCCTTATTTTTATTTTAAATCTTTTTTTATAGTATTATATTTATTGCTATTTGTAGACTGCTAATTATCTTTTACTCCCGACATAATAGACTTACTTGCTCAAATCTACATCATTTTTATATCATCATCATCTCACCACATGTTTTTCACTTGTAAAAAAAAATTAAAAAAAACTTGAAAAAAAATCACACCCACAAGATTATGTTGGAAGTAAAAATTGTGTAGACTTAAGCTCTATCATTACCCAAAAAACGTTTGTACCCTAAACGAAAGACCCCCACTCCCCTGTCCCACGAAATGAGTGGATAGATTAATCATGTAAATCAGTGGCTCAAAGTCATGGACTGTTATTATGTCAAGAGACTGAAAGAAGTCCTTCCTTTATGGGATTCGAACTTCCACACTCAAAGCCTTCTCGGTCCAAATTTGTTATTACAAAGATCAAGTCATTTACCACTAGGTCACGTATCGCGAGATGCACTCTATCATTACCCTAGTTGATATTAGAAGAAGCATACATACTGTTTTCATCTAAATTTATAAGTATTAGAGCACTTGCATTAGAATTTGTAAAAAGTGGTAAATCTGTATATACAGCTCCAGATCCAACTAAAATGCGTTGCATCAGAATCTGTATACATGATTCTATTCAACATATTCTGGATAAAATTGGACATCATAATCTATATCTACCGCAATCTGAATTTTTGTACAGATTCAAGTTTTTGCTATTTCTAACATATTATATATATATATTTCGAGTCACAAAAATGCTTTCTACAAATATTTCATTAATAAGATATTCTATACATATTTTGAATATCCATACAAGGTAATATTTATCACTATAATAATAGACAATAAATTATTTATATGTGTATTTGTTTTTGTAAATATGTCATAATTATTTTGGTTTACAGTTACTTTATTATTGTAGTACGGTAGAGATTCTCGTACAGGTGACTATGTGTAGAGATTCTGTAAATCATGTTGAAGTCTGTAAAGTAGAGACTCTATCCAGAGACACTGATGCAAGTGCTATTATAACACAATATATTTGTAAAATTTGTTCAAAAATTACCTTAACACACCCCTCAAAAAAAAAAAAAAAAATTACTTTAACACAAATTGTATTTAAACATCCTTACTTTAGCACATCTAAAATATATAACTCTTACTCAAAAAAAAAAAAAAATAGTAGATTCATGCCATATGAATGAATAAAAATCACACACAATACAATTTTAGACACTTTCGAGGTGTTTTGCTCTTTTACTTTTTTTTTTTGGTGTGTTTTGACTTTTTTTTTTCCACGAAATACGAAAGCTTTTATTAATCGGACAAACCGAACTTACAACGCGGTAAAAACCCGCACTACAACACGGCCAAAAGCCGCACTACAACGCGGCCTAGCCGCAAAACAGACAATCTACAATACAACAAAGCCGAATAATAGGTCGAATCAAGGGTGCTGAACAGATGGAAATTTTCCAAAAGAAATAACTTCATAAGGAGGCGTTCAGACACGTGTATCCTCTCGGCAACCTATTATTCGACGCACACCAACAAAAACTAAAAACCGAAAAAAACACAGAGAAAAAGCCCATCATCCGCCGCCGCCTATGCTCCACCGCGCCCTAGCAAACCAGCCGTCCCTCCTAAAACCAAAACCAAATAACAAATCACGAGCTGCGCCGAACGATGCCACATGTGGCGGATAAATGAAAGCTGCCACAAACGACCATCAACAACTCGAAATCAGCAAACGGTAATAGAAAGCCGAAGGTCGAAACTCCCGAAACAACTCCCCGGAACCGAACTACTCGGCCGCCTCAACCATAGGAAAGAAAGCGGCAGAACACACAAGAGTAGAAGCAACGCAACAGGTGCAAAAAATGGACATAGACAAACAACTCGTACAATACGAAAACTAAAACTATAACCACGAAACTAAGACTAGGGGAGCCAAAAGCTCCGGCAGCCAAGCGAGCGCCCCAACACCGCCACCAAGGAGATGAAGCAAAGCCGCCACCGAAGATACCCACCGGACGAAAAACACCGCCGCCGCCATCGAAATTTTTTGAAGGCAGCCGGAGAAGGAAAGGTTAGCAAAACAAATCCACCAAAATTGGGACAAACCAACCAATCCCTGGATTCCTTCTCCAAATTAAAAGATAGAGATTAAAAGACATAAAAGAAAAAGAAAAAGGCGAGAAGGGTGAGACGCCGGCAGCCGGAGGCCACCGGCGTCGAAGGCGTTTTCTGCAGGAAGGGTCGAAAAGAGAGAGGGGGAAGTTTCTAGGAACTTAGAGAGAGAGAATAATTGGTACTTTTTGTGTTTTGACTATTTTGTTATGGGATGCTTTGGGATATTTTGCTCGATTGCTTAAGTTGCCATACATTGTGTGATTCAAAGAAATTGATATGTATGTACAACTAATCCCATTTTATATAAAAACAATATAAATAACCAAAATATAATCAACTTTCACAATAATGAAGAATGGATAAGGCAAGGTGGTAAATATCTGCATTTTTACCCTTATTAAATTTAACGACTTCAATTTCACTATCAAATAAATTCATTAAAATAATCCATCAAAACATTTTAGGAAGATTGAGGGAAAAGAACAAAAACAATTACAAAATGAATAAATAAAACACACTCCATTTTTTAGTTGCAAAAAAAACAAACAGTTTCAGACGGACAAAAATACTCCTTTAATAAAAGAGACGCGTGCATATGCATATCATTCAGTACTTCTGCTGATTCAGCCATTCAGGTTTGTTTTTTGTTTTTTTTTTTTCAAACATCCGTAACTTTTGATTTATAACTCCGATCATCGAAATTTTTTCACCAAAATTCATATTTTTTTTGCTCTTTAATTTGAGCCCAAATACGATACCCTTCCGACGTAAATTTTGAAAGCCGAAAAAATATTTGTATTAACCGGAGCGTTTTTCTTATAAACGACCGTAACTTTTGATTTAGAACACCGATCATCAAAATTGTTTCACCAAAGTTCATATTTTTTTATCTTCATTTTGAGATCTCATTTGATACCTTTTCGACGTAGTATTTGAAAGCCGAATTTAATCGCAACATTTACACTAACTCAGTATCAGTACACAATATCAGACTCATTTAAGGCTTAATTCAAGTGACTACTTCAAGGCACACATATCTCGCTCATATAAGGCTCATTTAAGGCTTAATTCAAGGTACACAATATCATATATGTCTCATACAAGGCCCATATAAGGCACACAATATGAGTAACAAAATCATATAAGGCACACAGTATCAGTACCACAGTATCAGTACACAGTATTAGTCAGGCTCATTTAAGACTTAATTCAAGTGACTACTTCAAGGCATACATATTTGGCTCATATAAGACTCATTTAAGGATTAATTCAAGGGACACAATATCATATATAGCTCATATAAGGCACACAATATGAGTAATAATATCAGATAAGGCACACAATATCAGTACACAGTATTAGTACACAGTATCATGCTTAATTCAAGTGACTACTTCAAGGCACACATATCTGGCTCATATAAGGCTCATTTAAGGCTTAATTCAAAGGACACAATATCATATATGGCTCATATAAGGCGAATGTAAGGCACACAATATGAGTAACAATATCATATAAGGCACACATTATCAGTAACACAGTATCAGTACACAGTATCAGGCTCAAAAGGACTCTCTCATTTAATATATGGTTAATTCACATTAATTTTCTCTTAACAACACAACACTCATTGCATCTGCATCATATTATTATAAGAGGATACTTTCCTTATCCTATCATTAGAAACTACAAAGTATTTTCTCCTTATTAGAAACAACAAGCCACCAACAATTTTTTGAGTATTTTCTCTTAATACACCACCAGCAAAACAATAAACCTGGTGGACAACAGAACAATCAAACATTACCAACTCAGCTAAGCAGTCAACAAAACATGACAACGTTATGACAGACAAACAGAATGTTATTTGGAAAGAATCAAATTCAGTCTAAGACTCAATCGACCTGTAATATCCTGAGCCTAAAGAAGCATTCATATATTGTCCTCACCCATACCCCCACCCACCCCACACCCACACACCCACACAACCCATACCCCTACACACCACACACCCGCCCACACCCTCACCCACCCATACCCACCCCCACACCCCACACCCTCATACCCACCTACACCCGACCAAACCACACCCACATACACCCTCACACCCCCACTTCAACACCCCCACTCCCACCCACCCTACACCCACACCCACACCCACCACCCACCCATACCCACCCCCACACCCTACACCCACACCCACGCCCACACAACCCACCCCTACACACCCACACCCACACCCCACCCTACACCCCTATTACCCCACACCAACACCCCACCCACCCTACACCCACCCTCCACACACCCACACCCACACCCACATACACACTCACGAAACAAATTCTAATTTCGGATATAATAAGTGTTACCAAACAGTCTAATCAATTTCAGCACTTAAAATATTCAGTTACTTAATTTATTCAGAATTAAGACTTCAGATTTCAGTCTTCAGTTTTAACAAACGGCCCCTAAGACTCAATCGACCTGTAATATCCATTCATGTATTGTCCAAAAACTGAGATAAAAAAGGACTCAACCCAAAATAAAACCAAACTATTTAACAGACTCACAAACCCAGAACAGATGCCAAGCAATTAAATTAGGATATGAGGATACCAGACAGACCAACACAACAGGCTGTTGAGTCTGACAGAACTTAAGCATATTGTCAAAAACATTGAGACACCAAGTTATATATATATATATGATGCGTACATTATTCACAGATTATTACCATTGCCTTCAAATAACAATTCTCATACATTTTCTTAACAAAAAGTTCATTGTTGAAGTCAATTGACAGAATGCTGTTAACAAGGCATATATCATCAAATCAAACACTACAAATGCTGGTCTATGATAAAGATGAGAGCATAGAAGAAGACATAACGAACCATACGATAAAGCTTTTAACTTCAACGACGTCGCTTCTTAGTACTCCCAGCAGCAGCATCACTTTCTTCTTGAGGCCTGGATTCTACTAATGCTGATTTCACTTTCTTTTTCTCTTTTGTATCCCCACCAGTTTCTTTCGACTTGGCTTTTCCAGATACATTATTGGAACTCGGCTCAGCCCCGCTGCCGCCAGCTTGAGGCGTTGCAGTCTTGCCTTTGGATGTTTTCCATCATGCCTTGTTGTGTAATTCAAAAAGGCGTACATACAATTTGTTGTTTCCAT
This sequence comes from Gentiana straminea, assembly GCA_036785695.1. NCBI lineage: Eukaryota > Viridiplantae > Streptophyta > Magnoliopsida > Gentianales > Gentianaceae > Gentiana > Gentiana straminea. The sequence goes on from JAVUPR010000061.1 coordinate 27,296,109, forward strand.
GGTGTTAAAAAGGTATGCTCAGAACAAGGCAAAGGTTGTTGAGTGGCTAAAGAACAAGGCGTTGAATACTTACAGTTTGGGTGATGTAACTTACAGTTGAATGCTTATGTGCATTCTATTATGCCTTTATCAGATATGTATATAAATGCTTCTTTCATGGTTTCTGGTTTTCATACTCGCAATATTGTGTTCTCGCTTCTCATAATTACCATATGAACATGCATTGCAACAAAAATGCTTCCTGTACTTTTTCAAAAAAATAAATAAAGGGCTGAGGTTATAATACTTTGATTCTTCTTATTCTTGCAGTTGTTAATCCTGACTGCCAAAACACAATACAGTACCATGTATATCAATGCAGGGCCATGCGGTGCGAGGCCTAACGGCTCTAGTATTTTTTATAAAAAGCAAGTGCCCACTTGCCTTTCTATAATACGACACAAAAAAATTAGAGCATGTAAAATAACCCCATTATTAAACTATGATTTTAAAAAATAGAGTTTCCCCTAAAATAAAATAAAAACATTATTGAGAAAGGTTTTTTTTTTTTTAACAAATGTTAAAAACGATAAATTTCATGTATTAATTGACATTTGGTCTAATGGAATTGAAAAATAATGAAAAATGTTAAATTGTCATTCCACTGTATAATTATACATTTTTTACGGTTTTTGTTTTTACTTTTGTTTTAATGAATTTGTTTAGTAGTTGATTTTTTTGATATTAAGAAGTTTGGAAAAAATAGTTTATAGTCCATTTTTTCCTTTTCAATTAAGTGCTAATCCACACATCTTTTTTAAGTTGCAATAAGAACAAATAATTTCAGTTGTACTAAATTACCCCTAATATCATCCGAGAAATCAACGCACCCATATTTCCCATTAGTAACCAACCCATCTGAAATCATCATTGTCCAAGCTAACACCGCTACTACTATCCGACTCAACCGTCGTCCGTCGCCACTGCCATCGGAGGAGGAGGAGGCCGTCTGTTACATCTAGCAGCGAGACCACCACCGAATGGAGGTTCAGGTTTTCCGAAACCGAAAACGAAGGTAGCCGGTGCTACGTAAGTATGGAATCCGAGGGAAAAATTCACCCTGATTATGATAACAATTTACCCCACGTATGATACCATTTTGAGCACTTTTATATCAAATCAAGTCATTAATTCCTAAGTTTCATCTAAATGTATAAATAGTAGTTATCATGTAAAATATCGTGTTTTTACTAGGTTTTGTACCGGTTTAATAACCGGAGTGTCGTGTCGGATTTACGCTTGGTATTTTGGTGATTTATTGCAGGATTTTAGGTTGATCGAGATACCGAGTGACGACATGTTTTGAGCCCTAAAAGATGGATTTCGAGGGGTAGAAGAAGATGTCATAAGCTTACAAGTTCAAACAGGATCAATTGTCCTAAATGCTTCTACCGTAACATATCTTCGATGGATATTTGACCCAACTTAAAGGCATTTTTCTGGGGAAGACTTCTTCATGAGAGTTTTAAATCTTCAAATGAGCTTTCCAACGCATTTCAAATTACGTCAATCGGAGGTTTACAACTCAAGTTATGGCCGTTTTACCGAATATCCGTGAAGAAGATTTTTGTTTTTCCGGTCTAGGCCGGAATAAGCCGGCCCGCGCCGGAATAATCATCATTACAAAGCACGTGGGTCCGACACGAAGGAATCGATTCCCTTACCCGGCCCGCGCCGGGAAAAGGCCGGCCCGCGCCGGTCCGCCACCCCTATAAATACTCACCTCGATCCAATTGTTTCGATGTCCCAAAATATATATATACATCTATATATATATTTTCCTCTGCCTTTTTCTTTTTATTTATTTTATGTTTTGGGGCCTATATATATATATATATATATATATATATATATATATATATATATATATATAGTTGTAATAATTCGAATAGTTTCGTTATAATATCGTTTTCCTTTTGTTCTTTCTTGTTTCGTTTCTTTCATTATCTATATCTATCTATATATATCTATATATATATATACTTATGTACTTATATATATATGTACTATATATATATATATATATATATATATATATATATATATATATATATATATATATATATATATATATATATATATATATATATAGCTTATGTATTTATATATATATCTATATATATATATGAGTAGCTAATCTCGTTTCATAGCCGAATTATGTGAAAACGGGTGAAATCAACCCTTGGGAAACGAGATGGAGTTGTGTAGCGCTTAATTAAACGTTCGTATGATAAACTCATGTTCTAAAACTTGTTTTGATCATTTACATAGCTTTGAATGAGATTGACAACCTTGTTCACTGCTATGAGATGTGGAAACAGGTATTAGAATCACTAAAACATAGCCTTAATAGTTAGATTGACAACCTAAGTGACACGTTAGGACTATTCTTATTTGAGGTTTTCAGCAGCTTTTTATTCTGGTCAACCATGTTAGGCAAGTTAGCTTTCTAAAGGGAAAGTTAATAAACCTAGTACGGGGGTTAAGCGAGAGTTGTTCAGACCTTAACGCAAGAATAAAGAGTTGACACCCGTGAATGTCATATAAACTGAATCACTTAAAACACACTCCTTGTCAAGTTTTTCCTATGGGGTAAAAGTAACCTGTTGGATCATAGTTTGGCTATGCTTTTTAATCACCTAGATAAACTCGTTAGAATAATATTTACTTTTCGCATTAGTGTAATATCTCCACCACAACTTTGATCGCCTAGACTAAGACACACGTTCGCTTTGGTACTCACAACCACATTTCTCTTGGGATCGACCTCGTACTCCGTAGCTATCCTAACAATCGACCCGGTACTCTGCTGGTTAGAGAGTTAGTTTACCCACGGTTGCGAGTCTTTTATAAATTATATTTTTGTGGGTAGATTTTTAGCTCATCAAAAATTGGCGCCGTTGCCGGGGAAATGTGTGATATTGTTGTGATATCTTGTAAGTGAACCGAAGGCTTGGGCCTAGGTTTTTATTTTCTTCGTTTTATTTAGATTTCGTGTGTGTGTGTGTGTAAAAAAAATTTAAAAAAAAAAAAAAAAAAAAAGAAAATTTTTATTGTTTTCTTGTTGTTTTCTGAAGATCTTGCAGATTGAGCTTAAATGGATGGATTTTTCAATCAATATTACTCACCTGAACAACAATACTCCTACCTACCTCAGGCACCTGAGCAATATTATCAACAACGGTATGTGCCTCAACCTCAATATCAAAGCGAATAACCAAGGAGTAACCTAGTACGTACGATAATTATGGTTATTCGAGTTATGAGCCACAACATTTTGAGGGTTCCCGAACCCTAGTGCTTATCGGGATTACGGTGTTCATACTCAGCATGTTGATAGCTTCAACCAGATTCAGCCTCTCGATCAAAGTCTGGAATGGCAAGAAGCCTGCTACCCACCTCTGATGAATCAAAGTCAGTATGATCAGTTTGTTCCCGCGCTACAAGAAAGTTTTACCGACAGTCAAATGGAACAACTAGAGCGATTGGACCAGATTTTGCAAGAGCGACTGCTGGACATGCAAGAGTTCAAGATAAGTACTGACTCCGCCCTAAGAAATCTTCAAGAGAGGGTGGTGCAATTGATGGAAATAATGGGGTTTGAGCAGGAAAAATATGCAATAGAGGTGGTTAGGGATGAAAATGTTATCATTGAAGAAGTTCAGGGTGAGATTGAGGTTGATAATTCAGTTTGCGAAGAAAAAAATGCAAGATTTGGAGATGGAAGAGTTAGAGGAGCATAAGGGATCGCCCATTTCTCTATCACTCCCAATTGGTGAATTTCCATGAGGAGTGTACGGGGAAACTTGATGAGATTGATCAGCCATCTTTGGTAGAGCCACTGGGAGAGTTGGTAATATTTGATATGAAGGTTCCAGATTACTACATTCGTCCACTCTGTGAGGATAAATTTTCTATGGTCCAGTTTGTGTACTCCCCGATGGATGAACTATATGGAATAGCGAAGAAGATGGCTCGACAAGCTGATAAAAGAAGATTCTCCGGCTGGGAGGAGATGGCATCGAGAACCAAAAGAGGTACGTATCTAGATAATTTAATTTCGATGGTTCTCGCATTGATCACTTTTCTTAAGCTATTGATCTTCTTGAGTTCGGATTTTGGTTGATGACTTGTAAATACTACTTTGGTCGAGCAAACGACGTTAAACAAAAGCGCTACCGGGAGGCAGCCCGTTAAATAATAATTTGGATAAGACTAGTCTTAATGGAATGTAGAATCGAATACAAAGCATAACCAAGTCCCGGGATGAATGTTTGAATGTCATTAAAAGGGAACGATTAGGTGGTTATCCGAAAATCCCAAGGGAGTACAAAGAAAACATTCAAATACATCATTTCTTGGACTTAGGTTGTTGGACTATTTTGAGAACCTTTGAGGATCCGGGTATAAAAGACTCACATTCACTACTTTGCACACATTTCATTTTATGATCTAGTCTCGTTTCAAATTTCGGTCGTTGTAGTATAGTGGTGAGTATTCCCGCCTTAATAAAACTGTGTGTAATAAAAATGAATCTAGGAATAGCTGACTTGACTATGATATATGCTCATGTGATACTCTCTATAATACGTATATGCTTAGATGTTATGTGCTTTACCCGTGTGGGTTATTTTTCCATCTAAAGCTGTTATGCGATGTGCTATATATTGCCTATCGAATTTTTTGACGTGACAGGGCTATTTTCTTATTCCCATATCCCTATTGCATACTTTGGCACGAGGACCATGTCCCGTGTTGGCTTTGTTTTGGTTGTTTTGGTACAGGGATTCGGGACGTGCTTTCTCATGGCTGTTACGGGATTCGATAGCACCTTTCTGCTAAGTCTATAAGTTAAGTCTTTCTCTCTATCTCTGGGGATAATGCAAAATCGTAAGTAGGGGGTAGAGACGTGGTTGGTTTAACAATGGCAGTAAGTGTTTAAACCCTTAGTTTTTTATTCCTTTTCGAGCATTATTTAGTTGATTAAAATAACTTGTACGAGATATATATTTCATGGATTTGAAGAAGTAATGATCAATTTGGATGTTTATAACCAATGTGAACCGTAATTACATTTTAACCCCAAGTGTATTTGTATAACATGAATTCCTTATGAACGTATAGTCTCAATCTTTTGTTACCATGCAACTTTTGTATGATATCATGTAAGCATACTTTTATAGCAACTAGAACTTAGGTTTGATATCCTTTCGAGGCGAAATAGAAAGATGTTTGGAATCGAAGTTAGGGATGACGGTCATGGCATTCTCTTTGACCCTACCATAGCCAAATAAGCCTTAACCTAAACATTTGACCTTCGTAGCCCTTACTCAGCCTTGATAGAATGGTCTGACCACCATTCGCTTTAGCCGTTTTGTTACTTCGTCAGAAACCTACCCTTGAGCCTTATTATGGTCACATTCCCTTCATTTTAACCCTACGAGTGGACTTAGTCTTTTGTAGGACCACATTTGCTAAAACAAGTGTAAGGTGGGGGGAAATGATGTTTTTAGTCGGTTGGTTTCTTGGTTTTGAGCTATAAGGAGAGGAGGAGCTCGGTTGGGCCAGATGCTCGGTTTTGGGCCAAAAAAAAAAAGAAAAAAAAAAAAAAAAAAAACAAAAAGAAAAACAAAAAGAAAAAAAACAAACTTGGATGTATATAGAAATAAAAGGGTTGGAATCAAAGAGATGAGTTCAAAGTTATTCTTATGATGTTAGAGTTGGGATAGTGAGATAAGTGCTAATGTATTCGTTCTCACCTCATGACGCTTGAAACATAGTCGATTTTGGCAATGAGTTCGGGTGCGTTAGTATCCTATGGTTTCCAAAGTGTTGAAAATAATCAAAAAGGAGTTTGGATGGTTTGTATGGTAGCAATGAGGTGGTACATGAGTTGATTAGGTTTACTCGTACTTCTTTTTCTCCAGTTTCCAAAATATCCTTTTTGATTAACCGAAATTACCCTGGCCTAACGTTATAACCTTGCAAGTCCTACTTGATCTAACTTCTTGACTCCAAATATCTCGATTAGTGGAGATTGGTATCATTCTTAAGCCTATGGTTTGCAACTACAAGTGTTGTATACATGATTTCATAATTAATTGCTTGATAATAATTTTGAGAGATTATTCACACACGCACTCTGTTATACAATTAAATTGAGGTTAACGTGTGGTTATGATTTAATTGGTTGCATCATCTGGTTGTTCCTTATATCTTACATTTTCGTGAATTTATCCCTCATTCATTTTATTTTATCGCTTGTTTTGCTCGAGGACGACCAAAAGCTAAGTGGGGGGTTGTGATGAGGGAAAAATTCACCCTGATTATGATAACAATTTACCCCACTTATGATACCATTTTGAGCACTTTTATATCAAATCAAGTCATTAATTCCTAAGTTTCATCTAAATGTATAAATAGTAGTTATCATGTAAAATATCGTGTTTTTACTAGGTTTTGTACCGGTTTAGTAACCGGAGTGTCGTGTCGGATTTACGCTTGGTATTTTGGTGATTTATTGCAGGATTTTAGGTTGATCGAGATACCGAGTGACGACATGTTTTGAGCCCTAAAAGATGGATTTCGAGGGGTAGAAGAAGATGTCATAAGCTTACGAGTTCAAACAGGATCAATTGTCCTAAATGCTTCTACCGTAACATATCTTCGACGGACATTTGACCCAACTTAAAGGCATTTTCTGGGGAAGACTTCTTCATGAGAGTTTTAAATCTTCAAATGAGCTTTCCAACGCATTTCAAATTACGTCAATCGGAGGTTTACAACTCAAGTTATGGCCGTTTTACCGAATATCTGTGAAGAAGATATTTTGTTTTTCCGGTCTAGGCCGGAATAAGCCGGCCCGCGCCGGAATAATCATCATTACAAAGCACGTGGGTCTGACACAGAAGGAATCTGATTCCCTTACCCGGCCCGCGCCGGGAAAAGGCCGGCCCGCGCCGGTCCGCCACCCCTATAAATACTCACCTCGATCCAATTGTTTCAGATGTCCCAAAATATATATATACATCTATATATATTTTTTCCTCTGCCTTTTTCTTTTTATTTCTTTTATGTTTTGGGGCCTATATATATATATATATATATATATATATATATATATATATATATATATATATATATATATATATATATATATATATATAGTATATAATTCGAATAGTTTCGTTATAATATCGTTTTCCTTTTGTTCTTTCTTGTTTCGTTTCTTTCATTATCTATATCTATCTATATATATCTATATACTTATGTACTATATATATATATATATATATATATATATATATATATATATATATATATATATATATATATATATATATATATATATATATATATGTATTTATATATATATATATATATATATATATATATGAGTAGCTAATCTCGTTTCATAGCCGAATTATGTGAAAACGGGTGAAATCAACCCTTGGGAAACGAGATGGAGTTGTGTAGCGCTTAATTAAACGTTCGTATGATAAACTCATGTTCTAAAACTTGTTTTGATCATTTACATAGCTTTGAATGAGATTGACAACCTTGTTCATTGCTATGAGATGTGGAAACAGGTATTAGAATCACTAAAACATAGCCTTAATAGTTAGATTGACAACCTAAGTGACACGTTAGGACTATGCTTATTTGAGGTTTTCAGCAGCTTTTTATTCTTGTCAACCATGTTAGGCAAGTTAGATTTCTAAAAGGAAAGTTAATAAATCTAGTATGGGGGTTAAGCGAGAGTTGTTCAGACCTTAACGCGAGAATAAAGAGTTGACACCCGTGAATGTCATATAAACTGAATCAGTTAAAACACACTCCTTGTCAAGTTTTTTCTATGGGGTAAAAGTAACCCGTTGGATCATAGTTTGGCTATGCTTTTTAATCACCTAGATAAACTCGTTAGAATAATATTTACTTTCTCGCATTAGTGTAATATCTCCACCACAACTTTGATCGCCTAGACTAAGACACACGTTCGCTTTGGTACTCACAACCACATTTCTCTTGGGATCGACCTCGTACTCCTGTAGCTATCCTAACAATCTGACCCGGTACTCTGCTGGTTAGAGAGTTAGTTTACCCACGGTTGCGAGTCTTTTATAAATTATATTTTTGTGGGTAGATTTTTAGCTCTCAAGCTCCTGTGAAAAAAGGGTAAGAATAAAGAAGCGTGAACATGCATGCCCGTGAACAAAAGCTGAGTGAGCATTCAAGACAAGACCAAAAGCGTTTATTTTATTCTATGAAATGTCATACCCCTAATAGGAATCCAAAACATCATTGTATTTTTCTATAACCTCTTATTTGGGCCACAAGCAGGCAATTATAGACGAGAAGGAAGTTCAAAACCCACAAAAGAAAAGAATATTTACTTCAGAGGGTTTGAACACAAATTGAACAGGAAAGTACAAATGGTAAGAACAGAGAAGACAATACAAAGTGTTCATGCACAATTCTTGGTTACCTACCATGGGAACCCGCATTTGGTTCCAGAAAACACTGACCATTATTTTAAGAACATGAAGACATGGAAAAATCATAAGAAATACCGGCGGGCAAGACTCACAGAAGGCTATCTCGTGGCACACAGCTGAGAACAAGCCCTTAAGGATAAAATGGGCACATACCTGACCTTACTCAAGGGACTCGTTTCGTATGTCTTTGCCAATACCTGTAGAACAGCCAGCAGAAAAAAAAAAACCCGTGAAAGTACAGGGACCGAAGAAAGTAAAATCAGAATGAAGCCGATACAAATGAAAAGCACAGCAGGACCTACTTTTTCACCCATGTAAAGCAGTATAAGAACACACAAGTAAAACTGTATGTTGTACATCAAAACATTAAATCATTTTCTTAAAGCATCTGGCATGAATGAAGTATTCTCAGCTGGTGCTTGCCTGCTTGGCGATTTGACCCAGCTTCTTTTCGCTGAAGTTTCCATTTTCCTCCTATTGTGTTCTGTCAACTTGTAAACGGCGTGTAGGGAACGAACACATATAAGTAAGACAAACAAAATCTTTAGTAAACAAACTTGAGTCGAAATTCGATTAGTTAAAACTGTAGGACTTCAAAAACAAAAAAAACAGGCTAAAAAATTCTTGTACAAAGACAAAGAAGAAAGTATCTTGGAAAAACGGAAAGAAAGAGCATATTCAAAAAGATACTTAAAAAGCAAAAACATAAAATGAAGAATACAAATAGAATTGTGGAGAGCACAACTAAGATGAAAATACTAAAACACCAGCAACTTTAGTTCATGTTAATGAAATATTTCCTACCATGATAGGATTGCAATTGCTGCTTTCAATCCCCTTATTGGCTGAACAATTCTATTCTATACATCGAAAGAAATCATGTTGCTATGAAATTTGGCTGCACGAGTATGACCACACTCGACCTCATGCTGATGTTAAACATTTACCCTGCAATATGAAATATGTATAGACATAGTTAGTACTGAATGTATATAGAACAATAAAAGCCAAACAAGAAGTATTAAAGCATGTGTCTAGAATTGTTCAAGGCCAAAAGCAAAGTGAAAAAAGAATAAAATAAAAATTACCCAGATGTATGACAAAGATGGAGTAATGGCTGTAATGCTAATAACATACTCATCAGACCATTCAAGTTGTTGTCTCTTATTCCATTATATGTTAAGGGTGATTTTATACGTTTTATAAGGACATGAACCTAGTGTTAAGGGTGATTTTATACGTTTTATAAGGATATATTTTATGTCAATATTCCCCATATTCTTAGGATTTTCATAGAAATCGAGCTTATAATCGATTAATTGAGTAAATGGTGTTTCTAATAGGTTAAATTGCAAAACGTAGCGATTTATGTGTTTAAATCATGATTTTATATTATTTTAGGATTGTGTTACGCTTTGGTATGTTTTTCCTACATTGTAGATACACATTGTTGATGGAAAGGATGATTTTAAAGAGATAAATTCGAGTGGAAAAGAAATCAAGCAAGATAAATGTCGGAAAATCAGGATTCCGGGTAGTGACGACCTTGCAACGAAGTTCTTGATATGATAACAACCGATTTGACTCTGGACCTCAAGAGAAGAGTTGTAGGAGCTTGAAGGGAGGATTCTACAGGATTTTGAATCACTCCATTCCGACTTACGAGGCCCGAGATATGAGCGTTACAAGTTTGGATGCTGTTGCTGAAAATAGTGAACGGGCGTCCGACCTTATGGACGGGCGTCCGGCACCGTTACCGTAGCAACCGCCTCGATTTTCTATAAATAGCAGCAGCTTTTCAACCCTAATATCATACCATATCGAATTTTACACACAAGCAGCCGCAAGAACACCTTATTTTCTGAGGCTTCCAAGGCCGGTCACCCGAGCCTTGTGCTCGGGTGATCGGGGTTAGATTAGGTTTTATTTTTCGTTTCGTTTTCTTTTCTTGTTCGAATTATGATGAAGGCTTGGAGCTTTCATCCATGGAGCAGCCATGGAGACCTGTTTCTGCAGCACTTTAATTTCAGTTCATGGATGATTTTGTAAGTTTTAATTATAATTGTTTCGTTTCCTATGTTTATTTGTATCGTGCAATTTTATATCGAAAGATGATTGTATGATTTGATGCTACCGTATGACGGAAGTCGGTGTAGTTTAGATCACCATAGGAAAGATTAGATCTTTAATCTATACATAACGGAAGTTCGTAGGTTAAATATCTAGGTTTACGAGAGAACCACAATTTAATTAATTCGATGCAAGATTATCTTAGATTGGAATTGAGGGATATCACCGTTACCGGAAAGATGAGATTGTTCATGTGTTTATTTCATTACGTTGTTCTTGTTCTCTTTCATGTTTTGTATGCTTTATGTTAATCGAATTTAGATAACGGAAGTTAATAGATTCACTAGATTATCGTGAGGAGATTGACAATAATTATTCCAACAAACGGAAGTTGAGGGATAATGTTGTTAGGTTAGGATTCAATCCATATCTTTGATTTGTATCGATATTAGTCAAGACCGGAAGGTAAACTAATTAATGGCGTGATAAATCGGAAGAGGAAACGCTTCATTAGAAAAGATAATAATCCAAGATAACTAATGAATGAATGTTTGTCTATCTCGATCGATTTCGGTGGGGTGATGGTTGTTGGGAATAGGTTGATCATGGTTTGTTTATGTTTGTTCGGTTATTAGTTAGTTTTACTTGTTTTCGTAGATGTAGTTTTATTTATTTTGTCCGCAACTATATTTCCTGGCTTTGGATTAACAATCCTCCGTCCAGTTATTTTTCCGTTCTAGTTTAGGTTTAGGTTTAGTTAATAAAGAAGAATTAATTAGATTAGATTCAACATCCCTTTTCCCTGAGGATCGATACCCGTACTTATCCAACTTTACTAGCAACTACCCGGTATTCGGCCGGTTAGGAGGTAGTTTTGCATGGTAGTATAGGTTTATAAATTTTCTTTTGTTTTAATGATGCAAAATCTCCCCAACAAAAGTGGCGCCGTTGCCGGGGAATCGGTGTTTTGTTGAATCTTCTTTCGTTAATTTTTCTATTTTGTTACGTTTTATTTGTTTTTATTTTATTTCAATAAAAGTAGCGTTGAACAAATCGAGAGTTTTTATTTTTGCCGTGTTTCGATAACCGTTGGGTTAAGAATGTGCAAAAAGTTTTTTACTCGATTTGTGAAACGTGAACTATATGTTTGTTTGTATCTAGTCTAACCCTCTCGTGCTTTAATTTGATGTGGTCGCTTCCGTGATATTTGATGTATGATCTTTTAAGAAATTAGGGTTTTTCGTGTTTCTGCGTTTTCTATGCAAATTCGTTGTTGGACGAGCGTTCGGGTAAGTGAACGCCCGTCCGATCCCTAACATGCGGGTAAACGAGCGTCCGGTTTGTTGGACGCTCGTCCGTTCCAAAACGTATCGCCCGTTCGTTTTCAAGAACCGGACGGACGTCCATATATCTAAACGCCCGTCCGGCCTCGCATAAGTTTTAAACGCCCGTTTGAATTAGTGAACGCACGTCCGGGTTCCGCATTTCTTCTCAATTTGATTTTTAATGCTTTATTTGATATGGATACTTTAATTTGAGCTTCGTGGCTAATTGTTTTTACGTAGATGTTCGAACTTGCATGTTTACATCTTTCCATCTACGAATCCATGTTAAATAATTGATTAATTTTTATATACATGATTCATCCATGCAAGTTATAGTTACTGTCGGTTCTCGTATGCTATAACTGGTCTTATTGTTAATTAGTAGCTAATGTCGGTTTCCGTATGCTACATACCGTTGTGATGAATCTTTTAAGCTTTGAGACTTATGTGCTTCCTTGTTGTTTTTGTAACTCATATGGGTAGCTACTCGTCGGTTTTCCGTATGCTACGTCTTTGGCCTCCATATGAGTTATATCTGTTTAGTATAGCTAACTGTTGGTTTCCATAATGCTATCACTTTTTACGAGTCTTAAAGCGCGTCTACATTGCATGTAATGAACAGCACTGTCGTTTATCGTAACCTGTCATTATTTGGTAGACGTTTATTATATACATGTCATGTTGCTAATGAGTGGGCTAGTTTTCTTTCTTTTATTTTCTTTTATTTTTACATATCACTTAGATGCATATCATTTAGTTGCATGTCATCTAGTTGCATTGTTTTTCTATTTTTTTCTTTTATTTTTCTTGAGCGTAGTTAGCTGTCGGTTTCCGTAATACTACCTCGTTTTCTTTATTTTTAGTTTTCGCATAGGCCGTAGTCACCGTAGGTTGTCCTCCAAACTCGCTCCCGAGCCCGTCGAATTTATTTTTATTTATTTTATTTTTAGGATTGCATATCATGTAGATTGCATTGTAGTATATTTTCATGTAGTTGCACCTAGCCTACTGTTGTGTAATGTTCCATGTATATGTATTCCATCTTTATATGAGCTTAAATTTGAAATATCTCTATATCTCCTTTTCCATGTGCTTTATATATGTAATCTTTTCTTTTTCCCCGTAGACTCTTTTTGCACCGATCAAGTACGGAGGATATTTTTGATAGCTATTGTGCACTTTCACGATGAATTCGGTTTACCCGTGATGCTCCACGATCTACCGAGCTATGCAATTTTGGTTTTTACCGATTTTTCCGGAATTGCCGCATCCAATCGCCTAAGTTCTCTAATTTATTATTTCTGCACAACTTGAGGACAAGTTGCAATCTAAGTGTGGGGGAGAGGATGGTTTATATGTATCTATGAGTCGTTTGCTCAATTTCTGTTATATTTCTATGAAAAGTGCTTAATTTTAAAATTTTTGTTTTGTCCCGAGTGAGCATTGCATGTCTTTGTTCGATGTTTATAATCATTGATGCATTATTTTGCATATTTAGTAAATTTAGTTGTTTCACCCGACACTATTTTTCACGTGCCATAGTAGATGATGAGCTATGTTTTTAAGCCATACCCATTTGATTAGAGATTTTTGATGATTATCGCATGATTCTTTGCTTCCATACGAATTTTGAAAATTTTAATAGTTTGTATTTAGAGTTAAAGTATGACATACTGTGAATATCTGAAGGTTTGAATGTGATAAATGACACGTAACTATTGCGCTTTTGAAATGAAGTGAATAAGTGAAGTTGTTTTAAATTATAAATGTGTGTGTCGAAAGTCGGTCGATGATTTGAGTGAGGTAGGTCATACCACGTATGTCCTATACCACTATGATGACCAAAAGCTCACGACGGTTAGAAAAAGCGCCTTATGATTTGAGTAGGTAGGGGATTATCGGGAAATGTCCTATTTCGCGCTATGAGGGCAATAGCTCATTCTAATGTGTGTTTAAGTGAAATAATTAAATCAACTTGAATGAGAATAGTGATATGAATTAAACGAAAGACTTAGTTATCGTCGATCTTATCCCCAGTATAAACTGAAAGATATGTTGTAGGGACTATCCTCTAAGTATGTCGGAAATATTTTAAATGCTCCCTATTATTTTTTTCGGGGTTTGTATGTTTTGTGAGGTGCATGTTATAATCGTTTTTATATGTCTAATTTAAATGGGATGTTGGCTAGTTTTGCTTGAATCAATTTCAAGTGTGGATTTAGTGGAAATTTATTATGGCTATGCACACACTCACTTGGGTGAACCTCTAAACTACTTGAATATGTTTTATATTTGCATAAGTGTTTATTTGTCTCGAGTGATGATTATGTTTTGTCTTGCTCGGGACGAGCAAGGTTTAAGTGTGGGGGAGTTGTTAAGGGTGATTTTATACGTTTTATAAGGATATATTTTATGTCAATATTCCCCATATTCTTAGGATTTTCATAGAAATCGAGCTTATAATCGATTAATTGAGTAAATGGTGTTTCTAATAGGTTAAATTGCAAAACGTAGCGATTTATGTGTTTAAATCATGATTTTATATTATTTTAGGATTGTGTTACGCTTTGGTATGTTTTTCCTACATTGTAGATACACATTGTTGATGGAAAGGATGATTTTAAAGAGATAAATTCGAGTGGAAAAGAAATCAAGCAAGATAAATGTCGGAAAATCAGGATTCCGGGTAGTGACGACCTTGCAACGAAGTTCTTGATATGATAACAACCGATTTGACTCTGGACCTCAAGATAAGAGTTGTAGGGCTTGAAGGGAGGATTCTACAGGATTTTGAATCACTCCATTCCGACTTACGAGGCCCGAGATATGAGCGTTACAAGTTTGGATGCTGTTGCTGAAAATAGTGAACGGGCGTCCGACCTTATGGACGGGCGTCCGGCACCGTTACCGTAGCAACCGCCTCGATTTTCTATAAATAGCAGCAGCTTTTCAACCCTAATATCATACCATATCGAATTTTACACACACAAGCAGCCGCAAGAACACCTTATTTTTCGAGGCTTCCAAGGCCGGTCACCCGAGCCTTGTGCTCGGGTGATCGGGGTTAGATTAGGTTTTATTTTTCGTTTCGTTTTCTTTTCTTGTTCGAATTATGATGAAGGCTTGGAGCTTTCATCCATGGAGCAGCCATGGAGACCTGTTTCTGCAGCACTTTAATTTCAGTTCATGGATGATTTTGTAAGTTTTAATTATAATTGTTTCGTTTCCTATGTTTATTTGTATCGTGCAATTTTATATCGAAAGATGATTGTATGATTTGATGCTACCGTATGACGGAAGTCGGTGTAGTTTAGATCACCATAGGAAAGATTAGATCTTTAATCTATACATAACGGAAGTTCGTAGGTTAAATATCTAGGTTTACGAGAGAACCACAATTTAATTAATTCGATGCAAGATTATCTTAGATTGGAATTGAGGGATATCACCGTTACCGGAAAGATGAGATTGTTCATGTGTTTATTTCATTACGTTGTTCTTGTTCTCTTTCATGTTTTGTATGCTTTATGTTAATCGAATTTAGATAACGGAAGTTAATAGATTCACTAGATTATCGTGAGGAGATTGACAATAATTATTCCAACAAACGGAAGTTGAGGGATAATGTTGTTAGGTTAGGATTCAATCCATATCTTTGATTTGTATCGATATTAGTCAAGACCGGAAGGTAAACTAATTAATGGCGTGATAAATCGGAAGAGGAAACGCTTCATTAGAAAAGATAATAATCCAAGATAACTAATGAATGAATGTTTGTCTATCGATCGATTTCGGTGGGGTGATGGTTGTTGGGAATAGGTTGATCATGGTTTGTTTATGTTTGTTCGGTTATTAGTTAGTTTTCTTGTTTTCGTAGATGTAGTTTTATTTATTTTGTCCGCAACTATATTTCCGGCTTTGGATTAACAATCCTCCGTCAGATTATTTTTCCGTTCTAGTTTAGGTTTAGGTTTAGTTAATAAAGAAGAATTAATTAGATTAGATTCAACATCCCTTTTCCCCGAGGATCGATACCCGTACTTATCCAACTTTACTAGCAACTACCCGGTATTCGGCCGGTTAGGAGGTAGTTTTGCATGGTAGTATAGGTTTATAAATTTTCTTTTGTTTTAATGATGCAAAATCTCCCCAACAAAATGTGAGTAATAAAATACACATAATAGCCTTGGAAGTTGAATAATGTATCGATTGTCAGGCAAATGACTACCTTCTCCAATGCTGAAAGTGTCACATCGTTCATAAGAAAATACTTCAGTTTAATACAACCTTGAGATAAATATGAATTCAATGAGATCAATATTGGGTAAAGGGAGACTAACTATTTCTTTAGCATTTGGTAAAATCAATGGGTTCTGACGATGCTAAATAATGCACCACCGATAAATCAGGGCCACGTGTAATCTAAGGATGAGCTGTAAAGGGATCGAACGGTTGTAACTATGTAAAAGATGGTGTTTTTGGTGTTTTATGGCTGAGTCCAAGAATGTATCTTGGATTGCCTACGTATCCTGTGTGAATGTGATAACGGTCATTTTACGCCCGTTATTCTATGGTTTTTATCCCCGATTCTAGTTTGAAAGAACTATAATATAGCAATAATTAGTCGTAATATGCTGAATTTACTTATGCCAAGGGTTACGATTCATTATTGTGTATTTAAAGGTTTTATTGTATTATTTGATGTTACAGACCGTGTTTTATGCTAAATTTGCAGTGGGCTATTTGAGGAAGCAGAAAGGAGGGAATTCGGAGAAGGTTTAATGGATTGCAGACATGTTCAGGCGGCCCAAGACAAAAAACGAGAGGAATCCCAGAAGACAGAAGGCTCGGTCGACCGAGCCTATACATTCGGTCGACCGAGTGTCCACGAAGCCCAGCAGAAGTCCAATGCATCCTTTGAGGCGGTTAGGGTTCACTAATGTCGGCATTTTAAGTCGGTCTTCTTAAGTCGGCTGTAGCTCTATATAAACATAAGTCCTTTGTATTTTTTTAGACACACCAATACCAATTCATTCATTTATACACACAAGCAAATAAGGATTCGTTAGGCTTATGAAAGAGCTGGGGGTGCAATAATGTAAGCCCTAGTTTCTCTTCTTGTTTCCTTTTAGTAATTAATTTCCCAATTATGCTTTGATTGTTTGAGTAGTTATTCATAGCTAGATGATGTAGATCTAGGCTATGACGTTAGGGAAGTGATGATGCCTTGTCTATGAGGATCTCATACCCTACGTCCTCTTCCTAAGATTTATGGATGAATCTACGTGTTTAATTTACGTGTATCTAGGTTAATTTATATAATGTCCTGATGATTCACTATATAATCCGAATCGTATGAGAAACGCTGAGAAATATATTCAGGGGTGTAATCTGGGGAGTGAGCACTCGGGTGACTGAGTGGTGTCACTCGCTCGACCGAGCCTATGCATTCGGTCGACCGAGCCTATGCATTCGGTCGACCGAGAGCCTCTAACCCTGCTTCATCCGTTAATCAGTCACGTCTTTATGATTAGATTAGCTTAATTGAATCTGTTATCTCAGTAGGTATAGCTATGGCTACGTTACTCGCTTGATTTAATTAAAACGTGTAAAAAGGAAATATCAATATAAAACTCTTAGGTAGGCTTATGAATTGATCTTCACGGACATTCAGCGTTATCTAAGAAGGTTTATATTAGGGAAATGCGCGCACCTTGTTTATACGTAGATCGTAAACTAGCATGAGATTATAACTTGGTAATTGTTAGTTGGACGAGAGTTTGAGTGATTGTTTAGGAAGTACGCCTAACTATAGGAATGTTGCCTAGACGAGGTGTACGGTTAATATCGGCATCTTTAGAGTCGTAAGCGTGTGAGTTATATGAGATGGAGGCACTTAAAAGGCGAAGTCACGTAACAATATCACAGTGATCTAGTGACCTACCGGTGCTACGTCAAGTTTTGGAGGATGACTCCCGTAGCCAATATAAACAGATATGAACGGATTAATAGTTGATAAGTCTCGTTGTTATATAAATTGTCTAGATCCAAATGATTACGGTTATAATTGGGTAGTTGATTACGTTATTTGTTTACATGTTGTTTGTTTATACGTTTAAGTGTGTCTTTCTTTTCTCGTATCCTATGTTGGTCGTAGACCGTCTTTGTTAAACGAAATAAATAGGTTGACTGTTTAAGTAGGATCCGCAAATTGATTCTCTGTGGGATCGACCTCGACTCTATCTAGCTATACTGCGATTGAACCTAGTTCACTTGCTAGTGGTTATTTAGACATCGAGTTAATAATTTAACTTGACCTCAATCAAGTTTTTGGCGCCGTTGCCGGGGAATCAATGGTCCAATTGCTTAAATAATCTACTTAATTATTTCGTTTATCTGTTTTCTTCAATTAAAAATAATAATAATAATAATAATAATAATTTTTTATATATATATATAATAAAATAATCGTATGTTCGGTCGACCGAACGTTATCACTCGGTCGACCGAGCCCATTTTCTATTTTTCGACAAATTTGTCTTCCCCCTGAGATTCTCGTTTTTTTTCTCAGTAGTAGGTTATAAGCCTAGCAGCAGTATGAGTAATCATACTGCCTGTTAGTTCAATGACCGTTTGTTGTTTTTCTTATGATGCAGCTAATCAGAAGGAATCACTCAAGCGAACTGTTTAGCAAAATGTTATCACAACAGTTTTCTGAGGCGCGAGGAGAAGAAGTCTTGGTGCTGAGAACCAAAACCACACCAAGAAAGCCGTTGACACCTAAACTCAAAGAGAGAATAGCGAAGATGAAGGCAAGAATTCAAGAAGCTAAGCAGACAAAAGAGTCCAAAGAAGCCTACATATACAGAGGTATGTCCAAGTTAAATCGTGAAGAGATTTCTTCAGATTCAGACTCAGGATATGACTACATGCATCACATGTCAGATATAGAATCTGATTCTGAGGTTAGCATAGACCTAAATCCGAAACTAGATGACCCAGGAGCATTTATGGTAGAGGTTACCTTAGAAAGAATATGCCTAGGGTTGGCTTTGATAGATTCTGGCTCGAGTCTGAACATTTTCCCGAAGAGTTTTTGTGAGAGAAATCTAATCCTTACCCCCACAAATACTTCATTGCAAGTTAGGTTTGCGGATAGGGACCGTAACGATCATGTCCGGAAATATGAATAATATGATCATTGGCATAGGACGGCTCGGGTTTAAGATAGATATAGTTGTTATGGATATAGATGAGCACCCTCACCGCCCTATCATTTTAGGGAGAGCCTTTATCAATACTTACAGAGCCCTAATTCGTATGTCCGGATGTGAGATTACATTTTTCGATGCTAAGGGTTCTGAGACCTATGGGACGAGGAATCCAGATTTCCTTATTCCGGTGAGCGTGAATGTTATAGGAGGTGGTAATTCGAAACCAGATTTGACTCCGGAATCAGAAAAAAGTGCTGATGACGAGATAGAAGAAAGAGATGAGACCCTTACAGTTCTGAGTCGTGAGAAAGTTGTCGAGCCTGCCCCTGTTCAAGAAAATCATAATTCTGAAGGCCTGCCTTTCTCCAGACCCAAGGATAGAAGGAAGCAAGCAAAGAAACGAACCCATAGAGTTCGTGCTAAAGAGAGCTCATCTAGTTCTGAGACAATCACGAAAGTGGGAGCTTGCTTGGATGGACAGTTCGACTGTCTTTTCGTTGGACTCACATCTCGCGGAAAGGCACTCGTGCAAAAGGACAGCAAGACATTTTCGGTAAAGGCTAACCGGGTGAAAACCTGGCAAGCCAAGAGCCGTTCGTAGAAAGTGATGATTTTTGGAGAGTCGAGCTACTGACTTAAACTGTTGAACTATTTCTATTTTTCGTCATTTTATTTCATTTTTTAGAAAAAAAAAAATAAAAGTAGCGTGAAACGATAAGAAGTTTTTTTTTATATTATTTTTGCCGTGTTCCGACGACTGCTAAGTTAAGGATGTGCAAAAAATCTTTTTTTTATTCGAATCGTTTTTACGTGAAGTAGGGTGTACTACCCGAGTCTTTGTAAAAAAAAATGTTGATTAAGGAAATAGAAATGCGTTATTTTAAAAAAATGTTGTAGGCCAGATTGTTTGATTTTGTCGAAAAGAATGAGATTGTTTTTGTGCTTGGGACAACTTGTCGGTTGGGTTAATTTTTGCGGTATGGATTGAAAAAGTGAAATAATAGTTTTGGCATGGTTATATGTTGTAGTTAATTTTCGGTGTGTCATAATTAAATGGTCAACACCATTTATTTCTACATATCCCCATACACCTTTCCCTCTTCCCAATTTTTTTATTCTTTCAATTTAAACTTTCAAATTCCACCTTTACACCTCATCAATCCCCAACCATTCTTATCCACCAATCACATTCCACTTTTCAATTTCCCCTTTTTCTATTTAACCCATTCATTCTCTTCTCCATTTTCTTCATCCAAATTCTCCACCTACCTTTTCCCCAAATCCTTGTAGAAATCAAATGGAAATATTTTGAAAATCTTCATCCATTACACCATCTCACTCACTTTTCATCTTTTAATCGCAAAGGAGAGTGTCGAAACTTTTTCGATCGGCCAACTCGGTCACGGGGAGGATACAGAGCCGAAACGAAGCAACACTTGCCCGGCCCGGCACTCGGTCAACCGAGTGATTACTCTCGGTCGACCGAGAGTCTCCCCGCCGCCGCCGTCCGCTGCTGTGCTGCTTGTCTGTCAGAATGCCACCAAGAAGACGCAGAGCTGCCCAATTTGTTGCAGTTGAAGGCAACATACCATTAATCAACGGGGTACCACAATTCGCGAGTCGGGAGGTATATACTTCATTTATTAATAATTTCTCGAATGCCCCCGTACATCGAGCTCGAGGACTGGATTTGGATAATTGTGGAGACGAGCTTTTGGAATTGGTGGAACGTTATCAGTGGCGAGATGTCGTAGCGCCCCCCGGCCGAGTCAACGTCAATTGGGTAAGGGAATTTTATGCTTACTTACGCGTACATCCTGATACCAATATTGTTACCATTCGTGGACGACCGATTGTAATTTCTCCGGGAACGTTTAATACTTATTTTGGTCTGGATATCTCGGAGGACGGGCCGGAGTATATGGTGACATTTGACGGGTCCGACGCTTGGTTGGAGGAAGTTGGTGCCTATCTGGGGATAGAATGGACTATAGGAGAGGTTGCCCGCACATTTGCGGAACCCGATTTCAGGAGATGGGAGGATAAATGCCTTCATCGGCTTATCCGTTCTAATCTCTTTCCGGCCAAGCATGTATCTACGGTATATTATGCCCATGCCACTCTGCTTTATTGGTTATACATGGGATGGCCCGTGAATGTGGGGGCATTGATACGCAAGGAAATGACAGACGATGCCCTCAAGCCTCGGCACACCTTACCTTTTGGTTCACTGATTACTACATTCTGTGAGGGAGCCGAGTGTCCAGTGTTAGGCAGCGATTCCTATGTGGAGCCAATGCCTATCTTATCTTTAGATTCTGTGGCACCACCTATAGTTCACGGCCACGATCAAGAACAAGCAGGGAAGCCCGAGGACGATGCTTCCGAAGCCGGCCCGAACAATTTGCAACTAGCACCATTCAATCCTACTTGGGATTAAGCATTTATATTTCCGAATTTGCATTTCCTATGATTAACGCGTTTTTTTTATTTTTGACTCGGTTCTACTAGTATGTCGTGTTATATAGAGTAGGTTTCCCTATTTCCTAAATTCGAACTCATGTAATGTTTTGGACTTGCTGAAATATATTGACATGTAATCATGAATTTATGGACTTGAAAATGTTTAAGGAATTTGTTATCTCTTTTACGGTCCCTTTTTCTGATTATTACTATTTGGACTAATCCTGTAACGAGTTTCGAGCTTTGTTTAAGTTGCATATTACAGTGATTATTCTTCTGCCCTGCTAGCGGCCTATGCATGTGCCTGTTAGACTTTGCCGAATTCCCAAGACTTGTTCAACTTCCACGCTTATCCAGAGCTAAGTTCCTTTTCTTAGTTTTTTTTTTCTTTTTCCGATTTTTATACATTGAGGACAATGCATGGTTTAAGTGGGGGGTACGAGTCACTTAGCTAGCTCAAACAAGTTTCCACATATCAAAGAAATAATAAAATGTGTGAACTTTAAAATTTTTCGTTAACTTAGAATCACATTTACCTTGGTGAGTTCCTGATAATTATATCTAATAAGAAATAAACCATATTTCATGAGTACGTGATCACTTTATACTTCTGCGATTTATTGATTAGTAAACTTAATGATATTCATATTGTCCGTTGCGAGTAGTTGTTTATTATTCAATTATTCGATAAATGAATTGAGTTGTACTACGCTTATTATAAAAATGAAAAAATTATGTGTACATTGCGTAGATAATTGGTTATGCTTACATAGTGTCAAGTTTATCGTCTGATGTGTTCCTAAAATTCTAGCCACAAAAGCTGAGTAATAAGCTTGAGACGCACCTGTGTTGATAATACTAAAGCACTGGGCTTGTAGTAAGTTACCAAAGTAGACTTGCGCTTGTGGTAATATTTGATGCTATATTTGATCTGAGATAGGGGGATACGAAAAAGTTTTCTCCCTTGAGATTGGTAGTATTCGAAGATATGGAAAATTGAAAAAATTTTACTTCTACAGAGGCTTTGAGTATTTTTCTCGGTCTCCAAGTCCAAAAACCCGATAGATACGCACTTGCTTATTGCTCTAGTGCTATAAAAGGCTAAAGAAATGGGAATACTGATGTTGATACGATAAGACGGCAAAGTTTGCATAAACTCTAATCTTGCTACGAATATCTAAAAACTCAATGCACATGCACACATCACTTCAATTCATGATGAATAGTGGATAATGGATATCTGATGAGCATAGAGGGTATGAGTTGATTCGAGTTTCTTGTGTCAGTATACTGTGACCACGGGAAAGTAGTTTATGGGGAATGACTTATTGATATTTTGATCGGGACGATCAAAGGCTAAGTGGGGGGTAGTTGATAACGGTCATTTTACGCCCGTTATTCTATGGTTTTTATCCCCGATTCTAGTTTGAAAGAACTATAATATAGCAATAATTAGTCGTAATATGCTGAATTTACTTATGCCAAGGGTTACGATTCATTATTGTGTATTTAAAGGTTTTATTGTATTATTTGATGTTACAGACCGTGTTTTATGCTAAATTTGCAGTGGGCTATTTGAGGAAGCAGAAAGGAGGGAATTCGGAGAAGGTTTAATGGATTGCAGACATGTTCGGGCGGCCCAAGACAAAAACGAGAGGAAGCCCGTAGAAGACGAAGGCTCGGTCGACCGAGCCTATACATTCGGTCGACCGAGTGTCCACGAAGCCCGGAGAAGTCCAATGCATCCTTTGAGGCGGTTAGGGTTCACTAATGTCGGCATTTTAAGTCGGTCTTCTTAAGTCGGCTGTAGCTCTATATAAACATAAGTCCTTTGTATTTTTTTAGACACACCAATACCAATTCATTCATTTATACATACAAGAAAATAAGGATTCGTTAGGCTTGTGAAAGAGCTGGGGGTGCAATAATGTAAGCCCTAGTTTCTCTTCTTGTTTTCTTTTAGTAATTAATTTCCCAATTATGCTTTGATTGTTTGAGTAGTTATTCATAGCTAGATGATGTAGATCTAGGCTATGACGTTAGGGAAGTGATGATGCCTTGTCTATGAGGATCTCATACCCTACGTCCTCTTCCTAAGATTTATGGATGAATCTACGTGTTTAATTTACGTGTATCTAGGTTAATTTATATAATGTCACGATGATTCACTATATAATCCGAATCGTATGAGTAACGGCGAGAAATATATTCGGGGGTGTAATGCGGGGAGTGAGCACTCGGGTGGCGAGTGGTGTCACTCGGTCGACCGAGCCTATGCATTCGGTCGACCGAGAGCCTCTAACCCCGCTTCATCCGTTAATCAGTCACGTCTTTATGATTAGATTAGCTTAATTGAATCTGTTATCTCAGTAGGTATAGCTATGGCTACGTTACTCACTTGATTTAATTAAAACGTGTAAAAAGGAAATACCAATATAAAACTCTTAGGTAGGCTTATGAATTGATCTTCACGGACGTTCAGCGTTATCTAGGAAGGTTTATAATAGGGAATTGCGCGCACCTTGTTTATACGTAGATCGTAAACTAGCATGAGATTATAACTTGGTAATTGTTAGTTGGACGAGAGTTTGAGTGATCGTTTAGGAAGTACACCTAACCATAGGAATGTTGCCTAGACGAGGTGTACGGTTAATATCGGCATCCTTAGAGTCGTAAGCGTGTGAGTTATATGAGATGGAGGCACTTAAAAGGCGAAGTCACGTAACAATATCACAGTGATCTAGTGACCTACCGGTGCTACGTCAAGTTTTAGAGGATGACTCCCGTAGCCAATATAAACAGATATGAACGGATTAATAGTTGATAAGTCTCGTTGTTATATAAATTGTCTAGATCCAAATGATTACAGTTATAATTGGGTACTTGATTACGTTATTTGTTTACATGTTGTTTGTTTATACGTTTAAGTGTGTCTTTCTTTTCTCGTATCCTATGTTGGTCGTAGACCGTCTTTGTTAAACGAAATAAATAGGTTGATTTGTTTAAGTAGGATCCGCAAATTGATTCTCTGTGGGATCGACCTCGACTCTATCTAGCTATACTGCGATTGAACCTAGTTCACTTGCTAGTGGTTATTTAGGCATCGAGTTAATAATTTAACTTGACCTCAATCAGAATGTCCAGGAATCAAGCCTTACGTAGTTCCTGGAATGATGTATTTATAGGCACATGTCCCTCTTCTGCCCTAAACTTGGGGCGGTTTGGTCTATTGACATAAATACCTTTAAATGGGCCTTGCCCCTTGCCCAAGTAACCCGCTGGGCAGTGAGCCCTGGTGTCTGGACAGGAAGTCTTGGTCTCGACTCGATGTATACCGACATGGGCGATCGAGGTATGACTCTTGCAAAATATGCCGGTGGTTATAGCCTTCACTGGTGAATCTCGAATTCGATCCAATGTGGATGATCCTCATAGACTTTTCCACATGCCCGCTGGACCAATCAGATAGCTCCACGTGGAGGAGTGAATCCCCGTATCATCATAAGCCCCCCAGATCAGAGGGAAGCTCGTCTCGATATCTGCTCTCGGAACTGAAAATTTGAATCATCTTTCGACACGTGGTCTTCTTTAGGTGGGAATGCAACTATCCTCCTAGCCAATGTAGATTGTTGTCAGGATGACGTCATATTGTACTTGCATTAATGGGCGCAGGAATTGAAGCTTTTTCCATTGGGCCACGCAGGGACTTTGTCCTTGATTCTCGCGTTATATATCTTATAACTGCCCCCAAATTCACCCTTTAAAATCATTTAGAAGATTGACAAGCATAAAAAGGAGCCCAAGCCTCAGACGTCTCTTATTCGCCATTTTCTCTCCGCCTTATTCCCTAACCGCAAGTAAGCTCTACTCTTACTTAAATTCTTCTTTGTTGGTTTATTTCCTGTATCTTTTCTCGATTCCATGTCAAGTAGTGATAGCGATTCACAAAATAGGGAAGAAGTTGTCGTGGTTGAGGAAGAATCGTCAGAGCAAACGGTTTATGAGCGTCCAACCGCCTCCGGTGAGAGAGCTGCCGGAGAAGAAGAAGAGGGAGGAGAAGAAGAATCGTCTCCTCGACCCGCTGCTAGACGCCAAACAAGGATGAAAGGCCAAGGGCCGTATGGGTGCATATCCAATCTGACCCCGGAGAAAGCCAAAGCCATCTGCATACGATACGGCATACCCTATTCTTCTGCAAACATCAAGGTATCGCATGGTCAATTCCAATTTTCCTATGACCCTCCCCCTGGATTCTGCGCCATATTCGAGGCACAATTGAAGGAGGGGTTAAGGTTTCCCTTCGACCCGTGTCTCATAGAGGTTCTCCGACATTACAAGATTAGCGTCCCGCAACTTGCTCCAAATGGAGTCAGAAGCGTCATGGGATTCGTGCTGGCGTGTCGAATCGCCAAGGTTGAGTTCACGGTTCGACTATTCCGTCAATATTATGCAATCCAAAGCCTGCAAGATGCGGGATGGTATACTTTTCAGAAGCGTCCTCTGACGTCGGAATTCGTGAGGAAGGTGACTTCGTCTCAGGGCGAGTGGAAACCTCAGTTTTTCTTTATCCGACACGGGTTGGTCGACATCGACGTCTATACTTGGTTTAACAGGCCCCAGAAATGGCATGACAGGCTCGGCCCTGATGCCCCTGATGGGTGTGGGGCCATCGAGAGCGTTCACCCCGACGTCGCAACTCGAAACCTGCATTCTCTATATCCCTTTGCTGACATCGAGACGGCTGGCCCGGGTGCTTATCTGGAACTCGATGAAGATGTTCGAGTGTTGCGTAGGACACTTATTAAGTCTGCTGAGCTCCTACACTTATGTATTTTGCATTTTTTCTTCATCTATTTCTTTTAGACTGTGTTCTGATGTTGAACTTTCTCTGTACACAGTGGAATATTTCTCAAAGATGGATGTTCTGGGCAAAATGCCCGACCCCAAGACTACAGACCCGAAGAAAATCCAAGAACTGGCCGGTATCAGGTCGAAAACTCTGGCTCAAGCTTCAGTATCTGGTAACATAGTCTCCGGAGGTCAGAGGACTCCAGCTCGAGCCCCCACTCCTGCATCGACGTCGGATAATTGAGGGGTCAACCCGACGAGGCTCAGATGACGGAACAGACTGATGCGGACCTCGTCCCGAGAAAACGGCAAAAGACGACTGCAGTAAAGCATGGGATCGGAAAAGAGGCTCGCAATCTTCCTCCTCAGAGTTCAGGTGGGGTCGAGGCTCTCCCTGCCATGAGCCTTGCCGAGATGGAGCCCATGACCCCTGAGGAGCTAAGTGAGTATCATTTGAAAATCATTCGAGCGGTAAGTCTTCACTCTTTTTAGCGACTGTTTTAACTTTTTGTCAATTTTGGGTCTCGAATTAACCTTACTGTCTTTGTAGGCTCGGTTAACAACCAAGGTGGCCAAAAGCAAGATCGAGTCTCCATCCGTTGTTATGGAGGAACAGAAGGAGACCATAGCCAAGCTGACATCCGACATCGAGAAGCAGAAGGCTAAGATCAACAAACTGGATGATCGGCGTGCCAAGCTCGAATCTGATTTGGCTACCTCTCGAGATGAATTGTCGAAAACTCACAAAGATGTATCTGTCAGAGATGCCGAGTTGGCAAAGGTGAAGTCGGAGCTGGCACAGGTGAGGTCGGAGCTTGATGGGACAAAGGCCGAATTGGCGGAGGCAATCAAAGCTCGTACCGATCTTCAATCTCTCCTCGACGGTTTAACGACTCGAATGGAAACCGCCAAGCTGGACTTCCTGGCCTCAATAGAGCTTGAGAATGACCTGACGTTGTTGATGACTCAGGGCATGAAGGGAGGATTCACCATGGCTCTTGACCAAGTCAAAGAAGTCGACCCGAACTTTGATGTATCCACCGTTGCGAAGCCTTATTTGTACGATCCTGAGGCCATTCCTCGTTACGGCTGGTATTTCACAGAGTTCAAGGCTGGTGTTTCCTTATACGATAATTATGTGACCCTTGCTCTAGAGGGAGATGGAGCGGAGAATGTCGAGTCGGAAGAACAAGTCGACCCCAACGCCTCCTCCTCAAAACAGCCGGCCGCTTGACGATCTCTCTTTGCTGCCACAATTCTTATTGATCTTTATTGGACTTTTTCTCATTCGATCTGGTTGTATGACTTTGATACTTTTATTTGTTTAGATGTGCATTTTGTCGATTCGACCTGGGAGACTTAACTTTTCAATTTAACTTTGCATTTTCAATCTATGCTTCTTCATTGAATATTTTTTATCTCTTGTTGCTTAATTGTCCAAGGGGTAGCCTTTTCGACTTGATTCCTTTGTAATGTAGACGCTGCTTTGTGGGGTGTAGTCCTTTGGACTTAATTCCCCTATGGCCCCTCGAAGTGTGGCATGAGTTCATGACTCATGGTACACTTGGATATGAGTCGATCTAGCACTGTACTGCCTTATTGGCTTGACTTGGTTGTTTGATCGGAGCTCGATTCGACTTGTCCTGCCTCGTCAGGCTTATAAGGACATTGAATTACGAAATCCTCACTCGACTGTCGCACATCGTGGTGCTTATGATCTGGTCGAGTTAGGTATCCATCGTGGGATCTTCCGACCACCTCGCATCGTGGCTTATTGGAAAGTCGGGAGTGATGTAAGCTCTGTCAATGACTTGGCTTTTTTCACTGCTTTGTTTTAACTTCATCGTATCGATGGATCGTAGAACGGAAGTGATATAAGCATTGTCAGTGACTTGGCTTTATTCACTATCTTATTTCGACTTCCCCATGTCGAGGAATTGCAGGTTGGAGGTGACATAAGCATTGTCAGTGACTTGGCTTTATTCACTATATTACTCTAGCTGTCGATGCGTCTTGTTGAAGTCGATTTTTGGTCTTTTTTCTTCCACCCCCTTTTCTTTTTTTACATTAGCTTGTAAGTTAAGCACAACTAGAAAAGAAAATTACTTGAATAAAAGACATTGAAATCAATTGTCACATCGACCTATTACAAGTAACTAGAAAGTAAAGTTGCAAATGTCATAAAGTCGATAAACATTTTAAACATAATATTTTCTCAGGTTGGTGACGTGCCAGGTTCGAGGCACTGTGCTTCCATCCGACCTGCCCAACTGATATGATCCTTTAGGATGCACCTTCAGAATTTTATATGGACCTTCCCAATTCGGCTCGAGCTTGCCTATTGGGTCCTGCCTGTTGGCTTCATTCTTCCTCAACACGAGATCCCCCACTTGGAAGTATTTGTATTTCACCCTTGAATTATAATACTGGGAGCTCTTTCTTTTATAATTGGCCATTCGATACGCCGCAACCTCTCTCTTCTCCTCGATATTATCTTTCTCTTGAAGCAGGTCTGCAGCATTTGTCTCAACGTTGTATGCCAAAACTCGAGCCGAGGCTAGTCCGATCTCTGCAGGTATCACTGCCTCGCATCCATAGGCCATGGCGAAAGGGGTCTCTTGGGTGGACGAATTGGGTGCTGTTCGATACGACCACAGAATGTTGGGTAACTGAGCTGCCCAATCTCGACCTTCATCTTCCAACCGCTTCTTCAAGCCAAATTTAATTTGCATGTTTGTTTGTTCGACCTGTCCATTGGACTGATGTCGGGCCACTGACGTCGTTCTATGCTCGATCTTGAACTCTTTGAGCCAATCCTGCACTCGGTCATCCAGAAATTGAGTACCATTATCCGATATTAGATACTTCGGGATTCCAAACCTGCACAGAATATTTTCCCATAGAAATTTCTTGACGGTCTGAGCTCTGATGTCCGTAAGAGCCTTGGCTTCAACCCACTTTGTAAAATAATCAACAGCGACCACAACATACTTGAAATTACCCGGAGCTCGAGGCAGAGGCCCGACTATATCGACCCCTCACTCATCGAAAGGCCACACCGATTCGATGGCATTCATCTCCCGTGCCTGTTGGTGTGTCACCACATCATGAACCTGGCAAGCCCTGCATCTCATCACCAATCGATTGGCGTCCTTTTGCATGGAAGGCCAAAAATAGCCTGCTAGTTTACATTTTCTCGCCAACATTCGAGCTCCGCAATGATTACCACAAACCCCTCGATGTATCTCTTCAAGTAGATAAGCCCCCTCGTCTTCCGATGCGCATCGCATCCAAGGTGTTACAAATGATTTTCGATAAAGGACATAGTCAAATAGGGCATACCTGGAGGCTTGTAGTCGGATCTTTCTGGCCTGAGACTTGTCAGACGGGAGAATTCCATCTTTCAAGTACAGCGCTATCGGGTCCATCCACGTCGATCCCTGAACCACTGGTTGCACATCGACTTCATTGTAACTCCGCCCTGCCAACATTTCCACCAGAACCTTCTTTTTTGATTTGAAATTCGACGCGAGTTTAGACAACGCGTCGGCCCTCTTGTTCTCACTTCGAGGCACCTGCTCGATGCGAACTGTCTTGAATTTCGATATCAAACCCTGAACAACTTTCAGATAACTCTTCATGGATTCTTCCTTAGCTTCATACTCACCTCGTATATGGTTCACCACAAGCTGAGAGTCGCTATATACCAAGAGATTCTCGACCCCCAACCTCGATGCTAGCTTCAAACCTGTGATCATGGCTACATCTAGATCAAGACATTTCCAGCACAATCCCAAAGCCAACGAATAAGATAAAAAAGAGAGGAAGAGAAGAGAGGAAAAAGAAGAAAAAATGTTGGAAGGACGAAGATAAGAAATCACCATTAACAATAGATCCACCGCCACCTATATGCCAGCATCGTCCGATTCTGCGCAACAAAGAAAAAATTCCATCAATAGGAAACCTTATTTTACCGAAGCTTTAAGGAAAAATATCAACAAAGAATTGATAATTTGTCCAAAAAAAATTTTACTCAAGAAGGAACAAAGAAAGGTAGATTCATCACATGAGTGCATAGATAATTTGAGATTGAAACCTCAACAAAGGCAGGGAAAGGATGTGTCACTTGCTATCATCACCTTCAACATTCTTGTCGCCTTATCAAACTACAATTCAAGAAATTTTTTGGGTACCAAAAAAAAAAGATGAGATCCACAACCCAGTAGCATGACAAAACTCGAGAAAAAGTAATTTCACTTTCAAGCTATACAACGGCATATACAATCTGTCATGAGCCAGGAGTAGTAACTCCTCAATCCTCTCTAACTATCATAATATTACATGCCTCAAACAGCTAGAATCATATAAAATCAGATATAAACAAACGATCATTTAAAAAGAAATACAAAACAATAGATCTACTCATCTAGATGTTGTAGAAAACGGATTATAATAAATAAAACGATCAAAACAAGTTATAAAAATTTATAATCCGGTCGTGGCCTCAAGTGCAAGGTCGTAGCAAAATGGTGTAACCGGAGTCGATCACGGGGAATTGGGGTTGTATCGATTCAAGTTTTAGTTGCAAATGTCACGAGTTTATACTAATTGCGAAACAATGAACAAGTAAAAACGAAAGTGAACAAAGTGCGATGAACAAGTAAAAACGCGAGAAAAATAATAATTAACAACTAGGGTGAAGGCTTGAACGATTATCCAAATGCGGTGATATAAAAGCAAACAAACACGGTTCCACGAATCAAACAAATACCGGTTTCAAACTATTAATCAAATGATTCTATCCCAAGGTTACGATTATTACACCTAACCGAATGCCCAAATCTCTAATTGCTTAGATGATTTTATTCACAATCTTTTATCAAAGATTGATCCTTTAACGTTCTTAGGTGGGGATATTTATCAATATCCAAAAATCTAAACCGTTTAAACCACAACTTTCGTTATAATTTGGTTTAAAAGATTCAAACTTTTGCATAGTGACCTAGGGTTCCATTAATCGTCATCAACGGATTGTCGAATCATACAAATAATCTATCGATCGAAATGCAAAAACGATATGAAAACGATACAAAAGTTCTAACCTTTTTTTTGATAGAAATCAATCAATACAATAATCTGAAACCAAAATCCGTTTGAAACGCTTCCCCTAGTTTGCTTGATGAAGAAATTAGCTCCTCATTGTTGAGAAATTTACACCCTAATTGTGTTTTTTGGAATGAAAATATAAAGGGAAAAAAAAGGAAAAAGTCGGCCCTTCTCTGTTGTGAATTGCGGCTCTGTATGAATATCCGTGATTAGGGTTAAAAGCTGTGGTATTTATAGATATGCTGAAGTCGGTTGCTGCACAAAAGTTCCGGACGCCCGTTTGCTTCTTTCTTGAACTCAAACTTCTAAAATTCATATCTTGAGTTGTAGACCTCCCAAAATTATGATCCGAACGTCATAATTAAGCTCTCGGAAAACTCTACAATTTTCATTAAGGACTCTTCTTCAGAAAACGCCTTTTTGCTTAGCCCGTCGTATTACGAGTCGTTTTCGGGATTTCCAAAGCTTTAATCCATCTTCATCCTCTTGTATCTCTTTCTTTCCATTTTAATCTTCAATCAAACATCATTGTTTAAGCTCATCCCATCAATTCTCATGACATATTTAGGTACCTACAATCACGATAAAGGTGTGCAAAATGTAATATCACGGATATAACGGTATTTACCTATAAAATCACGTAAAACTACCACTTTTGCACTTAGACGCTTCTTAAACGCGTTTGCTCAATATTTAGATAAAACCAATGATTTTCTATAAAAACCATTTAAATAACGAGGATATTGTTACGGAAATATCGTAGAATAAACCATAAATTTCACCCTTAACACTAGACTAAACAATGACGAAGTTCACTGGAAATACCACTAACCTCTTTCTTTCTTCTGGTCAAATGGAGAAATAGCTTTAGCTTGTATGATTATGCCAGCTTTACTTGTTGAATTTCTACATTCATTGATTCTGAATTATGTACAGCCAAGGAATCTTTATAATTCAAATGGTTGGTAAGAACTAATAGCCACTCCATAATTTCCACTAACCCCACGGTTGCATCCAAGAAGGGAAAGGGATTATTTCTTCTCATTTTACACTTCCAAAGTTTACTTTAATAATAAAACAAGAAGCTCATCATTTCGCCCCTTACCCAACCTTCCCTTAAAAAAAAACACCCTCATACAACAATATTTTAGAAAAAGATTAATCATTTCTAGCCCTAACACCATAATGAAACCTCCCATTGTAGCATAACTTACATACAAAAAGGGAGGGGAAAAAATGACTTCTTACCGGTCTGAAGTGCATATAGGTCTAAATCATTCCAATCCATGTCAGTCTTCTTCCATGCTTGGTTCTTTCTTTAATTTTAAGATCAATCAAAAACAAGAATCACGTTAAAATAGACTCTCAAATCCCGTCTCACACACCCTACTAATTGACCCAATACCAAAATAAAAAGTAGATGATTTTTTACTGTATGGATGGATCAGACGACTCAAGGATATGCTTCAGCCACTCTCTATAGTCCTCTTCAAGCTTCCCTACAAAATCCATCAATTCCTTGCAAATCTCAAAGCAATAGACGTCATAAAATTTAGTGATTAAGGCTATAATTTCCACACTGAGAAAAAGCTTGCCCAAGCAGACCTACAGAAAGTCAAAATATAGCAAGGAGAAATTTACAAATAGATTTTCAACAGTGCTTCAATCTGGAACTGACATTTCACCGTTGATCTTGTCAAAGCTTGCGATTGAACAACTTCTTTTCAGATCTCAAATCATTGCTGGTCGATCTAACTTTCTTACCGGCGAAGACCTCGACTGAGGAGAATTTTCTCTCCTCATGTTTTGAATCCCTTCGGTTGAAGGCAAGAAGATGCTACAAGTAGTAAAAATATATATTAAGAGTGCGTTTCCAGACCAAATTAGAGAGACCAAAAATACTGCTTCTCTTTCCTTTTTTTGGACTGAAATTTTTGAGAAATTCGGATGAACATAGGTTGGAATCCCACAACAGAAATGCCCAAAAAAAATAACTTTCTCCTTGAAGATTAGCTATTTAGTTACCTAAATAATACAAATGAAGGAGATGACTCCATTTTCCTTACATCCTATAAAAAAATTGCAATTTCAAACATGATTTTCCAGTATAATGACCTCGCCTGTGGGAAATCCGGATTTGAAGAAACAAATAGCCATCTTGCAACACTCCATCGTCCTGGCATATGTTTTTCCGCTCCACGATTTCACGGGAATGCAGAACGGAAAATTGGAGGAAGGACGCATCGGAGATTACATCTAATGGATTTGGCCGGAAGACCGATGAGCTGAAGATGGAGACGTAGGAGGAGAAATAAGAAGCGGTGCACCAGCGGGAGAAGTGTGGAGATGCCTCGAAAGATCTAGCGCGAGGATAGAGCATGCAATTTTTTTCATAGGAGGGACTGGTAAGCAATTATCATTATTTTGCAAAAACACGACGTCGTTTCCGGACGACGAAAATCTGGACGACGAAGGAAAACTGCTGATTATTAGCACTATCTACATATACTAATGTGTATAAGTAGTTTAATAAAAACATGAAAAGATTACATACTGATGGTGGGGGTAAGTTCATAAACAAAACCCTAGGAAATCATTTCACAACACAAGGCATAGTTCACTTAATTTCTTGTCCCCACACTTCAGAACAGTCTGGAATGGTAGAAAGAAGACATAAGACCATAAGAGAGCTTGGACTGACCATGTTATTTCACAGTAGAGTCCCCTTAGCCTTGGGGGTAGAAGCCTTCTCCACTGATGTGTACATTATGAACAGAGTTCCATCTGCCGCCCTTCAGTCAGACTCTCCATACCATGAGTGATTTCATAAACAACCAGACTACTCCAGTTCCAGGGTGTTTGGCTCTAAGTGTTTCACTTACATATGGGACACAAAGAAAAACAAGTTTGACCCCAAGACCCTACCATGTGTCTTTGTTGGATATAATAACCAACATAAAGGTTACAAATGCTTTCACCTTCCAACCAAGAGATTTTACATCTCTAGACATGTTACTTTTGATGAAAAAGAGTTTCCATACCATAACAGCTTTATTCCCAAAAACACCACACATATCCTTAATCTCATAGATCCTTGGCTCCCCTACTAATCCCATCACATGTGAATGCTCCACACCATCTATTATCCCTCTACCTAACATGCCAGAAGTCACTCCTTCAACAGAACCCACTACTTCTATGTCCAATTTTACTAACACACCAAACTCACCTATATCTATCGTCACTGATACTCCACCAGAATTCTCAGATTCCACAAACACAACTTATCTCTCTTCTCCATCAGAAGACCTAGAAACACACACAGAAGAACCTATATTGACCCCAGAGCAAGACCAAAGTCAGGACACAACCACATAAACTACTCCTCCAGAAACTACTCCAGAAACTGAGGAAACTACCTCCCTTTCACCATACACCACTGAACTAGAACCTACTCATACTATGACTACTAGAGCCCAATAGGGGATCTTCAAACATAATCCAAAGTATGCCTTGACCTTGTCTTATTCCATAGTCCTTAAAGAACCCAAAACTGTAAAATCAGGTCTCAAACATGAAGGATGGAGAGCGGCTATGCAAGAGGAGTTAGATGCTCTCTCCCAAAACCAGACCTGGACACTAGTGCTAGGACCCCCATATGCATGTCATAGGATGCAAGTGGGTCTTTAAGGCAAGACTCACAGGCAAGATTAGTTGTTAAAGGCTATAGCCAAATTGATGGACTTGACTACACAGAGACTTTCTCTCAAGTAGTTAGACCTAGTACCATTAGACTTCTCCTATGTATTGCACTTGCCTTTCACTGGCCAATTAAAAAGTTAGATGTCAAGAACACATTCCTGCACGGTCATATCTTATAAACCATCTACATATAGCAGCCCTCAGGTATGTCTAATTCTCTATATCCTCATCATGTCTGTAAGCTAACTAAAGCCTAAAACAGGTCCCCAGGGCCTGGTTTGACTGATTTAGTGCTTTTCTGCTTCAGCATGGCTTTATTTGCAGTTTGTCAGACCCTTCAATATTCTATTATCATACTAATCAAGGCACCCTAGTGCTATTGCTCTATGTAAATGACATGCTTTTTACAAGATCTAATGCTCAGCTACTACAGTCCTTAGTACACCTTCTCAGTCAATAATTCCATATGAAGGATCTGGGACCTGTTCATCATTTCTTAGGTGTGCAGATTCACCACACACCCAATGGCCTACATCTCAGTCAGTCACATTATGCTACCACCATTCTAGACAAAACTGGGATGACAGAATGCAAGCCTATGAAAACACCTATGGACACCAAACTCAAAGAAAAGGAAGATTCCCCAGCCTTCTCAGATATCATTTTTTTTCGAAGTCTCATTGGTACCCTCCAGTATCTAACATTCACCAGGCCAAATATTTCATTTGCGGTCAACCACCTCTCTCAATTCCTATAGAACCCCACTCAAGAACACATGAAGAGAGCACATAGGCTATTAAGATATATCAAGGGATCTCTCAACCTAGGTTTCTCTCTACAAGCATCATCAGACATCAGACTCACTGCCTACTCAGATGCAGACTGGGCAGGATGCCAACTCACAAGAAGATCAGTCACATGATATTGCACATTTCTTGGCCCCAACATTATCTATTGATGTGCCAAGAAACAACCCACTGTTTCAAGATCCAGCTCAGAAGCGGAATACAGAGCCATGACACACACAGAAGCTGAATTAACTTGGCTGACTTATATCCTAAAAGAATTGAGGGTTACAATTCCAACGACACCAGTTCTTTATTGTGATAACTTAAGTGCCCTCTACATGACAGTCAATCTAGTATTCCATGCCAGAAGTAAACACATTGAGCTAGACTACCATTATGTTAGAGAGCAGGTTGCTAGAGGGCTCTTGGTCACTAAACATGTCCCAGCTATAGGTCAAACAACTGACATTTTCACAAAATCACTTCGAGACTCATATTTCAATACATCAGGCCCAAACATGGCTTGGCCATTAGCCCCATCCTCGTTTGAGGGGGGGGGGGGGGGGTATGAGCAGACACAAAGCCCACTACCATTGACAATAGAAAATATACAAGGCCCAGAAAAATGGCAAGCCTAAGTTCACTCAGGCATTTACTCAAACAGCTTCAAGACGTGAGCACAAATTCGAATTAATTCAATAAACAAATTCGATAAACTCAAAATAATGGATATACCTGTGAAATGGAGAGATAAGGCGGGCTGTTGACTACAGTTTATCCGATTGAAGCTCCATGAAATGAGTCCTACCCGGTTCAATTGGGATATGATTGGAGATCAAGAGATTGATGGCAAACTGACTCTTTATATTAATGATAGGATAGCTCCTTGTGTTTAAAAATAGAGATCAATTCCTTTGAAAAGGATTGTGTAAAGTTTATCTTCTGTCTTCAGTTCCTTCGGCCATTGACATTATAAGTAGGAAGCTGAGGCTTGATTGTAAACACAGAGAAAAAAGCTATTAATTAAAAAAAATAAAAAAAAACTCCCTTTTTATATCATCTTGTTTTTCACATTAGGAATCGAGAACAAGTTTTTTTTTAGTAAATTTGTATTTCTCGGTACCACCACTTTCACAAACCGTAATGTTCAATATCCAGACGAGAAGGAAACAAAGATGTGTTTTCAAAGCAACTTAAAAGAAAATAATGTTATTGTCCAAACACAAATCCATGCCACACCCGGACTATAATAAAGAATCATGCATACTCATGATAAATATACTGATTGTAGTTACAGTAAAATGCGTTCTCGTGATCCCCAACATCATGCCCGACTCATGGACTAAAATAAAGAGTACAATAGTTTTGCTGGAGCCGGTTAGAAAATTCAGTCTGCAAGTTTACAATACAGTCAAAACGCCTCCGAAAGTTCCAAGATAAGTTGTGCCTTTTCAAAGGCCCCCTTAGTAGGGAAAAGTTTTTGCGTAGTGTGTACCTACGTAGGTACACACTACGTGGCACACTTCTGTCCACACGATTTCATTCTGCACTTAAATTGTGTGGTTCTGATCGTGTTACCTCATATGTACGTACGTACGTACGTACCCAAAAATTTCACCTTAGTAGGTCATCCATGCAATTACAGTGATTTTATTACAATGCAATCTTACTTTAATTACTTTGCAGCATTGTCAATATTACATCATACTATACTTCTTAGCATACTTATCTTTCAATTCTTAGTTTGTAACTCAAAAGTGGATTTTGAATTGTTTATCCAACGGCTTCCTCAGTTCTATTTTGATACACTCACACTCTTTACGCGACATTCGTGTTCATTCTCCTATTATTCATGTTTTTATACGAGACCCATATTTCAAATTTCAAAATAGGCTGAAAATGGCAGTCTCACCTATTAGTTTATGTAGGTTCATGTATTCTAGTAAAGAGAGTGAACCTAAACCTGGCCAAATGAAACCGGAACCGGCGAACCGGAGGTTCAATGGACCGCGGTTCAACGGTTTAGGGACGGTCCGGGTATTTCTGGAACCGGAACCGGAACCGGACCAGCAACCGGTGGTTCAACCAGCCCGGCAAGAACCGGAACAGGAACCGGAACCAGACCGGCTCCAACGGCTAGATTTCAAACGGATCTTTTTTTTATTTTTTATTTTCCAACCATTTCAACAAATCCTATAAATACACCATTCATTTTCAAATTCTTTGCACCTACTCTTCTCTCAATTCTACACTTCTACTTCTATAATATCAAACTCATTTTTTTGTTCGCAATCAAGTTTGTTTAGTTGTTAAAAACAACAAACAAATTTACTTTACGATACCGATTTTTGAAGTTGTTTTGATTTAATCATTACTTCAATACGATTTTAGTTATAAGCAAATTTGGTTTGTATTTTATTTAACTCATTTTTTTTACAAGTGTAAAAAAAAAATTCCATTTTACAATCAAATTTACTGTACTAGACCGATATTTGAAGTTCTTCTGATTTAATCGTTTACTTCAATTCGGTTTTAGTTATAAGTAAAATTGGTTAGTTTTTTTCAATTTTTTTATAACCATTAAATTTAATTTAGATTTTGTACAATATCAAGAAGAGGTGAATCAACACAAGGCAATCGAAATGTTACTTTTCATTATGACACGGTTGTGCCAGAATCGGGTGATGTTGGTGGCTATAGACCCGTGGTACAACATTTTACAAACCCCGTCACCGGTAGTCACATTTCAATTCCTCAATTTGAGACACCTTTAGATTTCAATCCTCATGATTTTGATAGTCATTACGACGATATAATGTCTCAAACTGAAAATTTTAACATCAACCTTAACGAAGTTGAAGATAATGAGCCTCGTAATGATGAAGCCGACGTTGATGATGATGATGATGTATTTCCGACTGCTTCCCGTCCTAGACAAGGACGTGGTGGGAGTCGTGGGACTGCAAGAACACCGCGTCGTGCTAGTGCAAGTCCTACTCCCGAGTCAGTTGATTTAGAGGTGATGAAAGTACCCCAGAAGGAGCACAAGAAAAAATGTTAAAATCGAAAATTTGTACGGAATTTTTCACAAAAGTTCCTCGAACTGATGAATTAGCATTAGCTAACCCTGGAAAGTTTTTCTACGGGGTGTGCAAATTCTGTGGCACTAAATACAAATTTCAAGCGGGTGGTGGTTACGGATCGATGCGGAATAACATGATAAGTAAACAACCGGAAAAATTGGAAGACAACGCGTCTCAAACCCAACTAAACATGCCGAGCTCCAACGGAGGTAACACTTCTCCACTTTTTATTTACACTCGTGATAATTGTAGAGATCTAACAACGGATCTTGTTGCGGGGATGTGTCTTCCTTTTAGCTTTCCCAATAATCCTCTTTTCGAAAGTTACGTACAAGGGGCTTTGCAACCGACTTTTACTCGTATCCCTCGTGCAACGTTCACTAGGGATTTCAGTTTTTTTTTTTTATTAAACAACAAAATATTATAAAAGAAAATTTGAAGACAAATAAATTCCGAGTATGTGTATGTGCCGATATTTGGGAGGATAGGAGGACCAACAATTATTATTTGGGCGTGTCGTGTCACTGGATTGACAACAATTCGATTGTCCAAAAAAGGTTAATTGTTTTTCGTTTTTTTAACGAACCTCATAATGTTTCTAACATTGCATCTTTATTAGTTGATATTTTTAACGAATACGATTTAAAACATAAAATTTTTACTATTGCGTTTGACAATGTTTCAAACAATACTGCTTTTATTCCCGAGTTATCCCAAAATTGTGAACATCTTTGTAGAAACTAAAAAAAACTATAAAAACCTATAAAAAAAAAGACTATAAAAGACTACAAAAAAACTATTAAAAAAACCTATAAAAAACCATAAAAACACTATACAAACCTAAAAAAATTATAAACAACTATAAGAAACTATAAAATACTATGAAAAACTGTAATAAAAAAAAAAACTATAAAAACCTAAAATACCATAAAAATACTATAAAGACTACAAAAAAAAACAATAAAAGACATAAAAATACTATAAAGACATATAAAAAGACTCACATATATAATCACAATATATCTCACGTAATATTTAATAAAACAACATTTTTAATCAACTTATACTTAAAACCGGATAAAAAAAACTATAAAAAAAACTATGAAAAAACTATATAGAATATAAAAAAAAAAAACTATAAAAAAACTATAAAAACCTATAAAAAAAAACTATAAAAGACTAAAAAAAACCATAAGAACTACGTTCGCTTTGATTTTTTTATATGTGTCGTGCGCCCGACACGATTACATATAAAGGATATGTAGGCAACCGAATTTTCGGTACAAGCGTTAATAACATAATTTACATATACGAAAAATAACACAATATATCTCACATAATATTTAATAAAACAACATTTTTAATCAACTTATACTTAAAACCGAACTATAAGAAACTATAAAACACTATGAAAAAAACTATATAAACTATAAAAATAAAAAAAAAATAAATAAATAAATATATATATATATATATATATATATATATATATATATATATATATATATATATATATATATATATATATAACTATAAAAACCTATAAAAAAATTTATATAAGACCAAAAAAACCATAAGAACTACGTACGTTTTGATTTTTTTATATGTGTCGTGCGCTCCGACGCGATTACATATAAAAGATACGTAGGCAACCAAATTTCTGGTACAAGCGTTAATAACATAATTTACATATAAGAAAATTACACAATATATCTCACGTAATATTAAAAAAGCAACATTTTTAATCAACTTATACTTAAAACCGACTAAAAAAACTATAAGAAACTATAAAATACTATGAAAAAGTATATAAACTATGAAAAACAATAAAAATCTATAAAAAAAACACTATAAAAACCTTAAAAAAAAAACTATAAGAACTACGTTCGCTTTGATTTTTTTATATGTGTCGTGCTTCCGACACGATTACATAAAAAAGATATGTAGGCAACCGAACTTCCGTTACAAGCGTTAATAACATAGTTTACATATAAGAAAAATAACACAATATATCTCATGTAATATTTAATAAAACAACATTTTTTTTATCAACTTATACTTAAAACCGACTAAAAAAATTATAAAAAACTATAAAATACTATGAAAAAAGTATATAAACTATAAAAAAAAACTATAAAACCTATAAAAAAAAACTATAAAAGATTTTTAAAAAAAACCATAAGAACTACGTTCGGTTTGATTTTTTTATATGTGTCGTGCCTTCGACACGATTACATATAATAGATAAGTAGGCAACCAAATTTCCGGTACAAGCATTGAAAAAATAACATAATTTTTTAAAATAACATAATTTACATATAAAAAGAATAACACAATATTAATATTATATTTTAATAAAACAACATTTATAATCAACTTATATTTAAAACCGAATAAAAAACTATTTATAAAAACTATATATTACATTCGCTTTGGTTATTTTATATTACATTCAAATTTAATTAATAGTAATTTGTTATTATAGTGAAAAGAATAAGTATTTTCTGAAAATGTAAAAAAAATTATTAATAATTTTTAAAACCGTAATCTGAACCGGAAAGAAACCGTATGAATCGAGAACTGTGTGAACCGTTGAACCGTCGGTTTAGAATCTTTAACCGCCGGTTCCAAAACCGGCACGAACCGAGAAAAAAACCGGCGGTTCGATCCGGTTCCGGTTCGATTCACTCATTTGGCAAGGTTTAAGTGAACCTCTACATTTTTTTTATGATGGTGCGTTAGTTCTGATCCTGAGGAAATGCATTTTGGTGGAAGTAGACCACAATTATTTCATGGATGATGCGTGCATTTTATTATGTGACATAATAGATTTTGATTTAACAAATTTACCCTTGTATGTGTTACTTTTATTTTCTTGATATGGCATGACATTTTTATTATTATTGTGGATTTTAGTATTTGAATTTCAGCAACAAGACTTCGTGATTCGAACTTTTTATTTTGGGTTATGATCTAACAATCCGGATTTGAGTTTAATTACATAAATTTGGGTTGGGTTGTTACAAAATACATGTATAACGCACATATGTCAAAGTGGGACATCCAAAATCTATTAGTTTTGATGCCTCAACTTGACCACCAGGTCAAATTTATCGGTGATAATTGTGAGTATTTTATCCAGATACATTATATTATGTTCTTAAATAAGTCACAGAGGGTGTCTGAAAAATGTATATAATATCCTAAATTGAAAAAAACGAGAAAAGAATCATTGAGATATAAGATTGAGACATAATAGACTTAGTAACTTAGGTTAATCGTTATAATTCAAATGGACCTATTTAATTATTGAATCTATTATTGCTTAAGTTGCGTCGCTAGACTTGAATTCTGGAATGCTATATGTGGTATCAGAACCGGCTATCAAATAGAATTGTGTGTCACATCGTGGCCTCGTTTGAGCCGCATTACAGGTGGTATCCGAGCTGACTAGCCGACTATCGGATAGAATTGTGTGTTACATTGCGGCCTCATTTAATATGACTATCAGATAGAGCTTTGTGTCGCACCTAGGCCTCGTTTAAAAGAGGAAGAGAACGTAAGATAAAACATTCAAAAAGTGAAAGGAAAAAAAGAAAGAAAAACAGAATGATACATGATAAACTAGATAACTTTGCATAACAATTTTAGGACAAGCGTAGACGATAAATCTAAATAATTGTTGAATTCACTATGACTTAAATGTCATTAGACCTAAGTCGTGGAACGTTAAACTAAAGAAAATCCCATACACCACATTAAAGCCCTTCACATCCTGTAAATTTTATTGTGATCAATAATCATCAAACTCAATATTGATTTTAATGGTCGAGAATTGATCTACATACATACAATCACTAATGTGATGAAGTGTGTTTATGAGTTTGAGTCATTAACGTTAATGACCTCAGTAAAATTTATCCACGTTAATGACCATCAAACTCAATATCACATCGGATATATACGGTGTGCCTCATTGCGTTATCACATCGGATATATACTTGCAGTATGTCTCATTGCTTATTAGTGTTTTTATAATGTAGAAAAACATATGGTGTCATGAAGTCAATATCCGACTGTACATTCAATTAGCTATTTTTCCGGTTTAGTAAAACAAGAATAGATCATAAAATGAAGGGAAAAAAATCGTGACATTTGCTAAATTATAACTACAACAACATTCAAAGGTTATTGCCACTAGGTTGATTGAATGTCTCCATTATTATTCTCTAAATAAATATACAATATTCTATGTGATTCTCATGTAAATAATACAATTGTTTTTATTTGTTTTCATACGCGCCTTCTTTAGTCTCCATTTTTTTTTCCTGGTGTAAAATGTACGTATCTCGTCTTATCACTAGTGATGCTCAACACATATAACTAAAAGATTTCTTACACGTTACAATGACAACCTTTTTCATAACAAGGTTTTTTATTTTTCTTTTTAATTTTCTTTTTTATTTTTAATATGTAAACTTGCACACACTCATTTTACTTTTTCACTGATCACGTTGTTTTTTATAACTTTTCATGTCATAATTTACTAGCCTCCGTGAAAAAATACTCTTCAATGCACTTGACCATCTAGTGCACAAAAACACACAAAACAATATCGTTTTGTATAATTTTTATAATTTATGATCAAGTATATTGGATTAATGATGCTCCGTAGGACCCGTAGAATATCACCGACCTTATTATGGTCATCATGTAATATTTAGTTTTGAAGACAACTAATGACTATATTAAATAAATATTGGGGGATTAATGGAAAAGTAAATTTTTAATTACAAAATTAATAAATAGGACACACTCAGAAGGTTGCGTCTTCACCTTCATGATGTTGC
This sequence comes from Gentiana straminea, assembly GCA_036785695.1. NCBI lineage: Eukaryota > Viridiplantae > Streptophyta > Magnoliopsida > Gentianales > Gentianaceae > Gentiana > Gentiana straminea. Next base: position 27,340,092 of record JAVUPR010000061.1, read on the forward strand.
TTTCTTTTCTTTTCCTTTTTTTTTTTAAAATTTTTTTTTTAAACAATCGTAACTTTTGATATAAAACTCCGATCGTCGAAATTTTTTCACCAAAATTCATATTTTTTTTGCTCTTCAATTTGAGCTCCCTTCCGACGTAAATTTTAAAAGCTAAAAAAATATTTGCCGTTTTTCTTATAAACGACCGTAACTTTTGATTTAGAACACCGAGCATCAAAATTGTTTCACCAAAGTTCATATATTTTTTCTCTCTTCGTTTTGAGACCTCGTTTGATACCCTTTCGACGTAGTATTTGAAAGCCGAATTTTATCGCAGTGTTTACACTAACACAGTAACAGTAACACGTTTCATTAACAGATAAAATATCACCATTAACATTGCGTAATACAACAATCTATCAAAAAATGCTGGATATCGTGATGAAACAATGTATCAAAGCATTATGGAGATGCAACTCAAGGGGAATCAAGAGAATAAAAGCCTAATACTATTGGATATAATCAAAAAGCCTATTAGGGGAACTAAAACATTCTTCAAGTTGTTGAAGACCAAAGCAGTATGTTTTACCATCTATAGACCTTTATCCTTCAAACCCGCACTACATCAAACTTCATGAAAGATTTATGAAGCAGAAAATGCATTAAATAGCAGCAGCTCGGCCTCATCAATAGAGAATCTAGGCTCCTCCATTTTTCTAAAGACAAAAAAACACCAACATTGCCTCACCATTTGAATCAACAACCTTCAATCACCTAGGCCAAAACCACACCACAACAAATAGTGGAATGCAAGGAAAGATTAAACCCAAATAAAGACACCATATGCCTGCAATAACACCTTTTACGAACAATACATAACGATATTAACAGTAACACAGTAACACATTATCATCACAGTAACACAACCAATTCTGTTTTTCTGTTCAACTTCTCAAAACACTTTTCAGTACTAATAACCACATAAAACAAATATACATTGCATTTCTTATCCATTAATGACTGAAATATCATCATTAGTATGCTTTCCAATGTATGGGAGGGGGTTTGAAGCACACTACAACCGATTCTTTTTTGAAAGAAAAAAAACATTGCAACTTTCTGTATATATGAACAAAGTAGAAGAAGGCAACAACATGAAGTCAATAATAGTATTTGAAGATTTCAAAGAAGTCACTAAATAATAAGAATAAACCCACAACATACCTTAATAAGCTCAACATATTACAATGTTATCAAATTTTCTACTTCATACACTCAGTGTTCAACCCATTTTTCAGCCCTGAAACACTTGGTTTTATGCTCCAAAATCTGCTTTTCAGGCTTATTCTTGGCATATATATGGCTGAAAATCTCACAACACATAGTGATATTAACAGTAACACAGTAACACCCCTAAAACTAGTGTATTAGAAAGCTTAATGATATGAACCAAGTGAAAAACACACTTAAGGCTCTTTGACTAAAGACTGAGAAACTACAATTCAAGTCCGCTTTTGTTTTCATGTGAAGAACACTACACTAGCATGCTGAGCCAAAATATTCATAGTAGTAATTTCACACTCATTTGATCAATTTGTCGAACACAAAAGAAACGATAGAATGAAGCACAAATTCCAATAAACGAACACAAAACATCAAGCACAAATTATCATTGGTGTCAATCAGAAAGTAAACTTAACGAATCAACTTGAGCTAACTCCATTAAATCATTTGAAGTTAAAGCAATCCTTTTGCTCCCAAATGTTTTGCTGCTCACAAACTATTCTCCTCTTCTCTCCATTTTGTTAAAAAAATTAAGCTCAAGTATAAATCAAGAATGCCAGGAAAAAAAAAAGGTAAAGTGAAAATGAATTACCTGATGCAGATTTCACAATTGGTTGATACCACTCCATTTTTCACTTATCTCCAAAACCCCCCAACTTTTAAATAAATTACCAATTTTCTCAACCTAAAAAAATTCACATGTAAACTCTCTGCCTCTTCTGTATTCAGAGAGGTTTTCCACCTCAAAAATTATACGGCTATGGTGGACAGCAGACATGCCAGGAGGACTTAGTTTCAGGGCATTCTTGGAAATTTCTGTCCAAGGCACCTCAATGAGCATGCATTTAATGTTGTTAATCCTTTATGTAGTAAATACCACAAGTTGTTGCAACAACTGAAGTAGAAGAGGGACGATTGAATGAAGTGATCTGCATGCTGCTTATCTTGGCAATGGCCAATCACGTTCAGAACCACCACGTTAATTCCAAATGGTCAAAACGTAATTCTTTTTGAAGGGCATCAAAGAACACCCCAAGTCAATAGTATCATCTGCAAACAACAACTTTGTATATAAGTTGCAAGTTTTGTCAAAGCATAAAAGAAAAACATGAAAATATCACAAATTCCAAAATTCTAACCAATAAAAAGCACCAAGTGCACATACGAAATCAAATTTCTTCACTAAACAACAATGTAGGCTACCATAGCCACTGAGGTAAGTTGAAGTATTAGCCTTCAAGTAAAAGAGGAACGGATCGAATAAAACATATTAAATTCAATTAAGCTCCAAAGAGAAGGAAAACTTTGAGGTAAAAGCAAATTTCTGCACTTTTTTTTATAAACTTGGGTTGTGAAACAGTGCCAGCGACTGGTTTCATGAAATGAGTGACGGTTGAAATTTCTGGAAATTTGTGGAAATTCATTACTGCAACTTGTGAATTCGCCGCCGCCTCTCTCAATGATTCGTCGCCGCCTCTTCGTCCAATTCCGCTAATGGTAAAGGAAGGCCGAACACTGCCGAGACATTTGTGTTAGTAGGGGTAGTTTAGTCCGAACGAAATTATTTTGTCCTTAAATCAACAAAAAAAAAAATACAAAATACAAACTGGATTAAAATTTAGGAAAAATTAGTTTATAGTCCACTTTTTCTCCCTTAATTAAGTGCTAATCCATCTTCAATTTTTTAGTTGCATTAAAGACAAATAAATTACACCGGACGAATATACCCTTATCTTCCAATTTGCAGCTATCTTCGCTGTTCTGTCCAACAAATCAGATGGGGAAAAGTTGCCCGCCCCTCCTGCAGCTGAGATTCTGTCCACTAGCCTGGGAATTTTGGGTCCTCAAGCTTTGACAGATGATGTTCCTAACTCAGCCATAGCGGCATATAACTCAGTAGATTAGGTGTTTGAAGTCAGAAATTTGCCGGATTATGAAGGAGAATCAATGGCTAAGCAGATTCTTGGTGTTCAAAGCGAATCTGAAAATGGCGCAGACAAGGTGCTCGAAAGAATGACCATTTCAGTAGCAACAGGTTTGCAATTGTTTCATCCGAATTACATCACAGAAAGAGAGTATTCTTCTCATTATTTTAGCGGAGATGAAGTTAGCTACCTACTCTCTAATTCCCCTTCCTTTAAGCCTGGGAATTTGTTGATTGATGGAGATTTTCAGCCCACTACATTAAGGATTGGAAGTGTTGAAATGACCCACAACCACCTGTTTGATGAAACGGCTGAGTCATTTCCAGCAGAGACTGGGAATCAGTTGGTTAATGACGTGGGACAGCCTTATTCGTTGAAACTTGAACATTTGGGAGATACCCGACACGTGCTCGACGAAATGACATTTGAACCAAACATAGGAATTGGTAGTCATGAAGCATTGGTGCTTCCGGTTGTTGGTATGCTGAGATTATTTGGTCATGAAAATGAGGCAACAAAGGTTAGTTTAATCATCGATTCATCCAAGCCACGGATTGAGGGAGTAGCTAAGTTTGTAAATACAGAAAAGTATGAAATGACTACTTCACATGTCATTCTTGTTTCCAAGCTTGATATTGGATTTTTGTTCGGAAAGATGTCGATGTTTATATTCGATCTAGGGGGTAGATCCTTATACCGTATGGGCTGTCATTCGTTCAAGATTAGCGGTGATAAGCAAGATTTTGATTTTTGGGCTAATATGCTTCATGTTGGTTCTAGTTATGCTATTGGAGTTGGTAGATTTCAATTGAGCAAATCGATTATTGATCGTTTCACAATGGCCAGGGCTGTAAATCTGTTTTCTTTGGTCGACATATGGGATCTTAGACGTATACACGTTGTGAATTTGAATATAATAGAAACCAGGAAAGTGGTTGAACAACCTGTTCACTAGCCACATATGTTTCAATGTTCAAGTTTCACATTTTCTCTTTTATCCTTTGATTATTAGTTTGAACTGAATTTTTGTGTGAGTTTTGCTCTGTATTTTAGCACAGATGTTGAAATATGCTTCTGCATAAAATAGAAGAATTTGAGCACCCTTCATGTTTATTTTATAGTATTGTATCTAACTCGCGCTATAAAAGCATCCAGTTGGCCTTGGTGATATATGTTTTGTACTCAATGCGATTGGTATGGTGCAATGCTTTATTCTCTTGTGATATTTTCAAATTCGAAGTGGTTGGGGCCTGAGATTATAGTAGTATCATGTATTCTAAACAGATTGACTGAGTAGTTTCATTGAGTTGGCTTTGTACTTGTTATTGAGCCGTAAATGAGCCTGATACTGTGTACTGATATTTATCAGTATCAGTATCAGTAACATATTTTTATCTGGAACTATGTTAGTGGTCACAAAGAAAAACTCACCATTATGAAAAAGGCCATGAACAACGTCAAAGGAATCCTCAGGTGAGACTCCGTAGATCGGTTGAGATGGATATTGAGCCTTTCATTTCAAAGATTAAGAATGTTCCAATTTTTGCAATAGTAGTTAGGTGGAAGCTTCCATGGGCGCATTGGGTTGGATTAAACTTTAAATGAGCCTTATATGAGCCAGATATGTGTGCCTTGAAGTAGATACTTGAATTAATCCTTAAATGAGCCTGATGTTGTTTACTGATACTGTTGACTGATACTATGTTAGTGTAAATGCTGTGATTAAATTCGGCTTCAAACACTACGTCGAAAAGATATCAAATGAGGTCTCAAAATGTAGATTAAAAAAATGAACTTTGGTGAAACAATTTTGATGATCGGTGTTCTAAATCAAAAGTTACGGTCGTTTATAAGAAAAACGCTCCGGTTAATGCAAATATTTTTTCGGCTTTAAAAAATTTACGTCGGAAGGGTATCGTATTTGGGCTCAATTAAAGAGCAAAAAAAAATATGAATTTTGGTGAAAAAAATCAATAATCGGAGTTATAAATCAAAAGTTACGGGTGTTTGAGAAAAAAAAAAAACAAACAAACAAACCTAAGTTGGAACCTGGAAGAAATGGTATGCGTGTTTCTTTTATTAATGAGTGATTTTTGTCCGTCTGAAATTGCTTATATTTTTTGTAATTAAAAAAATGAGTGTGTCTATTTATTTATTTTATAATTTTTTTTTGTCCTTTTTCCCTTAATCTCTCTAAAATATATACAGGGAAAGTGGAATAAAACCTAATTTTCTGATAAATATTTGTCTGAAATTACAAAGCTTTGTACTACGTTCCATGTGGACGTACATTTCTTCTTCCTATTATGATTTGAACATCTTACGGCATCATAAAAATGTAGGGCATATTTCAACATGGGCCTGCGTTATCCACATAATATTGGATTCGGCCCTGGACTCTAATGGACCTTCATTTCAGATTTTGCCTTCATAGTAGAGGTTGATCACTTCGGTCAAGCCCACCAGTCCACCGCCAATGGCTTAAGACCTAAAACAAATTAGCAAAAGGGTTTGTTATTATATTATTATTTTTGTTGAATCCTTATTATCATCATAAAAATGCTTCGAAAACTACAATTACTACAGCATAAAAAGAAGATGAGATTTTGTAGTATTGTCTATTGTGTGAAAATTGCATAAAGTGGCATACATCATCTATTTTTACTCTTTTTTATATAATGTATTTTTATCGTGTTTGATAGGTTAAAAATAAAATATTTTAATGTATGTCATTCAGTAAAAATTTTAGACATTGTCTTTAACGGTGATACTTCGGTTTCTAGGGTTTATTTGTATAGTGATGGTGCTATCATGCACAATTTTTTTCGACGTTTTGAAGGTGGATTCGAAAGGCTCTATCAATGTATCATGCGATTGTTTATGCTATAATATGGGGTTTCTCAAAGGTGGCGTTTGAATGTAGGGTTGCCCCTGAGCCCCGCGAGGTCCATGGGTGTCCGTAGATAGCCCATGATAAGGAGGGTCTAAAATTATATATTTTAACAATAATATAATCTTGTCTAGTGAATAAACAATAAAATTATACACACGTATTGATGTGAGTTCCATTTTTGCTCATGCTATATGTATATATCATTGTAAATGATATATGAATTTATCATTAAATACTTATAAAGTAATGATATTGTGAAAAACCTATCTCAACCAATCGCCCATGGACCACGAACAAAATGACATATTCGACAATATTAAACTTGCAACTATTATTAATGATTTTGCATCTAAAAATGCACGAAGATTTTATTCATGATCGATTGGTTTGTTTGTTAGTGCACTTATATTGCCGATTGATGTTTTGCAATATTTTGATGTTGTTGGGTAGGATTGTGTTGTTTTATAGTTGTGTGGGTTGTTTTATTTTTGTTATTGCTCGTTCCCGCTACTTATCCAATAGATTTGTTGTTTTTGATATTTGTAATATGTTTTTAGATACAATTTTTTTTTTAGTGTGATTTAAGTTGTGCCACTTATGTAACTAATTTTGTTAGAAAAAATTAACACTTATTTTAGTTTTGTCTTGGGCCATTAACTATAAGGAACGACCCTATTTAGACGAGGCTCTCTTATTATCTATCAAGAGCTCTCGTCATATGATGAGGGTTTATTCATTATTGCCCCTGAGGCTCGGAAAAAAGATAGTACCATAAGTTTGGGGCTTTGATTTTTGTGGGGCCTCCGGGCATAGCCGACTCTTCACCAACAAGGCCTAGGCCTCGCACCTCATAAATATTAATCATTTTGGGCTCCAAATTTTGTTATCTCTTTATAAAAATAATATGCGACTTCTATTGACATGTCAACAATTCTACTGTCACCATTATTGCTTCCGACGTAAAAAATTTATTTCGAACATCACGATTATTTTTTACGCAGAATAACGTCAGTGACACCGACGTTCATTTCCGATAACAACGTCACTGACACTGACGTTTGTTGGTGATTTAAGTATAACCATGTCCATTTGTGTAATTAAGGGTTTGGTTCAAAGATGGGTGAACTCGAACACTCTGTTGTGGGTTTGGAGGTGCGGAGTGCACGCTCATATAAGTGTTTACGAGTTTGCGGATATAAATGATCAAGTAGAGTTCGAAAAGCTACTTAAAAAGACACAAAAATTCGATTTGGGAAAAGCAGAGGGACAGGCGGCCGCTTGTCACCACAGGCGCCCGCCTGTCAGGTTCAGCCAAGGCTAAAAGTTGATCAGGAAGTTTCTCTGTTTTCTGGTTCTCACAGGCGCCCGCCTGTGCTTCACGCATGCGCTTCACAGGCGCCCGCCTGTGGCCCGTTTTTGCGAATTGTTGTGTCTTTTCAGTTGTTTTCAACTGTTTTTTCCATATAACACCTTTCCAAAAAGGTGTCTATATGGAAAGACGTTTTTAACTAATATATAAGATCATTTTTGACAGCATAGAACACATGTTTTTTTCAATTGCTTCATCATCTTTGAGAGTTAAACAACTTCAACAAAACTCCTTAAGTATTCTTCTCTTTTGGTGCCAAAAAGTGAAGGGAAACGTAGTCTTATCTCACAAAAGTATTTGTGTAACCCGAGGCATCTTATAAGGGTCAAATAACTTTTGTAGGAAAGTGTTTATCACGATTCTACGTTATATCAAGCATACGTTTTCTGCGTTTTTCTGCGTTTAGTTTGACATTGTAGTGTTTGGATTCAATCCCTTGAGAAAGACCTCAAATATTATACAACAATCTACAAAAGTTATTTTAGTTTTTACAATGTCAAGTGTCAAGGAGATGACTGCAAATTTCGGAAAGTTGGAAAAGTTCGAAGGAGTCAATTTTCGAAGATGGCAGAGAAAGATGCATTTTCTGTTGACGACTTTGAAGGTAGTGTATGTATTAAGTACACCGATGCCTGAAGTGATGGATGACGGACCTTTGGAAGAACTGAGGAGGAAGAACAAATGGGAGAATGATGACTACATCTGTAGAGGTCACATTCTAAACGGTATGTCTGATTCTTTGTTTGACATTTACCAAAATGTTGAGTCTGCAAAAGAACTTTGGGATTCACTAGAGTCTAAATACATGAATGAAGATGCCTCTAGTAAAAAGTTCTTGGTTGGTAATTTCATGAAATATAACATGGTAGATTCAAGGTCGGTAATGGAACAATATAATGAGTTACTACGCATTTTGGGTCAGTTTGCACAACATAAAATGGAAATGGATGAGTCTATTTCGGTGTCAAGCATTATAGATAAATTACCACCTTCTTGGAAAGATTTTAAACACATGTTAAAGCACAAAAAGGAAGAATTATCTCTGGTAGAACTTGGTAGTCACTTGCGTATAGATGAATCTCTAAGGGCGCAAGAGGGCGGTAAAACCAAGGGTAAAGAGGTAATGGATTCAACCTCTATCAATATGATGGAAGCCGGTGAATGTTCATATAAGAACACAGGAAAGGATAAGAAAAAGTCTTCCAAAAACAATGGCAAAGATACCAACAAAAAAACCGAAAGGTGCTTGTTGGAATTGCGGAAAAACTGGACATTTCAGGGTTGATTGTAGAGTAAGGAAGAAAGGACCAAACAACAGTTCGGGGCAAGGGTCTAAGGACCAAGGTGCTCCTAAACATCAAGGTCAGAATGTTCCTTGTGGATTTAATTCGAATGTGAATTATGTACCACTAATTTCTGAGGCATTTTATATGCAGGATGATGATGTTGCTTGGAAGATTGACTCGGGTGCAACGAGACACGTTTGCAAGGATCGAAGCTGGTTTAAAAACTATGAACATGTGATCGATGGATCCATGCTACTTATGGGAAACGAGTCAAGGGCTGCCATATTTGGAATTGGAAGTGTTGTTTTATCTTTTAGTTCTGGAAAATGTATTATGTTAAAACATGTGTTGCATGCTCCGTGTATACGGAAAAACTTGGTTTCTGGTAGTATTTTATGTAAAGAAGGATATAAACAAGTCTATGAGTCGGATAAGTACATTTTAAGTAAGTGTGGTGTATTTATTAGTTTTGGTTACTTATGTAATGGTATGTTTATGTTAAATATTCAGCATGATGTTGTAAATAATGTTGCTGCAATTCATGATGTTAATAGTTCTGTTTTGTGGCATGCTCGGTTGGGACATGTTCATTATAAGCGTATGTTGATGATGTCTAAAAATGAATTGATTCCATCTTTTGACATGAATGTGAATAAGTGCACTTGTATGTTGAACAAAATTGTGAGACAACCTTTTCATAGTGTTGAAAGGTCGTCTTCCGTTTTGGAACTTATTCATAGTGATCTATGTGATTTTTGTGCTACGCCTTCTCTTGGTAATAAAAAATATGTAGTGACTTTTATAGATGATTGCACTCAGTTTTGTTATGTGTTTTTACTTCATTCTAAAGACGAGGCAATAGATAAATTTAAAATCTATAAAAATAAGGTAGAATTACAATTAACTTCTAAAGTAAAAAGGTTGTGTACCGATCGAGGTGGTGAATATTTTGATCCAGCCTTTTTCGGGTCATGTGGTATAATACATAAGGTTACAACGCCGTATACGCCACAACAAAATGGTATAGCGGAAAGGAAAAACCGTACTCTTAAAGAGATGGTTAATTCCATGCTATCTTACTCAGGTTTGAGTGAGGGATTTTGGGGAGAAGCCATGTTGACGGCTTGTTATTTGCTGAATATAGTTCCTAATAAAAGGAATCATATTACTCCATATGAACTTTGGTTCAAAAAGAAGCCAAACTTGAATTATCTACGAGTTTGGGGATGTAGGGTTGTTGTAAGGCTCACCATGCCTAAGATTAAAACCTTGGGTGAAAGAGGCATTGATTGTATATTTATTGGATATGCTATGCATTCCAAGGCTTATAGGTTCTATGTTATAGAGCCTAATGATTCAGTTGCTGTTCATTCGGTGATTGAGTCAAGGGATGCCATCTTTGATGAACATCGGTTTACTTCTATACTGAGGCCAAAAGATATAACTCCTACTATTGTTGGAGTAGAGAACAACAATGGTGTTGATTCTCAAGATGAGTCCGAGCTTCGTAGAAGCAAAAGGGCTAGGAAACCAAAGTCTTTTGGACCCGACTATCAAAATTATTTGGTGGAAGGAACAAGAGATGAAGTAGGATTTCAATACTCATATTGTTATAATATTGATGAGGATCCTAAGACGTTTAAGGAGGCTATGGAGTCTCGAGACGTGTCATTTTGGAAAGAAGCCGTCAATGATGAGATGGATTCCATAATGGGAAATAACACGTGGATTCTTGCGGATCTTCCGCGTGGTTGCAAACCTTTGGGTTGCAAGTGGATATTTAAAAGAAAAATGAAAGTTGACGGTACTGTCGACAGGTATAAAGCCAGATTGGTAATTCAAGGCTTTAGGCAAAAGGAAGGTATTGATTACTTTGATACCTATGCACCGGTTGCTAGAATCTCCACAATTAAATTGTTGATTGCCCTAGCAGCTATTAACAATATGGTAATCCATCAAATGGAAGTTAAAACAGCTTTCTTGAATGGAGATTTGGAAGAAGAAATATATATGAAACAACCGGAGGGGTTTGTTATGCCTAGGAATGAGCATAAGGTATGCAAGCTTGTTAAATCATTGTATGGGCTTAAACAAGCACCTAAACAATGGCATCATAAATTTGATGAGGTTGTATTGTCTAGTGGCTTTAAACTTAACCAATCAGACAAGTGTTTATATAGCAAATTTGACAACACCGGTAACGGTGTGATAATTTGCTTATATGTTGATGACATGTTAATCTTTGGAACTAACCAAGAACAAGTTGACCTTTGTAAGGCCTTTTTGTCATCAAGTTTCTCTATGAAAGACATGGGGGAGGCGGATGTGATCCTTGGAATCAAGATCAAACGGAGTGACAAAGGGATCTCTTTGACACATTCTCATTATATTGAGAAAGTGTTGAAGAAATTCAATTGTGAAAATTCTACTCCGGCCTAATACTCCCATGGATCCTAATGAGAAACTCATGCCTAATACGGGAAATCCGATATTACAACTTGAGTATTCTCGGGTGATGGGATGTTTGATGTATGCTATGACTAGCACACGTCCGGATATTGCTTATGCGGTTGGAAAGCTAAGCGAGTTCACGAGTAATCCGAGTAGTCATCATTGGCGTGCGTAACTCGTGTGCTAAGGTATCTTAAGTTGACCAAGGATTTTGGCTTGACTTATGTGGGACATCCTTCGGTAATAGAAGGATATTCGTATGCCGCATTGGATATCCAATGTAGAGGATCATTCTTCTACTAGTGGTTGGGTGTTTTTACTTGGAGGAGGTGCCATTTCATAGGCTTCCAAAAAGCAAACATGCATTCGGCTCGACTATGGAGTCGGAATTTGTTGCCTGAAGCAAAGCAGCGGCCGGAAAAGAGGCGGAGTGGCTTAGGAATTTGATCTATGAAATTCCATTATGGCCTAAACCAATATCACCCATTTCTATCCATTGTGATAGTGCATCTACCTTGTCTAAAGCATATAGTCAAGTGTATAATGGTAAGTCGCGACACCTGGGCGTTAGACATAGCGCGGTACGTGAGTTGATCACTCATAGGGTGATTTCGGTTGTTTTTGTGAGATCTCAACATAATTTAGCCGATCACTTAACCAAAGGATTGGCTAGAGACTTGGTACAGAAGTCGGTTATCGGGATGGGTTTACAACTCATATAAATCTTGGTGATAGGATACCCAATTCCCTTCTAATACAATGTCAGAAGCAGAATTCAATGTGGAAGGCCTATTGTCATAGATTTGAGCACATGATATTGTCCCGAAGGTATGTGCTATGACCTGCAAGATAAGGTTGAAGAGTTTCTTCTTAATGAGTCTTTTGACAAAGTGCTATTACAGGTGCACGATCAATAAAAGATTCACCTATATGAGTATGAAGTTTGGCCGCTTCAAGGAAGTTCTAGAGTTGGCTTTCTGTATTCTCAAGAATGGATATGGACACAAGGCCTGTTTAATTAGTGTCAAGAATAAACTTTTGGAGTTATCTTAATTCATGTGTATATTATCTTCATGTATTCAAAATGTGTAGAGGGGTTCAATGCTTAGACACACCCCGATACTCGAATATTTGAAATGTGTAATTTTACTAGGTGATAATTCAATCTTCGTGATATTATCATTAATACATGAGTTGTTATGTTTTGACTGTTCTTCAGCTAAACCAAGGATTACACTTAAATGGGGGAGGAATGTTGCAGTGTATTCAACTTAATCTTCAGAATGTGACCCTGGAAACTGACTCTTTGACTTTGGTCAATACGATCACTGGAAGCGCTCAAATCCCCTGGAAATATGATGTGGAAGTTGCACAAATCAAGCTTCTCATGGAAACTTATCAGGACCAGATTCAACACATTTTTAAAGAAACAAACTCTCCTGCAGATTGCTTGGCAAAGAAGGCCAGTACTACACAAAGTTCCCATATTTGTGCAGGCTATTAGCTAGAAGGGGAAATTGGCTTACTTATCAAAAAGGACATGCTCCAGCTCCCTATCATCAGAACAAGAGCACAATGATAAATCATGGCACTTCACCTCTGGACGCACCCTTCATTCCCTTGAAGGGTGCAAACAAGTGGCTTCTATCTTTGCTTTATTTTTTAAATTGGTGGACCACTACTGGTTGTTCTCTTTCACTTTTGGATACATATTCTTTTTGTAGGAATGAACACCATCACACACTTGCTGTAGGGCTCTTCTACTATGGCATACACATTTGGGACACACCCTTCATCAACATGAAGGGTGCAAACAAGTTGTACCTCTCTTTATTTTCTTCCTGGTTGTGCACCCTGTTCTGTTTGCTGCAGCATCCCAACCAGCTATGCAGGTGTATCTCCCAAGCACAGAATACTATCAGATGGACATGGATCATAGCCTGGTCTTGCTACATAGCTTTTGATGGACTACAAGATACAAACTCAAGTTCTGTCGCAGCTGCTCAAGACATTCATCCCTGTGGATCTGCTGACTGGATAAAGTGGGTGCTGCTGGACTATATTTCTGGGGACAGGCTGCCTGAAGATTACTCGTTCTTATATCCCTTGGGGCATATTGCATTTAGTTTGCAACTGGGTTTAGAACCCTTTACAAACTTTTTACTTTAGTTTTATTCCCAATACATGGGAGATCACACTCTTTCCTTAGCACCCGGCTTTTCCCACACAGGTTTTCCGGACTAAGGTTTTAAGGAGGTGATAAACATGTATTGATGACGTCATTTTTTTGGAGGTAAGGTCAGGGGTTGGCCTATGTAAAACTTCAGCTTTCCTTTAATAAAATTATGAGTTCTAAAAAAAAAAAAAAAAAAAGGGAATGTTGGTGATTTAAGTATAACCTTGTCCATTTGTGTAATTAAGGGTTTGGTTCAAAGATGGGTGAACTCGAACACTCTGTTGTGAGTTTGGAGGTGCGGAGTGCACGTTCATATAAGTGTTTACGAGTTTGCGAATATAAATGATCAAGTAGAGTTCGAAAAGCTACTTAAAAAGACACAAAAATTCGATTTGGGAAAAGCAGAGGGACATGCGGCCGCCTGTCAGGTTCAACCAAGGCTAAAAGTTGATCAGGAAGTTTCTCTGTTTTCTGGTTCTCCGCCTGTGGCCCGTTTTTGCGAATTGTTGTGTCTTTTCAGTTGTTTTCAACTGTTTTTTTTCCATATAACACCTTTCCAAAAAGGTGTCTATATGGAAGGACGTTTTTAACTAATAGTATATAAGATCATTTTTGACAGCATAGAACACATGGTTTTTTCAATTGCTTCATCATCTTTGAGAGTTAAACAACTTCAACAAAACTCCTTAAGTATTCTTCTCTTTTGGTGCCAAAAAGTGAAGGGAAACGTAGTTTTATCTCACAAAAGTATTTGTGTAACCCGAGGCATCTTATAAGGGTCAAATAACTTTTGTAGGAAAGTGTTTATCACGATTCTACGTTATATCAAGCATACGTTTTCTGCGTTTAGTTTGACATTGTAGTGTTTGGATTCAATCCCTTGAGAAAGACCTCAAATATTATACAACAACGTTATAGTTATAAAAGTATTACGGGTAAAAAACGTCAGTCCAATGACGTTATTATTGAAAAAACGTTAGTGACGTTCCCAATGTGATTCTGAAAAAAAAAAAAAAATACATCTATGGTCCCACAAGTAAATAAAAGAAAAGGCGTTGATAATAAATACTGCATCCATCCTATAAAAAGTGTCCATATTTTACTATTCACGCAGATTAAGAAACTCAATTAATGTGTTGTGTTTTAATCAGTAATAGACATATATACCTCAATCTTATAATTAATGTTTGTTTTAGAATATGAAATGAAATATATAACAATAAATGTTAGGCTAGAGGTATGTTTGAAAAAATAAATTAAATAGTCTATTGGTTTTTTAAATATACACTTTTTATAAGACAAAACTTTTATCAAATATAGACATTCTTTTTGAAACGAAGGTAGTATGTGTCCTCGATAGAAGCAACAAATAATACTGATGAGGTTCCGACATGTTATCAATGTCATTCATTCAACCTACACAGTGTAATTTATTTTGGTGATCAATTTTTTCTTTTTCTTACGGAAAGATAGAATCAATTTATTCCTTTATTTTTGTTTACGGAAATTTATTCCTTTTTTAACAAAGCTTCTTTGTTCAAATTCCTTTAATAATGGTCGAAATTCATTTTTTCATTTTGTCAAAGCTTGATAAAAGACGTACTCCTACCTATTTTGCCTGGAAAAGAAAAGGTATCGACTACCTGCCGGAGTAACATCACCGGCGAAACCGCGTCCGGATCGTTTATCGTTCGAAGTCTTTTAAACCGTCGGCCACTCATAGAATCAATTTCACCAAGGCCGTCGGAAAATAAAAGGTAACCTGAGTTGCGGAGAAAGAGCATAAACAAGAGGTACAGTGATTATGGTCTGAAGAAAAATTTCAGACAATGGTTATATACTACAGCTTTTTAACCAATTAGGTGTAGTGAATTAAGCCTACATAGTGAAACACATTGACATTTTGGCAGGTATTGTCGGCATGTCGAAGTCGAAGGGTAAGGGGAATTTGGAGCAGGCGGAATCGAATTTGGATTCCGAAACCGTTTTGAAGCCAGAATTTCTGTTGTACAACAGTATGACGAAGCAGAAAGAGACCTTCAAGCCGAAGGAGGAAGGTAAAGTCCGGATGTATGTGTGTGGCGTAACAGCTTATGATTACAGCCACATTGGTCATGCTCGGGCTTATGTTGCATTTGATGTACTTTACAGGTTCAATTTTCCCCTTCTTTTTGATCTCTTAAGTTCATTTTGTCTTGGTCTTTACATTATATTCTTTACTGTAACTACATTGACTATCTGGAATCTTTTAGGTATTTAAAATACTTAGGTTACGAGGTGGTGTATGTTCGGAATTTCACCGACGTAGATGACAAGGTTAGAAGCAAGTTTATGTTGTAAATTATATCGCTTTGTCTTGGACTGTCAAATTGTGTTTTACATGAACTGTTTGAGTGTTATTTACTTGGTGATTCTTTTTCTATTTTGGTTAGTTTTGATTCTTGCGTTGTTATATCTAGTTATTGTACTTGGTTCTGAATATAATTGCAATGCTTAGTTGTAAGATAAATGAAATGCAACTTTGATTCATGGGCCTTCTTCGGACTGCGCTAGTGGAATCGCGGATGCTTCCATGCACTTTTCTACTGTTTAACTATTTAATGCTTTGAAACCTTTGACAAGCATGTGGTAAACTTATCTTCACAATTTGCATCCTCCTTAAAAGTTTCTCCTTAATAGTCGAAGTCTTCTGTTAATTACATTAGAAAAATCATGGAGAATTGTTAAGAGTAAGACTGTAAGAGGACTGTGCTATTGACATGTCATGTCATGTCAGTGGCTGCCACCAGTGAAATAGACAAGTAAAAGTATACATTAGTTTCACTTGCATATCATTTCTCTTAGGTACTCGTATAAATTTAATAGCCGTATTGTCTTTGTTGTGGTTGACCATAATATAGGTGTTAGTAGAATCTACAGGAGCGTTAAATAAAATATTTTTGGTTCTTTGGGGCATGGGAGTGGGTGTTCTTTTATAATGACAAGTACACAGCTATCATAGCTTACTGTGGCCATTATATATTTGTTTGAAGAAAAGTGTTAATGTCATATCAAAGATGCGATCTGAAAGCTATGGCACAATTCCAAGCAGGGTTATTTTCTATATGTTGATTTCAAAAGCCACTGTTATAGTTTTTATGATATTATTCTCAAGTCTTGGGAGGCTTTGGCTTGCCTTTTGGTTTGATGAGAAAGATATTATGATTATTCATGTTATGAATGATTTATATCATACTTCACAATTGCATGCTTAAACTATACCGTTTAAGTTTGTGGTTTTCTGCTTTATTCATCATTCAGATCATTAATAGAGCAAATGAGCGTGGGGAAGATCCAATAGCTTTGAGTGGTAGGTTCTGTGAAGAGTATCTCCATGATATGGATGATCTCCAGTGCAGTCTTCCTACACATCAGCCACGCGTATCTGATCATATTGAGAATATTACGAAAATGATAGAGCAGGTACATTGCTTCTCAATTATCCCCTGTTTGCTGCCTATATGATTGTTTCAATTATTTTCCCGGGATTATAGGCGTGTTTTTGCCATTTTTATTGTTTGTCTATGCAACTTAAGTGATTGTTTTCTTAAGGGTTTCAAGGGATGAAGCTTTCCATTTTTGGACAACCTGGTTATTGACTTTGAAACTCTGGTTCTTTGCTTGAATTTAGGGTTTAGCTTTCATTGAGATCTCTTTGTTGGAGTTTGGAGAACCTTTATGCTGTTTAAGCGTAGAGCAATTAACATTTGCTCATCTTTCATACTTGTCCTTCTCAAGTCATATGCAAGTGCATTATTGTTAAAGTGTTAGGCAATGCATTTCCATGCCAGACAAGGAGAATAAATGAAACTAGGTACATGTATGTCCTTTTGAAAATTGATAGTTGCAAATAGAATGGAGTAGTAGGGCTTCAAAAACTTCACATTTAGGTTCAGATCACCGCATAAGTAGCATAATTGATGATGTTTATGATGATTTTAATGTATATAGAACCCTAACATGTACAAAAGAGAATTAATGTGAGACAAAAAGACGTAGAAGAATGGACAAGCAAAAAGAAACGAGCAAGGCACTCCCTTAGGCAAGCAAAAGGCTATCAGAAGTGGCACTCAGTCGATATAAGCGAGATCGTTTTGCCACTTTCCACGCCTTGACGAACCTCCAGGTGCTAGGACCTTGCTTTTCGTCTAGGTGTGTGTAGGCGCTGGCTATGTGCAAGTGTGTTTGTTTTCACTTGACATTGAACAACCTAATTTTTCGTTCCCTCTTGTTTTTGTTTATTTTTAGGTGCTTTGTGTAGTTTAATCTTGGAAAAGTAGGGAAACATATGCTGGAATGTGGTTAATACTGCATTGTGTGTATTTATTTTTATTTTTTATCTTGTGTATCACTTCTTTTTTTACTTTGATGTGCTATAACTTGTTCTAACCGACTTCTTGGCATTGGATAGATCATAAAAAATGGTTGTGCTTACCAAGTTGAAGGGGATGTGTACTTCTCCATTGATAGCTTCCCCAATTACGGGCGTCTGTCTGCCCAGAATGTGGAAGGTAACAGGGCTGGGGAACGTGTTGCTGTTGATTCAAGAAAGAAAAATCCTGCTGACTTTGCTTTGTGGAAGGTGAACGTTTATTAGTTAATTACCATATTGATGTAATGGACATGAACAGGAAAGTTTATTAGTTAATGACCAGAATGACGTAGGACATGAGCACATGATGTGCAAGTTTTATACAATGCCTTTCTTGGTTATTCTGTTGCAGATAAATCCACAATTTGAAAATTTATACACGAAAAATGATTCTGGTAAGTGTATTGAGTTACGTTAGGATGATTTGCTACTTGTATTCATCTGTGCAGGCTGCGAAGCCTGGTGAGCCAAGCTGGGATAGCCCATGGGGTCCTGGAAGACCTGGATGGCATATAGAATGCAGTGCAATGAGTGCTTTTTATTTGACACACTCATTTGATATTCATGGTGGCGGGTTGGATTTGATTTTTCCTCATCATGAAAATGAACTTGCACAGAGTTGTGCCGCTCACCCTGATAGTGATATAAGGTACTGGGTTCACAATGGATTTGTCACTATTGATGATAAAAAGATGTCAAAGTCTCTTGGCAACTTCTTTACCATTCGTCAGGTATAAGGTGGTAGTGGTGTTGCTTTTTGTTTTGCAATTATCCGTTATGAATGGTTATTGTTGTTACTTTAGACTCTGTATTCATTGTGGTAACTTTCGTAATTTATGGTGTCTTTGTAGGTTACAAAACATTATCATCCTCTTGCTTTAAGACTGTTTTTACTGGGAATGCATTATCGGTCTCCTGTTAATTACTCACTTCAGCAATTGGATAATTCCTCGGAAGCTCTTTTCTACATGTATCAGGTAAAAAATACAGCAGTCTTTCGCCTACGACCCTCCCCCCTCCTCCCCGCTCGGCATCCTATCTGGTGTCCCCTGATGCTAAGCACTCAAATGCAGGACTGAAAGTGAAGTTCTTTACTTTCTCCTTTATTGCCGACTAACTGTGAAGTTATATGCTTTAGATCCGACCCACAGTTTTCGACAACTCCCACACATATTACATTGACAAAAAAATCGTGCACCCACTTAAAAGAACGTTGCCCATTATATATATATATATATATATATATATATATATATATATATATATATATATATTTATTTATTTATTTATTTATTTATATTTGGGCTAAAGGATGAATCAATTGCAATAGATGCAAAAAGAAGAACATGTGTCGGTTTATGCATGCAGTCTGAAAAGGGATAAAAGATGATAAGGACAGCTGGCCTAATAATCTTGATATTATCCTGTATTATCTTCTACTAGATTCTGTCTTGAAATGTGTGTAGTTAGTTATAACAATATGGTTGATATAAGGTGTAATCAAGACACAAGTTAATCATTCAATAGAATTATCTTTTACATAATTTCTCAACTTGGTATCAGAGCTAGGAATGGCGGAACCACAGCCGGCTCGATCCACTCCACTCACCGAAGCCGGAGGTGCCGGAGGTTCAGGATCATCATCTGCTCTCAGCGTTGGGTTATCATCTTCAGCTTTATCTTCAGATGTAGTCACTGGAATACCAGTTTCTGGGTTACCGTTAACCTCACCCTTCTTCTCCGGGAGCTCACTTTCACCTCTCACCGGAGCTCATCCTCTTCATGCCGGATCATCCATGACAGGTCTGAATCTTGGATCCACTCTTCCTTCCTTCCTTCATGCAATCATCTCTGTTCTCTAGACCTGAATCTATAGCTCCCGTTTTTCGTCCTGCAAGTCCTACTTCCCCATTTAATCAGCTGAATCCCATTCCTTTCACCGGACCCAATCGACCACTGTTAAGTTGACCAGAGATAATTACCTATTGTGGCGCTATACTGTTCTACCTGTGATTAAAGGATATAAACTTGAAGGCTATCTGTTTGGTACTAAACCAAGGCCACCGGAGATCCCATGTCTCCCAATGAATCCAACTGTTGCTGAATGGGACTCAGTCGATTCCTTACTTACAGGACGGTTGCTAGGGTCAATTACAAAGCAAGCTTTGACAGAGGTGGTTGGTTGCTCGTCCTCGCATGAAATATGGTCCACCTTAGAAGTTCTTTTCAACAATCAATCCGAATCTAGGATGCTGGAGTATAAAAGTGCTCTTACTAAGGTTGAGAAGGGTCCAAATCCATGGCAGACTACTTGGCACTTATGAAATCCTACAGTGACAACTTGACAGCTGCGGGATATCCTATTACCAAATCTGAGTTGATATTGGTTACTCTGGGAGGTTTAGACAAGGACTATGAAGCTGTCATTGTCAATTTAACTGCTCGGATTATATCATTGTCCTGGCAAGAGGTTCAGTCTCAACTTATTACTCATGAGAGACTCCTAGCCAGGTTCAATCCTTCATCACAGGGGTCTGTCATCAATCCTGCTGCAAATCTTGCAAGTTACAATCAGTTTTCTGGGTCAGACAGAGGAAATGTTAGGCCACAAGGACAAAACTGGTACAGAGGTAGGGGTGGAGGTACCAGAAGAGGAAGAAATAGAGGAGGAAGTGGTGGCAGAAATTCAGGGAATGCTAAGGTGCAATGTCACCTCTGTGGTAAGAATGGTCATACTGTGGCAATTTGCTGGCATAGGTTTGAGACGGATTTTCAACCTCCAGACCTCAATAATGCACCAAGACCTAATCAGCCATCAGCTTATATGGCTACACCTAGCACAATTGCTATTCATGCCTGGTATTTGGACAGTGGGGCCACAAACCATGTAACCTCAGATTTGGGTAATCTTAATCAAAGTGTTGTTTATCATGGCAGTAATACACTGACAGTGGGGAATGGTGAACACCTACACATTGAGCACATAAGTCACACTGTCCTCCACACTCACATTGGACCTTTATTTCTAAATACTGTCCTTCATGTACCTGAAATCACCAGAAATTTACTTAGCCTTTCTAAGCTAATGTCTGACAATGATGTGCTTACTGAATTTGTTAATGATTTTGTGTTGTTAAGGACAAGGTAACAAGGAGGCCAATGCTCAGGGGTCAGCTCAAGGATGGACTTTATCAGATAGTGCCTCTGGATAGTGAGTCAGCAGAGACCTCCCTTCAATCCAAGTCATCCCAGCATCAACAGTCTACCGTGCTTCTCAGTCAAGTGTCAACTAGGTTTAGGAATGTTCTGTCACTAGATGTTCTAGACCCTAATAAAGATCCTAATCCTGTTATCAATGGAAAACTGTTATTTGTGATGCCTGCCAATTTGGCAAATCTCATGCTTTACCCCATTTGAATTCTGCTTCTCATGCTGCTTCTCTATTTGACTTACTTCATACTGATATCTGGGGCCTTGCTCCAGTTAAATCAACAGATGGCCATCTGTACTACATCCATTTTATAGATGATCATACCAGATTTACTTGGATTTTTCCTCCAAAAGCCAAATCTGAAGCTATTTCTGTTTTCACTCTCTTCAAAACCCTAGCAGAGACACAGTTTAATTCTAAAATTAAGTGTGTTCAATCTGATTGGGGGGGGGGGGGGGTGAGTATATAGTCTTTGAACCCTTTCTAAAGCAGCATGGTATAGCTTTTAGACACCCATGTCCTCATGACCGTGCTCAAATTGGGAAAGCAGAGAGAAAACATAGACATATTACAGAATTAGGATTGACCATGTTGGCCCAAGCTTCCATGCCACTCAGCTTTTGGTGGCATAGCTTTCAAGCATCTGTGTCCATCTTAAATTGTCTTCCAACTCCTGTTCTTGGTCATAAATCTCCTTATGAGTGTCTTTTTACAAAAAAACCAGACTATACCGTCTTTAGAGTGTTTGGCTGTGCTGTCTATCCTTACTTGAGACCTTTCCATACTACCAAATTCCAATACCATACTGCTCAGTGTGTAAGCCTAGGTCTCAGTCCCCATCATAAAGGGTACAAGTGTCTTGATAGACCAGGCAGAATATATATATCCAACAGTATTAAGTTTGATGAAACCAAGTACCCTTTCTCAGATGGCTTTACCAAGTACACCCTTTCCCAAGTACACCTGATCTTTTCACTAATCCTCTTCCTTTTGGTCTGACTCACTCAGATGGGCACAATGAGACAACCACTGTGACTGAGCCAGATCCAAAAGAACCAGATTTGAGCTGTACTCCTGAGCAAAGGCAAAGTGAAAGTCTAAATGGTAACTCTGTTGGTAATTCTTCTCTGTCCCCTATGAGTCATAAAAGTCATCAAACTGCATCTCCTGAATCAAGTCACACAACTCCATCACATACTAGATCACCTACACCATTTGTGTCAAATTCACCCCCTGCTATTAACACTGATGGATCACCATCTATCAATGCATCACCCAACATCGAAGTCACCACCGGACAGGGGGCGTACTACTGCCTACCACCACTCGTCACTCAAAAACTAAGACTACGTCAAAACTCATCACATACAAACCAGGTCAAAAAGTGGTATATTTAAGCCTAAGACCTACAGTGCATCACTTTGTAAGGTTCATACTTTTCCTACTGAACCAACAAGTGTATCAGATGCTTTGGTGGATGACAAAAGGAGAAAGGCAATGGTTGATGAGTATAAGGCAATGGTTCACAATAGAACATGGGATTTAGTGAGGCCTAGTTCAAATCAGAGTATTGTTGGGCGCAAATGGGTGTTTAAGCTGAAGTTAAATCCAGATGGAAGTATCTTGAAGCACAAGGCAAGACTAGTTGCCAAGGGGTACTTACAAAGCTATGGAATTGACTTTACTGAGACATTTAGTCCAGTAGCCAAGCTTGCAACTATCATGATTGTTTTGTCTATTGTTGTATCAATGCATTGGCCCATAAATCAAATAGATATTAACAATGCTTTCTTAAATAGTCCACTACAGGAACCGGTTTATATGGATAAGCCAGAAGGTTTTGAAGATCCAGAGAAGCCAGGGTATGTCTGCAAGTTGAATAAGGCAATCTATGGTTTGAAACAGGCTCTCAGGGCATGGTTTGAAGCCCTTAAAACTCAGCTGCTTGATTGGGGGTTCACTCAGTCCATGTGTGATATATCTCTGTTTATGTTCAGACTTGATAAGCAGATTATGTTTGCATTAGTTTATGTTGATGACATATTGCTGACAGGAAATTCACCTGAGTTGATCAAAAAGTTCATTAGACTTCTTGATTCTAAGTTTGCTCTGAAGGATTTAGGGCCTGTATCACACTTCTTGGGAATGCAAGTAACTAGGAATTCAGATGGACTGCATCTTACTCAGTCTTATTATGCATCCCAGTTAATTAAGAGATTGAAGATGGAACACTTGAATTCCTGTCCAACACCAATGGTGCCTGGAAAACAACTGCTGTCACAGGAAGGTGAACCATTGACAGATCTTACTGTTTACAGAAGCATCATAGGAGCACTGCAATATCTAACCCCGACAAGGCCAAATATATCATTTGCTTGTAAATACCCTGAGCCAGTTTATGCAGGATCCTCACACAACACTTTGGAATGGTTTAAAAAGATTGTTGAGGTATGTTCAGGGCACACTGAGAATGATCTATTGTTCAGGCCTTCCAAGACACTTGAAATACATGGCTTTTCTGATGCCAATTGGGCTGTGTGTCCAATAGATAGAAAATCGACTGGTGGATACTGCATGTACTTAGGGGATTCTCTTATATCATGGAGCTCCAAAAAGCAAACTGTAGTATCCAGATCTAGCTGTGAATCTGAATAAGATCATTGACAAATCTTGCAGCAGAAGTGAAGTGGATCAGACAGCTACTAAATGAGATGAGGTTCAGGTTGCCAAGTGTTCCAGTACAATGGTGTGATAACACTGGAGCAAATTCTTTAGCTCAAAATCAAGTGTATCATGCAAGAACAAAGCACATAGAGGTGGATGTTCACTTTATCAGAAACATGGTTCTGAACAAGGAACTGATGGTGTGCTATGTACCAACAAAGGATCAGATTGCAGACTGTTTGACTAAGGCATTGCCTATTGAATCATTTGAGACATTCAGGCACAAACTCAATGTGACTATTCCACATGTTCGTTTGAGAGGGGCTGAAAAGGGATAAAAGATGATAAGGACTGCTGGCCTAATAATCTTGATATTGTCTTGTATTATCTTCTACTAGATTCTGTCTTGAAATGTGTGTAGTTAGTTATAACAATATGGTTGATATGAGGGTGTAATCAAGACACAAGTTAATCATTCAATAGAATTATCTTTTACATAATTTCTCAACTCAGTCACTTCTATTTTATCCGTACTGGGTACTTCTGTATCTGCATTAACATCCTTTCCTGCTGTTATGTATAGACATTAAAAGACGTTGAAGATGCCTTGAAGGATCAAGAAGACGCCTTGAAGGAATTTCAGGAAAAAGAATCAAGTGGTAAAAAAGCCCCCATTGATCCGGATATCAAGGAGTGCATCAATAAGCTGCGTAGCGAGTTTGAGACAAAAATGGCCGATGATCTGCATGCATCAGCGATATTGAATGCTGCTCTACAGGAGGCCTTGAGATCCATGAACAAATCTCTAGAAAAGCTCAAGGTTTTTTGGACATTCAAATGCTCTTTCAAATCAGTGTTTTTGTCTCTTTATTATTGTCCCTAACTATTGTATTGTCCGATTTTGGTTTTGGCAGAAGAAGATGCAGAAGCCACAAAAAATATCAGTTGCTGGGTCTCTTTTCAAGTTAGAGAAAGAAGTATGTGGAGTCTTGGATGTATTAGGATTGCTGCCCAACAAAGGATATTCTGAGGTAACTACTTTTGTCCTCGTTTTAGGGGTGGTTTTCACCCAGATTAAGAATATCGATGAATGCCATACATTTTAAAGATATAAAATCTAAAACAGATAAATATATCTATTTGGATAGGTTTTAGATGAATTGAAATCGAGAGCATTAATAAGAGCCGAGATGAGTGAAGATGAAGTGGTACGTATAATCGAGGAAAGAAAAGAGGCAAGGAGAAACAAAGAGTATGCAAGAGGTGATGAGATCCGGAAGAATTTGACAGCAAAAGGTATAACTTTAATGGATGTGGGTATGGATACATTTTGGAGGCCATGTGTCCCCGTTCCATTAGAAGACGATGTTACTGGAAACAAAGAATCAGTCCAGCCAGTTCAGCCAGCTCAGCCAGTAGCTGAAGATAAATAGCGAGGTAGTTGATCGAGTTGAAAGTACGTTTAACTTATCCTTATCGTAGTAATTCATTTTGGGAATAGTTTACAGATTTAATTGGAGTATACTTGAGACCCTTGAACATTTTTTGCAACAAGCTATTATATGTAGTCGTCTTTGCAAGAACACACATATCCTGGAAAAAATTTATCGAAGATTTTGTATCTCTCACCAGATTGCTTGTTTCTTGATAAGATCTTCATCTACTTTTGTCAATTCGTGTTTTGATTTAAATTGAAACTTGAGCTGTTTGTGTATTTTGCTGTAACTTTTGGTAAACTAAAAACCCTATCAATTCAACTCCACGGTAGTGATATTTCAATGTAATCACACAAACAAAACAACAATGTGAAATATCGAATCTTGGATCAGAAAGCAAGACGATACATTTAAAAACAACGTTGAATTGCAAAAGAAAAGCATAGCATAAAAATGATGATTCTATTCACTAACATGATGGAAATGTTTATTTTTTTTATAAAAGGAATTAAGCTCAAATTAAAATAATAAAGGCAAGGCCAAGAGATAAGTTCTTTAATTTGAATATGCTTTAGCTTTACCCTTTAATATGTGATGACGATTGAGCTTCATTATGCCTCTTTTACCATAATTTGGGAGAGAGAGAAGAGAGAAGAGAGAAGAGAGACAGAGACAACCTTTGACAAGTGAGTTACATTGAAAGAACTCCAACATCAAAGTGATAATAATCATAAAGATTGCCCCCCGAGCCAGGATGGGTGCTGTAATGACAGTCTTGCCTTTGAGTTGAGACGTGAGAGTTCAATACCCTGTATCGACTTCTCTTATAATAAAAAGATGTACATACAGTTGAGACGTGAGAGTTCAATACCCTGTATCGATTTCTCTTATAATAAAATAAAGATGTACATACAACCTTTATTATAAACTAGATCATTAAGACATAACTTTCGATTTACATCATTTTCAAAACTCTAGGGACGAGTCACTGGAGCCCTTTGTGTTGGGGTTCAACCTTTTGATGATATATTCACAAAGATTATTATTGTCTATTGCCAGACAAGTAAATCTGTATAGATTTTACTTTAGTAGTAGAACATGATGATTGATGTACATACTTTTGCTGTCATTCATCCACAATACATTCTTGCTGCTAGGATAGATGCAAAAGTTTGAGTTGAGTTGAGTTCACTTTATAGTAGTAGCATGTAGTACCATGTACCAACATTGTCTTTGGTTAACTTAGTTATAGGCATGCCATGTGAAAGTAGGGACTTCTCCACCAAAGACCATCGATTTTGGGTAATTCATTATATATTTACTTTTTCAGTGTTTTAACGTGTCAACTGATGATCATGTCTAGGAGGAGACGGAAAATGATAGATCTAGCGGTGTAAATGAGCCGAGGCTGGGCTAGCCTGGAATTTTTGGGCGCCGGCGACTTCGCCGAAGGGAGTGTTTTAGTTCGATTTCTTTTTGTCCTTTTCGAAAACATACCTATAAAATATTACTTCAACATCACGTTTCCAAAATCTGTAGATATAAAATTAAAATTCATTGATGTTAGATATTTTAATAAATTGTTATCGTTTGCATTTTGGCTAAACACCCTAGCTGAACAGATGCACCTATGCAATTCGAATTGATGAATCTGAAATATTATAAATTTGGGCCTATAATTTGGGTATTTATCAATTCAAGTAAAAATTTTTTAACACATTGTATTAGTGTGCCTATAATTTGAGTCTTTATCAATTAATGTAATTTTTTAACACATTATATTAGGTTGGTTGAGATTGAATCTACACGATTATTTTTGCGAAACATGTAATTTCGAGCCCCCCGATGGGTTGGCCTTTGGCCGTTGCCTAATCTGGCTTACCTTTGGGCCGGCCCTGAGCCAAGGGTTCGTGAGCGGATCGGCATTTTGCCTGAATAGTTAGGTTTGATAAGGTTCAAGATCTAATCGACTCGACTCGAATATTAAATAAGTCAATCTCAAGTATTCGTATGCTCGACTTGTTAGCTCGTGAGTATAGTTGTCAAATTAAAAGTACTTGTGAACATTGTGTTTAAAATAGATTAATATTTATTAAAATTTATGTTTTTCTACTATTATTTGTGAGTTCGACCGATGATTTAGACGTTTCTTTGAAGAAAAAAAAATATTTTCGTAGCATATCGGTATAAAATAAAATACATCGAAATAATTTTTATAGTTGTCCTACATATTTTTAAATAAAAACACACATTTTATTTAACTCAGAACATGTCAAATTCAGCTCGAGTTCAATGGTGTTCGTGATTAAGTTTAAGTTCAACAGTTCATGCTCGGACTCAAGTTTGTTAAATTTGAAGTATATTCAACTTGATAATTTCAATGTTAGAGTCAGGTTTTGCCCTGGATATTTTTGGGTCTTCGGCGACTTCACCGAAGGGTGCCTTTTAGTTTGAATTTTTTTCCTTCAAAACATACTTCTAAAAGTGAAAAGTTTTGGAAATTTTCCGTGTATTTCATTCAGAGTAAGTACTATAAATATACAATTTACACCGTAATTGGGTCCACTAATCACGCCCTAGAATCGCTACCTACATAAATAAAGAATGTGACCCAATATTTACTGCCTAAAATACATATATTCGGAAAATATATTCCGTAACCCCCTCCTCAAGTTGGAGCATGCAGGTCACAAATGCCCAACTTCCTAAGTAAGTAAGAAAATTGTCGTGTGCCCAATGCCTTTGTAAAAATATCCGCCAACTGCTCAGTGGTGGACACGTGTAGACTCTTGGTTTAGTACAACGGTAAGTGTTTGATCTTAACATGGTATCAGAACTAGAGGTCATGAGATCAAATCCTGGTGTAAACATTATTTTCCCCTATATTGTGCAAGTGTTGGGCTGGCCTAGTTGGCATAGCCTTGATATGTCCCACACTTGAGGGGGCGTGTTGAAATGTATATAAAAATATATTAGCACATTTACTACAACCAATTGGTTTAGTACAACGGTAAGCGCTTGAACTTAACAAAAAGATTACTTCAATATCGTGTTTCTAAAATCTGTAGATATAAAATTTAAATTAATTGATGTTAGATATTTTTTCATATATTGTTATCGTTTGTATCTGGGTTGCCGTAACAAAACGTGGTTCGAATTGATGCATCTATGAAATTCGAATTGATGCATCTGAGTTATTATAAATTTAGGTCTATAATTTGGTCATTTCTCAATTCAAGTAAAAAAAAATTAAGACATTACATTAGTGAGCCTATAATTTGGGTTTTTATCAATTCAAGTAAAAAAAATTAACACATTATATTAGTTTGGATGACATTGGATCTATACGATTTTTTTGTGTGAAACATGTAATTTTGGGTCCTCGGAACGGTTGGACTCGATACTTGGTTAGACTCGATACTTTTAAAACTCTACTTAAAATTCTACATCATATATAATTGTGTAGTTGTGAGTAGTTCTTACATTTTTCCCCTCACAAAAAGCGTATCCATTTTATTCGACATGAAGTTCAATACTACATCCGTCCTTTAAAAGGTGTTCATTTTTTGTGATGCACATAGATTAATATACAATTAATGTGTTGTATTTTAAACACAAATGGACACATATACCCATATTTTATAATAAATGCTTGCTTTTTTTTTAAAAGAACTTTATTGATAACAAATGGACATATATACCCCTATTAATGCTTGTTTTATAATAAATGCTTGTTTTGGAATATAAAAAATGTATACAAATATTAAATGATGATAGTGATATATTTGGAAAAGATGCATTGATTTTTTAAATGAACATTTTTTATGGGACAAATAATTTTCCAAAAGTTAGCACTTTTTGTGAGACGGAGCAGTGGCGGACGCAGGACCTCGGGTAAGAGGGACAGTAAATTTTTTAAAGAGACAAATAAAAATCAAGGGGCGGGGGGAGGAGGGGGGGGGGGGGGAGGGAGGGGCAAACAACATGCATACTAGATATATTTATGGAATTTTTTCGGATCGAGAAAGACATTTGCCCCCTTAGCTGTATGTAGATCCACCAATGGACGAAGGTGGTACAAAACAAGCATTTCAACCATCTCTTTCTGAATCAAATCGAAATATTATATGTCCAAAGAGATCCGTTATTTTATCAAAGCATAATGCATTTTAGGTGATGTAGTAGACAACCAATCCTATTAATGAATCAAAGCAAAACTTTTTTTATTTCCAAACAATGGCGTCATGTGTGTTACATCGATTACATCGAAGCCACATTTCATTGATGTGTATGGACTAAAGAAAGTGAACTGATCATGATATGCCGACAGCATAACATTCTCTGTGTTCCAAACTAGTGATGAAAGAGCAGTTAAGTTGTCTAATAATAAAGGGTTGAGGGTAAATTTGGAAAATTATCATACATATATACCAATGACGGAGTCAAGAATTGAACGTGAGGTGGGTTTGGAAGATCGGATGGGCTAGTATATATACAATGAAATGATGAGTTGGGTTGGATTTAAAATAAAAATATTGTTTGGGTGGTTTTAGGCAGGCCCCTTCATTACAAGCTTTGCCTACATCGACCTTGACATGTGTTAGGAAAAACAAACCGAACAATAACCCTTAACGACGGTGTTAAAACACAGACGAGAAACTTGCACTTGAAGAAAGATAAAACAGATGCAATCTAATAGAAAAATAAGGCGGAAATTGATAAAACACAGAAACAAAGAGAACACGGTGATTTAACGTGGTATCCGACATTGTGCAGACTAATCCACGGGCAGAAAATGAGATATTTTATTATGCACAGAAGTTACAAGAATTTTCACACTCTTGAAAAACACTCTTAAAAGACAACACATTGCATTGATTACAACATTGGTATTTATAGGCACAAATCCCTAACCCTAACCGCCATAAGATTTTTGTTGGAATTGTCATAAATACCCCAGATGGTGGACCCCAGCTCCAACTGTTATCCACCAGACGAAACTCAGCTTCAAATTGAATTTCCAAACTTATAATCAACTGCCTAGATGTAGAACTCACTTGTATTCAGCAAAGTCAGTTTACTTAGTTTCCATTAAAACTCGGTTTCCACCAAAACTCAGTTTTCTCTAAAACTCAGTTTTCTCAGCTTTTCCCAAAACGCAGTTTCTGTTCACAAAACTCAGTTTTAGCTTTCAGATTAGTTCCACCAATTTTAGAGATCAAGTCACAAAACTGACAAATCTCCACCTTGACTTGAACAACGTCACCAGATTGCATAATTCAGATGTACTTGTACCTGATGCATTTTTCAATGCTAGGATGTACTTGTACCAGACTTCTCCACAGAATCCACTCAGCTGACCTGCCCTCAACTGAGTTTCCAGAAAACTGATTATAAGCTTTGAATGTTAAGCAAGTCCAGACACAACTGAAACTTGCTTTGTTGAACTAGTTTAATAAGCATATCAGCAGGATTTTCTTTGGTGTTGATCTTCTTCACTACAACCCTTTTCTCATTCATTGGAAAATGATATCTCAC
The DNA here is from genome assembly GCA_036785695.1 of Gentiana straminea. Classification (NCBI taxonomy): domain Eukaryota; kingdom Viridiplantae; phylum Streptophyta; class Magnoliopsida; order Gentianales; family Gentianaceae; genus Gentiana; species Gentiana straminea. The sequence continues at coordinate 27,370,715 of JAVUPR010000061.1, forward strand.
ATCAATATGCTTGGTTCTCACGGTGAACCTGATCCTTAGCTAGACAAATTGCACTCAGGCTGTCACAATAAATCTCAGCTTGATCCTGATGCAGCCCCGAATCGCTGACTAGTCCCTTCAACCAGATTGCTACATTGGCTGCTTCAGTAAGAGCCATATACTCAACTTTAGTAGTTGATAAAGCTATTGTTGCTTGCAAAGTTGCTTTCCAGCTGAAAACTGAATTTCCCAATGTGAAAACATAACCAGTCATTGATTTTCTACTGTCCACATCACCTGCATAATCAGCATCACAGTATCATGAGACCAAACTCTGAGTATCACCTCCATAAATGAGACCAACGTCAGCTGTACCCCTAAGGTACCTGAACATTCTTTTCACGGCTTTCCAGTGTTTCTTTCCAGGTTGAGCCATAAACCTGCTGACAACACTGACTGCCGAGCCAGATCAGGCCTAGTGCACACCATGGCATACATCAGACTGCCAACTGCACTAGCGTAGGGAACTTTTTGTTGGATGTAGCACCCGAAAGACAATTTATGTAATTGTTTTTATAATTAATAAATGACAGATTTATTCTCATCTTATTATTTGCTTCGTGCTTACATGTAATACACCTCTGAAAACCCCAAGTCGTATCATATGTAGCCATATAACTTAGTGTGTGTCAAACATGATGATTAAGTTTATGGTGATACACTTAAACTATTAGTCCGTGGTGAACTTAATCAAAGTATGTGGTCTATTGATTAAACCACCATTAATGCGCCCAGAACACTTTAAGGTGTGACAGTCTTATGCGGACCGTCGATATTGGTTATCTAAGTGTGGCATTTATATATGATGTAGTGATATAGGACTGGAATGATTTAATCTGTATTTCTCATATAATTCCGTGATTGAGAAATCTTATTAAATCACAAGATGATCATATATGGATAACCTTAATCCTGAAGTGATTGCATACTCCTACTTGTTTCAAGATAGGGTTTGATGTGTTCGTTAAGGATCGGTAAGAGGCGCGGTCCGAATCACTTACACGTTGGCACTATTCTAGAATGAGTGAGGAGTGTGTGTCTCATAGATATGAAATCCATTCCTTCCTGCGGGAAGTAGAAAGACAATCCCCTTATTTGTCAATCCTAGAAACTGATCGATCGGCCGAGTTCATATTGGTTATGAACTAATTGATCACTAGTGGGTTAATGATAAATAATGATAAGATGTAGTGAAGAATGTTTACGAAAATAATCCTGCTTCGTTACGGATAGTCTATGGAGGGTTAGTCTGTATGTAATGATTATATCAATGGACACTTATCGACTCGACGCTTTGAGAATAAGTTATAACTATAATCGATAGAGTTCAGTTTCGGATTTATGATGGTGTAATTTCGAATTAATAAGTTGAGTAGAAATATCCTATTCGATGAATGTTTTATTCAATTTATTGTAGCTACTGGTTATAGGTCCATGGTCCCCGGGTTGGCTACTAACGTGAGTGAAGTCTCGTTTTGTGGAACCTCGAGAATAAATTAAATAATTGGTCTATTTAACGAATATGCGAATATTATTTATTTGGTAAATAATATGTAAAATAGAAAAGACATTTTCTATTAATTTTGATGGCATGTGGCGCCACACATGTTGAGGAAATTAGAAAAAGAAATTTTCCTAGATTATGTCACATGTGTAATTAATTATTTATTTATTTGTTAGATAATTAATGAAAAAAATAAGAGATTGATTTTATAATCATTATCTCATTTATGGAGATTATTTCTTATTTTATTGCAAATATCTTTTCCTTATGGAAAAAGGATAATTGTATTGTGAAAATGATAACTCTCTCTTGACTAGTTGATTTCCTATATAAAGAGAGTTCCTCCCAACACAATAACACTACAATATTGGTGCCACTTTTACTAAAAATAAGAGAGAAAAAAATTAGTTTTCTCGTTCTAGTCATTGGGAGAAGAAAAACTTATAGTTTTTCTTGAGCATATTCGAGGAGGTTCTACTACGAGGATCAACGTCCACCAGTCGTCGCTTAGAGATACAATCCGGAAGATCACGACTTCTCTTCTGTTGGGTAAATCTTCTACCTTCTTGTAGTTATATTAATTAATCATGTGAATTAAATCGTGGTAAAATCGCATACGAATTTAATTCGTAGATTCCGTTGTGCAAGATCGAGTGTCCCGATCGGTGTTGTGAATCAGATCTGACGATCCAATTAAGGATCGGATCCGGATTCGGGTTTCTGTATATCCAACACTTTTGACATATATTCCTTCTCCTCAGCTGACTGTGAAGTATAAATTGACAAACGAACATTTGATGCTAAGGGAGTATCTATTGGCTTTGCAGCTGACATACCAAACTTGGCCAAAATCTTCCGTATATAGCCCTGCTGAGATAAAAACAATTTCTTCCGAGTTCTATCTCTCCCGATCTCCATCCCCAAGATTTTCTTGGGTGCACCCAAATCTTTCATTTCAAATTCAGCACTAAGAAGGTATTTCAGATTCTGAATATCAGACTTCTTTCTTGTAGCTATCAGCATATCATCCACATACAAAACAAGATAGATGTATGATCCATCTTCTAGCTGTCTATTGTAGACACAACAATAATAAGGACTTCTGCTATAACCCAGCTGGATCATGTAATTGTCAAACCTTTTATACCATTGTCTAGGAGCCTGCTTCAATCCATACAAGGACTTTTTCAGCTTACAAACAAATGCTTCTTTAACAGGAACTTGAAATCCCCCTGGATGAGTCATGTATATCTCTATGTCTACCTCACCATGTAGAAAAACTGTATTCACATCTAACTGCTCAAGTTCAAGGTCTTGTTGTGCCATCATTTCTAGTAACACTCTGATTGAAGTATGTCTGACTACTGGTGAGAATATCTCATCAAAGTCCACCCCTTCTTTCTGACTGAATCCTCTAGAAACCAAACGTGCCTTATACTTGACTCCTTCTGCCCCAGTCATTCTTTCATTTTTCTTGAAGATCCATTTGCATGTAACAACTCTCATATCAGCTAGATGTTTAGCAAGATCCCAAGTCTAATTCTTCAGTAATGACTCCATTTCATCTCCCATGGCAGTAAGCCATTGAGATGAATCAGAACACGTCACTGCTTCCTTGTAAGTAGAAGGTTCAAAACCATCCACCTCTTCTGCAACTTGAAGTGTATCCAGCCAAATCTTCAAACCATACCTTCTGGGAGGTATCCTAACATTGGATCTTCTAGCTCTGTTGGCAACTATACTTTGCTGACCAATATTAGTTTGATGCTCAGCTGAATCTTGTTCAACTGATTGGCTTGGATTCAATTCTGGTTCAGTAACCACATCAGATGAAAGCTGACTTTGTTCAGCTAAGTGTTGCATCTCAGCTGACTCCACCTGAAGCTCTACCTTACTGTCAGTTTTCTCAGTTTCAGCACTGGTTTCAGTTTCATTTATCCTCCCCACTAATGAAGTGAGCATAGAATTTTCATCAAAAAATGTATCTCTACTGAGAATAACTCTGTTTTCTACTGATGACCGAATTCTATAACCCTTTACTCCATCATCATACCCCACAAACACTCCTTTCTTGGTCCTTGGCTCCAGTTTCCCTTCACTGACATGATAGTAAACTGTGCTTCCAAATACCCTTAGAACTGAATAATCTGTAGGCTTGCCTGACCACATCTCAACCGGTGTTTTGAGACCGATCCTGTGTGAGGACTCCTGTTGATTACGTAGCAAGCTGTGGTTACAGCCTCGCCCAAAATCTCCTTGATAAACCAGCATGAGAAAGCATACATATTGCTCTCTCCAGAAGAGTTTGATTCGTTCTTTCAGCTACACCATTTTGTTGAGGAGTACTCCTAACTGTATGATGTCAGGAAATACCCTCATTTCTGCACAACTCATCAAACTCATTCCAACAGAATTCCAGACCATTATCTGTACGAAGCCTCTTGATCTTCTTCCCCAACTGATTTTCAACTAGAGCCTTCCATTGCATGAAGCTCTTGAATGCCTCACTTTTGTGTTTCATCATCACCACCCAAATCTTTCTTGAATAGTCATCTATGAATGACACAAAATTTCTGTGACCACCCAATGACTCCACCTTTGATGGCCCCCAAGAATCAGAATGAATGTAATCAAGTGATGACTTTGTGCTATGTAACCCGTTTGAGAACTTGTCCCTATGAAGCTTCCCAAGCACATAATGCTCACAAAAGTCCAGATTCTTGACCTTACATCCCCCAAGAAGATCTTTCTGAGAAATAATCTGCAACCCATTTTCACCCATGTGACCCAGTCTCATGTGCCACGGTTTTTTCAGCAGTGACTGATGAACTTCAGCAGATGCTACAGCAGCAGACCCAGACACAACTGATCCGTACAAAATATACAAGGTTCCCTTTTTGACTCCCCTAAGAACTGAAAATGAGTTTTTGTAGACACTCAATTTTCCACCTTCATCCTTAAAACTGAATTCCTTGTTGTCTAAAAGACTGAGAGATACCAAGTTCTTGATCATCTATGGAACATGTCTAACTTCACTCAACGTATAGAATTTACCATCCTCTATCCTCAAGTGAACTGAGCCAATCCTAACTATCTTGCAGACCTTGATGTTTGCCATAGCTATATGACCACCATCAGTTTATTGATAACTTGAGAACCACTCTTTGTGTGGACAAATATGATAAGATGCTCCAGAGTCCAGAATCCACACATCAGCATGATATGCTGACTCTCTTGCTACTAGAACCATGTCCTCCTCTGAATCAAACTCAGCTGCTACAGCAGCTGTTCCAGAACTGTTCTCCTGCTTTTCCTTTTTCTTTGGACAGTTGGATTTCCAATGTCCCTTATCCTTACAGTAATTGCAAACATCTATGGATTTAGGACATTTGGATCATGTCTTCTTGGATTTTTTCTTCTTCCCAAACTGCTGTCCATGCCCTTTTCCACCACTGCCGCTGACTAATAGTCCAACAACATCTTGATTGTCTGCCCCAGCTGCCTTATGTCTCAGCTCCCTGGCATGTAAAGCTGACCTTACATCTTTCAATGCAACTGTATCCTTCCCAACTATGAAGGACTGCACAAAGTTCTCATAAGGAGCTGGTAGTGATACCAACAAAATCATAGCTGCATCTTCATCCACAATCTTCACATCAATATTCCTGAGATCAAGTAATATTGTGTTCAACTGATCAAGATGATCACTCAACTAAGCCCCCTCATGCATCCTTAGGCTAAACATCCTCTGCTTTAGCAGCAACTTGTTGGTCAATAACTTAGTCATATATAGTGTTTCAAGCTTTGACCATAACTTAGCAGCGGTGTCTTCCTCAACAACTTCGTGATAACATCATAAGATAAGTACAACATGATGGTAGAATATGATTTCTCCTATAGACTGGCGTAATCTGCTGCACTGGCATCTCCTTTACCGGATAAAGGAGTCCACAATCCTTGTTGTTTTAACAAGGCCCGCATCTTGATTTGCCACAGACTTAAACTATTCCTCCCTGTAAATTTATCAATCCTTACGTTAATTGCTGACATCTTTCTTGTTAAAGAACAAACCTTTGATCACAAAATCCTAGCACCGGTCACCGGTCTTGGTGAAGATCAACTCCGTTCAACCTGCAAATCTCTCTGAATCTTGAACTTGTCGCTCCGATACCAGTTTGTTAAAACACAAATGAGAAACTTGCACTTGAAGAAAGATAAAACAGATGCAATCTAACAGAAAAATAAGGCGGAAATTGATAAAACACAGAAACAAAGAGAACACGGTGATTTAACATGGTATTCGGCATTGTGCCGACTAATCCACGGGCAGAAAATGAGATATTTTACTATGCACAGAAGTTACAAGAATTTTCACTCTTGAAAAACACTCTTGAAAGACACACATTGCATTGATTACAACATGGGTATTTATAAGCACAAATCCCTAACCCTAACCGCCATAAGATCTTTGTCGGAATTGTCATAAATACCCTAGATGGTGGACCCCAGCTCCAGTTGTTATCCACCAGACGAAACTCAGCTTCAAACTGACTTTCCAAACTTGTAATCAACTGCCCTGATGTAGAACTCACTTGTATTCACCAAAACCCAGTTTACTTAGTTTCCTCTAAAACTCAGTTTCCACCAAACTCAGTTTCCACAAAAACTCAGTTTTCTCCAAAACTCAGTTTTCTCATCTTTTCCCAAAACTCAGTTTCACTTCACAAAACTCAGTTTCAGTTTTCAGATTAGTTCCACCAATTTTAGAGATCAAGTCACAAAACTGACAGACGGTAACACAAAATAACAAACGGAAGGGAAAAGACAAAACATTAACTTTACGTGGTTTCTGGCAACGTGCTGACTAATCCACGGACGAAAGAGAAAATACTATTATAATAGAGAAATATACAACTCTCCTGAAATCTAGCTGCACTCCTCAAAAAAAAAAAACTAGCTGCAAAAGACAAAATAGCTAAGGCAATTGAGAGTTTCATCTTGATTGTTACATCTTAATGGTGCATTTAGGGATGGCAATGGGTACGGGTGGGTACGGGTTTGGCTATATCCATACCCTACCTATCGAAAAATTTCTTTACCCATACCCTACCCCCTACCCGTGCGGGTAGAAAACTTCAAACCCATACCCTCCTCATACGGATATCCACGGGTATGTGGATATCCATGGATATCTAATTTTATTGTCAATTAATTATCACAACTCCATATAGTAAAGAAAGCCAACTCACTAATCGAAACAAATGACATATGTGGATGTCACGCATATATGATTGCCGATGTCACTGCATAAAATGTTGATATCACTGCATATATTATTGCCGATGTCACTGCATAAAAATATGAATTAAGGTGAAATATTTTTGTTGATTGTAGTTTTATATCAAAAGATATAGCCATTTGAATCGATTTTATGAAGAAAAGAAATCGATTTTATGAAATTAAGTCGGAAAAATATCAAATGTCATCACGGTGTTGCTTCATCAAATGTCACTGCATCCCGATGGTCTCTGCATCGCGGTGTCTCTGCATTGGGGGTGGCCACTTTATCGCGATGTCTCTACATCGGTGGTGGTCACTGCATCGCGGTGTCACTTCATCGCGATGTCTCTGCATATATGATTGCCGATGTCACTATATAAATTGTTGATGTCATTCATATATGATTGTTGATGTCGCTGCATATCTGATTGCCGATGTCACTGCATAAATTGCTGATGTCACGCATATATGATTGCCGAAGTCACTGCATAAATGATTGTCGATGTCACTGCATATATGATTGCCGAGTCAATGCATCGCGGTTGTTAGTGCATCGCGGTGGTCACTGCATCGCGGTGGCCAATGCATTACGGTTGTCGTTGCATCGCGGTGGTCAATGCATCGCGGTTGGCAGTGCATCGCGGTGTCACTGCATCACGGTGTCATTTAATCACGGTGGTCAATGGAAAAAAAAACTTTCAACGTCCATCTAGGATTAAAAAAAGAAATTTAAAAAAAAAGGAAAAAAACAGCGTCACTTAAAATAAAAAAAAAAGCCAACAACATTCAAGTATATGATCCGCCTGTTCCTTTTATTTTATTTTTATTAATTTTTTCTTCATTAAGGGTATTTGAGTCTATCTATCTAATTTATGTCATTATAATTAAGTGTTTGTTTTGGGTATCCTTTTTGCTTAATTAAGTCCAATAAGCGTTCTTTTGGATAATTGTCCCTTAAAAAATGACGTTTTTATTGATTTTCTTTACAGACTATTGATTTTTATGCATAATATATTATAAAAATATAATATATGGTGGGTCGGGTGGGTATTATGACGGGTAGAGAATACATATTCATACCATACCCTACCCTCGGCGGGTTTTGAAAAGTCTAACCCATACCCTACGATACCCTAAAAAATAATCTACCCTAACGGGTAGGGTCGGATGGTTATCCACCGGGTTGGATCGATATTGCCATCCCTAGATGCATCATAAAATGAAAGGCCTAAACCAATTATATATATCATTAAGGCGGCTACTCTGTTTCTTGATACCGACGTGGGAATTGTAACAAAAGACTGAATTGGGCTTTGACCCACTTAACAATATGTATCACCGTACTCTTTTTAAAGCATCACTTGTGTTATATATGTAACGAATATATACTATCTTCTGAACTAAGTCTCAATCTGAATGAAAGAAATATCAACATCATTGATGGTTGTAACATTGTTATATGCGTAATGGATATATACTATCTTTCAAAGTGAGTCTCATGGAATGAAAAAAAAAAGTACCCACATTGTTGATATAATGGTCCCATAGATCAATAGGTTAGAGCAGACTAGGCTAGTTTTTTTTTTTTTTTTTTTTTTTTTGATACGAAAGATTTTTAATTAAACTACGGGGAGGGAAATCGAACCCGAGTCCTTCCACTGGAGGCCAATGTAAACCCCCAACGAGAGACCACTGGGGCATGGGCCTTGCCCGACTAGGCTAGTTTAATTCATCACATTGTAGTAGCATTCATGGTATAAATTCTATGATTCTGATTACTCCACATATATATATATATCATCTCACCCTACATATAGTGAATAAATAAAAAGTTCCCCTATTAGGGTATGCATACATCCATTTCTCTCTCTCATTTACAAGATCAATATAAAAAAAAAATTGGTACAAATTTACAAGATCAATATAAGAGACAACAAATATATTGACTATTTTGATAGGCGATATTGAAGATTACAATCTATAATTAGAAAAATTATGGTATATACGACTCATTTGTTCTCTTAATTCACTTTTCTAATCAAAGAAAGAAAGGAAAAAAAAAGAGCTAGAGTTTTGCGTGCAAGCTTTGAATATCAATGTTCATGACGGCTTAACGACAAAAAGATAATAAAAAGAAAATGATCAATGTATGATTTCAGTTACGCCAACATTGATTTAACATGCATGAATGCAATGGCGGAGCCAGGATTTAAATTTCGATTGGGTTAATAAACTATATTGAGTTCATCGATTGGCTGAATTAAGAATTTTTTACGGACCAAACTGGACTACATAGATCTTTTAGTATAATTCATTTTTATCCCGATGGGCTTAGCCTCCCTTTGCCCAAAGGTAAGACCAGTGGCGGAGCCAGGAAAATTTTTCAGTGAAGGCCAGATTAAAAAAAAAAGGTGAAAAAAACATGCATTACCCAAGATTCGAAGTTGTGACCTTAGGGTGTATAATAAAACTTTTAACCGGATGAACTAAACACATAATTACATTGACAAGTGTCTGAAAATGTATACATACATATTTTTAATATTATTAGAGTGGTATACTAGTAACTTCGCCCGAAATATTGAGTGGGGTCCATGCACCCCCCTCTCCTATGCTGGTCCGCCCCTGGGTAAGACACGCCCTTGTATGAATGAAATAAAGTCCCAAAACAAGAGCCATTTTGAAAAGTTTTCACACAGATTCTATTAAAAAAGCGAATGAATACCATAAATTTTTTAGTACAAGGTATAAATACTCTGTAATGGTGCTTATAATAGAAAGAGACAGGAGAGTGGGAGAGACATACATGCGTGTAGAACTCCCAACATTAGGAAATTTGCACTATAAGGCAGCTAAACTAGCTGCCCATATATATATATATGTACGTGGAAAGAGCCATGAAAATTCACTTTCTTTTTGACCAATTTTGATTTGTTTTAATTTGTTGTATTTTTTATTGGCAACTTTGAAATAGAAGGACGTCAAGATCAAGCATTTATATTACTTATAACTAGTTACTTTGCCAAAACTATGACATTTTATCTTCTTGTCTTAGTGCTTACACGCAAGCCCCCCTCAAATTCATCATCTTTTTGCCTTTTTTGACACCTATTTTAGAGTATATATATGCCACAACTTTTATAAAGATTTTGTTGCTCCCCATTACAAAGTTTTCCAACCAATTATCTCAAACGATTTCAAAAGATTTACCTACTTATTTGCTCTTTTTTTTTGTTTGGTTAGTATATTGTAAATGATTGGACTTTTACATAAACAATTCAATTGATTGTAGAACATTAAGCAAAAGTATCATTAGTAAAGACTTGCCTGTAGGTGAAATGTTGTACCAAGTGATATGTATTGAAGCATTTGTTTTTTATTCAATTTCACATAATATATTTTTATCGTGTATGAAATATTAGAAATGAATTATTGTAATATATGTCGTTTGATATAATCTTCCTACAATGGTTTTATAATAAAATTGGTCACGTAGGTGACATCTTCAACCCTGCCTTTGGGTACAAGGGTTCATGCACATATTGATGAGCACACATGATGTTGGATGAACCGATAATGAAGTTCCTTATATCCACATGAGGCGCATACGATTCTAAGCATCCCACTTTCTCCAAGGTCTTATAAGGATGATAATATATGGCACTATGATAAATGAGACAATTATTCAATTAAGTCGGGCTATAGATTGGTCACAAGATTATTTTATACCGAGCTTAATGTGGAGCGTGCTTCTTCCTTAGGATCCCTAGACACTACTTGGTGCAAGATTTAGACTCTGGCGCTGGAGCGTCCTCGAATTCGTCATTTTGTGTGGCGTTGCCTGTTAGGAAATCAGCGCAGCGGAATTTAAAATTTGATTTCCGATCCCAAGATCGACTTCGTTTAATACAATAAACACGTTAAATAGTTGACCGTGATTACCTTGCTTGATCTAATAGATCGACGCTTTGACCGTCAACGGAGAGTAGTAGTGCGCGCGAGCCGTCCACGTGTCCTGCCTTTATCGATATCCACACGAACTCCTCACCTGAATCCTCATTGGATTGCTACTAGAAAAATCCGGTTGCTAGACCGGCTTTTTCTCTCTCTAAAACTCTCTAGAAAAAGCTCTAAGAATTATGAACTCTTGGATTTGTGATGTACAAAAGAGCTAGTAAACCCTTGCTTATATAGGGGTAGGTGGTGCCCAATGCCCTTTAAACTGATTAGGAGAAACTTCTAGTAGATTGATGAGAAATAAAACATTTTCCTAATAAAATAAGGAAAATCACTTTGATTGATTTATCTCTTTTAATTTAATATCTTATATTAAATAAATCTAAGATATTGCCAGTGTCTAATATTGAATATCTTTATCTTATTATCATAAATCTATTTTTCCAAAATCAATTAATATCCAATATTAATATATGATAATATCATCAATTAAATTGCGCAATCCAAGTGTATCTTATACACTAGTCACCTGCGCCTCATAGCCATAAATTGGCTTCCGAAATATTATTTAATTAATCAATATAATTAATATTTTGTATTTAATTTATTCATAATAAATAAATACTTTCATATTAATTTAATCACTATAACACTTTATAGTCGAGGTAAATTTTCCTTATTTGGTTATCACTATATCCGTATTTTAATCCGGCTAGATGTTCTTATGTGTATGACCCAATGGACTTCCGAATATGTTGGCCGAAGACACAAAGTGCAAATTACGAAAATGCCCTTCATAACTAACGATCACGGAATAGCGTCTAGCAACACACCGTGACCCCCAATTATCGGAAGAGTCAAAAGCAATGACTACTACCTTTCATGTGAAACAGTTACCGTGTAAATAGAATCTCATCGTTGTAATAATATCCATACAATCGTTTCTCGAGTGTCAGTACATCAACGATTGTATCTTATAATCTGGATATCATGCTCTCTCGGAATAACTCATTTACTCCCACTTTGCAAAAATTCACGAGAGCTAGACATTCCTTATAAGAAGATCATTTCGGATATTCACTCCTAAACATAGGATATGTTATTCCCGGACGAGCAACATGAATTTTACGCATGCTTCAGTATCACACTACCGCCTGATCGCCCTATGGCTAGGGGAAACTTCAATAGTGTCAAAGCATGACAATCCACACTATGATGCCATGAAGACACCGGTCTCAGGATAATTAAACAACTACCACATACTGCGACACTTAATGTAAATGGGTCAGTCTGACGTACGCATTCTCTAATACACGTCCACGTACAGTCCAAGCGTCTATACACTTAGATAGACGAGATCTATCCATATCTTCAATAAGATAAAAGACATCCAATACGTTCTAGTCTATTCATACCATCAATGTCCCGTTTGACATTACATACGACTAGAGACATTTAAGTATCAAACTTATTAAAATGAATAGAGATCTCATCAACCACAATCAATATCATGGTTTCTCTTATCAAAGTTTGACACCAGGGACGTTACTATATATATACATTCAATAACATGAAGATAAACAAGATATATAATAACAAAAGTGCTTTTATTAATCATAATAAAGTTATTACATGAACCATATAGACCGTAAACAACCCGACCCGGTCGGATCCGGTCCAACCCGATTGGGTTTAGGACACAATTTCAACATTGCCTCCATGATTGCTTGCCAGTTGTACTTTCGTTCAAGCGAAGATCCATGGGATGATAATTTCTGTCGTATTTGTGGATGAAGAATTGAGGAACACAGTATATAGGGACCAATGTCGTATTTGTGCCCTAATTATAAAAGGACTAATATGCCCTTAATTGCTTGAAATGATTAAAAAAAACATAAAACTTATTTTTCGAAAATCTATTTGACTTCCTTCAAATTCTTATTTGTGGGTTGAGAGAAATGTTGACACACCTTGTTTACTGCATGTGTAATATCCGGCCTAGTGAATGTTAAATACTGTAGGGCACCCACTAGACTTCGATAAGTATAAGGATCCACGGGGGTTGAGTCATCTGGACAATCTTGTACCTTGAGTGCAAGAGGAGTAGATGTTGCCGCACTATTTATCATTTCTGATCTAGTCAAAACAGAGTGTGCATACTTTGCTTGACTTAGGAAGATACCATCTCTTGTAGGTTTGACTTCCATCCCTAGGAAGAAATGAAGAGACCCCAAATCCTTGATTTGCAAATTCCTTACTCGGTGTATCAATTAGGTTGTGGCCATTTGCGCACATGATTCCCTGTGAGCAGTATATCATCAACATAGATGAGTAGGACAAGGGTGATCTGAGATTGATGGAAAGTGAATAAGGAAGGATCTGCCTTGCTACATAAGAACCCCAAGTGAAGTAAGAAGAGGGATAGTCTGTCAAACCAAGCCCTGGGGGCTTGCTTGAGTCCATATAAGGATCTCTTGAGGGAACATACATGATCTGGAAATCTTTGATCCACAAAACCAGGAGGCTGTTTCATAAAAACAGTTTCCTTGAGGGTACCATGAAGGAATGCATTTTTTATGTCCAATTGTCTCATGGTCCACCCTTGTGATACTGCCACCTTTGCTATGACCAATCGATGGTTGTAGGTTTAATTACAGGACTATAAGTCTCCTCAAAATCAACACCTGGAACTTGAGAGTACCCTTGAGCCACCAACCTTGCCTTATATCTTTCTATGTCCCCATGTTCTGTAGTTTTGATCTTGAAAACCCATTTAGACCCAATAATGTTGGCATTGGGAGGTCTAGGGACTAGATCCCAAGTTTCATTCTGATATAGTGCTTGCATTTCTTCCTCATAGCTTTTTGCCGGTTAAGTGCATGCGAGCTTCCTTCCGGGTCTTTGGTTCTACAACCATGTGAGTGGCTAGGGTTGCATAGTCACGAAGATATGTAGGGGGTCTCCTTTCCACGGCGGTCTTTGAGCTGGTATAGGGTGCATCATTGGATGGTGCATTGTCATTTTGCCGCTTGCTCATCTTGAGGTTACGCTGATCTTGTTGTTGAACCAAATCATCACCTATCGTTCTGTATTTGTTCATCAATAGTTGGTTCCTGCACAGGATCAGAAACACAAGTAGGATCAGGCATAGGCATAGATGTACAACAGTCAGAACTAGTGGCACTTTCATCAGACTTTTGTGTGAGTCCTTCATCAGAATCTGGGTAATCAAACATGTCAAATAGATCCTCAGTAGTCTCAACAGTGCTTCCCTTAAAAGGGAAAACTTGCTCATTAAACACAACATGTCTTGAAATGTACACTCTTTTAGAGATTGGATCTAGGCACCTGTACCCCTTGTGGAGTGGGCTATACCTTAAGAAAACACAAGGATAACTCCTCTTTGCAAACTTGGATGTTACCTGGTTCCTCAAAGAAGGGAAGCATTGGCATCCAAACACTCTTAAGCCACTGTAATCAGGATGCCTCTTGTACAACTTATAGTAAGGAGTTTCAAACTTTATCACAGAAGAAGGTAACCTGTTAATAAGATACACTGCTGTGTTGAAAGCTTCAACCCACAGATTAAGAGGTGTGCTTGCATCAAACATCATTGTTAACCCAGTTTCCACAATGTGCCTGTGTTTTCTCTCTGCCACACCATTACGTTACCGGTGTATAGGGGCGGGATATGTTTAGTTCTATCCCACATTCTTGCAAATGATGTAAGAAAGGTGTGGATGCAAATTCTCCACCACCATCACATTGAAAGATCTTGACCTTTTGGTTCGAGTTGATTCTCGGCCCGACTTCGAAACTTTGATGAAAACATCAAAAAAAACTCGATTTTTTCTTTAGGGGATACAACCGGGGAGAACCTTGAGAAGTCATCAATGAACACAACATAATATTTATAATTTTGATTAGATAAAATAGGGGCGAGGTCCCGCACAAGTCACAATGAATCTTTTCCAAGGGCATTTTTGAAACAAAAGTACTTTTATTAAAAGGTTGTTTACAACTTTTCCCTAGTTGACGACTAGTACATAGTCTGTCCTTATTCTCCCATGAGCGAGATTTATTTTTCCTAAGCGCTTGAGCTTGGTCATCAAATTCGATGTGGATGTCCCGACCTCTTGTGCCATATAGTGGAAGTGGCTTTCCTGTTCTTACGTATTTGCCGGGGCTTCACGAACTCCTTGATCCAAGGCATACGGATTGCCTCTTTTATGCCCACGAGCTATGATCCTCTTGTTTTTGTCCTTAACAATAAAACCAGATTTGTCAAATTCAAAAGAACATAGATTATCAGCAGTGTACTTTCCAACAGACAACAGATTCTTAGTTAAATCAGGCACAACTAGAACATCATTTAGGTGTAAGTTACCAATTTTTGCATCACCAGAATGAGAAATCTCAAGTCCTGTGCCATCACCCACAAAAACTTTGTCATAACCAGTATATTTATTAGGAGAGATTAGATTACCTTCTGAGTTTGTCATATGGGAAGTAGCCCCAGTATCTGCAAAGAATTCTGTGTCAGTCTGGTCTGCTGTTGTAAGTGCAGCAAATGCTTTTTGAGTTTCCTCTGACTGATAGGCATAGTCAAATCTATGCCAACAATCAATAGCTGCATGGTTGAACTTTCCACAGATTTGGCAGACTAGGGTTGATGACTGATTTTGCCTAATTTCTGATGTGTTGCTCTTGTTCTGCTCCTGGGGTTCAGATCTCCTCTGGTTGCCTTGTGAGTTTCCAGATCTCCCAGCAGGAGCAAAACCTCTGCCTCTGGAGTTGTATTGGCTCCTACCACCACCTCTTCTGCCTCTGCCACGGCCTCTTTGTGTGAAGAAGGCCTGCAGTTGATCAGTGACCGATTTTTCTTGAATTTTCTGGGTCTGAATAGTTTGCTCATGACCTTGGAGGGCCATGACAAATTGTGCAAACGTAGGGTATGGTGCCTTGGTAAGCATGGCTGTACGAAAACTGGCTCTTTGTATTCATTGCCTAACCATGTGCAAGTTTGGAAAACTTTATCCATGTACGCCACGGGTTTCTTGATAGGCGTTGCTAGATTATCACGGATCGACTTAAACTCCCTTAAGTACTCATCCAGATCTGTTACCCTTTTTGATTCCCATCAGCATGTTCTTTAGGTTTCCTTCCTTCTCTACGGTGTGTGGGAGCAGTTGTTGCTTTAGACTCCCCCAAAGCTAATGTGCAGTAAACTCCTCCTCATGGATCATGCTGATAATTTCTTCTTTCATGGTGCCTAGCAACCATGACACTAGGAGGCCATCATTGACCGTCCAAGTGAGATAATCTGGGTTATCAATTTCTTCCCCCAGTCTGGTTTTTGGTTTTCTGTACCGGGTGTTCACTAGATGAGACATGGTGGTACACACCAAGGCTCTTGATCAGCGGAATCACTGTGGTGGATGTATGGAGGACGATCTTATACATACTATTTTCCTTTGTACTATTCCTTCCCTTCGGGTGAACGTGCTTGGATTATCTTTACATACTATTTTCCTTTGTACTATTCCTTCCCGTGCTTCGATTATTTTGGATGCGGCAGCAGTTCAAGAGGCCCTTTCGTGTAGTTGCGATTTTGTTGGGTTCCTTGCGTTCATTTTTGTATGCTTGTAGCTTGGATAGAATGACTTTGATTATCACTATCATTTGGCATGCTTGGAAGGCCTAATGTGCTAGGCTGTATGATCATAATCCGCCGAATGTTAATGCGCTAATAAATGTTGCCATTCACGATACCACAGAGTTCATTAAGGCTAGTGCTTTTACCTATTAATCGTTAATGCGCTAATAAATGAATGACGATGATGGTTGTACTAATTCTTCCTCGTCAATAGGCGTTATAATCATAGATCAAGCCAGTAACATTATTTAGTCTCTGTCTCAACACGTTCATGGTTTTTTGGATGTGGAAGGTTTGGAACTAACATTCATTCGGCAAGGCCTCTGCACTGCATCCGTCATGGGTATGCATTCTGCAGAGGTGGAAATTGACTCCCCATCATGTGTGCAATGTCTTCAATCTATATGATGAAAGATTCTCATATGTTGGATGTTTAATTAAAGATTGTTTGAATGTTGCTAGGGTTTTTACTTCTTGTATTTTGTTATTTATTAAAATGATGGGTAATAAGTTAGATCATCTTTTTGTGCAAAAAATTTGAGAATGTAATTAGTGGTCCAGGGGGACACTTCTCTCCTGGATGTATTTGATGCTTGTTGTAATGTTGCATATAATTAAACTAGTAGAATTCTCACTCTTATATATGATATAAGTACGAGACATAAATATCTTATTAAGTCGGGTTAGCATTTTTATGTATATCAATAACGACGGTCTACGCAATTAACATGATATTTTATGGCTCATTTAGCTTTATCAGACCTAAGGTTTGGGCGTTACACTTGCGTAGTTGGTTTGACGTAATTTATATGTTTTTACCCATTTTTTTCCCAAGATTTATATTATTATTATTATTTTTATTATTATTAAGAGGTATTATCCCTTTATTTTTGTGCGTGAATTATCCCTTCCCTGAATCTGCTGGTTATGGGGATGATGAAAAAGCACAATATTGCAACTGTTTGACTGAAGTTCGTGGGTTTCATCACCTCATCCGATCAATATCCCACTCTATAAATTACTCTTCCGTCTCATAATATAAATCATTTTGATTTTTTTATACAGATTAAGAAAAATAATATTTATTTTTTAATATTTCAATGCAAAAATTTTGTATTATTTTTTGGAAGTGGCTTATAATATTGCATTGTTTAGTGTGAAAGTGAAAACAACCTATTAATCTTGTATTGAAATATGAGAAAAACTTATATTTTGAGACACCATAAAAATATTAAAATGACTTATATTGCAGGACGGTGGGAGTAGTTCCTTCGTTTTAAAAATATAAGTCATTTTGAATGTTTTCATACGAATTAAGAAAGTAAGTTAAATATCATAAATTTTAGAGAAAAATACCTAAGAGATTTTTTGACAATCATTCGTGAAATGATGATAAAATAGTTTAATTGTTAATAAATTATAAAGTAAAACAGAGAAAAGAATAATAAATATTTCATTGATAATATGGACTTTATATTTTAGTACATCTAAAAGAAGTGACTTATATTCCGCGAGGGACGGACGGAGTACTACTAGACTAGCCAGCCAGGAGACTTTGGTTTCGAAGTGAATGGCCCTACTACTATAACATCTCTGAAATAAAGAAGAAAAATGATACAAACACAACAAAATTATACAATTAATTATCATAACGGTGATCTACACCATTGGTTTTTATGAAAACTATATTGATTGATGTAAATCTCACAATAATTAATATTTTAGATTATTGTTGCGACAATTGGTTATATAATTTCGTTATGCCCGTATCATTCCTCAATAAAAAAAAATAAAAACGAATTGAACTGCAACAAAATGTGGCATCATCCAATTAGATAAAATGAAAAAAAAACAACAAATTTATATTAAGAAGATTAAAATATATATAAAGGGAGTGACATCATTACATACTAAAAATAATATCCATCCAATGAAACAAACTGTAAGAAGTCATTGATGACTTCGTTCCACAACTGCCTGCTGCTTTTCAGGTTTGGATTGTTTTTTTTTTTATTTTTTTATTATTATTTTTATTTTTTTGTTATATTTTTATTTTTGTGCGTGCGCCTTTATTCCTTGACATATTCGGGGATGGGTTATTGAGGCTAAATTATGCTTCTTATTAAAAGACGAGAAATGATTATTCCACAATAAATATGCACAACAAAATGTCATAACAACTTTTTTCATTATTGATTTTTTGAAATCTATTTGATTGAATAGGTCTCACATCATAATCAATAGTCTAAAAGTGTGTTGTGAAACTTTGTTGTGCATATTTGTTGTGGTATTATCACTATTCTTAAAAGACAATCACAGTCGGCTGATGGTATTTTTTGAGACTCTTCTGATATTGTTTTCTAAATTGTTTTTTAACGAATTTGAGTCATGCTCACTCGGTTGATTTTAGTGAAAGCTTAGTTATCTTCTATGGACATGTGTTTGCCTTTGTTTATGGATGTAAAAATCTCATTATGGGAAGTGATTCCAAAACGATGGTTAATCGACTTCATTATGAAGATGAGGACTTTTTTTTTTGTTCAGATTACAAGTGTTTGTAGGGAGTCCTATCTCGCTTTAATTTCGTTGTCTTTTCTTTTATTAAACGTTCGAGAAAAATCTCGGCTCACCTTCTCGCTAAATATGGTCTAGCAATTTCATTTTTTATCGAATGGAGTTCATGCCCCGCTCGACTGATGCTTAATAAAAAGTTTCCTTCTAAAAAACATAGATCCTATGAATCTTATATTTTACTCTAATAAACAAAGGTTCTGAAAAATTTCACACAACCAAAAAAAATTCTTTGGGAAATTAGGGATAATGACACAATCTGAAATATTTTTAAGTAACAGGACAGCCACATATTTTTTATAGGGAGAAGGACAACTGCATAATTTTTATAGCGAGAATGACAAACAGTGAATCCCGAAAATTAGTGAATATCCCCAGTGAATTCCGAAATCAGTGAATTTCGACAGTGAATCCCGAAAATCAGTGAATTTCGACAATGAATTTTGAAAATTAGTGAATTTCGACAGTGAATTTCGGCAGTGAATTTAAACTGTGAATTTCGACAGTGGATAAATAGTTTTTCCTTTATGCAAAAGTTTCAAAAGACTGTCCTTCTACTCAATTGATGAAATATTTCTGTCGTTTTCCCTCGTTCCCCCAAAATTCTTTTCACCTAATCATATTTTTGAATTTTGCCCTTCGATTTTATTTTCAGACCCTTTGATTCTGAATCAATTTTAAACAAAATGTTGAAACTTTGTTGGCAATTTTGCCCCCCAATTTTATTTTTTCATACCTTTTAATTCTAACATAATTTTAAATAACATGTTCGAAAATTCGTGGACCGAATTTAAATCGGGACATATCAACAATATATTTTGAATCTTTCTGATGGATTAATTTGGGCATAAAAAACAACCCCGTCTAGCTAACTCAAACCAAGCCATAAAGCTGCCGGAGGGGATTATATCGCAATTGGAGAGGATTTGCAGGGATTTTTACTGGGGGATACTGAAGGGAAACGTAAAATCCACCACATTGCTTGGGAGAAGTTATGTTTACTTAAACAAGAAGGGGCCTTGGTTTCAAGAAACTCTCCGAGATGAACAATGCGTTCATGGCTAAACTAGCCTAGCAATATATGAACAACAAAAATGCCTTCTAGGTGGAGATTTTCAAAGATGGTTATGGTGATATTCACCAACCTATTAAGCAAGGTTGTTCGGTAGTTTGGAGAAACATTAAAAATGCCGTTACAATTATTGACGTAGGTGCAGAGGTTCTACACGATACGCTCCGTTGGCGAGATAACTCGAAGGGGCAATATACAGTCAACTTGGGTGGTACATATTCACTCTCCTTCGACTGCAGATAACCCGATTTGGCAGCATATTTGGCGGTTAAAAGGACCTAGCAAGGGGAACCATTTTATCTGGACTCTTTGTCACGATGCTCTCCCGGTTAATAAACGGTTATATAATTGCCAGGCAATTCAGTCCAATATTTGCACAATTTGCGGAATGGCCGAAGAGACCTCTCTCAATGCGTTGCATGATTGTACTTGGCCCAAGGCCATTTAGAACAGATGTTTGGATGATTCGTGCAAGCAGGATTTTTTTGAAGCAGGTACGACGATGGATTGAATCACGAATGCTCTCAAGACGAGTCACCCCCTATGGGGACCACCAAGTGGAGTTACATTTGGAGGGAAATGATCTATTGTATATAGTATTGACGTAATAGTTTTATCTTTGGAGATAGAGGAACCTGACCATCACCTCATGTGTTCATCGCGCAAATGGTTGACACAGCCAGGAATATTCAGTTAGCTTGAGGCTTAGATGATCAGTGATTGTTTAGACTTTATTTGTTGCTTTTTTTGGGTGAACTTCCTTTAAACGCTGTTTGGTTTTTATGAGTATGAAATAAAACGGACCGTTTCTAAAATTTAAAAAAATAAAGAAAAAGGGGAACAACAAGAAGAATAAAAAAATAAGTGTAGACCAAAATCCCAACATCCCAATTAGTCCTAGACAACTAAGGAAATAAATTAGTAATTATTTTCAATTTGAGCAGACATGATGTTTCACAACTTTCTCATGTGAGATATCCTAACATAACCAAATTCTCATTGAACCCATAAATTTGTTATATTGTCAAACAATATTCAAAAACTAATACCAGAGAAGCGATTTTTTTTTTTTTTTTCCTTTTCATTATGTAAGTAATTTCTGAAAAAAAATTTAATTAACAAATCAGAAAATTTACAAGCCCAGCCCTTACTTAGATAAACTAACAACTTCTTCCCAGACCGAGCCAAGCCCGATCCGACCAAGCCTGCCAAATTACTAGATTTCTCTTGTTCAATGCAATGCATCCAAGCCTGTGGCAGTAACAACACATGATCGTAAGCTAAGCTAAGCTAAGCCGAGCCGAGCCATTCCTGAAAATCACGGCGGTGATGGCGCTAGGCTTAGATGCAAATCCAACCCAAACCCATCGTCGAAACTAGTCCTATCATTTCCTCTAGAAAGCCTACTAAGTGATGACCCATTAAGCCTACCATTATGGGCCATCACTTGTTGAGGCCCAACACTTGTCAAGTTGGACTCTCCTACGCTCCCACCACCAATAGATGAACTCCCCTCATTTCTCCCACCGCCAAATACACATCCATGTGACACGTGGATAGGCTGACCGGCGCGTGGGACGTAAAACCATGAAGGATAATTCGAACCGCCAGGTGGAACCACCACATGTCCCGCCGGAGAGAGGAGGTGAGTAGGAGGAGCAAAGGCGGATATGATCGGGTTCCGCATGTACGAAACGGCAGCGTTTCGACTAGCTTGCATTTGGGCACGTTTTAATTGTTGTCTTTCTTTCTTGTGAGCGTTCTGGTGGCCACCTAATGCTTGAGAATTGACAAATTCTCTGTAGCAGTACTGGCACTCGAACTTCCGGCCACCATCGGAGGTGGCACGAAAACCACCGGATTCCGGCGGCGACCCGGATGACGTTTTAGGGGAATCAACCTCATCTTCTTCAGTAACAACGAATCCAAAGAGTTTCAAACGTCCATTGCTACTAGGTTTACTTTGACATTCTAGCTCCGCCATGCAACAAAAAAACTGCTTATGTGTATATATACGTGTATGTATATGTATATAAATATATATATATATGATCTAGATTAAGAAAGAGAGAAGAAGGGAGTGGTTTGAGTTATAAGGGAATTGTTGCATGTGTGTGGGGGGTATTTATAGTAGTGGAAAAAGGGGGATAGAGATGGTGTGTGTACGTAATGCAGTAGGGGCCTAGGGGGAGGTCGGGGGGGGGGGGGGGGGGGGGGGGGTTGGAGTTTGAATAATTTGAGGGAGAGAAAAAGAAAAGAAAAGAGTAAGAGGTTTGGAGATGCGGACATCCAATGCACAGAGAGAAAGGAGGAAGTGTAGGAATTGGGACACGACTTAAAGAACTTTGTGGGACACATCTTGAATTGCACTTGTCTTTTTAACTTGATTTTCTTGGATTTGGCTCCACGTTTCATATCCTATTGCGGTAATCATAAAGATGATATTGCTCTACACAGTGGCGGAGGCACATAGCAGTCTATAGGGTCGTTGATCCCGTTAAAAATAAGAATAATTTATATTTTATTTATAAGAAAATATTTTGGGTCTCGTAAAAAATTATTTAGTTTGTAAAATATTTACGGACCCCATTAGTATAATTTTTAGTTCTGCCACTGACACCACACATATTGTCTAGTGTATATTTACTATCTAATGAGAAACCATTGATTAAAGTGTAGCCATTGGAATTCATGGATAAAAAATATGTAGTGATAGTGTACTACACACTATGTGTGGTAGATACTGTTTATGAACTGAGCCGAGCTGAATATCTATGGTTCGAGTTTGAGCTCATCTGTTAAACAAACATGTTCGACTTCGTTTGTTTGTCAAACAAACATATAATTGCATTCGAGTTCGGCTCGACAACATGAACATAATGTTCTAGTTCGAGCTTGAGCTCGGCTCGTGAAATAAAATTTATACACAGCTTGTGATAAAGTTCGAATATGATCGACTAATTTACCTGAAAAACACAACTAAAAATTCCATAATTAGAATACTAATATCAATTAATATACATATGTCCATCACCAATACATACATTTTTTTATATATATATATATATATATATATATATATATATATATATATATATATATATATATATATATATATATATATAGGAGTTTATGAATAATATTGAACGTTCACGAACATGTTCGAGTTCTTTCATTAATTAAACGAGCACTCTAATTTGTTTGAGCTCGGTTCGATAACATAAACGAGTTTTAACGAGCCAAGCTCAAATATGTTCGTGAACATTTTGGTTCGCTTAACAACACTCTGAATGTATCACCTTCCCGGAAATTATTGTACGGGTTTCCTTTGAATTCCCAACTCATTTAATATAAAATTTTACTTTCGTTATACATTACTAAAATTCATGTAAAAGATGTACTTTCCGTCCCAAAATATAAATCTATTTAGCTTTTTGGTTTTGTCTTCTAATATAAATTTATTTTGAATACTAATAGAGCATTTTTCTCTCCTTTACTCTTAATATTTTTAAATTCTCACACACTGTACATTAATTTATAACTAAAGGAATAACGAGTGTCAAAGGGTATTCAAGATTTATATCATTAAAATTAACGATACCAAATTTCTTTTTTAAACTGCGTGAAAAGTCTAAATTGACTTATATTTTGGAACGAAGGGAGTACTATCTCTGTCTCCAAATATTAGTCTATACGTTTAGGTATTTTGTTTCGTCCTACAATATAAATTCATTTAGAATGTTAATGAAGGATTTATTATATTTTTATCGTTTTACCCATCATTTATTATATATTCAATCGCTTTTCACTAATTTACAGCTACTGCATTAATGACATTCAAAGGTTAATCTAGAATTTAACTATTAAAATTAATGACATATAACCAACTTAATTAATAAACTTTGTTAAACTGTGTAAAAAATCCAAATACACCTACATTTTGAGACGGAGGTAGTATTAAAATAAAGAATATTAATCCACACTCATCTGACCCCACCCATTCATAAAAGGAGTATGAATTAAAACCTTATTAGATGCTTAAAAAAAATGAAGTATTTGATAAATTTCACTAAAAAATTTGGCTGTTGAAAGACAAAAAACATGTAATATATATGATAAATAGGCTTAATCAAGGTATACATTTATATACTTTTGTATGTTCCTATAGCTAAAATGGGGCGGTTTTTGTTTATCATTAGATTTTGTTGATGTGGAAAAGGGGATTATGGAATGTGATGCATGTGAAAGATGTAGGGTAGTTTGAGCTCTCATATCATTAGTTTTTTTTTTTTGTACACTATTTTGAATAGGAAACTTTTTTTTTTTTTTTTTCCTTTCTTTTTTTTTTCTTGCTCTTTCTTGTTAATTGCGATAAAGTGAAATGTGAGTTTCTTTGTTGTTTCACAAGTTTGTCTTTGTTTGGAAATTGGAATCATAAGGATGAAAGATCGTATCAGCTACCACTACACTAAATGATAAGTGTTTTACTTGCAATTGATGTTTCGTTAGTTAAAAAAAATTAGTATTATATATGAATAATATACATTATCCTCACACAATTAACCCCTCTTCCTCCTGCTGAATAAAGGGAGAGTAGAAAGAAATTGAAAGTTTATGATTTTATAAGAAAATCCAAAAGAAGAATCCCCTCTGTGGAAATGGAAAGTTTTGTGATACATCAATCACTCGTAAGAAGTTGTATCAAATGACATAAATTATACATAAAATAATATTTATTCATGTTCCTACTTTATAAATGATATAGTATGAATAAAGTAATAATATGATGTGTATTAAATTATATACTTCTTCATTTTAGATCGATTGTATAATAAAAGTTGTTATTAAACATATATGGCAAAGGATACTTTCCTTAAGTGTCAAATTAGACCTAGGAGTACAATGAGAGCTTGTTTCTTTTTCAGTGCACTAAGAGACACTAAAAAGTTATAGGACAACACGGTATACGCGATGGCATGCATTGTACTTCGTGGTTTCAGCTTTTGGGTTTTTCTATTCTCTGTAGCTTATGCGGTTATTGTAATTATTCCAACACGTTGACTTACATGGAATTTTAGTAAAATTAATCTTAATTTCCATACATATATATCCGTCGTTCGTTTTCGTTAGATGGCTCTGCCTATGGAACAAGGACCTTGCATCCATGCTAATTGAATCCAAAACACTCCACAGACCACAAGTGGTTTTACATAACTATACTTGAACAAATCCAAACCTTTTTTTTTTTAAGGGATCAGATCCAAACAGTTCCAAACCTAGATCAGCATTTTCTTTTTCTTCAGACCTCATTAGTAAATGAAAAAATAATAATTAAAAAAAGAAATAGATTTTTCCCTCATTTTTTTTTACTATCCTCCTAATATATTTAGTATAATAATATATGCCTGAAATCGCGCCATGGATTCGTGGACCGCACTGCGCTGAACATGGGGCGCCTCCTTCTTTTGTTTTTTCTTCCATTTTTTTTGTATAGACAGACCGGTGTCCATAAACAACCTGAAATATTTAATAGGCTAATAGCCTTACGTTGATAACATGGGTGTATCATATACTACACGCATATTTATACAAACTATATATATATATATATATATATATATATATATATATATATATATATATATATATATATATATATATATATATTAAACTTTAACCTTGGATATAATAAAATAATTGTTGCGCCCGCGCATATATATGTACAGTGTTTCTCTAAGCCGGAGATGAGAGAGTGTTAGAATCGATGGATCCAACATTTAATTGATGATACCGTTGATTAATTCAACGGTACAGTTAATTTTTGTTAGATACTTTTCAAACAATATATTCTTAATGTTAATGATTGATCATTGTAAAATTCCTCCAATTTGTACCTTTTGTGTTTATGTTTAATTTTCTTCTAAGCCTTCAATGTCTCCACCAGGGATTTAAGGGCATATAGTGACAGCCTGACATTTGAGTCGTGCTATATATGAGAGTTCGATACCTTGTATTGACATTTCTTAAAACACTCGTATCAGATTCTATTAACGAATTCTATTTTACAGTTTTGAATGCACGTTTTTCTAATTTTCAGAATCTCTATCCAAGATGAAATGAATCAGATTCTCTATTTTACATAATACGGTAGATATATAAAGAAAAATTTACATAATCTGGATGAATGCGGTAGATGTAAAAGGATGTTACAGAATCTGTATTTTATAATAAAAAAATAGAGTATTTGCTGCAATGTTATTTTTTCTGTTGAAATATATAAAATAGAGTTTTTAAAGGATTTAGGGTCGTTTGTTAAATCTTAAATCTGAAACCTGAATATAATAAGTAACTAAATTATATAAATGCTGAAAGTGAATATATTGTTTGGTAACATCATAAATCTTAAAACTAAAAATGATTAATTTAAAATTGTATCCATGCATATTTTGTATTTATAGAAAAACACTATGCTACAAGTTATTTGTATGTTAGATGACGATGCCAAAAATTGACTTTACCCACGTGTCGCATCCACATCAGTACAATAATAAATAAAGATAGAGAAAAGCCTTCATCAAGGGCCAGAACCCCCGGTACCCGAGCTACATGAGCTCGGTCACCATCCTCCGACCTCTCGGGTCGGCTGTACTGTGATCAAACCTGCCCCTGCCCGACCCTATAGGTCAGCCCAAGTCCCTCCCGGACCAAACCTCTTACACACGCAAGAATCCGAGCTGATCCCAGCTCGGCTATCCTCCCCGACCTCCATAGGTCGGCCAAAACATAGAAGGATTCAGCTAGTTCAGCTCGGGCCATCTAAGTCAGCCAGAGTCAATCCTCAATCGTATTCCCCACGTGTGTGATAAACAGATAAATATAGGAAGAATCCCTCATTTATAAGACTCTGATTCTGACAGTCAAATATATGCATAATTATCTCCTAAAATTAAGGAGATTAAATCGTAGCTATCTTTACCTTAAGGAGCACGAAATCTAGGCCCAACAAGGACAAGGCCCACGCCGCCTTAGGGCATAACACTTCTCTATATAAACCATGCCTAAGGAACTACGAAGACTTGATTCCAATTCACGTATTGGATACGTAGGCAGCTTGAGATACAATTTCTCAAATCCAGAACCACCTCCAAAACACCCCATCCTTTTTATCGTTGTTATCGTGTTCTTAAGGATTTTGGCAGGTTGTCTTTAGGGGAACAACCCTGGATTATCATCGACGGTTTTTGGAATCGTCAAATGGCGCTAGAAAGAGGGTCTCATACTGACAACTTCGTTCAAAATCGAATAGAAAAAACACAGTCAGATCTATGGCAATTCCCAGAGATTTAGCCGTCAAAACATAATTCCCACCGTTCATATTGAACGAGAAGGTGGGGGGAACGAGCCCTCCAAATTTCGTGTCAATCGGAGTCCGTTTCAATGACCAATCGTCTACGCAAAGTTGTTGTTGCTGCTGAATCATCAAAAACACAGCAGAGAGATCGGTAGTTTATTTCCAGAGATTGAACCGTTGAAACGCAAATTCCACCGTTGAGATTAAATAAAAAATAAGGAAGAACAAGCCCTCCGAATTTCGTGCCGATCGGAGTCTATTTCGATGCCCGATCATCGCCGTAAAGTTGCTACTGCTACTGTATCACCAAAAAACACAGCAGTCATATCGGCGGCTAATTTCCAGAGATTGAGCCGTTGAATAAAGATTTCCACCGTTCATTTTGAAGAGAAAGAGGGACAAACAAGCCCTCCAAATTTCGTGTCGATCAGAGTCCGTTGTGATGCCGATCATCGCTGGAGAGTTGATGCTGTAACACCAAAATAAGTTGTGAGTTTTCTTCCTTATTCTCCAAGATCCGAGCCGAGCTCCCCGGCTCTTCAAGATCCGAGCCGAGCTCTCCAGCTCTCCATGATCCGAGCCGAGCTCCCCAGCTCTCCAGATCCGATCTCTCAATATACAAGCTCTCATCGGGTTTTATCTCTACAACTTTATTATGATCACACTTATTCGTTTTTGGAACTCTCCCAACCTAAAGAGTCAGGACGAGCTTTCTCATATTTGGAACTCGCCTTCAGGCAAGCCTTCTGTAAGTCCGAATTTAATTTGGCATCATATTTGGAACTCGCCTACGGGCAAGCCTTCTGTAAGTCCGAATTTAATTTGGCATCATATTTGGAACTCGCCTTCGGGCAAGCCTTTTGTAAGTCCGGCTTCAGGTCGGCATTAAATTTGGAACTCGTTTGCGGGCGAGCCTTCTATAAGTCCGACTTTAGGTCGGCATCATATTTGGAACTCGCCTTCAAGCTAGCCTTTTGTAAGTCCGAATTCAGTTCGGCATCATATTTGGAACTCGCCTTCGGGCGAGCCTTCTGTAAGTCCGAATTCAGTTCGCCATCATATTTGGAACTCGCCTTCGGGCGAGCCTTCTGTAAGTCTGACTTCAGGTGGCATCATACTTGGAACTCACCTCCGAGCGAGCCTTCTGTAAGACCGACTTCAGTTCGGCACCAACATATTACACCAATAAGCAAACGGTACGTTGATTTACTATTATTCTATTTTCCATTATGCATGGTTTTTATTGATTTTACACGACAAACACACGTGCAACTCTTTCACGTGAGAAGTCAGTCCAACCTGGCCTTGCTCGCCATGCTTTTAAACGAGAAGTCAGCACTATCCTGGTCCTGCTCGTCCTTAACATTTCATGCAAGAAGTCAGTCCAACCTGGCCCTGCTCGGCGTTCTTTTAAACGAGAAGTCAACACTAGCCTGGCCCTGTTCGTCCAATACTTTCACGCGAGAGGTCAGTCTAGCCTAGCCCTGCTCGCCATGCTTTTAAACGAGAATTCAGCACTAGCCTGGCCCTGCTCGTCCTAAACTTTTCATGTGATAAGTCAGTCCAACCTGGCCCTGCTCGCCGTGCTTTTAAATGACAAGTCAGCACTTGCCTGACCCTGCTCGTCCAATACTTTTACGCAAGAAGTCAGTCCAAACTGGCTCAGCTCATCCAAAAATATGCGGAGCAGTCGGCCGCCCTGAATACCACAATTTTACGCGCCATTGTCACATCAATACGATCGACAACACCCCTGGTGCACCAAGCGGTCAAACCCGCGATAAGGACATCGTCCCATCAGGTTCTCCTTAACGATGTTTTAATGTAACATTGACTCGTTCTATTATGCATTTTATCAAAAGCTCAAACTCACTAAAATAGTGAGAAATACTTCTGACTCCCTTAAAATATGATACATGAGCCCCACCCAGTCTGGCTCAGTAAAACACACGAGGTCTGACAAATCCGACCCGGGCTTGCAGAAATTTAATATGCGAAGTCAGGAAAACTTCTGACAGTTCGCCAAAATATGACATCCGCGCCCTGATGACGGAAAAATTCACTGTTATTTTTATAACTTTTCACCCCGTTTCTGATATCATTTTGAGCACTTTTGTATCATTTCGAGTCTTTAATTCCTAAATTTCATAAAAATATATAAGTCATGAATATTTTATAAAATATCATGTTTTTATTAGTTTTTGTACCGGTTTAGTAACCGGAGTGTCGTGTCGGATTTACGTTTGGTATTTTGGTGGTTTATTGCAGAATTATAGGTTGACCAAAATCCCGAGTAATGACATGTTTTGAGGCCTAAAAGAGGTATTTTTAGGGATATAAGAGTGTGCCACTAACTCAAGTGGTCAAGTGGCTCAGTGGTTAGTGGTACCACTAACGAATTATATCTTCGACGAACAAATGGCTCATTAAAACGACATTTTCTGAAGAAGTGTCCTTAATGAAAGTTGTAGATCTTTGAAAGATCTTTCCAACATATTTTGAATCACGTCAATCGGACTTCTACAACTCAAGTATCATTAAGTCAAGTGGTCAAGTGGCTAATCGATTCGATTTAGTGGAAATCGAGAATTATCTTCGACGAGCTAATGACCCATCAAAAAGACATTATCTAAAGAAGTGTCCTTAATGAAAGTTGTAGATCTTTGAAAGAGCTTTCTAACGCATTTTGAATCACTTCAATCGGACTTCTACAACTCAAGTATCATTAAGTCAAGTGGTCAAGTGGCTAATCGATTCGATTTAGTGGAAATCAAATTATATTTTCGACGAACGAATGGCCCATCAAAACGGCATTTTCTGAAGAAGTGTCCTTCATGAAAGTTGTAGATCTTCAAATAAGCTTTCCAACGCACTTTGAATCACGTCAATCGGAGGTCTACAACGCAAGTTATGGGCATTTTACCGAATCAAACTGAGCCCGGTTCGAACCGGCCTCCTACTCGGTTCGAACCGGCCCATTTTGAGCCTATAAATACCCCTCATTCCCATCCATTTTCCTTGCCCCTTCTTCCCCCATCCCTTCTTCATCTTTTTCCCTTCATTTTTCTTTCATTTTGGGGCCTATATATATATATATATATATATATATATATATATATATATATATATATATAGTTGTAATTTCGTTATAATTTCGAATAATTATCGTTATAATATAGTTTCCGTTTTTCGTTCTTTCTTTCTTGTTTTCTTTCATTTTGTTATATATATATATATATATATATATATATATATATATATATATATATATATATATATATATATATATATATATATAAGTATCGAGAATCGACAAATGATTGGATTAAGGTTTTAATTTGGTTTTAATAGAATTCGGCATTGACGAGAAGGCTATTATGTAAAACTTCCCGCCATTTTAATCCATGACATGTTGACAGAATCCGTTTATATGGATAGCTAAACTTTTCATTGTCGAATCATGTAAAATTTGGTGAAATCAACCCTTGGAAAATGAAATAGGGAGTGTGTAGTGTTTTTTTTTATTGTTATATCTCACATATTGCACGTCTTAGAACTTGTTATAACAGATTTGGACTAGATTGACAACCTAGGTCAAAAATCACACACATCACTCTTGAGAGTTGTTCAAAGAGAGTGGTGTGGGAAAAAGGGTTCTAAGATCGGGAGGTAAAACATACCGGGTTTTAGGTCGTGAATTCGGCCCGCGCTCATCGATGTATTATTATCAACGTAATAACTTGAATGTGGTAGTTTAGATTAGTGTAATTTAGTGTTAGACCCCGGGGTTGAACTATGAAGTGCCGGGTGGTTCTTGAGCCAACAATGACAAGTTGTTTCACGGAGTCTTTCGGCGAGACCATGGATTAGGTAAAGCTTCGGTTTTCGCTTTGACACATTCTCGTTAAGATGTTCGGTGTAGTACATTGGTGAGTATCGGGGGTAGTAACGTCGACCGAGTAATTTCGGACTTGTTTCCTTAACGAGGTTTTTTCGTGAAAACGGAGCGTCTCACAAAGCACTTAATCATGTTAGATTAATCGGTTTTCTAAAGGGAGAATTAGATAACCTCACATAGGATGTTGAAGGAGAGTTGTTCGATTTTAGCATCGAACTAGGAGCACGCACCCGTGAGATTGAATGTGAGAGTTCATTTGTTATAATGCACACTTCCAGCTTTGTCTATCCGTGGGGTTGAAATTAACTATTTTGATCATGGTTCGGCTATGTCTTTTAAAACCAAGTAGTTTAATTTTCTTTCTTTTCTATCTTTAGTATAAACAAACCAACAACTTTGATCGCCTAGACTAAGAAACACGTTCACTTTGGTACTCACAACCACATTTCTCTTGGGACGACCTCGTACTCCTGTAGCTATTCTTACAATCGACCCGGTACTCTGTTGGTTAGAGAGTTGGTTTACCCACGGTTACGAGTCCTTTATAAATTGTATTTTTGAAGGGGTAAATTAAGCTCATCACGCCCCCCGCGTCGGATCAAACGAACATGCCCACAAAATTGTCTGCAGGCCAGACAAGCCGAGCTCCGCAGGGCGGACTCCACCCAAACGCTATGATTGACACTTGAGCTCCAAAGGTCGGACTCAACCTGATCAGCAAAGACCAAACTAATAAAAGTCTGCGCGACAGACTCAAGTAATTAAGTCTTTAGGACAGACTCGAGATTAGACAAACAAACAACCAAGTATGCTATCCAAAAACTATAAGTTAGTTCATGGCACACTGAGGGGCAAGACGTTCGCTGTTATAAAGCATTCAAGAGACTGAAAGTTCGGATTAAGAAGACCCGTCAAGAGTACACCCGAGCTCCGCAATACGGAACCAACTTACAATCAAATCTGCAAGACAGATTCGACCTAAGCTTCGCAGGTCGAACTCAGCAAAGTTCGTAAAGGATAGGACAGACTCAAACTGAGACGAGCTCCGCGTAGTTTGTCGGTCAAGCTCATTAGGTCTATAGGCCGGACTCGATCCAAAGTCTGCGGGTCGCACTCAAATAAGCTCCGCAGGTCGGACTCAAGAAGTTTGTAAAACAATCTCTTTAAGTCCTTAAGTCGGACTTAGTTGTATTTGTTGTCTGTAGGACAAACCCGAGCAAAAACATGACAAAACCTTTAGTATGCCATCCAAAACTGCAAGTTAATGCATGGCATACAGTAGGGCAAGATACCTCACTAGTAACGAAGCACTTAAAAAAAGTGCGGGTTAAGTACTTAAAGAAGTACTCGGAATAAAGTTAAGGCCGAGAACTTAACGAAATACTCCTTCTATTATCAAATTGTACATATGACAATTTCATTTGAAATAAAATTTCAAAACAAAAAACTACAAGTCCACAAGCCTTCTGACCTAAAAACCGGGGGCTGGACTCTACGGTGGCTCGGAAGAAGGAAGAGCCGAGGTAAGAGCAGCCGCAACACGGCAGGAGTACTCGGACACAATGTCCACTCCCTTCGAGAAGTCCTTCAGACGGTTGTCATAGACCGCACCTATGCCCAACTTATAAAAAGCCTTGCAGGGGAGATTGTCCCTGACAAAGTCAGCAATCAAAACCTTTTCCTTATCACCCCCAAAGTGTAGCCATGGTTAGGCCGACCTTGCCTCAGGTCGGCAATCTTCTTCAAATCTCCAGTAAACTTTCCTATCATGGGGAAAACGTCCTGGCCAATCCTGGTTCCCTGCAAGTAAGAAACTCTATCAAAGTACAACACTCGAGTAAGAAAAGCAAGCTTGCGTATTCCATGGCCTCGAAGCCATCTTCAGCTAGCTCCACATCAGTCATCCCAGAGATCGGCTCCTGTTCCATAATTCGAACTCAATAAAGTCTGCAGGACAGGAAATCTGAGTCTTGCATGTCCGGCTCAGCAAGCATATGTCAACTAAAAAACACATTGAGTCCGCTTAATAGAGTGGCACCATAAGACCGTCCGCTTAATAACACGGCATCATAGCCCGTCCGCTTAATAAGACGAGAAGTCAGCAATGGCCTGGCCTTGCTCGTCCTTAAACTTTCACGTGAGAATTCAGTCCGATCTGGACCTGCTCACCGATAAACTTAACGATAGAAGTCAGTCTGATATGCCCTCAAGGGAATCTTTCGTACACCCGACCCCAGATCGGCATCATATTCAATGACTCGCCCCCGAGCGAATCTTCTCAAAATTTTGGCCTTACACTCTCAAGCCTAACACGCATAAAACCGGTCTCTACCAAAGCACAACGCCGGTGCACTACGCTATATGAGCCTTACGTTATCTCAGTAGATCGCTCTAGAACAAGTCACCTCAACAAATGGTGTATCAAGTCGTTGCAACTTTACACCATGACCTTCATTTTTGAAAGCTCAAAGAGTAGGGGGGCCATTGATGTGTCGAATTAGTCCGAGTCCTTAGTTCCGGAAAGATCCCATAGATCCGAACTTGACCCATACGTAAGCCTAGAAACAGAAAGGCCTCTCGGCCCTGCCGGTCCACCCCTTAATAGGATGGACCAAGCCAAGCACGATCAAGCACGCCTCGCACCGTCACGATTCCTGTCGTGATTCAAGGCAACGGGAATGAAGCAACAAGCAGCTAGCTTGATACAAAGCACTAGGGGCTCGACCCGCTCGCCCTTCTAGTCCGCCATCCTTTAACGCGAACAAAGCCAACACAGCTATGCAAAAAAGTTCATAAGCAACGCTCTCAGGCCCCAAAGGATCTCGTTTCACCAGCTCTTCAGCTCGGCACTCTAAGACCGATCTCGGTTCGGCAGCTCCCCGGTTTGGCAGCTCGTCCAACAGCCTGGTGACAGCCAACTCATGGCCTTATAAATAACCACACACCCTTGACAAAAAGAGGGCTCTCATCTTCGAAGAACTACGTAAATGGGGCTTGATCCCTTACAAGTTAAGGGTACGTCGGCAGCCTTCTACGGCTCAGCTCATAATCATAATCATAATCACAAACACAACATTTTCTTCATCCTTGTTTTTGAGCGCCACCATGCAACCACCATCGTGGGCTAAAACACCTCGCATTCCGCAAAGTCATAGAAGAACTCTTCCAGATTGGCAGAATAGGCTGCGTATCAACCCTGCAAGTCTAGAGGACCATATCCGAGCTACAACTTTAAGCAGATCCGAGCTGACCCCAAGGGCTCAGTTGGATCTGGGGGGCTTATGAAGATACCAAAAATTTACCTTACCCACGTGTCGCCTCCACATCAGTACAATAATAAATAAAGATAGAGAAAAGCCTTCATCAAGGGCCATAACCCCCAGTACCCGAGCTGCATGAGCTCGGTCACCATCCTCCGACCTCTCCAGGTCGGCCTGTACTTGTGATCAAACATGCCCCTGCCTGACCCTATAGGTCGGCCCAAGTCCCTCTCGGACCAAACCTCTTACGCACGCAAGAATCCGAGCTGATCCCAGCTCGGCTATCCTCCCCGACCTCAGTAGGTCGGCCAAAACACAGAAGGATTCAGCCAGTTCTGCTCGGGCCATCTAAGTCGGCCAGAGTCAATCATCAATCGTATTCCCCACGTGTGTGATAAACTAATAAATATGGGAAGAATCCCTCATATTTAAGACTCTGATTCTGACAGTCAAATATATCCATTATTATCTCCTAAAATTAAGAAGATTAAATCGTAGTTATCTTTATCTTAGGGAACACGAAATCCAAGCCCAACAAGGACAAGGCCCACGCCGCCTTAGCGCATAACACTTCTCGATCTAAACCATGCCTAAGGAACTAGAACGACTTGATTCCAATTCACGCATTGGATACGTAGGCAGCTTGAGATACAGTTTCTCAAGTCCAGTCTAAACCACCTCCAAAACACCCCGCTCCTTTTTATTGTTGTTATCGTGTTTTTAAGGCTTTTGACATGTTGTCTTTAGGAGAACAACCATGAATTATTATCGACGATTTTTTAAATCGTCATTAGACTACTTGCACTTAAAATTAATACTAATTTATTTATCTTATTATTGTATCTAACACATCCCCATATATTCAACAACAAAAGCGGATTGTCCTTTGTCTGTGGCAGCATGATTAACAACTGCTCCAAATATCTGGTACTGCTGGCCCTGTTCATTTTCATTACTTAATTTACTTCTTTTAAGAGCGAATAAATTTTTTTATTTTTTTTTTACATCCCTTTTAAGACCAATTTAATCCAAGAATGTCCTTGCTTCAATTTTTTTTTTTGCTCAATATATGTAAAATTCTCAATATTAACCACAATACATTACTCAATTTGTTATCAATTATTGTTATCTTTTGAATTGTTTTTGCTTTTGGATTTTGTTTCATCACATATTGTACCTATATAGGTGTTTTTTTTTTTGTGAGACATATAGAGTGTTATACTCTTTCCTATTATTTGAATTTTTCCATTCTAGATTTGTCTCTAATGGCTTTTAAAAAGAGAGAGCTATTCTCGTCTACGTCTTTTGGTATAAAGAGAGGGTCACGATCTGACATTCTAAGAAACTTTCCGTAAGTTGATAAAATGCTTTGTTTATGTAAAATAAAATAAAAAAACCGCATGAAACCTTTCTAAAGTTTCTCATACGCTATTCCAAATGTTGGCCTAACAAATTACAATAATTTTTTTTTTCAAATATACTATCTCCGTCCTATAAAAATTGTCTATTTTTTAAAAATGAATGCCTCATAAAATTTGTTCATTTTGAAAACCATAACATCGTTTAATACATTTTTTTCCAAATATATTCCTATCATAATATTTAATGTTTATATATTCATTTCATATTCTAAAAGAGCATTTATATTTGATAGGAGTATATATATCCATCGCTACTTAAAATACAAAACATTAATTGTTTTCTTAATCGTTGTGCACCACAAAAAGTGGACACTTTTTTTTTGTAGGACGGAGATAGTAAAACGTAAAATCACTCCGTAACGGGTGATTCTTGCATGGTTACTCAATTTCAAGAGTTGTACCGTGTGGATCTGGACACACTGTTTGAATTCAAATTAAAACTGTACAGTCCAGATTCAACTATATGTTTTACTTCACAAATAGAGTCACTAAGGAAGAATTTCTTACAATCATTTGATAGGTCTAAAACAAATGCATGAAAATGACAAATGGATCAGTTCAATTGGTCCACGAACATTACTACAAGCTTCTTAAAATCCAATAGCACCTTTCTTTAAATAATTGCAATTATTAGTGAAAATAGTCAACATAGCCAGCTAATTCAATCGTTTCCTTTTCTTTTACTTTAAAGACAACCAACTTTTCTTAAAAATCTAATGGTTCGTTTAAATTGATGCAACAAGATTCGTGGTTAGATTTCTACAATTTTACGAGTGTAAATAAAAAATGGAGAAGTGTTACCTCCACTAGAGCTCGGCATGTTTAGCTAGGATTGAGACGCGTTGTCTTCTAATTTTTCCGGATGTTTACGCAACATGTGAGTCCGCATCGATCCGTAACCACCACCCGCAATAAATTTGTATTTACTGCCATAGAATTTGCACACCCCGTAGAAAAACCTTCCGGGCTTAGCTAATGCTAATGCATCAGTCCGAGAGACCTTTGTGAAAAATTCCGTAAAAAATTTCGATTTTACCTTTTTTCCTTGTGCTCCTTCTAGGGTAATTTCATCACCCTCTAAATCGACTGACTCGGGAGTAGGACCTGCACCTGCACCGGCTGCAAGACCACGATTCGATGTTCTTACAGTCCTACGACTCACACCACGTCCTTGTCTAGGACGGGAAGTGTTAGGAAATCTACGCGGGAACGCAGCGGAATTCAAAAATTTATTTCCTTTGACCAGGACCGACTTCGTTTAAGCAATAAACAAATAAGATAAAGACGGTGGTTACCTTGCTTGATCTAAAAGATCGACGCTTTGACCGTCAAAGGAGAGTAGCGATGCACGGAGCCGCCCAAGCGTTCGGCCTCTACCGCTAGTCCACACGAACAACCCACCGGAATCCACCATTGGATTGCTACTTGAAAAATCCGGTTGCTAGACCGGCATTTTCTCTCTCTCAAAACTCTCTCTATTTTTCACAAGAACTATTAGCTCTTGTAGTTGTGATGTTCAAAAGAGCTTGACACCCACTTCCTTTTATTATGGATGTGGCGCCCCAATGTAGAGTAGAGAGGAAGAAAACATATTACTAGTAAAATATACTTGATTGATTTATCTCATTAATATTCAATATCTTATATTAAATATTCTTTCAAGATATATATTGACAATATCTTATATGGAATATATCTTTATCTTATTAAATCAATTTACACATGTGTGCAAATATATAGTCATTATATCTAATATTAATATATGGAAATCTTATTAATCAAATTACACAATCCAAGTGTATCTTAATACACTTAATCATGCGCCCCATATAGCCTTTTATTGGCTTCCGGAATATTCTTTAATTAATATAATGTCATGATTAAATAATTTGTTAAATACATGTGTATCAATATACATATATATTTTCGACACATATACATCATATGTATATTTAATCAGCATAATTAATATCTTGTATTATATTTATAGGTTTTTGCCGATAAGGACAGAATAATTTGATTATTAGGATCCAAGGAAACTGAATATTAGAAAGGACAAAACATGTGTAAACTTACCAATATACCCTTTTTCCTATATAGATAAACATGCTCTGATTTTCAAATAACTTCTGTTTAAAGCGCATCACAGCATTAACATCCGATTAGGGTTGGGGGCGGCGGCTGCTGCAATTTCCGGCGGAAAGGGCAACGATGGGGCCGGAGCTGCAATTTCCGGCGGGAGCGACAACGATGAATCCATGTGAGGCAATATGTCGAATTACTGATTTGATTCTCTGTTAATATCACATTTATTAAAACGATTTGACTATGAAATCTGGCCTTGATTTCGTTTGCTACGTTTAGGGAAGGTTTTAATGGCACCGGTTGGAAAGACTCTGAATTTCTGATTTTCAGGGAAGTTTCTGCCATGGAAGGACTGGGGCGAATTAGCCATGGCCGGCCAAGAAGGGGATTTGCAAATTTGTCCTTTTTTGTTGTTGATGCTGCTCCAATTTGATTGAGGATTGAACAAGGAAGACGAAAATCAAAACAAGTCCAATTTGATTGGGGATTATTTGGGGAGGAGGAGGAGAGGTGACGACTGTGCCGCTGAAGTTGCAGATTTCCGGCGGAGAAGGAGCGGTGACGGCGCACCAGTATCACAGGCTGTATTTTTTTTTTTTTGAAAACGTTTAGGGTTTATGGTTGTTACTATTAATTTTGTAACGTTACTACATTTTTTTGATGTACTTTATCTATTTTATGGGCTGTTACTACTCGTTTATTGGACTTTACGACATTTTACGGGTTGTTACTACTTCTTTTTAGACTGTTACTACTTGTTTATTGGACGTTACGACATTTTAATGTTACGGGCTGTTACTCCGTTACGACATTTTACGGGCTGTTACTACTTATTTTTTAACAAATAAGGGTTGTTACTACTTGTTTTTAGACCGTTACTACTTTTTCATTGGATGTTACGACATTTTATGGGCTGTTACTACTTGTTTCTTGACTGTTACTATTTGTAGAAGGGTAAAAAGTAACAAGGGGTATTTTTGTCCAAATATTTTGTTTTTGTCCTTTATAACATCTGAAAAAGAAAAATGTCCTTGCAGACCCATTTATGTTTTTATTTGTCCTTGTAGCCCCTTCCCCCTTATATTTATTCATAATAAATAAATACCACCATATTAATTTACCACTATAACCTTTATAGTACGAGATAAATTTTTTCCTTTTGGTTATCAACTATAACCACATTTTAATCCGGTTAGATGTTCATATGTGTGTGACCCGATAGGCTTCCGAATATGTTGGCCGTAGACACAAAGTGCAAATTACGAAAATGCCCTTCATGCCTAACGATCACGGGATAGCGTCTAGCAACACACCGTGACCCCCAATAATCAGAAGAGTCAAATGCAATGACTACTACCTTTCATGTGAAACAGTTACCGTGTAAATTACAATCCTATCGCTGTAATAATATCCATACGGTCGTTAGTCGAATGTCAAAACATCAACGACCGTATC
Source organism: Gentiana straminea (assembly GCA_036785695.1). Classification (NCBI taxonomy): domain Eukaryota; kingdom Viridiplantae; phylum Streptophyta; class Magnoliopsida; order Gentianales; family Gentianaceae; genus Gentiana; species Gentiana straminea. The sequence continues at coordinate 27,410,264 of JAVUPR010000061.1, forward strand.
TTATAATCTTGATATCATGCTCTCTCTCGAAGTAACTCATTTACTCCCACTTTGCAAAGATTCACGAGAGTAAGACATTCCTTATAAGAAGGCCCTTTCGGATATTCACCCTACTGATAGGGTACGCGATTCCCAGTCGACCATACATGTATACTCCGCATGTTTCAGTATCACACCCAATTACTACCGCATGATCGCCCCGTGGCTAGGGGAAACCTCAATAGTGTCAAAGAATGACAATCCACACCGTGATGCCATGAAGACTCTGGTCCAAAGGATAATTACACAACCGCCACATAGTGTGACACTTAACCGTGTAAGTGGGTCAGTCTAACGTACGCAGTCTCTAATACACGTCCACGTACGGTCCAAGTGTCTCTACACTTCGATAGACGAGATCTATCCCTACCCTTAAAGACAGAAGACATCTAATACATGCTAGCCTGTTTATACTATCAATGCCCTGTTTAATAGTACATCAGCCTAGAGACATTTAAGTATCAAACTTACTAAAGTGATTAGAGATCTCATCAACCATAATCGCCTATCATAGTTTCTCTATCACGGTTTAATACTAAGGACGTTATCATATAACAATTCATAATTGGTTCTTTAAAAAAACAAATATATGACAACAGAAAAGCCATTTTATATATGTATAAACATAAAGAAATAGTAGAAATGATCCGACCCGGTCGGATCCGGTCCAACCCGATTAGGTTTAGGACACTATTTCAACAATCTCCCACTTGACCTTAAACCAATCACTCGCACACACAAGACCAAGTTGAAACACAAGAATCTTATGCAATACTCGCAACCAGCCCTAGCCGTGAACGGATCGCTATCCGTGGGGACTTAGACTATCTTCATATCATGCTCCAAGTGACCAAGTCAAAGGAACTGCCTCAACACACACACGAATCTCTGACGAGACCCCGGTCCTTGCTTCAAGCAATGAATCCACTTACTATATCAACTATATAGAAAATATGGAAGAACCGTATAAGGTTCAAGAACGAACCTTCTAGATCCATGTACTGCTCGCGCTGTGCCTCTAAGGCACTACTGTGTTTTGGCTAAGTTGTAGAGTTTACAGTGACCCATAGGCTAGAACATTTCCACTCACTGTATCACTTAATCAAAGTGACTGCAAACCCAAACTATAGCTCTCACTCGCCTTCATAAGACTCAGGATATACGTCTGTATAACTATATTTATCTGATTCCAAGTTTCGATAAACTAGGAAACCATCCTTAACTTGTTTAAGGATATTCTCGACATTCACCAGATTTACTTTCATACTTGCTTATGACTCTTCATGGCTATGAACATCCGGCATCACCTTTATGATGGTTCCTATCGCAGTAGCGAAGGGAACCTTTCATAAACATCATCTTTCACCTCATCTTTAGGACTAATGTCCTAACATAGATAGATCTTGAGAACACCGGCTAGCAGTATCCCCTGTCGCGATCTATGCTAAACTCTTTTAGCATCACATCTATATAGGTAAACTATATTTAACAACAGTTAAATCTATCACTATAGATTCTTATTTCTAAAAATAAGAACTGCCAATCCAAGTGCTTTCGTAAAGACCTTGAACTACCAAACATTAAATGACTTTGACATGGGGTGATAATTCTCGAGAGATATACCTAACTCAAAAATCGTATCACACTCCCACTATCCATCTTGCACATTGGGCATATCCTTCTTTTGACTAAATCAAACTCCTTTGATTATCAAACAAAGAAATCGTCTAGAGAAACTTGTTTGGTTCCATAAATGGATCTCGTGGGCTCACATATCATGTTATCGTCTATGAACATCGAGCTGTTTGTCCAACGTCTTCAACACTATCATATAGCCATGATATCAAGTTATAACAAGCATCGTCTGAATAGAACTGGGCTCAGCCGGCAGCATAAAAACAATTACAAGGTTTACACCCCGTACCCTTCAGCCATCACTATAGCCTTATGGTAATCTTATTACCATCCATGTCAGCCTTTCAGGGACATTCCCTCCAGGTAAGACAGACTAGGTTCACAACCTGGTTGTCACTGGTGGAATCTAATTAAGATATTATGGCTTCTAGCCATATCTCTCAATCATGCCTTTCAAACATTCCTTCATAAGTCATGAGATATTCATTCTTCAAGATGAACATATCTGCAGCCCTTTCAGGCTTGAGGTTATCTACAGACTTACAAAACTTTTGTGTGCACTGAGCAGTGTTCTACACATCATCATTATGCGGCGTCTACTCACGTTCCAATAGTTGGATATATCTTTGTGGTTCTCAAACTACTTTTGAGATCTAAATTTACTCTCACTGTTTCTTTTGGAAGAAACACTTCCTCTAGAAGACAGCATGTTTGGAGACAAACACCTTTTGCTCCGCGGACGAGTAGAAATGATCCGACCCGGTATAAATGATAGAAATAGTAGAAATGATCCGACCCGGTCGGATCTGGTCCAACCGATTGGGTTTAGAACACTATTTCAACAGGAAGTAGTCGGAAATACATCATCATCATCATCAACGTCAGCTTCATCATTACGAGGCTCATTATTATCAACTTCTTTAAGGTTGATGTTAAAATTTTCAGTTTGAGACATTATATCATCGTAATGACTATCAAAATCATAAGGATTGAAATCTAAAGGTGTCTCGAATTGAGGAATTGAAATGTGACTACCGGTGATAGGGTTTGTAAAATGTGGTACCACGGGTCTATAGCCACCACCAACATCATCCGATTCCGGCACAACCGTGCCAACATGGAAAGTAACATTTCGATTGCCTTGTGATGATTCACCTCTTCTTGACATTTTACAAAATCTAAATAAAATTTAACGGTTATAAAAAAAAGTTGAAAAAAACTAACCAATTTTACTTATAATTAAAACCGGATTGAAGTAAACAATTAAATCAGAACAACTTCAAATATCGGTCTAGTAAAGTAAATTTGATTATAAAATGATTTTTTTTACTTATAACTAAAACCGTATTGAAGTAACGATTAAATCAGAACAACTTCATAAATCGGTATCGTAAAGTAAATTTGATTGTTGTTTTTAACAACTAAACAAACTTGATTACAAACAAAGAAATGATTTTGAGATTAGAGAAGTAGAATTGTAGAATTGAGAGGAGAGTGGTGTAAGTGAAATTGGAAAATGAATGGGGTATTTATAGGATTTTTTGAAGTGGTTGAAAAAAAAAACCGTTTAAACAAGTAGCCAGTCCGGGGCCGGTTACAACCGGTTCCGGCCGGGCAGGTTGAACCGCCGGTTGCCGGTCCGGTTCCGGTTACTGAAACACCCGAACCGTCCATAAACCGGTGAACCGCCGGGTTACACGAACCGCCGGTTCCGGGCCGGTTTGCCGGTTACGGTTATTTTGGCCACCTCTAATGGAATGTAATAAAATGAAATGAATTTGAATGAAATGGATTTGTGCGTTTGGTATGCAATGGAATAAAATCATTTTTATTCCATTCCAACCATTCCATAACTTTTTTAATGAAATGAAAATCACTTATTTTTATTCTATTGAAATCAAAATAAATTTCATTATTATGTTTCATAACATGCCAAACTGATGGAACGGATGAAAAAGGCATTTTATACCATTACATTTTATCAATTCAAATGAGTCATAAGGGTTGGGAAATAAGTGTGTGGTGTCTTCACACGTGTGGAGACACCGTGAGACACCACAACCACACAGTTTCATTCTGTATTTAACATATGTGGTTCTGATCGTTTCACCTGTCACTTCACCTCAAAATTCCCTCTCCACAAGTATTTCCCATAAAAATGGGGAAATATTGTGGATACACAGTGTGGAGACACCACAACAACACAGTTTCATTCTGTATTTAACATGTGTGGAGACACCACAACTACTACATGTCATAGGGCCATGAATTAAAATGATGTTAACTTTATTGTGATTGGTCCCCATAAAATGAATATGTTGATTGTGTTGTGTAGAATGTTGTGGTAAAAAGAGTAATTGATGTATCACTCCTCTATTTTTTTTTTTTTTTGGACTCTATCATTACGTGTAAATTATGCCTATTTATGCCTATTTTTTAGGTCCTTAGGATGTTTGCGTGATTGATGTTTAAGTCTCTCAATTTTTTTCTTTCTAAAATAGTGGTTTACATTATTTAGTTTACATATATAAAAGACTAGTGAACGTGAGCCGTGTAAGGTACGTCGGACCCAACATAAATCGTTACCAATGATAATATCAAATAATAGATTTCCAACATGAAATAAATCGCGTAAGCTTAAACCGTAACAAATTCAAGGCACAAGACAAAGAGAACAACTGAAACATATCACATTCTCTGTAAGATGTAGCTCTTTCTTAGATACGTGAAGATTGTGAATCACTTCTCTTCCAAGCCTCATCGGAGTTTTCAAATAAACCACAATATGATGTATCTGAGAACAATGTCATAAAGTCGATCCCTTTAGCTTCGACTTTACGTAATGAAACATTATAGAAAAAAATAAGCGGACAATAACTACACGGTCAAATCTCCCGGGACGCCTTAGCTTCGAGATCATTAATATGCTTCAAATGTGTTTCACTCATTTTCTATATGACATTTCTCTTTCTTATCATTAATGAATACGTCATTGATCTCGTGTTCATTCATTTGGTGGGAAAAAAACACGTGTCAAACGGTCTGAAAAATATAAAAAGTGATTTGATATTCCAACGTCAATTTTAGTGACGCTCGTACTGCAAACGGACGTCAGTTCCACCGAAGTTATGTTGCTCAAAATAATAAAAACATTTAAAGTGGCGTCCACGTGGCCATATGTGGCACACTTTCTTGGCGCGGATATTTGTTTGGCCATATTTTTTGTTGTTGTATTTTATAGCTAAACTTGACCCATCTTCCATCGTACACTACACAGTAGAACTTCAAATCCGTCGGTCTTTCCTTTTTTTCTTTTTCTGCACAAATTACTAACGGTGCACGTTTGATAAAAAAAAGGTACACGTGTTGATGTATTTTATAGCTAAACTTGGTCTATCTTCCATCGTACACTACACTGTAGAACTTCAAATCCGTCGGTCTTTCCTTTTTTTTTTTCTTCCCTTTTATGCACAAACTACTAACGGTACACGTTTGATAAAGGAAAAAAAGTACACGTGTTGATGTATTTTATAGCTAAACTTGACACATTTTCCATCGTACACTACACAGTAGAACTTCAAATCCTTCGGTCTTTCCTTTTTTTTCTTCTTCCTTTTCTGTACAAACTACTAACGGTACACGTTTTATAAATAAAAAAACCACAAAGGTAAAAAAAAAAAAAAAAAAAGGGGCACGTGTCGGCTAAGGAGGGTGCCATGTGGCCTCTTGAGGGCTCACCTCTTAGCTTCTTATAGATATAGGATACACAATTACATGCATAATTTTATTTTTTATTTAAAATATGTGATTCAGATAATTTTATATATCTTTTCGTATACGGAATAATGTAAATGTATCATTATTATTTTTTTTTTTTTTTGTTTATTAGTAAACAATGATACATCCACTTCATCTTTTAGTACACACTTTTATCATCATTAATCATGTGATGTCCATATTATTTAATGAATGTTACACCTTCTTGAATGAAAATAAATTAGGCAATGATATATGTTGGGAATTAATATGCAAATGGCTTTTTCAAAAACCAAAAAAATAAAATTATATATATATATATGGACAAATCGTTTTCGTTTCTTTCTATAGTAACATAGGAAAATATCTTTCCGGATCTTACTATACAATTACTTGAGTTAAGGGAAAGATGAAGACAGACATGTGACAAAGAATATAACATAAAAATATTGATAAAAAGCCTCTTTACTAAAGTCTTCACCACAACTCTAAACATGACCCCACTATGTCTCCTATCTTTGTCATGTAATTGTGTTTTACGTTGTACTGACCTTGTTTTCATTTTTAGACAACTTTTTTCCATGTGAGAACTGAGAATCTATGGCCCCTCTTTGCATGATTTCTTTTAGTTTAGGGCAAAGTGTATAATCTTTTCCACCCTTTGATCCTTTGATATACTGGTGATGCATGATTACTTAGATCTATAGAAGGTTAGGTTGCAACCATGGAGAATATCATTGGGTTCTATTAATTTAATCGAGAGCTAAAAAGTGTGTAGTGAAACATGTTGTGTTATTTTGTGTATTTCGCATGCCATTTTCCTTCTTATAAGTTCTTATATTACCTAAAAACCAGGCTATTGGCAAAGGGGGCCTCATATGCATCACCACAACTCTACTAGCTACCACACTACATGTGCACTACAATAGAATCGACATTGTGAAAATCGAATGTATAGCCAACATTCGACTTTCCCACTGTCGAACCAGGATCGATACTGAGTCGAATGTATGGCCATACATTTGACTTTTACAGAGCCGATTCTATGAAAATGATGTGGGGCATCGGTAGGTTGGGGACAACACATAAATCAGTTGTTGTGAGAGTAATAACCTCAACTGGAAAAATATTTAAGACCAAAATAAGTATTGGCCCCTCCTCATTCCGGCCTGTTCTTCCACGCAAGCTAGTGAATGCCCAAACAATGCTTCTTAATCCCACTGAAAAGGCCCGTTAAAGATCCAATCTTTGACGAATTCTACTTAGGGTTTAAGAAACAATTTCCCAAGCTAATTTCTTTCTAAAGTGGCCCCCTTGTATGTATTAGGGTTTAAGTGATGCTAGCCAGGGGCGGACCCAGCCTTATAGGGGTGGGGTGCATGGACCCACCTCAATTTCCGGACGAAGTTACTATTATACCCCTCTAGTAATATTAAAGTTGTGTATGTATATTATTTCGTACAATATCTAGTGTAAATATTCATTTAAATTTCAATTGGTAAGAAAGTTTTAATTATCTATAGGTCGGAGGTTTGAATCTTGGCTTTTGAGTTTTTTTTTTTTTTTTTCACGTTTTTTTTTTAATTTGGCACCCACTTGAAAAAATTTTCCTGGGTCCGCCACTGATGCTAGCATTCCGTAAATAGAACTAAATTAGGGCACTCAATGAATATTTTTGACCCATTCCTATTCTTTATCCTTAAATGAATAATGTTATGCCTTTTACCCTTTATGTAATGATGACTTAAATTATGCATGTTGAGTCTGTTCGGTCAGCTGAGTCGTATGCTGAGCCGAGTCTTTATGAAAGCCCATTTCTGGTCAGCTGAGCGTTGTGCTACCGCTTAGTCTGATGTTCAGCAGAAGGGGCATCTATATGAGATGCAATTTGTTCAATTGAAACTGGTCGCGTAGAAACGAAATCAAGTGGATAGATTTTGCATTTATATGAGATGCAATTTGTTCAATTCTGATAATATTTTATAAGAAAGTAGGGACTGTGTCGACTACCAAGGAGCGGAGCAACTAAACTGTAGGGAGAGGATTTAATGCTCTTAAGAGGAAGAAGGTGGCAGCAGATCGAGTTGATCACCTGCTAAGCCGGGTATGTATGAAAGCCCGTTTCTGGTCAGCAGAGGGTTGTGCTGCTGAGTCTGATGTTCAGCTGAATGGGGTAGCAGAGTCGATCACCGTCTGCATGGTTTTTCCGTTTCTGTTTAGGGTTACTTCTGGGTACTTTAGTCATTATCTGATTTGGCTGTTAAGGCGGTTAGAGTTTGGTTCCCTAGGCCTATAAATACCGTTCGTATTGTAACATCTGTGTAACTTTCTGTGAATAATATAAAATCATCGTTTTTCCGTGGAGTAGTCGACACATTGTCGGAAACCACGTTAAATCTACATTTTTCTTTATTCTGCATTTGTTTGATTGTTTATTTATCGGTTCTTTTTCCCACCATCACCATTTATTCCTGACGATCTGTTACAACACTTTATTTAATCTTATTAAATAATCTATACAATTAAGAAACTAATTTCCCTATTCTAAAAAATTATTATACGTGTCACTTAAAAATAAGAAAAAACTGTTTTTTTTTTCATTTAAACCATCATTATCTTATACATAATCCATGTCTTATATTAAAGAGAAAAACTTTTATTTTTATTCATTTAATATGTGAACACCATTCTATGGAAAAACTATTTTCCTTTATTTTATCTATCACATAAATAATCAGTGGCTTGTTCTTTTTTTATTTATTTATCTTGTTAAAACCTCCGTATCCGGAACCAATTTGTCCTACTAATCCGGATTTCGGCCCGAATCGTTTCTGTAGAGTCTGACTCCTACTCAATGAATTATTCTATTAGATAGAAAAGCAAAATTTCCAACTAATCATTATTATCAAAAACCGGATTCAACGCGTATACTGAGAGCCATACCAAGGATCATGAGCCTAAACCAGAAGCTCCAATAAATCGGATAGCCAACCGAACTCTTCGCTTAAATTACCCCGGCTATTTATCCCAGCATTATATCATTATAAATCCGTGACTGTGTTTTTCCAAATAAGATCAAGAGTGTTGTAGTAACAATCTTGCCTTTAAGCTAGAGTATGGATTTTCGATTATGCATAGGGACGACTCATTCTAGCAACAACAACGGAGAAAGAAAAAAAAGATCTTGCACATTAAGTCACTGATGCATATTCATCGATTCATCGTCCGAAGTCCTAGGCGGAGCTCAACTCTTTATATTTCAAAAGTACATCGACATGACGGTGGGGACAAGGGGTTGAGGAAGAGAACCCCTGAACCTAAAACTAATATTCAAGCTAGATTAAGGTTACCTATAAGATGGGATCCAATAATAAATATGCTGAAAAATGCCAATCAACACCTTAAACCAAACTTGTGTTGCTTTATAATAATAATAATAATAATGATTTATCTACCTTAGTTTCTTTCACTCTATAGGGAAGGTTAGAAAAATACATGTAAGAAAGTTTGGTGTGACTCAAAGGAAAAGGATGTGAAGTGACCTTTTCTACTTATATATTTTAGTTGGGAAATATCCAAGTTTTTAAGTTGAATTTCTTGCATGTGTTTTTATGAAGACTGGACTGATTGGTTTTATTTTATTTTATGTTATCAAGTAAATTGATGTAAGCTTCAATGCATGGGGTCAAATTTAAGTGGAGTTGTAAACCACTAGGAGATTTACAAGTGATATTGAAGTTGATATATTTGATTGAAGCATACATTTGACTGAGAAACGTGTTGGCTACATTCAATATTCGGGCAAACATCACTAATCACAATTCGGTAGTATACATGTATGGAAAATGACGGGTTCATTACATATATTGTGTAGTGAACATTCACTACCATTTTTTAGCCATTGATTAAAATGTAGTGCTATTGATTAAAGTTTATAGCCATTAAAACCAACGGATGAAAAGTGTGTGGTAAATGTCCACTACACAATATGTACGTGTAGTAGATGTATCACCATCCATATATGTATAGAAGTTTCTCACCCAACTGACGCCGTTTCAGATGTGAGTTTATATAATTAAGTTAAGGATAATGGTACAACTGAACGCTACAAGGCACGCCTTATAGCCAAAGACTACAATCAAGGGCGGACCCAGTATACAGAACTCGATATACAGTCTAGCTCTCTCCAAATTAAAATTCTGGTTCCGTCATTGACTACAATCATATTGAATGAATTGATTATCGTGAAACATTTGCTCCTGTTCCTAAAATGATCACAATGCGTAATATATGGATGGCATAAACACCGGTTGGACGTGAATAATACATTGTTTACATTGTTGCATGGTGACTTAGATTATAAAAAAAAGTACAACTCTTACTCCAAGTTATGGATGAAAGGAGAGACTTGTGCATGGAAACATACTTGATTAATCTATATATGGTTTGAAACAAGCATCTCGTCAACAAGTAAATGTTTCGACAATCGCAAGATGATAATTCCTTATTCGTCTGAGCCAACATTTAGTATTATATTAATTATTTTGGTCTATATGGATGACGTAATTGTTATGTAATAATTTACACAAAATTGGAGAGGTCAAAACCATTTTGGCCAAATAAAGCGATGATCGAAAAAGTGAATCACCATATCTCAAAAAAACTACGCACTTGAAATCTTGAAAAATACTGTCTTTTTAGGGACAAAACCATCTTGTTTTCCAATTGAAGAAAATATTCCCCTTGCAGAAAATAATGGGAAATTCTTTGTCTCAACCTTCTTTATATAGATCTTTGGTTTGTAGACTAATGTATTTAACTAATTTTACTAGACCCGATCTTGCTTATACTGTTCAGATGCTTAGCCGGTTCATGGACAAATTAACCTCAAGAACCTCATATTGCAGCTACACACAAAGTGTTACGTTACATAAAACAAATACATATTATTGCATTAAGGGGAGAATTATGTCTTTCTGCCTTCTCTGTTGCAGATGGGGCTCGTCCTAAAGGCACGAGTCGTTCAAATTTCAGTAACAGAGTAATGCGTTCTTCTTGGGATCGCACCAATATGTTGGCGAACAAAGAAACAAACTACAAATGAAGAATGATTCAAACAATGCACGTTTGAATAGACGAACAACCATCTGATTAATCCACTAAGCCACTAAGCACCTGATGTTTTGAGCACTTACTAAACAAGTTGAGTGTTATCAATATACACCTTAATTTGACGGAAGTGTTAAAGAATATATATAAGATTCAATGAGGTTTTTTTTTATATTCAAATTTCGAAGATTTATTTAAAGTTCAAATATTTGTAATAGATAAAGATAACAGGTCATAGCTAGCTCTTAATACGAGAATCAGATTCAGTCTAGTGATACATGTCATTGTATTTCCTGGTTAGAATTGGGGTCCTATTCTCATTCCCATCCTGAGTAAAAATCTCCTTCCCTCCCCCCTCCTCCTCCTCCTCCCACCACCCCATACTTCTCCACCACCACCCCCCCCCCCCCCCCCCCCAAAAAAAAAAAATGGGTCATAGCTGTGTAAGTACCCAATTTGTTTTTCATAAATATTTCTTCCCTTTGATTTCTCTTCAAATCTTAAGATGTGAAGTAGCAGAATCCATAGGGAGAAAAACAAAAGTGTGACATATTAATTACCCAATTTTGTTTTTAAACGGTGTAGCCTATAGTTTGGACATGCATATTAAAAAAAGAAAAAAAAAACAAGTTAATAATTACATGACTTTCAAACTATAAGACGAAAAAAACATAAATAATGCCCATCTTACTAAATTCTCTCACATGAAAATTAATTTGTCTTGAAGGTAAAAAACAAGAAAAACTTTCCTTAAAGAAAGACTTAATTAGGAAAGTAAGAAGATGCTAGACTCAAACATGAGAGGCCAGAGATAGCTTAGGAGAGGGAGTAGATTGCAATTAATGACAAGAAGAGCACAAAGTAGTGCACTGATGAAGGGAAACGTAACAACATGTGAACATACGCATCCAAGAGCTGAATGCCAAAATTGGTGGGACTTTCTTTGATTCTCTTGTCTAGTATTTTCTCAGCATTTTTCGTGTACAAGATCTTGAGGGGGGAGGGGGTTGGGCGGTATCTGGTTCGTGGATCAGTAAATATTGTAAATGCTCGTAAAAACATAACTATATCAGATAATCGACTTTTATCATCAAACTGTAGAAAAATGTAGTTTTACTATACTTCTATGGTATTAAATATAGATTCTCAATGTTCAATGTTGTAAAGATTATAATAGAGATTATAATTGTAAAGTCCTTCATCGGAGAACATAAATGTCTTGTCAACTCGGATTAACCCTTTTAGACCGAGCGAGGACGGTGGTCTAAGAAGTTGACCGGACCATTTATGACTCATTTAGCGTTACCAGGCTCGGGGGCGTTACAAAATGGTATCAAAGCCGACTATCATACGGAACTAAGTGTCACACCATGAGAGGCGGTGAGGGCCACCTCTAGAATCCTATGGTGGGGACGAACTGGGACAAGTCCACTGGGACAAATTTTGGCCGTCCTAGCGAGGACGTCAGTCCCTTATAAGGGTGGATAATGTAAAATCCCACATCGGTAAAGTAATGTCCTGCCCACCCCCATATAAGTGTGAGGCATAAAAGTCTTGTCTCGGCTCGGGTTGGCTGCGCTTTTAGACCAAGCGAGGACGGCTCATTTAAGAAGTTGACCGGACAATTTATGACTCATTTAAGACTACCTGGGCCCGGGGTGCGGGGAGTTACGAGAATGGTATCGTATCGTAGCCGACTATCATACGGAACTAAGTGCCACACAGTTAGAGGCGGTGGGAGCCACCTTTAGAATCCTATCGTAGGGACGAACTGGGACAAAGTCCACTGGACAAATCTTGGCCGTCCTGGCGAGGACGTCAGTCCCTTATAAGGGGGGAGAATGTAAAGCCCCACATCGGAGTCATAAAGGTCTTGTCAACCCGGGTTAGCACTTTTAGACCAAGCGAGGACGGCGGTCTAAGCAGTTGACCGGACCATTTATGACTCATTTAGCGCCACCAGGCCCGGGGTCTGGGGCGTTACAGTAATATTATTCACCTGAAATAGATATTTTGTAATTTAATGATATGTGTTGTCTAAATCTGTAAATCTGTGTTGAAGTGTTTAAAATATTAATTATCAATCTTCTTAAGCTCTTGGAAGAAATGATAATTCAATATGGTATCGAGAAATATGCCATGAGATCAAATATTGCTTCCAAAATCGATCATTATAGCGTGCATGTGACGGCCCGGCTCCCTACCACTAAGGGTCGGTGTGGGAGAGGCATGCGAAGCTCACGCCGCGACTTCAGAACATAAAACTAAAGTTCATAATAAGGAAATCCATAAATGACTACAATATCATATTTATCTAATTAATCCACTAAAAACAACAACAAAATCGTATTCAACCGTTCTATGTTAACGTAACAAGTGCAGCACGATCTATTTCTTAGTTGATGACATTATTCCTATCTCCTTCCTCTTCCCCGACCAAACACATGGAAGCCTCTCTCACTAACCAGCCCATACCTGTCAGACTGAAAAGGTGTTCGCAAGAGGTGTGAGCTTTAAACTCGAGAGGTTGTGTGCTTAAAGTGCAGCTTTATAAATATCATAGTTTGAAAGTACACAGAGCAGATAGTCATTGATACATATTATATTAACATATATATCAGTCAAGAAGGCACATTAATTAGCGGTAACGGTGGTAACACCAGTAGCACGTAAGTTACATAAGAACAAATTACAAATAACAGAAAGTACCAAAGTAACAATTCAAAGCACGTATTATAGGATATAAACAAATATGGAACTTCACAGTGTATCGATCATTTGAGCTTTACGATGTCTTTAATGATGTTGGTTCAACGTTACTTGCCTACACAGTGCTATTAATCAAATATTAGTTGTCTCTCTGCATCATTTCGTGTGTGTGATAATTACTCCATAATTATAAACTATTTATATATTTTCTAACATGTGTAGTATGCAAAAAAAATATATATATATATATATATATATATATATATATATAAATGTGTGTATACATAGACTTTCTACGGCTTATATAGCTCAAAATCTTAACCATTAGTCACCAAATTGCCACTCTTACTTTGCATGAAAAGTCCACGTTTACGTTGCACTGGAAGTAGCCACGTACATATATAGCTTAGGTTTATCTTTCTTTCAATTTTTTAAATATTCCTTATGTATATCTTAACATATATATATACACGTTTATCCAAATACATTTTATGTTATATACTCGCATGTATATCATAAAGCAATACATATATATATTACATAATATACATATACACCGACATTCAACGTACGTATAATAATTATACGTATAATGTACATTTAAATGTCATATATGATATAAATACATAGACACATAGTAATACACATATACACATGTAGGATATATAAATATAATGTATTTTATTATTAATTTCAAAAATGTTCTTTAATGGTCAAGTATCATAAAAATAAAATTTTAAAATAGGACAATTTAGACATCTAAAATCGACGTAAAAACACATGGATTATAAAATATATGTTCAAAGAAAAGTTTTAAAAAACCGGGATGTTACAAAGCAAGTGTTGTGCTTATTTGTTGATCTTGTAGTGCCCGTATTTCCATTATATTGTGCAAGTGTTGAGCCTATTTATTGGTTTTGTAGTGCCATTTATATGCATTTCTATTCTAAATATAATGTATTTTATTATTAATTTCATAAATGTTCTTTAATTGGTCAAGTATCATAAAAATAAAAATTTAAAATAGGACAACTTAGACATCTAAAATCGACGTAAAAACACATGGATTATAAAATATATGTTCAAAGAAAAGTTTTAAAAAACCGGGATGTTACAAAGCAAGTGTTGTGCCTATTTGTTGATCTTGTAATGCCCGTATTTCCATTATATTATGCAAGTGTTGAGCCTATTTATTGGTCTTGTAGTGCCATTTATATGCATTTCTGTGTCATGTTGGCACAAGTATTGAGTCTAATTGTTAGCCTTGTAGTGCTTTTACATGCACTTTGTATGTCATGTTGGCACAAGTATTGGGCCTAATTATTGGCCTTGTAGTGCCCATCTTTTTATTATATTATACAAGTATTGAGTCTATTTGTTGTCATTGTAATTATCTTTATATGTGTTTTGTCTGTCATGTTGGCACATACAACTTAATTTTATACTTTGATGTTTAAACTTAACATTTTGGTCCATTGTCTCTTAATCGATAGCACCTTACCGTATCACACCGTACCTTTCTACCCACCATACGGCATCCTACCGAACCATCCCAACCTAGCCAATTTTACCTTACCCTACGTTACTTCATCCACCCTACCATACCCAACATTAGCCTACCATCCACTCTACCCAACCTCACCCATCTTACCTTGCCTAACCTGGCCCTACCTGACCTGTCCAACCCCACGTCACCTATCCACCCACCCTACTCTATCTTACTCTACCACACATCACCCCACCCTATCTTACCTTACCCCACCCCACTACCTTATCTTACCTTATCTTTCTATCTACATTAATTACTCTACCACACTAAACTACCAGTTCACTTACTTACCTAACTTAACGCCACTTGATCGTACCCTAGCTTAACTTATCCAGGCATCCACAATACCATACACACTCTTACCTCACCACCCACCCTCCATACCTTTCCCCACCCATCCTACCTTACCTAACCGACCTCACCCAACCTACCTTCACCCATTCACCCTAACCTAGCCTACCACATACCTAATCATACCTTGTCCACCCCACTCCACCTTACCCCACCTCACTCATACCCACCATGCACCCATGCGTTTTTCGATTTTCATTTCATCTTCTTACATTTATTATCGGACAAAATGAAAATGAACTTTCTTTTTCATTCTATTAGAATGAATTTTATTCAATTTCATTCCATTCATTTGAAACAAACAAGCCATAAAATGTTTTCTGATAATTTCGAAGAAAACTTTTAGATGAGATAGCCCAAATTAAATAGGGAACTATAATTTGCATCCCACCGAATCCACCTCACATCACATCTACCATACAACACACTAGAATCGACATTTTGGAAATCGGTTTTGGAATCAAAACCGACTTCCTGTAATTGTATAGTGAGAATTGTTCTTCAGAAAGTCTGTTTTTAGCTCCAACACTGACTTTCAAAAAGGTTGATTTTGTATGATGTATGGTTCATTGGTGTATCAATAGAATCGCCGTGGTATATATATATGTTCTTTGTGTGGAGGGGCAAGGGCAGGGGCAGGGGCAGGGGCAAGGGCAAGGGCAAGGGGGGTTTGTAGTACAGTAGTAGGTAAGAATCTTGATTTGACGAAGGCAAGAAATTTGAAGGAAAGATACAAAAACAATTAATAAACGGTATACACGGTAATATTACTATAGTTGTAGCAATAAGTAACCTTAAAAAATGAATAATTACAAGTGGCGTTAAACCAGAGGCGATTTCGTTTGCACCGTAAACACACTGTAAACCAGGAGCCTGGTAGCTGCTTTCACTACCTAATAAATATCACAAGCTTGATAGGGACTTAATTAATTAGTCAATACGCTTTAATTCTTGTTGATTGAAGTGACAGCATTATTATCATTTTAAGATCACCCGAATCCTTTACTATAGCCCACACACTTGTAGTTATCAATAAACTTAAGCCAAGGTAAGTATATAAAATTAATTAATTTCGACAAGATTTACTTCAGTCATTATCCATCCCTATTATAATACTGTTTTCATTAACTTTTAAATCATCCTCATCACCTTCCTCCCCCCACTCTTGCAAAATACATGGAAATTTTATTGTTATAATAATATTTTAACCCTGATTTGATTAGATTTAAATACATATAATGTATATTATAATGTATAGATCATTAATTCCTAAGGGCTTTAGCTTTACACTATAATAAATAATTATAACCAAAAAAGAAAGTTGCACATATGGTACCCCGTGAATGAAGAAATTAATTAAGAATGGATGAACGAGTAGGACAAAAGAAATGCGGTTTAGGGTTGTCAATAAAATGGGCACTTTGATAGCTGCATATTTTTATTTTTTTTTTTTTGTTTTTGATACTGATAGCTGCATATATAAACACCACATAATTGGGACATTTGCACATGTTTATTAATTATTAATCAACCCTCTTCAAATAATGTGTTTATTTTTTAGCCCTCTAAAAATGTTTTTTTCCCACTCTATTGAAAATAAATATAAATGACTTGTAACTTCTTTCTTTCCTTTTGTTGCGAATTCCAGGTGGAAATTATATGGCTCGGGTGATGCGGTCTGAAAAATAATGAAAAATTATTATTTCACAACATCATAAAAATACGGGTACGAAAGATACGCACGCACATTTTTATTCTTACTAAATTCGAATCTGAAACCTCCAGATTAAAACCACAACACTTACCGTTGAGCTAATGCCTTTTAGGCGAGTATGACTTATTGTAATCATCAATACACTACAAATATGAAATATATACTTAAGGTTGCAACATAATTAAAAATATCCTTATCATCTTCACTATAATTAATTGAGATTTACGACCATTGTTGTTGATGGTACCAAGTGATATGAATCGATCATACCAAAAGACGGACTCATATATTAGGCTAAGGCGGCCTAAGCCCTTCCCGTGAAAAACAATTCTATACTATAAAACCCATATAATCAAACTTAACTCATCAAAATAAATTAGCTTACTCCGGCCCGTCTTATTGTCCGTATATAGTTCACTAACCCACACGATTGTATGTATATAATCCACTATTCTACCCGAGTTTCAATTTCTGGCTCCATCACTGATCATCCGTTCTATTTTTACGTTCTTTCATATATACATAATTATTATGTGTAAGAGAGTAGAAATGTGTGGAAATATTGGAAATATATCACTCAGCAGTCTGCTGAGGCTCAGCAGGGTGATCGGCAGACTGCTGATCCTCATGATCACAGCAGACTATGTCGTGCATAACTTTATTTGTACACTTTATTTATTTGTAAAAGACATATTAATTGTGATACATATAAACAATTAATATGTCAAACTCTAGTTTACTTTATGTCATAGACATAGACATAGATTGTACTTTTACTTTTTGCTTTTGTGCCGCCCCACGCCTACATACTCAAGTGGCCGCCCTAGCTAGCTAGTCTCTCTCCAAATTGTATCTATTTATACTCCTTCATTATCAATGAATAAAAGATAAGTTGAAGTTTACTCTTGTGTTAACACATTCTCAAACTCTCTTCATGGTATCAGAGCCATTTGTGTTCTAACTTTTTCCGCTGCAAAACTCATATTTCTGAAGAATGTCTTCCACATCCGACATTACTTCAACCTCAGCAGACTCTCAGAAGCCTCAGCTGACTGGGAGTACTGACAACTCCTCTTCTTATACAAACCATAGACTTGATGGTAACAACTATCCGTTATGGTCAAGGTCTATGAAAATGTACATTTCGGACAAAGTAAGATGGGATACTTGTCCGGAACAAAACCCGCACCCGCCGAAACCGACCCCGGTTTTGAAGCATGGGACACAACAAATAATCAACTCATGACCATCCTCACGAGGTCAATGACAAAAGAGATAAGTGAAAACTTTATGATGTATGATACCGCCAAAGAAATCGGGATAATGCCGTAGATCTTTACTCCAAGAAGGATAATACATCCGAGGTATATGAACTAGAAGCTCGATTCAAACTTGCGGTGCAAGGGGATATGTACGTAACTCAATATTTCAATCAACTATCTAAGGCTTGGCAACACTTAGATATGTTAGAAACTCACTCTTGGAATGATGTCAAGGATGTCGCTCTTTATAAAGACATCATAGAAAAGAAGAGAGTATTCGTGTTCCTCACCGGACCGAATCCTACTCTTGATGATGTTAGAGGAAGAATTCTTGCCACCAAACCTCTTCCAAATCTCAAATCCATGTTTGCCGAGGTCAAACATGAAGAAAGTAGGAGAAAAGTCATGCTTCGAAATCCCCTACCGACAACCCTACCGAAGGTGCCGCCCGCCGACCGTCGGGAAGGCCGCCGAGGTTACCGAGACATACAAGAAGCCTACCGAGAAAATCGGAAAATCGTTCGTGATCACCGCAAACGCACAAATCACACCAAGGACAACCGCCGGAAGCTCCATGGCAAGCCTAACTCCTCAAGAACCTCAAAACCTATCGGGAAAGTCAAGGCAGACACATCGATGAGGAGGAGAATGACAACCAGATGAATGCTCGCTTGTCGCATTCAAAGCCTTCCGAATCAACAAAAGGAAGGTAGTCACTCTACCGATATTGCTACTCATACTCATACAGGTAAATTCTACTCTTCCCTTAGCAATGAAACATGGATTGTTGATTCGGGGCATCCTCCCATATGACCGGTAATAAAAACCTTATAACCAACTATATGCCTTGTCACCAAATTCATAACATTAAACCGCCGATGGATCTATCTCTCGTGCAAAAGGTGTTGGAAATGTTAAACTCACTAATAAGATATGCCTACAGGATGTCCTATTTGTTCCAAACTTAGACTCGCAATCTTATATCGTCAAGTAGACTCACTAAAGATTTGAATTGGACCGTTGTTTTTAAGGAAAATCAAGGCACATTCCAGATCCTACTTCACAGAAGTGATTGGGAAGGCTAAACCTTGCGCCGGATTGTTTCGGTCAACCCCCCGAAGAAGACAAGACCGAAGACCGAATCGCCCAGCCACTCGCTCCCGGACTTTAGACAATATCATGTTATGGCATTATAGATTAGGACATCCAAGTTTTGGTTACTTAAAATCTTTAACTCCCGAATTGTTTAAAGGATGTAATCCGAATGACCTTCAATGTGATATTTGTCAATTTGCTAAACTTACAAAATCGTTTATGCTAAGTTACCTCATTTGCATTCCTCACCCTTCACCTTAATACACAAAGTGATGTGTGGGGACCCTCAGGGTGAAAAGTATAACAGGGAAAAGGTGGTTTGTCACCTTTATTGATGATCATACCAGGAACACTTGGGTTTTTTTAATGAAAGACAAATCGAAGTTGGCCCTATCTTTCAAGAATTTTATCATATGGTCTCCACTCAATTTGATACTAAGGTCAAGATCTTAAAGACTCGATAATGCTCTAGAATACTATGAGTCTAATCTCAGTACCTTCTTGACAGACAGAGGAATTGTTCATATCAGTAGTTGTGTGGAAACACCTCAGCAGAATGGGGTTGCTGAGAGAAAGAACAGGCACCTGCTGGAAATGGCCAGATCAATCATGTTCACCACACATGTTCCTAAATATATGTGGGGTGAAGCTATACTGACTGCAACTTATTTACTCAACGTACTTCCCAAACAGAGTGTTAGGTTTCAAAACTCCACTCCAAACCCTACCGACCACACACTCCCGCCATCATCTTGTTTCCCAGCTTGCCTCCAAAGATCTTTGGTTGTACCGTGTTTGTGTATATCCATGCTCAACACGTAAGTAAACTTGATCCTAAAGCTCACAAGTGCATTTTCCTAGGTTATGCAAAGGACGAGTAAAAGGTTACAAATGTTATTCCCCTATCGAAAAGAAATTTTACAATTCTATGGATGTAAAATTCTTTGAAAGGACCCCTTATTACAGCAAACCTACTGAGCCATTCACTGATGGAAACATGATTGAAATTGACCTAAACCCCTTCTCTCAGCAAACTCTTAACCCTCAAAGAACCATCGATCCGCCAGACCGAACTTCGCACCCTACCGACTCTCTACTACCTAATACCCTCAAAGAACCCCCCCGAACAAGAGTCTACCGACCCGAGCCCGCCGATCCCGAGCCTACCGACACTCAAAGAATCTACGGATCCTCGCCAGCTCCGCCGACATTGATGATGTGCCTATTGCTCTTAGGAAGGGAAAGAGATCATGCACCGATCACTCTATTCATTCTTATTTATCTTATGATAAGTTATCTCCCCGCCTTTGCTATGTTTTCACAGACTCCGGACTCTCACTCTATTCCTAAAAATATTCGGGAGGCCCTTCAAAATGATAAATGGAAGGTCGTCGTTAAAACGAGAGATGACCGCCCTCCCGGATAATCATACTTGGGATCTCACAACTCTTCCAAAAGGCAAGAAGACAAATACCGCAAATGGTTATTCACTATCAAGTACACCGCCGATGGTACTATTGACAAGTACAAAGCCGATTGGTAGCCGGGGGATTCACTCAAACTTATGGCATTGACTATAAAGAAACTTTTGCACCGGTGGCAAAGCTCAACACCGTCGTGGTACTAATTTCTCTAGCCGTCCAACTTGACCGGCCTCTTCATCAATTGGACATCAAAAATGCTTTTCTAAATGGGGACCTTACCGAGGAGGTTTATATGACTATACCTCCCGGTTTTATCAATCCTCATACTCAAGGCAATGTGTGCAACCGAGGAAATCTCTATATGGCCGAAACAATCACCAAGGGCATGGTTTGGAAAATTAACAACCGTGGTCAAAGCTGCTGGATATCACCAATGCAATTCTGATCACACTATGTTCATCAAGACAACCAACCAGAAGAGGTCTATTCTTATTGTCTATGTGGATGATATCATCCTTACTGGAGATGACCCTGCTGAGATCCAACACTTGAAAGAACTGCTGGCAAAGGTATTTCAGGTTAAAGACTTGGGTTTACTTAAGTATTTTCTTGGCATGGAAGTAGCTAGAAACATCAAAGGAATCTCGTCTCCCAAAGGAAATATGTACCGGACTCCGCCGAAGGAAACCGGCATGCCGGGGTGCAAACCCGTCGTATCCCCGCAGTAGACCCGGTCATACCCCCGCCGCAGGTGACATTGCCGTAAAAAAGGAACAATATCAAAGACTTGTAGGGAAACTCATCTACCTATCCCATACAAGGCCGGATATTGCATATGGTGTCACCGGTTAGCCGCTTATGCATTGCCCTACCGAGCAACATTGGGATGCAAGTGAATAGAATACCGCGGTATTTGAAGTCCACTCCCGGCCAAGGGTTACACTTCACCAAGTCCGCCGATAGATCCATCAAGGTCTATACCGATGCCGATTGGTGGATGCCACATAGATAGAAGGTCTACCACAAGGCTATTGTTCCTATGTATGGGGCAATCTTGTTACTTGGAGGAGCAAGAAACAACCTATCGTGTCTCAGAAGCGATCGAAGCCGAACTCGTGGCACTTGTTTTAGGCATTTGTGAAGCTCTTTGGCTCAAACGAGTACTTACCGAACTTCAAGAACCTATTCAAAGAACCTATCACACTCGTTGTGATAATAACTCAAAGACTATGCATGGCAGAGGATCCATCCATCATGACAAAACAAAACATGTGGACATTGACAGACACTTTTCGAAGGAGAAGATTGATGCCAAGATTATTCAACTCCAAAGTATGTTCCCTCGGACGATCAAAATGCCGATATCCTTACCAAGGCTATTCCACCTCTTACGTTCAAACAGACTAAGTAGCAAACTTGGCCGCATCAATATATACGGCCCCGAGTTTGAGGGGGTGTGGAAATATTGGAAATATATCACTCGCCAGCGGTCCGCCGAGGCTCGCAGGTGATCGGCGACCGCTCGATCCTCATGATCACAAAGCAGACTATGTCGTGCATAACTTTATTTGTACACTTTATTTATTTGTAAAAGACATATTAATTGTGATACATATAAACAATTAATATGTCAAACTCTAGTTTACTTTATGTCATAGACATAGACATAGATTGTACTTTTACTTTTTGCTTTTGTGCCGCCCACGCCTACATACTCAAGTGGCCGCCCTAGCTAGCTAGTCTCTCTCCAAATTGTATCTATTTATACTCCTTCATTATCAATGAATAAAAGATAAGTTGAAGTTTACTCTTGTGTTAACACATTCTCAAACTCTCTTCAAAATGAAATGATATGATGTATGTCATTTATACAACAATTATATTCTATTTTTTTTCTAATTATACAAGGATAATTATGTATATCATAAAATGATGTCGTTTAGAATAATCAAAGGCATGTAACTACTACATTCGTCCCGTAAAAAGTGTTCATTTTTTGTTTTACATACAGATTAAAAACAATTAATGTGTTGTACGTAAGTACTGATGGATATATATACACCTATCATACAATAAATGCTTCTTTTGAAATATTAAATAAACATACAAACATTAAATGTTACGATAGATATATGTTTGAAAAAAATATATTAAATTATGTATTGATAATCTAAATAAAAACTTTTGTGGAAAAGTTTTTAAAAAAAATGATCCGTTTTTTTTAGGATGGAGGTAGTATACCCCAAACCCTTCACACTAGTGCAATAATTAGTGTGTCTGGAAAACATATGTGAATGACATTTAATTCACTAACTACCCATTAATCATCTTTTTCTTTTTTTAAAAATTGGGTTAGAGATCCACTAAAGTGGAAAGCCTTAACCGGATGTGTGGTAACAGTTAAAGCTCGAAAGCCGTTCCCCGTCCCTGTCAGGGGAGATGCCAACCATATCTCCTTTTAACGAACACACCCATTAATCATCTTTGTTTGAAGTTTGAAGCACTCTAAATACCAATATAGGATAGAGTTTGGTAGGTGGGTGATAGGGTTGGTAGGAGAGGGTAGGGGAGGTAAGCGGTAAGGTAGGTTTGGGTGGTACAACAAAGTACGGTAGGATGGGTACGTAGAGCGGTAGGGTGCGATGGGGTGATGTGTAGGGTAGGTAGTAGGTAGTGGCAGATCCATAAATTTTATTTAGCGGGGTCCGTAATTTTTTTTTTCAAAGTAAATATTTTTTTCACGAAGTCCGAAATATTTTTCTATAAGTAAAATGTCGAGTTTTCTTGTTTTTAACAGGGTCCGCAAACCCCATATAATAACATGTGCATCCGCCCTTGGTGGTAGGTAGGGAATGGTGGGTATAGTAGGGTAAGATGGGTGGGGTCGTAAGGTAAGAAGGTGGTAGGGTAGGGCTACCTAAAGCAGGGGCGGACCCAGCATGGTAGGGGTGGAGTGCATGGATGTTAAGGGTGATTTTATATGATTTATACCGTTATATTTCGTAACGATTTCTCCCATAATCTGATAAATTGCATAGAAAAGTAAGTGCTTATTAGATTTATTGAGTAAACGAGTTTTAAATGTGTTTAAATGCAAAATCGAGATATTTACGTGATTTTATCGGTGTTTTATGTTTATTCGTATGATGTTACATTTTGCATGTTTCTATCATGTTGTAAGGTACGTTTTCATGATGAGTAAGGAGCTTAAACGATGATCACATGAAGATGGAAGAGTTGAAAGATGTTTAAGTGAAGAATCATTGAAGAAACCGGAACCAGGCACTTCATGGGGATTTTGTCCACACTTGTAGGCACTTTCAGGGAAAGTTGTCTTGATGAAAGTTGTAGAGGATTGAAATAGCTTTCCAACGCATGTTGAATCACCTCATTTGGAGCCCTAGAAGTGAAGTTATGAGCAAAATACTAGAGCAAGGTAGTGGACGGGCGTCCATAAAAGTGAAGCGGCGTCCGAATCGTATTTTACATTCGAGAGTTCGGACGCGTTCGAACGAGCGTTCATTCTCCGTTCATAGAGGCTGGACGAGCGTCCAAGATAGTGGACGGGCGTCCACGGCACCGACTCGGCGAAACCGACCTAAAAATCTATAAATAGGCGCGATTTCCCAAACCCTAAACATACAATTTTCGAACCCTAAACCCTAGGGGCGGCTTGGCTGCGTTTTTCCTTCGCTTTTCTCTAGTTTTATGCACTTAAACTTCTAGATTAGATTAGATAATTTCATGTACTTTTTATTCAACAATTCGATGTGCAAAGGATGCTAGGAGGCTAAATCCTCCTTGAACGAGCGTTGTGAAGCCGTCCGTTTCAACAAGTTTGATCTCGAGTTCGTGATTATTTTGTGAGTGTCTATTAAAGTTGTTACCTTTATCATGTTTTTATATGTTGATTGCATGCTATATCGAAAGATCCGTGCCTTTGTTTATTGTTTGCTTGATGAAAGTCATGTTAACCTTAGAACACCATGATAAAAGTTTAGACCTTTAATCTAATCACAACGAAAGTTATTAGATTGAATCTCTAGATTAGAAATTGAAAGATTTCACGCCTAGGTTAGAAAGACTTAATCTTTAATCGAAAGATCGAAGATTAGAAAACGAACTTGTCTACGAAAGTAGGTGTTCATGCCTTAGATAGGTGAATCACAACTTGAGTAGAGATCACGAAATAACCCGAATTAGTATCAAACGTTGATAGGATAGGTGGAACAATTGCTCGTTCGTTCGTTAAAATTTGATTTAAATCACTTGACTCGAATTGCTTAGCTTAGTTTAGTTTATTTTATTTTTTCTGCGACTTAGTTAGTTTTTATTGCTTCCAATCTTTCCTAGCATTGGATTAATCTCCTCTCGTCTAGTTACTTTTATGCAATATTTGTTTAGGTTAGTTTTCGTGACAATAATTAGTTAAAAACAAAAGCTATGGTTCACAACAAAGTCTAGTTCCCCGTAAGATCGACCCGGCATTAGCCTCCATACTACGATCCTTGCACTTGAGGTTAACCGGTTTATTACTTGTTGTTTTGTATTGATAAAATCCGGGACAAGTTTTTGGCGCCGTTGCCGGGGAACCGGACGGTTGTCTAGTTTTTGTTTTTCATTAGTAATTTAGGTTAGGTTTTTGTTTTTATTTCTGTTTTTCGTTGGTGATTTAGTTGTTTTACTTATTTGTTTTTTCTGTTAATTAATATTTGTTCTTGTTAGTTGTAGCATAGACTTTTGTTTTTGAGTTTTAGTCTCTGTTTTCTGAAATCGTTTCTGTTCTTTTTCTGGAAAATTTTGCATATGAACGAGCGTCCATACCTATGAACGCCCGTCCACTGTAAAAATTTCAACTCTGTTCTGTTTCTGACCCCTCAGACGAGCGTTCGGTTTTCTGAACGCCCGTCCACTTCAACCTCCAGGCAGACGCCCGTCCAGGACCTTGGACGCCCGTCTGTCCTCCTGTTTCAGTGTCTTTTCGTAGGTAGGGTTTTTGTTTCTATCCTTTCTAGTTTCCACATTGATTCGGTGACATCTAAGGTTGAATCATCTGACTCCACACCTTTCACGATCAAATTTTAGGATAAAAGGGTCCGTTTTAGAACTTGATAGTATTTTGGCCATAACTTTCGGCTCGAGTGTCGGATTGGCGCGCAGGACCCCAATTCGGAAAGCTCGTTCCGACGCCGACGACGTGGTAGACGGCCAAAGGCCGTCTGACACCGTTTTCGAGGTCAAAATCCACTGTTTTCCCTTCCATTTTGGGCTCAGAAGATTTCAACACGTTTTTGGTGTTTCGTTTTTTCGTTTTTAAATTTTTCGTAGTTAAGTTTCGTAGTTTTTGATTCCTCTAGGTTTAGTTATCCTTTCCCTCTCGTCCGATCGTCCTTTCGTCACTTTCTATCCTTTCTTGCTCAACACCTTGAGTTGGTGTTTGGTTTATGCAAACTCGTAGTCATAAGGGACCACTAATCTATTCCCCGACCCCGAGCGGACCATAGTCCGACCCAATAGGCGGAGACTTCGTTTCGACGAAGGAAACGCTCTAGATCAAGAATTTGAGCAATATCTTTCGGGAGAAATCGAAAGAATAGTAATAATGGCAAGCGGAAGATAGACGGACGTTGGCCGACTATGCCATGCCCGGTACAAGTCACCATCAACCCGGCTATCGTCATGCCTACCATTATCGCTCCAAACTTCGAGCTTAAACCCGGACTTATACGGATGATGCAAAGCATGCATCAATTTTCCATGGTTTCCCATCCGAAAACCCCCACACTCACTTACACACATTCTTGCAAATATGCGGTACTACCCGTATCCAAGGTGTAAGTGAGGACGCCATCAAGCTTAAACTATTTGCATTTTCCTTACGGGGGAGGCACTCGAGTGGTATCACTCTCTCCCCTCTCGAATCCATCACTACGTGGGCGGAGCTCGAGAAGGAATTTCTAAGTCAATACTTTCCTCCTTCAAAAACAGCCCACATCGTTCGAACGAAATCTTCACATTCCGTCACCGGAAAATGAATCATTCTTTGAGGCGTGGAAAAGGTTTAAGTCTCTCCCGCGAAAGTGTCCCCATCATGGCTTGCCAAAGCAAAGGCAAGTCCATACTTTCTTCGCCGGATTGACCGAGCTCACCAAGGGCATGGTCAATAGTTCCTCTCGTGGGGCATTTCTCAAGAAAACACCCGATGAGGGTGGGCATTGTTCGAGGACATTGCCAAATATAACTACGCCCCCTCTTATCAAGCCATCCAAGCACCTCCTCCCCCTCCCAAGGTCGAAGAGGTGACTATGCAAAGTCTTGTTGCCATACTGCAAAAGCAGATGGCACCTTCTCAACTGACAGCCTCTCACACCGGCCCCTACCCGAGTTATCAGGCTCCTTCACTTTCACAGAACTCTCAAGTTCTGTATTGTGAAGCATGCTGTCAGACTGGCCATATGACTGGCCAATGTCAATTTTCTTCCCCTCTGCTCAGCAAGTCAATGTTGTTCATGACTATGGACAGCATAATCCAATCACATGCCAAGTATGTGACAGCATGGGGCATATTGCTCGCTTCTGTCCCATGATTGGGCAGAATGCGGAAGTCAATGCTTTCTCTGGCCAGACAAATCAGAGATTCAATAACCAATTCTCTGGCCAGAACAGTTTCCAAAACCAAGGGTTTAATCAATCTTCGGGATTTAATCCTAATTCGAACTTCAATAGCAACCCTGGTTATAATCAGAACCCAAGCTATAATTCTTCCAATCCACAAGAAAGGTTCAATCGAATTGGCCGCCAATTCTAATTCTCGCATTCCAAAGTCGGCCAAGCCACCATTTCCCTAGAACTTTCAAAACTCTCAAGGCACCCCCCACCGGGACGATATAAAAGCCGAATGGAGTTCATTTCGGGAGGAGCAAAGCAGACGATGAAAAGCCTTGAGAGGCAAATCGGGCAATTGGCCGAGCAAGTTAGCCTCTAGACCGTCGGGCGGTTGCCCGCCTTCACGGAAAAGAATCCAAGAGGCGGTCAAGTCGCTCAAGCCGATTTAAGCAATGCCAATGCACCGACCTCGTGCCAATAATGCAATACGGTAAAGAGGAGGCCGGTGCGATGAACTTAAGAAGTGGTTCTCAAGTTGGTGGTCCCCCGGCTTCCAGGGAAACCACTAGCCCCTCCCCGCCGCCGATAAGGCAGAGGGGAAATTGAGCAACCATCATCCCCTCGGCCGCAGAAGGCAAATCGGGTGGCCGATCCCCGATAGAAGAAAGAGTTGAGATTCCTCAAGTGGCCGATCCCTTGAGGAATAAAGAATCAATTGGAAGTCCTCAGGTGGCAGATTCCCTGAGGAATGATGAGTTAAATGATAGTCAGGTGGCTGATCCCCTGACTAACAAAAAGAATGAAAAGACGGTTCGGTGGAAAGATTTGGAAGACAAGGCCGTTAGTTCGTCCTCGAAGAAAGTATTTTCCGAGGATGATTTGAAAAAGCTTCCCTTTCCACCTAGAAAGAGCAACATCCCGTTGAGCGAAGATAAGAAGTACGAAAAGGTGCTTAAATTGTTAAAAAATACTCGTGTAAATCGTCATTATCCGAGGTCTTGGTCGAGATGCCCAAGTATACAAAGTTCGTCAAGGATGTTGTATCTTCCAAGAAGAAGTTAGCAGGGAATGGATCAAGCAAGTTGGTAAGGAGTGTTCTCTCGGTTAATTATGAAAGCTTACCAATCAAGAGAAGCGACCCGGGAAAATTTGTGCTCACATTGCGGACGGGGGGATTAGTCTTCCCAAATTCCTTATGTGACTCGGGTGCATCTATCGCCTTGATGCCATTATCCGTGTGCAAGCAAAACTGGGTTTACAAAGTCTTCTAGAACCCACTACCATGAACTTGCGCTCGTTCGATAGATCTTCAAAGAAAGCCTCGTGGATCCTAAAG
This sequence comes from Gentiana straminea, assembly GCA_036785695.1. NCBI lineage: Eukaryota > Viridiplantae > Streptophyta > Magnoliopsida > Gentianales > Gentianaceae > Gentiana > Gentiana straminea. Next base: position 27,438,849 of record JAVUPR010000061.1, read on the forward strand.
GACGTATTGGTTCAAGTTGGTAGGTTTACCTTTCCCGTTGACCGGTATGTCTTAGATATGGAGAAAAATGAAAATGTCCCTCTCGATTCTTGGAAGACCTTTCCTATCTACAACTAGAGCCCTCATCGATTGTGATGGTGGGAAAGTAACTATCCGAGTTGGTGACCAAGAGGTGAGCTATAGCGTTTCTAAATCTATTCAAGTACCCTCCGGTTCTCCAACCGGCTTTTCCATTGAGGAGACGTCTGATGACTTCAATGACTTCATGGATAAGCAAGTCTTGGTCGTAGGCGAATATGATCGATTGATCGATAATCCGAATAATCATGGTGTGGTCAATCTAGACCAGTTAGCGTACCGATTTTGAGGATGGGCTACGAGAAGAAGCTTTGGCGTAGAGGCCACTAAGTAAACTCGACGATGTTGAGTTGAGGAGTGGAGATCTTAAATCAAGTCTAGAGGAACCCCCGTAGACTTGGTTCGAAAAGCCGTTGCCTAAACATCTTAAGTATGTATTTCGAGAGAAGGTGACAAGCTTCCTTTGATCATCTCTCGCCAAGCTATCTCGAATAGAAGAGCTTAAACCGTTAAACGTCTTGCGCAAAAATGAGAAAGCCTTTGGATGGCGGGTGGGAGATATCCGAGGATATCTCCCGACATCCGTATGCACAAGATCAAGACTGAGGAGGGTGCAAAACGTGTAAGACAGCCCCAAAGGAGGCTTAACCCTCACATGCAAGAAGTAGTCAAGAAGGAAATCATTAAGCTTCTAGATATGGGTATCATATACGCCATTGCTGATAGTGAGTGGGTGTCCCCGACTGTGTAGTCCCCAAAAAAGGGGGAATTACTATTGAGAAGAATGAGAAGGGAGAGGAGATAGCATCGAGGCTAGTTACGGGCTATAGAGTCCGTATTGACTATAGAAAACTCAATGAGGTCACAATGAAAGATCATTTCCCCTTCCATTCATTGATCAAATGCTTGAGCGTCTAGCGGGGCACGCATTCTCATCGCTTCCGGATGGATATTCGGGATACTTCCGTATACCCATCGATCCCGTTGACCAAGAGAAGACCACTTTCACTTGCCCTTACGGGACATTCGCCACTGGCGGATGCCATTTGGTCTCTCGTAATGCCCCTGCCCACCTTTCAAAGGTGTATGATGGCAATCTTTGACGGGCTAGTTGAAAAGTGCATGGAGATTTTTATGGATGATTTCTCGGTCTTTGGTCAATCCTTCGACGATTGCCTCGATAATCTTGATCGTGTGTTGTCTAGATGTGTGGAAAAGGACTTAGTGCTCAATTGGGAAAAATGCCATTTCATGGTAGATGAAGGCATAGTTCTTGGCCACAAAGTGTCACCAAAGGTATAGAAGTAGATAAGGCCAAGGTTGAAGCTATTGAGAAGATGAGTTATCCTAAGAATGTTCGGGAGGTCCGAGGTTTTCTCGGACATGTCGGCTTCTATAGGAGGTTCATCCAGGACTTTTCAAAGATTGCCAAGCCCCCGTCTACTTTACTCAAAGAAGACGTTACTTTTGATTTTGATGAGAATTGCAAGCGCGCGTTTGAGGAGCTTAAGAGTAGATCGATCTCTCGCTCCAATTCTTATATCGCCGGACCGGAACCTACCCTTTGAGCTTATGTGTGATGCATCCAACTATGTCGTTGGTGCGTCTTAGGGCAAAAGCTTAATGGAAAGTTCCACCTATCTATTATGCCGTCACACATCGAATCCTTCTCAAGTTAACTACACGACAACTGAAAAGGAACTATTAGCCGTAGTCTTTGCTATGGATAAGTTTCGTAGTTACTTGCTGGGTGCTCAAGTGATTGTGTGGACTGACCACGCTGCTTTGCGATATCTCATGACCAAAAAGGAAGCTAAACCGCGCCTACTGCGTTGGATACTGACCCTCCAAGAGTTTGACGTTCAAATCAAAGATAAGAAGGGCAGTGAGAACGTAGTGGCGGATCATGTTTCTAGGGTGTTAAGTGAGGAAAAGGATGAACCGATGATATAGATCTTTACTTTCCTCTAGAGAACATTATGTTGATAGACGGTTGTCCTCCCGATGTTCCATGGTATTCCTCCATTGTAAACTACCTTCATGCCCGTTATCTCGATCCCGAAATGTCTTATCAAGAGAAGAAGAAGTTCTTCTCTCGATATGAAATATTTCGTTTGGGATGAACCTTATCTTTTCAAGATCTCGTAAAGATGGTTTGCTTAGGAGATGTGTTCCGAATCCGAGCAACGCGATATAATCGAGCAATGCCATAGTGGACCCCACGGGTGGTCACTTTGGTCCTTGGAAAACGGTTGCGAAGATCTTCCAGTCCGGTTTCTATTGGCCCACGATCTTTAAGGACGCGTGCTTTCGCAGCTTGTGATCGTTGCCAAAGAACCGGAGCTTTGACAAGGCGGTTTGACATGTCGTTGAAACCCATCCTTGAATGCGAAGTCTTTGATGTTTGGGGCATCGATTTTATGGGACCATTCCCATCATCTTGTGGCAACAAATACATCTTAGTCTCGCGTTGACTATGTTTCGAAATGGGTGGAGGCAATTGCCACTCCTCACAATGATCATAAAACGGTCATGAAATTTCGAAGAAGAACATCTTTGTGAGGTTTGGATGTCCACGTGCCTTGATCGTGATGAAGGGACACACTTCGCAACCGACCTTTGGAAAAAGTCCTCGAGAAGTATGGTGTTCGCCATAAACCGGCACACCATATCATCCGATGACTAGTGGTCGTTGAGCGAAGCAACCGAGTCTTAAGAAAATCCTGGAGAAGACGGTGAATAGTCATAGAAAAGACCGGAGTTTGAAGTTGGACGATGTACTTTGGGCATATAGGATCGCCTATAAGACCCCTATGGGTACATCGCCATATCAAATGGTCTACGGGAAACCATGTCATCCGCTCGTCGAGCTAGAGCATAGAGCTTATTGGGCCACAAAGTTTTTAAACTTTGATGCCCAAACTTGTGGACGCATCGACTTCAAGCTAGTTACACGAGCCGGACGAGTTCGACTTCGTGCATATGAAAGTGCCGGGATCAAGAAAGAGAAGATGAAACTACTCCATGACGCCAAGATAAAGAAGAGAGAATTCCAGGTCGGCGAGCAAGTTCTCTTATACAATTCTAGGTTACATTTGTTTCCTGGGAAGTTGAGAACACGTTGGTCCGGTCCTTTTGAGATTCTCCAAATCATTCCTGGAGGTGTTCTAGAACTACGCGGTTATCCAGACCAACCGTTTCGAGTTAATGGTCAAAGGTGCAAGCACTACATTGGTGAACCTAAAGAAAAACCTTTGATTGTTAAATTTCTCGATATTCTCGGATGTGGTGTTCCAGAGGTCAATGAATTTGATGAGTTTTCATCCGATTTATTCTCCGAGAATGACGGTATTGGTTCATCGCCAGGTTCTAGCAGTGTAGTTGGGATATGGAGGAGTATGAAAGAGAGCAAAAGCTTAAACGTCATCGAGGAATCGAGAGAAGAAAGAAATCAGCCATGGGGAAGATTAAACGAGTTTGGAAGGCTATAAAAGATTTTACCCCATGTGTTAGATGTCGTTTTTCGCAGCCCACACTACGGACCGGAGCTTTAACGAGGTAGTGGGGCGTAAAGGTTAAATGGCCTGATCCAGGCTGAGCTTCAAATGTGTCGAGCTAACGACGATAACCATTAGCGCTACTAGGAGGCATCCTAGATATCCCTTATTATATTAGTTTCTTTCTTTAGTTATTTTTCCTTGTTCTAGTTGTTTTACTCTTATTAGGATTGTGTTGTTTTTATCAGTCAGCCGTCCTAATCTTATACAGGGTCGAAGTGTTGTTTTGCTTATGATTTCCTCTTATCTTTATCTCTATCACTTTTGCGCGATATGGTTTAATCCCTTGTATCCCCGAGGTACGTTTTGTGTTGTTTTTCATGTATGCAGGATATTTGCTATAGCACTTGTGAGCTTTCAGATGATGTCAGTTTTCCGGTGGATGGTCCACGCATCGCTTTCATCAAGCCTTTCGGAGTTGATACGTAGCACTTCCGGAATTGCCACTTTAGAACTACAATCAGCTAAGTACTTTCTTTCTTTTTATTTCTGCACAACATGAGGACATGTTGTCATTTAAGTGTGGGGGAGGGGATTAGTCGGTATGTATCTATGCACTTGCTTACATGATATTATTTCTATGCTAAAATGAGCTATTTTTCAAAATTTTTGATTTGTCTCGAGTAAGCAATGCATGTTTTTGTTCGGTTTGTTATAGTCTTTGATGCTGTATACCATATTTTTAGTGAGTTAGTTGTTTCACCAAGATTTATTTTCCACGTGCCATAGTGAATGATGAGCTAATTTATAAAGCTATACCCCGTTTGGATTAGTAATTTTTGATTTTCTTATAAGTCATGTGCTTAGTGCTACGTATGTATCGTGAGATTTATGATAGTTTGTATTTAGTTCCGAGTATGATATACTGTGAATATCTAGAAGTTTGAATGTGATAAGTAACACGTAACTAATGTTGTTAAAAAAAGTTGAATTAAATGAATAAAATGGGTGTGTCGGAAGCTAGTCGATGATTTGAGTGAGGTAGGGTATACCACGTATGTCCTATACCACTATGATGACTAAGAGCTCACGACAGTTAGGAAAAGCTGCCTTATGATTGGAGTAAGGTAGGGTATTATCTCGAAATGTCCTATTCTACTATGAGGGCAATAGCTTCTTCTAATGTGTGTTTAAAGTGAAAAAGTTAAATCAACTAAAGAAGTGTTATGAAATGTATATAAGACTAAGTTATCGTCTATCTTATCCCCGCAGTAAACCGACGGATATGTCTTTTGTAGGGATTATCCTCTCGAGTATTTCGTAAAGGCCCTAGATATATTCGATCATTCTTCTCGGGATATGTCACGTTTGTAGGGTGCACCTTATGAGTGTCACTTATTACTAGTCTACGAGGGGGTATTAGCTAGTTTTGCTTTGAGTTTTTCAAGTTTGGATTTAGTGGAAGTTTTCTATGGCTATGCACACACACGATGGTGAACTTCTAAGTTATTGAATATATGTTATATTTGTTGAGATGTCTATACTATCTCGAGCTTGATTTTGTTTTGTTTTGCTCGGGACGAGCAAGGTTTAAGTGTGGGGGAGTTGTTAAGGGTGATTTTATATGATTTATACCGTTATATTTCGTAACGATTTCTCCCATAATCTGATAAATTGCATAGAAAAGTAAGTGCTTATTAGATTTATTGAGTAAACGAGTTTTAAATGTGTTTAAATGCAAAATCGAGATATTTACGTGATTTTATCGGTGTTTTATGTTTATTCGTATGATGTTACATTTTGCATGTTTCTATCATGTTGTAAGGTACGTTTTCATGATGAGTAAGGAGCTTAAACGATGATCACATGAAGATGGAAGAGTTGAAAGATGTTTAAGTGAAGAATCATTGAAGAAACCGGAACCAGGCACTTCATGGGGATTTTGTCCACACTTGTAGGCACTTTCAGGGAAAGTTGTCTTGATGAAAGTTGTAGAGGATTGAAATAGCTTTCCAACGCATGTTGAATCACCTCATTTGGAGCCCTAGAAGTGAAGTTATGAGCAAAATACTAGAGCAAGGTAGTGGACGGGCGTCCATAAAAGTGAACTCGGCGTCCGAATCGTATTTTACATTCGAGAGTTCGGACGCGTTCGAACGAGCGTTCATTCTCCGTTCATAGAGGCTGGACGAGCGTCCAAGATAGTGGACGGGCGTCCACGGCACCGACTCGGCCGAAACCGACCTAAAAATCTATAAATAGGCGTGATTTCCCAAACCCTAAACATACAATTTTCGAACCCTAAACCCTAGGGGCGGCTTGGCTGCGTTTTTCCTTCGATTTTTCTCTAGTTTTATGCACTTAAACTTCTAGATTAGATTAGATAATTTCATGTACTTTTTATTCAACAATTCGATGTGCAAAGGATGCTGTGAGGCTAAATCCTCCTTGAACGAGCGTTGTGAAGCCGTCCGTTTCAACAAGTTTGATCTCGAGTTCGTGATTATTTTGTGAGTGTCTATTAAAGTTGTTACCTTTATCATGTTTTTATATGTTGATTGCATGCTATATCGAAAGATCCGTGCCTTTGTTTATTGTTTGCTTGATGAAAGTCATGTTAACCTTAGAACACCATGATAAAAGTTTAGACCTTTAATCTAATCACAACGAAAGTTATTAGATTGAATCTCTAGATTAGAAATTGAAAGATTTCACGCCTAGGTTAGAAAGACTTAATCTTTAATCGAAAGATCGAAGATTAGAAAACGAACTTGTCTACGAAAGTAGGTGTTCATGCCTTAGATAGGTGAATCACAACTTGAGTAGAGATCACGAAATAACCCGAATTAGTATCAAACGTTGATAGGATAGGTGGAACAATTGCTCGTTCGTTCGTTAAAATTTGATTTAAATCACTTGACTCGAATTGCTTAGCTTAGTTTAGTTTATTTTATTTTTTCTGCGACTTAGTTAGTTTTTATTGCTTCCAATCTTTCCTAGCATTGGATTAATCTTCTCTGTCTAGTTACTTTTATGCAATATTTGTTTAGGTTAGTTTTCGTGACAATAATTAGTTAAAAACAAAAGCTAGGGTTCACAACAGTCTAGTTCCCCGTAAGATCGACCCGGCATTAGCCTCCATACTACGATCCTTGCACTTGAGGTTAACCGGTTTATTACTTGTTGTTTTGTATTGATAAAATCCGGGACAATGGACCCCACTCAAATTTCTGGGCAATGTTACTAATATACCCTTCTAATAATATTCAAACTGTGTACGTATATTATTTCAGACAATATCTAGTGTAATTGCCTATTTAGTTCAACTGGTTAAAAGTTTTATTTCATATTCTAAGGTTATGGGTTTGAAACTTGGCTGGTGCGTTTTTTTCACCATTTTTTTTTTTTCGAATTTGGCTCCCACTGAAAAAACTTCTTGTGTCCGCCATTGACCTAAAGCCTTCCACCCTACCCTCCCTTATACACCATATCTCTTCCTACCCTACCATACCCTATCAACCCGCGTTACTCGTCACTTGGTGTGTCACATACTATAAAATTCGTTTCATTTCATTTTTTGACGTTTCAAACGCGGTAAGGGAATATGTTTCATTCATTCCATTCCATGATTTCATTCTATTTCGTTCTATTCCTAAAAAAACAAATGTGTAATTAGAATATTCCTAGCATGATTCTTACTACGTACCTACATCCTATAATAGTAGAAGACAATTTATCATTTTGATGTTGTTTCAAATTATAAGTTATTCTTAAATTTCAATGCATGTTGTTTTTCCTTTTTAACCTCTATTTACTCATCTCACCCATTTTAAATGTAGTGTAAACATAAAACGACATTTATAACTTAAAATGCTAAAAAATGAATTATTTATTAGCTTTCTTGATCTATCTACACAATGTTTTTTTTTATTATTATTATTTAGGAAATCTATTCAATGTTTTTTTTTTTTTTTTTTTTTTTTTGGAGAGAAAATCTACTCAATGTTAAAATGACTTTTGTGTTCCTTAAAAAAAAAAAAAGATTTTTATTTGGAGACGGAGGTAATCTTTTCATTACTAAAATATTAGTACTAGCTTTCTTCCCTGTTAACTGATTTTTGATTTATTATTTTTCTGAACATCAAAAAACTTTTATTAAACATTTTATCTGTTAGTTGTCAATAATATTTGTACGTTCTTTTTTATTTAATTTAGTTTCATTTTCGAAACATCATTCATGTGTTTCCCCACCCTACTCTTATTTATCTCCTTCCGTTTCTTATTAAATGATGTACTTGTCGGAAAATTTTGTTTTTTTATTCGATGTTCATTTAAAAAACAACATATATTGTCATTTTCCGTACATATTTTTATTATAATTTATGAGATGAAAACAAAAACAACATTAATTATATCTAAGAATCATTTAGTCATTTCATTACTTTAGTCAATGCATTAATTCACTTCAATAATGTGTCATCTTAACAATTAAATCATTAAATAGAAACAAGGAGATTATGAGGTGAGAATTAAAATAGAAGATTGTATCAATTATATCTATGGTCTTTTTTTAAATCATTTTGTTGTTTAACTCTAAAGAAAATCAGAATACACAGACGGAAGACTCTGAATAACTGTTTTATTGAATTCATCAAATATAACAAATACAACCCCTATTTATAGTACTCCTATGGTCATTGACCACTAATTATTTGAATAAAAATGATAAAGATAAATAATAATAAAGACTAGATAATGATTTATTTTGACAATTTTTATCTTTTTTCAAATGACATCATTTATTTCTTCAAGATCCATCACTTTATCTTCTATTACCCTCCCTCAAATGTTACCAGGGTTGGAGGCAATGTTTGTTTATCAATCGGAGAATTATGATGCGGCTTTTTGACACCCAAGATCGCTTTTAAATTTCCCGCATTTCTTGCTTCTTTTTGGCTCCCCGCTTTCGCTTTTAACCCGCTCTTTCTTTTTTTGTCGAAAACATGTGAAGTCTCTGATGATGACAAACTTGTTTTTTCGTTGGCAACCTCCGAGAGAGATCTGTTTTTTTTTTTTTTTTTTTTTACCAACTGAATCTACGGATAAAGAATTAGATGCCAAAAGGAAAAGAAATTTTTGATATGTATGCATGTATTTTTTTTTTATAATGGACGGCAAATAGAAAAACAGCAATGTTTTTGAATATAGCAAATGTTATGCAAATAGACTACTGGATAACTCATTCACGAAAATAAATATATATGCAGGCATGACTATGCTTGGACGGACTTGAATAAAAAATAAAAAATTTGAAAGCGAAAAGACGGATCGGACGAGGGTTCACCAATGTTAAGGCTAACGAACCCCCGCCCCTCGCTCTGATACTATAAAACGAATTTTATGAAATGAAACAAATTTTATAAAATGAAATGTTAAGGCCTCATCACCATGTGAGTTATCCCTAAGATTTTTAAAAATTATAAACGGCCAAGAGACATTGAGAACTTTTAAACTATATAGTCTATATTGATTATGAACTTTTGATCCCCTAAACCATTTTTTTATAACCCTTAATTAATCAGACAATCTTAAACCATTAATATTGCCATTCACAAGCAAATCTAGTAGTAGTAGTAGTACTAACTTAGAGGAATCTTCATAGGCATGTGGAATGGTTTGTTCTTCAAGAAAAAGAGCTCTCTCTATCTTTTAATTATTTGATTCCCAACAACATACTACATTATGATATTGTACTTTCAAACCATAACCAACGTATAAACAATCTTTCTAAGTTTTGGAGGTACTACTTATTTATTCTTTTAATTATATAAATGGATCCAAGTAGATAAGACGCTTAATTGGGTTCATCGTCATATATAAACAATACAACTCAAAGTCAAGACAACTACTCTCCTGGAAATAATATTTTTTTAAAAGCCATGTGAGACTGCTAATAAATTTAGAGTTCCCTTAAGTGTACTAGTAGTTAATTATTAATCAAGAACATATAAAATATATATTATATAGCATCTCTTAATTAATAAGTACACAAGCAATGTAATTGTAAGGTGGTGTGTTAAAGTAGCTGCCACGTGTTAGAGTGTTAGTGTGCCACGTGTCAAGCTTATCATTAGATTTGTTACTAGATTCTCTAGTACTAAATTCAGTTATTAATTCTGTGTACAAATACTTTGTAATGCTGGCCAGAACATTTACTGACTAAATGAATCATCAATTATCTTCTTCATTATGATAATATATTTCTAACTTGGTATCGGAGCTAGTAATGGCCGGAACCACTGCTTCCACTGGTAATCCGGTGACCGGAGCTCAAGCAACTGCCCCACAGAGCAGTGTTATCGCCTCTGAGAGTATCCAGGTAACTGGAGCTCAAGTTACAGCCGGAACAACACCGAGCTTTTCTCTTGGAAGTTTTTCATCTTTTCCGTTCACGCAGTATACAACCACTACCTCTCTTCCTCGCACTCCACCACCAACCTTCACAAATCTACCACCAGTTTCTCAAACTACCAATAATCCGGCAACCGGAGCTCCACCTCCCTTTCTAGTTTCCGTTCCAGTATTCAATGGAAATCTTCCTCAAATCTGCAGTGTAAAGCTTGATAGATCCAACTACTTACTGTGGAAATCTGTTGTGATACCCTTTGTGAAGGGCCATCGTTTGGATGGTTTTCTATTTGGAACAGATGCCGCACCACCAAAATTTATTCTATCTGCATCTGGAACTGGACTGGAACATAATCCTCTTCATGATTCGTGGCTTGCCACAGATCAACTTCTTCTGAGCTGGTTGAAAGGATCCATGACGGAACCGGCACTCCTTGAAGTGATGAACTGTTCTTCATCAAACGAGGTATGGAACACTTTGGAGATCTTGTTTAATAACAGATTTGAATCTAGAATGCTTGGGTATAAGACTGCTCTTACAAAGACTGAAAAATGGTCCAAACCAATGGTTGATTATCTTGCTCAAATGAAAGGATATTCAGATGGATTAGCAGCAGCAGGTTATCCAATTTCTGCGTCTGAGTTGATCCTGGCTGTTCTAGGAGGTCTAAATCGGGATTATGAATCTGTTATTGTCAATCTGACCTCCAGGATTGGATCCTTATCCTGGCAAGAAGTCCAATCTCAGCTAGTGACTCATGAACGGCTCCTAGCAAGATTTTCCCCATCATCAACTCTGAATTTGGGTGGATCCTCTGCCAATCTGGCAACTACTCACTCAGGTCAAGGAAGAGGACAACCAAGACCTCAAGGACATGGAAATTACCAAGGAAACAATCGAGGTCGTGGCTCTAACAGGGATGGTAGAAGTGGAAATAGAGGAAGAGGAGGTAGACAAGGATATGTGAATCAAGGAAATGCTAGGCCTACTTGTCAAGTCTGCACTAAAGTTGGTCATGCAGCTTCTGAATGCTATCACAGGTATAATTCCAACTACAATGGTCAGGTCAATAATGGGAATTCTGGATCAAACATGAGGCCAAATGGTGGACAACAATTTCCTCAACATGCTGCATACTTTGCCTCTCCAGATTCAGTTAGTGATGCAAGTTGGTATGCTGATAGTGGTGCAACAAATCATATTGCCTCTGATCTTAACAGCCTGCACCAGAGTCAGTGATATGATGGTTCTGTTGGTCTAACAATTGGCAATGGTAAGAGTCTACCTATCAAACACACTGGACACTTTTCCATTCATACTGATAATTCTGATCTTTCCTTTAATCATGTCTTGCATGTTCCTAGTATCACCAAAAACCTGCTAAGTGTTTCCAAACTCACTTCTGATAATCCTGTTATTATGGAGTTTCACTCAAATTGTTGTTTTGAGAAGGACAATATCACAGGGAAAGTTTTGTTGGAAGGAGCCCTTGGAGATGGCCTTTACCAGATGCTCTTCCCTTCCAAAGCTCCTCAGAACTCTCTTCAATCCAAAGCCAATCAAGAACCAAGTTGTCTTGTGTCAGTTTGTAATAAGTCTGTTAATCAGAAGCATGAGTCTGTTGTTGATCAGTCTGATCTTAGTAGTAGTTCTAGTATTTGGCATAGAAGGTTGGGTCATCCCTCTTCTAAAATCTTGAGTCTTGTCCTGAGTCTGTATGACATTTTTGGTATCAATAAAATTGAGTTTTGTGATGCTTGCAAATCGGGAAAACATCATTCCTTGACTTATCGTACTTCTATATCTAAAAGCAGTTCTTGTCTTGATCTTGTGCATGCTGATCTCTGGGGACCAGCTCCTATTGTATCCACAAAAGGCTATCAGTACTATATATGTTTTGTTGATGAATTTAGCAAGTTTGTGTGGATCTATCCTTTAGTTCTGAAATCTGATGCCCTTTCAGCCTTCATTAAGTTCAGATCCTTAGTTGAAAAACAATTTGAGAGGAGTATTAAATGCTTGCAGACAGATTGGGGAGGTGAATTTAGGTCTTTTGAGCCCTATTTAGCAGAATCTGGGATTGTTTTTAGACATCCATGTCCTCATGCACATGGTCAGAATGGTAAAGTTGAAAGAAAGCATAAGCATATAGTTGAAACAGGCCTAACTCTCCTAGCACAAGCTCAAATGCCCATAAAATTCTGGTGGGAAGTCTTCCAGTACTCCACACACCTCATTAACAGGCTTCCCACACCTGTGTTTCAATCTATCTCACCCTATGAAAAGCTGTTTAACCACAAACCTGACTACAAACTCCTAAAAACCTTTGGCTGCACATGTTTTCCCTATCTAAGACCCTTTCAAAAACAGAAATTTCAATTTCACACCACCAAATATGTTTTCATAGGGGTTAGTCCTTCACATAAGGGGTACATGTGCTTGGATGTTTCTGGCAGAGTTTATGTGTCTAAGGATGTTTTGTTTAATGAATTAGAGTTTCCCTATAAGACCTTGTTTCACCCTTCCACACATGTCCATTCTCCATCTGACAGTCTCAAACCCCTTTTTTGTTCTTCAATCTCCAGATCCTGAGGACAGTCCCTCGGTCATAACACACCTGGTACCAGGTCACCTACATCATCCTTTGTCCCTGCTCAATCCATTAGTCCAGCGCCATCTTTCAGTTCTGAGACCACTCCTCAATCTCCTCATAGGCATTTTTCACCACACACCACATCTCCACAAATGCATTCCTCACCTGCATCTGTTCCACAATCTCCCAGTTTTAGTCTCACTATCTCACCATCCCCTTCTCCAGTACCACCAGTTCCTACTAATCATCACACTATGCAGACTAGAGCCAAAAGTGGTATTTATAAACCCAAAAATTATTCTTATCTAGCCTCTAAAGACTCTGTCCAGTGTCAATTGGAACCAACTGGAGCATCAGAAGCCATTGCATCTCCTCAGGGGCATGCTGCTATGAAGGAAGAATTCAAGGCCCTCATTACTAATCATACTTGGGACCTTGTGCCAGCTCACCCTCAACAACACTTAATAGGCAATAGGTGTGTTTTCAAGCTCAAACTCAAGCCAGATGGCTCCATCTTGAAGCATAAGGCAAGATTAGTGGCAAAGGGGTTTCATCAAACCCCTGGACTAGACTACAGTGAGACCTTTAGTCCTGTAGTAAAGGCCTCTACAATAAGAGTTGTCCTAGCCATTGCAGTCTCCTTAAATTGGCAAATTAATCAAATTGATATTAACAATGTCTTTCTCAATGGTACTTTGTATGAAGATGTCTTTATGCCACAACCTGAAGGTTTTGTTGATCCAGCCAAACCTACACATGTTTGTCATCTCAGGAAGGCCCTATATGGGCTCAAGCAAGCACTAAGGGCTTGGTTTGATGAGCTGAGAGTTCAGTTGCTAAAGTGGGGATTTCATCAATGTAGATCTGATACTTCACTGTTTATTTTCAATGCACCTGGGGTACTAATGTATGTTCTTGTCTATGTAGATGATATCTTGATCACAGGAAATGATACACATTCAATATAGAAGTTTATCCACACGTTGCACTCCATGTTTGCTCTGAAAGATCTTGGATCTTTGTCCCACTTTCTGGGTATGCAGGCACACAGAGATGAGACAGGTTTGTACTTACATCAACAACACTATGCATCTCAACTTATAAGTAAACTGAAATTGGAACACTTGAAGCCTGTACCAACTCCTATGACTACCATAGCAGATCTCACATCAACACAGTCACCATTTCTGCCTAATGCTACACAATATAGGCAAATTCTGGGAAGTCTACAGTATCTTACATATACAAGACCTGACATCAGTTATGCAGTCAATCAGCTAAGTCAATACATGCATGCTCTTAAGGAAGTTCACTGGTTTGCTCTTAAAAGACTGCTTAGATATGTAAAAGGCACTCTGGCATATGGTCTCCACTTTCAACCAAGTCAGGCACTTACCATTACAGGTTTCAGTGATGCTGACTGGGCCTGCAATATTGCTGATAGAAAATCTATGGGAGGATACTGTGTGTTTCTGGGAGGTTCTTTGGTTTCTTGGAGCTCTAAAGAGCAGCAGGTTGTGGCAAGATCAAGTACAGAATCAGAATACAGAGCCTTGGCAAATGTAGCTGCTGAAATTAAATGGTTACAGTCCCTGTTGTCTGAGTTACATATTAAGGTTGGAGCCAAACCTGTTACATGGTGTGATAATCTTAGTGCAGCTGCCCTTGCCTACAATCATGTGTTCCATTCCCGGACAAAACACATTGAGATAGATGTACACTTTGTGAGGGATCAAGTTCTCAAAAATCAACTTAAAGTGGCTTTTGTTCTTTCTTGTGATCAAGTGGCTGATTGTTTCACCAAGGCACTCTCTAACACTCAATTTCAGATAAACAGACACAAACTGAATTTTGTTGACACTGCCATCAGTTTGAGGGGGATGTTAAAGTAGCTGCCACGTGTTAGAGTGTTAGTGTGCCACGTGTCAAGCTTATGATTAGATTTGTTACTAGATTCTCTAGTACTAAATTCAATTATTAATTCTGTGTACAAATACTTTGTAATGCTGGCCAGAACATTTACTAACTAAATGAATCATCAATTATCTTCTTCATTATGATAATATATTTCTAACTTGGTGGGATCTCCGTAATCCAGTTGGCATTGGTATTATATTCGTGATAGTATTATTATTTTTGACACATATTTGTGATAGTAATTTATAATTAAACAATTGTTTAAATTTACTAGCTAGTACAAAAAGACACTATATGTGCAGACAAATAAATATATTGTCCGGTGAAGATGCAAAAGAAATGATAATATATCACTTATAATGTTGTTTTCATTAATAAAATACTTTCCAAACATTAATGGTTTACTTTCGAAGGAAAAAAAATTTACGACTCCACTGGGGATCGAACCCAGAATCTCTGGTTTCGTAGACCAGCGCCTTATCCATTGGGCCATGGAGTCTTGTTTGTCTACGATTTTATAGTTTTTATATAGATTTCCTTTATAAAAAATTCAGCACCGTGTGTAAATGAACCACGTTATAGATTTTTATGTCTCTGTAGGTTAATTAAGGCAGATATATTGTGAGTAATGAATATTAATACCCTTCCACTTTAGTAAGTTATTAAGTACTAGTAAACTAATCAATGGAGATAAAAACATTGTATAAAATGACATGTATTTTATTTATTTATTTTTATTTTCTTTCATATAATAAACACTTACTGTGTGTGAGAGAATAAAAATATAGGAATGGCATACCTCTTCGCACTCGGAGGTATAAAAAATATGTACTTTCTTGTATGGTAACCTCTTAAACATCAACGTCTTTTTTGAAAACTAGAGGCTACACTACACTTCACTTCATTTTCTGGGTTTGGCTAGCCCATTCCCTTTCAATCACATTAGACACTTTAACAATATGTGAATTAAGAAGGGTTTTGATCGATGAAATATGCGCAAAAATCGATGAAGAAATTACTCTGGGGAAGACCCCCCCCCCCCTAGCATCCACCCCCACCCTCATAGTAAGCTCGTTTTTAACGCGGAGGTTTGTATAGAGAGCCGCAAAGAGAATAATTGGGATATCTTATCCCCGATGCTTTTTCGGTCGAGATCACCGAACCTTTTGAAAAGAAGTTAAAAATTGATACGGCACCTGAACAAGAGGAGAGGGTGGAGGCAACAACCCGAAATGGCTCCACCTTTCAAAATGAGGATCATGGTGTGGAATTGTCAAGGGGTGGGGAGCTCCTTGACAATATCCCATTGAGGAGATGTGCAAGCTCCACTCCCCGTATATTTTATTTCTTTCGAAACTAAAAATCAGCCCCCACTTATTTTGAAGCTATGTAGAAGGCTTAATTTTGATCATGTACATACCGTCGATCCAGTGGGGTTATCGGGTGGCTTAGCTCTATTTTGGAAAAAAGACTCTAATGTTGTATCTACTACGTCTACATCGTGTACCATCGAAGCGCGTATTAAAGGTAACTTTCCTAACTCTTCCCGGTGGTTTATAGGCATATATGCTAGTCCTAATCCAAATACTAGTAAGAGAGCAATGGTTGTTTTTGCAAAATAGGATGCCTCTTTGGGATACTCGGCTTATAATTGCCGGTGACTTTAATGATCTCCGTTCTAACGAGGAGAAAGTTGGGGGAAGAACTAGATGCGAATCCTCATTTGGCGATTTTAATAATTTCATTTCTGCTAATGGACTCATAGATATTGGTTTCATTGGGCATTTTTGGACATGGAATCGTATTCGGGATGGGGAAGCTCGTATTTTAGAGAGGTTGGATCGAGCTTTGGTTTCTCAGAGTTGGTTTAATCTTTTTAAAAATGCCACCGTTACCCATGTCGATATGGCTTCCTCTGATCATTGTCTTCTAGATATAGTTTGCTTTGGTAAGGCCCCACGTAAAAGTCGAATGTTCTTTTTTGATGACAGATGGGTAAGTAAGCCTGGTTTTCATAATGCCGTTAGGGAGGGTTGGAACACACATATAAGAGGAACGAAATTGTATCAAATAATATGCAAGATAAAGCAGGTTCGTATGAAACTCAATTGTTGGAAACAAAATAATATGCCCAATTTTGCTAATAAAATAAAATCCTTAAAAGATCAGATTAATTCTGGAGTTGAAAATAATATGCAAGCATCTGCCTTAAGTGCGTTGAAAGCAGAGCTTAGGGATGCATACTTAGAGGAAGAAAAATATTGGAAAATGATTTCCAGGGTGAGATGGATTAAAGAGGGAGACAAGAACACACGATTTTTCCATGCAGTTGCTAATGGGAAGAGGCGAAAAAAGGCTATCACCGGAATTTTAAGCACCTCTGATCATACTTGGAGATGCTCTCCAGTAGATATTGTAGCTGAATTTCAAAATTATTATGATGGTCTCTTTGCTTCTTCTGGTGTCAATAATGATGCTTTGCAGGACTTTGACGATATGGAGGCGTGCATCACCCGGGAGATGAACAACAACATTTTGAGGAGGGTGGATGAGCAAGAACTAAAGACGGCAATTTTTCAGATGCATTCAAGCACGGCCCCGGGACCGGATGGTATGTCTCCTGGCTTTTTTAAAAGTTGTTTCCACATTATAAAGCATGACATTTTAGGAGCTATTAACGATTTCTGGGTAAAGGCTAAGCTTCCGAAGGAATTGAATCATACTTGCATTGCTCTCATTCCTAAGAAGGATATCCCCTCGGAGCCGTCTCATTTTAGGCCTATTAGCTTACGGCGCAATGTGCTTTACAAAATTATTTCAAAAATCTTAGCTAACGATTAAAACTTTGCCTTCCCAATTGCATCAGTGAGAGTCAAAATGCTTTTGTGCCCAACCGGCAAATTTTGGATAGTTATATTGTTGCTCATGAAACCTTGCATTACATGATGAATAAACGAAAAGGTAAAGACGCCTATATGGCGTTAAAATTGGATGTGTCTAAAGCTTTCGACCGAGTTGAATGGGATTTTCTTTTCTTCATTTTAGCTAAGTTGGGGTTTTGCGATAAAGTGGTGGCCTTATTACGGGAATGCATTACTTCGGTTTCCTTTTCTTTCATTATTAATGGCGAAAGGGTAGGATTTGTTAAACCTAAGCGGGGAGTTAGGCAGGGAGATCCTCTGTCACCTTATCTTTTTATAATTTGTGCGCAAGCCTTAAGTCACTTGCTATATAAAGCTAATCGAGATGGAGCGGTCCTGTGTATCCGTATTTCTAGATATAGCCCTAGAATAAATCACTTGTTTTTTGCGGATGACTCTTTGTTAATGACAAGTGCTAATGCCGATTGTGCTTCTCATCCGATCGCTATACTTTCCAAGTATGAAATGGTGTCGGGTCGGTCCATAAACTTAGAAAAATCGGCGGTCTTTTTTAGTCGAAATGCTTCTTCTCAAGCTAAAAATGAAGTTCTTGTATGGTAACCTCTTAAACATCAACGTCTTTTTTGAAAACTAGAGGCTACACTACACTTCACTTCATTTTCTGGGTTTGGCTAGCCCATTCCCTTTTTCACATTAGACACTTTAACAATATGTGAATTAAGAAGGGTTTTGATCGATGAAATATGCCCCCCCCCCCCCTAGCATCCACCCCCACCCTCATAGTAAGCTCATTACTCAAAGACGTTAGGTTACCTGATAAACATCTCCACTCATCCCATCGGACAGGAATAGTGGTGATCCTTGTGGATAGGGTTTAACCATTTTTTTTTATGAAAGAAACCTTCCTCCACCCTTCGTAATCACTCTTTAAGTGACATTATCACTTATATTAAGGATCAACAGCAGCAACTCTGTATTTTTTTTTCATGTTGAATTCATATGCTCACTCACACACCAAAAAAAAAAAGTCGCACACACAAAACTGTCATTTACTAATCAAAGCCAAAGGAAATTCTGACAAAGAATTGTTTTCTCATCATCTGTGTAAAAGAATCGATATTACAACAAAAACCGACACCTTAAAATAAGATGCTTGTCTCGCAGATTTACGATTCACAAACTTATAGGAGTATATAATAAAGACTAAATAAATATATGAAGGAAAAAAAAAAAAGGACAATGTTTATGAATCACAGGTGATAAATACAATAAAATGCACCAAGCACAACTGACTGCAATAAATCATGGAATACAATCAACCCGGGTTATAGAAAAACAACGTGATAAGCACAAGCAGCACAGGTGACTTCGGCAACACAGCAAAATTCCTTACCAAGTAAAAGACTCTTTGAATTACTTATCTGATCCCTTGAGGTTGAGATTGAACCATTTCTTCTTATTAAAAGATTTTTCCTTTGAATCTGAGCTGCTATCGTCTCCTGGGCTATCTCCCATTAACGGGTTTTTACTGCTACTACTACCGTTAGTACTAAAATGACCGCTTCCACCGGACCCACCACCAGCACCGACAACTGACCTTACTACTGTAAATGAGGAATGGATGCTGTCTCGTTGATTTAGCAGCTCATCAACCTGTTTACCATACATCAACTAAGTACCAACCTCTTTTATTTAGGGAGGTAGTTAAGTAGGTAAAACAAAAACTTACTGCTTGCTTTTCCTGGCTGTATCGATTTGTCACCTCTTGGAAACGAGCTAACGCCTACAAATTCCCCATTAAATACATGAAATTTGATTTAAAATGTGTTTTTCATCTAGTGTACCTAGAAATGTTCTGATACCTTTCTATATTCTGACTCAAATTGGCGTAACTCGTTCCTCTTTCTTAGTATCTGAGCCTCAATGTCCTTGAGTTTGTGAGTTGTTTCCTCGTATGACTTTGCACAAACAGCCTCGATTGTGTATGAAGCAGGTTTGAAGAAATTATCCCCTGCAAAAAAGCCAGATGCAGTTCAGCAGTTACGTACCCCTATTCCCAATACGCAATATCTACAGATCAACACCCAAGTCTAGGAAACCGATAGAGAGAAGGTATTTCGAACCATAAACAGCAAATATGTGGGTTCCGGCTTTGAGTTCAGAGACTTCACACGGTTGAAGACCTTCCAGCCTTTTGAAAAATGCAGCTTCAGGGTCTTTAGCCATTGCCAACTAACATTATTACCACAGGACAAATATATCAGTCACTTCATAGAAAAATATATATATATCCAAAGGAAAGCCGAAAGCATATCATACCGCATTTACTGTGGTATCCATGCGGTAAACTTGAAAATGCAAGAAATACATCCCGGCTGATGTCACCTTTCCGGTCTTTTCACTTTCTTCCTGAAAGCATTCAAATCATTCAGAACAAATTTAGAAGCTAACAACATTTCTTCTTTCAGAACTGCATTCTCCTTCCCCATCTATGAAGCATTTTCAACGCTAAATAATCCAGCTTAATAAACTGAAGTATCCTACCCACAGGAGGTTTAAGGAAAGACCAGGCCGCCACAGGCCCAATTTACACATTCTTAACTTACATAACGTTACCTTCATGGTCATCGATTTCTTTTGATGCAAAAATCTTGTAACGATTTATGCTTCCCTCACAAATAACTTGTACTCAACACAAATTAGGAAAACCCACCATAATGAACCAAATTTAATTTAAAGGGCATTTTCCTCTGCTAACACGCAAGTTAATGAACACAAGATACATTAAAGAGTTAGCAGTTTAACTACAAATGAATTATCAAGGAGACACTGAAATACTTAATTCACTGATGCTTAGAGAGCATTAACTACAGCCTTCATAATCAAGTGATATAGAAGACAATAACAGTCTTCAGGAGCGCTTAAAGTTGGGCTTTAGCTTTTTGAATAACTTTTGCTGAATGCTGTATAACTCCCGTCACCATAATTAGAGAATGGGACAAGAACAATATCATCTATTATTGCACAGGAGAAAAAACTGGAGCACTATTCACTAACGCTCACTCGACCAACCACAATCTGCAAAGTAAACGGGGTTTTAGCCTCATCCCACGCAACTTTTTGTAATCCTAATATATATCATCAGGTCAAAGCAAGTCCTTCATGACTAATACCACAAACCAGGAAGTTCATAAACGGAAGTGCGCAAAACAAAGACAAAGATGCCTTTTAACAATAATAAAATTACAAACCGGAAATAACTGAAATTTATCACCCAAAGGAACAACGGTTAGAGCAATAATCAAGATATTTATGTCCCAAGTACCTGCAAGGCGAGACCATATCCCCCATTGGCGTCTTGTTCAAAATACAGCAGCTGGCAGTTAATTGACAAAGCAGTTTTAGTGCTGCAGTTGCACGCAATTAAAAAAAGAATACATAAACAATGCACACGCAAGAAGACATGCTGAGAGAACAGCATCGTGTCTCTCAAAAAAGAAAGCCTTCGTAGGAAACCTGGAAACGTACCTTAAATTTGCTTTGTGAAGCTGAAGTCGCTCTAACAATAATCCCGGCTTCTGCTTGTTCCTCGCTAATAGTTACACCAAAAAATTGTGCACATTGCTTTTCTACCTGCCATATATTTTTATAAATGAGTTTCATCTGCAAAAGCAAGCTCCAACATTCAAAAGAAACTGAAGCATCTTACCTTGCTACTCACTGATGTTCCGATAGGAAGAGGCCTGATTGTAACAGTTCCATTTAAAGCTTCTTCAAGAACATTAGCAGAAATGGTCGTCTTGATAGGTACACCCAGCTTGCTAAAGAAGAACAATCAGTTAAGCAAACAAAAGGATAATATCTGCCAGGAGAAAATCCAAGTAAAACAGGCAAAAGTCACCTAAATAATGCAGCAAACATCGTGTTGACGGTTCCAAGGTTGGATAGATCTATTTCCATATCCATTCCATCCGCGTCAAGAGCCTTGATTAAGATGGAAATATTAAACCAGTAAGAGAGAGAAATAAGACAATTGCGGACATAAAGTAGCTTCCTGCAAATGTAAGAGACCAGGAAGGCAGTAACAAATTTTCACGTGTGAATGCGCCAGCATTCATCATGCAACAACATCAATTAACACCAAAATTTATGCTTGATCAGCAATACATACTTGCATGTCATATATAAAGCCATCTAAATGAAATCAAGGACAAACAATGAGCAAAATACCAAATAAGCAGTAAGCAAATGTTGTACTTATTGGAAATATTGATCTCCTTATTGATTGCGAACACCCTCTCCATCTCTTTAGTCCCTCAGAACAGAAGAAACGTGAAAAAGAAATAAAAATCCGTTCTTAAATTAGTGGACTATGAGATCAGTGGCAATGAAGAAATCCTCACTAATTTGTGGTAAAAAGTGTCCAATATAATAAGAAGATCGTCAAAGGAAGACGGGAAACATTATATTTAAGTGCTGTTGATAAAAAAAAAATCAAAAAAGTAGCACAAAAGACATATCTTAGCTGCATCTTTCACAGTGAAAAACTCTCTAATTTCAAATTTTCACATTCGATTAAAAGACATTGTTTGTTACACCAATTAAGCACTTATTCTGAAAAAAAATAAGTGATAACTAATTAAGAGGTGTTTGTTAATGTTTTTTCACATCACTTAACTCATTAAGCACATCTGAATTCTTCTTTAATTTAGCGTGTAAGTTTTCAGCACTCTCCTACATGCTTATATCTGAAACTGAAGTCCTATTCCCCAAAATCCACGTTCCCACCTTTGCCGTATTTCCGATTTTATGTATACAATCTTTATGCTTTACATACATATATATATATATATATATATATGTAACTTTGTACCCCCTTCCCCTGTCAGGCTCGGGATTCAAAGAATGGTTGGGACACCATCTCGTTTGTCCTTTGGATACTTGTATAACCATCGAAGACTGTTGAGTGTGTGTGTGTGTGTGTGCAGGGGCAGTTGCACCTTATACACATACGAGGCAACCGACCCGCTAAAAAAACTGTCACAACAGATAGAAAAGAATTATACACATATATATGTGAAATAGATCCATCATATTTTCTTATAATGATCTACTATGAAATATTATAAGTACAAATATAACATATATAAAAACAAAAACAAAAAAAACTTTGCCCAAATTATATGTGAAAAAACTACCATTATAATTATAATGGAGCATGTGTCTTTTTTATTACATTGATATATGCAAGGATAAACATGTTAAATAAATCATTTTCAGATTTCATATGCACGTTGTTATCAAACAATCTAATTATTTTCAGAACTTAATTTTTTCAGTGACTTATTACAATAAGTCTTCAGATTTTAGACTTCAGATTTTCAGATTTAACAAACGGCCCCTTAATAAACTAAAAGCTTTAAATAGAAATGGAAAATTAGCATCTCTCGTAAAAGCTTAAGTTGCCTAAAAGAAGTGTAATTTTTTTTAATGTAAATTCTTACAAGCCCCTTGTGTGTGGGTTTGCCAACATGTGGCCAAGAAGTAGTAGAGTAGCAGTAGTAACAGTCTTTTTTAACAAATAAGGAAACAGTGAAATTTGATCTCGAGACCTCATGCCCTTGTACAATGATAAATTATCATCTAACACAAAAACTCGGGAAATAGTATAATTTAGTAAATTTGCACATATATATACATTTTAACAAAAATAACCTAGACCTTTAGGGGGCACTGCAGATTAAAAAAATGGTACCATGGAAGTCGAATTACCTATGTAAAAGAGCATATAAATTACCTCAAACCATAAAGATTAGTATGAAATGGCAAGTTATTACTTATGATTAAGATCCTTTTTCTTGCTTGCCTCAACTTGTCACATATTATAATAGAAAAGAGAGGAAAAAATAGGTGCTTGAAATCGATACTAGTCTAAAGACATAGGTTGATAGGTATCCTTCAAAAGGGATATGAAATGGTTTCATAAAACATAACGCTGCAGAGAAAGGAGAAAAAAGGTACCTCAAAGCCCGAACTATCATATTGTCTTCGTTTTTCAGGATCAGACAGAATACTATACGAATAAGCGACCTCCTTAAACAGCTCTGAGGCTTCTGGATTGCTAGCATTTTTATCCGGATGATATCTGCACAGCAGCAGAAAAACTAATTTCTGACCCATCAAGAATAACATTAACTCCAACCAATTTACTAGCTTGGTTAACATCTAGAATCCGGAATTGAAAATATGCAATAAACAAAGAACTCATGAGCCAATAATTAAACATCAAATCCAATGTAAATATTCCATATAACCTATGGCAAAGGTTCAATGCCTATCTCCCACAACTGGGCTTAGCCTATACTAAATTATGTGGCAATTCAAGCAGGAAAGGCGGATGCACAGCTACAGGAGGCGGATGCACAGGGGGGGGGGGGGGCAATGCCCCAACAGAGATCTGAGATTTTTTTTTATTGAAACGATGTACTTTTGCTGTTAAAAATGAAAAAAATACCATTGGTGCCCCCGGTGGATCATCATTTTTGCTCCGGTGCCCCCACTGAGAATTTTATTTGGATCCGCCATTGATACAGAGTGGAGTATGAAGATAGATATATTTGGTTGTTGGACTAGCGCCAGCCGTTTACCCATGAAAGAATCATTCAGATTCAAAGAGCAATGCAGGCGAGGGACTGTACAAATTTTTCATGCCTTAAAAGACATGTGCTTAGACATCCACGTATTCTACAGCTGGCTTGTTAGAATAAACTCAGCAACCAAGGCAATCTAGAACTAGAAGAGTGGGAAAACATAACACAGAATCAGTTTTTCCTAACACAGGATCATCTCACCTGAACAAAATCCTAAATTTACTCTTATATGAGCGCATACCGAGCTCCTGGCATAGGATCCTTATCTGGGGAATGGAAATCCATGAAATACTGGATTTCATAGAGATATAATGCGGATTTGAGGCTGACTAATTATATAGATAAGTCAAAGTATCCAAATTTTGAAGTGTGCTAGTGTTAAAATATATTGATTACTTACCTCTCCGACAGCCTAAGCTGTTGTCCAAACATTGGACCTACTTATTGGCTTTGTATGCCCTTTATGTGCCTTTGTGTGCCATGTTGACACAACCTCTTCGTTTGAGGCTTGCACTTGAGGAGCATGTTGAAGTGTGTTGTTGTTTAAATATGTGAATTACTCACATCCTCAACAGCTTAAACTCTAAAGACACAATCTTCAATAAAAATTTGCTCTACATAATTGATTAGAACTTATTTGCTCAAATTCTCGGATGCACACATTAATCACTGTGAATGAATCCCCACACTACATCTCAATACAAAGGCTAAGGCTACAAATAAGGTCCAACATAGTAATAACAAGAAGAACAAAAGCCAATACCACTGCATAACAAGTTGAGATGATAGGTACAAAAAAGAATTCAAGCAGCAAAGACTTACTTGAGCGCAAGCTTTCTATATGCAGTCTTAATTTCCTGATCAGAAGAATCTCTTGACACACACAACACTTCATACGGATCTCTCCTCGACGCAGGAGCCGAAGTCCCCGCCATTTTCGAACCTGCCATTTCCCCTTTATTGCTTCACCCTTTCTACTTCAAATCCTGCCTCTTCACCTAATCACCTCCCCAAAAAGTTTCTCCTCTTTGCTTTCTGTTGCTACCGGGGAAACAAAAAGTTCAAGTAATACCCAAATTCCAATCGGAATCCGCGAACAAAGGCCTTCTGCCTGCAAAGTAGAAACATAATCAATTATATCAATTATATACACATAAAATTCAGTAGCAAATAGCACAAATTCAATTAGATGGTCTCGGAATTCGACAGATTGTTGGATCCGAGTATATTCTACAGGGAAAGATGCATCGAATCAGCAAAATAAAGATCTGTACGCATCATTATCTACAGGAAAAGAAGAACATGGAAATTTACCTGAGCAGGAACAAAGAGAAGTCTCAACCTGTACGGAGCTCTTCGATGTTTTTCTTCTTTCTTCTGTTTCTTATTTTACTTTTTACTTTCTCTTTCTCGTCTTCCCTTAAAAAAAAAAAATTTAATAATCCTCTGTACTGAAATAACTGAGATAGTTGTTAAAATGATTTGTTTCAAAATAAGCAGTTATATGTTCAATTCATTATTTATTGTGTTTTTTCTACATCTACTCTTATTTATTAAGGTGTGAAAGAATAAACACAGCATTGCATTAATTATAGACTAAGGTTTTTTTCTTATCATTTTGGCATTCAAATTAAATCATTAACTCTCACCTCCTTAATACGTGTATTTTTGACAACTGCCTCAATTATTTCGAAACGGAGGAGTAGTTTTTTGGTTTTAATTTTTTTACTTTAAGAAAAATATTATGTTTTTTTTAAGGGTGTTTTTTTGGGGGGGGGGGGGGGGGGGGATGATTGGGCTTTTTTGTAAACAAAGAAAATGGGGGATGATGGGTCATCAAGGGAACAATGGTGTTTCTATTCTGGAAATCCCTTCAAATAAAGTTATCTCCATCCTGGGAAAAGATCTTAAGGGAGTGTAGTTCCCAAGAGAGTAGTCTTTTGTTGTTTCTTTGTTTTTAGGGTTTACCCTCCCCAGGTCTTTGACCTCTACGTGTATATCAAAAAAATGTAGAGAAAGAAAATGTTAAAAAGGACAGATGTGCTTCAAACATGTGATTAAGTACAATTTGTATTATAAATATACTAAAATATCTTCGGATTCTAATCAGGGGTGCTGCTTCCAAAAATTTTGATAGCAGTTACAACTTTGATTCGATAATCAAGTAGAGCCCAAAACCTGACAATCTCTCAAATTATTATTCAATAAAATCATCCAAACCTAAAAACATAACACCAAATTCCTGTCGACTTTTTGTGGAGAAGTCACGTAGAACAATTTTGGGGTTCAAACAACCAATCTTAATTACGAAGAAGGCAAAGCAGTGATAGTATCCACAAAAATTACAGTGGAATTGCGATTCAATCTGATTTGTTTTGTAGAAATAGTAATAGTATATCATATATAATGGTTTTGTGTTAAGATGTACGGATACGGATACACGAACACGATATACGGGGATACGAGATTTTACATACTTTACATTCTCGAAAAAGCGAAGTAAATCGGTGAAATTTGTTTGTTGTACACTTTGAAATTCCACTACTGCGTATATATTCGTGCAGTATGTGTTATCACAATCCTCCGTACAAAATCACTAAACGTATTATGATAGATAATTAGCAAGAACATTCATTCCACTACACTAATTCTCTGATAAGTGCCTCTAAATGAAATCGTAAATCCCATATGAAATTGGCAATACAACATGATAGCAGTTAGATACTGAAAAATATAGAATAATCCAGACTGGTGGCAAATGGATACAGTCAGAATTATGGGATAGACGTTAATGAGACTTTCAGTCCTGTAGCTAAATCTGCTATCATAATAATGTTATCTTTAGCAGTTTCTTTAAACTGGAATATTCATCAAATAGACATAACATGTTGAAATAGTATCCTAAACCCAATCGGGTTGGACCGGATCCGACCGGGTCAGATCATTTCTACTATTTCTATATGTTTATACATATGATAAATGTCTTCCATGTTATTATAAGTTATGTTTATCCATGTGAACCAATTTGTGATTGTATATATGATAACGTCCCTAGTGTCAAACTGTGAAAGAGAAATCACAATGGTGATTATGGTTGATGAGATCTCAACTCACTTCAAAGGGTTTGATACTTAAATGTCTCTAGTCGTATGTTGTACTATTAAATGGGACATTGATAGTACGATTAGACTAGCACGTATTGGATGTCTTCTATCTTATTGAAAATATGGATAGGTCTCGTCTATCACAGTGTTGAGACACTTGGACTGTACATGGACGTGTATTAGAGAATGCGTACGTAGAGTGACCCACTTACTTTATTAAGTGTCGCACTATGTGGCGGTTGTGTAATTATCCTAAGACCGGAGTCTTCATGACTTCACGGTGTGGATTGTCATACTTTGACACTATTGAGGTTTCGCCTAGCCATGGGGTGATCGTGAGGTAGTGATTGGGTGTGATACTGAAGCATGCGTAGGATTCATGTCGTTCGTCTGGAAATCGCGTATCCTATGAATAGGAGTAAGTATCTGAAAATGCCTTCTTATAAGGAATGTCTTGTTCTCGAAAGTCTTGCAAAGCGGAAGTAATATGTTACTTTGAGAGAGTAGGATATCCATATTATAAGATACGTTCGTTGATGTTTGACACGCGACGTACGACCGTATGGATATTGTAACAGCGATATGATTCTATTTACTCGGTAACCGTTTCACTTGAAAGGTAGTAGTCATTACATTTGACTCTTCCGTTGATTGGGGGTCGTAGACGTGTTGCTAGACGATATCCATGATCGTTAGGTGTGAAGGGCATTTTCGTAATTGCACTTTGTGCTTACGGCCAACATATTCGAAAGCTTATCGGGTCACATACATAAGAACATCTAAACGGATTAAAATACGGTTATAGTGATAACCAAATAAGGAAGATATTAATTATGTTGATTAATTAAATATATATTTGTATATATGTAAGTGGCGAAATTTATTGGGTATATTGATACACATGTATTTTGCAAATCAATTAATCATAGTATTATATTAATTAAGAATATTCCGGATGACAATTTATTGGCTACAGGTGGCGCAATTTTAAGTGTATTAAGATACACTTGGATTGTGCAAATTAATTAATAAGTATTACCATATATTAATATTAGATATTAATATATTTGCATAAATTGATTTATGGTAATAAGATAAAGATAATCAATATTAGATATTGACAATATCTTGAAAATATTGAAATATGAGATATTAAATTAAATGCGATAAATTAATCAAATATATTTTCCTTATTTTATTAGGAGAATGTTTATTTCTCCTCAGTCTACTAGGAAGCTTCTTCCAGTCAGATTAGGGCTACTAAGAGGCGCCACACACCCTATATAAGAAAGGGGTTGGCTAGCTCTTTTGTACATTACAATTTCAAGAGACTAATAGTTATTGTGAAAAATAAGAGAGCTTCTTAGAGAGAGTTTGAGAGAGAGAAAATGTCAGTCTACCAACCGAGTTTTTCTGTTAGCAATCCATGATTGGATTCCGGCGGGCTGTTCGTGTGGACTAGCGGTAGAGGCCGAACGCTTGGGTGGCTCCATGCACCACTACTCCTCCGTAGACGATAAAGTTTCGATCTTTTAGATCAGTCAAGATAACTTTCTCGTTTACTACTTATATGTTTGTTGGTTAAACGAAGTCGATTCTGGTTAATAGAAAATAAATTTTAAATTCCGCTGCGTTCCCGCGTAAATTTTCTAACAGTGGTATCGGAGTGGTATCTTAAGCAATAAGTATTAGTTAATTTGCGTAGTAATTAATTAATAGATGCAAGATATAGATTTGCGAAACAAAAAAACAGAAGGGGTGGTGCAGCAGCGGCGGAGCTTCCCGCAGCAGCGCCGCACTATGAGTACGCCGGCAGCATCGGCTGCCCTTGTGGTGGTTGGCGTCGGCTGGTGGCTCTTGGTGGACCCCGAAAACTCTGTTTCGTTGTTTTGTGAATTTTTATGGTACATTGATATCTTTTTGTTTAGTTTGTGTCATGTGGCTAACTAATGGTTCAAATAGTTTGGGTCATTGGGATCCACATGGCATTAAATAATATTGGTCTTTCCAAAATTTATTTGAAATAGATCTAGGCCATTTTCAAAATTTTAATTTTGGAAAGGGCCCAAGTGGGTGCCTTTTGGTTTTGGAAACCAAATGCATCCCTTTTGATCAGGGATCAAAAGGAAAGAAACAAAAGAGACTTAATTTTAATTTTGATTTATTTTGGAATAGTTATAATCAATTAAAATTAAAATTGTAATCGTTTAAAATTAACTGTTAATTTTATTTCGATTAAAATCATTTAACTAATTAAATGTTAATCAGTTAATTGATTGGATAAAATTATTTAATTGATTAAACGTTAATCGATTAATTAAGACGCAAGTTGGTAATTTTACTATTTATCTTTTTCATAAGATTTTTTATTGTATGGATTAGATGTGTTAGATATAATATGATTATATGGACCCCGATTGATCATAGATTTGACCAATAGAATAGATGTGTGTGATTTATAATTTTCGTTGGTTCAAAAATTGTCCTATGCCGTTATGAAGAACGTGACCTAGTCTATTTTCTGCATTTATCGCATTCCCGTTAGCTCTCCCGTGTGAGGTGGGTGTATTAATTTATTAAATAGATTATAAATGTAAAAAGAATGGAGCAGAAGATGGAGATCAAAGAACGATGAATAAAGATCCCATTCGAGGTGGCGTATTAAAGATCTTATTGACGGTTGCAGCTACCCTTAGATTGTGACCCGCGGTTTCGTCAGTTTGTATTCGGAACCGCACTTAGGAAAAGTCCATGATCAAACCGGTTATTTTACGCATTTATTTATTTTGTGCTTGTATTTATTTATACGATACGATAGATGCATGACTAGGCATGATCTAGATGAATGTATATGATGTATGTCTATAGAGATAGATATATTTGATGAGACAGTAATTAAAATTAATTAAGTGAATTAATTTACATAAAATACTTCCACAACAAAAGTCAAGTCGAAATATTGTCTCTCAATATTATAACGACGGTGAAAAGCCTTTGTTCGGATCCAACTGATCGACCCTTGTCGGGAGTTAACCTACCTCGGGCATATCGTCGTTATTGAGATATGATCGTATGAGATCTCGAGAATATTGGGTTATGACTTGACTAGAATATTACTGTGATTGGCCCTCGTCAGGACCGCCTTATTTTAGAGACAAGGGGTTGGCTACCACGTAGAGATGTGTAGTGTCAAAGAGTTGGCTAGTCAACCATCAAGAGTCATATAGAGATGTGATTGGTAAAGTGTTACCTACCCTTCGAATTATTCTGGTTGATCGGCCCTCGTCGGGAATCGGGGTAACTAGATGAGATCTTGGCCACTAAAGAATATTTGAATTTTTTTGAAAGTCAACTAGGAGTAGTTGACTAGTGGGAGCAAAATCATAAAACAAAAGACTATTTTTTATTTTGCGTGTATAA
The DNA here is from genome assembly GCA_036785695.1 of Gentiana straminea. Classification (NCBI taxonomy): domain Eukaryota; kingdom Viridiplantae; phylum Streptophyta; class Magnoliopsida; order Gentianales; family Gentianaceae; genus Gentiana; species Gentiana straminea. Next base: position 27,469,399 of record JAVUPR010000061.1, read on the forward strand.
ACAACACTCATTTTATCTTTATTTTTTAATGGTGTAGCTTTTAGCAAACTTTTATTTATGTTTTTAATTCTCGATGTATAAAACCAGATTAATGATTGTTACATTTTGAGAAATGTTCTCAAGTATGGTTAAGTAAATTTTAATCCTTTTAAAATAAGCAATGACACGAGCAACTTCATTATAGTAGTTTGAGACAAGGAGACTACATATTTGATACAGTGCCCCAAGACTTTAATTATTAATGAAAGAACAGAACCTCGTGATATGATTGAATCACTTGAAATAAGTTTCAACGAATTAATCATATATTGGATATATCGATATCCAATGGATCGTTTTGTCATACGATGTCAATAAATTCCAACACTAGATGTGTTGAATGTGATTGACCACAATGAATTTTGGAAAGGTTGTTTTCAAAATGTAAGATTTAAGTATCAATTTAATTCTTTAATCATTGCTTGAAGATTAATTAAATGGTTCATGTTTTGAATATGATTCAAAATGTTAAATAAACTACTTAATAAACTTTAGATTTTCTTTACGAAAGAAAATTGAAAACATAGCTCTTGTAATTTCTCTTAAGCCTTATGAAGACCAAAAGAAATATCTACAAGTGCTTAAGGGATTAAAAGGAAAGTTAGGGCAAGTGATTAATTAAGAGAACTTATCGAAGTCTCTATTCTAAGCGAGCAAGTTGAGATAAATCTGTCTAAGTCAACTCTTAGATATGTGATATCTTACGAGTATGATTGAATTCGAAAGATTAAATATAGAATATTTTAAGATATGAAAAGTGAAGCAAATGTTGCAGCATTTACTATATAATATTCTGAGTCTAGCAAACTGATACAGAAACTAAATAAATGTTATTGTGTTCCAGTTCTTATGAAGAACATGATTTTCAGTTATTTGTTAGGATTTAGTAGACATATTCAATTGTAAGGAATAAATGTTGTTCCGATAAAGTTGAACGGTCTCTAACATACTAGATTACGGTCACTATATAGTTGATATACGTGATGATATCTCAACTAAGTATTTGTATGGTTGTTATCCTTGAATGTGTGGTTGTTCTAGACATAGTCTGTGGAAGAGAAACGTGTGATCAAATGTCATTCAGATGATGTCTGAACCATGTGATTATGAATCATGTGGGTAATATGTATCTTATCTAAAGATGACTAAAATACCCTTTTAAGAAAATGTTATGAATTCTAGAAAAAAAATTGTCTAAAGTCTAAACATACCGATGTTTGATGGCTTATGATAATTAATGCCGCAAATAATTGCTTATTAATCTCTATGACTAATTTTAGAAATAGTTGAATGTACTTAGTAAAGTACGAAATTCGGAAAACCCGAAAATTTCAAGCTAGTACAAATATGAGAATGATGAACTACTTAGGAATTAATCTTCAATTGGATTGAAGCAATTAATACCTGAAGGGTGCTTCAGAAGTCGTCTGAAAACGAATTAGATTCTCTCTTGAAGGATACCATTTTGGGACACACAATTGGATTGTGTTTCTAAAATGGAAACAACACTTTATGCGATAAAGGTGTGACGTAAGCCATGCAAAGTATCCCTTATCTGTTTCGGGATAGTGCCCTCATACGAAACGTATACTTAACCAAGTTCCAAAGAATAAAGGTTGAATAAATTCCATATCGGATATGAAAGACTATGACATCAAATCGATCTTAACCAATGATTTAGGGTTGTCGTGCTTCTAGCAAGCAGGCAATGTCTGAAAGGCTTGGAGCCTAGTATGACATGTGCAACTTTGTGGGATATCTTAGCAAGTAGGCTAGATATTATTTACTTACCCATGGAGCAAAAGTGTTTGTCTTTAGACATGCTGTCTTCTAGAGGAAGCGTTTCTTCCAAACGAGACAATGGGAGTAAATCAAGATCTCAAAAGTAGTTTGAGAACCACAAAGAGATATTCAGCCATTGGAACATGAGTAGGCGCCGCACAGTGATGAGGTGCATGACACTGCTCAATGCACAAAAGTATTCTGTGAGTTTATAAATAACCACATGCCTGAAAGGGCTGCTGGTACGTTCATCTTGAAGAATGAAGATCTCGCGACTTATGCAGGAATGCTTGAAAGGCAAGATTAAGAGTTATGGCTTGGAGCCGTAGTATTTGAATTAGATTCAATGTGCGACGAACGGGTTATGAACCTAGTCAATCTAACCTGAAGGGAATGTCTCTGGAAGGTGTAGCATGTCTTTATGAAAGATTAACATGGATAGTAATACGATTACTAGTTAATCTGAGTTGACGGCTCGAGGCTATGAGGTGTAAACCTTGTAGTTACCTTTATGCTACCAGCTATGCTCAGGTCTATTTAGATAATGCTTGTTGTAGCTTCGTATCATGGCTATATGATAGTGTTAAAAATGTTGGGCCAAAGGTTTGATGTTCATAGACGATAACATGATGTATAAGCTATGAGATCCATTTATGGACTCACCCAAGTTTCTCTATAAAAGTTCTTTACTTTGATAATCAAAAGAGTTTGATTTGATCAAAAGAAAGGATATGCCTAATGTGCAAAAGGGTTAGTGCGAATGCCACAGTTTTTTGAGAAAAAGTATTGAATATCCTTCTCGAGAATTGTCATCCCAAGCTACAGTCAATTAATGTTTGGTAGTTCAATGTCTTTACGAAAACTCTTGGAAGTAGCAATTCTTATTTTGGAAATAAGAGTCTATAGTGATAGATTTAGATACTGCTTAATTATCACAGTTCACCTGCATGGATGAGATGCTAAAGGAGTTCATCATAGACCATACCGAGAGACATTGCTAGCAAGTGTTCTTAGGGTCTATCTGTCATAGGACGTCAGTCCTAAAAGACAAGGTGAAAGATGATACTTATGTTAGGAAATCTAAGCGGGAACGCATCGGAATTTAAAATTTTATTTCCTTTTAACCAGGATCGACTTCGTTTAAGCAATAAACAAATAAGTAGTAGACGGTGGTTACCTTGGTTGATCTATAAGATCGACGCTTTGACCGTCTAAGGAGAGTAGTTCTGCATAGAGCCGCCCAAATATTCGGCCTCTACCGCCAGTCCACACGAACAGCCCGCCGGAATCCCATCATGGATTGCTACCAGAAAAATTCGGTTGCTAGACCGACTGACTTTTTCTCTCTCTCAAAATCTCTCCTAAGAAACTCTCTATTTTTCACAAGAACTATTAGCTATTGAAATTGTGTTGTACAAAAGAGCTAGCCAACCCCTTTCTTATATAGGGTGAATGGCGCCACTTATGTCTCCCAATCTGATTGGGATTAGCTTCCTAGTAGATTAGGGAAAAAGAAAACATTTTCCTAATAAAATAAGGAAAACATAATTGATTGATTTATCTCATTTAATTTAATATCTTATATTAAATGTTTCTAAGATATTGTCAATATCTAATATAAACTATCTTTATTTTATTATCATAAATCAATTTACACATGTGTACATATCACATATATATAACACATATAAATCTATTAATATCCAAATATTCAAACATGTCAACTTGATCAATTGGCATTTACGTGTGTCAATTACACACACAAATTTAGGCCATATATATTTAACTAATAATATAATAATATGATTAATTAATTTACAAAATACATGTATATCACATATATACATAATTTCGACATATGTATCTAAATACATATATTTAATTAATCACCATAATTAATATCTTGTATTATATTTATTCATAATAAATAAATACCATAATATTAATTTACCACTATAACCTTTATAGTCTCGAGATAAACTTTCCTTATTTGGTTATCATCTATAACCACATTTTAATCTGGCTAGATGTTCATATGTGTGTGACCCGATAGGCTTCCGAATATGTTGGCCGTAGACACAAAGTGCAAATTACGAAAATGCCCTTCATGCCTAACGATCACGGGATAGCGTCTAGTAACACACCGTGACCCCCAATCATCGGAAGAATCAAATGCAATGACTACTACCTTTCATGTGAAACAGTTACCGTGTAACTTACAATCCCATCGCTGTAATAATATCCATACGGTCGTATGTCGAGTGTCAAACATTAACGACCGTATCTTATAATCTGGATATCATGCTCTCTCGAAGTAACTCGTTTACTCCCACTTTGCAAAGATTTACGAGAGTAAGACATTCCTTATAAGAAGGCCATTTCGGATATTCGATCCCAATCATAGGATACGCGATTCCCGGACGACCAATCATGTATACTCCGCATGCTTCAGTATCACACCCAATCACTACCACATGATCGCCCCGTGGCTAGGGGAAACCTCAATAGTGTCAAAGCATGACAATCCACACCGTGATGCCATGAAGACTCCGGTCAAAAGGATAATTACACAACCGTCACATAATATGACACTTATCTGTGTAAGTGGGTCAGTCTAACGTACGCATTCTCTAATACATGTCCACATACAGTCCAAGTGTCTCTACACTTCAATAGACGAGATCTATCTCTGCCCTTAAAGACAGAAGACATCTAATACGTGCTAGTCTGTTTGTACTATCAATGCCCCGTTTAATAGTACATCGGCCTAGTAGACATTTAAGTATCAAACTTATTAAAGTGATTAGAGATCTCATCAACCATAATCGTCTATCATGGTTTCTCTGTCGCAGTTTAATACTAAGGACGTTATCATATAACAATTCACAATTGGTCCTTTAAAAGAACAAATATATGACAACAGAAAAGCCATTTAATATATGTATAAACATAAAGAAATAGTATAAATGATCCGACCCGGTCGGATCCGGTCCAACCCGATTGGGTTTAGGACACTATTCCAACAACTTATGGAAGGTACCATTTGCTTCTGCAATCGGGTCCATCATAAGTATTGTGAATTGAACCAGATGTTCATACCTCATGAAGAGTCATGAGCAGGTATGAAAGTGATTCTGGTAAATGTCGAGAATATCCTTAAAAGTGTTAAGGATGGGTTCCTAGTTTATTGAAACTTGGAATCGAATAAACGTAGATATACAGATGTGCACCCAGTGTCTTATGAAGATAGTGGGAGCTACAGTCTGGGTTATTGCAGTCACTTTTATTAAGTGATACAGTGACCTAGAAATGCTTTTAACTAGAGAACATTATTGATTCTACAACTGGGCCAAAACACAGTATACGCCTTAGAGGCGTAGCGGGAGTGTACATGGATCTAGAAGGTTCATTCCTAAACCTTGTGCGGTCCTTCCACGTCTTCTATATAGATGATATAGTAGTGGATTCATTGTTTGAAGCAAGGACCAATGTCTCGTCAGATATTCATGTGTGTGTTGAGGCGTTTCCTTTTGACTTGGTCATTTGGAACATGATATGAAGATAGTCTGGGTCCCCATGGATTGTGATATGTTCACGCTTAGGGTTAGTCGCAAGTATTGTATAAGATTCTTGTATTTCAACTTGGTCTTGTGTGTACGAGTGATTGGCTTTAGGCCAAGTGGGATATTGTTGAAATAGTGTCCTAAACCTAATCGGGTTAGACCGGATCCGACCGGGTCGGATCATTTCTACTATTTCTTTATGTTTATACATATGATAAATGGCTTTCATGTTATTATATGTTCTGTTTATCCATGTGAACCAATTTGTGATTGTATATATGATAACGTCCCTAGTGTCAAACTGTGAAAGAGAAATCATAATGGTGATTATGGTTGATGAGATCTCAACTCACTTCAAAGGGTTTGATACTTAAATGTCTCTAGTCGTATGTACTATTAAACGGGAAATTGATAGTACGATTAGACTAGCACGTATTGGATGTCTTCTATCTTATTGAAGATAGGGATAGGTCTCGTCTATCAAAGTGTTGAGACACTTGGACTGTACGTGGACGTGTATTAGAGAATACGTACGTTAGACTGACCCACTTACTTTATTAAGTGTCGCACCATGTGGCGGTTGTGTAATTATCATAACGCCGGAGACTTCATGACATCACGGTGTGGATTGTCATACTTTGAACTATTGAGGTTTCCCCTAGCCGTGAGACGATCATGCGGTAGTGATTGGTGTGATACTGAAGCATGCGTAGGATTCATGTCGTTCGTCCGGAAATCGCGTATCCTATGAATAGGAGTAAGTATCCGAAAGGGCCTTCTTATAAGGAATGTCTTGTTCTCGAAAGTCTTGCAAAGCGGAAGTAATATGTTACTTCGAGAGAGTAGGATATCCAGATTATAAGATACGGTCGTTGATGTTTGACACTCGACGTACGACCATATGAATATTGTAACAGTGATAGGATTCTATTTACATGGTAACCGTTTCACATGAAAGGTAGTAGTCATTGTATTTGACTCTTTCGATGATTGGGGGTCGTGGACGTGTTGTTAGACGCTATCCATGATCGTTAGCTGTGAAGGGCATTTTCGTAATTACACTTTGTGCCTACGACCAACATATTCGGAAGCCTATCGGGTCACACACATAAGAACATGTAGACGGATTAAAATGCGGTTATAGTGATAACCAAATAATGAAAATTTATCTCGACTATAAAGTGTTATAGTGGTAAATTAATACGGTGGTATTTATTATGAATAAATTAAATACAAAATATTAATTATGTTGATTAATTAAATATATATTTGTATATATGTAAGTGGAGAATTTATTGTGTATATTGATACACATGTATTTTATAAATTAATTAATCATAGTATTATATTAATTAAGAATATTCCGGATGTCAATTTATTGGCTAAATGTGGCGCTATTTTAAGTGTATTAAGATACACTTGGATTGTGCAAATTAATTAATAAGTATTACCATATATTAATATTATATATTAATAGATTTGCATAAATTGATTTATGGTAATAAGATAAAGATAATCAATATTAGATATTGACAATATCTTGGAAATATTTAATATGAGATATTAAATTAAATAAGATAAATCAATCAAATATATTTTCCTTATTTTATTAGGAAAAAGTTTTCTTTTTCCTCAATCTACTAGGAAGCTTCTACCAATCAGATCGGGACTACTAAGGGCGCCACACATCCTATATAAGAAAGGGGCTGACTAGCTCTTTTGTACATCACAATTCCAAGAGACTAATAGTTTTTGTGAAAAAAAGAGCTTTTGAGAGAGAGAAAATGTCGGCCTAGCAACCGAGTTTTTCTGGTAGCAATCCATGATGGGATTCCGGCGGGCTGTTCGTGTGGACTAGCGGTAGAGGCCGAATGCTTGGGCAGCTCCATGCACTACTACTCCTCCGTAGATGATAAAGCTTCGATATGTTAGATCAAGGTAACTTTCTCGTTTACTAGATATATGTTTGTTGCTTAAACGAAGTCGATTCTGGTTAATAGAAAATAAATTTTAAATTCCGTTGCGTTCACGCGTAGGTTTTCTAACAAAACAATGCCTTTCTTAATGGCCCTCTACAAGAAGTTGGGTACATGGAGCAGCCTGAAGGCTTTATAGATTCTACTTGGGCTCACTTTGTGTGTAAATGAACAAGGCATTGTATGGGTTAAAGCAAGCCCTTAGAGCTTGGTTTGATGCCCTTAGATCTCAGATGTTGAGTTGGGGATTCAGCCAATCTGTGTGTGATACATCCATGTTCATGTTTAAAGTTGAAGATAAAGTGTTTTTTGCCTTGGTGTATGTTGATGATATTCTATTAACAGGGAACTCACACACATTGTTACAGAAATTTATCAAACTCTTGGATTCCAAGTTTTCCTTGAAGAACTTGGGGACTATATCACACTTCTGGGAATGCAAGTAACCAGAGACAACGGTGGCCTGTATTTGAACCAGTCCTACTATGCTTCTCAACTGTTAAAAAAACTTAATATGAAGTATCTTAAACCTTGTCCTACACCAATGGTGGATGGAAAACAACTGGTGCCTAAACAAGGAGAACCACTGGCTAGTCCTGGGATTTACAGGAATGCTATGACTAGGCCTTACATTTCCTATGACCAGGCCTTACATTTCCTACACTGTCAATACATTAAGCCAGTTTATGCAAGAGCCCTATATTGAACATTGGCAAGCCCTCAAGAGGTTACTTAGGTTTGTGAAAGGAACTTTGAGACATGGTCTACATTTTGTGCCCATCTAGAAGATGGGGCTGCATGCAGGGGCGCCCCCGGGGGAGGGCCAAGGGGGCCATGGCCCCCCCCCCCCCCCCCCAAATCTATGAATTTAAGGCCCCGTGAAATTTTAACTCAATAGTATATATATACATATACATATATATTGCCTTTTTAAAAATAATTAAGGTACTAGTCTAATGGTAAGCAGTCAAGTATAATTTCACAAGTAACTAGGGTTCGATTTTTGCTAGAGGCAACAATAACATTTTTTTTTGTTAACCCATTTTTTAGAAGGGCCTAAAATAATATCTGGCCCCGAGCCTAAATGTGGGCAGGGACGCCCCTGGCTGCATGGGTTCACAGATACAAATTGGGCAGCATGTCCCTCAAACAGGAAGTCTATTGTGTGTACTAGGGTAAATCTTTGATCACTAAGAGTTCCAAAAAACAGTCTGTGGTGGCTAGATCAAGCTGTGAATCATAATACAGGGCTTTGTCTAATCTTGGTGCAGAAATCCAATGGATTATGCATTTCTTGAAAGAAATCAAGTTTGGCCTTCCTGTTGTTCCAGTTCTATGGTGTGATAACACAGGTGCAACTACTTTAGCTCAAAATCCTGTGTATCATGCAAGAACGAAACATATTGAAGTGGATGTGCACTACATTAGGAACTTGGTGCTGGACAAGAAGCTCAAAGTTTGCTATATTCCTTCATCAACACAGATTGCTGATATATTCACCAAATCCTTGCCCATTACAGCCTTCTGTAGATTTAAAGACAAACTAAATGTAGTTGAGCCACATATTAGTTTGAGATGGGGTGAAAAGATAAAGGGCATTAGTGGTAATAATAGGTAAAATGTGTAGTGTATATGATGCTGATGTGGAAAAATTTGTTATACCTAGATTTGTGTGGACCGTAGCATACTAGCATATATATGCCTTGTATCGTTGGACATAGAATCTAATGAAAGATTATCTTCTACAAAACTTTTCTTTCTGCAAAACCTTATCTCCTTCAATGGAGTTCTTTACCCAAAACTAAAACTCAAACTTTATATAACAGTAGGTAGTACGAAAGAAATACTTATAGTAATAATTACATGATGGATAATAAATACTAATAAAACACCTTCAAATCAATCACACAACAATTTGATCACTTGTCACATGCATTAATACGTTACAACATCTTTTGCCGATGATGTCAAAGTCAAAAAACTTGAAATTAATGTTTCTTAGGTTTTGAGTCAATCGTTTGGCTAGTTTGCCTTCTCAAAATCTTTTTTTTTTTTTTTTTATTTTTATCTTTTTCCTTACAATCTTTTTCTTTAGCAAAAGCACAAGAAAGAATTGCTTGAATGGTACGGAAGACACTAACAAAAAATAGTTCACCATTAAATAAGGAAATTTTTTTTCTTATGATTTTCACATTACATTTATAGTTTGATTTGAAATTGCAGGATATGAAGATGTTCTATTTGTTCTGCATAATGCTGATGTATCTTCAGCTACATGGTCAACAAAATGAATTTCGATAGTAAATTTGGGGAACGTTCGGTAGTTGTTGGAGGTTTTCTGCGCATTTCTCAAGGAAAGATCATACCTTGTTTTTTTATGAAGCTGTTACGATGTCATGATTGATGAAACTTTAGCCATTAATCATGTTATGGTGTTCATCCTTACGTGCTGGGTACTTTTGAGTTAATTTCGAAGGAGATTCTTAGTCCGTTTGCTGCTTACTTAAGTTATGTCTGTTATGAATTATGATGTCATGGTTGATGAAGCTTTAGTCATTTATCATGCTACGGTGTTCACCCTTACGTGGGCAGGGACGGAACCAGGATTTTTTTTTCGGGTGGGCTAGAATCAAAATTTTCGTAAATATACTTTATAGCGTAATTTTTTCAAAGTCCTCAATTCAGCAAAAAAAATCATTTTTAGTCCATAAAACGGGATCATCCAAAAGACGTTTATTTTACTATACATCATTTCAATTGCACTCTACGATTCTTCTGGAAATAGAATTCATCAATAATGGAATCAACATCGACACTTTGAGAGAATTCCCTTTCAATATAAACTGTCATGGAATCCGCAAGGAAGTCTTCATCCATTTTGTTACGGAGGACGGATTTAACATACTTCATAGCTGAAAATGCCCTCTCTGTGGTTGCCGTTGAGACCGGAAGAGTTAAAATAAGACGAATCAACTTCTCAATCAAAGAGTATATTTGAGATTTGTTCGTCTTAACTAATGTCTGACACAAATCTGAGAGGGTGGACAATCCTTGAAACTTTGGATCTTGAATGACACCATACCCATAATGTGCCAATTGCAATTTAAGTAAATGCAAATCTTGGCTAGTGAAGTCATTCGGATAAAACTTTTCAGCAAGGATGCATATATTCTCAATGTTGAAGGATTTGAAATTATCCTTCGGATCCAAAGATGAACTTAGTTTGAAGAGCTCCACTGCTTCATCACTAAATCTATTGTTTAACTCCTGCAACTGAAAATCAATTGCACTGTTGTATATGTCAAAATGGTAGTGATGCTCAACCGTGATATTACCTCTTTGCTGACATGAACGACCAGTAGCATCTACGTAACGAGCACTCGTGTCTGGAATAGGAATATCATTTTCTATGCAAACTTTTTTCACACTCTCCATCAATGAATCATAACCTTCCTCCCTTAACCATCCAAGAAGATGTTTGGTAGTTGAGACAAGATCCATGGCACTCAAAATATCTGCATTTTTTTGCTGCAACGCTTTAGAAAGCAAATCAGTTATCGCCATGATTTTGTGCATAGTATGCAAGATAAATATGAACTCAAATGATCGCATCGCAATCAAAGCACCAGTCGCTTCTCCACGTGCAGAATGAGACCGTGACTCGTCAATAATGTTTCCAAGTGTCATGGTGATAGATTTGTACATATCTATCATACCACAAATAGAATCAAAATGTGAACTCCACCGAGTCGCTCCAGCACGGTGCAATGTGCCAATTTGGTTGACCCCTCTACCGGTCTCACGTTCACCGGCAACTATAGAATCTGCAATCTCACTAGCTTGATTAGACCGCAACTCATTGTGACGCTTGGGAGAAGCATTAATAATATTCACTATATTGGTCAATTTAGAAAAGAATAACCAGATAGAAGTTTCCTTCTCAGCAGCTGCGACTAATGCTAGTTGTAAACGGTGTGCGAAACAATGAATATAATATGCAGATGGACAATCTCTGAGAAATAATGCCTGCAAACCATTCCATGCACCACGCATGTTGCTAGCACCATCATAGCCTTGGCCTCGCAAGTCATTAACATCTAATTCAGATCGAATAAGAGCATCACATATCTCTTTCTTAAGATTTGATGATGTTGTATCTGTAACATGTATAATATCAAAGAAGCGCTCCTGCACAACACCATAAGCATCCACAAATCTCAAAACAATAGCCATTTGTTCCTTATTGGATGAATCCTTGGATTCGTCAACCAAGCAACAAAACTTAGCATCCCCAATTTCCTCACGTATATTTTTCCTTACTTTATTAGCAATGATGTGTAGAACCTCCTTTTGAATTTTGGGTGAGGTAAACTTTGCATTTCCGGGAGCATTTTGTAAGACAACGGCACCGATATCTGATCTCAGCCTTCCCATAAATTTTATCATCTCAAGAAAGTTGCCTTGATTTATTGAATGCATAGACTCATCATTACCTCTTAAAGCACAACCTTGCAAAGTAAGCCACTTAATTCCCTCAACTGTTGATCCTAGCCGTAGCCGGTTCTTTTGAACTTCCTCCTTACTTTGTTTGTTTAATACCTTGTCAATATGTCGAGGTACATTCTGTAATGCATGAACTGAATTCACAGAAATATTATGTGGTGAATTAGGGCCACCCACATGTTTCAAGAAGCTACAATATTCACCATTATTGACCTTTTTCCAATTTGTAAATCCATCAACAATAAATGTACGATGTTGTGTCGGATTCATATCAAAAATGAAGCATGGAAAGCAAAAGGCAGCATTTTTCGAAGGAGAGTACTCGAGCCAGGGAAATTTTTTGAACCAGTTGTATTGAAAACTGCGATTTTGATTTCCAAAGTTAGACAAGGGATATTGTGGAAGATGTGGTTGATGCGGACCCATTTTGATATAAGCTCTCCTAATCTCATCTTGTTGATTGATAGGGTGTTGCCAAATAGGAATACGTATCCCAGGATCTCTCTCAATATTCAGTTCAACGGGGATATCACTTTCATTTCTTTGGAACTTAGAAGGAGGCGAGGTGAAGTGGGAGAAGCAATTTCTTCAATAGGAACCTGGAGGAGGAAGCTGAAGAAGATGGTTCATCTCTTTTTGATGTATCGATTTTTTAAAGAATGAAAAAAGAGTTTTTTCTTTTTTTCGTTCTTGATGTGTCATTATAATTTATACCCTATAAAAATAAAACCGATTCAATGTGTCATCATAAAAAGATTTTGTTTCATGAAATAAATATGATATAATAGTGTCTTTATTTTTAATAATAACAACCTAAATTGCAAATAAAGCCCATACTTCTACTTAATATATTTTGCAACAACAGAACACAAGTGCAGTTTTTTTTTTTTTCACAGAAGATAACAATCGGTCCGAGCAACATTGCATAATGCCAACATATATATATACTAGAAGTAACCAACCTTTAGCTAATTTTGGTCTACATTTCCTTGAAATTCTGCAAGTTTGTACGTACTTATGAAAAGAGATGAAGACATAAAAGCTAAGTTTTGGTATATGCCGAGATTGGAAAAATTAGATAAGTATTAGTATATTCGATCTTACCTCACATGACACTTGCAAGATAGTCGATTTTGGTAATAAGTTCGGATATATTAATATTCTATATTAAGAACGAAGCACCATATTTACACAGAATTAATCAAATATCAGGTATCTTCCTTATCTGTGATCGACAAATTAAAAATAATATAAAAGAACATATCGGTTGTAGCTACCGATGATTTGAGTGAGTAGGGTATTATCTCGAAATGTCCTATATCACTATGAGGTTAGAAGCTCCCGATTGCCTGATGATAGTGGTCCAGCTAGGGTATTATCTCGAAATGTCCAATTGCTGGGAATGAATGCATAAAATGAAAAAGAAAAAAGTCGAATCATAAGATCTCAAGAATGATTACAAGTTTAAGGAAACCGGACTTGTAATTTTCGATCGAAAGAGTAGTACTCCGATCAATCTTGATGAAGCAATGCTTGTAAGTTTGATTTTCTACACACACTCACGCTTTTAGTTCTTAATATGTTTGTTTTAAAAATAAAAATAAAAATAAAAAAAAGAAATTAAATCTGAAAAAAAGAGATGCTATTAATCGATGATTATTTTTTTGATCAAGAATATGAAGATGTAGGTACGTACGACTTGCCTCTTTCTCTTTTTGATTTCCTTTTTTCCGATTAACCAACATCTTGAGCCTAAACTTTATAAGCCATTTTTGTCGACTACCTGACCAAGTTTCCGATTCCAGGATTTCATAATAGTTGCGATTAAAAATAATTCTAATATTTTATTTATACTTATTAAGTATTACATGTACAATTTCATCTAAATAATATTTAATGTTTAAGTTATTTAAGTTATATACACTTTCTGTCTTCTTACGATTTTAAATTAGAATAAGTAATATATCTATAATATTGACAATATAAATTACATTAAAAATTATAATCTGATCAATTATATTATCTTTTATTACCGCTTATTTTTGTTCGAGAACGATCAAAAGCTAAGTGGGGAGTAGTTGATATACTACTTTTATATGATTAAATATACGTTATATTATTATGTTTTATCAACAAATTCTATATAAAATATATGAAATTATGATATAAATGTTATGAAATGTTAATCTTTATAATTTAGAGTAGTTAGTAGTAAAACTTAGTAAAAAGTTATCATTTTGTACCGATTTTAGTAAATCGGAGTGTCGTGTCAGATTTACGTGGGTATTTGTGGTATTTTATTGCAGATTTATAAACCGAGACCCCGAGAATCGACATATTGAAGTATAATCATATCTCTGGAAGGATTTAGAGAGTGTCACGAGCTTAAATGGTCAATCGAATTGCTTAAGTGGTCAAGTGGTCAATCAAAGTGGTCAAGTGGCTAATCGATTCGATTAAGTGGTAATCGAGAAATATCTTCGACAAACGAATGGCTCATCAAAACGACATCATCTGAAGAGGAGTCCTTCACGAAAGTTGTAGATTTTCCCGAGAGCTTTCCGATGCCTCTTGAATCATGATTTTTGGAGATCCAGAACTCGAGATATGAATTTTATAAGTTATATATAATTATATATAACGCTGCACATGCTGAGTAATAAGGGGGGATGGAAGTAATCATTAGGCCGGACCAGTCCGGCCTCATCAAGGACCGGTCCGGCCTGGGGAATTTTTTCTATATAAAGGAGCCTCATTCAGCAACAGCAGGGATGTACCAATATATATATATATATCTAATCTATATATATATATATATATATATCTTCTTCTCTCTATTTTCTTTTTAGTTAGTAGTTTGTAAATAGGCCTTATGCCAAATATAATAATCTCGTAGTACTGTTGTATTGCTCGGGAAATTATCGGAAGTTCGGTGTTGTTGAAGTCGTTGTAATGTCCGGAAGAGTACGACATCTAACTCAGCATTTGTAATCGGGTAAATTTTCTAAAGTATTTATGTTTGTTTTTATTTTTCTAGTCGTTATAATGTTATTAGGTTAACTCTAATAACTAGCCAAAGTTATGTAATCGTTTTATTTCGATCTTTTCGGTAAAGGAATGCTGTCTAATTAAAATTGACTAAAATTGAGTTAATTGAATCTTTTTCTATTTTGTAACGTATTGATAATATTCGGATTGACGTAATTAACCAAGATGAATCGCACCATATAACCTAACGATGAACTGATCAGAGAAGTTAGGATATGAGATAAAAGATAGAAAAACCGGAGGGTAAAATTGGCCGTGCGAAAGCGTGACTACGGAATCCTATTTCCTACCCGGGGGCAGATTTGTCTTGGGAAAGATTAATCTTATTAAAATTGTGCTCGAGATCGTAATAATGTTAAAATCAACGGTTTAATTAAAACTAACACCGGAAAGTTAAATCGATCCGCCTGACAACCGGAGCCTTTTGAATAACATCGGCCGTCTGACAAACGGAATAACCTCTTTTATCCGGGGTAGATTTGTACTCGGTACACTGTTCGACTAACTAAGATTAGCATGGGGCGGTTGTGGAGATTAAAGCGATGACAATGACATATGATGACAATTTCATACGCTCGTGTGAGGGGAATTGTTAACCTCGGGAGTACACCGTTTCATTTACTCAATTGGACCTAATATAAAAGGAAAGATCGAGCACATTCCGTTTCTTTGAAAAGATCGTATAAATCAATTATATAAACTTTAGCTAGTTTATAAAATTATCTCGTCTAGTTCTATAAATATATTGGTATCTATATATTTATATCTATATATATATTTTGCAATCTATGTACATCTATATATATTTTTATATCTATATATATTATATTAGAATAACTTTTAAATTACGCATTTATTTTATGTTAAGTAGAATAGTAGTCATCCGTGTTATAAAATTGCGGTTTAGATCGAGTTAATAACGCTTCTTTGGTGTTTAACCACACTTAGAAGAATTACCAAGTTTCCCTGAGGATTCGACACTCTGACTCACCACACTAGCACTACAGTTTGACCCGATACACTGTCGGTTAAGGACTGGTATAGCACTAGAAAAGGCCACGTCAGTTCCTGTAAAAGGAAAGGAAAGGGAATAAAGAAATAGAAATTCAGAAAAAAAAAGTTTTATATATTTCTTAATATTTTCCGCAAATAAAGGTATATTAGTCCTTTTATAATTAGGGCACATTTAGGCCTTTACCATCTAGTTATTTCCTATTTAAAGGTTGTAATGTCGTCTACAGTTGATTATCGAAATATACAATACGTATATTATTTCGGTGTTCCTCAATTCTTCACCCCGACCAATAATTAGAGAGTTATATGTTTTTAAGCTCCTCTTGCAACCTCTTTTCTCAGGATCCTTGAGAACCTGAAATGAAGAAGATAACTTACCTTTCTTACACAAATAATACAAAAAAGATATCATAATTATATAGACAACCGTATCCAAATGCAAACTATTTTGCCGCGTCTCAACACATTTTTTCTTACCTTCATCAGGCCTCCCATTATAGCGCAACCCATTGATAATGGTGGTGTATGTGACCAAATCAAGCAAGCATTTGTTCCTACTGTCGTTATCCTCCACTAGGCCTTTAAACGAATTTCCCAAGCTACCAAGAGCAACACTTCCATGTTTCCAAATCTCGCTAACAATTTCAGCAGCCTTATCGACTTCCCCTATTTTGCATAGACCATCAATTACAAAATTACAGCTAACTGTATCCAGACCATGATCTCTTTCATTCATCTTTTGTAGTAATTTTTCAGCGACATATATTTTTCCTTCTTTCCGGAGGCTATGAAACAATATCGACTTTGTAAAGTCCCACATCGGTAAAGTAACGTCATGCTCATCCCTATATAAGTGTGAGACATAAAGGTTTTGTCAACTCAGGTTAGTTATTTTAGACCACGCGAGGATAGCGGTCTAAGAAGTTGACCGGACCATTTATATCTCATTTAACGCAACTAGGCCCGGAGTCTGGGGGCATTACAGAATGGTATCAGAGCTGACTATCAGACGGACCTAAGTGCCACGCCATGAGGGGTGGGGGTCACTTATAGAAATCCTCTTGTAGGGACCAAGTCCACTGGGACCAGTCTTGGCCGTCCTGGAATGTGAAGTCCCTCATCGGTAAGGTAATATCCCGCTCACCCTCATATAAGTGTAAGACATACATGTCTTGTCAACTCAGGTTAGCCCTTTTAGACCAAGAGAGGACGGCGGTCTAAACAGATGACCGGACAATTTATAACTCATTTTACGCAACCAGACCCGGGGTCTGGAGGCGGTAAAGACTTTCCTGCCAGAAGTTTCTAGAAATAACCAGCCCATGAACACCCTCAAGCATGGAAATTTTATTATGGACACGGTCGATCGCCGGTAGTGGGTCGATGATGGGGACAGTGGGGTTTGCGGCGGAGAACTCGTTCAGTTGTGCAGCCAAATCCCGACCAAATAGCTTATGAACGATGCAATCAAATGGGCCATGCTCGATTAAGGGCTTCGCGGGTCGATTTGAATCAAGTGAAGCCCTCGTTCGGCGGCGAAGTTAATGAGGGAGGGTTGAATGAAGCTCGCACTTTCCCGGGAGCCAAAGCGTAGCCTATATGATAGTTCAAAGATGGCTTTTTTCCTTCTTCCAATTCCGAGGAGGTTGCCATAGACGGCGTAAAAGCTAAAGGGTATCAACCGGAATTCAACGTGTGTTTTAAATATTGTAGTAGAAGAGTAAAATAGGCTAATCAGTCTAATTTTTGTCTTATTCTTTTAAATAAATATGTTTGTCTTTAATGGCCGTGCAAAATGTAATAATGTCCTTATAGCGTTTCTCTCGAGAAAATGTCTGAGCATCCTTATACACAATTAACAATATTTTATTTATATGTATTGTCGTATATTTATATGTATTGTAGTGTGTGTGTATATATATATATACTAGTGGTGCTATCGTGCAATGCACGATTGTTGCCCTCGGATGTATTTTCGGTGCTAGTTGTTATGTAGTAGATAGTCAAATGTTTTCTTACTATATCATTAGTGATGCTGATGTTTTAATATGTCTTGTTGATTAGATGCATTAGTGGTTATATTACATTCGTACATACATATGTTACATAGTTCTATTACACATCCAGTTTTGTAAGTTCGAGTACAAACATGAAGACCTGTTTGGTAATGTGGACATTACTTTGTTTGGTGAGTGTCTTTGACCCTAGTAATGCTTCTTGAGAGTTCTCAGACTCCGTACAGGTTCATTGCCAGCCTTTATTGGAGTGATACTCGGTCGTACGCTGGGGCTGGGGGTAGAAGATCATCAGACGCCCCGTTCTGTTCAACCTCACCAACGCCATTCTTTTCAGCAGACCGTTCTTTTCAAATTGATCCATTTCTGCAGCAATAACATAATTTATACATATATAAGAGCAAGGGGGAAAAAACGGGAAAAAACAGAGGCATAAACGACAACATAGAACGACGATGAAGAGACGGGAAGATCTAGAGGGGAGGAGAAGATGTGGAAGTGAGGCGGTGAGTCGAAGAGAAGGCATGGAGGCCAACCATTGCTCTTCACGGACGGCGGTGGATTTGGGAAAATGATACACTGACCAAGTAAACCAGGGAACTTTGACGGACATAGGAATAAAAACCAGTTTCATTGCCTGGTCTTATAAAAGAGACATCCAAACATCAAATATGAAAAAATTACACAAGAGAGTACATTAGCCGCATTTTGAAGGATTTCATACCCGATTAGCAAAAAGATTTTCTTTCTTTCTGTTTTTGAACAAAGCCAGCTGAAATTCTTTACTTGCGGGACAAATATTAATACATACGGTAATTAATTAGAACCAATGATTTTTCATCGTCCATCTTATGTATTAGGCATTTAGCCTAAAAAACATACCGATACCTACCGAACACATACAATAATCAATGAAAGAATCTTCAAAGTGAACCACTACATAGAGTGAGCCGGATCTTGGATTTATATAACCACCCGAATCCCCACACCCAAACACCCTTAACAAAAACCCCGCGATTTACACATATGTCATGTATTCTAAAAAGCAATAGCCCTTACCCATTGAATACATTAAAAGGTTTATCCTATGCATTAGTTCACTTTCCAAAAGAAGCGTTATACTATGCTTTTCAAGTTTTAAGCAAAAATACCTTGTTTATTAGCCCATCATCAATCACGAAGCTGCTAATGCTTTTAAAAAGCTCAAACGGTGCTTCGACTTCACCGACAAACAGCGCAAATCAAATGGATAGAAGTTAAATTCGAATGACCCTAAGAAAGCGACAAGAAATCAAGGTGAATGGTAACTACATACAAGAGAGCCATAAATACAAGAAACGATCGGATAAGATGATTTTGCGTGTGTGAATGTGGGGTCTCTTCGATTTCATCACATGTACACGAAACATAACAAATTTAGGAAAGGAAACCAACAAAAAGCAAGCATGGTGTTTTGCGATACATCCTTGTGATTCATACTTTGAGCTTGATTGGCAAAATCAATCCCCTAAAAAACGTAATAGTAGACAATGCAAATGACACACGAATTAGACGAGAGGAAGCCAATTCACTTACAAAGTTTGTTTGGGAAGCAAGAGTTACGGGGCCTTTGTATCCGGGAAACAGTTTCCTCACTTTCGAGCCATAGCAGCCCATTTACCAAACTCACAGACCAAAAGCTCAGGCAGTAGATGCACACAGCTACGCTCTCTTGACACTTAGGCTCGACTACAATATATTACTTCTAACACCTCTCTAAGTCCCAAAATGAGTCTAATATTATCCATAATTTTTCCTAAGAATGGACCAATCTTATTTTATTTTGTATATGAACCGTTTTAATATTATGGTGCAATCTTTGATTACACTATTGCCACACACCATATGATATAACTATGTGCCCTTGATACTATATTTATAAAACCTTTGAGTTTTTTGTTTTCTTTTGAGGAAGAAAAAGGAATAGACTGGAACAAATATTGATTATTTTTGTGCAAAAATCTGTTTTTTTTTTTAGGGAAATTTATGTGCATAAATCTAAAAAACAGAAACAAATAATTGAACAAAAATGTGAATATATCTGTTTATTTTTTTGTGTGAAACAAGATTACCGTGTGGGGACATTCATTACTAAATATATTGAATATGCTTGTATATGTCATGTGTAACATAAGATTACAGTTGACAAAGACATTCATAACTAAATAAATAGAATATATTTGTATATTCTTTTCGTGTAAAACAAGATCACAAGTCACAAAGATATTCATAACTAAATATATCCATGAAAAGAAGTAAAAGAATGTGCCATTCTTACGCTGTCCCAAGGTCGTCAAGCTTTAGTCGGGTCATTGTTTCTTTTGGAAAGTGCCCCTGCAAGACGCAAAACCACCCAAACCTACACCAAAATTTACGTTGTGAAAAATTTAAACTATGTAAGTTCTTGAACAAATGAAATATATAAAAGAACATAAAAAAAAAAAAAGAAGTTACCAATTGGTATAATAGCAACATCAGAACCACCACAAAGCATCATATCTTACAAATACAAAATAACCATTGTTGTCAATCTTTGCAGACTTGTTCAAACACTTCTAAACAAAAAGGCCCAGTAGCTCAATCATTCACATTATGAAATGATTATGTTTAGAGTGAAATATGCATGATTGAACAATAATTCTCTACAATGGCATTACCAAGAAGGAGGCATGATTACTTACAGCTTCTCCTCTAATAATGTGGTTGGCTGCATTCAATATACAGAAGTTGCTAGTAGCACAAGCAGTAGATATCGAGTAGTTTGGACCCATCCATCCCTAAATGATTGAACAGAACAGAAGACGCAGTTATTTAGACAGATTATACCACGTAAAGCACTGGTGCAATAATTGACATCATTAACCAACCAAATCCATGACCGACGCATAGCGAGAACCCATATTTGTCGTTGCGAAAGGTACACAAAAAGGATTCATCTTTCTATACAATACTCTCAAAGCTTCACATTGCGTCGTTGAAAACCTGCTCCAATCACAAAAGTAGTCCAGGATCACACATCAAACAATGGCAACAAGACATAGTATACAGTATTGCAATAAATTCATGCATGGCTTCAAGGATTGCAATTGGACAGAACACTTTTTTTTTTCTCAAGATATCCATATCCATCAATTGAGAGTCAAGATAGACATTAAGAAGCTACCTTGATCCCACCCATTTCTAAGCCAATGAGCACACCACAACGAGTTTTGTCCAACTCATCCATAACAGTTTCCGTTATACCAGCATCACCCCCTAAAACCAAAGGATCATGAGGCTACAACCGGTAAATAAACCAAATCAAAGTAAACTAAACAAGATTTACGTAGTACGATCACGAATTCATACCACGGTTGCGAGAAAGAGGTCTTTGAAATTTTCCTTCCCCGAGAATTCAAGAGCGAGAAAACCATACATAAAACATAGAACATCATTAAAGCGATCATTTTTAGCATTAAAGCTCCAAGCTTTCTTCAATTTTTCTCGCCATGTAAACACCAAAGTGATGAAGATTAACGAGAGAATCATATTTTAAGCATCGGATTAGAGTAAATTCGACCAGTTAGCGTGAACTACAAAATTAAGGAGAAAAACATCCATGATAAAGCAGATTCACGAGCTGATATTTTCGATTAAAGCAGGTTCATTATTCAGCACAAAAACAATAATTAAAAAAAATTAAAAAAAAAAGAGAAGACTGGGATGAAGCTGAGTCGCCGTTGATGCGAATCGTCGTTCTCAACCCTTGATTTTCGTCGTTCACAACAAACGAGAGGAGGAGCAGATATGAAAATTATTCGGTAAGGCGGTGAGTCTTCGGTAACACAGCTCCTCCTCCTCCGCCGCCGCCAACCGTTCGCTTAGATATGAAGGAAGAGAAGATGAAAGATGTATGCATTTTGTCTTCACCATTTCATCAGTAGACGAGCTCGATAAGAAGTGCACATTTCCCTTCCCTCTTCTTGGTGAAGACGGGCGGTGGTGGAGGAGGTCAGAAACGACGTCGTTTTAGGAATAGGAAGAAGCCAAACGCTAGCCGACAAATTTGGTCGTACAAGGATGCGGATTTAATACATAACTCTATGTTATGATATACAATTTGATCATATGAATATATGATATACTAATATACATACGATATACTAATATACATACATTATGCATAAACCAAAACAACAGTTGAATATCCAAGTAAAAGCTCGGGAAAAAAGGAAATCCGAAATCGGTATCCCTATTTCTCAAATCACTAAATTAAATCACAAATTCACATGAATTGAGTAAATATTAAGCATCTGACATTCTAACCTAGAGGAAATCATGAGACCTAAATCACCTAATTGATTTAGAAGCAAAAATGATCCTAATTTAAAAGAAATTGAAATAAAAAAACATTCAACAATCGAAATCGGAATCGGAAGTACCTTCAAGTGAAAAGCCGAGACGCCGGAATTATTAGCCGGAGACCATCAGACCATTGAGGAGTGACTCTGTGACTGAGTGGGTAGTGCCGTACTGCCGTTCCTCTTTACACTTGTTCGACTGCTTTTTTTTTTCCGTTTAAACTGTTCACTGTGACTGTTCGACTGATTCCTCTTTAATAATTTTTTTTTAGTCTGATAAGATAAATAAATGTTGTGCTTTGATTTTTGAAAGAATATTTTGTTGTATATTTGGACTTGGACTGTTGGACATTTATTAAAAGGCTAAACTCTAACGGGGAGGTGGGGTCGGGCTATTTGTTTTGGGGGAAATTTGAGTTTGTTTTGAGGCTATATACTAAAAAAAAAAAAAAAAATTCTTTGGGTGGGCTTAGCACCCCCCCCCCCCCATTTCGCATCCGTCCTTGTACGTGGGGATACTTCAGAGTTACTTTCGAAGCAGTTTCTTTGTCCATTTATCATAGACTTATGGACCATTCGGAGGATTTATCTTGTGTAGGAAGCAAATTCAGGATTGTCACTTACCACTTACTTATGTCTGTTTTTGTTTCTAAGTCATTTTCGTTTGTCAAAAGAGATGATAATGTGCTTGCTCACCTTATAGCTATGGAATGTTTCAATCTTGTAAGATGTGTAGATTGAGATTCTACCCCTTCTCATTGTGATTAATAAAGGTTATTTCCCTTAAAGATACTGAATTTTTCAATATACATTAAAATTACACTAGAAAATGGAAAATGGAGACAATGAGCGTTGATCGGAGCCAAGAGGAACTAGACCTTCTGCGCAGGAGTGTGGAGAGACAGAAAGATGGAGGCTGGCAATCGTCTCCGTCGGTCTGGAAGCAGTCGAGTGGAGTCGAGATCGTCATAGGGAGATATGCAGACACAAGCATCTATATTGGTGAAGAGGAAGATGATGAAATGCTGGAATACAAAGACGTCATCGACAACATAATTGGACCGGAGAAGGATGAAGACGTATTGGTCATCCCCTTGGAAGAATGCATGGGTTTATGGAGACCATGGCGGAAAGCACTTATAATCAAACTACTGGGTAAGTATATCTCGTACATTTCTTATGCAAAAGATTGTCTGAGCTCTGGTCTGAGCACTACAAAAAAACAGCAGTTTTGCGACGGAGTTTTTGCGACGGACCTTATTCCCGTCGCAAATTTACGTTTGCGACGGATGTTTTAATGTTTGCGACGGGACACTTGGCGGGACCGATTTTTCCACTTGGCGGGCAATTTTGCGACGGATTTTTTATTATTTTGCGACGGAATATTCAATAAAATTTTATAAAATTATTTTATTATTCTGAATTTAGATAAAATTTGCGACGGAATTTAATTTCCGTCGCAAAATGCCGTTTTGCGACGGCATTTTTATTATTTTGCGACGGAATATTTAATACATTTTAATTAATTATTTTATTATTCTGAATTTACATATTTGCGACGGAATTAGGTTAGTTTGCGACGGACATAAAATTCCGTCGCAAAACGGCGGATATCGGTCGCATAATCCCCTTTTCTTCCTCATTTCTCTTCTTCTCTCCCTCTTCTCTCCCGCCGCCTCCCTCCCTCGTCGAACTCGTTTCCGGCCGCCGCCGCTAGCTTCTCCCCTCTCCTCCTCTCCTCTCGATCCTCTCTCTCCTCCTCCTCTCCTCGCCTCTTAAATTAAATGACCCCAGCTCCACTCGCCCAACCGCACCTCCACCGCTTAAATTAAACGGCCGGCCGCACCTCCTCCTCCTCCGTCGCTAGCTCCTCCCCCTCCTCCTCTCTCCTCCTCTCCTCCTCGGCTTTAAATTAAACGGCCCCAACAACCGGCCGCACCTCCACCGGCTTCAACCGGCGCCCGGCTCAATAGCACAACAACCGGGTATGTCATGTTTAAGTTATTTAGATTCGAATTTTTTTTTGGTTGCATTTCCGTATTTAGTCGTACACTTCACGAAATAACGAAACAAAGCGTCCCTTTGATTGCATCAATTAAGCGATGCTAAATTTTCTTGTTGTGGAATTCGGCGGAGGTTCTAAGGTTGGATTATTGGGTGATTTAAAGATTGAATTATTCGTTTTTGTTGTGTGTGTGATTTTTCGTTTGTTGGTTCTTTGCTCTTGTCAAATATTGTGTTGTTATTGAGGCTCATTATCGAGCATCTCTTACCCTCGGGAAACGGGTCTTGCTTATGTTTCGGCTCGTTTGGGCTTCAACCCGACATTCAAAAACACCACACGGCCCTAATTAGCTCCCGGCCGGACAGTTTTGACTAAGCAGTTTGTGACCAACTTTTAACTATTATAAAGGCCTCAAACCAGAATGGTTTCTCAATGAAAAATGTACCCCTATATGCAATATATAACACATCAAAAATTCAGCTCATTCCAAGTAGTATAGGGTACTCAAAAGTTCGACACAAAACCACATCGAAATCTGTAAAACAGATTTTCAATATACGATGCGTTTTTGTTTGACATGGTGTGTGATGTGTGATGGATGAAAATGAGATCGAAATATGCGTTTTGTAGCTTGCATTCGGGCTTTCCAACCATATAAAGAAAACGCAATTTGGTGCAATTGTGTTTTCGAGGAGGTTTGTCCGTTTGGATATTTGTTTACGAATGATTGATGTATTTTACTTGTTGTTTTAAGTTAATAATGTCTAGAGGCTTACATGCTTTGAGGTGGAACAACAATGTAGTCAATCATAAGACTACGGGATTTATGATCATCATTTTGGTATCACTTTATCTTAGCTTAGTTTCACCTTTGGAATCTCAAGTGCATCTACTTTATCTTAGCTTAGTTTCACCTTTAGATTCCGCCACCTTTGTTTGATTGACATATGATACTCGGTGTGCGGCTATACTTACCTAACTTATTTTTTTGGCGAGGTCCACTTACTTTGCTTTGCACTTTTTTTACGGTTTCCGAAGAAGGTGTTGTAATTACTCGGTTAGCAAACAAAGAAATTGCTTGAGGTCGGTGTAGTTAGAGGTGCTACGCAAATCTCAATAGTTAGGGGATCTATTGCAAACCCCGTAGTTACGAGATCTACGAGAAAATCTCACTTTCCTTGCACATATTATTAATTAGTATAAATGCCTTTTTATTATAATTGCATTTAGATTAGTATAAACGTCATTTTACGTGTCAAATAGATGTCGGGTAGAGGTAGAGGTAAACGTCATTTGTTGAATGCTTAAGTATGTGCAAAGCCGGATGTTGGTTGAAAATGCTTAGTTTAGAAACCGGATGTTGGTTGAATTGGTTTCTTGAAATTGGATTGAAATGATGATAAGTATGTGGTTGAATTGGTTTGTTGAAAAGGGTGCTGTTCCTACCCGTTTGGAAAATGGTACTGGGGGGTACTTTGTTATCCGGCAAAGCCTCCGAATTATTTTGACGTCGAACCTTTGACCATGAATCGAAAATTTAGGTTATAGTGTTGTTAGTTTCATAGTAAGTTGAGTAAAACCCGAGTTTGCAAAAGTGTTGAGACAACCTTCAAAGACTATTGTTAGTCTCATATTTTGTATGATATGATGTGTAGGATTGAAAATGAAGAGAATAGAACGGAGTTGGATGTACGAGAGGTTGGATGCTAACAAGAAATTTAACCCGGTATTTGTGAATGGAGTGGAGGAATTCATAAAACATGCAAAGCGAGTTAGATTCGTTTCGGGCAAATAATGGAATGATGAAGTGTCCATGTAGTAAGTGTAAGAACACTAAATTTTCAATCGAACATGACGTGAGATTACATTTAACTAAATATGGGTTTTGCGCAAACTACTATGATTGGGTGTGTCATGGTGAAGAGTTTCCCATTCCGATCAACGTTCAGCAAGAACGGAATGTGAACCCTTATCAGGACATGGTTAATGACGCATTACGTGATAGGATTGATCACGTAAGAGAAGAATTTCTTAACCAAGAGGAGAACAATGAGACACCAAACCACGAAGTTGCATCGTTTTTTGAAATCTTTGAAAAACGCGAGAGGAACTGTATGTGATGGAAGTAGTGTCTCCGTACGCAAGCGGCTTCTAGGTTGCTCACTTTGAAATGTGATCACAACCTCTCTCACAAATGCGTTGACGGGGTTACCGGTTTGATAGGAGATATTCTTCCGAAGAATAACTTAATGACCTCGAACTTCTATCAAACCAAAAAGTTGTTAAAGGCATTAGAGCTACCCCGTGAGAAAATACACGTGTGTCCCGCGGGGTGTATGTTATTTTGGGAGGAGGACGCGAATCGGACAAGTGTCGGAAGTGTGACCTTGATCGATATAAACCGAAAACGAACGCAAGAGGTCAACGTGTGCCTAACAAAGTGATGACTTATTTCCCGATTGGACCTAGGCGCAAAGGTTGTACGCCACGAAACATATAGGCAAGGAAATGAGGTGGCACGCGGAAAACCCCGGGACAAGCGGTATAATGGCCCACCCAAGTGACGCCGAAGCTTGGAAGCATTTTGACCAAATGCACCCCGAGTTTGCTAAGGAGCCTAGAAATGTGCGGTTAGGACTTTGCACGACGGTTTTGCACCTTTTGGTAATTTTGGGAAGAACTACTCTTGCTGGCCAGTCATGGTTACACCATACAATCTTCCGCCCTGGTTGTGCATGAAAAGACAGTTTATATTCTTATCAGTGCTTGTACCGGGGCCGAAAAATCCGAAAGGAAACCTCGATGTTTATTTGCAACCATTGATTAAGGAGTTGAAGCAGCTGTGGGAAACAGGGTTGTTTACTTACGATGTATCCACAAAACGAGAATTTTCATATGAAATTTGCACTAATGTGGACTATCAATGATTTTCCTGCGTATGGCATGTTATCCGGGTGGACTACGGCTGGTGTGAAAGCTTGTCCCTATTGTGGTGATGGAAACAAGTCGTTACGGCTCAAACATAGTGGTAAATGCACTTGGTTTGATTGTCATCGCGAGTTTCTCCACGAAGACCATATTTTTCGCACCGATAAAGGTTTTTGAAGTCCAAACAAGTATGAACACGCGACTCACCCCGTAGATTGAGTGGTGAGGAGGTATGGGAATTTGTACAACACCTACCAAGCATCATTGATGGCTCGGATTCGGACTTGAAACGGCTTAAAAACTCCAAGAATGGTTGGTGGAAAAGAAGCATTTTTTGGGATCTTCCGTATTGGAAAACATTCTTGCTTCGACATTGCCTGGATGTGATGCATATTGAGAAAAACTTCTTTGAAAAACTCGATTGACACGGTTATGGACGTTAAAGGCAAGGCTTGCTTGTGGTCCAAAATCGCTAAAGATTTGAAAGAGCTTTGCGAAAGCGCCCCGATTGTACACTTGTTCTTGACAAGCGAGAAAAGAAAAGTGTTGTGTGAATGGGTCACCAAGTTGAAATTCCACGACGGTTATGCTTCGGACACGAGTAGGTGCGTAGATCATGATGAATACATTCTACGTGGTTTGAAAAGCCATGATTGTCACGTTTTTATGGAACGTTTGTTGCCGGTTGCCCTTCGAGAATTGATTCCGAAAAATGAATGGAATGCATTGACCGAGATAAGTCAATTCTTTCGAGACTTGTGTCTTGCTACCCTAAAAATAGAAGACGTGATTCGTTTAGAGAATAACATTGCTTTGAGATTATTTGCAAGTTAGAGAAGATTTTGCCTCCGGCGTTTTTTAACTCGATGGAGCATTTACCGGTACACTTGCCGTATGAGGTCGAGTTGGTGGTCCCGTGCAATATCGATGGATGTATCCATTCGAAAGGTTTTTGAATCACTTAAAACAAAAGATTGGTAACAAAGCTTTCGTAGAGGGATCAATATGCAATGCGTATTTGTTGGAAGAGATTTCAAACTTCGTTCTATGTATTACGATGATCATATTGAAACAAAAGCAAAGAATCTTCTTGTTGGTGAGACTTCGGCATCGCAATCGTTTCGATTTACCCGAGTTATTCCGTGATCATAATGGTACAACAACCGGGAAGTGCAAGACGAGGTTCTTGGATAATAAAGAATATGACTTTGTGCACAAGTACGTATTGTCTAAGCGTGAAATCATGAAACCGTATGAAGCTGTAAGTACCTCATTACTACATATATACAATGCTTAACAGCTTTTTTACGAACAAATATACATTAAGCGACAAAATGATTCATTCTTAGATTGTTCGAGCAATTTATTCGTGTTCAACGACCTCAATTGACCTCGACGGATATTTGGAATAAACATGAACATGAATTTACCAAATGGTTTGGACAACAAGCATCATTGTTGAATGATGATTTGCTAAAAGCTTTGGCAAGTGGTCCTTCTCGTCAAGTCAAAACTTGGAAACGTTATTCGATTAATGGCTACAACTTTCGGACATTCAACCGGGCAAGTGATATTGGTAAATCTTCAGTCAACAACGGAGTTTGTGTCAGTTCCACGGAAGGTGCCGACTATTATGGCACTTTAAATGAAATCATTGAGTTGGTGTATTATGGACATTCGACTGTCTACAAAGCCGTATTGTTCAAATGTGATTGGTTTGATAATTCTGAACGGGGCATGAATGTGCATAAAGATTATAAGATAGTTGAAGTTCATCGTGGTAGGAAATATGGCGCTTATGATCCATTTGTTCTGGCTTATCAAGTCGAGCAAGTCTACTATGCTCCATATCCAAGTTTGAAAAAAGACAAAGATCAATGGTCGGTTGTTTTCAAAACAAAGGCAAGATCGACTATCGATGCTCCCGTCGAGGAAACCATTTTCCAAGAACAAGTGATCAATGATGTTTCCCGATTATCGATCCTCTTAACATTGTCCACCAAGATCTTGATGTCGATGTTGACTCCGATGTTGGGGATAATGACTTGGATGATGATGAGATGGAGGATTTCATTCAACAAGAAGATGGAGAGGAAGAAGAATCGGTTGATGATCTAGATGCGATGAAGAGGAGGAAGAACTCTTCCATTCTAGTAGTGATAGTGAATAATAATGTATTAAATATTTTATTTTGTCATGATAGTGAATAATAATTGTATTAAACATTGTAATTTATTATTAATTAGTATAAACGCCTTTTTATTATAATTGCATTTATATTAGTATAAACGTCATTTTACGTGTCAAATAGATGTCGGGTAGAGGTAGAGGTAGAGGTAGACGCGGTAGGGGTAGTTCCCCCTCCCCGGAGCGTCTTCCTCCTCACGAACGACGAGGTTTGGATGATGAGATACACCGGATGAGCGAGGAGGATTTTGGTGTCATTGTCAATGGTGACCTTGGATTGCCGAGTTTTGGATCCCGAGGGGAGATGGTAAGTTAATACATATCTTGCTTTAATTTGTTTGTATTTTTATTTATATTTTGATTAACCAAATATATTAACAACTTATTGTTTTCAATATGACGGGTTTACCGACAACTATGTCAAGAAAATGGCCAAGAACGCCATAATCGGCGGCTTCAACACTTTTGCCACCACGTGGCATAATGCCGGCCCGGGAGCGACGGGATAGGTGGTGGAACGCATTTAGGGTACGTCGTTCATATAAATATAACTATATATAAATATAACTATAATTATAACTATACATATAACATATATATATATAACTATGTTGCGGGGTCATTTCGGCTTCGAGTTACGCCACGAGCGCCCTGGTTAGGGAAGCTTTTGAGCGGTATGCTATCAACAGGGTCCGTGATTATATGTATCGGGCTCAAACAAACCCCCGTGCTCGGCTTTGGATGACCCCGGATATTCTCCGTCAGTTCGAGGAGTGGATTGGGAGTCCCGTAAGCAATTATTCAATATTTAATTAACAATACTTGTTTTATATATATATATATATGTATGTACTAACTTGTTTATCTTATGTCGGAATAGGCGTTCCAGGAAACATCTGCGAAAAAGAAGCTAAACCGAGCTTCTGGATCCGGTGAGGAAGGGAAGATCCCTGGGACACATGCTATGGGCGAGACGCGGCGTTATCGATTTCGCTCGGGCCATGGAGGACAATAGAGGAGCGCCCTATTAGTCGGTGATCTGGTGAGTAGTTCGAAGAAGAAGAAGTCGGGCAACTTCGTCTCGAGGAAGTTTGAGAAAATCATGGTACGTTATGTATTCTAAATATTATATATACATTATATATATATCATGTAATTATTGTTACTAACAAATTTATATCATACTTTGCAGGACGTCTTCACCTCGAAGAAGGCGAAAGCCCGGGAGACGCGGACGACACCCCCGTCGACGAGTCGCGTCTTTATTACGAAGCCGCCGGTGGTTACGACAAGAAGGGGAGAGTTTTTGGCATGGGGTCGGCCTGCCTCCATGTACTACGACGAGCCCGCCGTCGCTCGACACTCATCCGCCGAGACATACTCTCCGGGCATAATCACCCGTCTCACCCGGGAGATGGCGAGAGACGAACGGACTCGTACGAGAAACCCGGGCGAGGTTGGAGGAGCTAGAGAGAGACGAAAGCGTCGGGATGACGGACTAGCGCGAGATGGAGGCGTGGATTACCCGGCGGTTGGCGAAGCATCCCTCCGGAGGGATGCAACCCGGGTACGAGGCGGCACGAGAGATGACCATTCGATCATGGACCTGGAGGAGGTGACGTGGGTTTAGGTAGTACACCGGGTCCGGCGGGTGACATTGTTTTGATACATTTTTATTTATTTTGGCTTATCGTATCCCCTTTGACATATCGTTTTATTCATTTTTTGACATTTCCCCTTTGACGTATTTTTTGACATATCCCCTTTGATATCGTATTCCCGTTTATATTGTTGTTGTTGATAGCCGGTAGCAATTGTAATGCTACCGGGGAAAATAAAAAGGCTGTTTTGCGGCGGTGGTTTGGCCGCCGCGCAAAACGACCATAATTTTCTGTTTAATTTTATTTTTTGCGACGGAATATATCCGTCGCAATATGGTATTTGCGACGGAAAAGGCTCATTTTGCGACGGATATGAAAAGATCTAAAAATAAATAAATTATTTAATAAAAATAAGTTGCGACGGATTATACATTTTTGCGACGCAATTTTACATGTTTGCGACGGAATATTTCCGTCGCTATTTGTTATTTGCGACGGACTATACATTTTTTGCGACGGCAATTATAATTAAAAAATAAAATAAAATACGGTAATTATCCGTCGCAAAATCCGTCGCAAACAATTTGCGACGGTTTATCCGTCGCAAAACTGGGGTTTTGCGACTAAAAAATGCGACAAAGAAAAATCGTCGCAAATCCGTCGCAAACTATGGTTTGCGACGGAATAACCCTTGTTTGCGACGGTAATCTTCCGTCGCAAAACTGCTGTTTTTTTGTAGTGATTAAAATTACACTAGAAAATGGAAAATGGAGACAATGAGCGTTGATCGGAGCCAAGAGGAACTAGACTTACTGCGCAGGAGTGTGGAGAGACAGAAAGATGGAGGCTGGCAATCGTCTCCGTCGGTCTGGAAGCAGTCGAGTGGAGTCGAGATCGTCATAGGGAGATATGCAGACACAAGCATCTATATTGGTGAAGAGGAAGATGATGAAATGCTGGAATACAAAGACGTCATCGACAACATAATTGGACCGGAGAAGGATGAAGACGTATTGGTCATCCCCTTGGAAGAATGCATGGGTTTATGGAGACCATGGCGGAAAGCACTTATAATCAAACTACTGGGTAAGTATATCTCGTACATTTCTTATGCAAAAGATTGTCTGAGCTCTGGAAGCACGGTGGTGGAATAGAGGTCACAGACCTTGAGCATGGCTTTTACGTGGTTAGATTTACACACAAAGAGGATTATAAGGTGGCTCTGGAGAACGGACCATGGGTAATCATGGAACACTATCTGGCAGTTAAAAAATGAAAACCTTTTTTCCAACCGGAATTATAGAAGATTACAACAACCAGGGCATGGGTGAGATTCACCAGCCTCTCCCTAGAAATATTCAGGCAACCCTACTGATGAAACTAGGCAATATGGTGGGGAAGGCAGTGAAGATTGACCCTACT
This sequence comes from Gentiana straminea, assembly GCA_036785695.1. Classification (NCBI taxonomy): domain Eukaryota; kingdom Viridiplantae; phylum Streptophyta; class Magnoliopsida; order Gentianales; family Gentianaceae; genus Gentiana; species Gentiana straminea. Next base: position 27,501,861 of record JAVUPR010000061.1, read on the forward strand.
ATGTCACAGAATGTGAGAGGCAGATTCGCAAGAGTATGTGTGTAATAAAACCTTGAGAAAAGGTTGAAATCCTCAGTGGTCATCAATGGCAGAGGATACAAGGTGGAATATGAGGGACTTCAATTGATATGCTATGGCTGTGGGAAATTTGGGCACAGTAAAGAAGAGTGTCCAAATGTGGTGGTGGAAGAAGGACCTAATATTGAGGCAAATCCTGTTGCAAAGGAGAAGCAGGTTGCTCGAGGCCCCACCCCTGAAAACCCCTTTGGGCCTTGGATGATAGCTGCAAGACGGATAAAGTGGAATACACCCAGAAATCGACAGCAACATGATCCTTCTAAGGACAAAGTAGTAAGTGAGGGGGTGAAGTACGTACGGACAGGATTGGAGGCTCAAGATTTGAGGCTCTAAATGTTGAACAGATGAGGTAACAGAAGTACCAGAAGGGGTAAGGAAGCCGTGAAGCAAGTGGAACCCCATGGGGAGAGGCAACAGTCAAGGAAATACATAAGGCTCCACACCAGAATCATACAATAAATAAGAAAAGTGTGGATGAGGGAAGCATCGGTGTTAGGCAGGGAAGTCTCCAAGACGGGAGAAAAGAATGCCTAGAATACAACAGATATGGGAAGAAGGAAAGATCAGGCTATGGACCTTAGTGCCCAAGGTCAACAGATGAAGAGAACCTTAGCAACCCGGTCAAAAAATAATCCAAGAACAACACTGACTGACTTGTCCAATGACCTCAGGAAGCCGTTCAACCCAAGGGATTATAGTGGGCAGGTGAGAATTTTAAACAAAAACAACCAGGTAAAACCTATTAATGTAATGGATAACGTCAAGGATAAGCCACCGAATAAATGTGCCTTGATGGGGTCAGCAGATATGGATTCTCAATTCTCTGGTCTAAATATGTTATATGATGTGGATATGACATCTAGCCAACCTTTGGATGCATCCTCCACTTGATCTTATAAAGGTTCTATCCTGGAATTGCAGGGGGCTTGCTCTAGCGAGTTCTTCTCACAGTCAAACACCCAAGAATGGTTTAGAGCAAATCTGCAGGGCAGAAGAGTTAATCGGCACTGGTCATGCAATTTTAGAGACTTGGTTTACTGCATTTGGGGTTGGGGGTATAAGATCCAACATGGAAGTCAAAGTCCTTCATCCGCCAATAAATGTCTTGATTTCAAAGATGGAGATTCGAGTTAGAAACATTCATCTAGCTAAGAACATAAAGTAGCTTATCTTCGGCTTGTTTTTAATTTGATTTGGAGTCCCTGAATTTCGATGTAACTTGTGGTAATTCCACTTTGATATTTAATAAAAAGATCGTTTTTCAAAAAAATAATAATAATTACACTAGTACGGAGATATAACGTGGGAAGGATCAATATTGGTTTTAAAAGAAATTGACACAAAAAATACAATTACTACCTCCGTCCCAAAATGTAAATCCATTTGAGGTTTTTCATACAGATTAAGAAAAGTTGGTTAAATTGGTTATGTGTCATTAATTTTGATAGAAAAGTCTAATATGATCTTTGACTATTATTAATGCAGTGTACTGAAACGTGGGAGGGTAGATAATAAATGAAGGGTAAAAGGAGAAAAATGTAATAAATGTTTTCTTGGTTATTGAAATGGACTTATATTATTGGACAAAATAAAAAACTAAATGGATTCATATTTTGATAAGGATGTAGTATGATGAATGAACTATGATTTTTGAAAACACAGATCAAGAAATATGTGTTTGAATATATAATTGAATGATATATATATATATATATATATATATATATATATATATATATATATATATATATATATATATATATATATATAACGTTTATTCCAACCAGTTAACCATTTTTTTTAATACAAAACGAGGTCTAAAGACCTAAGAAAAGAGATTATTGTGTAGGGAGGTAGTGGCGGCTCCAAGTGGAGCAATATGAGTCAAGTGACCTTCAATCATAAAAAAATCTATGTATTTTTTATACCATTTAAAATGTTTATACATTAAAATATACTAACTGACCCGTTAATTTTTTTAAAAATTGACCCTTGACTCATAATCCTATTTGGATTTTTAAAATTAAAACTTATAATACGATGTGTCGTTCTCGATTTCCAACCCGTGTCCTAGAATTCCTCCAGCCGCCCAGTAGGGAGACAAAGCTTCAGCCAAAATGTTTAAAGCTTCCTCAGGAGGTTTGTCAATCCTAGTTACCTTCGGACCACTTTGTTGCCCACTTCTAGCAAAAATCTGCCACTCTGTTTAAACATTCCAACCGGTTAACTTGCCTATATAAAACACGTTGTTTTTTGGTGCTAAATAAAAAGGCAAATAACCAACAATGGATCAGTTTAGTAGTTGACACTATGTCATAATCTATCAGTGATTAGGGTTCGGACGAAAAAGGGTGTGTATGAATCTTTCGTCTCTGTGAAAAAAATAAAGGTAAATATGAACTTTGGTTTATATATTCGTTCTTATTACCAAAATATAAACAACATGTTTGTGTATACTTACTACATCCGTCCCAAAATATAAATTCATTTAGGTTTTTCACACAAATTAAGTAAGTTGGTTAAATTGGTTATGTGTGATTAATTTTAATGAATTACAAAAAAAAAAATCTAAAATGACATTTGACCGTTACTAATAAAAAATAGTGAAAAGTGAATGTGTAAATAATAAATAAGAATAAAAAGAAAAAGAAAAAATATATAATAAATATTAACTTCGTTATCTAAATAGATTTACATTATATTATATGACAAAACCGAAAAAACAAAAAACCAAATGGTGGTATTTCATTTCATTGCTTCTTATGTCCTCTAGACCCATATATATCCCTCACCATACTTCACGTCAATTATACTACTACTATATCATTGCGGCTCATCAAAACCCTGGAAAAATAAAAAACAAACAAACAAAAAAGGAATGGATTTTTGCAGTCAATTAACCTTGAACCTCCTCATCGATACTCTCAAAAATAGCGGCCAACTTGATCTTCTCTCCGTTATCGTACAATATTATCCTCAACATGATTGCTCAAGGAGCAAGCGAATTTACGTTGAGGGAGATGCTTCAGTTTCTACAATGTGCAGAAATCAAAGACGTTGAATCCAATTCCATGAAGATGCATGATGGGCTTAATTCGCATCGGACGGCAATGAAAATAATAGCGGTTCTGCAGGACCTGTGGTTCAATGTTTGAATGGGTTATGGTTTGATCACCATTATCATCTCAAACCTTCTTTTCAAGATTTGGCTCGAAATATTTACAATGCATATATCAAAAGCGCCGATTTTCTAAATAAGGTATGTAAATTGTTTCTTGATTAATTTATTTGGCGATGAAATGGAATTTTAATGTATTCATTTGTATGATATTGGTATGTATTTCTTAAAAATGTTGTGTACTCTCAACAAAAAAAAAAAAAAAGAGAATTGCAAAAAACATGAATTTTGTAGGCAGATGAAGTGGTTGAAGAAGCCAATGAATGGGCTAAAGCATCAAGCAAAGGGCTTGTCAATGAAGTTATTAAACATGGTGAATTGAATGGTAAAAAAATTCTTCTTGCAAATGCTCTTTACTTCAAAGGCATTTGGAAGGATGGCTTTAATCCGGAACGCACACAGAACAAGCCATTTTACCTTATGAACGGAACAACAAAATCAGTTCCTTTTATGACCGGTTGTGAAAAATATTCTCAGAGACCATTTGATGGTTTTAAAGTCGTAAGCATCCCTTATCAAACTGGAGAGAAAGGGGGGATATGTTGTCTTTTTTTGAGAAGGGGGATATGTTGTCTTTTTTTGAGGAGGTGGATATGTTCTCTATGTATATCTTTCTCCCAAACGACAAATTTGGATTGCAGAGTCTGTTGGACAAAGCTGCTTCAGATTCAGGTTTTTTGAGACAGGATTTCGAGCTATACGATTGGGCTTGTTATGACTCCTTTTGGATACCTAAATTTAAGTTCAGTTACTATACATCCAAAGGTGGAGAGACAATGCAGAAAATGGGCTTGACATCACCGTTTGATCAATGTCCTAACGGGTTAACGGATATGGTAAATGGGGACATATCAATATCAAAAATAGTTCAGAAGTCTTTTATCGAAGTAGATGAGAAAGGCACCAAAGCTGCAGTTGTTACTTTTCCATATGGTGGGAGTTGGTCTAGCGGGGAGCCGAGAAAGACAAAGTTTATTGCAGATCATCCATTTATGTTTATGATAAGGGAAGAAAGATCAAAATTTATCCTATTCACCGGCGTTGTTGTTGATCCTAGCTAGTCTGTGACTATATCTGCATGGATCCAAGTTAAAGCTTTAGGAAATGAACAAATTTATGCTTTTCTTTTTTACTTGTTTATGATTACGTTGGGTGCTCAAAATTAGTAGAATAAGACAAATGGTGCTGTGTTTGGTTAGATAACTTTTTTTTTATATTTTAAATGTGCGTTTTTGCTGGGTTTTTGGTTTTGTTATTGTTATCAATAAAACATTTTTATCTAGCATCTTGTTAAATACTGTTTCTAATTAAAACATACTCATTTTAAGGGGAACTTGGAACGTAAGTAACATGATATTGTGCAATGTGATTATTAATTATGTTTATGGATGTTTATTGATTATCTATTGGATTATGTGAATATGCATGTAAAGTGCTAAGTAGCGGATCCATGGGTCATCTTATCCGAGAGGATCCAAGTTGGTGCAATGTTTGAGATGCGCTGAAGATCGTAGTTTCATGTTTTGGTTTTAGTTGTTACGTTCGACCTTCGGAAGAAGATGGCTCTAGGATGTTTGGATAGGATTGTTTGCTTAGTCTTCGTAGTTTTACTTTTGTTGTTTTTTCTTCTATCAGGCGTGTGAGAAATGTGTGCAATTTTTAACAAGACATGCTTTGTTGGTTCAGTCTTTGGTCTCTTGGGGTATACTACCCTTGAGGATGTTTTCTCCGCGTGTTTGACTGATTTGATATAATGAAATGTCTTGTTTTCTCAACAAAAAAATAACAAGAAACGTCCTAGCTCGGAAGTTGAGTCCACAAACATAAAGATGATGTTCGGCATGTGACTGATAAGCGAATCTTAAGAAGCACGTCATCCTACTGAAAATAATGCGAGAAAGCAAAAATAGACAAGGCATGCATGCTTGAATAAAGAAACGACAATAGCACACACCCCTTCTCACCGTTGCGGCAGTGGAACCAGAATAGTCCGAAAATCAGAGTTAACGGAGGGAGCTACGTATATTAGAGAGTAGAAGCATTGATAAGAACATATTTGATTGATATTTTATTGTTTTTCTGAGGTTATTTCTAGGGAGATATGCGCTTTTCCGGGGTGTTTGGTGTTATTTTACAGGATTGACGATGCTAATGACTTGGAGGATGCTTATGCTTTAGAATGGATCGAAAAGAGTTGTTGGGGAGTGAAGTTTTGACCATAAGGAAGAACGAGATGTCACTTTTCACACTGTCATGTTATCATGTTATAAATCTTTACTTAAATCTATTACAACTTTACAAAAATCTTTTATAACTTTATAACATAGACTCACTTAATACTTTATAAGCATGTTAGACTGATAACAAACAAAAAAAAACAAACAAACAAAAAAGATAATAATAATTCCATAGGTCAAGTATAAACCGGTTGATGGAGACCTTTGGAAAAAGCTTTGCCCAGTCAATTGATTCAGTTCTTGTCCTAAAGCTTATACATTTTCCTAAAGCTTTATTTTATTTTTATAAAGTTTTTCAAAGAAGCATCGGAGATGTTCTTAACAATTATGTTCCCTAAATTTGTATCACGTATGTATCATCATTTCATTTCAATTTTGTATTCTAGTATATATATGTACACAAACCAAGGGTACGCCCGACAATGCTTCTCACCAAGAAATGTTAAAAGTTTTCATTAAAAAAAATATATATAAAAAAAGGGCAAAGAAATGTTAAATTGGGACCCGCACCCAAGCGGTATGGTGCCTTCAATTGTGGTCCCGTTTCGGAGCTACCATACATTAGGAGTGATTTGTGAAGAAAGTACAAACATTGAAGCACACATACTCTCTCGTGTAATTTTTGCATTATTCAATTAAATCAAATTGACAAAAGGTCAATGATTTAACACCAAACTCCAATCCTATTCTCCGTCTAGGCGTAACATATCATAAAATCAGTAATCAATCCGTAAACATCTTTTTATCAAATTAAGATAAATTATATCACTGAATCATAGAAACATAATCCCAATATCTAATACGTCAGAATCCTCTTGCACTTTCTATCATAAAAACCTTCAAAAGAGGCTCTACGCCAAAGACTTACCCGATAACTAGTTTACATGCAAATTCCATCAAAGGAAGATGCGTGATTCATTGTCTTTTCAACTGTAATATACATAATTAAGGGCATTTTTGTGATTTTAGAGAAAAGATTCATAAGTAGATCAATTCTTTAATTAATTGTGAAATACCTTTGCAACCCCCAACCCCCCCCCCCCCCCCCCCCCCCCAAAGAAAAAAAAATTGCTACACTAACTAAGCAAGCAAGCAGTCAAAACCAAAATCATATAAGCAAGCAAATGGGGTTGGGTTCTATATATCCCCATCATTTTCCTCCTCCTGCTGCTATAAACTAGGGAATCAGTTCAATTTTATATCTGCATCCCTGTCCTTAGCAGTTTGGGTGACGATTGACTGGTAAAGGTCATGAAAATGACCACACAAAAAAAAAAAAAAAAAGGCGTGGCAATTACATATAATAATAACATAATGCATGCAACTCTCTAAATGTACAACTCTATCCGTGTTATTGACGTATTGAATTTATTGGCCTGAATCGATGAAGGTGCTCAAGAGCAATTAGGAGATGTATCAACTACTTTGATTACCCTGGTATTGTAAGATCCACAGTAACCGCATTTGTGATACAGCCAATGGAATGGCGCTGCTCCCTTCTTATTACAATCATTGCACAATATTTCCTGACATACGGACAAGGTCATTTCTTGTTTGTTACCATATTGATATATATATATATGTATAAACAAACACCTTAACCAAAGCTCTTTGAGGATCAGTATTTAAAAAGAAAAACAAAAGGCTTACTTCACAGCGGTTCCTGTATTCTTCTGGGAGCACCTCAGAAGCCATCAAAGCATCAAGCATGCCGAAGTAAACCTGAATCGAAGACAAGTTCAGTCTGATGAACATCTCAACAGCTTAATGATTATTCAAAAAATCATCGGATGATATATATATATATATATATTAAGCCCCCTAAACAGCATTATTTACTTAAGATACAATACAATCACATCCGTCTCTTGAATCTTAGTTATTGTGAACAAGGATTATAGTATATCAGCTACTTACCGACATATCTCCCATTGCTTTGCTACAAATAGGACATATGTAGTGCGTACGAGCGTATGCCTGACAAAGAAGAAAGTGGAAAAAAAAAAAGAAGAAAAAAAAACTGTTAAGCCATCTACTTGGTATAATTTTTCATCAAGGGTTGTACAATAAAAAATCATCTTTTTAGCATTACTTAAAGTAGAGTCAGTTGGGGGGAGCAGGAACAGTAATAACCTGGAAACAAGCTGAATGCATAAAGTGGCCACAAGGTAGGGCTCTGACAGTTGTGCTAGACGTGAACAAAAAATCGCAGCAAATTGGACAATTCGTTTCAAGACCTTTCTCTCTGCATTTGTGGTCTGCTAACTTCATTCCCAAGCAACAATTGCAGGTCATGCAATGAAAGAAGTCGATACCAAGTCCCTTCCCTAAGCGGCAAAGATTGCAGAAGGGGCAGTGATAGACCGTCCTGACGTTGCGAAAAAAGAAGGAAATATTGTAAATAAGTGGTAAAGGTAAACTCAGTAACAATCAATAAAAGGAGAACCTTAATATCCTCATGTTCTTGACTACATGATGACCTCAGTGGTGAAGGGAAAAGCAAAAGAAAAACGCTATTTAAAAAATGACATATTACTCGAAATTCGACCAACTGAACTCTAATAACAGGATAGAATTTATGCTCACAATCACTTCCAAAGAGATGATATTAATGTCCAAACGGGGTCACACATGGACATGGAGCTAATAGTTAAGCCAAAAGTTGAATTAAAAGGAGAAAAGGATAAACAACAGCACAAATTAAAAAACTATCACATGATCAATAAATGCATAATTGCGCTGTCTTTACATTTAACTGCCCTTGGCAGTTTTACTGAATGTAATGATTCATTCTTTAGGTGTCATACGCATTATGCTGTTGAATTGGAGCTTGACACTCTCTGAAGTAACAATATTTAAGGCATAAAGAGGTGCACGAAGACTACCTTTCATCATCAAAAAACTTGCAGATGCTGCAATAATATTTTGCCATTGATAACCCATTGCACGATGGCGTTTGGCAAATTGGTCCAATAGGCTGAATTTGGAGACAGTTCATGCACATCATTTCAGATGTTGCCTTCCTACAAAAAGATAAAAAGGATAATAAATAATAAATAATAAATCAAATAGGTTCCACAAAAGGAAAGCAAATATAATTAAGGCCTTGGAAATTTACCTTTCCATTGTGTGATCGCTGATTTCATCGTGACAGAACCGACAGGCAAATAAGTTCCCACAGCAAGCAGCTCGCAACTTGCAATTTCTTTTGTAATGTTCACACCCAAAAACTAATTTATCCTCGTCACGATATGATGGCGCACGACCAAGTATACCTTCATCAGCCTTTGTCTCAGGGAGCTTCTGTTGAGCAGCAATCCAGCGACTATACAAAAATGAATTCATTGGCATAAGTACTGGATTACGTGCTTCCAATTATTGAGGGGATACGTTGAATACTTTTGTTTGGTCGTTGAAACTATTGTTAAACCTCTTTCTTACCCTTTCTCGTTATTTCTCTAGAATTCAATGCAGTATTTTGCAAGAACACTTCTGGAAGTAAATATAGTTGCTAGGCTTACTAAGGAAAGTGGAGACAATCTCGAGACATCCAAAAAGGAAACACAGGATTAATCAATAATCAACAAAAAGTTCTACCAATAAACGGCATGACAGACCTGGTCATGAGATTTTGAATAAGATAAGCTTTTCTTCTTGGATCAAGAGATGAATCTCGAGAGACCTTTCTTATCTCTGACTCAAGCTCATTCTGGTTCATTCTGAAGATATCAGCCCATCCAGGCTTGAAGGTATTGTCACTATGGCCCACTGATTGATGCATTTCATAGTCTACAAAAGAAAAACAACAATGTGTCATATACAGCACCGAAACTGTAAGTAGCTTACAAGGAAAATACTTGCCTACACACACACACACACACAAAAAAAAAAAAAAAATGCTTACAGGTTTCAAGCACAGAATAACGCCAATATAAAAAATGAATCTGAGTACAGCAAAAGAACAAGAAAAAACACAGAAGACATTCGTGGACAGAAGAAAAACTGGAACTGGAACCTGAGGATATATCATTAGCCGAAGTAGATGCCTCAGAAGATGCAGGAGTTCGTTCCCACCATTCATCAAGCCACTCACTAAACATTGTGTTTTTTGTTGCTTGCTTAAACGTGTCCATCATTTTATTTTGTTCTTCCTGTGTAAGCGCAGATGTTACCCAAGGCAACATTGACTGCAGAACCTCTGCACCAGTGGTACCAATAATTCGACCAACAAGTTTATCTTGATCCTCAACAGAAAAATGTCTATCAAATAACGGCCATAGCTCAAGCTCTTCACGTGTGACATGATGATCCAGTGTTACTCTGATAGACTTGCACATGCCCCGGACTTCAGTAGCTAGCTCACTGTATTTTCTCAGATCAATATCATAACTGCAAAGATCGCCCCCTTGATCTTCATTCCGTCGTTTTCTAATCAAAATTTCAAGCAGTTGAGAAAGTTTAGCAAGTCCAGATGAGATGTCCTCAAACAATTTCTCTTCCTGCTTATGGTCCAGTGTGTAAGAGTGACTAACATTATGAAGAGTTTCTCTTGATTCTAAAGCAGGGAACACTATATCATCTTCTGCATTACTATGAGCTCTATATAGACCCCATAAAAGACGAAACCTTCCACTAAACTGCCTAAAGAATGTCTCATCAGGAACACTTAATTTCCCAGATTCAGAATCAATAAATTCCAAATCTTTTCGTATGGCTTTGTGAAACTTAAAAATGTTGTCAATAGGCCTTGCTGACCCACTACTCGTTGAGCAGATTTCTGCTTCCCAGTTGAAGAGACTGGAGTTAAGAGAGGGAGCTGTGGGACCGAAAGACAAGGATCGCAGAGATTTTCCTGTGGCAAGAGAACTTGTTCCTAGATTATTTATGTTCACCCCTAGCCCAGGAACACAACATGATGGATTGCAAACAGATGCTTTCTGCAACGCTTCAGTCCTCGACGAGTCAGGCTTGCTTTCTTCACATACACTAAAACATACAGATTGAACTAGCCTTTCCTCGTCTTTAGCTTGATCAGATGGAGCCTCTAAAACTTTGATATTTGAGCAGCAGTTGCAATTCAATTTATCAAACTTATCAGGTGTTTCTATGAGCAGTTTCACAGGGCATTGACCGTTAATACTTGAAGACAAACAATTGCTTCTTGGACGGCCTTTGCATGCCCAGCCAGAGAAAAGTGTAACTAATGCAGTGTCTGACAATGGAGCTGTAATATAACAATTAAGTCAGAATAGATTAAGACACGTGTTACAAGCCCAAAAATTTCTAACAAAGCAAATTAAAGAGCATAACAATGAATCTAGTGATAGTGGATGAATAGAGGACCTGCCATATGCATATTCTGAAGAAAACACCTCGCGTCTTCTTCAGTTAAAGATCCTACCAACCAAGGCAAGACACATTCTATCAATCTTAAAGGCATCACACACAAACACTGATATTGAAGTTCCCTTTGAAACTCAGCACTGAAGTGCATCCTTGCAAGTGGAAGAACCTAAAATCCCACAGAGAGAAAAAGAAAATTAAGTCCACCGAGTTTGCAGCCCAGCCCTTCAAGGCGATCGGGCATCACATGGAAAGTTCAAGACAAAAAATATGGTGCAAAAAAAGAGGGCTGTTATATCATTAATATGCCTTCAAGCAAAAAGACATATGTCAATAAAAGCTAACATATGAAGTCCCAATCATTGTGAAGCAATAAAATGTTACCTCAGCTTCCTCCTTCCGGAAATGCTTCTTTAAAGTCTCCATAATATGATCAGCTTGTAAACATAGCTTTGTACAAAATTCCGCAGCAGTGGAGTGAGCTCCAGCACTTTCTATACTTTCCATCAAGCATCTGAATTTTTCAAATTCGCTTTCTCCTTCTTCATGCTCCTGAGCAAATGAAAGTTCTGCATCTACAGCAGGGAAGATAACCTTATCCTCCGCAATGCTGCAGTAAGAGGGAAAAACTTAGCTCATTATTTAGCAAACATCAGCAGCACCAGTGAATTCTTTTTCATGGTGTGCTTTTCAAGCCAGTCTATTTAGTATGACTTTGAGGATAGGCATGCAATCTACTCCCTCTGTCCCTAAATATAAATCATTTTAGAGTTTCACGAAGTTTAAGATAGTGGTTAAGTGTCATAAATTCATTACTGTAATGCCTAATACACCCCTTGGCTATCATAAATGCAATAGTTGAAAAGTAAGTAAAAGTGGTTTGGTAGATATACATTAGGGGTAAGATGAGGAAAAATACTCTATCAGTATTTTCTTTGTAACGTTCCAATTTTATCGGACGTCCCTGAAGGGACACTCTCTTGGTATTTTAAATGACTTCTATTAAGGACAAAACAGAAATGCTAGAATGGCTTATATATTGGGGACAGAAGGAGTACAAATTAGCCGTTCTGCAAAGGTTAAGATGCCTAGCTACAAAAATGTGAATATGGAAGTTACAACTCCAAGATTGCACACTAGATTTCAAAACTCAAGAACTGATCCCAATAGTTAATTCAATTCTTAAGCAGACTAGTGAACTGTATTTATGTAATAAATAGACTCCTGATTCATTTGCTCGGACATAAAAAAAATATCTTGCTTGCTCCAGGCTAATTCAGTGTGGGGTTGCATCTAGGATCTGCTCCCAGCACAACCACAAGGCTTTCTTAGGCTGAAAAGCAGCTAATGTTGGCTTATTCTGATTTAAAGCTATTTTGCTTCTTGCATCTTGAAACTTCTTTTAGACCCTCTCTTTTTTCTTTTACTAGGAAATAGATGATATGTGTGTGTATCCATGTGTGTGTGTGTGTTTATACACACTAACAAACACACACGTGGAACTGTAACCTAAAAAGCCTTAGGCAGTTACATTTGCCATCCAAAAAGTCAAAAGGGCTTTATTTTTTAATTAATATCAAGGAAATGTTTCTATAAGGTATATCTAAAAAGTTACGCACGGAATTTGTAAGGAAAAGTGCACCAGAAAAATTATTAAATGACAATTTCAAAGAAACGAACAGAGTGTCAGAATTAAGTTATACCTGTGAAAGATGCAAACTTCAGCAATAAACTGCAGCCTTTTACTAAATGCTGACAAATCTGAGAAGTCCCCAGAAGACTGTATCCTTTTAGCTGCTTCAGCTATGTCATTGAGTTCATTTTCAATAGCTCTGTGCCAATGCAATATTTCATTCACAGGATGGACTAGAATATCAGTAGAGTTTGGTAACACAACATCTCTCTTTGCTATGCTATCAGTTCTACAGGCACAGTGTCCATTTCCTGTTGGCTTAATTAAGCAATTAGCTGTGCGGTCCAATGAATTGTTGTCCTGAGTAGACTCTTCACATGTTTTGCGCTTCTTACTAACTTTCAAACCATCCATCCAGGAAAATATGATCTGCAAGATGTATAAGATCAGCACGAAGCAATGTGACAAAAGGTTCTCAATTTTTAGTAGTCAAGATGCTCAAGATCTCACCTGCTGAAGAATTTTTTCTTCAGGGACTATCTTGTACAAGCATTTACGCATATCTTGACGTTCATCAGCAGAAATCGAGGATGAAAGCCAAGGAAGGAACTCCGCCATCATATCCACAGGAATACTACACAAAAACTGCCATGCTAATGACGCTTGCTCCTCAAAAGAAAATTTCTCAATAAGCAGAGGAAGTACCTGCACAACAAAATAGATATATGTTTATCAAGGAACAAATCCATACAGTTTTTACATCAAGCAGAAAAATATGTGGTCATTATTATACACTTCTAAATATTCACATTATTTGCATTCATTTGTGTGGACATTAAGCTTTAAACTCTAACATACCCAACAAATGGAGAGTCCCAAAACATACCAAGGTAGTTTCATGACTTAGCAAATCGCGAATTCCCTCCTAACTCAAACAGCATAACATGTGAATGGTCAAAGGCAGACTAATTAGGAAGAAAGTCCATAAGTATCATTCAAACAGGTGAATAGTGATCTAGCTTTTCATACATACTAATTATCCATTTTCCAAACATGAAGTCAGTTCAAAGCCTTTTCTGCAATTCTTATTTTAGATCAATAACAGTCAAAACAACAGTAAAGCAATTGACGTCTTCAGGTTTGCGTAAAAAGTAGAATTCCAACTCCAGGTCCAGGCAGCTAAGAGTTAGTTTACTTGTGCATAATTCAGTCTTCCAAAGAAGTAGAAAGTTAACACGAGATTAAATATCAAAAGCATGTCCGGCTACCTGCTCCTCTTCCTTGGACATATGCTGGCTAATTGATGTCCGTAATGCACCGGTGCAGGAGGCCAACTCCTTTTTGTAGCCTTCTTCTTTTTGCTTATCAGAATTCACCAAAGCAAAAAGCTGGTCGAAAATCAAGCTTTCTCCCTCGTGCTCAAGCGAGTAAGTCCGCGCCACATTTTTTACACGGATATCAAGTGCAGGAAAAATTACCTGAAATAACACAAACTTCAGCATTAGATGCTTCACGTCTCATCGTAGAAAGGAAACTAGTGCCTTTACTTTTTGTTTGGCAGATACATCACCAATAATATCATCATTCCTTTATCTAGCCTATTACTTCTGAGCATAATGCAGTCATTAATTCTACAAAAAAATCATCAATCACATCACGCAGCGTAACACATAACTATCAACGCTATAATTCACCATTACACAAACAGAAAAAGATAATTTCGAGAAATTTTGAAAGAGAAAAGAATCAACAAACCTCATCCTCAGCATTGCAATGGTGCTTATATATGGACCGGAAAAAATGATACTTCTGAAGCAAAGGACTAATATCAGAACTATCATCGAATCCCGTCGCGTAGGCCATAGAGACACGGTGGAGCCAGTCCAGCTCCGCCCGAATTGCTTTATGAAAGTACAAAAATATCCTAATCGGAGACGAACTTCCTAGCCAGTTCACCGGTATGTTCTGTTCCATTTCCGCTTGCTGTCCAATCCCCGGCCCCGCCATCACTCCGACGCCTCCGTTTTGCAATCCGGTGGTCGTTAATGGCGTTGCCATTTCAACAAAAAAAAATCACCTAAAAATTTTCCCACAAATAAACAACTTTCTTTCACCTCATAAAAGATGGATATGATAGTACTATGGTGATTTCAGATTCAGCTTCTTATCGACACATCATGTCTCCACAAATGAAAAGATGTAAACGAAAAATATCAAAATCAAAATCAAAATCTTAAGCTTTTTTTTTTTTTTTTTCTTTCTTTTTTTACGGGAAAAAAGATGGGGATGAGATCGGAAATAAGAAAAAGTAAAGACAATTGCAGCATGTAGCATCCTTTTACCTGCCGGTCCTATAAATTTATTATTATGATTCTTATTATTATAATTCATAAAATGTTAGTTAATTATGGGTTGTATCTATAATGACACATTTTAGTGTTATTTCAGATTCAAAAAATCGGAGATATTTTATGATATAGTTTTTAAATGTATACAATGTTGTTTTTATGGTTTGAAGTTAATGAAACATAATCATAAAAGTGAAAGAAACAATATCAGGTTGTTATAAGATTGAGTTATAATAGATTTGATAACTTTACTAACAATTTTAGATAAAACGACAAACATTGGCGATATTCATTAAAGCTAAGATAGTACCGCTAGGTCTGACTTCTAGGACTAAACGTTGAGTTCGTGTCGAGTTTTGGATATTTACATTTAGTATCATAGAGCAAACTATCAAATAAAACTAATTGTTGACCGGTTTTATAAATAGTATCAAAACATGTACGAGAGGTATAGCTAGCCAACTTCTACGTAAGAAAAAAAAACGCAATAGGCATTAGAAGAAAAGATGATGTAATTATTAGTTTGTAGGTTGTATTAAAATGAATAGGTGTAACATAATTAGCTTACTTTTCAATACAATTGTGGATAAAAAATAAAATACAATCAGTGCATTTATGTGTGAGAATGGGGTTATTTCATTACAAAATTGTGCTCAATTTCATATGTGGCATATTTTAACCTTAGATGTGACAAATTATTAGAACAGTCAGTAATATAAAAATCAAACTAAAGCAATTCAAATGTAAAAAAATTCGTTGAATGTCATTTTTAAAAATATAAAAAAAACAGACGTAGAAGTGTGGGAGGCAATCTATAGTGGACACGTGGAATGGGTGTAATGGATATTTGGATGTTGACATGGCAATCATGGGCCACGTCAGAGACTGAAACTAGGTGGTGGGGTCCAGATCGGAGTTGTCGTTGGGTGCGAATGGCACGTGAGAAGAGGCATAGACTCGTGCGTGTCTGTGGTGAAGAAAGCATCCCATGCGACGTCAATAAAATCTGAACGGGATCTATTGATTTTATTTTAATATCTTTTAGGTCCTTATATTTGTCATCTTGGTCAAATCAGACCACGTGTAAAAACATAGGTCAAATTTGATTTTTTTCTCTTTTGCTGCTCAAGCCCATTACGTCTCATAGTCTTCATAATTTAGTCCCACCAATGCATAATTTATGTAAATAATCCATAGCCAACGAATTTATTAAGGTTAATCAACCTTTTTATATTTTATCCTGGATTTTGATTTTTAACTTTTTTTTAAATATAACGTGGGATGAGCACCCTTAAAGTCAAAATGACCTTTTTTGAATTGACAATAATGTCACTAAGAAAGGCACAAACCTAACTTGCCACCTTAGCCTTATCTAAAGGTAACTGGCCTTGCCTCTGCATAATAAACTAAAAATAGATGCGATACATTTATAATTTTATTTTCTAAAGTATTTGTTCTAAAATGGAAATGATACCTTTCACACTTGGAGAGAGTTTATGACCTTCTTTTTTTTAGACTTTTAAGATTTTAAAATCTATACATTTGGTCTCTAAAAATTGATTCTAAAGTTAATATTCATATAGGTCTTTAGATTATAAATATAACATGAGACTGTAGATATAAATATATTAAAAAAAAAAAAAACAAACAAACAAACTTAAATAAACATGTTTTTAAGTGCACCAATAGCAGAGCAAGCATAACAAAAAGACTTTCTCGTAATTAATATCTTGCGGCAATTATAACCTCCGTTTTTTTTGCAACTAGGCCCGTCTAGATTATTGTAATAAAATGTAAAGAATGAGATAAAAGAATACAAGTTTATTTGTCATATATGATATACAATTTAATAAAATAAACAAATTTACCAATATTATGACAAATAACACGACACAACCTCACCTCACACCAATCCCCTCATCACCCACACCACTTTCAATCCGCACCCTCGCTCCACTCCACCATTCCATTCCACTACTACCCCTACCTCACACCCTATCGTACCTCGCCTCACCCTTACCCTTACATGTCGCTCTTACCAACCTACCTCACACACCCCTACACTATCCACACTCCACCCTTACCCATACCCTCACTACCACCCAAAACCCACTCTCTACCCATACCCTCGTTTCACTTACACACTCTATCTTACCATTATCCTTACTCTCATATCGGATACTCACATCTTGCTCTCACCCTCACCTACCCGAGCCCATTTTTACCCGCTATACCACCCACTACTACCATACACCCCACAATTACCCTCACCCTCCACCCTAACCCCACCTCATTCTGACCTCACACCTACCCTCACCCTCCACCCTAACCCCACATCACCTCATCATGACCCCACACATGCCTCTACCACCTCCCACCAGCCTTACCAGCCTATCATACCCATTCTCGCCCCACCCTTGCCTCAGCCCGTCACTCACTCCCACCCTTACCCAACTACCCTGTCCAACCCCTCTCTTACTCCTCACCAGGGGCGGACCTATAGCCATCGCACTGGCTGCGACCACACCAGATGGAAATTTTCTTCTTTGTATCTATATATATGTGTGTGGCATTAAGTTTTAGTGAAGAAAAATTAAAAGGGTCAAGAATTTTGCCTACAATAAAGGATTTTTTTGCTAGGTATATCCGGTTTTGACGATATTCGCCTTCATTGGATATTTTTTCTAAATCTGTCACTGCTTCTCACCTCACACAACACCGTACCCACCTGCTCCTAAGTCCTACCACTCACTCCCATCTCACCTCACGTACATAATAAAATAATACATAAACAATGATTATTATTTTTACTACATGGTAAATTTGAGTAGGTGTCGATTAATAGTGTCTATTTTATTTTATTTTTTGGAAGGGTATAGTGTCAATTTTTACTACAATCTTCAGATTAACTGAGCATTATTTTTTTCGTTTACGGTAAAATAATACCGATACATACACAAATTTTATGTTGGACCTGGTGCAAATTTTAGTTGGTGCATCAAAACCAATAGGAATCCAACATTCTAAAATGAGCCCCTACCTGTAAAAACTTTCCACCAATGTATCTCTTTGAAAGTGCTGACTTGATAATCCAAAACTTGCACCTGAACCACCCTAAAATTTGACCGATACATAAACCATGTAATTGAATGAAACGCTTAGTTCGTGCAATCCAAATGGGCAATAAATAACAATAGCTATAATGACTCTAAACCATCGAAACAAACAATATTTTTTTCCTCTGACAAGGGCAAAAGAAAAAAGTGTCGATTGTTTTTCTCCAAAAAATTAAAGTATAATATATCAATCCAAATCTTGAAAGTGCAAGGTAACTTTAAGAAACTTTAAGGATAATAACCTTCCTGCTGAAAAGAAGAGAGAGAGAAGGTTCTGTTGTATAATTAACCCTTAAATGAACGTGCTAACACTTTTTGTGAAAAAGAAAAAAAAAAATATAAGAATAACATGATAGCATAATTACTAATACTTTCATTATGATAATTATAGTGTTGTATATTAAAAAAAAATACAATTGGACCCACATGCATATTATACTTCTTAAAATTAACGTGTGGACAATAATAGTTTCAAGTTGATTCTCTTCATGATATCGTTATTAATTTGATTGGGAAAGGTAGCATTAGTTGATTATAATAAATACTACTACTGTGTGAAACTGATGAAACTGTGTGGTCCAGATGTTGTCCACGTGTACATCTCCGCATTAGAGCCTCCCCACCATAGAATCACTCATCGTATTGGGTGATTCTGATGCAGGAGGGAACAATAGAAGAGATACGCGCAATATGCGATATCACGACGCTTCGTACGCGATTCGAATCCCGATAGGAACGTAACGAAATGAAGCGTGTGGTCGTAGGATGTTACGCGTACATCGTCCGCATTGTAGCCTTCCCATAAACACATAGAATCACTCTATCGTATTAGTTGATTAAGATTAAGACACTGGAATAAAAATCTCCCATCGCCTAGCTTATTGATTTTACCCTTAATATTCATATTATCAATGAAATGTTACACCTGCACCTACAATAAACTTTTATTCCCCTATACCTTAATGTTTAGGATTCATAAAGAGTTTTTTATAATGATATTCTTCTTTTTCCACCAATGAATGTAGATTCTTTATACCCAAACCAAATAAATTTAATACCCGCCTTCTTTTTTTCTTTTCTTTTTTTAATATCCCCCTTCTTCTCTCATTTTATCTTTTACAATTGTGTTCAAAGATTATAACTTAAGATTCATTCCTTGACGATCTAGTATCAAAGTCTGGTTGTCGGATATCGGTAATATAACTATCATGACAATAACTAAGTACTATTTTGAAAAGTGTGATCAATTGACACCTTTGGTATGCAGCAACTTATGCGGTCTTAACTAGGATCGAGAAGAATTGAGAGAGACAATTGTCAATATATAATGTGATACCCCGTAATTTCGTGAAAGGGCAAATACGTTATTTCGGAAATTCCGTGGATGTTCTTAATGTTACCTTATATTTCCACTTTAAACTTAAACCATTCACTCTTCATCTTTTTTATTCGATCTACATGTTGGAGTTATATATATTAGATAGTTATGTATTAAGTTATCATTAATAATTGTGTGAGTATATATAAGTTATAGATACATGTTTTTACGTTTATAATGCACGTTTACATATATATACATGCTTACATATATGTCTATGACGATGCTGGATAATGCACCACCGGTAAATCAGAGCCACGTGTAATCTAAGAATGAGCTGTAAAGGGATCGAACGGCTGTAACTGTGTAAAGATGGTGTTTTTGGTGTTTTATGGCTGAGTCCAAGAATGTATCTTGGATTGCCTACGTATCCTGTGTGAATGTCCAGGAATCAAGCCTTACGTAGTTCCTGGAATGATGTATTTATAGGCACATGTCCTTCTTCTGCCCTAAACTTGGGGCGGTTTAGTCTATTGACATAAATACCCTTAAATGGGCCTTGCCGCCTTGCCCTCCTGCCCAAGCAACCTGTTGGATGGTGGGCCCTGGTGTCTGGACGGGAAGTCTTGGTCTCGACTCGATGCACACCGACGTGGGCGATCGAGGTAGGACACTTGCAGAATCTGTCGGTTGTTATAGTCTTCATTGGTGAGTCTCGTATTCGATCCGATGTAGATAATCAACGTAGACTTTTCTACATGTCGGTTGGACCAATCAGATTATTCCACGTGAAGGGGTGAAATCCCGTATCGTCAGTCTAGTTTTTAAATATATATATATATATATATAGGTATATTTGTATACCTATTGTGAGCATATAGGCGTAAATATGTTACTATATATGAATATTTGTAGGTGTATAAGATTATATGTATATAAGTAAATATATATATATATATGAAATGTACATGTAAATGTAAATATGAATTAAATTGTATGTTATGCATACTTATATGGATAAACAAGTGACCGGATATACTTCAATAGAAAGAAAAGTGAAAACTTAAGGATAAATACTATGCATGACTAGCTAACGTGGAGGTTGAGTAGTATATCGTCTCATCACCAATTGATTAGCTCAAACATTAGTATTACACATCCTGCTTCGGCGTGGAATGCATTAGAAATAGTTATCATGAGCCATCGTTTCATGTTGTTGATTCACGTGTACATCCTAGGCTATAAAAGCCATTAGCAGCGTGTGTATATATATATACTATATGGGAAGGCCGCACAACGCGCGGCTTGTACACACTCGTTGGATATGAAATGAGGGATACATAAAAATTAAAATTAAAATTAAAAAAAAAAAAAAAACTTTTTTCGGGGTGGTAGCACTAATGAACAAGAAAAAAAAAGAAAAAAAAAACACGTGGAGTGCTTCTTTAACATTTTCCAAATGTAATTAAATTGGAATCGGATACATTTAAGACAACACACATAATAAGATTAAGAATAAATTAAAGCTAATGTGTAGATTAAAAATACAATTGAGTCCTCTGAAATGGAACAATTTAACTCAAACCCTTCACACACAACAAAAAAAAAAAAAAAAAAAAAAAAAAACTTTCTTTTCTACATTTGGGCCGCCTCAACGAACAAAAAAAACAAAAAAAAAAACACGTGGACACCTTGGTTGGAGTTTCCCAACCAAGTAATATAAATAGGTATATATATATTATATATCTTGATTACTTTAAAATATAAATTGTGTTGTTATTCTGGAAAAATGTAGTCATACATCCGAAATGCCGTAGAAGGATAACTAGTATTAGCGTAACTTCACCATGAAGCATACCACAATATTCGCAACAACGCTTTTATTCAAAGATTTGAGGTAAAAGGGATGTTCAACCGTGTTGAGTTGTGTTATTTGATGCTTCGGATGTACATGCTTGTTAATTATTAATTGTTTAGCCTTGTTTGAACATGTGATAAGCCTTACATGATATATGACATAGTTTTGAGTATGATTTCTGGTGTATTTGGCACAACACCGTGTAGAGACCCTCTGCAGGGAGAAACACGGGATCACCGGAAGACAACTCTTAGCTATGTGGAGAGTTGTGCTTAGTAGCTGACTCTTTTGTGATATCTAGCTTAATGTAGAATGGTCTAGGGCTAGATGTCCCTAGAAATATTTTATGTGTAATGAACTTAGGTGGCTAGTTTAACTACGCTTAAACATACTTGGGAGTCTAAAAGATTATGTGTACTTGTCCTTGGTGAGACATGTTTCAATATCGCAGCCGGGAGATCTAACGCCCCAGGATCGGTTAAACTAAAGGCCTTGGACTTCACTTGGGTCGGACCTCTGTCTTTTCGAGATGCTGAATATGTCGTGGTGCAGTCTTTACCATGCAAAGTGTCCTTGAACTTGTGTGCAACTCATTCCCAGATTGGTTGAGCTTTACTAGTTGGACTAGTAGATGGGAGTGTGTCTTTATACATACTTGATAGTAAGTAATCTTTACGTTGATGATTGTTATTACAGTTGTTATTTTTATTGTTGCTAATCACGGTGCTTCTACCCTTTACTGAGTACGTATGTACTTACTTCTTCGTTATATTGTTCACATCCCGAGAGAGTGATGCAGGTAACAACGACGTCTGTGATTATGAGTACTTCAAGGAGTGACCTTGGGATGCTTCGAAAGTGCTTTTGTTGATGTTATTATAGTTCAATTAGGTAATAGTTTAAGCTATCTCGTTTTGTAAAGCTTTGGATTTGTTGAATATCGTTGAACTCTCAGATTTTAAATGTTGTAATGGAATCGACATTTGGTTTTCCTAATCTAACCCTAGCTATGTGTTTTCCGAGTCATTCTATTTTACCGCAATCATACTCTGATGTCATATTTTTTTAAGGCGTACGTATATATCAATGTAAATTTAATTTATATACGTGCCGGGCAGGCATTCATTTCCGGATAAGGACTCGGTGTCTGAAAACGGAACGTCACCTACAAAGTTTTGTTTCGTAAGATCAATTTTAAAGACAGTTTCTTTCGGTTGTTGTTTTCAATAGTGCTTAAGATTTCATCAAGAATCCAAGAGAATTGAATAATGGAGAGAGGATCCTCTCAAGTGGGGAAATAAAAGAGAACGTATCGTTAAATTTAATATTGTGCATTGCACTCTTTCAACGTTGATTCTGTTCTTTTTTTCCCGTGGATAAAATTGTTTTTTTCCTTCTATTTTCTATTTCCTATTTCCTTTTCTTCTTGTTTGATAAAATTATTATTCTTTGAAATTTACTCTGAAAATTATGGTATGAATAAAAAATTGCATTTTTTATTTTTTGACAAAACACTCATTTGCCATGTTTATTTCCAACTGTTTTTTTTGTCTGCGTAATATATATATATATATATATATATATATATATATATATAACACATGAATGCAATAACACACCTGAATGCAATAAAAACCGGAGTTGCTTTTCTTTCATCAAAAGAGAATCATACGTAGAAATACAAAAGCAAGCACAAAAGCTTATACAATACTAGTAGATGCAACAAATACGATCAAAACAAAGAGATCCTTAAAGAATCTATACGCGAAAGTGCCTAAGCTAAAACTTTAACAAAAGACCCTAGAGTGCGGGAAGAGTGACCTAACTTCAACTAATACATAGACCAACCGATATAGTAGCATCAACAATACAATAGATGACTATAAGGTACGACAATATCTCCCACAAAAGCGATGAAATCACTAGCAATCAAGGCAAGGAGCACCATCTTATTTGTTTCCAAGATTCTCCAATTCAGCATCCAAAAAAAGGAAAGAGCTTCTAAAGTAAAGAAGTTCTAATTAAAATGACGATCTTCTGGAATTTGATCATTTGATGTGGAATTGTGGAGCCCAAATTTATCAAGATCGATAACACCAAAGCCTTTGTGGAGGAGTTCCATGTAACTAAATCTCACATCAGCTGCAGCTTCAATCTGAAATTAAAAGAACAATCCGATATTATGTTTTTTATTTTATCAAATAGCAATTGTGATTTTATTAATAAATATATAACAAGATACTAGATATCAAAAGTACAATGAGAAAAAAAACCGAGCTAATATGCAACCAAAGTCCTCTAATATGCATCATCTACAGAGCATGATATTTCTTAGTACAAACAGAAAACAGAAAATGCATATCTATATACACACCACAATCTGAATATACCTGAGGTTGTTGGCCAATCACATCCACTTCAGAGGATATTTGGTGTTCAATATTAGGAATCCGCAGGCTTGAGTCGCTGTACAAATCTTGATTTTTCTACAGGCACAAAAAAAAATGTATTATTCTACTTTATATTTACGTATTCAGGAAAAGGAAAATCTGATGTACTGTTTATTTATTGTTGACTTCTAAAAAGAAATGTACACATAAAAAAGACGAGAAATCACAATGCCACATGACTCAAATACAACAAAATCGACAAACACAACAAATTAAGTACTGCAAAGGGAATGATTTAAGACAAACCTTCTTTTCCTTCCCCATTCTTTCTTCATTGTCTTTTCGAAGACACCCGTAAATCTTCTCCTTCTTTTAGGATATGGATCTTTCTTTTTCTTCAACCCTTTCACTCCATTACAGTCCACAACATTAGTATTGCCATTACCATTGCTGATTTCATCGTTGTTATTGCCGAGGTCTTCATTACCATTGATGCCAGCCACTTTATTGGAAATTATATTTTCCAACCGTACACTCAGCTCATAGGCAGTCTTAACAGCCTCTTCATACGATTCTACACAATCTGAAGCTCTAGTCAAAATCAGGTTGTATGTGGAAAGCAAATCACGCGAGCGACCGGGTTCTATCAATCTTACAAGTCCGGTTTAATGGCGGCGGTGAAAGAATCGGTAATGTTCAAAGCCCTTGCCTTCCTTGTCCACCTCCTTAAAATGTACCGTTCGTGTAACTCAAGCATGTTTAATATGTCCCCGAGAACTTTAAGTGCATGAGAACACAATAAACCTTGCCTTTCAAACAACTTGCAAGAACAACTTAGCCTCCCTTCATTGTCTTTCACAACTTTCCTCACTTCTTTTCTCGTTCCACAGTGAACTCAACGAGAATCACCATCACCGAAAATACATTGATCCTTTATAATGCTATCTAATGACCTAAAGTACTCCACTTGAAACTCTTCAAAAATTGTCTTTGTGTAAGTTGTTGATGAAGCTATCAAAATTCTCACAGGACCATTAATGCGTGGACATTTCTGAGACAAAGAAAATTCCGCTTCCAACTCTTTGTACCTTATGTCTCTGAGAATCCGATCAAAATGATGGAAAAACTGTGGCAGATCATAGTCGCTCTTCAAATACATTTTTAGCTTTGAATTAAAAGACTCACTTAACTGAGTGCTACGGATTCGTGCTGTCCATTGATCCCTAATGCACACAAATGCCCATTTCTTTCGACAATTATAAGTCAATTTAAGCCAATTGTTATCGTGAAGCTTGTAGTCATCCAACATCATACCCCAAAGTGCCTCAAAATCCTCTTCAGTCTCAACGTCATAATAAAAGTGACTGAGTAAGGAATGCACTCCCTGGCCATCTACCTTTCCATGAGGAACATTTTTCAAAGCATTTTGACTCAAATGCCAGATACAAAGGCCATGGAAGGTGTCAGGCATGCACTCAGAAATCGCTTTGGCCATCGCTGCATCTTGATCGGTGAAGATAGTTTTTGGCTGTTTGTTGTTCATAGCTACAAGAAAAGTGTCGAATAACCAACTAAATGAGTCAACCGTCTCATCATACATAAGAGCGGCACCGAAAACAGTGGACTCTCGGTGATGATTAAAGCCCACAAATGCTGCACAAGGTCGGTGTGCATTGTTAATTTTATACGTCGTATCAAAGCTCACCACATCCCCAAAAAAGCTATAGTCTATTCGCATCTGTGCGTCTGCCCAAAAGATGTTAGTGATGTGGCTATCACTGTCCAATTGAAATGCATAAAAAAAGGAGGGATTTTCGAGTGCTTTATCTTGTAAGTACTTTAACCCCACCATGCTCACCATCCGCCAATTCCTTTTGCCTCTTAGTCCTCAAATAGTTCTTTTGATCAATCTTTAAGAAAGACAATGCATCTCTTCTACCAACTTGACGACCTAACAGCTCGAAGGAAGCTCCTAAGCTGATCCCACAGTCAGCAACCATTTCAATCTGTTCTGCGTGAGCATCAAGCACTTTCCTTTGAGACTTAAGCATGTGCCTAGTTTGTAGAGGAGCAAGCTCGTGATTGTGTTCTTCCTTAAATTCATATATAACATACTTGCCCAAATCTCTATTAAGTTTAACGCCTAGCCCGGCTTGACATCCAACCCTTACTTCTGCCCTAGGATTTTTGCACTTATAGTCACGCTTGTCCGGTCTCTTGTATCCCGCTTTATAGCATGCAAACCGACTGTTCGTAATGACCCTGCTGTTTTTAACACTTCTGTCGGTAATTCTGTACTCCACTCGTATGCTAAAGCCTGCCTTTCCGGCATATGCATTATAGAAATCATATGCCATTTGCTCTTCTGCAAATTCCATGTTTATTTTGGGCTTTTCATCATCGTTTACCTGCAACAAAGGTTGATTACAAAGAATAGATGATCAGGGACATTGATGCAGTACCCGACCTTTTTTCAAAAATACCAAGTCTTTTTCTCATTCTTCATTTTAATCTAAAATAATGGTTGCCTTTCACTGTTTACTTCCTCCTTACCTCCACACTAACATGAATACAAGATGATAACATCATTAAGAGTCACTTGATGAAAAATAATTAGACACAGGTTAGTAAATTGAACAGGGGGTAATGAAAAAGTAAGAACAAAAGCATTTCCTATTTGGTCTCTGCAATACTTGACATCTCATTTCCTTTTTTTTTTCTTTTCCTTCTAATTGCCACACTTCGGCAAATGGCCAGTAAAGGGGAAAAGTTTTGGGCACCTTCATTCAGCTCAATTTTTTCTCAATATTCGATCTTGACCTAGAAAGTTCACATTTTTTCTTCCCATTTTGCTTTTGGAATAAGGCACGGCTTCGTAAAAACAACGTAATAACAACTAAACCCTAAATTCAAAACTAAGCCCAAAATTAACAAACCCCAAATTAACAAGAAAAAGTTAGAGTAACAACTAAACCGCAAAATAACATTGTTACAAAAAGCATAATAATCATTTAACAAGGCTTACCTCTTCCATGTCTGATTCCGTTTTTCAGTTGGCGATGGAGGAAGAGCAGGTAGGTTGAAAATCTTCTAGAAGACAATGAAAATTGAAGAAATGGCGCGAAAGAAAGAAATGAATAGGGCAAAAAAAACAACGCTTCTGATTTTTTTGGTACGTAAAAGAAAATAACGGCTAAGATGATGGACTAATTTTTATAGACACGTGGCAGCATGAGAATTAAATACTTGAGAGATCACTTTATTTCCCCACTTGAGAGGATCCTCTCCCTTGAATAATGTGTCATTCAATTCTCGTAGAAAAAAATTAAAAATAACAGCAAATGTAAATAAAAGGTTATAATTTCACCCAAAAAAGGAGCCACATGCATCAAACATCCGAGGATTCCATCCTTCCAGTCCAGAATACAGATAAAGAAAACAGAAATTTACCACACAAAGTTTAGAACAAAAATGAAGCAAAGACATTACCATCATTAAATCAAAGCAGGAAAAAGAAAGCAGGAAGACGAGAGAATGGGAAGAAAAAGAAAGGCGCCACCTGCGCTAGATGTAGCGCAATGTTTACCCGGTGTCTGTATTTCAGGTGAATCTGAAGAGTACGGATCAGTAAAACAAAGATTGAACACTACTTACATATTCTAATGCAAATGCTCTAGTATTTAGAGATTCATCTAAAAAAGCATATGCTTTTTATACTCCTTCAAACCTGGCTCACATGCTTTGCTACAGCAGGAACCATCATTAACTCATGTCTTTTACAATCTTTTCCAGTGCTTCATTTGGAATGGGAATGTATAAGCATTCCTGACCATCAGCGTTCTTTCGGGTTTTCACCAGCTCGTGATCTTTGAATTCTGTTAGATGGGCATTCAGAGTAACCTGGCTACTAACCAAGAATCGCTCTCGGCAGATCGTATACAAATTATTGCTTGGCATTCCTGAAACCAAAAATAAAAGATAAAAATAGAAATTAATAACTGTGTAATGTATATTTGCCAAAGAGGTGGTGGTTCAAAGTAGAAATAGGAGGGACCGGTTGCCGTAACACCATTCCTACCAGGCACAACGTTCAAAATCGACATTCAAACTGTTTAGCATGCACTCAACTTCTTATAAGTTGAATATAGACCATATAAATATTCAACTTTTTTCTTTTTAAACTCGCTTTTCAGAGTGATGCTATCTATCACTCTGATGTGTGATGCCCGAATAAAAACACACTTGCCTTCTTCATCAGGATGGCCCAACTGATACTCTGCTACAACTTTGAACACACTTTGTGCGTTAGGTGTCAGACTCTGCAATACAATTGAAGCTGTCTTCACAGTCTGCGAGCTACCACCGTGAGCTAGAATCAAAGGGAAAAACAGTCCTTCGATCTTGTATGGTGCAAAGGTTGGCACGTGATGCCAATACCAGTTGAATTGTGTGTGCACCATCTTCTTATCCCACACTGGAAAACAAGATTAGGACTTTTTTTAGCATGAGAATCTTAAGCTCGTAGGCACTCGTTAAAAATAAGGGATACGTGGCATTGGACAAAAGCCAAACAAGAGCATGTCAGCAATGGGAGATTCTTGAATAGAGAGTCCCTACTGCACCAGACCATCGGATGCGTGTCATTTGCTTGTTTTTTCGCACACGTATCACTCATCCAACGGTGTAGTTCAATAGAGAGTCTACATAAAAGAATTTTCCATCAACCTATTTATACATTGCTAGATGAATTGCCACAGTAGTGAAACTTACAAAGCTGCGCATTCACATTATCAATGGAAGCAACTATCCGAATATGGGAACATGCTGCGATTCTTGCAAGCAACTGCTGAGTGTCAGCATCACGCAACGCAGGGCCATCAATGTTGTGGATGATGACACAGATAAAACACTCACTTTCCTCCAGGTGAGGTCCATCCAGAAACGCTAGAAGGTCATCCATGGATTTAACGTTAAAAGGTTGTTGGCTTTTGTCTGTACTCTTCAGTCGCAGTTTCAATTGATCCCATAGAAGATCAGCTAATGTTATCAATACCTGTGGGAAGAAAAAAACATTTTCCAGGTTAGTACATTATCAACACTAGCAAGTAGCAACACCTTAAGGAGGGAACCAAGGATTTCTCGGTTAGCCCAACTGTCAAGCATCATGCCAGAGTAATTAGGAATCGAAGAGACCTCATATTCACGTTTTCTCACCAAAATCAGATTGCAGAAAAGAAGAAAAGCACTTGTTAACTTCCAAAATAGAATGTTGCAAGCAGCACTAAACTAATCAAATAACCCAAAACTTTACTTATCCAAGATGCTAAATTTATGCGAAAAAATAAAGAAACTAACTTACTATACCTGCTTGACATTCACAGATTGAAGGTAACCATTTATTACGACAACAGAGTAATCAGTTAGAGCCTCGGATGCAAAATCTTCAAGTAAAGTCCTTTTTGATCCAAACCCGTACATCAAAAGGCCAAAACCACACCTGCCAACGTTACATCCTTTAACAAATCAAAATTCACCCTATCATTTCAACAAGACTACAACCTAAATCTGCATTCACTGAGGAAAAAAAGGAAGGAAATGGGACGGGAGAAAAAGAGAATTCCACCTTAATTCAATTACCCACTCTGGATACAAACTCTTGTAACCTTTTGTCAATTCCTCGATTTCTTTTTGATGTTTTGGCTCTAGATTTTCTATTGCTTCTCTAAGCTCCTGCATTTAAAAACAAAGCATAAAACATCGTTAGTTCTTTTCATTGCAATGGTCAAGAATGCATGCATCTATCCACGGACAGGGGAG
Organism: Gentiana straminea; assembly: GCA_036785695.1. NCBI lineage: Eukaryota > Viridiplantae > Streptophyta > Magnoliopsida > Gentianales > Gentianaceae > Gentiana > Gentiana straminea. Next base: position 27,531,177 of record JAVUPR010000061.1, read on the forward strand.
CCTCTGAGATTATGTCTAGTCACAGAAAAGTAAAACCCTCTAAATTATGCCTTCCCAAACTCTGCACAAGTGAGATTGCCTTTTTAAAATGAAAGCATATACAAAGAATGGAAACTAACCTGTTCATCAACAAGATTGAGATCGCAGAGTTTATGGGCTGACTTTTTAGAAGAAGACCCCAATTCTTTAGCTAAGAAGTAATTTCTGGAAAATCCAAACTCATCCTCCTCAACCTCATTCGGCTCCATTTTCCCGATTTAACAGACTCAGTAATACTAACACCTCAACGCACCATCACGTTCTAGCGATTTTACATAACCTACTAAACAAAACCAAAACCAAAATTCAAAATCGGAATTAAATTTAATTGGCTGACAAGTTCTGAAAAAAGAAAAAGGATACAACTTTCCCCGAACTACTGACCCAATGAAAAAAAAATCCGATGAAATATTTAAAGTAAGAATAACACAGCTAAAACAATTTGTTAGGAAAAAAAAAAGCAAAAAATCCAGGCGGAAACTTCATCAATGCACGGCACAGCACAATCGAACAGTGCCGGAAAGGGAAAATGTTCAAGGACTGGACTGTTGAAGAAGTGTCAAAAGTAAACTGATTGGAGTATTCATGAAGAATGCACAGAAGAATCCCAAATTTTACCAAATCATAATTCACGGGAAACCCAACTAACCGTATTTATAGCAATTGCAAAACCTAATTTACACGCCACTTTGCCGTGCTGTCTGCTGATAGCGTTTGGAGGATGATGGCTACCTTGCCTAGCCTTGCTGCAGCGGTGGCGCGGTGCGGCAGGGTGACGGGTTACCGCGTTCCTGCTCCTGCTCGTCTGCGATGGAGACGGAGACGTCTTTCTCAGTCTGCTCTGGCGGGAAAAATTTAGGTTTGTTTTTTATTTATACACCTAGGATATAACTTCAATAAATGAATAATCTCTTTAAATGAATAATTTTCTCTTGACCCGATTTGGACAAAAGGGTTTAAAATAAGATTCGATAAATGAATAACCTCACTAAACGATATTTTTTTGTTCCGACAATATTTATTTATTAAGATTATATAGTAAAAAAAAGATAAATTATAGGTTTTTCTTGTGTTCGAATAGGGAAATTATTTTATATATACAAATCAAAAGACAAACTTCTTATTCTTCATGTGTGGGGGTAAGACGTTTGATTTAATCGGCTCTCCTTTAATGACGGAAGTGTTGGAGTTGCTGGAATCTGAATCCGACCCGATAACTCGATTCGAATGAATCGGGTCGAGTCAGAACCCACACAGATTCATCTAGATCTTGATCAGATCAGATCAAGATCTATAGTGGAAGCATGAATTTTACGATCTAATTAATTAACGAACGATTAATTAATACCTTAAAGAAAAGGTTACAAGATTACCCGATCGAATCGAGATGCCGTGATATTCGGGTTGTATCTTCAAACGACGAATTGTGGACATCGATCTCGTATTCGAACCTCCTCGAATATGCTTTCAAAGAAAAACCATAGTTTTTCTTCTTCCTAATGGCTAAGAGCAACCCTAGTGGTGATCGGGAGAGAAGTTTGTTGATTGTTGATATTGAGCTGACGTATCGAAAGATATGTGGAAGATAAATGTAGAAGGATTATAGAGATAATTTTTGTAATGTAATGTTGTAATGGTGATAAACATAAAAGGATTGTAAAGATTATTTGTGTGTGATTAGATGTTATAATTATGGTAAATATTTTGAATTTATTAATAAAATAATATTAAATATTACTTAAAAGGTGTTTGGCACCTTTTTCGAGACAAAACATGGTCTTATTGTCTCTCCCAAAAGAGAGAATGGGTTAGATAGTCTCCAAAAATATTTATCTATTTTTCTTCCACTACATTACATTTGCCTAAAGAATTACTCTATTCTGACAAAAAAACAAGGAGAACATCTCCACTAATACCTTACTATGGTTCTTAAGACATGAAAACAAAATTTCTCTCCTTTTTACACAAAATAGGCGTTGGATTTTTCATCAAATTTGGTGTTGGAGAGACTCTCTTTATATAGGCTAATAACCAATAGTTTTAGAATTTATCTTATACACACAAATTTAATAAAACATTTATCCAATAAGAAAACAAATTTCTTATTTATCCAATAATAAAACTAATTTCTTATTTATAATTATTTAATACATAAATAATTATATTTTTCACATTATAATTAATTAAGAGAAAATTTCTTTCCCAAATCAAAAAAATTATGGCGCCATTTTTTTATGGGTATTTGTTTATAAGGACTAGTTTAAGTACTTAATTAGGTATTTAGGACACACTTAAATCTTAATTGGTTATAAGGACATAAAATTAGTAATCGACAAAACTAGACCCGTCCAAATGAGTCAACCGGCCCTTAACCGGACCGGCCGGCGGTTTTTTTTTTCTTTTTGGTTCCTGCCGGTTGCAAAACCGGCGGTTAAAGGTACATAAACGGCGGTTCAACGGTTCACACGGTTCCTTTCCGGTTCAGATCACGGTTCTAAAAATTATTAATATTGTTTTTTTACATTTTCAGAAAATACTTATTCTTTACACTATAATAACAAATTATTATTAATTAAATTTGAATGTAATATAAAATAACCAAAGCGAATGTAATATATAGTTTCTTATAAATAGTTTTTAATTCGGTTTTAAATATAAGTTGATTATAAATGTTGTTTTATTAAATATTACGTGTGATATATTGTATTATTTTTTTATACGTAAATTATGTTATTTTTTCAACGCTTGTACTGGAAATTCGGTTGCCTACGTATATTTTATATGTAAACAAAGTTGATTGTTGTTTTTAACAACTAAACAAACTTGATTACAAACAAAGAAATGAGTTTGAGATTAAAGAAGTAGAAATGTAGAATTGAGAGGAGAGTAGGTGTAAGTGAAATTGGACAATGAATGGGGTATTTATAGGATTTTTTGAAATGGTTGGAAAATAAAAAAAATAGCGGCTGGAGCCGGTTCCGGTTCCGGTCGGCCCGGTTGAACCGCCGGTTGCCGGTCCGATTCCGGTTACTGGAATACCCGAACCTTCCCTAAACCGGTGAACCGCCGGTTATCCCAACCGCCGGTTACACAAACCGCCGGTCCGGTTCGCCGGTTACGGTTATGAATGGCCAGGTCTAGACAAAACTACCATTAATTAAGTTTAAAAAAAAAAACCAACGCTTTTTTTTCCCTATACACTAAAAAACCTTTTTTTTGTTGGACGCTAAAAAAAGTTTTTTTCCGGACGCTAAAGAGACACCGCGATGAAGTGACACCGCGATGCATCAGGGGTGGTCAATGCATCGTGGTGTCACTTCAGGGGTGGTCAATGCATCACATGCTGAAATAGTGTCCAAAACCCAATCGGGTTGGACCGGATCCGACCGGGTCGGATCATTTCTACTATTTCTTTATGTTTATAAATATATAATAAATGGCTTTTATATTATCATATATTTGTTATTTTAAAAAACCAATTATGAATTGTTATATGATAACGTCCTTAGTATTAAGCTGTGATGGAGAAACCATGATAGGCGATTATGGTTGATGAGATCTCTAATCACTTTAATAAGTTTAATACTTAAATGTCTCTAGGCTGATGTACTATTAAACAGAGCATTGATAGTATGAACAAACTAGCACGTATTAGATGTCTTATGTCTTTAAAGACATGGATAGATCTCGTCTATCGAAGTGTAGAGACACTTGGACTGTACGTGGATGTGTATTAGAGAATGCGTACGTTAGACTGACTCACTTACACTGTTAAGTGTCACACTATGAGACAGTTGTGTAATTATCCTTAGGACCGGAGTCTACATGGCATCACGGTGTGGATTGTCATGCTTTGACACTATTGAGGTTTCCCCTAACCATGGGGTGATCATGCGGTAGTGATCGGGTGTGATACTGAAACATGCGGAGTATACATGTTTGGTCGTCTGGGAATCGTGTACCCTAATAGTAGGGGTGAATATCCGAAAGGGCCTTCTTATAAGGAATGTCTTACTCTCGTGAATCTTTGCAAAGTGGAAGTAAATGTGTTACTTCGAGAGAGCATGATATCCAGATTATAAGATACGGTCGTCAATGCTTGACACTTGACGTACGACCGTATGAATATTATTACAGCGATAGGATTGTATTTACACGCTAACAGAGCACATGAAAGATAGTGGTCATTGCGTATTGACTCTTCCGATTATTGAGGGTCATGGACGTGTTGCTAGACGCTATCCATGATCGTTAGAGGTGAAGGGCATTTTCGTAATCGCACCTTATGTCTACGGCCAACATATTCGGAAGCCTATCGGGTCACACACATATGAACATCGAGTCGGATTAATATGTGGTTATAGTTGATAACCAAATAAAGAAAGTTTTATCTCATACTATAAAAGTTATAGTGGTAAATTAATATGGTGGTATTTATTTATTATGAATAAATATAATACAACATATTAATTATGTTGATTAATTGAATATGTATATTGATACATATATATTTCGAAATATGTATATATGATATTCATTATTTTGCAAATTAATTAATAATAGTATATTATTAATTAAAGAATATTCCGGAAGCCACTCAATGGCAATATGGGGCGCAGTTTCTAGTGTATTATGATACATTTGAATTGTGCAATTTAATTAATAAGATTACCATAATATTAATATTGGATATTAATTGATTTTGAAAAAATATGTTTATGTTAATAAGATAAAGATATTCAATATAAGATATTGACAATATCTTAGATTTATTTAATATAAGATATTAAATAAAAGAGATAAATCAATAAAAGGTATTTTTCTTATTTTATTATGAAAATGTTTTCTCTCTCATCAATTTACTATAAGGTAATCCCAATCAGTTGGGGAGACCTTTGGGGCGCCACATCCCTTATAAATATGAGGGCTTGGCTAGCTCTTTTGTATACCATTATTCCAAGAGCTAATTGTTCTTGTGAAAAATAAGAGAGATTCTTATAGAGAGATTATAGAGAGAAAATGTCGATCTAGCAGTCGAGTTTTTCTAATCCTTGGCGGGATTCCGGCGAGGTGCTCGTGTGGATTACTGGTAAAGGCTGGACGATTGGACGGCTCGCGCACATTTACTCCTAACGGACGGTCAAAGCATCGATCTTTTAGATCAACCAAGGTAATAGTACCGTCCCCTCTCTTATATGTTTATTGTTTAAACAGAGACGATCCTGTATCGGGAAATAAATTTCTAAATTCCGCTGCGCTACTCGATTGATTTCCTAACATCACAGTGGTCAATGAATCGCGGTGGTGAATGCATTGGGGTGGTCACTGCATTGCGGTGGTGAATGCATCGCGATGGCCACTGCATCATGGCATCAATGCATCAGGGGTGGTCAATGCATCGCGGTGTCACTGCATCACGGTTGTCAGTGCATCGCGGTGTCACTTCATCGCGGCGTCTCTGCATCGCGGTGTCTCTGCATCGGGGGTGCCCACTGCATCGGGGGTGGTCATTGCATCGCGGTGGTCAATGCATCGAGGTAGTCACCGGAAAAAAAAAACCTTTTTTAGCGTCCAAAAAAAAAACTTTTATTTAGCGTCCAGAAAAGAAAAAAAAAAAAAAAAAAACCTTCTTTAGCGTAGGAAAAAAAATCAACGCTGCTTTTTTTTAATTAATTATGGGTATTTTGGTCTATGTACTAATTTTATTTCCTTATAACCAAAGAAGATTTAAGTGTGATGAGTCTAATATGTGTCCTTTTGGACCCTTGCTCTTTTTTTATGCTATTTGGGATAATAGAAAATGTATTTTCTATATTATATATTATTTATCGAATAAATAATATCCGCATATTCATTAAATAGACAAACTATTTAATTTATTCTCAAGGTTCTAAAATAAGAGAATTCACTCACGTGTTAGGAGTCAACCCGGGGACCACGGACCTATAACATGTAGCTACAATAAATTGAATAAAATATTCATCAAACAGAATATTTCCATTCAACTTATTAATTCCGGAATTACGCCACAAAAAATCCGAAACTGAGCTCTATCGATTAGAGATATAACTTATTCTCAAAGTGTCGAGTCAATAAATGTCCATTGATATAATCATTACATACAGACTAACCCTCTATAGACTATCCGTAATGAAGCGAGAATGTTTCCGTAAACTTTCTTCGTTACATGTTATCCTTATTTACCATTAACCCACGAACGATCAATTAGTTCATAATCAATATGAACTCCGCGGATCGATCAGTTTCTAGGATTAACAAATAAAGGATGTCTTTCTACTTCCCGCAGGAAGGAATTCCATATCTGTGAGACACACACTCCTCACTTATTCCAGAATAGTGCCAACGTGAAAGTGATTCGGACCACGCCTCTTAGCAATCCTTAACGAACATATCAAACCCTATTTTGAAACAAGCAGGAGTCTGCAATCACTCCAGGATTAAGGTTAATTCATTGATGATTATCTTGTGATTTAATAAGATTTCTCAATCACGGAATTATGTGACAAATGCAGATTAAATCGGTCCAGTCATATATGACTACATCATATATAAATGCCCCACTTAGATAACCAATATCGACGGTCCGGATAAGACGGTCACACCATAAAGTGTTATGGGCACATTAATTGTGGTTTAATCAATTGACCCCATACTTTGATTAAGTTCGTCACGGAATAACAATTCAAGTGTATCACCATAAAATTAATCCTCACGTGTGACACATACTAAGTTATATGGCTACATATGATACAACTTGGGGTTTTCAGTAGTGTATTACTTATGAGCACGAAGCAAATAATAAGATGAGAATAAATCTGTCATTCATTAATTATAAAAACAATTACCAAAATTGTCTTTCGGACACTACTTTCAACAGGAAGGATGGGCGATACAACAAGTTTTATTCAAGATTTCTCGATTGTTTCGAGGCGATTTACTTATATGTTCAGATTCACAAAGTCTTATTCAGATGGCTGAGGGCAAAATGGAGACTTCGTAGGAAATAGATGGCTTAATTAGAGATATTAATTATATAGGTTTTCTTCTTGTCGTTTTTATGTTTATTTATTGAAAAAGAATATAGTCAGTCATAAATTGGTTAAATTCTCACTTAATCTAAAGTCCGGTGTCAATTGAGCAATCAAATGATTATCAAGATAACGAAAGTGAGAAGTAGAGTTCGAACTAGCAAAGAAACTACAGTAGAACCTCGATAAACGAATGTTCGATAAATGAATAACATCGCCAAATGAATAATTTTCTCCTGTCCCGACTTGGGCAAAGAAGCTAAATGAATAACCTCGCTAAATGCATTAACGAATAAAAAAATTTGAGTCCATAAGGACCCTATGTAAACATAAATGAATAATCACTAAATTTCATTATATATATATATATATATATATATAAACAAAAATATTTCATCCAATCAACAATTTTCATATAAGAATTCATTTCTTCTCAAAAAATGCATCTAGAGTTGTTTGTTTTTGCCTACCACCAAAATGCATCACATCCTTAATTTTTTGCAATGCATGCACAACTTCTGGAATGTTTTGCTCGTGTTGTAGCAAGTAATTTTATATGCTGACTACTGCCTAAAATGCTTCTTTTGATGACACATTTGGTATGACACTACTATCATCTAGTTCGGGATCATTCTCATCATTTAGTACAGACTCAATTATTTCTTCATCTGTAGGCGATTCCATAACTGCATCATTCTCGTTAGGATAGTTCAAAAGATGTTCGACGTCCATCACATTTCTAATACATTTGTACATTATAGGTAAAAATACTAATAATAAGAAAAAAAATGTAAAAATATTATCTAAATAAAATAGATATTCATTTATCGATAAATGAATAATATATTCTTTTATCGATGAATAAATAAACTCGCTAAACGGATATTTTTTTCTGGTCCCGAGAGTATTTATTTATCGAGGTTCTACTGTAACACGACTATTCAAACATGGAGAAGAGAATAGAACTTTGGTGATAAATCAAGCGAATATCAAGTAATTAAGCCCACTCGGGTTGTATCGCACTTGGTTTCACATTCTTCGGGTCGCAATGGAGATAAAGAATGAATAAACCATATAATGTTGTAATTGTTATGAAATAATATCATTGATAGATTATCTATTATTCTGATTGATTTATGTAGATTTGGGATTAATTTAGATTATTATGTTCAAATTGTAATCTCTACTATAAATACTCTCTTATATCATTGGAATAATACACAAACAATTTTTCCCTTCTGCTATACTTATATGTCCTCTTATTCTTCCTCCATTATTTTCATAGTTTTATAACAGTAATATGTTTTATGTCTCATCGAAGAAATATGGATTTTTTGGCAAAGTTATGTTGGGGTTGGGTTGGCCGTTGGGCCAAAGAATAACATGAAACCAACAAATCACAAGTTATAACCAACTCAAAACTTTTGGTCTCAATTGGTTTGAAATAATTTGGATTGGTCCATTTATAATTTAAGGTTGATTTTGGTTTATTGCTATATTGGATCATTATCTCTCAAAATCTTAAGCCGATGATAACATAGATAATTAACATTTTATATATTTCAAATTTTCAGACATAAATTTCAAAAAACGCTTGGACAAGTCAGCAACCTTCGTTCCGCATACCTTTTGCAGGGCACGAGCTCTCACCAGATTCCAATGTGTCAGATTTATTCATTCCTCATTCCAGAGCGTGGGATGTGCAGCGGGTTCAGCAAGTATTCAGGCCATGGGAGTCGGATGCCATTGTGGCGACCACCATAGCCCCTGGTGGGCATCCAGATACGCGGTTTTGGCATTATGGTCGCAAGGGAGTTTATACAGTTCGGTCTGGGCACTTCCTGGCCTTATCACTCTATCGGCCATCTTTTGTGATAGGGCCAGCTTCTTCACGCGGGGAGAGTAAGAGTGGGAGGAGTTGTTGGCAGCTTCTTGTGCAGCCACGTATTCAACATTTCTTGTGGAGGTGCCTGCATGATTATTGGCCAGGGATTACAAAGGAGGCAAATGGGGGATGGCCGTTGTCTGGCATGCGGGGAGGGTCTGGAAACTTTACGACATGTACTCTTCGAATGCAAGATGGCATATAGGATTCGGCAAGTGCCGCCATTTTATAGGATCTTAGAGCGCCTTCGTTCCACTTCCTTGCGGATTTCTTCATGCGATTAGTGGAGGATCAGGGTGTTCAGGGAACCGCGAGATTTGTGTGGCTCATGTGGGAGATTTGGAAGGCGCGGTGCTCTGCGGTTTTTGATGATCATGTTGTTTATGTCTTTGCGGTGTGTACACGCTCTCTGGCAGCATCGGCAGAGTATACAGAGGCTATGAAGGTTTATCGGACGCAGGTCCCCGCTCCACACTTTGTCGATAAGTGGGTGCGGCCACCAGAGGGAGTTATAAAGGGCAATGTTGATGCGTCAGTTATTGAGGCGGGAGCAGGGGTCGGAGTCATTTTCCGAGATTCTCATGGGACAATTCTTCATTCTTTTGCATATAACTTCGATCTAGGGGACTCGGTGGAATATATGGACTTAAAGGCTATTCCTTGGATTTGGAGGAAGAGCGTCATTTGGGGATTCAGCGCCTACAAGTAGAGAGTGATTGCTTGACGTGTGTCTCGAGGCTCCGTAGACATGTTGAAGATCTTACGGCCCATGGTTGTCTAGTACAAGACTGTTTGGCCATGTTATCAAGTTTCATATCTGTTTCCTTTTACTTTTATTCGGCGTTTGAGGAATGTCCCTGCGCACCTTTTAGCTCGACATGCTTTGTTAGTTTTGACTCGGACGTCTTGAGGCATTTCGAATTCGGGTGACGTTTTTACCGCTTGTTTGACGGATGTTACTTAATAAAATGATTTTTTTTTCTAAAACAAGAAGACGGCGAAGAAAAAAAGGACTTAATCAATATGCATTCTTACATTACATATATCACACGACATAAAACTTACGATGCACCCATTTCAACAAAAATTCTAATCGAGGACATCTACTTAGCTATTAATCTTTTGTTCTTGTTTTAATTAATTATTACCCTTGTAGTAGGTTTTACTAAAGGCAGGTTCTTACCTAAATGAGTGTGTTTTTTTTTTTTGAATTATTAATGAGTTTTTTTAAGGTAGTAAATAATGTAAGTTTCTTCCCGTAATCTTTATCCTCAAGAAAGCCGTTGTTCCCCCTCGATTGGTTTTGTTTGCCTTCCTCGCCTTCTCAAAAAAAAAAAAAAAGGGGATGAAAGGTGTGATCTCGGCTTAAAAAATGTGTTTATTTTATAAATAAAAGTGCTTGAAATTTACAAAATCCAGCAATCCATACACAGAAACATAATTTCAAAAAGAAAACCAAAAAAATAAGAAAAAGCCTATGGTTATTCACTAAAAATAGATTTACATTGTTATTAAAACATAAATTTTTTCCAAATGCTATGAATAGTATTCGTGGTTATACCTATTATACTAAACGCTATAAATATTTAAGAAATTAATAACATCAACACAAATATATTTTCTAAGTATTATAATTATATTTTCCTTAAAAAAAAAAAGTATTGTAATGATATTTTAAAGCTTAAATATAAATTCAACATTTGATCTTAAAAATATCACTAGTACCCTAAAAAAAAAATATCACTAGTAAAGTCGAATCTACGTGAAGATGTAGCGCCTTAAATTTGGTCGGTTGTTCTACCTGTTTTCAACTGTCAACAGATCCGTTGAAAGTATAACCCCCTAGTTACTGTCAATGCAAATGCCCAACAACCCCCTAGTTTCTATGTAACACCAACCCCTGATTGATTCCAGCAGAAAAAAAAAAATCCTCATTTGTGAAGAGCAGCCAAAGTTTAACTATAATGGCTGCTCCAACACACAACATTGCATTGATCATCAAGAACCCAATTGATAACTCGGAAATTCTTCTCGTCAAACAAACTCCACCCCCAAAGTTTAACGACCCCGAGTATGATTCTTATGTTGATTCCATTCTATGGGACTTGCCTTCTACTCAGTTGAATCCATTGGTAGAATCCCAGTTGACCACCTCACAGATTCCCCTGAAAGCCCATGAATCTTTTCGCTCAATTGAGGTTGATCTGGGCCAATTTGATCTGCAATCAGCCCTAGGTCAGGTATGTTTAAGCTGATTTTTAATGTATCACTTTGATTCAGTTTTTTTGGATACTAGATCCTTTAAGGAAAAATGATTTTTGCTCCATTTAATTTTGGGTTGTGTTCTATTTTTCAAGGAGCTTGCTTTCAAGTTGATGTGAAAGTGGATTTACTAAAAAAAAGCTGCCTTTATGTTTAATCAGTAGAATGTGATTTCACTCTACATTTAACGAAAGGTCTGGCGAAAATTAAACATTTTGTGCTGGTCAACTGAGTCATGCTTCATAATTGTATGTGTTAGTTCCCTTGGTTAGAGTCATATTTGATCACTTTGGTTGGTGGTCATGCTAATTAGCTTTCATTGAAGGTTTTGGAGCAAGCTGGATTAGGGAATGTTAGTAAGATAGAGTGGGGCCTCGTGAAGTGTACCGAGGAACCTGACTTTGGGCCTGGATTACCTGTCAAGACTGTATATTTGGAAGCTCAGATAGGGCTTAAGGATGAGAAGCTGAAAGGTTTGTATACATCAATGATGGTGACTACCGAGATTGCCATATATATTTCTGATATGGATGTTAATGGATGTTTACACTTCTATTGGTATTCATTATATTATGATTAGCACAAATGGCAACATGGTTTCTTTCAAAATTCAATGCTTGTTAATGCAAGTAACATTCACTAAGAAAGTTTTATTCTCTCTAGGAGAAATTACTTTTAAATTTCTTGACAAAACAAAGCGACTTCTAGGAAATTAGTGCATTATTGCATATGTACTCAGATAAGAACACTGGTTATTCCTTTTACGCGGTCATGAATTTTTGGTGAAGCATCATATTATCACTTGGTTATGTATGGATATATTTGTAGTTTTTTTCCTCTTTTTTGCTCCTCCTGCCAATACCACTGTTTGATCATTTCTACGGAATTTGTGATCTCTCTGGTCTTATTAGCTGTATCTACAGCATTGTGTATCTCAAGTTGGTTAAATTCAAGAAATGAAAGGTAGAGCCTTCATAATAACATGCTTTCCGGACAGCACTTGAATTTTTATTCTGGATGACGGACAAACCTTTTCGCTTTTAGTGTAAATGGAACTTATACATTAGTTTGTGGCATATGATTTGGTCATTTAACTCTTTTAACTGCCAGCTTTCATGTATTTTCTTGTAATCGAGAAGCATGTCATCAAGCACACATATCTATGCCAGGTAATCCGTTTCTAAACATCTTGTCAAGACAGATTTGCTTTCATGTAGGAAGATAAGATTTAAGATATATAAACAATTAGAAATTATCTTTCACGTTGCATTGTTCATTGATCTGTACTTTTGTGGGCACTAGCTTCTATTCCTGGATGCTTCTCAAAAGAGAGATGTACATATTCATGCTCCTAGTTTTCTTTTGTAGATGAATTTTTTCCTGAAATCACATGCAGACACTTGCAAGTGGGTGAGATCACAAGACTGTCTTGATACGGCGCTCGAAGCAAAACCTGGTAGTGATCGGGTTGGACCACTGGTTGTCCTTGGCCATCTAAATGACTTGAGGCAACCAGAAAACTGGAACTTTCCTCCAAGCTTGCTGGTACAGGTCAGTCACTAATTTAATAATAATGGGTTGCTTATAGATTGTGAGATGAGAAGAAAGAGAGCGCAGAAGCTGAAGTTCTTGCAAACTAGATATTGCATTGAATGCAATATGTTCTTTTATGGTGCAATCATCAGGAAGAGGCAATTTTCATCATTCATTTTTTTAAATTTTCTCCATAGCAAATTAAATGGAAGACGGGGATATGCAGTTATATATTTATTTTGTTTATTTTTTCTTGTTTAGTGGTAGTCTCCTAGCATATACCAAGACCTATCAACCCTAGGTTTGTAAAGGTAACCGTTTCACTTGTGGTTGCCAGTCAGGCTACCTCTGTGTAGGGTAGGGGGCACCAAGTGCGGTTGTTTGAACGAAACCTTCCTTTTCCCTATCCTGTCTGTGTATTGAAAGATAACACTCTATAATACCAAGGAGTGATTCGTAAGTAGTAACATTGAGTGCTGCCCTGACTTTTTCCTTGTGTTTAGCATATGTTTGTATCTCTTTACTTACTCATTCAGAGCTCAAGACTTTGTTATAAGAGCCATTGCACACACTTTGCTTTTAAATTTGGGAACGGGTAGTTTTGCAGAAAAATGTGCGTTTTACATTATTGCTGATTCAAAAAAGCCGTTAGTTGAACACCACTAAGATCTGAACTAATGATTAAGATACCTGAGGTTTTTTTAAAGATTTCTGATTTGTAATATTTAGTGATACATACTTTTTTTCTTGAAGTTATTCAGTTATACATTTCAGGAATTGAATGAGAAGTTGAACAAAAGTCTAGGCATTTAGAGAAGAATTTGTTGATGTGATGTTTCTTGATTGTAATACTTTAGTGCCCAAGTTATATTCCTTATAATTCAAACAAATATGTCCCATTTTCTCTCTTTCCAGGAGTACCCTCCTGGTGTTAAAATCATACCCATGGGAAGCAGAACAGCAAAGCCTTTTCGTACTACAAACTTGGTCATCTTTGCCCCTGTCACTGTGCACAATTCCGTTGATAGTGATGGCTTTATTGCTGAGGGTGATGCCTTAATAGTCGATCCAGGATGTAGCTCCACTTTTCACAAAGAGGTATAGTCTGAAGTAATACCCTTACTTTCTGAAGCTTAATTTTGATACTGGTCTTCCTACCAAGTAGGATAATATCATATTAAGAATCATAGTTAAAGGTTTCAAGCTAAGATCCTGAATAATTATTGAAGGTAGATATTTGTTTCTTCTTTTCATTATTCTGCTTCTTCTTCTTTTCATTATTCTGCTGCTTCTTCTTTTATTAGCATTATTACTAATATTCTGTTGGTTTCATTTCTCTGTTAATCTATGAAATTGTTGATTGCTCCATCAGCTTGAGGAGATTATTGCTGTGTTGCCCCGGAAACTGGTTGTCTTTGTGACCCATCATCACCCAGATCATGTTGATGGTAAGCAAAATCAAATGAAAAGGGATATTTAAGATCTCTGAGAATGTGATAAAGAAATTTTAATTGTGTTTATGCTCATTGCAATATGTAAATCACTTTCAGTCAACTACAGCTATACAAACATTGACTACGTTGCACAGTTACTACAGTACTGTTTCTATTACGTATGACGAACTTCAACATGACATTATACTGCAGTCAGTCCATCTATGCCAGTTTAAATTCTCAATTGCTTGTTCAAACAAAATTTACTGAAGAAAACGCCAGAGGTTTTTCTGTGGACCTGGATTCTATTAGAGTCGACAAGTTTTTATCTCCTTTCATTATTTTCCAGTAGTTCTTGCTAAAGAAATGTTAAAAATCGAGGTTAGCTTGTTTTCTGTTAGAATAAAATGTCAAATTTAGTGTAATACTGTTTCATTCAGGCCTTTCTGTTGTTCAGAAGAGTAATCCTACTGCCTTGCTATTGGCTCACACAAATACCATGCAGCGTATTAGAAAAGGTTAGTGCTATTTTAGTATATTGAGTCACCATTTTGTATAAACTGGAATGTTTGACTTTGTGATTAGCAAACTGTATGACACGTGTGTGTAGATTTTGGCTTTGATTTGGTGACTGATATCGATATCACACTGTGCAATACAGATCTTTGGTCACGTAGTTATGTGTCAATTTGTGGTTCTGAAGAGATTCGTATCGGTGGTCAGCAACTTAGAGTAATTTCAGCTCCTGTGAGTTTCATCTCTCTCATACACACACACACACACCACGTGAATAATCTTTTCTTTTAATCGTTTTTTTTTTTTAAATGTTTGCCAGTATTTTTGCGTATACTATGGGTTTAATCTTTTCCCTTTTCGATTTTGAGGGCATGACTACAAACGAGTTGCTTACACTATGTGTAACTGGTGAAAAAACTCTTTTAGATGAATTTCTACTGGCCAAATGGTGACACAACCCCTCCTATACGTTGTTGTTTATGCGTTTCTTTATTGTTCCATAAAAAATGCCAATATGGTTTTACAATGAGCCGGCAGTGACAATCAAAATTGGGCCTTCCTGGCCTTATACTGTACTAAATTACCATTACATCGAGCAGACATGAAAGTATGTTTAGTGTGGCTCTCTAATAGGATGAAATACAAAGCGGATCTTTGAGTTCAACTTGTGTTGGCAAATAGGCTTAAGTTAAACTTCCTTTCAATGATGGAGTTACTGGTGCAATCCGGATGGATGTGCTGTTGTTTGATATCTGTTTTTGAAGTAAGTGTCAGACTTAGCAGTTTATCATCACATGGTTCTGTTTAATAAGCAGTCTGCGGCTCTACATTTTAGTGAAACTGGAAGCAGCATTTTTTCCTGGAAAAATGAAAGGACAACCCGTTGGTTGGTATCAAGCTTAGATCAGGCTAAGTGAAATATGTCTTTTAAAAAACGTTGATGTAGCTTTATAAGTGGGTGTGGCTAGTTTAAACTGAAGCTTCCTGGTATCAAGCTTAGATCAGGCTAAGTGAAACACGTGTGTGTTCATTACATGTGGTTATGTTTTCTTCTACCACATTATTATTTCTTAGGCCATACTTCTTCATGTTTGATGCCCGTTTCTCCATGTTTGTGTTATTCAAAAAGGCCTTAGTAGTTGCAAGTTTTTGTTTGATATTGTCACTCCCTTAAATCTTCATAGTTTCTGATTTTGTAGAACACTAGTGTTTTTTTACTTTAATGACATAATGCTTTGATGCCGTTCTTCTTTATTTAGGGGCATACAGATGGCCATATGGCATTGCTCCATGTCAACACTAACTCGTTGATCGTGGGTGACCATTGTGTTGGGTAATTGTACTGGAGCTTACTACTCGACTGAACATTCATTTTCACTATACAAGATTTGTTTTAGGAATTTTATCAATTTCGTAACTTTTACCCCAATTGTTTTAGCAGAAGACTGAAATGAAGCATCTAATTTTTCCAGGCAAGGAAGTACTTTGCTGGATGTCAGAGCTGGTGGGAGTATGGGTGTAAGTGAAGTCGCCTGTGTTCACCGTTTTTTTTTCCATGAAAACAAATGTTCTCATGCATTTTACAAATAAAACTCGATCAAATTTATCTAGGTGATAATATCATTATCCCTTAAAATGCTATTATAGAAAGTTTGCAAATGTTGCACAAAACCTCTTAGATTTTTACAATTCCTAGTGGAAGCTTTCATTTGCATGTCTGAAACTGTTGCACTTTGAGAATTATGGGTAGAGCAGTGTTCATGATTGGTTTTTACCTATAATAATGGCCAAGAATGTGTCACTTTTTGTGGAATCTTTTTGGAGTTGACGTGTTTATGCAGGAATACTTCGAGACAACTTACAAATTCTTGGAGCTTTCTCCACATAATGTGATTCCCATGCATGGAAGAGTTAATCTTTGGCCAAAGCAAATGCTCTGCGGTTATCTAAGGTAGGTTTCATGGTTGCTGACAGTTGCTTTTTTCTTTTATTCCTTTTTTCACATCAGTTTGTGCTTTATTGTCCTGTTTTTCTGTAGACGTAGAACCTGTGTGGTGTGATTTAACACATTGTTCAATCTTTAAAGGGTATCAAGTTCTGTAGGAAACTGATGTTTAGTTCTTTATGCACGAGCAGTTTGAGATGTTTGCTTCGGCTTCGTATGGAATATTACATACCGTGAACAAAGTAAAAGAGAGAAAAAAAATTAGTGCACTTTTTTCAGAAACATTCATGTCCAAACATCCTAACATGAAGCTGGTTTCAACATCCAGGAACCGTAGGTCCAGAGAATCCAGCATTTTGAAAGTCATTGAAGGAGGAGCAAACACATTGTTTGATATAGTCTCATCCATATATGCTGATGTTGATCGTAGTCTCTGGATCCACGCCGCGTCAAATGTGAGACTGCATGTAGATTATCTTGCTCAGCAAGATAAATTACCAAAGGTACAAGCTTTATAGTTTTCCTCTGTGAATTTTCTATAGGCAATATTTACATTATACATTTAAGGTCCAGAAAGTTGATTGAGCTGGTCAGTGTTGACCTATTACCGGATTATGCAGCAAAAATGAAATCCGGTGTTTGAGGCAGACACCGTCTTTTTACATTATGTGCAGTACAAACAAAAGATTATCAATTTATCCGCAATATGTAGTATCTGGTTATCTGCAATCTGTAGTATCTGGTTATACTTAATTTTCCTTATGTTTTCAGTGCTTAAATCTGATGTTCTCTCATTGGCTCGTAGAAAATCGGGATAGAGTTGGAATAGATTTTTTTGTAATGCATTGGAGTTTGTTTGTTTTGAGAAAGAATCTGAATTTCTTTTGCAGGAGTTCTCATTAGGAAACTTCTATAGCAGTATTGACACCTTTACTGACCAAAAGCACAAAATCTGATCCAGTTTTGCTTTAGGTTGGACTGTTAATTAAGATGCTTTGTGTTTATATTTAGTTATTTATATTCATTTCTTTATTTGTTTATCACTACATCCATCCCATAATACATGTCTTTTTAGAGGTTTTCACACAAAATATCAAGGTTGATGAATGTAGTAAAAATTTAAGGGGAAAAAGTTTAAAAATACACTTTGACCCTCTATTGGTATTCTAAAAAGACACAGTACAAGATAAAAAGCAGAGGCAAAAAGACGTCTATTATCGGACTGAAAAAGTATTTATCTTTGCGAAGGGCTTTTCTAATTCAACAACAATTAACTTCTAAAAAATGGTAAACCCTACCATTAAGGGTCCCTTCACCCCCGATCCCACAGGAAAGTGAGGAGAGGTTAATCAGGTAACCTAGTAGCTCCAACATGGGCTGCCTTTGAAACCTCTGCACAAAAGGGTGTTATCAATCGGAAATCAACCCCATTATGGGAATCGAACCGCTGACCTCCAGCTTAGGTTAGAGGCTGCACTACGCACCCATGCCTTCACCACTAGGCCATATCCAGGGGATACAACAATTAACTTCTAAATTTGGTTTCCTGTGGTGTATGACCATTCTGTTTTTTCACTTGTAGGAATTTTCTTTTCAGAAGTTCCGACGGTCATGTCAGTTACACTTCCTGTCCCGTTGGATATGGACATATTTATGTAACAAAATTGGGCCAGAGCACCGTAAAATTGGAGCAGAAGTCTTCATTTTCAGTGCCATTACAGTTGTCGGCTTTGCTGCATTTATCTGTGTCGGGAACAATAAACCTGACCATAAATAACACGGTTTATGGCGCTTGAGTTGCTGTATATGTATCACACTATCACCTGACACTTGTATTCTTTTTTTTCTGATAGAAACTACGCTATTTATAGATCCCTAATCATTTTCAGGCAAAAGAAATCATATATAGTACCAAGAACATGTTGTACTTTATGATTGTTAAGTAAATTATGTCTACGGTAAATTAATTGGCTTGCTGCCAACAGATGGACAATGTTCGCGTATGTTTATCTGCAATTCGCGAACTTCGTCAATACGTATACATAATATTTCCTTTTTTCCTCTTCTTGTGTCCCAACAGAAAACAATAATTTCATTAGCTTTATGACTGCACTTTTCATGCTTGCTTTGACAACCCCTTTTTACTGTATGCCTTGTGTTTTCTCACCTCTGTGCAAGAAGTTTCTTGTTTTTGATACTTTATTTATTTATTTATTTTTTGGTGGTGGGGTGGGGGTGGGGAGGTTACAAATTTATCATTTCACATTTTGTGTCACTGACTAGCATTTCTAACGTGCACTAATAGGTGTTTTTACCACCATATTATAGCTAGTGAAAACATTCTTTTTCATTTCAGTTTTCTGTCTGAAACAGTCAGATACAGTTAAACAGGAAGTATCCCATTTTGTGTAGATTAACCATGTTGATCAAGAAACTGTACATTCATGTCGGAAAAGGAGCTGGGGAACGAAGTTTCCAGATCGCCACGACCATGATCTTCTGTCTGTCTGTGGCATTTCTTGTTGTATTTCTAGGAACATTCATCAATAATTATCTGAAAAACTATTCCGTCCACGAGGATTTCTATTTTCCAGCTCCATCCTCAAAACAAGAATGCAAGTGCCCTACAAATCCTTTACCCTTAAAACCTAACAATTCAGTGATACTCTGGCATTCAATGAGCGATGAGGAACTGATGTGGCGAGCCTCCATGGTACCACGTATACACGAGCCTTCCTACATTCGAACACCAAAAATAGCTTTCATGTTCTTAACCAGAGGAAGATTGCCCTTGGCGCCGCTGTGGGAGATGTTCTTCAAAGGCCATGAAGAACTCTTCTCCATTTATATCCACACCCCACCGGATTTCACCTATGAACCTCCTGAATCATCTGCGTTTTATAAGCGTAAAATCCCTAGCAAGGTTCAATTCACATCATTCTAACGCTTTCTTTTAATTCCGCCTATGCAGATCATGTATTGTAGAGATTCTGATGCATTTTACTCTGAATAAAAATTCTGTTAAAAAATAAAAGAGGGATGCAAGTGCTTTAACACATCTAGTGTTTAATTGTGCAGCCAGTTCAATGGGGAAAAGCTTCAATGGTGGATGCGGAGAGGCGTCTTCTAGCTAACGCGCTTCTTGATTTATCAAACCAAAGATTCATACTTGTATCAGATTCATGCATTCCATTATTCAACTTCTCCGCCATTTACGCATACCTAATACACGCTAACCAGAGTTTTCTTAGTGTTTTTGACGACCCACGCCCTATGGGTCGAGGGCGATACAGTAAAAGAATGTGGCCAACCATCACAATATCCGAATGGCGAAAAGGGTCCCAATGGTTTGAAGTAAACAGAGATCTGGCAATTGAAATAATCTCAGATGTTACATTGTACCCTGTCTTTAAAAACCATTGCAATCCCCCTTGTTACATGGATGAGCATTATTTTCCAACATTAGTGACTAAAATGTGCCCTCAACTCACATCAAATAGGACTATAACATGGACTGATTGGTCTGAAGGAGGCTCACATCCTAAAACATTCAAGAGACAGGATGTTTCTGTAGATTTCTTGAACCGTGTGCGTAACGGTTTTAACTGCAGTTACAATGGTGAATTCAGTTCAGTTTGTCATCTTTTTGCTAGGAAGTTTCATCCAAACACATTGCAGCCTCTGCTAAGTATTGCTCCGAAGCTTTTGGGGTTTGCGTCTTAGTGCAAGATAAGAGTTTTGTTTAATGAAAGCATGTGCAATTTGTATACAAAGAATTGTACACTTTTAACAGTCAAATGATAATTTAATTAGTCATGCCTCAAACTATCACACATTAAAGAACAACAAAAGAGGGTCAAGTTTCTTATGGAAACAACATGATATTATACAAAAAATTAGCAAGGGAAATTCTTGTATATGAAAAGATCTTTATTGTTGCGTACCATTTGATCAGTGGCGTGTGCATTGTACAAATGGAACTCGTCTGACCATCCGATGCAATAGAAATTCAAGAATCTTGGAAAAGCTTATAAAAGATGAATCTTTAACTACCAATCATTGATGATCATAGGCTTGCTGCACATGTGCTTTCATAAACTGAAGGTGAATCAGAAACCGAATCATCTGTCGCGTGTGATGGAGTTGGAGACATCTCGACTCCTCTGAGCTCTTCTATCAATTTCACAACTTGGTTCATCTTAGGTCGTTGATCCGAGGAGGCTGAACTACAAGCCATGGCTATCTGCAATAAGCCCACCATTTCTTCCTCAATGTCCTTATACCTCATCAGCTCTAAATCGAATACTTCAGCTGTCCACTCCTCTCTCACTACAGATTGTACCCACCTGGGTAAATCCACCACCCCACAATACTCAGTCCCTGCCCCTTCGTCGTAGACAATGGAAGGACATTTGCCTGTAAGAAGCTCAAGTAAGAGGACCCCAAAAGAGTAAACATCAGATTTCTGAGTATATTTTCTGCTATCTGTTACGGCTTCAGGGGCACAATAGCCGTTTTTTGACCTTAGAGCAGAGGGCAACGCGAAAACTGAGAGACCGAAATCTGAGAGCCGAGCATTTCCAGTCTTGTCTATGAGAACATTAGTTGATTTGATATTACCATGAGTGAGCTTAAGGGACTTGCATGAACTGTGAATGAAAGATAGCCCTCTAGCAGCCCCAGCTGCAATCTTTAATCTTGTCGTCCAATCTAACGGTGTTCTTCCAGGGCCTCTGTTTCCTATAATAAGAAACTTCTAAAACCATTAGTACACATGAACTAGAAACAATCATTGCACAAATTCGATGTCAATATTCCCAAAATTAAAGATTTTTTTTAACTAAGATGCATTTTTTTTGCTTGAAGCTTCCGGTATCCAGGACCAAACAGACCTATTCATCCATAGTTCAGCCCAGGTGGTGCCTACGAATTCTAACCTAGACCTTTTTAACATGACGCCTTCTAAGGGTGGAACCTCCCAATGCAATCTCAAGCCACATATATGTTTGTTAAGTGTAGAGCGTGATACATAAAAAAGGCTTGTTCTGGCCTGACATAACTTAGAATATACTCCATCCGTCCCTGAATATAAGTCATTCTAGCATTTTTTTTTTCCCGTAAATACAAGTCATTTACAAAACCAAGGGAGCACTTATCAACATTCTTACTCATCTTACCCCTCATTATATCAATTCAACCACTTCTACTTTACAACTATTACATTAATGATAGTCAAAAGGTGTACTAAGTATTTTAGTCGTACATTATGAGATTTAACCACTTTTCTTAAACTATGTAAGAACCCTAAGACGACTTATATTTAGTCACAATTCTCTTGATTTCTCTCATGAGAAAGTCAACAACAAAGTCAAATGATACAAATTGATTTCTTCTCCATTTACTTAATCAGAGCCTAATCCCAATACACATGTTCCTAGATCTAAAATCAACTTGAGGAAAGTCAAATGGTATATCCACTAATGCACACTAATAGAGAGGTACAAAAACAAAAACAAAAACACAGTTGCAGTAATATTTAAAGTGCCTAGATCAAATCCCATGTGCATCTTGGATAACAAAAACCATTTATTACTAAATAAACAGTGGAAAAATCTCACTATCCACATCAGACATAAAAAAAAAAAATCAAAGCAGCATTAGGCAATGTAAAGTTGTACTTGTGATCTTTGTTTAGAATTAGAACAACTAACTATGAAAAGAATAATGAAATGAAAGAAAGGGCAAAAAAAGGGAAAGAATGCTAACCATGAAGCAGCCAAAAAAGATTCCCATTTTCCATGTAATCTAAAAGCAACAGTTTTTCATCCTTAGCAAAGTAATAAGCCTTCAAACTAACCAAATTTTGGTGCTTTAATCTTCCCAAAACTTCAATCTGTTGTTCAAAGTCTTTTTTACCATTCAAATTCAAACATACTTCCTTCAATCTCTTTACTGCTACAACAGTCCCATCATCCAAAATGGCCTTATATGCAGTTCCTAAACCCCCTTTCCCTAACATTTCAGCTGATGCCCTTAGCAAATCCTCCAGCTGAAACTTCTTTGAACCGTCTAAAAAGACCATTTTGCCCCTTTCGTACCCGGGATGTGTCCATGGGCTTGGCGAATAAACGATTTTCTCGACTTGGGCTACACTTTTGGCACTGATTTTCTTTGCATGATTTTGCCGGAAGAACCAGTAGATCAAAAGGAACACTAACCCGAGTATCAGAACATCGCCGATAGCAATGCCGACGGCAGCTAATGAGCTAATTTTAATTTTACGGTGGTCTTTGATGGGCTTAGTAGGGAACATGTTTTCGGGGAGAATACTGGGAGATGAAGGAACAGTAGAAGGCATAATTGGAGAGGCAAAGGCTCCGGAAGAATTACCGGGCGTGCTCGGGTTGCTTTCAATCGTTGAACACTCCGGCAATGGCGGCCCACAGAGCCTGAAATTATTCGAGAAAGCAGATACCGGAAAGCCCGAGAGCGAAAAGGGTATCTGCCCAGATAACATGTTTCCGGAAACGTTAAAATTCTGTAGGTTCTGCACCTTTAGACCCGAAATCTGACCCGAAAACCGATTCTCCTCAAGGCGCAGAGTTAAAAGATTTGTTAAACCGCTCAAGAGTGCCGCCGGAATGTCTCCGGTAAGATTATTGAACGACAAATCAAGTCGAATTAGACGGGACATTGATGCCAGGGACACCGGAAACTCGCCGGAGAAGTCATTATGTGACAAGAAAAGCAACTTAAGCGAAGTAAGGTTAGAGAGGTCAGGAATTGAGCCGGAGAAGCGGTTATTCTTAAGACTGAGAATGCGAAGCTTAGTTAAGGAGGTAAGAGGTTGGAATGAGTTTTGTAGCTGAAGGTTTTCGAGAACGAGACGGGTAACTCTGTCTCCTGAACATGAAATTTCAGGCCAAGAACATGGGTCCGTGGAGGAGTTCCAATTTAAGATAGTATTGGAGGAATCAGAGGCAGATTTGAAGGATAAAAGGGGAGCTAAGTCTGGGCTTAGGCAAGTGATGAGGTGAAGGAGGAAGGAGAGGATGAGCAGAAGTCGAAAATGGAGTGGTGGCATTGCTGAGAAAAATGGAGGGGAGAGGGACGAGGCGGACGGTGGCGGTGGTGGAAGGGAAGACGGAAGAAGACGGAGTGAGGAAAAGCATGCAATGCAGCAGTGAAGAGTGAACGTCGACAACTTCTTATGGAGCCTGGCTGCTAGTACTACTACTACTGTGTCATTTGTTTTTGCTGCTGCCACAGAGAAATGATTTTAAAGAGATGGGTCATGTGAAGAAATACATTTAATTTGATTAATAAATTCGAAAATTTTAAAATGGTTTAAGACCAAATAAATTATGTATGAAGCTACGTACTCTGAGAGTAACAGTCAGACTCTGTAGGCATATGGATCAGTTGGACCAGTGAGATCCGAATACCGAAGGCGAAAAAATTATGTATGTTAGTTAATCTAAAGAAACCATGCATTTTGATGTCTTTAAACTATGACAAATTTTATGACAATTAATGATTATCAAATTCAACGGATATATGTTATCATATGGAGTAATAATACGGATACAAAGGTTGTGCTATAATGGGTGATACAACATTAATCTGTAATGTTGATCATGTTAGATTACATAATGATATATTTGGACACATTATGATCACCGTTGTGGCACTCGTGTGGCATAACCGCTGTGCCCGTATCATTACTCTCTCACATGAGTGATTATGATTATGTGTATTGATTCTCAATCATTAAAATTAAAATTGAGTTTGACGGTCATGCAACAAAATCGTTATTACAAATTTTACGATAGTGAAAATAGAGAGATCGTATTTCTTACGATAGAAGTAGAGTATATTAACGGAATCATTATTTACACAAAATAAATATTGTTTGATGCATTTTTTTTCATTTAAATATCATAAATGTATGAATCTCTAAAATATAAGCTTACAAGAGAATTTACGGTATCCATAACAAAAGATCTAAACCCTAAAAAAAAAAAGTGCTCTAAGAATACATGCATTTAGTAGAAAAGTAAATATACAGCTTATAAGTGATACAAAGTGAATGGATAATACGATCGTACACACTATCTCTCATATAATAAGAGCATGTAGAATTTATAAATGGTATTAGATATTTTTTGGAGAAACATAAATGGTATTAGATAGTTGCATTAAAATATGTTAATAAAATTTTTATTTTACGGTTTTTGTACGTCATACCCTACACTTCACACAATCTAGATCCATTTTTTCCTTATTTCCAATACCCTGCGATTATTTGTATAGGTCTTCGTTTTTTTTTTCCCTTCATGTTCAACAATCGCTTATATATAGATAGATTGATCGATAGATATATAGATATATGTATTTGTGGGAGAGAATATGTCTTATTATTTTGAGTTTGGAAATATATTTCATTGTTGATTATACACTATAATAATAGAGATTGTGACATAGTTGAACATGGGATCTTGTAAAATACTAGATTAAAGTAATATATGAGTTGTCTCCGGGACATGATCTAGTGGTAAAAAGTTTTGGTGCTGTAATGGCAGCTGAACCGGGAGCTGAAGTTTGGAGGTTCGAATCTCGTAATTAAAAGGACGACTTCTTTCACTATCTTGGTATAATTGCAGCACATGACTCTAAGCCACCACCTGATTAAAATCTCCAATTATTCCATGAGACATGGGAGTGTGGCTCTTTCGATTAGAATTTAACCGTTTTTTTTAAAGTACTAGTAAAATGCACGTGCGTCCGCACGTATTTTAGTGAAATAAAACTTATGAAAATTTAAAAATGACAATATTAATTAATACATAATTTATTAAGTAGTTCTTCCTCATAAAATGTAAGTATGCTATTAATGATAATTATACAAAATGATCTTATGTTTTTTTGTTAGTATTTTGAATGTATAAATGCATGTACTTGATAAATTTATCATCATTTTAATGAAAATAAGCAATCTGAATCTACGAATATATATATATATCTAATATATCAAGAACACGTCCTTCATAATTATCTAGTAAACCATTGGACATTTACAATATTTTTTAAGCAACTTTTGCAAAGTTCTTACTCTAAACATAAACTCCTCAATTTGATAGAGTGCATGTAAAAAGTACAGTATGTGAGTACATTTACATATTATTTTATATGCTCATTATATCTTACATATGAATATAATTTAATGATTGTAAAGTAACTCGTATTAAACAAAGTAACATTTGAGATAATTATCAGTATATTTAAACAAAGTGACATTTGAGATAATGATCATTATATTAAAAAAATTGATGAAGGAATCTAAGATTCAATTTAATTAGTATGATAGGAAGAATTGTGAAACCATATAATTTTATTGTATGTTGTAAAAGGTTAAACCTATACTTTAATCGTTTAACTATCATTTAATTGTTTTCTAAATTATATTTTTATCGTTTCTATTTAACTAATTAAATTGCCAAACCATCCATACCAATCCAACATATCTCCCTGCATAATGAATGTGTTCATATTTGACGGATGGATTATGCAGCCTGGAATTACTATATCCTCAATCTTATTTGTCATACTATCTTTGGATTATCAACTCATCTTAGTTTTTCTCCTTCTCAAATTATCATTCCATTTATCACTCAGGCGAAGAATTCTTCGTGAGGCATGGACTACTTTATATGATACGTATGCAAAGCCCCCCGTGGACGAATCAAACAAATTAAATAGTATCTCAAATCTATGCAAAAATGTACTTAAACATTCTTTAATTATCTTCATGTTGTGAAACTAAAGGTGATGAATTAGTCTACAGATTTAGATGATCTTATGAAACTTATTTCAGACAATTTGAGAGATGCCTATAAAGAGTTGGCTAGGGTTGTTCAAGCATGTGACACACCTATTGATTTTGAAGAGCTCAACGAAAAGCTACTTAATTACGAGACTTTTCCGTAAAAATTATAGCCAGTTGCTTTTGCTAGTCTTGCTACAGCTCATTCAGACATATGACATCCCTCTCAGAGTGCTAGTTCATTTTCACGTCTTAATATTCCTAATTCTTTGAAACAAACACAAAATACTTTCTCGCATGCAGTAGGCCCGATTTTTTTAGCCCTGAAAACCCTCTTTGGGTATTTTCAATGTGAAAATTGCAAGGACATTCAGAGAAATGGTGCAATTCTTACCAGGTTCAACCTCTTACAATTTTTTCACATTCGGTCCAGCCCTTCAACATTGTATCCTCTTAAGCACCTTTGGATGCTCCGTAATTTGGCATTACACACGCCTAATCCAATTAAGACATCATGGTTGGTGATGGAAATAACCTTGCCATCACACACATAGGCTCTGTTTTCTCTTCTCCTTCAAAACAATTTACATCGACTAATGCTTGACGATGTCTGAAATCGTCCAGGTTACAATTAAGTTGATATATGGGTAAATAAACATCTGAGTGATGATCCAAATAATTTTTTCGAGCAGATTTGAGAGTGGGCCTGCAAAACACAAAAGAGTGTGAGGGGTGCTAGAGCTTTCTCCGGGGGGACACTCTCACGCTCCAGACAATATTTGAATAGAGGAATTTATGTTAAGAGAGTAAGCTAGCTAGAATGTACATAAAGCATATTATGTACATACCTTGTAATTGGGTAAGATGATCATTTATATACCTCTCCCTAAGCTTGTGAGGGAGTAGATTATGATGCATTGAAGTCGTGGTCAAGGGAGTTTGCCACATATTGATGTAATGGAGCGTGTTATGGAGCAGTTATGGCTCAAGCTATAATGGAACGTATATTTTAGAGCCATCACTATAGCAGTTACTATCATGAAGTAATGTCTGTGTGAAGTCCGGAACGATCATTGAAGACAATGTAACCATTGCTTGAGGCCGAGAATGACATGTATTGTATTGAGCATAAATGACCGATGTGACCTACACAACGTCGGCAATAAGAGAATATAGGCGTCGTGTATCTTACCGGTTATGAGGGACATAATGCGATGTGCACCATGTCGGACAGAGGAAGACATACGTCATATCAGCTGAAGATATAAGGCGGCATGCATTGTACTAAAGATGGACCATGCTGGTTGAGGCTCGATATTCAGTTAAGCCCGTGTCGGCCCAAATGTTGATATATATGACCTTTATCACTCTATGTGAGTCTGATGAGTACCACATGTAGGATGACCGATCTCACTCATTTCAATGTTCGTTGTGTTCCTAGAATGTCTCGTAATTTTTTATCTATCTCTTAGCTTTGTCAATCTCATAATGTTTCTTTTGAATTCTTACCCTCTTAATTTCTTTGAGGGGTCTTCAAACCACTACTCATATGATTCAATGAACATTAAAAACAGATTGTATGAATGACCAAACTCCCTCTTTCCAACTTTCACAATGAATAAAATATCAAAAAGTGTTTGACATCATTGTCTTGGTCACACAACTACCCTCATTTTCAAGATATTCTTTATCAAAATGATCTAAGTGTTTCCACCACGTTTGTTTATTCTCATTGTTTTGCTTGTTTAGAGAATAAAAGTCACAAACCTTCTTTTGCTACTTCAATTTTATGTTTTTCCCCTCCCCTAGAGATTAATTTCATCGACGTTTGGACTCCGATTATGTCGTGTGATGATTTCAAATATTACATAATTTTACCAAGTATACATGATTCTGTCCATGAATTCGTATATATGATGTGATTGGTCATTGATGTTTTTATGCGTTTTAAGGCTCTTTTTAAAAAATTCTTTGATACTACAATTAATATTATATTGATACCGAGGGTGAATACATAGCTTATAAAAAGTTATCTTTACATTAGCGAAGGTATAATTCATCAAACCACACCATGAACACAATTTGTTTTAGAGACTTCATCTTATCTTTATTACCACACATTTTATCTATGTTATTTAATATTTATATTTAAGGAGAAAATTAATTATGGATACACTTTTTGACCGTAATATTTACGGAAAATAACCACTTACAATTCTATTATTTTTCTATTTTTCATTTTGACCCATTGCTTTAGAGTGGGTCCATGATTATGTTTTTATTTCCTTTGGCTATTGATTTTTTGTTTTTTGGAAAGAGTTTTATTAAGAACGAATAAGAATAATATAGTTTGGTGATTATGGTTTTATATTTTATTTGGTTATGTTTATATAGTTTTTATTTATATTTTTTATATTTGATGATGTTTATGTATACAATATAACTATATTGATAGTTTTTATTTATATTTGGTGATGTTTATTTATACAATATAGCTATATTGTCAAAGTGTTTTTTTTAAACGTGAAAGTGTCTTTTTCTTTACATTTAATGCTAATCAAACAAATTTTTTATAGTTTAGCAATTAAGGTATTAAATAATTCATTATATGGTTTAGGTTTATAATTGATTGGATAGATATATATGGAATTTAATTAATGCTTATGATTGATTGGATGTATATATGGAATACTAAATTAAATTCATAACAACTTTCAAGGATGGAAACACTTGAGGGAGGAAACACATCGGCTCTTTTATAATAGGAATGATAATGATAATGATATATGAGTTTGTTAACTCAACGATCTGTCTAAAATAGTATAAGTCTTTCAAAAATGATTTAGGCACCGATCATGTGCACCAACCATCCCCCGTAAATTGAATTGCGTGGTCCAGCTTTTATGTGTTTTTATTTTATTTTTTTATTTTTAAAACAAAGTACTTGGTCCAAAATTAGGCCGGTACACTTTTGTGTACAAAAATTATGTACCTCCATAATTTTGGGTTTGCCCGGTTATATAAGTAATTTTAGATTTGTAATGGAAAATTTATCATTTTAATTTTGTATCTTCCTTCTAATTGTATATCATTTTAATTATCCTTATTGTTACCGCCCAGAATTGTGGTTTTTTTTTTTTCTCTTCAATTTTTGAAAGGCAAAGTTATTAAGTGATAGAATCCACAAAAGCTAAAGCACCAACAAGTCTAAGGCAAAAAGAAACAAAGACTGGTTTCAGACGATATTCATTCTTGTAGAAGTCGAACACCAAATTCGATTGAAGGTGTTAATAACCCTTTTTAATGGACAAGCTTTTAAGAAAAATGGAGGGAAGGGAAGAATATATCAAGGATGCAAAGGATAAAGTGAAAGTATAATAAAGTTGATTGCCAAGAAAATCTCAGAGTTTAATCACTTATAATCATATCCTCCAAGGATCCAAAGTACAAAAGAAATAAAGTGATTAGTGTATTGTTAACTCTTTGGATTCTTTAGAAGTGTTAGGATTGGTGATTCAACTAATAAACAATGAATAAGAGAAATCGTAGAACACTTGCATTACCTTAGCAAAATGTGAGAAGCTTACATGCCCTCTCAAACTTACGACAGTGTGCAGTAAGGAGCATCTATGGTGCTCGATAGTGTGGGCCTTCGTGAATAACTATGCAAGTTGCATGGAAGACGAAGTAAACGATAAAGAAATAGTGTCATGTTGAAGATGATGTTGAGTAAAATGATGGTCAATCTCAATATATGTGGTGTGCTCATGAAAGATTGTATTGTGTGCAATCTAAATAACACTATTGTTGTCACAATCCATCGGCGTAGGAGAAGAAAATGAAACACATGTCCTCCAAAAACCAACGCAACCAGATAATCTCAAACGTAATAGAAGCCATGGCACAATACTCTGTTTCAGTGGAAATGCGCAAAACAATACCTTGTTTCTTGCCCTTCCAACCTAGACAAGACTCCTTGTTAGTTTTGGAATAAAGTAAACGTTAGGGAGATAGAAATGTGTGGTGTGGATTGTACCAATACCTGCTTATGGTATAGGTGTACCAATAGCAATCAATATAGGAGGGGAAAGTGAGTCAGAAGATATGTGAGCTAATAGCAAGAATGGTCCCTCATCTTTACCGTAAAGTTGTGACTTAGCCCTCTTCTTTCGTTTTGGTTTGATCAGTCCCCCATTTTTTTTTTTTTTTGCAAGAATGACTCTCATCTTTACTGAAAAGCTGTGATTTAGCCCTCTTCTTTTATTTAGGTGTGACCAGTCCCTCATCTTTCGTATTTGGTCCATTTAAGTCACAGCTTTTCGGCAAAGATGGAGGACCATTCTTGCAAAAAACAATGAAAGATGGGGGACTGGTCAAACCAAAATGAAAGAAGAGGCCTATGTTACAGCTTTTTGGTAATGATGGATGACCATTCTTGCAAAAAAAATGAAAGATGAGAGTCTGGTCAAACCAAAATGAAAGAAGAGGGCTAAGTCACAGCTTTTCGATAAAGACGGAGGATCGTTCTTGCTATTATCTCGAAGATATGGATACAAACAATGAAGAATTATGGGACATGATATAAGCTCCGATGTCCAAAACCCACAAATGTGAATTTGTACACGAGTCGTTTAATGGTGGAAAAAATCCAGACATGGAATAATGCTGAGACTGAGGCTCTAACTGACTTTGAGATTGAAATTGGATAGCCAGAAACTTTTGAAATTGCTTCGCAAGAGAGTCCATATCAGGATTAACCAGAGAATCTACAACCGATTAACCTAAGGGTTGGACTAATATATACATCGATCACATGATGAGAACTACTACCGGGTTGCACATGTCCCATATAGTACCACCGTTGTTGCCCACCATGATACTAATGTTGAGACTTATCACTTGGATTCCACCCGTATGCCTTTTGTCAATCTAATAAATCGGAATTTGATATCTTCAATGCTCTGGTTGTTTACAATAATGATAGTCACTACTTGCTTTAATATTCGATTTGTTCTATTGTGAGGGAGTGGCTAACAAATCATAAAAAACATAATCAACAGCAGGGGAAGGAGTGTGATGAAATATCGACGCCCGACAGTTCTCATAATTGGGTCGAAGAGCCGTCAACCATTGAACAAGACGTTCCACGCTACGGGAATTATAAGGGGCAAATGCCCCAGTTCAACATATTCAGTCGTATCCAATTGCTCCCAAATAGTAGTAATTTCAGAATAAAATTCCTAAATACTTTGATCATTCAGAGACATGGCACGGATATTGATTTTCAAGTGATACTGGACAACGAAATTAAAATGCGCATATAGCTTATTCAAATAGTCTCAAACCTCTTTAACATTAACATACTGTGCCAGTTGCATACCAATCTTATTCTCAACAGAAGTATTAATCCAAGTAATGATTTTTCAATTACAAGTATCCCACTCCTTCAACAATTCATCATACTCTTCATCTGCATCTTTTGAAACCACAATAAGACCAGAAATATAACTTCACATCTGCTTACCTTTAAAAGAAAAATTCATTACGTAACTTCAATAAGAATAATTTTTATGATCTAAACGAACAATAATTGTCTGTAATGGATAATCACCCCAGACATTTTGAACAAGATGCACAAGTCAAATCAGTCAAACCAAAACAAAATCGAATCTAGTAACAAATTCACAATAAGATTTGCGAAAAATACTACCAAGGAAAACATAATTGGAATGCATATTTACTCCCATACTATGAGATATTGAGATATGACATGACGAGAGACTTTATGGTGCAACGGTTGTAAGAAAGTTGTACCAAGTGGTATACATTAGAGCCTCTCATTTTTTCTCTCTTTCACATAATACACTTTTATCGTGTGTGAGAGGTTAGAAATGAATGGTTGTAATGTATGCCACTTGGTACAACTTGCTACAACGGTTGTATTATAAAATTTGTCACGACAGAAATGGGGAAGCATAAACTCACATTCATTTTGAAACCAGAAAAAGAAAAAAAAAACATGTGGTAACCCAATTTTTTCACAACAAAACTAGCCACAGGCCCACAGCTAGTTTTTCACAACAAAATTATTTTTCGGTATTAATAAAACTTTCGGTGGGAAAAAGGAAAACAAAGAAAAAAAAAAACCCCAATTTTTTCACAAGGCTTCGCCTCGAAACCCCAATTGAGGGTAACCTTGCACGACAGAAATGTAAAACTTATATTTTAGTAATTGAAAAATAGCACAATGCATATACACATCCAGTCGTGAGTCCAACGATTTTACAGCAAAACCAGTTATGGATATTGATGTATTCCGAAAATGGAAGTGGATGCTAGTGCTCGGTAGTGTTATTTTCCCAATTTCAGATGCGCAACTGCTGCTTGGGAGCTGGAAAAAGCAGGCATTCCGAACCAGAAAGGAATTCTTATTGTCAATGGTGTTGAGGTAATCGTTTCGTATTCCTTTGAGATGTAATAGGAACATTTCCTGTGTAAATTAATTGCAGGCAGTAATTTTGTTGGGAAATTTTCTTCTTTTTCTCCCCCCACTCCCCATGCCCATATCAAATCAGATCATTTTTTTTTGAGTCTAATTAGGTTAACTAAATACCTGTGATTTGTTATACAAGGGATGTATCAATGGTTGATTTTTTTTTCATTTTCCCCAACTTAGTTTTGCAGTATCCTTTGCAATCTTCTATAAATTATTATTATTATCTATGGTGGTTTGATGTTTCATTATTTGAATCATTAGAAGACTTTTATGAAGAAAAAAAACTGCAAAATCTTATTGAGATTACAATAAATATGGAAATTTAACGGACAAAGGCATCCATTGTTGTATGCACAAACCAAGTGAAAGTGATGTAGTTAACCCTTCTAATTATTCCTACTATTGTTCTATATATAAAGACCCGAGTTTTTTTTTTTATCAGCCATTCACAGCCTAAATGTGGGGCTCCAAAACCATGGTTCAAATCCTACTTATTGTGATATCCAGCCAAAGAGTCAAGGGAATGTTTGAAGACAAAATTGACATTGATAATTTTGTGCTTAAGTGCAGCAAAATGCCATATGAACTCCTGTCTGTACACTTTCTAGACATCAGCTCTTAAAGTCAATTTCATCTTATCTGTTTGAGAATAATAATTAAAGCTAGAAAAAAAGCAACAGAAACATAAAATAGTACAGTCAGTAATTAAAAATCCTGTTAACAACATAAAGTAAATACCCACTACTGGAAAATGTTTTTTCATCCGCTTATTCCGCTAGCTGTAGTCGACCCACTAGTTGCCGTATAGAAAACCGAGGTCGGGCTACTACTCAATCTTTCTGTTGTAATAATAGACGAGAGAGTAGATTTCGTGTTCACGTTCATGTTCTTTTTTAGCAAAAACACGTTTTCATATTCAGGAGATAGTAAGGAATCAGTGATGCTTGTTGATATAATCTCTGAGATTTCATCGGCGTTCCTCGTTATGTCATCGAAATTCTCTTTTCCATTTAGAATAGCTTTCAAGTTCTTCACCACCTCATCCATGGTAGGCCTCAAATCCTTCTGAAGCTGCAAACATCGAAATGCTAGTCCTGCCACTGAAGTGGCCATCCTCTTATAATCAGGTTCCTTTTCTATTTTAAGTAATGGATCAAACAAATCATTCAGTTCGCCTTTTTGAATCCTGCTTATTGCAAAGGTAGCTAAATTGATTTCATTCCTGTGTCGGCTTATGTCGACTGCAGGCATTGATGATAGCAGTTCAGCTAGAACAACACCAAAACTGTAGACGTCACTTTTATCGGTTAACTGGTAGCATTGATGATATTCTGGATCTACATAGCCCGGAGTCCCTTGAGGAGCCGTTGAAATATGGCTGACACCACTAGGGAATAGCCTGGAGAGTCCAAAATCTGCAACTTTCACACAGCAGTTATCGTCAAGAAGAATGTTGTTAGTCTTTACGTCACGGTGGATTGTGTCTGAAGCATGAAGGTAAGCCAATGCTGAAGCGGTTTCTATGGCAATATTCATACGGATAGGCCAGGTGAGTGATCTGTTTTTGGCTTTATCCCCATGGAGATGATCAGCAACCGTGCCATTTGAGATGTACTCGTAAACAAGGAGAAGCTCACGGCTACTCCTAGATGTGCATCCATAAAGGGACACTAGATTACGGTGCCTCAGCCTGGTGAGAATTTCAACTTCATTCTTGAACTGTTCAAAACGCTTGTAGTTGTTTTCATACAGACACTTAACTGCAACTTCTCTTCCGTCTCTAAGTTTGCCTAGTTTATCAAAAATCACAACCAAAAAAAAAAAAATCGGTTACAAAGATCATCAAGACAGAATTTTTTTGTCATGGAATAACATTAATGTTTTCAGATGTAAGTCCCTTTACCATAGTAAACAGTTCCAAAACCTCCAGCTCCAAGTTGATTTGATCTGTCAAAGTTTTTCGTGATTTTTTTAAGTTCGTAGTAGGAGAAGATTGGAACCCCAAAGAAAAAGTTTCCAAGTTCTAGATCTAATTTTGAGGATATTCGAGATGTGTTTACGGAGAGGAAGTCTGTGAAACCATCTATCCCTTGCTTCCGGTACCAAACGTAAAAGAGAACGACGAGAATTATTACCAAGATGAAGAGCACACCTCCAACTATCAGTGAACATCATAAATCATAGAAAATCTGAGTGTTGAAAGAACAATCAAATTGTAAAGAGAACAAAAGGTTCAAAACTGATTATTGAAAATTAATTACCTGTGCCAAGAATTAGTCCCAGCTTAGACTTCCCTGAATTCAAAGTTAATGAAAAGCTAGTCACAAACCACACAATAAGAAAATAGCATTATCTTGAACCCTTTTAGCATTACCTAGCATGATACATAAACTTTACATACAAGATTGCTTTAATGATTTTTTTATAAGACAGCCGTCTAGGAAATATTGTACCAAGTGGATGCATCATGTTCATCCATTTCCACTGGGGGCACGGGCCCCAAGTCCTTCCCACATGAATCAGCCCATGGGTAGGCGCGTACGTATGTGTGAAAGAGAGTAGAAATAGATGGGTATGATACATCCATCCACTTGGTACAACCCGGTGTACCATAAAACTTCTCGTACTTTAATAGCCAATATTGTTTTTAGGACCCTCAATGCTACCATATACCCTTCTGTCATAGGTATCCATACCTAGACTATACTGATTGGTTGTTCTAATAAATTTCCAGAAACCTAACCTTTTTGGAAATTGTTACCAGGAATCCTGAGACCATTTTAAAAGTTTATTGTAAAGTTATTACCTTGTTTGCAATAGCTCCCATAAGGTTGATCAGGGCAGTAGCAAACTGTCGTTCCTTTTGCATCAGACCCACAATGGCCACCTGTCTTTTCACATTCACTACAACTAATCCCTGCCCATGTTAGTGTGAATCCATTTTCCAACAGGTCTGTGTAGTTTACCTTGGATGTAGCTGTAAACTGGCTCCCCCCAACCGATTCAACCGGTGCAGACACATACGACTGACAAGGCATTGCACTGCAATCTATCTCATTCTCCCCGTTATCAACAACAACGTACGCGTGGAAAGGATCTTTTGAATCACAACTAATCGGATTCTCCGTGTACTTTTCAGGAAAAGCATCAGTGCAGTTGTAAAGTGTGCACAAGCTAACAACATTGGCACTGAAATGCAGAGAGGTACGGTCAAAAGAAAACGATGATGGCCTAATACAGGTACTGGAATTGAAGACAACATCTTCAATAAGACGAACTGTTTGGTTTGCGTAGGTAATACTCTCGATGATATACCCGCTACTAGATCCCTTAAAGACAGCCTTGTCTCCCTTACAAGACACCTCGAAACCCGGGTAACCACAAATCGTTCCGTTCTTGGAATTTTCATCCGGGATGTAAAATGGATAGCTTATATCTGGACCACTTCCACAGTTTGTTGGCTTGCAAGCTTCATATCTCCAGTCTTTTGATTCAACATATGGGATGAAGGCAAATAGAAAGCAGAGCGAAAAAACACAAGAGATGTTTCTGAGCATCCGGAGCTCAACCATTAGGCCGGCCAGTTCTTGACAACACCATGAACATGATTTTTTACAGACATCATAAAGGAATAGAGTCGAATAGAGTCGAAATTGATGTCACTTTCAATGATAGAATAATATGTTTATGTTATTGTTTTATTTTTAATTAGCTCCTAGTGTCCTGGTTGTTTTGACAAAGTTCTCCACATTGTTCAATTCTTGATATATCCGCACTCAAAAGGACAAATTGCAGGAGGCCTGTCATTCAAAATTTATGAAGACTCACACAATCCAATCAAAAGACACCCCCCCCCCCCCCCCTTACCCACACTCCACCCCACTTAAACTTTTCATTGATAAAGTTGTTATTTGTCTCTCATCCAGGATTTTTTTTCACCCAATCCTAAGTAATTTATTGCCCCCCTTGATTTTTTTTTTTTTTTTTTTTTTTTGTGCCACTGTTCATAACCTAGATTTTAAGCTTGAAGTTCTCTTTCTCATGTGTTATTGCACATATATTTTCCTCATGGAATCTGAATCAAGTCCATTCTTTGCCATATTTTCGTTTGCGCCAGCATGCCCAGGTTTAGGCACCGTCCCCAGATCTTATCTACTACATTCTATCGACACAATAGAATTTTTTCAGGCATCACGACCGGGGGCTTCTATCGTCACCCCATAATTGTTTAGGGAACCAAAAAAAAAAAAAAAAAAAAAAAAAACACTTTCATACACCATGATTAGTTTTGGGGAACAGTGACGTACCTACTTTTATAGAAACATCACCACACGGAGGACGATAGTGGATAACATCAACGGTAGTGACGATGTTTAATTATGCATAACGAGCGTCTGTGGTGGTGATATTAAGAGCATTTCCAATGAGAGATGGCAAAAGGTTTATAAGCTTTCAGAAAAGTTTATACCATTGTGGTTGTGCTGAGTAGGAAAGAGAAAGTACCAAAAGGTTTGTACATACAAACCGGTTTATAGAAGAATTGTGAGGAGAAAAAGGTATGTTGGTGGGCCAAGCCATGAACCTTTCAAAGGTTTATCCATTGTGTAGAATATGTTTATAGATAAAAGATTTATAAAGTAGTGATGTGGAGTGATAATAAACTAGGTTTATGATTGTAGATGCTCTAATAGAAATATCATAGGCAATGACATATCTACATGCGGGGTGCTGAAGTATTTTTCTGTTGTCCTGAAAGAAAAAAAAAAAGTAAAAAATTTCCAACAAGTTGGGTACATGGGCAATTTTTTAAATTTTTTTTTTTTGAACGTTGATCTTCCTGATTTAATGATTTCTATTGGGCAGAGCATTGTTTTGACGTCTTCAAACGCCGGATTGCATTAATGAAGTAAGAATTGTGCGAGTTTTTTAAGCAAGTTTTTGTCTGATCAATGCTTACAATAGGAACGTCGAACACAAGCATTTTGTCGCAAAACACAACCTAAAATCTTTTCATCTTTGACCATTATGTAATGATTAAGGGTGAAAGATTAAATTGTGTCATCCGTTGTAACGAAATTGGTTGTGTCCATATCATTATTCGATCTTAATGCGAGTTACGTCAAACAAATAACATTATTACATAAATATGATCGTCATATATTTTAGTTATATAAAATCTTCCTGCAACACAACACATTGTTGTATTATAGCAAGTACGGTAGATATTACGGTCAAACGAACATTTTTAGAATTAAAGGAAAGGTCTAAAATGAACAGATGAATACAAATACATAAATCCTATTGGAAGGTATTTGGAATTTTCTGCCCAAAACAAGATTCGGCTGATCTACCACTTGCCTTTCTTCCGGCTGCTCAAGTGTTTATTTATTTATTAATTATAATATATGTAAATGTTTTTTTTTTTTTTTTTTTTTGGAAGATCTTTATTTAAACAGGTGGGAAGAGCCCCAACATGCCATTACATCAAACGGTTCGAATAAATAGCGAAAGGACAATAATTTCAAGCAAATAATGCATCCAAAGGGTGACTAATCTTCGATTCCCCAAGCTAGTCGGAGGTTCTTCGCCCTTTTGATGGCGGTCGAAATAAAGACTTGTGAGGGTGGCCTCACCATACTCGGGTCATGCATGATTTTGTTTCTTCAAAACCAAATACCATAGCATATTTCTTGAAATACATAAGGCCATGTACTTGCTTTTCTGAGGTTAACATCAGTCCAATCCTGTGGGGTCGAAGTCGAGAAAAATGGTGTCCTCCCTGCGCCGGAACAACACTTCAAAATGTTAAAATGTTTTATTTTTAATAGTTTAAACTTTTAAAAATATGTTCATTCAAGTATGTTTATATGTACAACCCCTGCAGCTCTATGTGGATAAGTGGGTGAGGCCGGTTGAGGGTGTGATTAAATGTAATGTAGACGCGTCGGTTACGGATCACGGGGTTGGGGTTGGCGTGTTGTTTCGTGACCACCGGGGTGCGGTTCAGGTGGCTTTCACATATCATTTTGACCCGGGTGCGGCAGTGGAGTTTATGGAGCTGAAAGCGATTGACTTGGCATTGATGGAGGCAGCGCAGTTGGGAACTCCATCTTTAGAGGTGGAAGTGATTGTTTGGCTTGCGTCCAACGGCTCAATCGGTATGTTGTGGATATTACGGCTCTTGGTTGTCTCGCGCGGAATTGTCTCTCTAGACGCAGTCTTTTTATTCAGTTTCCTTACGTTTATTCGGCACGTGGGAAATGTCCATACGCATCTTTTAACAAGATATGATTTGTTGGCTCATGATAGAGTCTCGTGGGACGTTGAGCCGCCAGCTGATGTTATTTCTGCTTATTTGGTAGACGTGATTTAATTAAATTGTTTTTTATTTATTTAAAAGAAAGTATATTTATTTATATTGTGTAGGCGTTGGACATCCTTAATATTAGCTTTGTATCCATTTTATTTGTGTTAGTGGCATGTTCACTGATCTATTAGGTAGGTAGGTCGGTAGGTATGACAAGCTTCGAAGGGGAAACTTCTTCTAATTAAGGAAGAGATGGAGCAAATTTAATGACTACTCTCTAAACTTTTTTTTTTTTTTTTTTTTTTTTTTTTTTTTTGAGGAGGCACTCTCTAAACTCTTGTAGGGTAGTTTTCTCATTCAGAAAATTATTTGTATTGATTTGATTAGTGTTCTAGTTTTATCTATCTTACTTACTGTCCAAGATAATTATTAATTTTTTAAAATCGAATTCCACAATCATGTCATTAATCCCAACTCCTAAGTGAGCAAAGAAATTAGTTTTCTACTCATATTTAGTTATTTAAATTAAGCTAATTTCTCTCCTTCCCTCACAGGCCATTCCCTAAATCCCTTAGCATGCCGAAATTGAGAAAGAAAAAGAAGGAAGATTTCATGTTGATTCGGTGTTCCGTTTTTTAGAATAAAGTGAAAGGAAACAAAGAATTCAGGTGAACTGAGTCAGCACAAAAACCGAGGTAATCCCTTTCCCTTATTTTGAGTTAGGGTCCAACACTTCAGCCTACTCGCTTTTATTTGTAGAATTTTTGGATCATCGGACGTAATCTTTGTTTGTAATATAAAGATTGTGGAATCAGTTTTGAATTGAGATTTTGCTATCAAAACTGCTAATGATCAGATTAACGATGTTTAAGTTGAGGTAACGAAGTTTTCACATAAAAAGGACGACGACTTTAATTATTTAATGCATTTGAGCTCATGTTTGATTGCATATATATAACCAGGTTTGTGTTCTAGTGATGGATGTTACTCCCTCCGTCCCGCAATATAAGTCTTTTTAACTTTTTCGTGGTGTCCCAAAATATAAGTCTTTCTCACATTCCAATACAATATTAATTTTATTATTTTCACTTTCAAACTAAACAATACAATATTATTAGTTAGTCCCATAAAATAATACAATTTTTTACATTGAAATTTTAAAAAATAACTCATTTATTAGGTTTTCTTAAACTATGTGAAATGACAAAAAAGTCTTATATTGTGGGACGGAGGGAGTATGTGTTAACTACGGAATTTCTGTGAATGGACCTATTTGAATAGTATAGAAAATTACCGTGAATCACTTTGCATATGAATGCTTTTCATTGCATATATATCAAAATATAACCGATATAAGATTCGATTATACATCGAAATGTGTTAAACAAAACTATCACCGTGATTTTAAGTCTAGGCCGGGCATTTCCCGGGTCAAAAATTAACCAACTTTTGGGACGATATGCTACACCAACCGCCATGCACGTTGATGATGGTATGAAAACGATGTTATATTATGTACTTATTTTTAAAGTATAATTTTAACTTTTATTTTGAGGTACACATCATAGCAGCAAAAAAAATAAGAAAAAAACTAAGAAAGAAGGTGCATGTTTCCACATCACTTAAAAGGATCCCAATATATAACAAAAATTATTAGTATCCCAGAATTATGAAAACATAATCATCTCTCCAATTACTAAAATGAAGAAAGTTATACTAATTTGGTAAGATCTAATCAAATGATTCGTTGTGAATGGCCAACAAAAATGTCCACATCATTATTCTCCATAAGCACCTATATTCTTTCCTCGTCGGTTAGCCAAACTAGCTAAAAGGAAAGAAGAAAAAAAAGAAAAAAGAAAAAAAAAAATTGTAGTAATCAATAGTATCGACTAATCCCTCCAACTTCATCGGTGTTCCCACAGCACAGCAGGGCTGACGGCTGACGCGATACGATCCCAAATACGATTGATCGGCAGATTCATAACCGATCAGAAGATTCTAAGTTTACGTCAACACTCTAGCTAGTATTTGTATTCTAGTTGAGAATCTAGCTTTAATTAGTAAGTATATGCATGCATGGTTCTTTTTCCTACACTTTTGTATACATGTAAATCGATAATATGTATCCAACTTCTACGCTCATCACCTCAAAAACAAAGCTGTCACCAACTTAAAACTCAAAATTATCACTACACAACCCGTGTTCCTTTATTATCATTGAGCTACTATTGGCAGCGCACATTGCGCGCTGCATAATTCAATGCCGCTAAAAGTCCCAAGGTATTCTGCGGCATGCAATAGCACGCTGCCAATGCTATTATTGATAGCTTGCTTTGCGCGCCGTTAATGATTTTACTCAGCTTAATTTGTTCACTGCTAATGCCATTATTCATAGCTTACGTTGCACACCGCCGAAAAATGATTTTTATAGTAAAAGCGTCGTGCATATGTGCACTGCAATATCGAAAGATTTATTAGGCAGCATACGAAAGTGTGCTGCGGATAAATTTTTATTTAAAAAAAAAATAATATTGGCCCATTACAGAAACTGAAGCTCACCTATATAAAACCAAAACAATTTGCATAATACAAAACCCAATACACAATATTTTCAATAATACACAACTCAATACCATACAAGTCCACTAAAAAAATACAATAACAAGGACCATACCAATCAAAATACACCGTCACATTGGAAGAAGAGGTAATACAATTAGACAAATTTACCTAAGCATGTCATGTTCCTACTAAATCCAACACATTGTATAAAGAACTATGACAATATAATAAAAGAAGAATTTTCCTTCACTTTGTCTTTATAAAACATACCACATGTTCATCAATCATCACCAGTTGTATTGAAATCTCTAACATATATCATCGAAGACCAGTTCCTTTATGATAAGACTTGCAATTCAAACAAAACCACTATTAGTCACTAATTATTTGTTCAACTTTACGTTCGACAATAACTTATATATCACAAAGGTTAGGGAGACCTGCTCTGTAGTGTATAAGCTCTCATTTCAACTTTAAAGTCAAGCTTCACAGGACGGCCCACTTGATTCATTCAGCATGGACAAGCTAAACTATTATGAAGATGTTCTAATTAAAGCAAATCTAAACATATCAACCAAAAATAAAGTTACTAAATGTGATTCACCGTGACATGACTACTCACAATTTCAAGAGTAAGCACATGAAGCTAAAACGTACAAAATATCTAAAACATGTACACTGTATTTTATTGGAAACACAAATGCTTGAAAAAAGAACTTACATGTACATCATCAGTCTCACACCATAGATTTTTGTCCGGATTTTTGTTTTTTTTTGCCAAAGTTTGAAGCACCAATTCATGAATACAATAATTTACATGTGAAAAACATCTTATTAATTAGTAGAATGTGAGATGATCCACCAACTTAGACAATTCAGTCCTGATGATGATACTTTATTCTTATCGGACCTTTACGTGCTTCTGAAGCTGTTAGACCATGGTTGTTCACTTCATCCAACCCTGCATTTACATGTAGGAATTTATTATCAGTATATGAGATTGAGTAAATCTTTAACATGTCTGATTCCAGTTGGGAAGAAAAACAATATAATACTAACAATTTTCTGTTATGTAGATTATTGGATCATTATATCTCAACTAAATCTGAACCAGGAGCTCGTACATCCCACCAGATATACATACAACCATCTCGAACCAGCCTATACATAACATACCATAGTTTAAAATCAGTCTAGTGCTTAAAAAGATGGAGAACATAAGTATCTACATATATGCAATTGGTCTATATATACAAGAGTACATACTCGTGGACCAATCTCTGTACTGCCATCAGGGCTTACCGCTGTAAA
Source organism: Gentiana straminea (assembly GCA_036785695.1). Lineage (NCBI taxonomy): Eukaryota > Viridiplantae > Streptophyta > Magnoliopsida > Gentianales > Gentianaceae > Gentiana > Gentiana straminea. Next base: position 27,574,341 of record JAVUPR010000061.1, read on the forward strand.
ATTGCACCGGAAATATAGATTCAAAGACAATTCGGATCAGATTATTTGATGATGTGCAGATAAAAAAACCCATATCAGAAAAGAAAAAAAAACACCACTGCACTTCTATCGCATAACCAGTCTAGAGTCTAGACATTAACGCTCCAGTCTAAAACATCAATGACCGCTAGAAGATTTGTTTGTATTGAAGGATTGCATGTGATGCAATTGCTGAAAATTGAAGGGGTTTGGCCCATGGAACTTTGTTCGTATTTGTGTTGTGACAATGCAGAGCCCGGATCCCTTGAGAAACGCGTCTACCTACGACTACGAGTGCAGGAATTAGACGGCTGAATAATGCTCTCGAATGGACTTCGATTTCGGGAGCCAATGATCTTCAGTAAGGAACTAATCGCTTTGAATGCCACTTACCTTAATTCTAGAATCATCTTATTATATGCCTCTAGGTACGCGTTTGTTTTTTAATTAGGAGCATATCCTTGTATTTTGCTTTTCTTTTACATCAAATTTATCCTGGTTCTAGATGTTTGTTTGGCATCTTATTTTTAGCAATTTGAATAAGCATATGTTAGCACATATATGAAGTCTCAGATTACAAGTTGTTCAATGAATGCTGGCATCTTATTCTTAGTACACGAGGCCTTTGATATGGATTTCTCAGTTTCAAATCTTATCATTGCTATGTATATGTTGTCTGATTACAATAATTGTATATGCAATTGCAAACCCAATGTCGTACCTCTACCACACCTATAAACATTTACAGTCGTTGATCAATCAGTGAATCCAGTATTAATAACTAAAACCCACTATCATTAATCATCATTCATCACACACGCACATCAGAATGCCATTTATGTAAGCACCTGGTGTGCGTGTGTGATGAGTGATGAGTGATGAGTGATGGCTAGAGGCCTTCTGCATAAACTCAATACATCGTCTTGTGAATATTCGAATGATAAAGGAACCTCTACCACTGAGCCAACACTTTATACCACATTCTTTCTTTTAGGCTTTCGTGTTTTTTTTTTTTTGGACCATCCACAGCAGCACGAAGCGTGTTTATACGTGGAGATTACTGTATTGTTTTAAGTTACCTTACACATAAAAGTGCACTGGATTAGTAAAACGGAGGAAATTAGATGTCGAATCATTCTCCAGTCCTGGATTTCCTACCTTTTGTAAGGAAAATTTTCATTTCTTTCGGTGTTGGAATCAGTCCTGTACCTTTATACCATTTTGGATTCTGGTAGACCATATATATGCTGTTCAATTGCCATATATTATGATTATGGCTCAGAGTGCGACAATATTTATCAAATATAAAGATTTTCTATAGATTCCTGAAAAGGCAGTCTGGTGCATCGAAGCATACGACAACAAAAAATGATATGAACTCCACGTAACTGTACATTCTTTGTACTTGGTATCTGTTTGGAGAAAAAATGACAAAACTCAATATTCATCTACTTGTACCCGTAGTTGACGCACTGCTCCACGTCTCCGTTACAGATGTAGGTGAGTATGGTAAAATGAATTTCTTCCTTAACAAAACAACATCCTCTGATTCAGGAGATGGAGGGACAGCTGGTGTTCTTGATCGGATACCTTCATTTTGATTTGTCTCCCTTTCTATCGTACCGATGTTGTCTTCGTACATTTGGATTTCTCTCAATGTCACTGCCACCTCTTCCATTGTAGGCCTCATTTCCTTTTCATTCTGTAAACACCTAAAAGCTAGTTCCGCAACTGAAGTAGTCATTCTCTTAACCTCAGGGTCTGACTCAATATGAAGGGACGGATCGATCAGTTCATCAAAAGCACAACTTTGAATCCTGCTTATTGCAAAACTTGATAAATTGATGTCATGACTCTTTCTGCTCATGTCAACTGCAGGCATTGATGATATGAGCTCAATTAGAACAACCCCAAAGCTGTAAACATCGCTTTTATCAGTCAGCTGGTAACATTGATGATATTCCGGATCTACGTATCCTGGAGTCCCTTGAGGTGCAGTGGAGATATGTGTGACATCATGCGGGAACAGCCTCGAGAGCCCGAAATCTGCAACTTTCACGCAGAAGTTATTGTCAAGAAGAATGTTGTTACTCTTAACATCGCGGTGAATAATGTCTGAAGCATGTAGGTATGCCAATGCATCAGCAGTTTCTATGGCAATATTCATACGAATAGGCCAGGTGAGTGACCCCTCTTTTGCTCTACTGCCATGGAGATGATCAGCAATGGTACCATTCGGAATGTATTCGTATACAAGGAGGAGATCCCGGCTACGCCTTGAAGTGCATCCATATAGGGTGACTAGATTTTGGTGCCTTAACCGGGTTAGTATATCGACTTCAGTCTTGAATTGTTGCATGCGCTTGAAGTTGTGCTCATATAGGTACTTTACAGCAACTTCTCTTCCGTCTCTAAGTTTGCCTAGTTGGTTAATAATATCCAAAAAAAATCAGAAAATTTGAGCCTTCAAATACTAGAAGACATTGATTAATATCTGGCACTTTGTTCAGAAGTTCTCGAGTTGAATCATGTGAACGCGAATAAAATAGTGCTGGGAGATTTTAGGGCGGGTTTAGTAGCACTAGCATCACATCAAACCTAGTTTTGGGGCACCATAGTGAGGTTCGACTGTTGGAAAGTCAAACCTCATACATTAGGTTCGACCTCTGTAAAATCGAACCTCAGACCCTAGTGTGGTGCCATGGTGTTGTGTAGTGCTCTGGTGAGATGCTCAGTGATCAAGCTGGTATACTCAGCTCCAATGTGACCGCAGATGAACCGGTTTGAAAACATAAAAAAGAATATGAAGACTTGGCTCCAATGTGACCGTGGAGGAACAAGTTTGGAAACCAAAAAGAAAAAAGGAAAAAGAAAACATAGATTAAGGGCTGTTTACCGTAATAGACGGTTCCAAAACCGCCATTTCCCAGTTCATTGGACTCGTTAAAGCTGTTTGTGATCTCTTCAAGTTCAGTGAAGGAGAACACAGGGATTCCACAGTAAACACTTCCATCCTCTAGGTCTGATTTTGAGACAGCAAGTTCAGCTATGCCTTTTGACCGTCGATACAAACCGCCCTTGATCACTTTCCTGCGATACCAGACAAGAAATCCACAGCATAGACTCACCAAAATGAAGAACACACCTGTAACTGTATATGTATATACATGAAAAATATAGAATTAGCTCTCAGTGTATGAAGGAAAACAACAGTCAAATCGAAATAGCTTCAGAAAAATGATTATAAAGGATTCTACCTGTTGTTCCTATAATAATTCCCATCTTGGATTTACCTGCTTCAAGAGTTAGTGAGGATGCAGTCAGTGAAGGCGTAAATTATATACGTAAATATTCAAAGTAGGATTCCCCGCATGCTTAAATATCTAACCTTTGGAAACATGTTTTCCAGCATTAGCACAAAAAGAGTTGTCCCCATCGCATTGGCTTCCTTTCCCATTCAAGCAAGCAACACAATTATCAGATAGCTGCCAGCTCAGATCAAACTCTGCTGTCAATAACCCGAACAACCCGGATTTCTTAGTAATGGAAGCCTCTGGAGCCATAGGCAAAGTAATACAATGACACTGTTGTGGAAGAGGTCCAATATTGTTCAAGGGTTTATCATCGTCCTTGGGGTTTCTATAATATATGGTGAAGTCACGACAGAGGGTAAAATTGTCTAAACTCTTCAGAATTTCCATTCCACTCTTATCTATGGGATTGATATCATTCGTGCATCTGATCATGGTGATATTGGGCTCGACCGTGAATGAAATAGCAGTTGAATCCGCTTGGTGAATGGTATGGGTGAATGACGAGCACATTTGTTTATTCAGATAGTCCTGAAGGTTGGTATCAAAAACTCTGATGGAATTTCCCTGCAAAGGGCTTTTACGTAATTCGTACCACCGGTCATCCGCTTGATGGCTGAGGGAAATGTTAGAAGTTTGATCAGAAGAACAGTTTGCCATGCATAATCCACAATTGAGATGTGCAGAGTCAGTGAAAGGGAAACTCAGATTTCCTAAATTGCCACATTGGAAATCTTTAGGACAATCTTGGGCACCAGAGGACAGAGACACAGCCTCATAAACAAGAAGAAAAACTAACAACACTATACCACTATACATCTTTATCTGTTTATCTAAATCCTTGTTAGAACAAAGGTGTGTGTAATTAAAGAATCAAAAAAACATTGAAAAGAAAAAAAGATTATGGAGTGAGTGATGAGATGAAATAGTCTAATCCTTGTGTAGATTGTTTGAGAACCATGGAATAATTGTGGTCGTGGGTTGGTGCTTGTGACAGCCTGACAGGGGTGGTGGTGGTGGTGGAAAAGACTTGTTGGTTCCTTTGCCTTGTGGACACGGCAGTTGACTTGAAAGTTTTGAGACGACTTTTTGGAATCATCTTATTTATTTATGGTCCTTTATTTCTATAGTTTTCTGCCGACTATTCATTGGTTGTGGGACTTAACTATGGATTGTACGAAACTCTTGGGTAAGTTCTGCGCCATAGTAGGTACTCTGCACTTGGCTGGGTTTTAGATTAACACTAATGATTTTTTTTTTCTTTCAAGAATACAACTGTTGTATCAATTGACATACATTACAGTCTGTCATTTTTATTTTATCACATCACACAATAAAAAACATATGATGTGAATAAAGCGTAAAAATACATTGCATGCCACTTGGTACGACATGTGTATCCTTATAGATTGAAGGGATCGAGTTATGGTAACGTGGTGTTATTCAACGTAGTTGTGAAGGTCGGAGAAGACGATCCTTTTATAGGCCTCCCTCGTGGGAGAAGGTAAGGATGCCGTTATTGACGTCGTGGTCAATGATCCGAGACGGTTGATAGGGCGGTCATGGTGCAATCATGGCTGTTTAAGCAAGAATTATGGTCCTATGGAGTTGTTATGAGAACGTGGGGTAACGTCATGTTTGACCATGTAACCGTTGTCTGAGTTCATAAAGACTTGTACCGAGCTGTGGATATATATTCCGATGTGAGCGGGCACCATATCGGTGCTACGAGCCGATAAGCAATTTTTCCTTCGACCTGACTTTGCGTATCAAGAAATGTAACGCCCCGCTCCCGGATACCGAGCCCTTATCCGGAAGAGAAACGTTCGGTGCGTATAAAATTAAATAAATCTAATATTATACGCAAGCCTCTACGTCGTCGTATCAAATAAAAGCAAACGGAAGCTAAAAGGACTCGGGAAAACATAAAAGCTACTATGAATAGAAATTAACCATACTAAGATGGATAGTTAAATTACAACGACGAAAAACCCAAAGACTTATACAATACGATGTCTTAAAAGTAGAAGTACAACAAGTCTAGTACAACCTTTACAAAGAAATAAACTAAAAGCTTCTCCAAGACTTCAAGTCTTCAAAAGCCATCATCTACACTTGATCAACATGTTCGTCTTCTCACCCCACAATGCATACAAAAGAAAATGCAAAGGAGGTAAGTACAAAGTACTTAGTAAATGTGAGAAACTAATGAATAACTAAGTTATACAACGAAAGGTTATTATTATTATTATTAAATTATCTGTATGAGACCGACTCAATCTAGGGTTCACTTAATGTCCATCAACATGTCATGATTAAACGTTTCTAACTTAACTTATCTTTGTTACAACATGTTTGCGAGGGCACTACACTTAGTGAGATATGCACTAAGACAAAAGCCGCAACCCATAGAGATAAATCTACAGCGGTCCCGAGACGATCATTCCACTTTGTCGGCCAACCCTGAGAGCTGACCAGTGAATGTCTATCTCGTTCGTGAGTTTGTCCGGCGGAATGATCACTACTTTATCTGGCGGGTCTAGAATCCGGCAGTGATCATCACCACTTTATCTGGCCAAACCTCACATTGCCGATATTGTACTGTGCATATCCAAGCTCTCATGATGTTTAACCTTTTACTAAGCAAGTACATATTTATTAAATAGTTAACTAGCCGTCTAAGTGTTTTCAAATAATCTCCCTCACACATACTACTCTCTTCCTAGACCACTAGACATAAACGAGGCCTAGCAATTACACAGACATTGATGAATACTAATTCATCAAAGCACAAGCCCTTTCATGCCTTTCCGACGGTCCCTGACTTCAACTCCCTTTAAGAGTACGTCGGTGCCGGAACCAAACGCATCAGAAACTCAATCGAGGCTTGTTCATTTTCATTTATTATTATTAGATGAAGAAATAACATTTAAACTGGACTCGGAGCTTAAAACAACATTTACCCAAAACTAAACGCATCAGAAACTCAATCGAGGCTTGTTCATTTTCATTTAGTATTATTAGATGAAGAAATAACATTTAAACTGGACTCGGAGCTTAAAACAACATTTACCCAAAACTGGGCTGAATGCGCGCGCATTGCACCTGAAAAGCCCTAAACATGATTTTCTACAACTTAACGATTTCTAACCCAAATCAAACATGTTTAACATCAACTATCACAAAGAAACAGCAGTACAAACCTGATTTAAACATAACTAACCATCACGTAGCATCCAACATTTTAACTACAACATAAAACATGATTCATTGCTACAACTAACACTCAACCTAAACATTGTAAAACCATAATTATTCGTTAGGAAGAGCCTCTTACCTTAATTGCCTGCAAAACCGACAGTAAAACACCAAGCAACTGCAACAATTGTTGATCCTCAAACCCAAAACCTATTTGAACAAATGAAACCCTAAAATCCTATTTTCGGCAAAAAAAAAACTGAAAAAGTGCATAAAACTGCTGATTACCTGGATTAACCGCTGCGAAACTATTTTTAGAATAATCTACGTTCCAAGACGATCGTTTCGACTACTCGACTACTCGTAAACAAGCCGAACCCCGGTGGTTCGAGCTCGGCTCGAAAAAACGGCTCGAACCGATCGAACCTTAATTTAGCAAGGTTCGGCTCGGGTTCGAACCGGAATATTAGGAAACATGTTCGGTCCGGTTCGGCTCGAACATGTTCGAACATGTTCGGATTGTAAAGATACGAATTTTTGAAAATCAAACTCTAACCCTAATTTGATTTTGATTTCCTATTTTAATTTAATAATATATATATATTATATATAGTTTTTTTTAAATAAAAAAGTTTGAGCCGAACGTGTTCGAAACGGTTCATATATATATAAAACTTACGGAATAAGGATATTTTATTTTCCAAAGTTGCGTCTCATCGAATCGAACTCGATCGAGCTTTTCTCTCATGCGGCATCTTGAACGGATGAACGGATTGATCAAACTCAAAGCGGTTGAAGATATTTTATTTTACGTTCTCACTTTTTTCGTACGGCATCTTGCGTTGATCACACGGTTGAAGTTTACGTTCCTCAGGCATCTTCGCGTTGTGCCGTTCCTCTCTTTTTTTTTTTTTTTCTTTCCAGAATTAACGTGTAACACCAAAATATGGTATTTTGGGATAATTTTCTTTTTATAGCCAATAATTAAACCATTTATAATTAATAGCTAAATCCCTTAATTAATTCCTTTTTAATTAAATAAATGGGACAAATAATAATTGGGATCGTAATAAATACACCCAACGACTGTTTTACCTTTTACGAAAAGTCGGGATGTTACAAGAAATGACATGTATCAAGTCGGTGACTCAAAAGCCTTACTCTCCTCGTGGTGGTTACCTTATTTGAGGTCGAGATCTATTTGAGGTCCGGTATATCCCTGGGCTTGTTGGACCCGTTTTGTTTAGAAGATCCGAAATAGTCAATCGAATACTACGTATGTGATTCGAGACATACCCACCTATCATGTTTATATATTCTATTGTTGTAAAGCTATCATTGTCCTTTCAAACGGGAGAAAATGGACTTTTTATGTATTATGAAAAGCTAAATCACATTATCTCAGTTTTTAAATAATTGTCGGTTTAAGGTTTAGATAGATAGATTATGATAATGAATATATATCAAGAAATTTAACATCTAAAATAATGAAATGTAAAGATACCAGCCCATACCAGCCCATTTCCTTTTATTTCTATTTTCTTATCTTTTGTAAAAATACAAGGCAATATACCAGCCTATTTTCTTGTCAGGAAAGACCTAAATCTTGTTGGATGTAAAGATTGACGCTCTTTTCCACTCTCATGTAATTTGTGCTTGCACTAGTGACTGCAATTAATAAAATCATTTATTACATTTTTTCTCATTCTACCCTTCATTTATTATATACTCAACCACTTTTTACTACCTTACATTAATATCAATGAAAAGTCATTTTAGTATTTTTAATCTAAATTAATTACACATAACAAATTTAACTAACTTTCTTAATAAGTGTGAAAAAATCTAAAAGGACTTATATTTCGGGACGGAGGTAGTATTTTCTTTCTTTATTTTATTATGTGACGTAATATATTTGGTATTTGAACGTAACATACAAAAATGAATAAATTATTCTCGAAACATTATTTTTAGTTACATGTCAATATCACACCGATTGGATGCATTACATCGTTCAACGGTACAGTACATACTCCTCCTAATTGGCACTTATATTCCCTTTTTCTATCAGGGATATATCATAATAAGGTATTGGTCTAGTAGTAATCATTAAGGTAATAGATCTGGATGTTTCGGGTTTTCGTCTTGGGACAAAAAAGCGTACGTGCGTCTGTATATTCGATTCAGTAAAAAAAAATCATCAAGGAGATATTCTTGGGGGGGGGGGGGGGGGGGGGGAGAGTTTATGGAGATATCACACAAGAATTTCTCGAGTTTATGTTGCAGTTGATATTCACTCACTACAAGAAAAACTGTTTTTGCTATACTATTGTTTGCCACACAAAAGAAAAAGTGTTGATATATATTTACTTTTAGTCGCGTGAACGTGTAAAAGAGTCTAACCACGCGCTTTATTAGTCACACTTTTTTGTGTGTGGCAAGAACTAGTGCAGCAATAGAGTGTTTTTTTTGTAGTGACTGTTAAGATCAAGTGTTTACCGTTGTACTAAAAATAATTGGTGTTAGTAAATGCGCAGTTTTATTTCTTTATACATTAAGAGTGTGGGCAATATGTCCCAACACTTGCACGATTTTTTTAAATAATGTTCCAACCATGGTTTAAAGATCAAGCGCTTACCGTTGTACTAAAACCAATTGATGTTAGTAAAAACGTAATTTTATTTCTTTATACATTAAGGGTGTGGGTTATTTGTCCCAACATTCACTGAGAGACAATTATACAAAGGAAATAAAGAATTTATTATCTTTCCTAAATATTTTTTTATTATCTTTTACATATATGTATATTATATGGTATGGTAGAATATAATTTTATTTATTTTTCATATGAAATTTAGTCTTTCCTAACAGCTACAGCATATATCCCTGTTCAAACGGCCAGAGAGGATTGTCGGCTCTTAATTTCCACCATGCGACGTTGACTTTGAATGGAATGACTTGAAATGTAACGACTTTTCTAAAGAAAAAAAAAAACCCTCAAAAAATAAATGATAAGGGTACGTCTGGACAAAATATAATCTTTTATTCATTTTGGTTGAACAATTCAATATAAAATAAATTTCATTTTTTTTTTTGAACAAAAAATTTCATTTTATTTGATAATACAATATAAACATCTTATCCTAAATATATACATTGAACAATAATGAAATCGGAGAATAAATAATAATAATAATAATAATAATAATAATAATGAAATCAAAATTTCCCATTTTGAAACTTGCTCCTCGCGGTCACATCGGCCTAGTATTAATTATGCAAATCTTCATGACATGTCAGACATTACATAGTGTTAAAGGGCTTAAGTGTCTTAAAATGACAGTTGGATCTGGATCTGGAGTGTGGAGATTCGAAACTCGTAAAAAAATGCGATTTCTTTCAATTGCTTTAAATAATACCCTCCGTCCTAATTGTTTGGGACTTATTCCATTTATGGATGTCCCAAAATAAGTCCTATAACTAAATTTAGACTAAAATTATTTTTAAATACCTAAAATGCCCACATAAATACATTTATTAAAAAGTTTAAGGATAATTTAAGAAGGACATAATTGTAAAATATACATGTTTTTAATGACTAGACAACTAATAAATAATATTTCCTTAAATTTGTAGAGTTCCAAAATGTTCCAAATAAAATGGGGACGGAGGGAGTAACAAGCTCATGACTCTGAACCATCAGGTCGCATGATTAACATCTTCACTCATTCGTGGGACAAAGGGAGTAGGGGGACTCTTGTAGTCTTGTGGTTAGGGTTTTAACCACAATTATGCAATCTAAGGTTTTTCACAAAGGCTTGGTATTAATTATGCATAAACATTACCGGTAGTTTACTCAATTACATTTCGATACATTGTGAACTTTATTACCTTTGAAAAACTTTGAATACGTATTAAACGCTGAAACAACTTACCTATTGATAACGAAGCTTATATGAATATTCGTGGATGATAGAAGATGCTTGAATCATACAAATCGAGTTCTTGAAAACAATATTATGTCAAGTTACAAAAACCTTTGTACTAATTAAACAATCATGGAGAATAAGGTATAGTCGTCTCAATGAATGTATAACCTCGTATGGTTATAAAAAAGACCTAAATTGCCCATGTAATTGTAGTTAGAATATTTGATAATATCTATATATGTCGGTGACTTAAACATAATAGAATTTTGAAGAAATATTAGGTTTTCTAAAGGAGGAGTTTGAGGTCAATCATTTGGGGAAAACAAGGCTTTGCCTTGGCCCACACAAGGAATATTCCTTATTACATGGAGTTTGTTGCCGAGCAAATATGACGCCATATGAAGGAGCAATTTGATTTAGTTCAACAAAGGGAATATTAAACATAAAGAATATTGTACTTTTTTTCCTATCACCGTGATGTTTTTTTCTCAAATGATTTTTTTCCCTAAATTAGAGTACCCATAATGATGGGTTTATGAAAAGGATTAAACCCTTTCAATAGGTTTATCACCGTTTGAGAGTGCTGATGTGGCAAAGGTTTGTACCAAAAGGTTTATTTTTGTAAATCGGTTGATAGCAAAAAAATAGAGGTAAAAATCTATTTTGGTAGGCCCGAATATAAACCTTTTAGAAGTTTATATAATGTGGAGAATATGTTTATAGATAAAAGATTTATAAATTAATGGTGTGGTGTGGTGATAAACCTTTTAATGAGTTTATTATTGAAGATACTCTAAAGATTAAACGAAGTAAGTTTTTTTTTTTTTTGTGTAAATGGACTTTCAATTTCCGTATCGACCGAGAATCTTCAATTATACCAATCTATATATCTTTACCAATGTTACGATTCACTTAGTTTGGGGTTTAGTATCGTCCTTTAGTAAGTCTTTAAGGATTGATAATGCTATTGAATAGCTTAAAAGACCCTCGGTTGCAAGGGTACAAGTGGAATTTTATATACGTGATTTGTTGTCTCTTCCTAGGGTATGGGTAAAAAGTGAAAATGGATCTGGATTTTGGCAAGCAATTGAAATAGAGGAGGTTTTACCTCCGTACCGTAACTATTGTTGGCATATAGGGCACCAAGAATAATCATGCACAGGTAAACACCCAGAATTACACATTTGCACTCAAAGGCAATGGCCAAGCATACACAAGGAATATAGACCAAAGCAACAATCTGCGGGTATTAGGTTGGACAATGATCAATTGGGAGATGTAAATAGCTCACTTGAGCCAGCTGCCGCAAATGTTGAAATTGCTTCTGTTATTCATAAGGTTCTGGAGCAGGGCAAGGAACATATTAAGAAGAAGCAATGAAAACTGGCTAAGGAATTGGATTTTGTCAACTCTAATTAGGAAATAGAGTCAAATGAGCTACCTATAATCCCTATCAAGCATGGTGAATCTGTAATCGGGGAAACAACAAAAGTTGAGGAAAGCATGAAAAACACTAGCAGTTTACACAAATATGGATAATCCGAAAACGAACCGAATTGTAGTAATTCGGTTCGGTTAATGATCACCAATGGTTCGGTTTCGGTTTGCATTGTGAAGAAACCTAAAATTTTGGTTCGGTTACGGTTTGTGATATAAATTAACCATAAACGAACCGAATAAAAAACCGGACCGTTATCCGAACCAATATGCCGAACCGTTTTAATTACAACCGAACAGAAAAATTGTTTACCGTATCTTTTATTTATGTATTATTATACATTTTTTTACGAATTTTATCAATAATACATACATATGCTATAAATATTGCAAGTACGAATGAATACATTTTGTCAAAAAAAAACTTTCTGGAATACAAAATACTGGGAGCAATGATCATGTTAAACTCAAGGATCAGGTGCATATAATTCATATTGTGTGATTTTGAGCAAAATGTATTTTAAATAAAATTACATATTTTGAAGTTCTTTTGGTGTGGAACAAATTGTGTAACTTAATTCTTTTCACTTTAATGATTTAGAACGATTTGTGTAAATTAAAATCTAAGGTTAATGGTTGTAGCAACATGTAGTAATACATGTAGTAACAGACGCGTTTTTGTCTTTCGCAACCACTATTTTTTTTCTTGTCTTTTTTTTTTTTTCATTTTGTATCTTATTTTGTCCTTCGGGCCCGCCACCCCTAAAATCTCTTATCTAAGGACTAAAGGTAGTGTGGATTGTGTGACTTGCTTTAAGTGTTTTTTATCGTAGTTTTCAGATTAAATTGCCATTTTTAATAGTTTAATTTGAATTTTTCGGTCAACCGACCAATTTGAACCATTTATTTCGGTTTTTGGGTAACCGAATCGAACCGAACCAAAAATTATGGTTTTTATTAGTTTAATTTGGGTCAACCGACTAATTTGAACCGTTTATTTTGGTTTTTTTGGTTAACCGACCGAATTGAACCAAAATTTTCAGTTTGGCTCGGTTCGGTTACTTTTGAATAACGGTTTGGTTTCAGTTTCGGTTTTTTATTAACCGTAAATTTCGGTTTCGGTTACGGTCATTAACCGAACCGAACCGAACCGAACCGAACCGAACCGTGCATACCCCTAGAAAAAAAACACCTCACAACAAGAAAAGAATGAAAGCAAAACCGATAAGCAAGTTGACTATGAGATTGTAGATGAAGTTTTTGATGTAGAACAAGAACAAGCACAAATAGATCCAATTAAGGGCGCTACAATTTGTGAAGTTGAGAAGCAAGGAATTAAACTCAATTCCAAATGGTGACACTCACAAATTTGTGATATTGCCGACATCCTCCAAAAATCAAATTGATATTATAAGAGAGGGTCTTGCTGTAATCGTGTGGACGAAGCACTTCTAAACGCAACCTCTCGTTTGGTGAGTAAAGAGAGAGAGTGTTCTGAAGGTTGCGCTATAAGAGCAAGAGTAGTGATAATCGGGAGAGAAGCCTTTTGATTGTTGTTGTTTGGGTGATGTGGAGAAATATAAGTGGAGGATAAATATAGAAGTGTTGTGGGGATAATTTGTATGTGATGTGATATTGTAATGGTGATAATATAGAAGGATTGTAGAGATTAATTTGTGTGTGATATGATGTTGTAATGGTGATAATCTATAGATTAAAATAATATTAAATACTAATAACATATTAAATATTTAAGTTTCTGAAAATTTTTCTTGAAAAATGAAGGCTTTTGGCGTTTTTTTTTTTTTGGGAGAGAATTGTCTAGTTGTCTCTCCCAAAAGAGACAATAGAGTAGAGAGGCTTAAAAAAACATTATCCATTTGCTTACCATTATTTTACTTTTATGAGAATGGATTATTGTAGTCTGACAGCAAAAGGAAAGAATTTCTCTAGAATCATGTCATTAGTGTTGCTCTAAGAAATTCTTTTGAGATGTTGTCTATATCTTTGACGGAGAAGTGTGATCAATTCAATTCTTTGGGTATAGAGGGAGATGTACATTAAAAGAAATGAGAAAATGACATATTAGTCTTAAACTAATATATTTAATGACCAATATCATGTTTGTTTCGCATTAATAAAATAGAATGTAATGAAATCATGAGAAGGTAATGGGAATTGAATAAACTCACAATTGGAACGTGAAATAATAAACCGAAACAGATTCTATTATAAGTCAAACATCGAGTGATGGTAGGCGGGGTGACGCCCACTTTGCTTCACCTAATCCAATCTCACCTCATCATCACCCTATTCTAATATCAATGCATATTTTGTTAATGTATAACAGTGTTTTTAGCCATGGCGGGTCCAATCATATTTGAGTATTTCATGGTCTCACATGATTAGAAAAACCATCTATTTTAGAATTTGTAATTGGTTTATTATGTGATGACATGTCGAAGTTGACAACCATAAAATCACTATTATTCACACCATTACCAGTTCCTGGTGGAAAATTGATGGTTAAAATGAAATATTTTAAATGATATGTCATATTGGGCTTATTAGGCTTAAGTGTGTGAATGGAAAATGTTATGGAAAGGAAAAATGGGAAGAAGCTATTTCTCCCACATTGGTTGGAAGAAGGAAAAAGAGTCAATATTTATATGATGTTGTTTTAGTGTAGTTGGAATAAGAAACCAACATTATACACGATCTCGCGCGCGCGGGGGGGGGGAGCAAATCCAATCCGGATTTCACATTGGTTTACCCTTGGGCTTGTGCATTAATTTTATTTTTCAATGCTGAATCAACCTTGAATGCTGCTAAGATGACTACTCCTATTCCAACGTGATTAAGCTGAGGCTTTTGGCTTTTCCACTTCTGCTGCACTTATGACATTCAATTCATTTTGAGACTGTTCTGTTCCATCATCTTTTCACTTCCTCTACTAGAGCCTATAAATTCTGCTGTATTTTGCTTCATCAAAAAGAGATAGAGACAAAAACATATCGAAAAATCAGCAGAAAATCTTCTTCCTTCTACCTTTCTTATGAAACTAGAGAGTTCAAGCAACAAAGTTCTTAAGCAACTGAAAGCGTGGTGCATCTTGTCGCTGCTAACCGTTCTATCCTGGGAGACTACCGTTCCGTTGAAACTCCAAGCACTCGACGGTGAGGGGACGAATTAGTCTTAAGGAAACTGTGTTCAACACAGGGCTCGGTTCAGTTCATCTTGTTAATTCGTTTTCATTTTGCAATTGTAATTTGATTAAAATTCGATTCAGTTGTGTTTTCGTTTTAATTATAATTGTATTCTAGTCGATGTAATCAGATTGTGCCCCATATTGCAACAATCTTAAGACTATAATTTGTGTTTCTGTATCGGTGAGCCGAGGATAAAATAATTCTGGTTCATTGACAGAATTGAAAACGAACAGTAAACTGTTGTTTACGAATTGAAGGCTCGTTTTCTGTTTCAAAACAGAATTATAAACGGAGCAGAATTTTCGTGGAGTGATCGTCTAAGATACTCACGAATATTTGAGTAATCATACAGGATTCTCAAACGATTTGTTCAAGAATCAGGATAGAAACAAGTTCGAGATTATTTTATATAATAGAAACAATTTCGAGATCGTTTTATATATTATTGAAAGAAATTTAACAGAAATAATTTCGAGATTGTTTTAATTAGTATAGTTCGGTTCACGAACGTTCTATACAGTATTGAAAGGAATTTAATCCTTGTGTGTTAAATTTCAGAAATGGCAACCAGTGAAGGACAAAAAGGGGCTGATGATCACACTCAAGCTTCGGTCCAGCATGTGCCGAATCGAGTTGTTGCTCCTCTGAATCAGCATGAGAGGCCTTAAAAATTCAATGGGCTGAATTTTAAGAGATGGCAACAAAAGATGATGTTTTATCTCACAACATTGCGTTTGGCTAAATTCCTGACTGAGGATCCACCAACAGGCGAAGGAGAGCCAAACCAAGATTTTATGTTCGCAATTGATGAATGGAAACAATCGATTATCTTTGTAGACATTATATAATGAATTGTTTAGTTGACTCATTGTATGATGTATATTGTGAGAAAAAGAATGCAAAAGAATTGTGGGATGCATTAGATAAGAAACATAGAGCGAAGATGCGGGTACAAAGAAATTTGTAGTTGGCGGGTTCTTGGAATACAAGATGGTGGATTCTAGACCACTCATGGAGCGAGGTGGAAGAATTTCGGTTGATTCTTCATGAAATTCAAGTTTGAAAAAATGGAGCTTAGTGAGACTTTTCAAGTCGCATGTGTAATTGAAAAATTACCTAACGGTTGGAAAGATTTCAAGAATTACCTTAAGCATAAGCAAAAGGAGATGAGCATGGAAGATCTTGTTGTTAGGCTTCGTATTGAAGATGACAATAAGAAGTCTGATAAAAGAGGAAACAATTCTAATAATTTTCCAAGTGCTAATATGGTGGAACATGGCCAAAGCTCGAAGAAGAAGAACAAATTTGTGAAAGGGTCTAAGTCGGGACCAAAAGCTAAATTGGGACCGAAAGGTGGCATATCAAAACCTAAGTTCCAAGAAAAATGTTTTAATTGTGACAAGATTGGTCACAAAACTGTTGACTGCAAGCTGCCAAAGAAGATGGTTTCTGAAGCAAATATTGTTCAAGGCATGGAAGATATTGATCTTTGTGCTGTTGTGTCAGAGGTGAACATGGTGGATTCAAATCTAAGAGAATGGTGGGTAGACACAGAAGTTACAAAGCATGTGTGCTCCAACAGGGAAGTGTTTACTAAGTTCGAGCCAGCTCAAGAGAATGAGACTTTATTCATGGGAAACTCGGCTACTTCTGCTATAGCTGGAAAAGGTGAAGTAATTCTCAAGATGACTTCTGGCAAGCATCTGACTCTGAAGAATGTGCTATATGTCCCAGATATGGGTAAGAATCTGGTGTCTGAAGTGCTATTGAATAAAAATGGCTTCCGTCTTGTTTTAGAGTCCGACAAGTTTACTTTGACTAAGAGTGGTATGTATGTCGGTAAGGGGTATGCATGTAATGGCATGATGAAGTTGAATGTAATGGCTATTAAGCCAAACAATATTAATAATAATATTTCCGGTTCTGCTTACTTGGTTGAGTCTCCTTCCTTATGGCATGGTAGACTAGGACATGTTAATTACGATTCCCTGCGTAGATTAATAAATCTAAAACATATCCCCAAATTCGATATTGATAAGGAACATAAGTGTGAAACTTGTGTTGAAGCAAAATTAACAAGAGCGTCTTTTCAAAATGTTGAAAGAAATACGCAACCACTCGACTTGATACATAGCGACGTGTGTGATCTTAAAGTTGTGCAATCGAGAGGTGAAAATAATTATTTTATTACCTTTATCGATGACTGCACTAAGTATTGCTATGTATACTTGTTAAAAGGGAAATATGAAGCGATAGATAAATTTATTCTATTCACAAAAGAAGTTGAAGATCAACATGGGAAAAAATCAAAACACTCCGAAGTGATAGAGGTGGTGAATACTTGGCACCAATCAGTGACTTTTGTACTGAACATGGGATTATACATGAAATAACTGCACCTTGGTCTCCACAGTCAAACGGAGTGGCTGAGAGGAAAAACCGAACATTGAAAGAAATGATGAATTCAATGTTGTTAAGT
This sequence comes from Gentiana straminea, assembly GCA_036785695.1. NCBI lineage: Eukaryota > Viridiplantae > Streptophyta > Magnoliopsida > Gentianales > Gentianaceae > Gentiana > Gentiana straminea. The sequence continues at coordinate 27,591,922 of JAVUPR010000061.1, forward strand.
TCAGAAGTGTCACAAAACTTGTGGGGGGAAGCTAATGGAATCAAGAAATGCATCATTCTTTGAGAATGTATTCATGGCTAATACAAATGAACCTAGTTCATTAAAGCGTGGTCATGTTCAGGATCACCTTTCTGAACAAGTGAATGAGGAAGAGCCAATTGAGGTTGAGCCAAGAAGAAGTAAAAGGTCGAGGACTGAAAAATCTTTTGGTAAAGATTTTATCACATATATGATAGAGACAGATCCTCAAATTTCAAGGAGGCGACAACTTCTTCTGAAGGTCCAATGTGGAAAGAAGCAATAAATAGTGAAATAAATTCTATATTGCAAAATCGTACATGGGAGTTAGTTGATCTACCTCCAGGATGTAAACCACTAGGATCAAAATGGATCTTTAAAAGGAAAATGAAACATGATGGATCTATTGATAAATATAAGGCCAGACTGGTAATAAAATGTTACAGTCAAAAAGAAGGATTTGACTATTTTGATACATATTCTACAGTAACGAGAATAACATCCATTAGGATGGTACTTGCTATAGCCGCTTTGCGTAATTTACAAGTACACCAGATGGATGTAAAAACAGCTTTCTTAAATGGAGATTTAGATGAAGAAATCTACATGGAACAACCTGAGGGTTTTTCTAGCCCAGGATAAGATAAGAAAGTGTGTAAATTAGTTAAGTCTTTGTATGGCTTAAAACAAGCACCAAAACAATGGCATGAGAAATTTGATCATGTTATGGTTGAAAAGGGTTTCAAAACCAATGAATGTGATAAATGCATTTACATGAAAGAAACAAAAGATGGCTATGTCATTTTGTGTCTTTACATTGATGACATGCTTATTATTGGAAGCAATGATAAGATGAACAAATCTACCAAAGATATGTTAAACGCCATATTTGAAATGAAAGATATGGGTTTAATAGAGATGATACTGGGAATTAGAATTACAAGAAATTCTAATGGTCTCATTTTGAGTCGATCTAATTATATTGATAAAATCCTGGAAAAAATCAATAAAGATGATTCAAATGAAGCCAGAACTCCGATAGACCAGAGTCAGGCTTTGTTAAAGAATAAAGGTGAAAGTGTGTCTCAATTAGAGTACGCAAGGATTATTGGAAGTCAAATGTACTTAATGAGTTGTACTAGACCGGATATCGCTTATGCTGTTGGCAAGCTAAGCAGATATACTAGTAATCCGAGTAATGATCATTGGAAAGCTATAGTGAGGTTACTGAGATATTTAAGATATACTCGTAAGTATGGCCTTCACTATAGAAGAGAACCTACTGTTATAGAAGGATATACTGATGCAAATTGGATATCAAATTCAAAGGATTCAAAATCCACAAGTGGTTTTGTATTCACATTAGGAGGTGAAGCTGTGTCTTGGAAATTTTCTAAACAAACTGTGATAACCAAATCCACAATGGAATCTGAGTTTGTAGCTTTAGATAAATGTGGAGAAGAGGCAGAATGGTTGCATCAATTCCTAGAGGATGTTCCTCAATGGCCAAAACCTGTGCCCGGAATATGTATTCAACGTGACCGTCAATCCGCGATTGGACGAGCACAGAACAAAATGTATAATGGTAAGTCAAGGCATATATGCCGAAGACATAACTCCATTAGACAACTACTTTCTACTGGTACGATTACCTTAGACTATGTTAAGTCAGAAGATAATCTTGCGGATCCGCTAACCAAAGGGTTAAATAGAGAAGTAGTTGCAAAGTCATCAAAAGGAATGGGACTAAAGCCCATGGAATAAACTTTAGTGAAGGAAAACCCTACCTTGTAGATTGGAGATCCCAAGATCTTGGTTCAAAGGGAAATCTAACTGCAAAAGTAGAGATCACTGTGGGGGGTTACCCTCCATCTCATTCCTAAGATGAAAAACAGTGAGAACGAGGATAAGCTTACCAGTAAAACTTTTAATGATTTGTGTAAGAAGAATAATTCGAGAAATTCTAAATTACAGAATCACCTATGTGAGAGAGAAGAGGGGCCGCTTCAAAAGGAATTGTATAGGGCGCAATTCTTAGAAACTCTTGTAGAATCAGGCAGATGTCCACGGCCAAAATGGACATAACCGCAAGAACTAAATGTTGCTAGGTAGATGCATTGTGGTAAATATGTCATCGTTTACATCAACAGCAGAATAGTTCAAGGACATCGCGTCTACTAATCAGCTAGTAAAGTAAACATATCTTATCAAGGGAAGGTTCAAAGGGTCACACCTACCTATCCTATGCATTCATCTACCGCTGAACTCTCTATGTCATTCTTAGAGCCTTTGCTAGGGTTTTACACAATTTCCATTCATGTGGGGGATTGTTGGAAAATTGATAGTTAAAATGGAATATTTTAAATGATATGTTATATTGGGCCTATTGGGCTTAAGTGTGTGAATGGAAAGTGTTATGGAAAGGAAAAATGGGAAGAAGCTATTTCTCCCACATTGGTTGGAAGAAGGGAAAATAGTCAATATTCATATGATGTTGTTTTAGTGTAGTTGGAATAAGAAACCAACATTATACACGATCTCGCGCGCGCAGGGGGGATGGGGGGTGCAAATCCAATCCAGATTTAACCTTGGTTTACCCTTGGGCTTGTGCATGCCCGCGTGTCCTGCGTACACGAATACAGCTCGATTCGAAGGTTCCGAGTCAGTTTTGCATTAATTTTATTTTTCAATGCTGAATCAACCCTGAATGCTGCTAAGACTGCTCCTATTCCAACGTGATTAAGTTGAGGCCCGCGTGTCCTGCGTACATGAATGCAGCTCGATTCGAAGGTTCACAGTCCGAGTCAGTTTTGCATTAATTTTATTTTTCAATGCTGAATCAACCTTGAATGCTGCTGCTCCTATTCCAACGTGATTAAGTTGAATCAACCCTGAATGCTGCTAAGACTGCTTCTATTCCAACGTGATTAAGCTGAGGCTTTTGGCTTTTCCAGTTCTGCTACACTTATGACATTCAATTCATTTTGAGACTGTTCTGTTCCATCATCTTTTCACTTCCTCTACTAGAGCCTTTAAATTCTGTTGTATTTTGCTTCATCAAAAAGAGATAGAGACATAAACATATCGAAAAATCAGCAAAAAATCTTCTTCCTTCTACCTTTCTTTTGAAACTAGAGAGTTCAAGCAACAAAGTTCTTAAGCAGCTGAAAGCGTGGTGCATCTTGTCACTGCTAACCGTTCTATCCTGGGAGACTAACGTTCCGTTGAAACTCCAAGACTCGACGGTGAGGGGACGAATTAGTCTTAAGGATACTGTGTTCAACACAGAGCTCGGTTCAGTTCATCTTGTTAATTCGTTTTCATTTTGCAATTGTAATTCGATTAAAATTCGATTAAGTTGTGTTTTCGTTTTAATTATAATGTATTCTAATCAATGTAATCAGATTGTACCCCATATTGTCACAGTTCCTGCTCGCAGTCCAACTGATAAGCTTATGCTCTCTCCATTCTTTCTCTTCAATTGGGGGGGGGGGGTGGGGTGGGAAACAAACGCAGAATGGTTCTCTTGCCTAACTCTTACGCTTCATCTCATTCCATTTCTTCCCGTTTGCCAGAATCAAACAAACAAAATCTGTAATCCTTCCAAATAGTAGCATACCGCTTATTAAACGCAGATCGTACATTCCAAGACTCAAATCTGTTTCCCCCCACAATGAAATCTTCAGCTCCCACCATTTTGTTTAAAGATATTGATTGCATCTTCAACATTCTGAAAAAAAAAATAAAGCTGCTTCTTTTGAACGAGCAAAACCTTTAGGAAAATGGGAATTTCCCTACTCATTTTGGTTACTACAATCTCTCTTCACCTCATTGCCTTTTTTCTTGCCACCGGTGCTGAACGCCGTCGTAGCACGGTAGGATCTTCTCTTTGTTAACTGTGACAATATATTCAGTTTCATTTGAATTTTTTTGAGCTTAATTCTGATCTGAGCTGATCAGATGTATGGTTTCATTTGATTTTATTAGCTTAATTTTGAGTTGATCTTTTTGCTGAATTCAAATTTTTTTTGTTCCGGTTTGTGAAGGGTAAGGTAGTGCCAGATGAGTACGATGAACTCACTTACTGCATTTACGGAACTGATGCTTCAACGGCATATGGTCTATCGGCGTTTGTATTGCTGTTGATTAGCCAAACGGTGGTTAACTGTGCTACCAAGTGTTTATGCTTTAGCAGAGGGATGATGGGTGGAAGGTCTACCAATTGTGCTGCTTTCTTCTTCATATTTACCTGGTGATTTTCTAGATTCCCAATTTCCCTCTGCTTTTTGAGTGATTGCACTATAATCAATCTTTTTTGCTGAGTTTTTGATTGGTGTGGGTAATTAGTTGAAATAAAGAATATGAAGGTTGGTGAGCATCCTCATAAGACTACAGGTGCAATATTGCTCAGTTATGATATTGCTACTGCCACAATCACACAACTAAATGATCAATGATGTAGACTTTTACACCATTGATTATGATGAGACTCATAACAATCAATATGTTATGCACAATGATCAATGGTTCCGACTATTTTGTTGTGGGACTAGCACTACTATAGGGCCTCGGTGTAGCGCTTATTAGATCAAGTGATCAACCACAACGGCTACTCTGTATATCGCATTCTAAACAAATCCATTATTCGTTTCGGTTACAATTTTTCATCATTTTAAAGGAAAAAAAATATTCCAGTAGGAGCACTCTATACACACCTGAAATGATATCAATCTCAATATGGAAAATGTGTGGTTTCTTGAATTCATAGAAAAACTTAAGTCTTTTTTTCCAACTTCTTGGATGAAAGATTGCATCTTTCCCGGTTGAAAGTAGAATGTCAGTGGCCTCCCTCAATTACATTATCTGGGTAAACTGTGTTTCATTATTATCTTTAATTATAGTAATCATTAGATCAGCTACCAGTTTAAAATCTTTGGTGAAGCCTGTTGAGAATGAAATACATTGCTCTTTTTGGCATTAACTAAGTAATTACTTCACAGATTTATGTGCACTTTCAAACCTGATTAAGCATGAAACCTGACTCGCCCTATAGATTGCACAGTTTTGTATGCACTTTCAAACCTGATTGTTCTTTTTCTCTGTTTCTCCTATTTATAAGCCATTGTGTGGCATGCGAAACCTTGTCTATCCGTATTAGACGAAATCTTAAGGGACGGTTGAAGTTTCAATATATTCACATTTCCTACAATTGAAATGTTTGAGAAAGATGCTATTTACACGTAAAATGGAGGTGTAGTATCTAATTGCTTAATATGGTTGATTTTTTAAATTTTGATATTTTTACTTCCTTCTTTATCACTTTTGTATTTGGTTATGCCATGTTAATGGCCTTATGTTAAGAAAATAAGAGGTGTACCGGTCCCTGGCCAACTCTATTATATTCTAATCGATGCACCTGTCACAATCCCTCATACTCATGTAAATCGAGGGCACGGGCATAGCTAAGTGGTAAAAGAGCAGGGTCGATGTAGTGGCAGCCTTGCCTATAAGCTGAGGTGTTAAGTTAGATACCTTATATCGACTGCTCTCAACAGTACATACATCCTTTGCAAACTGGACCACTGAGGCATAACCCTTGATTTACATCCTCCATGAAACTCAAAGGGCAGGACAATGGGGCCTATTGTGTTGGGGCTCAACCTCTTTTTTCACGAGCCTATCTGTTGATTTACTTTTCAGTACCAAGTTTCAAAAACTTTGTCATTGATTTCCGGACTATATGTGTAAATTACTAGGTTAACGTTTCTGGGAGCAGAAGCATGCCTCCTAGCAGGATCAGCAAGGAATGCTTACCATACAAAATACCGAGGGATATTCGGGTCGGGTGAAGAATTGTCGTGTGCCACCCTCCGTAAGGGCGTATTTGCAGCAGGGGCAGCTCTAACTTTGTTATCCATGATTGGTTCCATTTTCTACTTATGGTCACATTCCAAAGCAGACACAGGGGGATGGCAAAAGCATAATAGCAGTGAAGGACTTGGAATGATCTCAAATGATTCCATGGTTAAGGGCAATGAATTCCAGAAAATGTAGCCTTTTATCTTCTTGATTTGATTCATCACTTTTATTCTTTTGCCCAGTTTTTTGTGCCTTTGTCAATGCATCATCCTTTCCAATGAAGATATTTATCACATATGTATGTATGTGTATGAGATTGATGTATAGACACCACAACCTAATATTTACATAATTTACCAAATACCATAAGAGGAGAGAATTTGTTTTAGAACTTAGAAAGCTGAATAAAATAAGTAAATATCGAATTTGGATGCGCAGATACTACTTCCCTCATAGGTTTTTTTAGTTTTTATCAGAGAGAACAGGGATTCGAACACTGGTTTCATTATCACTAGACCAAGTTAGTGTATATATATATATATAATTCATCATATGGTTTTTAGCATTATGGATGTCATTTACACTTCACAACATTCATCCTACGAATGGTTTATGTTTCATTCTTTAACTCCATCCATGTAATTCTTATTCTCCTTTTATGAGCGAATAAGAAGATTAACAAGTTAACAAAATGTCACCCTTTGTTCCTTCACCTTTTATTTTATACCCAAAATGACACTCTAAGTTGATAGTGATAGGCATGGTGTTGCTATAATGTTTGCGAGGGTGATATCCCTTTGTTCCTCCTTCTTGAAGGAGCCAAGATAGAGATTCAAGTGGCCTTTCATATGTAAGTGTTTTTAGATATTATTAGTAAAATTTCAAGTGGTCTCTCGTATGTGACTGTTTTTAGATATTATTAGTAAAATGACGTAGCTTTGAAGAAAAAAAAATCCATGACTATATCATCTTCATATTGTGAATGTGTGGTTAGATCACTTGTACTTAAGAGACCACTTGATCCTCTCACTCGAGAGGATCCTGGCTCCTGGAGGAACTATAGCACTTTACCCTATCACTTTAGAGGATCCTGACTCCTCACAAGAGTAGAACAAAGGGGTTTGCAAAATTATAGCAACATGCCTGTAACAATCTGGAAAGCTATTTAAACTTGCAACGAGAGTGCCATTTAAATTTGCCAGACATGTTTGTCTTTTGACTTTGTATATACTTAGCTAAAAAAAAAAAAAAAACTTGTATATACTTATATTTATCTGTTTTAATTTTATAGCAGGTCGGCTATTCAGTAAGACTGCAAGGTGTAGTCGCCCCTGCCTCTCACGTCGTTATGTAGATCCACCTCGATTATGTTAATGTTTATATCGATCAATATATTATATTTTATACTCCTTTTGTTTTTCGTAACTGTCACATTTAAAGAAAAAATAACTATCATTTTTTGGATGAACATGTTCACTTTTTAACTTAAGATTAGTCATTTTTTAAATGAATTTAGACTATTTAGTCAATAATTTTTTCTCTAAACGTGACATTTTAAAAAAACCGGAAGGAGCAACTAATTATTTTAAAGTATATTATGTTTTTTTTTAATTTTTTTTTAATTTCATTTCATTTTATTTTGATGGTATGACCACACAAATGTTAAGTGCGATTCGTGTTGAACACATAACCGTTGGAGTAATGATAGAGGCACAACAAAAATTACACAACGGATGCCACAACATGATCTCTCACCCTTGATTTTGATGAATGTTAATTGATTGTGATGTGGACCCATCAAAATCAAGGATGGGTAATTTTATGTGTTTGTTGATTATGATGTGGCATCCGTTATGTAATTTTTATTATGCCTCTATCATTACTCTAAACATTGTGCCTCTATAGATGACGTAGCAATAATTTAGTAGTCGACAAAAAAAAAAAATAGTAAAAAAAATTACGAGGCAAACAGCAACCGATGAAGAAGGATAAGACCACCGCATAGCAACACTATCTTCATTCGATCCTACACACATTCCTACATCTTTCTCTTTCTCGTTAAAAAAAAATGGTTAGGAATTTGGAGGCGGCTACTACAACGTGGAGATGGTTTGAAGAAAGTAATAATGAAGAATTAGGCTTTGGCGGCAGTGTGATTTGGCTGATGGGAATGGTGATATTAAGCTTGTCTATTATCTTAGCGGTCAGCATTAGTTGTGCAGATGGTGCGACCACCAGAGAGAAGGCGGCGGCGGCGGCCCCCCAAAATACTACCGATTCAGCTGCCGGATGTGGTGCCGTCTGCGGAGCTCCTTGTGGTGGTTGAATCTTGAAACTAGGAGAACTGAGACATAAATTGTTATTAGTATTATTTTTTTAAATTCAAGAATGGAGTTTGTACAACTTTTTGTGCCTTAAATCAATTTTGTTTTTCTGAGTCTTTTTCAATAAAGCATGTTAATTTTACCAGCTGAATAATTCATACATATATCATGCCCCGGGCCGAGAAAAAAAATGGTATAATCATTGAAACAATCTGTTTTTGGATTAATTTTCATATAGATAATTGAAGCTTTTGGTGTCATTTAAATCCACATATAGATAATCATAGCCGGTGTCTAATTAAATTATTCGATATGGATATCAGCCATCAGGTGAAAGAATAATTAATATTCAATATGAGAAGAGTTGAAAGCCAATTCAATTCATTATATCACATCGTTCAAATTGACCATCCATCCAAGAGGAAAGAATTTACTTTTGGATAAGGGGAAATACTTGTGTGGTGATTGTATTTTAAGGTGAAGTGATGTGTGAAACGATCAGAACCATACAGTTTAAATGCAGAATGAAACTGTGTGGTGTATATTGATACAAACGGTATCTCTACATGTATGGAGACACTACACAAGCATTTCCCGAAGTCGGGTTTGAGCGTGTGCACAATGGTGGACCTCCTAGATGCATGTTGAAACATTGTACTGTTGAGGTGGGGTTTGAGCCTGAGCCTGAGCCTGCTATACTATTAATTCTTTTCGACAAAATTCCATTGGACTTTTGGCCCAACCAGTTATTATTACCACATCCCAATTTAACAGCCGCTTTATCTAGAATAAAATTGGGGGAATGAGAGAGAATGACAGAAATATTTCATCAATTGAGTAGAATGACAGTTTTTTGAAACTTTTGCATAAAGGACAAAACTATTTATTCAATCTGTTGAAATTCACTTGTGTTCGAAATTCATTTGTTTAAATTCACTTGCCGAAAATTCAATGTCGAAATTCACTAATTTTCAAAATTCATTGTCGAGATTCATTTGATTTTCGGGATTCATTTGTCAAAATTCATTTGTCGAAATTCACCGATTTCGGGATTCAGCTGGGAAGATTCACGATTTTCGGGATTATTTGTTTGTCCTTCTTTATAAAAATTAAGCAGTTGTCCTTCTCCCTATAAAAAAATATGTAGTTGTCCTGTTACTTAAAAATATTCCAGATTGTGTCCTTATCCCTAATTTTCCAATATAATTTTGTCCTTTCGTATTTACCATTTTGAAATACCGAAAATATTCTTATAAAAAAACTTTTACTACTTTTTTGTTTTATTCCTCGTATTCATAATTCATTATTCATTCAACAAATTTTCAAAATTTACATTAATTGCGCTAATAATAGTTGATGATGCCGAAAATGGTTCATCAAGAAAGTAGAGCGGTGTAGGATATCGTGAGGGGTGGTGGAGCGGCGGAGCGGCGGTGAGAGGAAAGGTGTTTGTGGTGGTTGTGAACTGAACCCGGTTGGGTTGCCTACGTACCCTTTAGAGAGGGATCAAGCCACACGTAGTTCTCGGTATTGGAAGAGTTGGCTTATTTAGTGTGGAGCCAAGTGTTGTATTAGGTATATCCAGAAATGGAATCCGTTATGGTGGAGGAAGACCTCCTATTTATAGGTATGAGCCCATTTAGGGCTTAGTGTGTATTTACGGTTAAGGCCAAACGAGTAGGATAAGACACGTGGCTAAGATAATGGGCTCGGATACGAGGCTTAGCGGATGATCGAGGCCTCGAGCCGAGGTAGACGAATCGAGGTCAAGAGGCCGAGGTCGACGAATCGAGGTCGAGAGGCCGAGCCCGGTGATCTTCACAATAGATAAGCTCGCCGAAATAGGCGAGGTCACCGATAAACTCGTTGGGCGGGCCCCCGGTCCGGGGTCCGCTTCGGCCGATACATGTCGCGGAGGGGCTCGATAATCACCTGGTTTAATCGATGGCGAGGCGGTGACATACTTGACCGGCCGTTGACTGATCTCGCTGGGAAGATAAAGTATTATAATAGGAGCGGGGCAATTTCTGGTGTATCAATAGTCAAGGTCTATTTTAGACTTTATGATCTTAAATTTTTGACAATTAATTAACCCATTTTCTCGTCCGTGTGAAAATTCTCAAAACCACTACTCCCTCCATTTTTTTTTATTAAATTTAATGTTGTGATACACACGTTAAGAAATTGATTAATATATCTGAAATATAATATTTTAAATGAAAATGTTGCATTTTTATGGTCTTCGAAATACTCTCATCATTTTATATACTCATCTTTGAAATGTACATTTATACGGAAGACAAATTTTGTGATTATTAATGACCACCAAACTCAACCATGATCTTAATGGTTGAGAAATCATATTAACCATTTTGATGACATGTGTCTAAGGACGGAACCAATGATAGGCTTGGGTGGGCGCAGTTCACCCGGATTTTATTTTCTGTTATGTTGTAATATCCCGACTTTTCGAAAAAGGACAGACGTGTCTTTTTACGAAAAATGGAATATTATGATTTACGGATTAAAGTATTTTAAGTGTATTTATATATATATGGCCGATATATATAAATAATTTGGGAAAATCTGATTATTTAATAATAAGGGTATTTAAGGAAAATAAGGGATTAGGTTAATTATTGGGATTTTCCTATTTAAGGAAAATCAAACCTAATCAGTTTCCCTAACCTTTTGAATCAGAATTTCTTCCTACGTGAAAGAGAGAATGGCGTAAGAGCTATTAGGGCTGAGAGACTTCTTCCGGTTGCTGAGGCAAATCTCACCGTTTTCAGATCCGCGAGAAGCGTTGGAATCGTCATGAAGAGGGCGTCGTTTCAACACAAGAAAGTTAGAGCTTTTCTCAAGGTATGATTTTCGACCTAGATCTGTTGTTTTGGATGAGTTTTAGAGATCAAAACTCATATCTTTCGTAGACTTGTGTTAATCAAAGCGTGTGATCGAATCTAACCCTTTTTGGAATTGATCACATAGGATACCTGCAAGAAAAGATCAGGTTTTGCTGGTTTTTCTGAGGATTTGGAATTGGATTAGCTTGCTAAAAGGTAATAAGATCTTCCTACAAGTTAATTACGGTTTCGTAGTATCTATGTTAGTTTTGGAGGAGATTTATTGCTAGAATTGTTACCTTCGTTTTGCCTAAGGATCTACAAATGTTATGATAGATAAAACCTGTGTTTTTATGCCTTTTTCTGAATATTTTGATGTTGAACATGTTTGGATTTGAGTAGAGATCGAAGAAGTGCATAAAAGCGTGTTTAGGGTGTTTGGTGCGCTCAATGTGCGCACATTGATTGGCAGTGTGCGCACATTGCACATCGAAAGCGCATGTAGATGGATGGACCTTCGGAGTGTGCGCACATTCCCCTGGAATGTGCACACACTGGCAGGGCTGATTGAATTTTCGCCCAATGTGCACACATTCTCCCAGAATGTGCGCACATTTCCCCTGTTTTTGATAAATAAGCTATTTTAAGCTATGTTTTGAATTTTAAACCTTGATTCATGATCAAATAACATTAATTAAATATGAACAAGCCCCGATTAAGTTTCCGATTCGTTCAGTTAAAACACCGAACGTACTCTTAAAGGGAGTTGAAGTTCGGATCCGTCGGAAGGGCATGACAGGGCTTGTGCTTTGGTGAACTAGAGTTCACCAATGTCTGTGTAATTTCTAGGCTTTGTCCGTGTCTAGAGGTCTAGGAAAGAGAGTTGAGTTTGTGAGGGAGCTTACTTGAAAACACTTAGGTGGCTAGTTAACAACATAATAATAAACATACTTGTATAGCTAAAAGACTAAACATCATGTCATTCTTGGTAAGGCACAAGTCTATATCGCAATGTGTAGGCTTTCGATTAAAACAAGTAAACTTGCTGGCCTTTCTAGAGGCACCAGGAGTAGAGGGTACTCGTTGTGGATAACTTTGCTGGCCATTAGAGGGCACCAGGAGTAGAGGGACTTCACCGAACGCGTATACTATCGGGACTAGCCCGTGGCTATTGGTGAGACACACCAATAGGTTGCACCTAGATGTCTCATGGTGGGCAGCACCATGCGTAGTGTCCTTTAATGCTGATGTAACAAAGATAAGCTAAGTTAGAAACAGTTAGTCATGACATGTTGATGGACATGACGTGAACCCTAGATTGAGTCGGTCTCATAAAGATAATTATTGGACAAAAAACTGTTAAAGAGCCTAATTAAATTGTAGCTTCTACATCTTACTATGTACAATGTACTTACCTCAAATGCATGTTTATTTATGTGTTTGGGGGAGAGAAGATGAACAGGTCGACCATGAGCTTGATGAGGACTTCGATGACGACGTTTGAGGACGCCGGAGTTGGAGTTGTTTATTAATTATTGTCTTTCATTATTCTTTTGTCGCTGTTTTGGGAAACAAGTTCTTTAGTTGAACCTGTTGGTTTTGTCTTTCATAGTTTTGAGGATTTCGTATTTCTTTTAAGTTTCATTTGGATTTCTCTTGATGTAATAAGTTACATTTCTACCCTTTAGTTATTCTTTCTATTCTTGGTTGTATGGAGAATTTTACCCGAGTCTTTTGCTTCCGTTTGCTTTATTTGATACGACGCACTAGAGACTTACGTGTAATATTAGATTTATTTAATATTATGCGTGCCGAACGTTCCATTTCCGGATAAGGACTCGGTGTCTGGGAACGGGGTGTTACATATGTAACCCAGTCCAATACGGTTAGTTGTTTTAATCCAGCACATTCGACCATACAAATATAGTACATTAGACCACCCGACCTCAAATTCATAATTCCGTCCTTACATATGTCGATCGAGTACGGTGGTCATCGACCACCAAGAATACAACTCCTTCCATCTTACTATGCTAAAATGACTTTTGGTGTTATTTTGGCAATGGAACAAGTTTTTCCTTTTTTGGAAAATGCGAAGACATTGTCAAACCATAGTATTTAAAACGAGGGTGAAGATGAAAATAAGCAATAAATTTTTTATTAATTTTATAAATGATAAATAAATATTAACAAAACTATTCCCTAAAAAAACAAAACTATTTTCTTAATATTTTCTTAAGGGGATGATAGAGAATGACACCAACATTTCATCAATTAGGGAGAATGACAGTTTTGAAATTTTTGTATAAAAGCAAAACTATATTATTTTAATTTTATTTTATGGTGCCTATTTAAAAAAAATAAAAAATAAAATAACTAACACACTTTCTTTCTCATACATCTTTTTTAAACACTCATATCTCTCAATCTAGAACTCCAAATTTGAAAATTCTTTCAACAATTTTTTTTTTCATGCTCTTTATTTTGAGACCATATTTAACATGTTCCGACGTGATTTCAGAAAATCCTCTGTCAAAATTCACTGTCGGTATTAACTGATTTTCGGGATTCAAAGAAAAAATTCATTGAGTGAATTTCGACAGTGAATCTCACGAAAATCAATGTAATGATATCAAACTAAGTCTCAAAACAAAGAGCATCAAAAAATATAAAAAAATCAGTAATTTTTTTATCGCATTTAGATCTCTACATTAAAAGATATGAGCGTTTGAAAATGAGTGAGGAAAGAGGAAAAAAAAAAAAAAAAAAACAAGGTCCCATCACAAGCTTTTTTAAATATTTTTTTCTTTGTCTTTTGGCTATAAAAATTATAGAATTTGTCTTTCTACCTATACATGCAGTTGTCTTGTTACTCAAAAATAATTTAAAAACTGTCATTATCCCTAATTTTCATTTTCCTTAAAGTGACTGTTAAATATAATGGGGATAACACTATATAATATATTGGAAGTTGCTATGTATATTTATTGGATAAATCCTTAGCAGTTTGGGCTTCAACCCGATTTGCCCCAGTTCAGTAAAGTTTGGGCCCAACTCTCACAAGTTTGCAGATTTTTTTTTTCTTTCTTGAAACTTTAAGATATTTATTCGCACAAGGTGCATCGATCTAATGGTGAGCTAGACTATAATCTGGAATGAAGACCAGTGTTTGAACCCCGTTAGCAACAACAAAAAAAAAAAGAAGATATTTATTCATTTAATCAACATCCATCTTATCGATTTTCTTATGAGACGTCATGTTGAAGGAGATTTAGGTCAGACCTTACTTTTGAATAAGAGTCAGACTCTGCAGACACGACCCGAACCGAATTCCGGATTAGTCAGGCCAGTTGGTTCCGAATACCAGAGACTTTAAGCAAAAAAAATACACCTGAACAACGAGAAGTACATAAGATGGTGGGGAGAAAATCAATTCCACACTACTAAATATAAATAGCTGAATGCCAAATCTGGATAGCAAATAGGACATAATATTTCCTTACCTTTTGACAAAGGAGAATGACACTAATATAAAAGCAGAGAGAAAATATCTCTAGTCTTCTAGGATATTCTTGATATGAGACCAATCTTCTTTGTTGTTATCCGAAAAAAACGTCCGGCATGCATATATTTTTTTCTTTACTAGACCAAAGAAGTATATATACGTAAGCCTACGTCATCATACATTAATATCAATTGCAAAGCGGAAGACTTAAAAGAACAACTCGGAATGTCAAACGACAAACAAAACAGATCGATCAAAGTTCCAAAACAAGTCTAAGAACATCCTCAAAAGAAACAACCGAATTAAATTTTGTTTAAACTATTACAATCCCAAAATAAAAAAAAAGGTGAAACGAGAAGCTAAAAGACTAGTGGCATCTCAAACGTTAAACGTTTACAATTCCAAAGTATTATTGAAACAATGAAAATTAAATTAAACTTCATTTCGAACTCCAAGCTCAAACGTCTGCATCTTGACTATCGTCATAGCCAAACTCATCTACCTGCCAATCTTCTCGGGGTGGGGTACAATAAGGAAAAGGGGTAAGTACATTTTGTACTTAGTAAAGGGTAGAAGACCGGTAACACATATATATAATCTACACATCTACCACATATGTTGCATTAAAATACACTCCCTCGCTAAGTCTGTTAGCACCGTCACGAGCAATTATCTATGTTACATTGTAATTCAAGGACACAATGCCCGAATGATGGGTATGCACCGGGACATACTTAGCATCTCATATGGCACGGATGGTTCCGTGTGAAACATTTCCCAAAACCCGAATATTGTCCGTTACGTATGAGAAATGATTTCATGCTGCGAATCATAAATGTGCCTCACCAAGAATTACAACGTTTTAGCTTTTAGACTCATCACATATGTTTATTACGCTTTTAGATCTAACCACCTAGTTCATTCACATATAAGGCTCCGTAGGGACTTCTAGTCCTAGACATCTATTTACGATACCTAACACGTTGTAAAAGGAATCATTGACTACTAAATCAATGTCCCACAAGCCCTAAACAAAGCCTTCCGGTGCTCCCACCTTCTCCCCGCAGAGGTTCTCAGTTGTGGTGCGATTTGATACCAAGACTATCAGAAGTCGGTGTTAGACATTATCAATTAACATATAATGTTCCAAGAGAACATACATACCACATTGTATTATGTAATACACATAAAAGTATAAAATATTACATATGTTGATCACACACTTGAATAAATAAAAGACAAATATTATAAGTTCTATTTATCATTCCCATAATCCCACCCATTATAATAGAATAACATATATCACTGTCAGTATATATTATCATTATCATAATTATTATATACTGCTGTTCACAATATTAAACCTAAACAAATTAAAGTATCTTGAGAACTAAGCTGCAACTCACCTTACTGACAAATAAATTGAGAGGTACATTTATTTATTTATTTATTTCCTTTACTCGGTCCAAATAGTAAACGGAAATACCATGCTGTCACTTATCAGTTTGCTGTTGTATGCACCTTGCCAAAATTCGACGCATGATAGTAAAGAAAAGTTTAATAAACCAACACTAAACAGATAAGAATCGACCTAGCCGACTTACGTAGCTACGAATATATTTCAAGCAAGATTACAACAACAGTAAAAAGAAAATAACAACACTAACATTATTAAATACTGTTGAACACCCCCTTACCTTGCTATTTGATGAAGCTTAATAATGCAACACCGATAAATCTGGGCCACGTGTAATCTAAGGATGAACTGTAAAGGAATCGAACGTACATTGAATGCTTGTGTAAAAGATGGTGCTTTGGGTGTTTTATGGGTGAGTCCGAGAAGAATGTATCTTGGATTCGCCTACGTATCTGTGTCGATGTCGGGAATCAGCGCTACGTAGTTCCCGAGCCTATGTATTTATAGGCACATGTCCTCCTCTGCCCTAAACTTGGGGCGGTTTAGTCTATGGACATAATTACCCTTAAATGGGCCTTGCCCTCCTGCCCAAGCAACCTGCTGGATGGTGGGCCTGGGTGGCTGGATAGGAAGCTTTGGTCTCGACTCGATGCAGATCGACGTGAACGATCGAGGTAGGACACTTGCAGAATCTGGCGGTAGTTATAGTCTTTATTGGTGTGTCTCGAACTCGATCCGATGTGGACGATCCCCATAGACTTTTCCACATGCCTGCTGGACCAATCAGATTATTCCACGTGGAGGGGTGGAATCCCGTATCGTCACTATTGATAGAAATTTGATCCAAAATCAAACCAAAGCACAAATTCCAAAAGCCTGTGATTTTTCCTTCGATTCTACGAACAATCTACAAACCCAAAACGACGACTACGATTAACAACACAACCTATATGTCATCCTAAACACAATAATTGCCCAAAAACGAATAAGATTCTAAAAAAACCTAAAAGATGGATACTTACGAAATACGGAATTGTTGATGTCAAAAGAACGCTCGCAACGAGACGATCACTTTTCTCTACTGCGGTCTGCACAAATTATCAACCTTTAAGCCTCGAAATTGAAAGACGGTGTCAGAACTTTTCCTATCAAACTTGCCGTCGCCGCCTCTCCCAGTTTTTTTTTCAGAAAGCAAGAACGTATAATAATAATAATTTATTATATATAATCCTTTTTAATCTCTTTTTCTTTTTAAGGTTAAAAAATAAAATAGGAAAATATATAATAAATTTCATTTTACTCTTTTACACATCTTAAATTTTCGGGGTATTACAAATGCTCATACAAATCCAATATATCAAGATTAAAGCTTCTTCGCCCGTAAAATTCATGTATGATAATGTAATTTTCTAAAAATAATGATATAATTACTTTTAAAAGTCTACATCAAAATCTACACGAAATGGAAATACTATTATTTTTGTAGGTGTGCGTGTTTCTATTTTCTTTTTCTCTTATTACTTTATTTTTATTTTTATAATCATCTGGCATTTAAAAAGTGAGTCTAGCTCGATGACCTCTCGAAAGTAGCCACACAAAATGGCATAGACTAAAAATTATCTAGTTAGGGATCGAAATCTCTAGACATTCTCCACACGTACATATCACTGTGATGAAAAATACTAATAAAAAATGGAAAATTAGGGTTAAGGACACAATCTGAAATATTTTTAAGTAACAGGACAACTACATATTTTTTATAGGGAGAAGGACAACTGCATAATTTTTATAGCGAGAAGGACAAACGGTGAATCCCGAAAATCGGTAAATCCCAAAAATCCCGAAATCGGTGAATTTCGATAGTGAATCCCGAAAATCGGTGAATTTCGACATGATGAATTTTGAAAATTAGTGAATTTCGACAAGTGAATTTCGGAGTGAATTTAAACGGTGAATTTCGAACACAAGTGAATTTCGACAGTGAATAAATAGTTTTGTCCTTTATGCAAAAGTTTCAAAAGACTGTCCTTCTACTCAATTGATGAAATATTTCTGTCCTTCTTCCTCATTCCCCCAATAAAAAAAACTCTTCCCAAGTCTAAATGATAATAACCCAAACACCGGCATATATAAATATTACTATATCTTATTAATAAATGTATCAACAATTAGGTAGCAAATTATATTCCCACACGCAAAAGAATATGGAATTGAATTGATCACTCCACACATCACAAATATACTCAAATTGAAGTGGGACATTAATTTGAATAACGCTAATGGCCGCTTAATCCACACCTGTGTTTGGACACACGTGTTCGTAGTACTAGTAAACAATTTCAATGATCCTTCCATCTCACGTAAAATGTCCGTTTTGAAAATATTTTCTTTCATTAAAAAAATATTAATTTAAAAAATCAATATATCATTTTATGTATTTTTTCAAACATACCTCAATCCTAGCTAGTATTTAATGTTTGTATGTTTGTTTCATATTTCTAAAGACACATTATTACGTGATAGTGACATATATGTTTATTAATACTTATGGGAACACATTAATTGATTTTTTAAAAATAGACATTTTTTTAGACGGATATATATATTATATACTAAATGTTAGCAACGCCATTAAGCAATTAATTAAAGTCCATTTGGCATTTTCATTTCACTGTTGATATGGATATCCTCATTATACAAATATCTTTTATCACTTTCTGTGCAATTCTTAATTACATATATAGCCTATTTAATTTAAATGGTTTTTTTTCCCCTCAAATTAATGTTGATGTTGATGTTGATGGTGATGGTGATGGTGATGGTGGGTACTACTTTACTTATTAGAAGAAACATTTTCATCCTTAATCACGTACTATCTACATCCTAAAATATAAATCATCTTAAAAAATTTCACATAAATTAAGAATGTAATTGAATGTTATAAATTTAAAGTGTGAATTTCTTGTTTAGTAATGAAAGATGGTTGCATTGATATTAAATGTTGTATTGATAATGTATAACGACTTGTATTGTGAGACAAACTTAAAACAATACGATTACTTTTATTTTGAGACGGAAATAGTCCTTTTAAGCTCAATGCTGATATGTCGGCTTCAGTTACCTTTCAGAAAGAACTTACGTCAAGGACGGAGGTGTGTAGAAATCTAGGGGGCTAAGCGCATCCGGACAAATAAACATTACACTAAAAAATATGTGAGTCTAGTCGGATTCATAAAATATTATTAATCCAGTCCACTCGACGAACTCGATAAAGTCTATTAGCCAACCTCAATTTAAAATACCGACTCCGTCCTTGACTTACGTGTAAAAATGACTCTTAATTTTTTTGTTTTTGAGGGATCACTCTGTTTAATTATGCGGCGAAATTCTTCTATATATTCTATGCAATTAATAGATATTAGATAACAATTTATTAAATCACTCGGATTTTCATATCGATTATATTCTAACTTGAGGCTTATTGTTCGCAGGGTGAAGAAGGGCTGGTTCGACCAGTTTTTTCAACGTATTCAACCAAACTGTTTTATACGGATTCGAATTTTAAAAACTAAAACCGAATGCTTTTAAGGCTAAAACCATTTGTTTGACTGGTTATATTTTGACTTAGTTCCATTTTATCACGGTTTTCATGAACACATAAAATAACAAGATATTTACAAATAACAATGAACAATTTTAAATAGACGATTTCTTGAACTAACTCTTCCCATGCCAAAATAAGATAATAATAAAAAAAAACTTAAATCATCTCTTAACCAATATCTAAAATAACCAACTCGACGTATAATGTCAAACCTCTAGCTAAAGACTAACAACGAGCGAGACCGTTTCTTGGTAATCGAGGGCCTTAAGCTAAAATTTTGTTATAGGACTTTGATTCCGTATAATATTAAGGTATAACAGTTACTTTTGGCTGGCTATACTAGATGAAAAAGTGTAAGAATATGGTATATAAGCTTATTAAACTTTTTAAAAATGATTGTGTGTATTGATACGAGCTTACAATTTTTTCAATTAAAAAAATGATAGTAATATAGACTACTATAATATAAAAACAAGGCACCTAAAACATTGATTTTCAGGGGGCCATAGGTCGTGATCTTGTTGGCTTGCCCTCATGATTACTTTAGACAAGAAGATAAGAGAATTATCTCTTATTAAAATACTATTGAACAATTAATCATTGATATTTAAAGGTTGCTCAGGACATAGCCCAATTGGTAAAGAGGTTCGAACCCTGTAAATGAGACTTCTTTAAGTTTTTTTTTACTTTCAGTTCTTTTGTATAAAAGGCAGTCTCATGACTCTTAACCCGTAGGAGAGAGGTGGGGACCCTTGATGTTGGGGCTCAACAATTTTTTTTTAATATTTGAATACTTTATCCCATTTTATCTATTTCAATACGTGTATTGATCATTGATTGACATTTTAACATTGCTGTATGTAGCGTACACATTCAATGTCCCAAAACTTCCTTATAAAAAAATAACCCCACCATGTATCAATAATGACAGTTTATGAGTTTATTTTGTTATCTGTGAGTTATGTGTACTGCAAAATGTGATATATTGTATGTGTAAAGATATCCGATAAAGGCAAGACTAGAATTCAAACAGAGAATAAAGTCTACAATTTATACAAGTCAAAATATTTAATTAGTTTGAAGCTAGCTAAAGATAATATAATCTCTATTATCCAAATCTTATCTTTCCACAGCAATAATACATGTACATTGCATAATTTATCCATTTTGTTTTTAACTTAATTTATATTGTTTTCATGGTATTAGACCTAAGAGGTCTAGCTACCACGGTTTATTAAAAATCCCGACAATCCACCATAGGCCATGGGTTTTTTACCGGAATCGTGCTTGATTTCATGGTTAGTGTAAAATGTAGCCCGTTGTTTCCAAATCTAGTACAAGCCTTAGTATATGGTATTGGCATTCTTTTCACCTGTTCCCGGCCCCAAACGATATAATTTGGGCATCGGCACTTGCAACAATTCAGTTTTTCATGCGTGCACTAAACATAATGAGATATTCTTAGATTATAACTAGTTTATCTGAGAGAATCGTCAAAAAAGATTTTCAACTACAGTTACTCACTCTAATTGATAAAGTGGCATATGTTTTTTTTTTTTTTTTTTTTTTTGGGGGTAAATGATTGCCCTCATTTTGATCCGCGTAACTTATAGACAAGCTGCAAGTGTATACACACACCTTCCGGCTAGTGGGATATGATGGAAAGATAATAGACAAAGGCTAAAGTTCAAATAGAAAACTAACAAATAGATGCTAAAATTCTAAATATGTTGAATAGTTTGTCTGAAGTTAAAGATAAAGAGAGATAACTCTATTATTTAAATCTTAACTTTCCTATTATACTCTTCTTAGTTTTGAACAATCATCGAAATTGTCTTTTCATTGAGTGGATGAAGAAGTGTTGGACAAAAACATGATATGAATACGCGTTCTGAAGTGACCAGATGTGGAGAACACACAGTCTGTTGAGAAGAACATTCAATAAAGAATATGATCAGATCAGAAGAACCGGTATGTAACTGATATGACCAGCTGAGAAGACGATCAGATCAAAAAATTTAGTTTTAGATACTTTGTCTGTTGTAACCACTTTAACAATCAACTTGGGGCGGATTTTAACCGTTTGCTGGAATATCATTTATAAATACTCCACCATCAATTAGGAGCGGCTGCAGGATTTTTGTGATACGGTTCAAGGTTTGAGAAGAACACATCCTATTAGAAGTTTTTAATACATTAACTTTAAATATCCAAATATAAATACGAGTCGAGGGTCAATATTTTAAAAAATTAGCAGGTCAATTAATATTTATTAAAGATAAAATTTTCAAAAGATGATAAAAAATACATAGATTTTTTTTTTTTGTTTGAGGTCAATTGACCCAAACCCTCCCTACTCTCTACTAAAGCCCCTGCCATCAACATGATGTAACTTATCTTGATTGCTTTTTGATTAACTAGAATTCAAGTTTATTTTCTCTACTACACTTAATCGACCCTTGTCAAAACAAAAAATATATAGATTTTTGTCCAGAAGGACAAAATTATCAAAAAATCGGGATAGAAGGACACTGTAATTTAATCAGGACAAAAGTAACAATTATGAAGTAACAAATATGAAGAAACACATGTGGAATAAAGTAAACGTAAGAATAATTGTGAAACATAAAGTAACATTAACACGTGAAGTAACAATTTTAAAGTAATAATTGTGATTTTTGTCCTTTATAATCATGCTTGATATTCGTTATTTTTGTCCTTCCAGACCCATTTATTAATTTTTTGGTCCTTGTGGCCCCTTCCCCCAAAAATATAATATACATATGTCAACATCTTGTAAGTTAAGTTAATTTTGTATCATTTATTCATGGCATATCTAATTTAGTGATTGTAGCTTAGTCACACAAAAGAAATGAAGGAGATTGGTACAATAATAACACACCCAACCATGAGTATATATGAGCTCAGTTGTAGTATTTTTTACATGTGATAATTTTTTTTTAATAAAAGTAAAACAATGGAAAGTGTGCATCCAAATTTCCCTAATAATTAATATACTAGTGGGATGATCGTGCTTTGCACGATGAGGCCCTCGGTTTTTGTTGTTTTTTGCGTGTTCGAATGACGAAGTTGTGTTTTTATGTGTTGCGTTGTGGGTGTAGGGGAAGATGTGGTTGTAATATATCAAAATACGTCCGTTATGCCTTTTTTTTTACTGAAAGTAGTTGTGCCTAGAAACACGTTGTACATGTATCAGCGTGTTTCTCAAAATACATAAGCTGCCGATGTGGGAGTACTTAGCAAAATAGATTGGTCTGACTACAGTTGACCTGGCATGCTGTTGTTTGTCTGTTACATAAGCTGCCTTTGTGAGAGTAGACAGTAAAATAGATAGTTTTTATGGACTTAGGGGAATAGGGATGTGGGTTTTTACATTGTTCAGGAGTAAAGTACTTAGATATCTGTGAACTTCATCTTTTTGATGGGTGTCACCGGTGCCAATGAGTCTGCATCTCCATCTTTTCCTGTATCCAAGTGCGTTCTGTCTTGCGAGTGTGTCTTTTCTGCAGCGTGGTTGTCCTCTGTTTCTGTGTTATTTTGCGGGCGTTTTCCTGCGGAATCCGAGTTAACATGTTTTTTTCGTTTAGTAGTCAATGCTTTGGCTTTTATTAATGGTGAAGTAGTAGCTGAAGTTGCACGTATATGGTACAAGTGGGGTAAGTATTTAGTGTATGCAATTACCTGTTGTTTCCTTCTGCACTGTTTCTGTTGTGATGGCATGAGGCGTCTGTTGGCGAGGTTCGTTCGGGCTGTCGAAGTGCAGCTGTTGGATTGAGTACCGCGTCTTGCGATCATCGAATCTTTTTCTCTGTGCACGCACCTGGGCGGTAATTGTCATATCCGCTAGGCGTGTGTTTGTGCGACGTAGCAGTTCATGCGTTTCCTGTGGAAGTGGTTCGGCAGTGTTATATATGCTGTCTAGGGTATGAATTTTCAATAATTGTATTGATTTGAAAGTACCTGCTCAGTCATGTCATGCATTTCTGCAGAGGTTTTCTTCAGTATCTCCTCGGCGATGCTATCAAACATAGTGACCATGACTGTGTTCGATGTGTCTGTCATAGAGGCATTTAGCTTGCACCTGCGTAAGCTTCTGGTCAGTGTAATTTGTAGGTTAGCAGTGTAGTTTATGTTTAAGGTGTAGATGTGTGCGGTTTTACCTGAGTTTGGCTATCTGGTGGCATTGACAGACGAAGCAAAAGTAGCTTTCAAGCCCACCACCTGCTCGTGATTATTAGATAATCAGACATTCGATTTAAGAAAAAATTATGTTTGAATTGAAAAAAATAAAAAACGCATACAAATTATTTAGAGGATACCATCTGACTTCCACAGGTCAGTAATGCTAACACCAGCATCTGATAAAAGCCAGTAATCTTCATTATTCTGAAAGATTAAAAACCGCCATCATTATATATCCATGTCCTACTTTTATTAGACACTTGTCGAAAATAGTATTACTTACATCTACATCGGAGGGAACGATTTTCATCATTCCAACAGCATGGTCCTGAGAAGGACCGAGCTCCTCGGTTATTCTATCGTCCACTGGAGGTTTCTCTGCTGCATGGTTCTCATTTGGACCTGAACTTGCAACCATTGGGTAGCTAAGCGATTGCTCGGAATCGTTCATTTCATCAAATTTTTCCTCAAATTGACTGAAGTAATAGTTCAAAAGAAAAGGCAAAGTAGAAATGTTAGTAATAATAATAAGACATGTAAACGGTGAAATACCAAAGCAAGACCAAAGTCTTTATTTAATGAACCAATACCTGACAAGATAAACATCAATGGGACCCATGGTACTTCTGAGGATTATCCTATACCTTCTTTGTTGATAATCGACACCCTGTTTATAGAGAATCAAGCTACTTTACTGAGCAAGAAACACAAGAAGATCCCATCACATTCAATAAACTTTACCTCATCTGGATCAGGGACTTCGAGGGTGGTACCATGTGGAGCTTTAATGGCTATGAGGGTTTCATTCTGCCAAAACCAAAAGCATATGAGTTTACACCGCTAAAAGCATTAATGAGTTGAATATGGAAATGTGAAATGTGGAAACTGAAACGATATTTGGTCATGCAATTCCTAAAAATCAAAATCAATTATTTGACAGAAGAAAGAAATCAATCACCAGAAAGCATGGTAGATTCTTGATGTCATCTTCAGTCACAAAAAGCCACCTAGGACAAGTAATATGATTGAACTTCAAATTAGAACAAGAACAAGCCAAAAAAAAATGGGGTTCAGTATCTAAATCGAAGTATATTAAATACTTTTGATTGTCTTCATCTTCACTCAAAATCCTCAGCTTCTCTTGCATGTCCCTGCAACAATACGAAGCATCAGTATGACATGTAGCATAGATAGTTTAAAAATGCTAAAAATATACTACCAACCTTATGCGTTCATCCAATATTCCTTCTTCTATTGAAAGCTTGAGTACTTCAGCCTGCGGTAACATAAGTAAATGAACTCTCAAAAAAAAAAGTTGATATGCATGCATATTATATTTGAATGTTATCATCGCAAACTAATCAGAAAGAAGTCATTAAGCAGAAAACATTGTTATAATATGCTCGCACGTAAGGAATAAGGATACTGATAGCTTTTAGAATTATCCAATATTAGTCCCAAACCTGTATGACAGAAGCATCAATCTCCGCTTTTCCTGGTCCCAAAGAATCGACTCCCCTGACAAATCAATGCAGGGAATTCACTCCCCAGTCCTTGACATCATCACTAATTGCTATCTGCAGCCATGTAGAACTCAATCAATTAATCACTCAGTTAAAAGTAAAACAATAAGCATGTCTCTTGCCAACCTCACTCCGCATAGTTGTCAAGGCCAATTGTTTCACTGCATTTAAAGGATTCTTTACTCCATAAGACACCTACTTTGGGTCATCAATTTGCGAAAGAAAAGGTGCACAAATACATACCAACACTAATTAGTTGCAGTTGAAAATGTATGACTGAAGTTCCATTTTGTTGGGCACAATGAGTACCGTTAAACCCAAGCCAAAAGGCGGTAAAATTTAACAAACTTAACACATATAGCAAAACAGTTGCGGAATATGACTACACACTTAAATGCAAGAATTTTAAACCAAATACTAACCTGCAAATGAAAATTTGTTCGATCCTGCAAAACAAAAAGACATTTATAAGAACTTGGGGAAAAAACAAAATGAATTAAAGGATTAAAGAAACACATAGACAACAAGATGGTTATAAAAGCAACATGTAATTTTTCACTAATGAAACAGTTTGAAGTCTAAGTTTTTTTTGCTACATGATTGAAAACGTTCAATAATGACAATCAATTAAACCAGATATCTATTGCTCCACAAGAATATAACACACAGATAAACTGCAAAGCACAGTGACAAGAGCAAGAAGTGAAAGGGCAAAGTAACCAAACAATAAAATGTTTCTTTTTAAAAAAGATGACCTTGCTTCCAAATGACCCTTGAGCTGGTCAATATTCCTAAATCGATGCAAGCAATTAAAAAATGAATCAAGTCTCTAACTTGCATATAGAAACAAGACAACATATACAGAACAGATGACGAACATTCCCAACATCCAGTTGAATGAAAACAACTAAACAGAACACTGAAAAAGAAATTAAGAAGCGCAGATTAATTAGAAGACCTGATTTGTCAATGTTCTCTGAAATGCAGAACTTCCAAGATGTCTTCTTTCTAAGGATTCCACAACAGCTACGCCATCACTATCCAAATACTCAATGTCTGGACTTTTCAATGAATCACATGTTGAAATGGATTCATCCATAGACACAGAATGCCCATCAGATGCGTTGGATGCTCTTTACCCTCCCCGCAATGATGCCCATCACAAACACCATCATCGGATTCTCAGCCACCGCCACCGCTACGGCCATAATCCACCTTTTTTCCTGTAGCAGAAAATCAACAAATCAAAATCAGAGAGATTAAAAATCCAAAGAAAAAACCAGACCCATAGTAACGGTAGAAGAACCAGACAAAGGAAAGAAGCCCAAAACACAATCAACAAATGGAAATAAACAGAGCAGGTGAACCCATACCTGCAATGTCGCTGGTAAAGGAGCCTTGCAAAGAGAAGAAGGCCCAGCCAATTGCAGAATACTCAGTCCCCAACCATGGCACGAAAGAAGAAAACGCAAATCCATTAGTTAAATCACAAAATCATACAGTCTTAAATGCGATTTCGAAAAGGGAAGACAAATACAAGCATGCAAACTGAAGTCCACTCACCTTTCTGCGGGTGTGAAATGGACGGCCGCCTAGAACCACCAACAATGGAGAAAATAGCAGCCGTAAATTACATGAAATCCGGAGGTAGAAGGGAGGGGAAGGAGAAATTATAGCAGAATAGAGGCTGGATATGCATTTGAACCCCATGGTGGGTGGGTGGGTGGGGTGAGTATATAGGTGTGAAGATAGGAGGTCGGTGGTGGAACACCATTGGCGAGGACATGGCGGTGGTGGTGGAGGCCATTATCTCCTAGAAGCAATTTGGGCTAAACGGCGTCGTTTTACATTTACAAGAGGCAAAAAAAAAAAAAAAAAAAAAAAATTGCACATAAAGACAAAATTGTCAACAACCTTTTTCCGTAAAATTGAAGAAAATTGAAGAATAATGATCCGACAAAATAGTAATCAAACGTCTGCCAAGTCCCAGAACTCATACATGGACTTTTGTCCAAAGAAAGAAAGATAGATCATTCATTGCTGGCGATGACACGATGAGAGCATCCACAATAGCAAATGTTATTTTCTTCGCACATTGACACAAGGCTGACAAAATTTTATTACTATTTTAATAAAAAACATTTAGCTTGTACAATGACCGTTTGGTTCACCGTAAAAATAAAAGAGGAGGGATGTAAGAAAGAGTCTTTTTGGTGGGAAAATTCTGAAAGGAAGTAATATTTTATTAATTTTAATACCTAAAACAGTGTGCACTAAGGTGGTGGTGGGAGGGGGTAGACACCCTTCCACTTTCACTTTTGAACTCCCCAGAAGGTGGTGGTGTAGGCCATTGTAATTTTTTTTTACAATTTCTGACAATTACTGACAATAATGAGATTTTTAGGGGTGAAGTTTTATGCCATTGCCGATGCTCTGAGGATTCGATCAGGCCATAGGTATCAATTAGTTTGCACGATATAAAAGTGGAAAATGATGATGTGAAATTGAGGATTTCTATAAGAAGACGTTATTGGGTGCGATCATACCAGCACGCATTGAATTCCGTTCGAGTTTCTAATGGAGTCGGTTAAAGTTTGTTACAAATTAGTTAGAAACACTTAGTGTCAATTGAGCTATTTATATTTCAATTCAAGCTTCGGGAAGAGAACTTGAAACTTCAATTTATATTCCAAATGATCGAAAAATCGTTAATGTTATTCTTCCTTTTTTTTTTCCTTTCCAGAAGATCTTCACCTTCTTTGCGTTTACCATAATTTTGTTCATATTGTTCACGTTGTTTCTTGAGACTTCAATAATCCTAAAATTAGATTTTCAACATGGTGGTAGAGCTTACTAGTTTCCGTTGACGATTCTTTCTCGTGAATTCTCTTAAATTTGGGTTTCTTGTTCTCTTCACAACTTCACCAATGTCTGCTGCTGCTGCACCTGCAAGTTCTGGGAATATTCTTGATAATCCCAGTTTGCTTCTGGTTCAACCTTTATTGAGAGGTGTGGACAATTACAATCATTGGAAGCATTCCATGACTAAGATGTTATCATCTAGGGGCAAGCTTTCGTTTGTGGATGGTTCTTCAACCATGCCTGATGTAGCAGATGCTGGTTATTCTGCCTGGATGCAGTTGAATGATTTGGTGCATTCTTGGCTAGTTAATCCCATGATTCCATCGGTTGCAGAAAGTGTCATGTATTTTGACACATCAAGAGAAGTATGGGTTGATTTGCAGGAAATGCCTATAGGCTTTCAAATCTTGAAGAAGAAATAGAAAAAACCAAACAGAAAAATCTATCAGTGATTGATTACTACACCAAGTTAAAGTCCTTATGGGACCAATATCTTGTGTTAAGGCCTATTCCCCCTTGCACTTGTCCTACATTGCAAATCATTAGAGAGTATTATGACAATGATTAGACTACAAGATTCTTGAAAGGTTTGAACGGGAATTTTAGTACTATGAAGTCTCAAGTCTTGATGACTTTACCATTGCCTGATATCAAGACTTCTTTTGTGATGGCATTGAATCACGAACAACAGTTAGTTTACACTTATGCTAGTTCTGATTCTGTTATTTTGTCAGCTACTTCACAAAGTTCCAACTCTGGTATGGATTGTAATACAGTGGTTTGGCATCAATCCATATATCCTGCTCAAGAGAGAGACCAAGGTAAAGGTACTGGCAAGGGCTCTCAAGGAAGTTCTAAGAGGCTAGTGTGTACTTACATTGGAAAAGAAGGACACACGATTGATAAGTGTTACAAGAAGTATGGACACACGATTGATAAGTGTTACAAGAAGTATGGTTACCCTCCTAATTTCAAGAATTATGGAAGGGGATATGATCCTATTGCCAACAATGTCATGTTTGAATCTGAAGATCCTTCTTCAATTGACCAGTCAAGTCAACAGAGGGCAGATTCGGAATTATCACCAAGTCTCAATATGATCATCTTCTTTCACTCATCTAGAATCTTCAAGCACCTGCAAATCAGTGCAATTATGTGGTTATTGTTGAAATAGTGTCCTAAACCCAATCGGGTTGGACCGGATCCGACCAAAACATGGGTTCCTGCGTACAAACGATTTGCTGAAAATGACACACCCTTCGCTCAATCAGATTGCTCAAGTCCATCTGTCTTCCAAGATAGACAGAGACGAAGTTCGGATCATTTCTACTATTTCTTTATGTTTATACATATATTAAATGGCTTTACTGTTGTCATATATTTGTTCTTTTAAGGAACCAATTATGAATTGTTATATGATAACGTCCTTAGTATTAAACTGTGGTAGAGAAACCATGATAGGCGATCATGGTTGATGAGATCTCTAATCACTTTAATAAGTTTGATACTTAAATATCTCTAAATTAAGCTTGTGAGTAAACCATGATAGGCGATGATGTACTATTAAACAGGGCATTGATAGTATAAATAGGCTATCACGTATTAGATGTCTTCTGTCTTTAGGGCAGGGATAGATCTCGTCTATCGAAGTGTAGAGACACTTGGACTGTACGTGGTCGTGTATTAGAGAATGCGTACGTTAGACTGACCCACTTACACGGTTAAGTGTCACACTTTGTGGCGGTTGTGTAACTATCCTTTGGACCGGAGTCTTCATGGCATCACGGTGTGGATTGTCATGCTTTGACACTATTGAGGTTTCCCCTAGCCACGGGGCGATCATGCGGTAGTGATTGGGTATGATACCGAAGAATGCGGAGTATACATGATTGGTCGTCCGGGAATCGCGTATCCTATGATTGGGATCGAATATCCGAATGGCCTTCTTATAAGGAATGTCTAGCTCTCGTGAATCTTTGCAAAGTGGGAGTAAATGAGTTACTTCGAGAGAGCATGATATACAGATTATAAGATACGATCGTTAATGTATCGACACTCGAGATACGATCGTATGGATATTATTACAGCGATAGGATTGTAATTTACACGGTAATTGTTTCACATGAAAGGTAGTAGTCATTGCATTTGACTCTTCCGATGATTGAGGGTCACGGTGTGTTGCTAGACGCTATCTCGTGATCGTTAGGCGTGAAGGGCATTTTCGTAATTTTCACTTTGTGTCTACGGACATATTCGGAAGTCTATCGGGTCACACACATATGAACATCTAGCCGGATTAAAATGTGGTTATAGATGATAACCAAATAAGGAAAGTTTATCTCGTCCTATAAAGGTTATAGTGGTAAATTAATATGGTAGTATTTATTTATTATGAATAATTATAATACAAGATATTAATTATGTTGATTAATTAAATATACATATATGATGTGTATGTCGAAATTATGTATATATGTGATATACATGTATTTTGCAAATTAATTAATCATAGTATTATATTTATTAAAGAATATTCCGGAAGCCAATTAAAGGCTAAGAGTGGCGCCAATAATAGTGGATTATGATACACTTGGATTGTGCAATTTAATTAATAAGATTACCATATATTAATATTAGATATTAATGACTATAGATTTGCACACATGTGTAAATTGATTTATGGTAATAAGATAAATATAGATAAGATATTGACAATATATTGGAATATTTAATATAAGATATTGAATAGGGGCTTAAGGTTAAAAAGGGTGTTTGACCACAAATCTTGGGGATATAGTCTTTTTTGTTTAGAAATGGTGTAAACAGATCTTTTTGAAGCCTCTAAATCTTCGCGTTTTAGGTGTTTTTTGAACCAAACTAAATATAATTGGGAAGGGGAACCCTATAGGGGATTTGAGGACCTTAAGATCGTGCACATTTGTGAAAAAAAATGGAGAAAATCGCGGTCAAAAAAACGGAAAAAAACACAGCCAAGAATTTGTTGAAAAAAGGCTATATAGCCAATTCTCCCTATTGTGTGAATATTAATGAGATAAATCAATCAAATATATTTTCCTTATTTTACTAGTAAAAGGTTTTCTTCCTCTCCACTCTTATAGATGGCGCCATATACACTATAAATATAGTGTGGGTGTCAAGCTCTTTTGTACAACACAACTCCAAGAACTAATAGTTCTTGTGAAAAATAGAGAGCCTCTTAGAGAGAGTTTTGAGAGAGAGAAAAGGCCGGTCTAGCAGCCGGGTTTTTCTAGTAGCAATCCAATGGTGGATTCCGGCGGGTTGTTCGTGTGGACTAGTTGTAGAGGCCGAACACTTGGGCGGCTCCGTGTACGCCTACTCTCCTTAGACGGTCAAAGCGTCGATCTTTTAGATCAACCAAGGTAACCACCGTCTACTAGCTTATTTGTTTATTGCTTAAACGAAGTCGGTCTTAGGTAAAAGGAAATCAAAATTTTGAATTCCGATGCGTTTCCGCGTAGATTTCCTAACAGTTATGGCAGCTGGTTCCAGTGCTCAAGGATCAGGTATAAGTGGAAATATGGGGCACTGGATCTTAGATTCAGGGGCCTCAGATCATATCACTTTTTCTATCACACTTATGTTTGATGTGATATGGAGCCTATGGAATACCTGTTGCTAATTTGCATGTCAAATTGTCAAATGGCCTCAGTAAATGTTTCACATTCACGGAAAGTTAGGATTAACAGGCACATAGTATTAAACAATTTGTTTTGTATACCTACTTTCACATACAATATGATATTTGTTGAGAAATTGGTCAGTGACAATGGTTTGTCCGTTATTTTTGGTACTAATAGTGGCATTGTGTAGGAACTTAAGACTTTGAGGAAGATTACTTTGAAGAAAACTGTTTGTAATTCTTGTACTGTTACAGATTCATTGTTATGGCACTTTAGATTAGGCCATCCCTTATCCCATAGACTCAAAACTGCAGAATTTAGATTCCAGGATAAAGATTCTTGATCATGATTGTATGGTGTGTCCTTTGGCCAAACAAAGGAAACCTAAATTTCCTATTAGTAGTTATTTTACTTCAAGTAGTTTTGACTTGATTCATGTAGACATTTGGGGCCCAAATAGAGTGCCTACAGTAAATGGTGAATCATATTTTTTGTCCAGTGTTGATGATTACACTAGGTATACATGGATTTTTTTTATGAAAGCAAAATCAGAGGCTAATGATATTTTGTAGACTTTTTGCAATTTTGTTCAAACACTATTTGACAGATGCATTAAGATCATTAGATCTGATCATGGTCTATAGGATAAAGGGTATAGTGCATAAAAAATACAATCTAATATTCCATTAAAATACCGGGGATATTGTGTTATTCATGCTGTGTATTTGATAAACTTGATTCCCATCCCTTTACTTGATAACAAAACTCCTCATTCTCTGTTATATGGTGTTGATCCTTCTTATGACACTCTTAAAGTGTTTGGTTGTCTATGTTTTGTATCACACATGCACAAGGTAGGGGAAAATTTGAGGATGAGAGAACAAAATATGTGTTTTTGGGGTATGAACAACACATAAAGGGATACAGAGTCATGAATATTCATTCAAGAAACATTTCTATTTCGAAATGTTACATTTCATGAACATACTTTCCCTTTCTGTGATAATCATGGTTTATTCACCCAGAGGATCCTTGCTTGCCTATGCCTATTCTAGATGACACAGGGCCTATTCCTGAAGTTCCACAGAGGTTGTTTCCAACCCTAGTCTTCCAGTTCCATCCAACACAGCACCAGTAGAACTACTAGACAAAGGCATATTTGTCCGACTGCTGCAAAAAAGACATCTCTCCATACTATTGATATTGTGATGTCATATGCTAATATTTCTTCTAGTTATCAGGGTTTTATAGCTAACATTCATGGAGACATGGAACCTAACAGTTATGCAGATGCAGCTAAAGATCCTAGATGGAAAATTGCAATGGATCAGGAACTACAAGCATTAGACAAGACATATACTTGGACTCTTGTCCCATTACCAAAGGGTGTCAAACCTATTGGTTGTAAATGGGTCTATAGAATAAAAAGGAAATCTGATGGATCAATTGAAAGGTTTAAAGCAATATTAGTAGCCAAGAGGTTTACTCAAACAAAAGGCATAGATTTCTTGGAAACTTTCTCTCCAGTAGCAAAACAGACCACTATAAGATTGTTTTTGGCTTTGGCTGCTAAAAAAGATGGAATTCCCATCAGCTAGATGTGAATAATACATTCCTTCATGGAGATTTAGATGAAGAGGTATACATGAAAGCTCCACCAGGTTTGTAGTCAAAGGGCATGGTTTGCAGGCTCAACAGATCAATATATGGTTTAAGACACGCTTGTAGGCAATGGAATGTCAAATTAACCCAAAAATTATTGGATCATGGTTATAAACAATCACCAAATGATCACAGCCTTTTCATTAAGGGTTCATGTGACAAATTTGTAGCCCTTTTGGTATATGTTGATGACATAGTAGTTGGAAGCCTTGATATCACACAAATTCAACAATTAAAGGATATTCTGCACAAAGCTTTTACTATTAAAGATCTGGGAGAGTTAAGGTATGTTCTAGGGTTTGAAGTAGCAATATCTAAGGCAGGTATCATCGCTAATCAAAGGAAATATTGCCTTGATCTTCTTGAAGAATTTGGATTTACAGAATGCAAACCGATCCTTACTCCAATGGATACATCATAGAACTTGACAAAGGTACAAGCTCTACCATTGGAAAACAACACCTACTACAGAAAATTGGTAGCAAGCTACTATATCTTGGAAATACAAGACCAGACATTTCCTTTCATGTGCAGCAACTAAGCCAATTCCTTGATCATCCTAATGAGGCTCGTCTAAAAGCTGCACATAGGCTCTTAAGATTTTTAAAGATTGCACAAGGCAAATGGATTTTCTTCCCCAGAAATAGCCTTTTGAAACTCAAGGCTTTTAATGATTCAGACTGGGCTAGATGCAAGAAAACAAGGAGGTATGTGACTGGTATTCTCATATTCTTAGGTGATTCCCTCATTTCATAGAAATCAAAGAAGCAACCAACAGTTTCTAGAAGTTGTAGTGAGGCTAAATATAGGGCCATGGTTGTTACTACATGTGATCTTCAGTGGATATTGTATCTTCTCAAAGACTTCCAAATCCAATACACTGATGTTATTTGATGAGCGTTTTTTTCACCAAACAAATTCATAAAATACTCAAGACAACGGTGATTAAACAAGCTCTCTAACCGGCAGTGGACCGGGTCGATTGCGAGTAAAGCTACAGGAGTCCGAGGTCGAACCCAAAGGAATCGTGCTTGCAAGTACCAAAGTGAACGTAATGCTTAGTCTAAGTGATCAAAGTTCTTAAGGTTTTGTTTACTACAACGGCACTAAATGAATCTAACTAACGAGTCTAAAGATAAAAAGAGAGAAAGAAGATTAAACTACTCGGTTTTAAAGATAATTAAAGAGACATAGCCGAACCATGATCAAAATAGCTAATATCACCCAAAGGAAAGACAAAACCGGGAGTGTGCAATAACGACGAACTCTTGCATTCAATTTCACGGGTACGTGCTCCTAATCCCGGTGCTAAGGTCTCGAACAACTCTTCCCCAACACCTTATGTCAAGTCAACTAACCTATCCTAAGAGAGATTCCTCCACAAGACAATCATGCACAAGAGCCGTGTAAACGTTGAAAACGAGTAGCCTCGCACTACAATGCGATCCTAGAACCCTTTTCCCACACCCCTCTCTCTGAACAACTCTCAAGAGTGATGTGTGTGATTTTTGACCTAGGTGATCAATCTAGCCCAAATCCGTTATAACGAGTTCTAAGACGTGAAATACGCAAGGAACAACAATAAAAAGCACTACCCACTCCCAATTTCATCACCCAAAGGGTGATTTCACTAAATTTCACATGATTTGGCTATGAAAATGTTTAGCTACACATTATATTAATCAAAACATGCATAAAACAAGTAAATAAGAGCCATAACAAGTAAAAGAGAAGAGAGATATACCATAAAATTGCGAAATTCGAGATTAGATCCAAAAAGTACAAAATAGAGAAGTAATTAAAAGGTGGTCTCTTAGTGTTTGGAATGAAAATCTAAGCTAAGAAATGGAAAGATTATGCTAAGATATTGTTGATTTACACTAAGAGAGAGTATTCTAAGCTATTACAAAATTCGAGCAAAAGATGGGTAGAGTGTTGCTAAGAAAAGCTTCATATATAAGAAAATGTCTAAGGGGGGTATTTATAGGTGAAGGGAAAATCTGCTGCAAAAATGGTCCAAACGCGTGTTTAGAGGGTTGGAACGGGCGTTTGGCATCTTCAAACGCGCGTTTCGCTTGGCCGAAACGTGCGTTACACATAATTTCGGCGGGGGCTTGACGTTCTTCATCCGGAACGCGCGTTTAGGAAGGTTCAAACGCGCGTTTAGGATCTTGGAACGCGCGGTTGGCTGGTTTCCAAACGTGCGTTTAGAGGGCTTCAACTCTGAACCAAATCTGAACTTCTGGAACGCGCGTTTAGGGATTCAAACGCGCGTTTGGTGTGTGGAACGTGCGTTTGGAGGGTTCAAACGCGCGTTTGAACCCCTGTTTCCCCCAGTCTTCACTTTTCTCCCTTTTTGACCCTCGTCTTGCCTCGGTTATGCTTTTTCACCACAAATTGTCATCTTCCGGGTCCTCGAGACACCAATACCCTTCAATATCATAAACAACCACAAACATCCAAACAATTCCGGAGGGTAAAAGTGCTCGGGAATGGGGTTAATAATAACAAAAAGGGGTATGAATTCATCAAAGTGACGGATTCGTTCCCCGTGCCATAAGCTCACGATATCACCCCGAAAATGGTCTAATTTACCCAAAATTGTGCTTGAAAGTGTGATAAGCGGGGGTAATTAATGCACCGGAGTCACGTAAAGTTGACTCCCATCAACCACCCCACACGTAGCCTTTGCTCGCCCTCGAGTAACCCGGGCGTTTTAAAACAAACCAAGGGATTCAACATTGTGACGTAGGTGCTCCTATCCTTACCCTCGAGGTAACCACGAAGTAAGACGAACGAACATACACACACCGGTACAACGTTATCAAAAGAATAGAGTGTGTGTGGTGCCGAGCTACATTCAAGTGTTCAAAAAGATTGTCGGGCTTGAATCCCGGCCGAAAAGTCTACCAACCGTCTCATATCAACCATCCTCTCCACAAATCAAGGCTACTAAGTTTGGACACAATCGGGTAGGACTTGAAGGGTTATAATGTTAGGCTAGGGTAATTCCGGTTAATCGAAAAGGATATTTTGGGAACTGGAGAAAAAGAAGTACGAGTGAACCTAATCAACAAGTGTACCACCTTATCTCTACCATACAAACCATCCAAACTCCTTTTGATTATTAGAAAACTTTGGGAACCATAGGATACTGACATACCCGAACTCATTGCCTAATTCAACTATGTTTCAAGTTTCATAAGGCGAGGTCGAATACATTAGCACCTATCTCACTATCCCAACTCCAACATCATACGTATAACTTTGAGCTCATTACTTTGATTCCAACCCTTTATTTTATAAACTCCAAACTCTTATTCATTTGAGAACTTTCTAATTTATTTTGAACTTTGATTGATCGAGTTCTCTTTTTTTTTTTTTTTTTTTTTTTTTTAAAAGGAAAGAAGAAAGGACAGATTTTTCTTTTCTTTTTGGGCCAAACCCAAACACTAAGCCCAAATGAGCTCCTCTTCTCCTTATAGCTCCATACAAGAAAACATCATTTCCCCCACCCCACACTTGCCTTAGCAAGTGTGGCCTAACAAAAGACTAGGTCCACTCGTAGGGTATGAATGAAGGGAATGTGACCAAAAATTAAGCTCAGGGTAGGTTTCTGACTACGTAACAAAACGGCTATAAAACGAATGGTGGTCAGACCATTCTATCAAGGCTGAGAGGGGCTACGAAGGTCTAATGTTGGAGATTAGGCTTATTTGGCTATGGTAGGGTCAAAGAGACGCCATGACCGTCATCCCGTGTCCTACTTAGGTAACTCTTTTTATTTCGTCTCGAGACCAGTGACATGAGGGGTGGTAGTAATCAAATTGTGCACAAAGTGTAGCTTCACGTGAAATTAATAAACTCTATTCTCAAGATAAAATCAAACCGAAGTGCACACGTTCGGGGCCCTACTAAGGTGGGCGCCACTCGAATAAAGACATAGCACAAACAACACAGTGTCGGGAACCCTTGAAAAAATTTTAAAATCACCCAAGAATCGACTCAAGCCCGATCATAAGCTAAGTATACCACAAATAATGCACATTCAACAATAAAAACAATAAAACGGCTAAGTCCCCCACCCCACACTTAAACGAAACACTGTCCTCAGTGTGTGAGAGATAAGGGCGTAAAAGACTTAGCTGTTTGACCAAAAGACCCGGCAGAAAGGCGCAACCGTGACTCGAAACTCGTGATAGCCTCGTGTGAATCCATCCCGAAACCTAAAGCGAGATCAACAGAAACAAAGACAGCGCATGCACGGGACATAATCCGCGTGCTAAAAAGCAAGCAATAGGGTAAGCGGGTGCATAAAATAACGAATCTAAGCCACAGTGACGAGATCAAAGCATAACGAGGGGGGATACGGGATATGCAATGGAAGGATACAATCGAATCAAAATAAAGTACAGAACATCCATGCATTAAATATAAGCTAATAAAAAACATCCTTGTCATCCCACAGTATCAGTCAATAAAAAGGAAAACATACACGGTCAAGCAGGCCTCAGGGGCTCAAAAATAAGTGCACGTGCATGCCAAAGTGAAATGTGTCCAAAGTATGATGAAAGAACGTCAAAGGTAGGTAAAATGTCAAAGTATAAAAGAGACAGACTAGTAAGTAAATACAGTAAGAATTGCATGAAAAACATTCTAGTCTGCTCCTTGTCCCCGTACGTCGCGTGGTGGGATCCGGTGTGCCTCGATGTTGGTGCAACCACAAAGAACCTCGCACTCTCGGTCTCCGTGTAGATCCCGCAACACCCGTCCTCACCGCCTCGTCCCTGCTCGCAACCGTGCCCATCGATCATCCAAATCAAGATCATCAAACCCCTCGTCCGGCTCCTCTACGAATGACTCCTCTATAATCCGCCGCAAATCCTCCTCAATCTCTCGCGGTATACCGAAACGGTGCAATATCTAGATCCAACTCGGAAGCTCCACCCGCCTCTCCCGAGCCAATACCGCCGATTTTCCACAATGCCGTTCATTGTCACCCTCGACTATCCATCCGTCCCTCCGTTTGTGTGCAATCGAAGCCCCCGCCTCTCACTAAGCCACGGCCCCCGGCAGAGGATGTAGAAGGTAGATGTGAAGGTGTGGTGGAAGGTCCGGTAGTAGAGGGAGGAGGTGGGGGTATAGTAGTGGTAGTAGTGGAGGAAATGATAGGAGGAGGTATGGGTAGGGTGGTGGAGGTAGTGGAGGTGGTAGGGCGGAGGACGGTGTGAATGGGTCGAGGGGTGGGCCTAGGAGGGTTAGAAGCAGTGCGGGCGTTAAACGGCCTCGGTACCACAGGCACATTCTTCTTCCTCAGAATCTGATCATCAGGATACTCCTTTACCAACGCTCCATTGCACAAACCAAAGATGAGGTAGGGGCACATAATCATCCGACGCTTAACCTTTTGATTTTCTCTAAATTCCTCAAAGATGGTTTTCCCAACGTCTACCTTCAGATCATAGTGTAGAGCATACAACAGCTTGCAAATCCTTAATGTGGAAGTGCGTGATGTTGTCCTTCGGTAGTAGACGGTTTTGAGAAAACTTAGCTTTTACTTTCCAAATATCTGGCCAAGTCGTCGTCACCAACTGACTTCTTGCATTGCTTCCCTTTGAAATCCACGGTAAGTCGGGGTTGATTGCTTTCCTCATCTCCTCTAATGGATCCGGATTCTCGTAGTATTCCAATGTGACCTCACCGCAAACCAACCTAAATAATCCCCGCCCTCGAAAGCCGGTATCCGATAATAATCATTGATAGCCCTGACCGACCACGGAACATTAACCCCTCTAACTCTGATAAACCCGGATTCCAGATTAGCCACACTGAAATTTGCATACCATTCCCGGACTATTGACAAATTCAGATGCCCCTCAGGTTCATAAATTAGATTATTCCACCCTCTCTTCATTAAGTCTTCGATGAACTCTTTAGCACGAGTTTTGAGGTCTAGCCCCTCTCATAACACATGTTCTTCCCGCCGATATAATCATGATAGTTAGAGTAGGCAACCGGTGAGTTGAAACGCAGCTCGAAAGGGATAATATCCTCGGGAGGGGGAGCTGTAGAGGAGGGCCTTGCTCGGGAGCACTCGTGGAGGGGCACTCGAGGAGGTGGTGGAGCACTAGTCCTAGCAGCTTTGGCTTGCAAATGTGCCAAGGGCACATCGCTCTCAAGGTCCATGGCCTCCCCACTATCACTACTCGTATTCCTCCCCTCGGTATCCGGCTCAAAATCTTCGTCGATGTTTCATCCTCAACCGTCCCGCTGGCCTAATTGCTCGAGGGTTTCTACTCTCAACTGCACCACCAATCCGAATACCACTCGTAGGTACCCTAGGATAAACTAGGGTTTTCTGTTTTTTGGGGGCTTGCCTAGTCATTGGTTGCTTGCCCTTACCTTTACCCTCGGTTTCCTTTCGTTTAGTTTCCCTCATTCTATGAACACCAACCGAACAACACCAAACAATCAAGTTACAATCAAAACCGACCCGGTTATCGTCCAACCGGGATTTCAAACAAACCAACCATTCACAACAAAACACCCCACACAAGCCACACCATTCACCATCGATCAACACAGCAAACAAAACAAACAAAAACAGGATATTGAATCAATAAACAATAAATAACGAGAAAGGGCGTTAAACCAAAAATAGGCCAAAAACTAACCCTAACCGAAATTTAAACGTAAAGCCGAAATATACCTGTTCTATGCTTAAGAGAGATGATAGGAATGATTTGGGGTGAAGAACGAGCCTCGAAACGTCGAAAATGAGCAAATTCGACTTCGTTGAAAAATCGCCAAAAATGTCGATCAAATCGAGGATAAAGGTGATTTGTTGTTGGAATGGCTTGTTGAAATCAAAAGAAGAGATTGAGAGGTGTTGAATGGGCTTTAAATCGCCAAAAACGGGTGAGAAATGAAGAATTTCGAGTGAAAGGGGGTTGAAACGCGGCCGCCGGACGTTTAGGGTCGAGAAAATCCGATTTTTGAAACGCCGGTTTGGAGGCGGTATTTAAAGAAGATGAGTCCAAACGCGCGTTTGGAATGAGTGGAACGCGCGTTTCGCATGTCCAAACGCGCGTTTGACGAGTGAAACGTGCGTTTGGAAAGGGAATTCACGATCGAGAGTTGAGGCTCCAAACGCACGTTTGAAATGGTTCTAAACGCGCGTTTGGGAGGAAAAGCCGCAAACGCGCGTTTGAAAGGGGTAAACGGGCGTTTGGACCGTAAACTAGGAAAACTCAAGATTTCTACCCCACACTTGATTCTAACCACCCCGAGACCTCTAGAAACACCAAACTAACTCAACAAACTACGAAATGGTGGGTTGCCTCCCCAAGCGCCTTTGTTTTACGTCGTTGGCTCGACAAGATGGATTAAACGGTGCCAACTTTTTCAAAGTTATACCGT
The DNA here is from genome assembly GCA_036785695.1 of Gentiana straminea. Classification (NCBI taxonomy): domain Eukaryota; kingdom Viridiplantae; phylum Streptophyta; class Magnoliopsida; order Gentianales; family Gentianaceae; genus Gentiana; species Gentiana straminea. Next base: position 27,632,826 of record JAVUPR010000061.1, read on the forward strand.
TGGCACAAGGCGAGAAAGGGTAGAAAGATAGAAAGATGGATTTAGAATTATACGAGTCAAGGTTTAAAGTCCATGACAAGACTTACAAGATTCATCACAAGGTACGGGATCTTCAAGATGCACTATTTCTAGTGCTTCATCGTAGGGCAACCGCTCATACCTTTTCAACCGCAAGCCATTAGTGGTGAACGTGCCAAACTTAGGATGGGTGATTTCGATAGCACCGGACGGATAGACTTTTGACACAACATAGGGACCGGACCACCTAGACTTCAACTTCCCTTGGAAGAGATGCAAACGAGTATTGTAGAATAAGACTTCGTCACCCTCATTGAAAACACGAGGTTTAATCAACTTATCATGGAGTAACTTAGTCTTTTCTTTATACTTTGTGGAAAGGTCATAAGCACATAGGCGGAACTCATCTAATTCATTTAATTGGGCCATACGCTTCTCACCAATTAAGGTATCATCGAGGTTAAGCATTTTGATGGCCCAATAAGCCTTGTGTTCGATCTCTACGGGAAGATGACAAGATTTACCATAGACTATCATGTAAGGTGACATGCCCAGAGGTGTCTTAAAGGCTGTCCTATGGGCCCACAAGGCATCATCTAACTTCAAAGACCAACTCTTGACATTCGTGTCTACCGTCCTCTCTAAGATACGCTTAATACCCCTATTCGTGACTTCGACTTGACCACTCGTTTGGGGATGGTAAGCGGTACCTAACTTGTGTTTCACTCCATACTTCTCTAAAAGTTTATCAAACGGCTTGTTAGCAAAATGGCTTCCGTTATCACTGATTATAGCACGAGGCACCCCAAACCTACAAAAGATGTTCTTTCTAAGAAAACGGATAACAACATTCCTATCATTGGTGGGTGAGGCTAAGGCTTCGACCCATTTGGACACATAATCACACGCGACTAGAATGTACTTGTTACCACACGAAGAGGGATAGGGGCCCATGAAATCAATGCCCCACACGTCAAAAATCTCACACACTATGATCGGCTTCGAGGCATCTCACTCCTTCTAGATATACGACCGGATCTTTGACAAGCATCGCAAGATTTCACATAAGCATGTGCGTCTCGAAATAGAGTGGGCCAATATAGCCCACTTTGCAATACTTTCAAAGCGGTTCTTTGCCCCGAGAAGTGGCCTCCGGCCTCTTTGTCGTGACAAAACGAAAGAGCACTCAAAATCTCACTTTCGGGATGCACCTCCTCGAATACCATCCGAACACAACCTATAAAGACAAGGATCTTCCCACACATACTTACCCACCTCACTAAGGAATTTACGCCTTTGGTTCGAGTCAAGGTCGGGGTCTACGAAACCGCACTCGTGGTAGTTGACAAAAGGAGCAAACCAAGGACTACCTTCCTTACCGACTTTTAGAAAGTTGCCTCTCTTAGCCGGAAGAAGGGTGTCAAGTGCATACGAGTTGCTCGTGAGGGAAAGAGTCATTTATCTCGGTTTGTGCTTTAACCAACTCCTCACTAAGCTCCATACGACTTAAGTGGTCGGCTACGACATTCTCACAACCTTTCCTATCACGGATCTCTAAATCAAACTCTTGCAAGAGCAAGATCCACCTCGAGGCGGGGCTTGGCATCTTGCTTGGCAAAGAGATAACGCAAAGCGGCATGATCCGTGTGGACAACTACCCGAGAACCTACGAGATGAGACCGAAACTTATCAAACGCAAAGACGACCGCTAAAAGCTCTTTTTCGGTGGTGGTGTAGTTCGTTGGGCCGAATTCAAGGTGTGACTTGCATAAGCAATAGGCTTGAAGATTTTGTCGATTTTTTGACCGAGTACCGCACCAACCGCGGTGTCACTCGCATCACACATGAGCTCAAATTCTTGATCCCATTTCGGGGCAACTAAGATGGGAGCGGATACTAGCGGTTGCTTGAGCATCGAAAATGCTTCAACACAAGCTTTGTCAAAATCAAACGGGACGTCTTTTCCAAGGAGAAGAGTAAGAGGACGGGCTATTTTCGAGAAATCCTTGATGAACCTACGATAAAACCCCACGTGGCCTAGAAAACCCCTAAGAGTCTTTAGGTTGGTGGGCATAGGAAGCTTAGCTATCGCTTCAACCTTAGCCTTATCTACCTCTATACCTTTACTAGATATCTTATGCCCTAAGACTATCCCCTCCGTAACCATCAAATGACACTTCTCCCAATTAAGCACCAAGTTTGTCTCCTCACATCTACCCAACACCTTTTCAAGATTATCTAGACATTGTTCAAAGGAATCACCAAACACGCTAAAATCATCCATAAAGACTTCTAAAAACTTTTCTATCATATCCGCAAATATGGCGACCATGCACCGTTGGAATGTCGCGGGTGCATTACACAACCCAAAAGGCATCCTACGGAAGGCAAAGGTACCATAGGGGCAAGTATAGGTAGTCTTTTCTTGGTCCTCTAAAGTCACATGTATTTGGTAATACCCACTAAACCCATCAAGGAAACAATAAAAGGCATGGCCACTCAATCTCTCCAACATTTGATCAATAAAAGGGAGGGGGAAATGATCTTTACGGGTTTGGTCATTTAGCTTACGATAATCAATGCAAATTCTATGACCACTTACCAAACGCTTAGGTACCTCCTCACCTTTGTCATTGATCTCCACGGTCATACCTCCCTTCTTCGGCACCACTTGGGTGGGACTCACCCACTTGCTATCCGAGATGGCATAGATAATCCCTAGCTTCAACATTGTGACCACGTCCTTCCTCACAACCTCTTGGAGGTGTGGATTGAGTCTTCTTTGGGGTTGCCTTACCGGCTTTGCTCCATCTTCCGAATAATCTTGTGTTGGCAAATGGTGGGACTAATACCCTTAAGATCGCACATCTTCCACCCGAAAGCACGCTTATGCTTCTTAAGCATCCTCACTAACTCATCTTCCTGCAAAGCCGTTAGTGTAGAAGAAATAATCAAAGGAAGTAAATCATCATTTTCAAGAAAAACATACTTCAAATGAGGTGGAAGCGGCTTCATTTTCAAATCTTTCGGAGGATCCTCAATTGATGGCTTTTCTAGCTCTCCTTCAAGCCCAAGATCAATCTTCTCAGTCCACCTCTCACCCACGAAAGCCGTCTCTTCGAGCTCTTTTGCTTCCTCTTCCAATTCTTCTTCTTCATCGGTTTCCATACTCACTTTTTCCATGCATTCATCGGATTCGTCTTTATATACCTGCATGTCAACATGTTCCGAAACGCAAGGATATATAGCATCAATAGAAAAAAACGAGTCCTCGGTGCTCTCCTTAGGATGTTTCATGGCTTTATAGACATTGACCGCGACTTTTTCATCTCCAACTCTCAATATTATCTCACCGCTCGCAACATCTATCAAAGTCCTCCCGGTATTTAAAAAGGGACGTCCTAACAACAAAGGTGTTTTGGAATCCATCTCCATGTCTAGTACAACAAAATCTACCGGGAAGGCAAACTTATCCACTTTCACTATGACATCCTCTATCACTCCCATAGGCTCCCGAATAGACCTATCCGCCATTTGAAGGGTCATCCCCGTTGACTCCAACTCTCCTAGGTCAAGACTCTCATATATAGCACGGGGCATTAGGCTTACACTAGCCCCCAAATCACATAGAACACTAGGAAAATGAGTTGAACCAATAGTAACCGGAATAGTGAAACTACCCTTGTCCCTAACTTTCGGGGGAATCTTAGACTTTCCATTAAAAATAGCGGAACACTCTTCATTTAAACACACAACTTCTTGCATCTTACCCTTTTTAGTTAGTAACTCTTTCAAAAACTTACAATACGAGGGCATGTTTGCAAGTGCTTCAAGGAAAGGAATGTTCAAATCAATTTTTCGTAAAATCTCAATGAATCGAGTTTGTGCCTTATTCAAGCAACTTTGTCTATGATTCTTAGGGGGATACGGGAGAGTACTCAAATCAAAATCTTTAGAAGGAGGAGGGATCATACCTTTCTTACCTTTGGTGCGTGGGGAAGACGGCTCTTTCATTGGTTCTTTCCCTTCTCTTCTAGTTGGTTCCTCATCTTTCACATCGATGACCACATAATCTCCCCTAGCTTGAGCTTCTTTCCTTTCTACTTCCTTCTTCTTGACATACTCCCCATGATCTTCATCATCTTCAATCCCATCTATATCACCATCCATAGCTCCCGCTTCGGTCTCAATGGAAGTTTTTCTAGCCTTGTCCTCCCACAAGACTTTCTTCTCTCCATTAGTTCTCAACACTTTACCACTTCGAGTTAAGATGGCGTTCACACTTCTCGGATTTTTTTCGGTGTTACTCGGTAAACCGCCCTTCAACTGAACATGTTCCACCACTTGACCAAATTGTGTCTCAAGATTTTTTATGGCGGACCCATGTTTGTAGTTCATCTCAACCATGTCCTTCTTTATCTCCGCAAAGTTTTTGTTCATTTGTTCCAAGATGACATCGGTTGAACTCTTTTGAGGTATAGGAGCTAAAGGAGGAGGGTTTTGATGATTGGTAGAACCCTGTTGATTATACCCTCCTTGTTGCCTTTGGTGTGGTGGTTGATAGACATGCCCTTGTGAAGATTGGCTTTGATTTTGGCCTTGTCTATAACCTTGGTTTAGTCCTTGGTTTTGATTCCGGTTCCAACCTTGATTGTTGTTATTCCTCCAAGAACCATCACCTTGATTTCCATAGTTCCCTCCTTGACCTTGTCCCACATAGTTCACATCTTGGGATTCTTCATACGGTTGCCCACCTTGTTGTTCCCCCATATATTGGCCTTGATAGGGGCTTTGCGACCGATTTTGATATTGGGACCCCGTATTCCATTGCTCCATAGAACAAATGCTCATCATCCGCTTAGCCAACTCATTCATGCTATCTTGAGATGGGGTACTAGCTTGCCCTTGAGTCGAGGATTGAGGATAAGCCATATTTTGAGCTTTGGTCGTCATCCTACAATCCTTTGCCGAGTGTGATCCACTACAAATTTGGCAAAGCTTAGCACTCTCATTCTCCTTTTGCAATCTCCCTAACTGTTGCTCCATCGCTTGTACTTGAGCATGATATTGATCGCTTGCTTCAACTTCTTTAACTTCAACCAAACCGGGCTTCTTACTTCTTGTCCCCTTTCTACTCGAAGATATATATTGCCTCGAAGTCTCGGAAATCTTCTCAATTTGGTTCATAGCCACTTCGGGTACCATACTCATAATATCTCCGTTACACGAAGCATGTAACGTACTTTGATGAACTTGATCCAAACCCCGGAAGAAAGCATGAACTACCTCGTACGATCTCAATCCGTGCCCCGGGCACTCCCTCAACAAAGCCTTAAACCGATCCCATGACTCATGAAGCTCTTCTCCTTCATATGCATTGAATGACATGATAGCTTCTTTCATATCCATGGTCTTCGACGGGGGTAATATTTGAGCGAGAAAAGTCTTTACCACTTCTTCCCGTGTGTGTAAAGAGTCATTAGGCAACGAATCATACCACCTCTTAGCTTGCTCTTTCAAGGCGAACGGGAAAAGCATAAGTTTGAGCGCCTCATCACTCACTCCATTGATCTTTGTCGAGTTTACTATTTGGAGAAAGTGATCAATGAATAAGTGAGGATTTTCTAAAGCGGTTCCCTTGAATATAGCATTGTCTCCCAACAAATGTATGATGTTCCTATTCAATTCCAAGTTGTTGGCGGCTACCGGTGGCATTCGGATTGGACTATGCCCCATGTTTGCCGTAGGAGCTAGCACAAAATCTCTACAAGTCAAACCACCTTGGTTTTGCTCTTGTTGACCGTTAAACCAATTTGGCATCGCGTTTGCACCTTGATTGTGAGCTTGGTTCGATTTTGTTGAAACCGATTCAACATCCATGCATTGAACTCGTTGCATAAGAGCGGGATCCATTTGATTCCCTTGGGCCTCATGTTGAACATTCGAGGAATAGGCCCATTCGCATTCACAACGTTGTGTCCTTGTCCATTCCCATCTCCTTGTGCATTGTTGTTGACAAGAGGCGGGTTTGGAACCGGGATTCCATTATTATTCACCAAATTTCCTTCCAAACCTTGTCCACCTTGTTGTGTCATGTCGGATCCTTCTCCCAACTCACCCAAACTATCCTCTTCTATGACCGGAATCAACTCCTCTACTTGACGACCTCTTCTTCGTTGATCGTTTCTACGCCTTGCGTAAGCTTCAATCCCGTCTATGTAAGGTTCGAGTGGTGTTTGAGACCTCCGGGTCATGCACTACAAAAAGCAAACAACAAGAAAACAGTAAAATAGAACCTAGGCCCAAGCCTTCGGTTCACTTACAAGATATCACAAATAGCACACAATTCCCCGGCAACGGCGCCATTTTGATGAGCGTTTTTTTCACCAAACAAATTCATAAAATACTCAAGACAACGGTGATTAAACAAGCTCTCTAACCGGCAGTGGACCGGGTCGATTGCGAGTAAAGCTACAGGAGTCCGAGGTCGAACCCAAAGGAATCGTGCTTGCAAGTACCAAAGTGAACGTAATGCTTAGTCTAAGTGATCAAAGTTCTTAAGGTTTTGTTTACTACAACGGCACTAAATGAATCTAACTAACGAGTCTAAAGATAAAAAGAGAGAAAGAAGATTAAACTACTCGGTTTTAAAGATAATTAAAGAGACATAGCCGAACCATGATCAAAATAGCTAATATCACCCAAAGGAAAGACAAAACCGGGAGTGTGCAATAACGACGAACTCTTGCATTCAATTTCACGGGTACGTGCTCCTAATCCCGGTGCTAAGGTCTGAACAACTCTTCCCCAACACCTTATGTCAAGTCAACTAACCTATCCTAAGAGAGATTCCTCCACAAGACAATCATGCACAAGAGCCGTGTAAACGTTGAAAACGAGTAGCCTCGCACTACAATGCGATCCTAGAACCCTTTTCCCACACCCCTCTCTCTGAACAACTCTCAAGAGTGATGTGTGTGATTTTTGACCTAGGTGATCAATCTAGCCCAAATCCGTTATAACGAGTTCTAAGACGTGAAATACGCAAGGAACAACAATAAAAAGCACTACCCACTCCCAATTTCATCACCCAAAGGGTGATTTCACTAAATTTCACATGATTTGGCTATGAAAATGTTTAGCTACACATTATATTAATCAAAACATGCATAAAAATAAATAAGAGCCATAACAAGTAAAAGAGAAGAGAGATATACCATAAAATTGCGTAAATTCGAGATTAGATCCAAAAAGTACAAAATAGAGAAGTAATTAAAAGGTGGTCTCTTAGTGTTTGGAATGAAAATCTAAGCTAAGAAATGGAAAGATTATGCTAAGATATTGTTGATTTACACTAAGAGAGAGTATTCTAAGCTATTACAAAATTCGAGCAAAAGATGGGCAGAGTGTTGCTAAGAAAAGCTTCATATATAAGAAAATGTCTAAGGGGGGTATTTATAGGTGAAGGGAAAATCGTCGCAAAAATGGTCCAAACGCGCGTTTAGAGGGTTGGAACGGGCGTTTGGCATCTTCAAACGCGCGTTTCGCTTGGCCGAAACGTGCGTTACACATAATTTCGGCGGTGGCTTGACCGTTCTTCATCCGGAACGCGCGTTTAGGAAGGTTCAAACGCGCGTTTAGGATCTTGGAACGCGCGGTTGGCCTCGGTTTCCAAACGTGCGTTTAGAGGGCTTCAACTCGAACCAAATCGAACTTCCGGAACGCGCGTTTAGGGATTCAAACGCGCGTTTGGTGTGTGGAACGTGCGTTTGGAGGGTTCAAACGCGCGTTTGAACCCCCGTTTCCCCGCCTTCACTTTTCTCCCTTTTTGACCCTCGTCTTGCCTCGGTTATGCTTTTTCACCACAAATTGTCATCTTCCGGGTCCTCGAGACACCAATACCCTTCAATATCATAAACAACCACAAACATCCAAACAATTCCGGAGGGTAAAAGTGCTCGGGAATGGGGTTAATAATAACAAAAAGGGTATGAATTCATCAAAGTGACGGATTCGTTCCCCGTGCCATAAGCTCACGATATCACCCCGAAAATGGTCTAATTTACCCAAAATTGTGCTGAAAGTGTGATAAGCGGGGGTAATTAATGCACCGGAGTCACGTAAAGTTGACTCCCATCATTATTCCTCTATATTGTGACAGTAAGAGTGCACTAGACATTATGGAAAATCCAGTTTTCCATGAAAGGACAAAACATTTTGAAATTGATTGTCACTTTGTTAGAGAAAAATATTAGGACAAAATGCTGAAACCTTTACCAATTGCCACTCAAAATCAGCTTGCATATTTACTAACAAAATTCCTAGACAAAGTCACTTTTCAGAAACTATTGCAAGCATATCCTCTCAAGGATCTTTATGCACACTAGTCTTGATCACATGTTGCTGCTGATACTGGTTTTTGCAAGCTTCCTTGGTTCCAAACCATCACCAGGTTTAGCTTGAGGGGGGTGTTAAATATGCTGGCTTTTGCCAAAGTGCACTCAGCAATGGAGTCAGCTTTGGAAAAAGTCAACTTTGGGCAAAAGTCAGCTTTGGGCAAAGTTAACAGAGCAATGGAGTCGGTTAAACAAATTAGTTAGACGCAGTTAGTGTCAATTGAGCTATTTATACTTCAATTCAAGCTTAGGGAAGAGAACTTGAAACTTCAATTTGTATTCCAAATGATCAAAAATTCGTTAATGCTATTCTTCATTTTTTTTCCATTCCAGAAGATCTTCATCTTCTTCGCGTTTTCCAGAATTTTGTTCATATTGTTCAAGTCGTTTCTTGAGATTTCAATAATCCTAAAATTAGATTTTCAACAATTTCAAAGTCAACCCATATGGGTAATTCGGTTGGTTTTTAGGTGGCATGTTGCACCAAGAAACACATGATCCAATCCTGACAGACACAACTCTAAATACATGGTGACTTTTTGCAGACATTGGATCATTGTGCTCTCATCTAAGGATATGCTGATCGAGTCACCATGATTAATCTCCTAACCATTAGGTCGGGTTGAGATGAAAGACCTTGTGGGCAAGGGAAATTGCCTTTTGTATCAAGAAACTTTCGAAGTTAAAGACGAGGGTGATAGTGGACGAATGATTGAGAGATTTTATTGTTTTTTATTAAAAAGTGTAACGCAACATGATCATTTACTTTTACTATCTTTCATGATACTCCTACTGCATGAGAGATACTAGAAACGTACAAATATATTATATCGATTGGTACAAGAGTAAAAGATCTGAAACTTATATGATAAAATTGAACATATAAGATTCGTGCCTGCAGGTCTAACAAAATATAGGTTATAGTATAGCAACTTATAACAGAATAAGTGAAATAAATTAATAAGATAACAGTGAAAATGTACAACCTAATATTTGATTGGAATAAATATTACTCCCTCCGTTTCAATTTATTTCATGTAGTTGTCAAAAACACGTACATTAGAAAACCGAGTTAATGCAATGACATTTAATAATAAAATGACTAAAAGTCTTTGGATATAATTAATGTATAACAAGAAAAATAAATAAATAAATGATACATTGAAAATGTATTGCATCAGATAAAATTGAAAAAAAAAATTGACAACTAAATCAGATAAGAAACGAATGGAGTAATAAACAGAAAACGAGCATACCATGGAAGGTACTACTTGGCTGTTAAAGTAATCACATGAGATTCAGTCAATCAGTGATGAAGAATACATGCACTAATCTACTCATAATACCACGTCTACATGGGCTTGGATTCTAGTAGCATGTGAAATCCTGTCGAATTTTGCTTCATATAGTGTTTAATTATTCAAAAGAAAACGTGTACAACAAAGAAAGCAAAGTCATGGATGCTGTTATAACAAATAAATTAATCTTAATCTTCTTCGCACAACTAATTCATCATCAATGAAAGTACATCCACTTTAAAATTTAAGTCATTTTGAGACTTTTTTTTTTATAAATTAACAAATTAAATGATTGTCATAAATTTGAAAGAGAAATGAGTATAATATTGTTTGACTATGATTGATACAATAGTTACACCCGCTCGTGGAATCAGGATCTGGTACAACGTTTGTCTTATTCTTATGAAGCAGAAGCCATTTTAAGTGTCTCGTTTCCCACACGGGCTCATGGGGATGACGTTATGTGGCCCTATGATACGAGGGGGCAGTATTTTTTCCAGTCAGGGTATCGCTTGACTACACAGGTTCATCATCCATATCTCCGCTCGGACAGACCGGGCTTCATCCTCATCAGCCCCTGACCGAGTTTGGAGACACATGTGGAACTCATATGTTCCTCACAGAGTGAAGCACTTTTTATGGCGCGGGCTCCACAATTGTTTGGCACTCGGAGCCACTTTGCAATTCAGGGGAGTTGGGTCTGGGATCTGACAGCTTTGTGGTTCTTCAGAGGAGGATCTGAAGCATGCACCTTTCACTGTGTGGTCCCAAGTCTAGACCTGATTGGGTAATGACCGGTTACAAATGGCCCTTCAGGCGTCTTTTGATTTACTAGGGTTATTGCAGACGTTGTGTGACATGTGTGATGTGGAGGAGGTAGTTGTGCTTCTCACGACCATTTGGTTTATCTGGAAGGCCAGGTGTTCTTGGTTATTTGATGATAGACCTGTGGATTTTGATGGCCTGATCGTGAATGCAGAAACGGATGCGGCCTCTCCGGTGTAATTATTCATATTATGCAGACCTCTCAAGTGCATTCAGGACGGGCCACTTGGCCGTCCGTGTGGTCCTCACCCCCTCTAGAATTAAGGTCAATAAGGATGCGGCTAGAGTTGGTGGGGCAGCATCCATTGGTGTTATCTTTCATGATCATAGCGGGCAGATCTTGCATTATTAGGTATCGCAGAGAATCCTGGGAAACCTATGTGTGGAGGCACTGGAGCTTACGGCCATCTTTCAGGCACATTTTCTGGCTTCAATGCGTGGTTGTCGACAAGTTATGATAGAGCTTGATTCCCTCGCTTGTGTCCATATCTTCTTCAAAAAATAGGTGCATACATTTCTTCGTTGGGCTTCTTAGTCTCTGATTGTTTGAATCTTGCTATGGTCTTGAGTCTTGCTCTTTTTCTTTTATTCGGCGATCTGGAAATAAGCCGGCCCATTATCTTGTTCATGTATGCAGTCGGTTTAGTCAGTTGGGGGGTTAAACCCACACCCCATCTCCCGTGAACGTACTTGTAGCTTGTGGTTTTGATATGAATTAATAAAATGGTATTTTTTTTCAAAAAAAAGTGGGTGAATTGTTAATAAATTAGGATAAATAAAGAAAATAGTAATAAATTTTTTATTGATAATAATTAGAATTTAATTACATTCTGAGACAAATTTAAAGATATAGAATGAGTTCTATTTTGGGACGAGGACAATACTAGGGAAAAGAAAGTCTCGCCTGATTCAATGGTGGAGCCATGACTTTTTGTTTGGATGTGTATGATTTTTTTATGATGTTAATTTACAACCTAAATTTGTAAGTTTAGAATTTATTAAATGTTGAAATATTTAGCATGTCCTCTTTGGTCTTTTATCCTTTTATTATATTATGTATTATATTATTGATTTATGTAACTAACCACACGGTTTCCACCTGTTAGGTAATTAGCTGTGGTTAGGATAGTAGTTTGTTAGGAAGTTGTTCTGTTATGATGGGATTAGATAGGAGGTGTGATTCCATCAAACTCCTATTGTCATGTGTATTTAAAGAGAGATTAGCTCAATGCTAACTCTCAGGTTAATATAATAAACAAGTATGTTTCCCTTCATATAAATTCTACATGGTATCGGAGCCGTGATCCACATTGTTTCCGCCGAATGGATTACAGAGCAGTCATGATGGGAGAGAGGATGTCCGCCTCCTCCGGAGTTGCATCCGGTGTAACCGGTGCAATTGTGACAGCTGGGAATGATGAGAATTCCAACCACAACTCATCTTCCATGCTACTGACTTCCCGCGGATTGAATGGGAAGAATTACTTAGAATGGTCCCAAACCATTCAACTGGCAGTCAATGGAAGGGGCAAGCTTGGGTACCTAACTGGGGAAAACAAAGCTCCTGGAGAGACTGACCCTAAACACAGACAATGGAGGTCTGAAAATTCTTTAGTCAAGGCATGGCTAATCAATGCCATGGAGCCCAACATAGCTAGACCTCACATGTTCCTTCCAATAGCAAAGGACGTGTGGGAGGCCATCAAAGATATGTACTCGGATGTGGGCAATTCTCCCAAATTTATGAATTAAAAACCAGAATTTGGAAAATGAAGCAAGAAGGCAGGGAGGTAACTGACTTCTTTAATGAAATAGTGTCATTATGGCAAGAACTGGATCTGTGTTACAGTGAAACCTGGGAATGCCCTGTTGATAGCTCAAAATTACAAAAAAGGGAGGAAAGTGAGAGGGTATATTCCTTCTTGGTTGGACTGGAGACGGATTTAGATGAAGTCTGAGGCAGGATTTTTGGGAGGAACCCTCTACCACCTCTCAGGGAGGTTTTCTCAGAAGTTAGAAGGGAAGAGGCAAGAAGGAAGGTGATGGGAAATCATGGAACATCAGAGAGGAAGGATCTGCATTAGAAACAACTAAAGCTGAAGGGAAACAAGCTAGCAAAACTAAACCTAAATGTGAGCACTGCAAGAAACTGGGGCACAAAAAAGTCCTGCTGGGGATTCATGGGAAACCAGAAGCATGGAAGAGTAATGGAGCAGGAGGTCAAGGAAGGGCCAACCAGGCATCATCGGACTATGGAACATCACATTTCACTCAAGAACAATTAGTGCACTTGAGACAACTCCTAAACCTCCAAACCCCTACTACACCTAATCCAAAATGCTCCTTTGTGGATTCAGGTAACACAGCTTTCCTTAGCTCCAAACAGGTAGTCACTTGGGTCATAGACTCAGGTGCCACTGATCACATGACTAGCTTCTCTGAAATATTCACAACTTACATCCCTCTTGCTGGTAATCAGAAAATTAAACTAGCTGATGGGTCCTCCACCTCTATTGCTGGGAAAGGATCCATCCTCATTACCCCTTATATAACCTTAGAAAATGTGCTACATGTGCCAAAACTTTCCTGTAATTATTATTAGTAAAGAAACTCACCTTGGACAAAAACTGCCATGTTATTTTTTCTAAGGATGACTGTGTTTTTCAAGAGAAGGAGAGAAAGATTATGATTGGCAAATCTATAAGTGTTGGAGGCCTCTACTTGTTGGAGCAAGAACTCAATCTAGATAGTTTTCCTAAAAGTGAAATTCAATGTAATTATGTTTCTAGCGTGAGTTGTAATAAAATTCTCCTGTGGCATTCCAGACTTGGACACCCCAGTCTGTCCTACATGAAAAAATTGTTCCCTACATTGTTTATCAATAAAAATGTTTCTGTTTTGCACTATGCAACTTGTGAATTAGCTAAACACACAAGAATCCCCTAACCCCCCCCCCCCCCCCCCACAACCATATAAACCATCAGCTCATTTTTCTGTGATACATAGTGACATATGGGGCCCTTCTAGAGTTAAGACCTTAAAGAACAAAAAGGTGGTTTATTTCCTTCATAGATGATCACACTAGGACTAGTTGGATTTATTTATTGAAGGAAAAAATCAGAGGTTGAAAGAGTGTTCAAATTTTTTATTAGTTTGTGCAAAATCAATTTTAGAATAAAATTAAGGTCTTTAGGAGTGACAATGGTACATAATACTTCAACTCTATTTTGGGACCGTTTTTTGGGGAACAGGGCATAGCTCATCAGAGCTCTTGTGTAGGAACACCCCAAAAAAATGGTATTGCTGAGAGAAAGAACAGACATCTGTTGGATGTAGTAAGAGCACTGATGATTAATGCCCAATGTCCTAAGTACTTGTGGGGGGAGGCCATTTTAACTGCTACTTACCTTATAAACAGGATGCCATCAAGGGTCCTAGGTTTTCAAACTCTTTTGAGCAAGTGTAAAATTGTTTTTAAAAGTGATAGGTTGTTCTGTGATTTGCCTTTAAAAGTTTTTGGGTGTGTAGGATTTGTACACCATAACACTGGACACACACTATACCCCAGGGCTAAAAAATGTGCTTTCATAAGGTATTCCTCTAGTCAGAAGGGGTACAAGTTCTTTGATCCTTCAGAACAGAAACTATATGTCACTATGGATGCCACCTTTAATGAGCATCTGTCCTTTTTAAATCTGAAAATCAGAACAAACCTGTCAAGACTGCACCAGAAATGATATTAATACCAGAACCTCTGTCTCAAAACACTGTAGATCCACCAAGCCACACTAGTACAAAGGAACAGGAAGGGAAGGAAGATGGTTCCACTAGTAATTCTGGTGACCACCCACCATCCAACTCACAAAGAATATTTACTGGGAAAGTCTATCAGAGAAGAGGGAAGCATCCAACAGTAGAGGCACCAGACACTGCTAAGGAGTCAACAACATCTCTGCCCAATCCTCAAGGACATGATCTAGGAAAAGGCATGGACAGTGAGGTTGTCCAGAGTAAGGAATCTGACATTGAACCCTCATCAGATGATGAGGAGGACATGATCGTGTGTAAGTCACTAACGTCGATATTACTAGCAAGAATACTAGGTACATCGCAGTATAGTAAATGCGAGTCAAGGTCGATCCCACAGAGACAATGCAACTTATAAGTATAAACGATTCTAACCTAATCAAGAAGCAACATAAAGGCGGTCATTGACCAACAAAAACATAAAAGAAAACAAACCTGGTATACCTCTCCCTCTCCTCACCGATCTACTAACTTGGATTAGTAAATTGTTATGTTTACTTCCCCACATAATTTCCTTAGATTAATCGTGAGCTTTTGTTCTAATTATCATTATCAGCTACGGGTGCAATTCCTAACCCTATCTACTCTGACAATGGCAGCAGACAAACTATATGCAAGCTACCCTCCTGAATTGGTCCGTAATATCCCATACGCATAAAGAACTAGAATTGCCGATATTAAGCGCTAACTAATACCGCTAACCCGCCTAGATAGCTGTCGACATTGACCAACACGTTCCTAGGGTCCATTCAAGACTATGTCCTAATTAACACTTCACTAATAGTCCTTCATGTTAATTTACGAATTACGAATATTAGATTAGCCAGACCTACTACTCGTTTTAATTATTCCTGCCGATCAACGTAGCTATAGTGAATCCCAGTTTAGGTTTTCTGAAACATGCCTCGGTAAACCGGTATAGACCGCCGGGTTACCGGGGGCGGCTTTTCCTAATTTCTGGATCTACATTGCTCAGTACGATTAAAATAAGTAAATCATGGGGTTGTTAAACATGCAGATTAACTAAAACACATAAATACGAACATATCTACCATATTGAAGACAAAAGGAACGTTCAAAGCTTCATACCTTCAACAATGGAGATCTAGCTCGATCTACTCAAGCTAGAGATGATGGAAGAAGGGAGGAAACCAAAAACAACTCTCCAAAGCTCAAGAAAACTTTATTGCATAATAATAATTGTATTGTATTCAAAGATATTCAAGTTTGATAAGATCATATGTAATACTCAGTATATGTGGCTTTATATAGATACAATAGCCGACTTAAGACTCTCTAAAATCCTAAACCGACCTAGATAATGTGGCAGAATCAATTTCGTGTTCCACAAGACGCCGGTTTACCGGGCCTAGCCTCCGGGTTACCGGGCCTACTTTTCTTCCTTTTCTTCAGCAGGATTCTTCTTGGGCTTCAATCACTTGGCCCAATGTACTTCTTTTGGTTCAGATCCGTTCTCCAATGCTCCAGTCTCGGTACATCCTATAAAACACGCAAAACGAGCAAAATAGTACCAAAACATCAGGAAAATAGCATAGATGCAGAATTACGATCCTGGAAACACTCATATAGCATTTAACACATATTCCACATAATAACGAGCCTATCTATTATTGAGCAGAATTCGGGGTGAATATAGGTATAATTATTGGTACCATTTAGAGTGTCATCAGGACACAACACCAGAAAACAACCCTCAAGACACCAACCTATTGCCTTAAGAAAGGCTTCTAGAAAATGTGTCACCTACAAAAAACCTACCTATCCTATGTCCAACTTCATATCATATGATCATCTACCCTCCAAATACTAAGCCTTCATTTTAGCTACCCAAAACAGCCAAATCCCCAAATCCATTCAAGACGCTTTGAGAGTACCTGAGTGGAAAAATGATGTTCTAGAAGAGATGCATGCACTGGAAAAGAATCAGACTTGGGAAATGGTGGAATTACCTAAGGACATGAGGACTGTAGGGTGTAAGTGGGTTTTTACTATAAATTATAACTCTGATGGGTCCATACAAAGGCACAAGGCAAGACTAGTGGCCAAGGGGTTCTCTCAAACACATGGAGTTGATTTCACTGAGACTTTCTCTCATGTGGCCAAATTAAATACCATCATAATTATACTCTCTGTTGCTGTGAATAATGATTGGCCTTTAAACCAATTAGATGTGAAAAATGCATTTCTTCATAGGAATCTCAAGAAGGATATCTACATGGAGAAACCACCAGGGTTTGAAGAACGGTTTAAAGGCAAGGTCTGCAGGTTAAAGAAATCTTTATATGGGCTAAAACAAAGCCCAAGGGCCTGGTTTGAGCGTTTTATGCAAGTGCTAAAAGGGCTGGGCTTCTCTCCATGGCACTTTGATCACACATTATTTGTCAAACAATCTCATGAAGGAAAACTAACTGTCATTATAGTGTATGTTGATGATATTGTGTTAACAGGTGATGCTGTACATGAGGCAGCAAAAGTGAACCAGCAGCTAGCCACTAAATTTGAGATTAAAGATCTAGGTCCCCTCAGATATTTCCTGGGAATGAAGGTGGCCAGGTCAAAAGATGGGCTGGTTATGTCCCAGAGAAAGTATATTCTGGACCTGCTTGATGAAACAGGGATGACAAAAGCCAAACCTGCTAGTACACCAATGGAGGCCAACTTAAAGTTGGGGGAAAATAATGGCGAAGCCCCTGTGAGCAAAGAGACGTTTCAGAGGTTGGTAGGAAAGCTAATCTACTTGGCACACACAAGGCCAGATATAGCCTTTGCAGTCAGTTCAATCAGCCAGTATATGCACTGTCCAACTCAAAAACATATGGATGCTGCACATAGAATCTTGAAGTTCGTAAAGGGCAATCCAGGAAAGGGCCTCTTATTTCAAAAGTCTGACAGAAGAGGAGTAGATGTGTACACGGACAAAGATTGGGGAGTGTGTGTAAAGGACAGAAGATCTGTTACCGGATACTGTACTTTTGTCTGGGGCAACCTTGTAACTTGGAGGAGCAAAAAACAGAATGTGGTATCCAGAAGTAGCTCGGAGGCTGAACTAAGGGCTATGGCACAGGGAATCTGTGAACAAATGTGGATCAAGAAGGTGCTGGCTGACCTACATGTCATATGTAACCTACCTATGAAACTGTTCTGTGACAGTAAAGGGGCCATAGACATAGCAAATGGACCAGTCCAACATGACAGAACCAAGCATGTGGACATTGACAGACACTTTATAGAAGAGAAGGTTGAAGAAGGTCTCATCCGCATCCCATTCTTACCATCACAAAATCAAACAGCAGATGGTCTCACCAAGGCTTTGAGGAGGATGGAAATCTAGAAGTTCGTTGGCAAGTTGGGAATGAAGGATATTCATGCACCAACTTGAGGGGGGGTGTTGAAATATTTAGCATGTCCTCTTTGGTCTTTTATCCTTTTATTATATTATCTATTATAGTATTGATTTATGTAACTAACCACACGGTTTCCACCTGTTAGGTAATTAGCTGTGGTTAGGATATGATTGTTTAAATAGTAGTTTGTTAGGAAGTTGTTCTGTTATGATGAGATTAGATAGGAGGTGTGCTTCCATCAAACTCTATTGTCCTGTGTATTTAAAGAGAGATTAGCTCACTGCTAACTCTCAAATTAATATAATAAACAAGTATGTTTCCCTTCATATAAATTCTACATTAAAAAAATCACTCGGTACTCGTAAAACAGAAGCATACAAGACATCAAATGAAACATCAATGAATTTGGATCACACAATTTTCACCCAGAATAAAACCGTGTGATCAAGATTACCTACGTAGTAAATCCATATCTGTGGAGTTACCACCTAAACTCTTTCCACTTTGTACATCCATCTCATCACTAAACCTTTTGTACTTTGAATCAATCAACCCATCTATCAATACACTTTGAGTCGGGATGTGGGGTTTCATTTCATAAACGGTCGGTTTCTCCCAACAATTAGATGTGTGCCTTCAACCCCTTAAACCAGAAAGTTATTGTGTGGTGTCTCCACCGGTGTAGAGACACCGTGTGACACCATACAGACCACACAGTTTTATTCTGTATTTAAAATGTATGGTTTTGATCGTTTCACCCGTCACTTCACCTCAAATTCCCTCACCACACAATCAATAACTTCCCCTGAAACCTATACATATAATCTTCCTTTGGTCCACCCTTGTTGTTTTTTCACCAATTTGGTTGAGATTTTGAAGTAGAGGTATATTCATTGAGTTGACGAAGTACTACTATTTTTTTATTTTATTTTTTTTTTAACGAACTTAGAGAAATACTAATTAGTAATGGTCAAGGGTTCACTATTGATAAGTTTATCCACGCTAATGTGGAATAATTATAGTATCAAAATAAACTGTATTAGAGTACAAGAGTGTACGATCATTATTTCCACAACACAAGAAGATTAATATAATTAATATAGGAACTTCAATTGTCGAAGGCAATTCTCGATTCGGCCCTTGCTTATGGTTTTCATTCTCTGGTCACTGAAAGTGATTTTGTTCGGGTCATAAAAAATCTAAATTTCAAAATCACTTAATAATATCCCAATTTTGGCCCTAAAAAAAGAATATATTTTGGAACTTCAAGTAATGATATTGATGTATTGCTAGGCCAAATATTAAAGGAAGCATTACTTGGTGTAGTAGATAACTATTTCGTGTCAAACAATAAGTGAAAGTGAAATGTGAAAACACTTCTCAGCCTTTAGTCTATTATGTACGGCTAGTTGACTTGTCAACCCTTGAATATACATGCATGAAAGTGAGAGTTGCCTACTCCTTAAGTTTCCACGTATTGAACAAAATATAATTTTATCATTTACGTAAAATTTTATACATTGTCATATAATACAATAGACAATACTATCACATCTCTGTGAAACATGTCACCACTTACTGTTAACGCCACATGTCGTTACCCGGCTTCAACCGATCATCGTATGCCTTCACTCGTTTCCACTTGTGGCCACCGATGACCGCCCACTTTTCGGTTATTGATGACCAACTAACATTATGAAATATCGTTTATTATATTCTATCATGTCATCCAATTATTTCTTGTTTATTTAATCACGTTATGTGGTATAACTTCACCCATGGAAAAAAAATGTAGACAAAGGCAAAATTTAAGTACTAATTGACATTTATTTCAGGTAGATTCAATATAATGGTAAAAAATTCAAATTGTCGCTCCAATGGACAATTATGTCATTTGTCCCTTTTTGTCTTTCTTTTTTTTTTTAGTGGATATGTGTTGATTTGTTTGACGTGGAAAAATTTATTGGATTTGTTTTAGTGGAATTTAATTTATTAAAGGGTTTATTGTCAAAAATGACAATTTAAACATAGAAATATGTAAAGAGGACAGTGGAATATTTTTCTGGGTAAAAAGGACATATCCTTATTCCTCCTGTGATAGTGAAACATTATATTTAGGGTCAGTTCCACTGCAACAAATAGTGGATTTGGGGTTATGAACAGTGGATTTGTCATTATCACCAATTTATATTTCCATTGTCCTGATTCTCATTTTCCTCCTATTTTTTGTCCTTTTAAACCACCCCCTATATTAAATATGGCAAGAGTAATTCCGTACTTTCAAATGCCTTTTGTCTTTTTTCACCATTTTCTCTAATTATATCTTTTTTGACAATTTCCCCTTCGTTATTGTCCTTTATAACCATTACCCAAAAAAACTATACTCTAAATCTTGCCCCCTAGCCAATGAGGCGTACCTCAATGGTTAAGCTGATGCCCCGTGACCAAGAGGTCACGGGTTTGAGTCCCTATGTTTGTATGTGTGTGTTATAGTTATCTAAATGAAGTAAGTTCACTTTAGTGGGAAAAAAATCATGCCCCATGGCCTCTGAATGCCATTCCATTTCTTAGTAGAAGAGTATGTAATTAAAGTAACACTTTGACTCTTGGAGAGGAATTCTTAAACCCTTTGATCAAATGAAGCAGTATTATGGTTGGTATATTGGGATGGCACTAGTGTGTCCCTTCGGTTTGACATTTGATTGGGAGCTTCCACCATTGACTCCCAGATTAACAGTATAATTTGTTTGGTTGGCTTAAATCTTCATGTTAGTGACATTATCAGTCGTGGCAGATGTTGGGAGTTGTCTGGCTTAGCTACCAACCTTCCTTGGCAATGCCAGATGGACATCTTGGGCAACCCTTTAACTATTGTTGCTAATAATGAATATTATAATATATGGACCAAACATCATTCTGGTATCTATACCATCAAATCTGGATACTATGCTCTGTTTGATGGTGATACTCCTTTTAGGGAAAGCAATCAATGGAGGAAACTGTGGAAGATCAAGGCCCCACATAAACTCAAGTTTTCCGTGGACCTTTTGTGGCATGGGAAAATTCTTTCTAATGCTGAAAGGGTGAAATGAAAGTTGTGTACTTCTAATGCTGGTGATAGATGCTCTGACCTTTGGAAATATTAATCACATATTCACATCGTGTCATAAGGCTAAAGATCTCTAGAACTCTAAGGAGATTCTAAAGGCTTTTACTAATGATTCATTATCGTGCAAGGAGTGGCTGACTCTTTATGCTACGAATTTGCAGTATCATTAGGCAAGGTTCCTTTTATGGTCCCTGGAATACCTTTTTCCTTTTAACTATTTGGCTTGACAGAAATCTCATGGCTTTTGAGCACAAAGAGGATAGAACATAAACCTCTGGTGATTCTATCCTCTTCTGTGCCCAAGAGTTTAGTACTAATTGTTGTACTAACTTGAACTATGTTGCTTGTAAGGAACCCTCTTGGATTGCTTGGGAGCCACCTATTGTGGCTTGGATCAAAGCTAACACTGATGCTAGCTTTATTGAATTTGATGCGAATGGCAAATGGATGATCTATATTGGAGGTGATGATATTGCGGCTCTTTCTGGTAGTGGTATGAATGTCAAGGTCTCCTACCAACCAAGTGAAGGAAATAGGGTTGCTGATCAAATGGCAAGGAATGGCCGCAATGGCTCTGTTGGGATTGAAAAAGTTCAAGATCCTCCGTAGAATTTCCTATATATCCTTTCTGATGATATGTGAGGATTACATCTCCCTAGATTCTAGTTTGTGTTGTTTTCCTTTAGGCCTTCCGGCATCGTCTTGTATCAGGAAAAAAAAAAAAGCAACGCTTAGGCTGTTTGTTAAATCTGAAGTCTGAAGTCTGAAGTCTTAAATCTGAAATCTGAAGTCTGAATGTAATTAGTAACTGAATTTTTTAAGTGCTGAAATACTTATAAAAATGTCTGAATCTGATTTCTGAAAATAATTAGACTGTTTGATAATATCACTAATCTGAAATCTGAAAAATGTTTAATTTTGAGGTTATATTTGACACACACAAACACATATATATATATATATATAACATATGTGTGTGTGTGTGTTTTTATTTATGTAACTATACTGCAGTTAATTATTAATAACACTTGTAATCTTCAATCAAATATGTAAAAAAAAAATATCAATAGAAATATGTTTACCAATATTTTAATTAGCATTAGGGTGAAGCAAATGGAATGCGTGAAGGGATTTTTTTCCAAACAAAAAAATAACACACGTTAATGTAATCGTGGGTGGAAATGCAGTTACCTTTATTTTCGGCTAAGCTATCATATTCAGCGATTAAAATGATTCAGTGATAAGCTAGTATTTTATCTCTGAAAATTTTACATTAGAATTCAGAACATCTTAAATTTTTAAGTAGTGCTATAAAACATTATCAAACGTCTCTAAATATAACCGCCACTTAATATATTAAGAATAAGTGCTGAATTGGTTTACCAAACAGGCCCTTAGGCTATTCCTTGATTAAATATAATTGTGTCACGAAGAATATGTACGTTCTTTTCAAAAAAAAATAGAGGCTGAAAATATTTTTTTACTTTAGTTTTCAGTCATCTATTAAGTGTATATCCGGTATTAGGTGGAGAAAAACAGTCTTATTATTACTCATTCCGTTCCAATTTATCTGAGGCAGTTGTCAAAATCACGCATATTAAGGATGTGATTTAATGCATTAATTTTTACAATGAAATGACTACAATGTCCTTGTATATAATTAATGTGACTTTCTTTTTTATATCTCCTAGTGTAATAAATAACGGTAGATCAAGTAAAAACACAATAAATGTTGTATTGAAAATTGTATTGCCTCACATAAAATGAAACAAATTATTTTGACAGCTGCCTCAGTTATTGTGGAACGGAAGGAGTATTATTTTCCAAAATCCTAATTAAGTATAAGAGTTGCCGAAATCACTCTTATTAAGAAAAACAATTACTAATAACATGTCTTTAACGATAAAATGACCTCTTTAACAACAACAACAACAAAAAAAAAAAAACAATAAAATGACCTCCTAAAAAAATGAGTAAAAAAAACTCTTAAATTATCATCGGAAATTTTATGCTGGTCCTGGACCAAGTATGACTTGATGATCCAGAACCAATAGAAATCCGAAAAAACACACGGGGCCCAACCGTATAAAATATAAACGCGAAACGCTTTTACAAATTTGGCCCTCTTTTAAGAAATCCTATTGGAGAACAAGTATGACATGGTGGCCCTAGCAACCATAAAACTACTGAATTATCATTATTGTAGTCTTAGTTTTATTTTTTTTTTATTTTTTTTTTTTTTTTTATTTTTTTAGGGTAGTTGTCTGTTTTTACCTCTTGGCTAGTCCTAAATACGAGTAAAAAAAGACCTGCAAATCATTTTAGTAATTTATTCCGTTAAATAAGAACGGAGGTGTAAAAGAAGTTTAACCATGAAAATAAATTACTAGTATTTTTCATTGAAGTGACACTGTACGGCTGTTGTGAAAACACAGAAATTGAAGACATCAAGGTGGGAGTTGCCTACCGGTCAGTGTTTGCGTACCCGAATTTTCTAACTCAGAAACTTTAATTATTGGCTATTTTCTTCAGAGCTGGAGAAAAAAAATGAAACTTTTATTTATTTATTCATCTTGATGAAAACGAAACTGTATCGTCCAAACTTTTCATAAAATGATAAAATAGTAATTGGATGTAGACCTAATTAATATTTATCTTTTATTTAATTAAAAAAGAATTAAGTAGAAGTTTTGGAAAAATAATTATAAGTAAAAAAGAGATTTAGCTAATTATTTAATGGAATTAATTGTTGGCTATTTAAGGAAAATGATCCCAAAAATCTCTTATAATTTTTATCACGTTAGTTTTGAAAAAAGAGGGAGGAGAACGACGGCAAACATGAAGAGCAAAAACAAAGACTTCAACCGTGTGGTCACCCGTTCATCGTCTCAAGATGCTGCAGTGGAGAAAAGCGATTACCGCAACGTGACGCAACTTTGGAAAAAAAAAATCTCTCTAATTCGTAAGTTTTCAGTTTAACCCTACTTTTTTGTAACCGTCAAATTCGATTCTTCAAAAATTCATATCTTTCAATCCGTAGCTCTGTTTCGCAGCCATGAGTAGCCAAAACGATCGTCTTGGAGCGTAGATTATTCTAAAAATAGTCTCACAGCAAGTAATCCAGGTAATCTTCAGTTTTACATAGTTTTGCAGTTCGGTTTTTACAAAAAATAGGATTTTAGGGCTTACTTGTTGATCAAGTAGGTTTTGGGTTTGAGGATCAAGAGTTGTAGCAGTCACTTGGCGTTTTGTTTTGAAGATTTTTATGTTTATGTTGCTCAGCGAAGGCTCTTCCTAATGAATAATTATAGTTTTATAATGTTTAGGTTAAGTTTGGTATAGGTTGGTGGTTAGACATCATGTTTATGTGTAGGTATTGTCTTTGTCTATGATATGCTATAGGATGTTTAGAACATTCTTGCTGCTGTTTTTCTGAGTATTTTTTATGTTGAATATGTTTGGAATCTGGTAGAAGACGTTTAAGTGCAAAAAGGTCAAGTTAGGGCTTTTCTGTGTGCAATGCGCACGCATTCAGCCCAGCTTAGGAAAAGTGTGGTTTTAAGCCACGAGATGATTTTTAATATTAATTCTTGATTTAATAACATTAAATGAACATGAACAAGCCTTGATTGAGTTTCTGATGCATTTAGTTCCGGCACCGAATGTACTCATCAAAGGAGTTGAAGTTCGGGACCGTCGGAAGAGCATGAAAGGGCTTGTGCTTTGATGAACTAGAGTTCATCAATGTCTGTGTAATTGCTAGGCATTGTCCGTGTCTAGTGGTCTAGGAAAGAGAGAAGTAGGTGTGAGGGAGCTTATTTGAAAATACTTAGGTGGCTAGTTAACAACAAATAATAAATACATACTTGCATGGTAATAAGCTTAAACGTCATGTCACTTTTGGTTAGGCACATGTCAATATCGGCTATGTGACTCGTCCGGCTAGGTGGACAACTCTGCGACCGACTAGCGGGAAAATGGCAGGGGGACTTCACCGGACGTGTATGCATACCGGGGATACCCGGGGACCAACAGTGCAAGTCACTATCGGTTGGCACCATCTCGTGGTGGAAAGATCTCAAGTAGTGCCGCGAGTGCGCGACGTAACCAAGATAAAAATTTTAGAAACGTATAGTCGTGACATGTTGATGGACATGAAGTGAACCCTAGATTGAGTCGGTCTCATAAAGATAATTTAATAATAATTACAATTATAACCTTTTGTTGTAGAACTTAGTTATTCATTAGCTTCTCACTTTTACTAAGTACTTTGTACTTACCTTCTTTGCATTTTCTTTTGTATGCATTGTGGGGTGAGAAGACGAACATGTTGACTAAGAGTAGTCGACGACTTGATGACGTTGATGCCTTGAAGATGCTTTTAGATTATTTTTCCTCGTAAAGCTTGTACTAGACTTGTTGTCCTTTTAATCCTAGACTTTTGTAAGTTTGGTTTGTAGTTTTAAGATCTCGTATTGTGTAAGTCTTTGGTTTTGTTTCGTCGTTGTAATTAACTATCCATCTTTAGTATGGTTGTATCTATTCTTAGTAGCTTTTATGTTTTTACCCGAGTTTTTTTAACTTCCGTTTGCTTTTATTTGATACGACGACGTAGAGATTTATGTATAATGTTAGATTTATTTAATACTATACGCGACGAACGTTTCTCTTTCGGACAATGGTTCGGTACAGAAACAATTTCACAACACAAGCCAATTAGACAAACAATATATACATATCACAAATGAGGACTGATAAGTTTGGGATTGAAATATCACTTATAAAGTCTCTAATTCTTTTTTTTTAATCTAAAAAAACTCTAACTAGTTAAATAATATGCTTGGTAAAATAAAAAAAATAAACTTTATTTGTGTATAGGACATGCTGGAATGCTTAATAGGCAGGGAAATTCTATCATGGGACTCCGGTGTAGGGAGTCCCCCATGTGTTCAGTTATGAACCACATGTTTTTATTCTGAAATAAATAAGTGTGAACGAAAATTAAAAATATATGGTCCAAAACAGTAGCACGGTGACTCCCTACCCAGGAGTCCCTAGGATAGAACTTCCCTAATAGGCATAGTGATACGTAGACAAAGAATAGAATAGAATAATGTAGAGTACAGACTGGTCTGGTCCAGTTGTTAACTGTCAAATACACTTTTCTTTTCTTTTTTATTTTCCAATAAAAACACTGACGGCAGATCATTCCCCAGTCTTCCACCCCCACGCGCAAAGATTTTACTTCACCCTGTCAATAACCCATTCAACAAAACACACACGCACACCATTAGGCTTCTACGGGTAATATACCGCAGGGATTCTCAAACCGTCGTCGGATGACTGTTACGTATATATAAAGACAAAAGTCCATGCAACAGTCATCCGATGTCACGTGAAATAGGAAGTTCATGCCGCAGAATTTTGCTGATTTCTATGTTGTGTTTTCGTACATGGAGACATCACATGTTGAGACATTTATATTTGTACAGATTTTTGGAAAAATAGTAGCGACTGTCATTTTCTAGTTAAAAAACAATA
Organism: Gentiana straminea; assembly: GCA_036785695.1. Lineage (NCBI taxonomy): Eukaryota > Viridiplantae > Streptophyta > Magnoliopsida > Gentianales > Gentianaceae > Gentiana > Gentiana straminea. The sequence goes on from JAVUPR010000061.1 coordinate 27,659,185, forward strand.
GACACAACTAGATAGTCTAGATTCACTTTAGTTGGTTGCAACTTCTGTGTAACTGTACAACATGGAAAAGATTACAGTTAGTATAGTATATATACTCATCTACGGAAAGTTCAATTAAAATAGAATTTTATTTTATTTTATTAAAGAATAAACACCTTAAAGAAGGCTAGATATAAGTGGAGAATGACGATAGATAGAGTAAAGCAATCAAGTCCCTTTTGCTGGTAGTTATTATAATAAACAGAAAGGGGTGTTATTATACATTGTTGCAAGCCAGCCAACAAACTCAGTATCAAGCAACATTGCTAAACAAAGCTAATACTACTACTAGTTAAAATGCTAAAAGACAGCAAGAAAAAAGATGGGTTCGAGTTAAACAGAGCGTTCAAAGCTTCTGAAACATCGAAATGAAGCAGTATGTAGAACAAGGCAAACCTGTTCTTGGAAAATCCTGAACGAACTGATGGGTGGAATTTTGCTGCTGATGAAAAGGGGGTTTCTTTCAAGTAGACCATCACCAAGCAAACCAGACAAACTTAAGAAAAATCATTCGATTCTACAACGGATTCAAGAATTGAAAACACCACCATCAAAAATAACAAGCACATAATCTTTCAATCAATAGAATAGAATTCATTACAAGAAGGAATATATAGACAAGATAGTAGCATCTGACTTTTGAGCTTTTACAATATAATATATAATCCAAGTGCGTCCTTTTGATGTAACTATCATACACAATAGAAGAGTTGAATGAAAAACAAGCCCATGTTTCTTATTCCCTATCATCATCATACATGCCACAACCAACAAATAAAGATGCACTATAAGTGGAACAAGAAGAAAAAGAATTACAGATAACAAACCAAGCCCATAACCGCAAAATTGTCTCTCCAAACGCAACTCACCTATCATCATCCAATGTCACGGTTGCGTCCTCACCGGCTGTTTAATGTTTTCAGTAGAAAGCTGTTGAAGAGGAGGAGGGGCATCGGATAATGTAGCTGCAGCAGGGGGTTGTGCCATAGTTTGGTATTGAGCAGCCACCTGTGGTGCATGAGGTTGAGTAGTGTAATATACTTGTGGATGTGAAGGGTCAGCAAATTCATAACCATAATTGGGTGTAGCACCTGAAGGAGCCATTCCTTGTTGTGGATGATAAACCTGAGAGAAACCCGCATATAACGGTGAAGGCTGGCTTGTAGGAACCTGTGCTACTTGCGTAGGAGGTGGTGGTGCAGCAGATGTTCTGTAGACACCACCAGCAGCACCCATATCTGGTTTAGCAGCACTTGTTGCAGGATTGTAAGAAGCAAGTTGAGGTGTTTGGGTCCGAGAAGAAGGCACGGTCTGCGGAGTTTCACTATAATTTGGTTGCTGAGGTGGCGGCATGCTATACATCTGGGGTTGTTGTCTAGTAGGCATGTAGTAAAATGGGTAAGGATGTTGCTCAGCACCAGGAGGATTACCACCATGTTGCTGAGGAGGGTATAAAGAATAGTATACAGGCATGGTCCCAGGTGGATGATGTTGTATGTATTGAGCCCCACTAGGTATATATTGCTGGGGTTGATGCAATTGTTGATACTGATCAAAGTGACTTTGGACCATATATCCAGGGTCGTGGACTTGCTGCATTTGCATCCTACTATTTGTATCACTCGCCCTAGTATCGACCAGATTCCCCGAATTCCTGCCACTTCCGGGCTGAATTTGAGTAGTTTGCTCTGGATACACTAAAGGTTTTTGCCTATACATTGGATTTGCAACACTACTATCACTGCACAGATAGATGAAAACAGAAAAGTCTCCAATTCAGATCACAAGGAGTAAATTAAAGTTGCAACATGGTTCCCTAAAAGCAAAAAGCTGTTTTTTTTAGGCACATCAGAATCTCATTCCAATTACTGTCAAAGGTTAGAATCTACTAAAAATGCTATACTAATTACTCAGAATCTATAAGAATATCAGACTGCTGATCCAAATAACATACATCACACTGAACAAGAAGAAGAAAAAACGACTGTTATTTGGGAAATTTTGAGTACCTTGAAACTGAATCAGGGGATGGCAGATCAAAACCACCCGGTGATTTAACATGCTGCAACTGAGGTACCAGATGTTGCTGCTGTTCCAATTGAGGTTGTTCCTGCTGCAACTGTTGTCCCTTCCTTAACCCAACAGGTAAGCCCTGATCCGATCTCTCATCATCGGAAAGAACCCGGTTCACATACTCTCCGCCAACAACGACAGGCAATCCAGCCACCACCGCCCCGGCCGGCACCATAGGTGACCTTGCCATCACATAACCTCCTCCCTCTTGCTTCTGAACAGTAATACCCCCAAGCCCACCACCTCCTACAACATTCATCTGCTGAAACTGCTCCTCAATTCCCAAACCCGGCATCACCTTTTGATTATTAACCACCTCCTCCACATGAACCTTAATCGGTGGTAAATTAGCCATCGAAGGAGAGGAAGATGATGAACCAAAAGACGACGTCGTTTCCAGCATAGGTGAATCCGGCACCGAGTGCACATCTTGTGCGGAATTCCCCGCTTTTCCACCACTTTTCATACTTCCACTGGCTTCAACTTGGACTTCACCGGCTTTTTCAGCCGCAATTTGAACGGAATCGTCGAGCCCCAGTAGACAATTCACAGATGAACTGTCTGAAAATGTGCGTCCTTTCCCATCTGACGAATTCCAATTCAGAGCGGTAAAAAACCAATCTTGGCTTTTCGAACCCTCCAAAATTGATCCAATAGAAGATGATGTTTCCGAGTCTAAACTCGGGGGAAACAGAAATAATCGGAGACGGGAAGCCTTTGAACTGGGGTTGGTGGATTGCAGGATACGGTCGTATTCTTCTACCATATTTTCCAGGTCTTCATCGGTAGTGACGGAGATGAGGGAATCAAGATCCTCAGTCGGAAGCTGATATTTTAAATTAAAAGGCTTCCCGTTTAGAAGAGATTTAGATAGCCGGAGGTGGAGGTCGGAGAGACTGGTATGACGGTCGACGACGATGATTCGGGTGTCACCGCCGACATAACAGAGAGATTTATCATGGGGACGGGGAACTATACGACCGCCGTAACTGCACATCAGGCGGAGCTTTGCCGCCGCGGCCGCCGCGGCGACGGCAGTCGGCCCATAAGGAGGGTCCTCCCATGAGTCCGTCTTGCGGGAGCGAGGAGAGGAGTCTACTGAATCAGGATAATTTAACTGGGGTTGTTGTTGGGTTGTTTGGGGTGGTGGAGGTGGTGGCGCGGTTGTTGTGATCGGAGAGGAGAGGGGTGGTGGGGGCTCCATTAGGGGCGGGAGAGGTGTTTGAGGAAAAGACAGGGGAAGGGAGGATTTTTATGTAACGAGTGGGGATGTTCTTTTAGCTTATTCCAGCTGTTTTTGTAGAGTAAAAAAATATAATTTTATTTATTGGGATTATTAAAATAAAGTAAAATAGAATATCATATAAAAAAAAACAATAGTATATTAGAACTCTGCACTTTTCCAATTTGGGCTTCAACAGTTGGAGCTGGCATCATGTTCAGAGGTTTACATATTTAAAATTAATTAATAGGTAAAAAGTATGATTAAATCTAAGTATTTGATGAATTTTATAAGTAGTGGTCATAATATAAACTATTTTTAATTAGAAGTCTATATTGTTGGATAGTTGTGTTATTAGCTTTTGTTAAATAAAACTTGATAAGCACAAGGTGCATCGGTTTAGTGCTGAGTTAGTCTATAACCTGACATAGAAACTAATGTTCGAACCCGGTAAAAAAAAAAAACTTGATAAAATTAATCATTAATTAATTTCTAAATACAATAGCTTAATATGTCTTGATTAAAAGTTGCATTTACGCTACTCGATCTATTTTTTCTATAAAATACAACCGTAACGAACCGAACCATAAATAAAGTTAAAATGGTCATAGGTCACTCAACAAATGCATAACTTGTGATCAAATATACATGTAAGTCTTACATAACAGTCGTATCATACAAAATATCGGACGTCGAAAAGAAATAGCATACACGAGAATATGCGAAAAACGAAACAAACATTAAAATTACGCAACCGATTAGACTCAAAACAGGATGGTATAGTAACGTGAACCCAGAATTTAGTACTACCGCAAATGAAGTGGCCACGCCGCAAGTTCAATATACTACAGCTCCAAAGCAACAAAAGAAACTGAAATAAATAAGTACAACTTGTTTACCATCTACGATTTATTACAAAGAAACTGAAATGATATAAAAGTTATAAAAAAAACGTCATTGTGGGCACGCAACCCGAACCAAAAAGGTATAAAATCACCAAACCGGAACAAAGAAACTACTAAAGTACGATAACCTAATAAGTATAATAATACGTATATTCATGTGGTTCTTCTCCGGACTCCGTAATGTCTACCTTATCTTCAAATGAAATGTTAATGTAAGGAGTAAGCACGATGGTCCAATACATAAAATATAATAAAAGGAACAATGGTAGCATGTGGCAATAGTTCTCTTTTATTGCAAGTATATATATATATATAGCATATTAATAATTATGAATTAGTAAAAATGCAACATATGAATATTGAAAGTAGAGAAGTAAAACATGACATAATTCAATACACCCTAAATTATTAAGGCATATCTGAGAATTATCTTACTTATCATATCATACGTACATTACCATATCTTTATTATCATACATAATTACCATATTTCCATTATCATACCTAATTTACCATAAGTTAAGTGTCATACGTGAAGTAGTGGTGTCATAATAGTGTCAAATGATTAATGGGTATTACGTATTTGTATAGTTCACAGAGATGGTGTCATAATATCTTACTATATTTATCACTATCATACAAGATCATAACGTACAAATCTAATTGGTTTGCTATTATCACACTCGGTTAGACCCGTCTGTGGGCACTTATAATCGGCCTAACATTCACCTGAATTATCATTGGCCTCAAGACGCGGGGTATGTATAAGGATGTTCAAAATTGTCGAGAACTTAAACTAACGTAAGGAATATGCCAGTACCTAACCATTACTCAGCTTACATACATGATGTAAATGATTATATCATGCATCTAACAATACTGGCACGGCATAAAATAAACAATAATTCGTATAAATTAAAATACATGTTGAATTGACCATGCATGATAATGTATTGCGTACTGTACGTAAATTGGAAATCTAAAATAGTGATATTTCCAATCGTGCCAAAATTGCGACATTATTGCCGCAATTTTTGCAGTGCCGATTCCAAAACTGCTATAAATTTCCTATATTTTCTTTGTAAAGATCAAAAAATTATAATTCGTTCATTAATTAATTGATACATATTGATAATTACGAGAATTGAATTAACATGTATAAAAAACTAAACATGACCCTTTAAGTATATAACCTTTAGCTCTATTTGGTATCCCCTGGATATGGTCTAGTGGTGAAGGCATGGGTGTGTAAAAGCAGCCTAGACCATAAGCTGGAGGTCAACGGTTCGATTCCCGTAAATGGGGTTGATTTCCGATTGATAACACCCTTCGGTGCGGTGGTTGTAAAGACGGCCGTGTTGGAGCTACTTAGGTTACTGACGATTAACATATCCCACATTCCTGTGGGATCGGGGGTGGGGGGACCCTTAATGTTGGGGTTCAACATTTTTTTTAAGCTCTATTTGGTGCAAAATGCGATGTAGATTTGATTGCAATTGCTAGAAACGAAATATCATCTAAGTTAACACATAGATCTACGATTATATAAAGCCAAATGTCACATCTTTTGATTAAAAACACGAAAACCAAAATTTTAAAAGGAAACAAAAAAGACGGTCCTACACTCCTACTTACCAAGAATGATGATACACGCAACAATCACTACTCACTCGGTTCCAAAATAACCGAGACAGTTGTCAAAAAGTTTTGTTTCAAAATAACCGAGGTAGAACATTTTTCAAAACAACATTTATTGCTAATTATATTATTTTACCCTTATTTAATACTAGTGTAAAAGTTAAAAAGAAAACTGTATTAATTGTATTATAGGGATGTTTTAGTCATTGCATCTGAAAAGTCATAGCATTAAATCACTTTCTTAATAAGTGTGTTTTTGGCAACTGCCTCATATATTTCGGAACAGATGGAGTACTTCAGATTGTCTTGATCCACGTGATTGATCAAGTACGAAGCAACCAAGATGATATCTCAAAGGATGCATTATTTGGAAGAAAGTTGACGATGCCAGGAATTGAACCTACCTAGGTGGCACCTCTTTAGTGGCTCAACATTAAGTATGGAGAGAAAACGGTGCTTGGCGTTCCAGTGGCCGGACTAGAATAGCCCGGCTACTTGCCCCATCCCCTTCCAGATCGACCACTGCTCAGGACCAGCTTCCAATAGTCATGGACATACCCGGGTTCAGTCCCGACCTCTGAAGGTCAGCGAACACTTGTACTCTATTCTACCCATGGCCAACCCTGTCGGTCGGGTTAGGTCCCTCTCAGACCTACCATTCCACTTACATGTGTCCGAGCTGATTCCAGCTTGGTTACTCTCCTCTTTAGGTCGGATCAAGCACAGAAGGTTTCAACCAGTCTAGCTCTGGTCGTCTAAGTCGGCCAGAGTCAATCCTTAATCATATTTTCCACGTGTATGATACACGGGTAACTATGGAAAGAATCCCGAGTCATAAAGACTCCAATCTTTATCACTTAATACAAATATTTGAATACAATAATTATCTCCTAAAATCAAGGAGATTAGCTAAACATAATCCTTTTCCTTAGGGAACACGTTAATCAGTGTCCACCATGGACACGCCACACGCTTACTCTAGGGCACAAGCCCCTCTATATAAACAAACCCTAAAGAACTACGGAGATTTGATTCCAATCTCAGCATTGGATACGTAGGCAGAACCTCTTCACTATCAAGTGCAGTCCAAAAACACCCCAAAATACCCTCATTTTCTTTGATAGTTTTATATTAAAAGAGCATCCTTAGGTTATCATCAAGAGAAAGAACCCTAGAAGTTTACCCAGATGATTTTCGGATCGTCAATTGGCGCTAGAAGGAGGGCCTCTGATTTGATAATCTCAGGAAAAGCTCTAGGATCGACCATGGTGACCACACGTCAACAAGCCGCTAACGGCAACGGTGCCAACAACGCAACTGAATCGGAAGCCAACAACCAGAACCAGCAGCATGAACCAGTCTCTCTCGACACAACCCATCAGGAGTTGGTAGATCTACTCACGGCTCTGGATGATACAACAAAAGAAGTTGTTCTCAATGTTGTCTTGGCATAAGAGGACGAAGATGACGAAGACTGGGAGGGTTTAGAAGAAGAAGCCCCCCTTGACGAAAACTTGCAAGATCAAGATCAGCCGAACGGAGGTTCGTCTGGGGAAAAATCCCAGGATCAAGAGCTAGAGGAGGAGGATGACCCTAATGACGGGTCATGGAAGCAAACGCCTTCGCCACCAAGACGTAGAGGAAATAGAAAGGACGATCGGTCCAGCTCTTCCAACCTGAGAAAGCAGCTGGTTGTACCCTAGGCAATAGAGGAAGCTCGCACCGAACTGGATGCTATAGTCGGAAGGAGATCTACGCTCTTGGCTCTCAATCCCCTTTTTCTGAACAGATTGAAAACTACCCCCGACTGACAAGGTTCGAGATCCCAAAGTTAGAGCCCTATGACGGGACCAGGGACCCCCAAGACCATTTGTTCCAGTACCTTACGCATATGAATCTCGATTGTGCTCTCGATGAGATGAAGTGCAAGGCATTTTTCTAGCGTTGCTTACGGGCCGAGCCCGTGAGTGGTTTAAGAAGATACCGCCCAGAACTATTTACAACTTTGACACTTTAGGAAAAATGTTCCTCAACGCTTTCATCGCGGCAAAGCCGTTTTAGAAGAATGCTACCCACTTGTTCTCTCTCAAGCAGAAGAAAGACGAAACCTGTGCTACAGGATCTTCAGCGGTTCAGCGAGGAATCGCTTCAAGTGCGAGACGCCGACGACCACGTGCGGATCGCGTCCTTTGTGGCAGGACTACGTGAAGGCATGTTGTATGCTAAGTTGAGCAGCAAGCTCCCTACGTCTATTGAGGAGTGCATGGAGATGGCGTTTAAACATTGTCAAGGAGAAGAGGCTAACCAGCTGAAGCGAGAACTGGAAAATTCAGAGTCCAGGAAAGATAAGGTCGATAATGTTTCCAACAAGAGAAGGAGGCCATCTGGAGATCGAGTGATCGGATCATCGGGCGGACGACCCGAGAGAAAAAATGCCCTAGAGCCATGAGACTTCCCAGCATTAAATAAGCCTCATGAACAAGTGCTCGCCATCATGAAGCGAAAAGGGCTAGTAAAAAGCCCTACACCGCTGCGAATCCCCCGGACAGAAGGGATTAAAGCAAGTTTTGCACGTACCATCAAGACACTGGGCACGATCTGGACAACTGTAGAGATTTCCAACGAGACGTGGATGCAGCAATTGCAGACGGGAAGTTGGATGAGGTAGTAGAGCGACTTCAGTATGGCGAGCATCGAGGACGACGGGATTACCAGTAGAGGAACTATAACCAAGACCGTAGTCGGCAAGGAGAGCCCCAGCGAAGAAGAGATCGGTCTCCAGATAAGGATCAGCAGATGGACAATCGGCCGATCAACACAATCAACACTATTGTGGGAGGGCCTGGCAGTGCCTTCGAGGTTGGCAGCCTAAACACCCGATCGGGGGGCGTCCAGGTGAGCAGAGGAAGTCAGATACCTTTTCAGAAAGTAAGCTATGGACCTAGGGACCCACTCCTCCTGGTCCCGAACAATGAAGGACTGGTCATCGAGGTTGTAGTAAACAAGAATCTGGTGAAGAGAGTTTTTGTCGACACGGGCATGTTAGTAATACCATCCGCAACGGAAGCGACTTAAGGATCTAGATCTATAAATTATACGTAATAAAATAACTAGATCTACATCTACAAGGGGGGTGTAGATCATACATCTTGGATCTCAAAATCCAAGTAGAAGAACCGCAATATGAAGAATGAAAGATGGTGTGAAGAGCACCACGATCTTCCGCACGTGTGATCCAAGCAACTCCCGGTGGAAGGAAATTCTTGTCTCGAATCCTCCCGATATGCTACCCGAAAAACCTCCAAGATTTTCCCTCCTTATTCCCCTTGGCCGAATTTTCCCTTCTTCCCTCTAAGAGATAGAAGTCGAATTATGTTGTGTGTATTAGGCTTGGGAGAACTCTCTTTATATAGGAGAGTAATCCTGTCCTCCAAGGATTTTATTTTGCAAATAAATAAATCCAATAAATAAAAGATAATCCCATAATATTCTAGAACAAATCTAGAATAATTTGTATCTTTATTTCTTACCATAAATATTTATCCAATAAATATTTTGTGCACATGTCTTATTAATACACAAGAAAACAATCTCTTGCTCACTAAGACATGAGGAGGCCGAAAATTTCATCCTCCCTCCTAGGGTTGGATTTCGGCCATGACACACATATTGGACCAAGTTTATGAAAAATGTCTTTTTCACATATTTAATTATTTAGCCCAACTAATCCAATAGTCCACTAAACAATTAATTCACATATCGTTTTAATTAAATTCTAACAAGAACTAAATTAATATTATTAGGATTCGACGTCCGAGAATAGCTATGCTATATTGGAGGCACGTTGGGGACCATGGACTAATAATTAGCGGCTCCGATAAATCAAATAAAAAATTATCTTACGAACATAATAATTATATTCGATAAATCAATCACAGGAATATGCCACCATAATCCCGTGACTGCACTCCTCCGATTATGAGATTATATTTATCTCCTCACGAGAATGATAATAAGCGTCCATTGATATAATCATTACATATGGATTAATCCTCCATGATCGTTCATTCTAAATCGGGAAGTTACCGTTAACCCTTTTCGAACCTCTTATCCTTATTTACCATTAACCCCTAGTGATCAATTAATTCATACAACTCACCGGTAGCTAATCGTGTAATATGAACTCCATGGATCGATCGGTTTCTAGGATTAACAAATAAGGGAACTATCTATCTACTTCCATAAATGGAAGGAATGGATTCCGTATCCGTGATAACACGGACTACTCACTCAATCCAAGTACAATGCCAAGATGGGGTAATTCGGATCACGGACTCGGTGTAATCCTTAACCGTCAAGTCAAACCTCATACCGATTCAAGCGGTTGATCGTGATCACCTCGGGATTAAGATATATCCATAAATATGATCATCGATTGATTCGATAAGACTTCTCGATTACGGAATTATATCGTGAACTCTAATCAAATCGGTCCAAACCCCTATATGATATATCTATCATATATAAATGCCCCACTAGGTTCTCTTAACCGAAAGTCCGGATAAGACAATCACACCTATTGTGTTCGGGCGCATTAATAGCACGTTAAAGGAGAGACCCGATACTCTCGATTAACTTCACTACGGGCTAATTGTATTTTAAGTACATCTTCACTAACTCAATCCTCCCGTGTATATCCCATACACTGAGTTAAGTGATTAAATAAACGATATACTTTTGGGTTTTCTGTAGTGTAAATACTATTGTCATATCGGTGAATATGAGAATAATAAATATGAATAATAATGTCAATTCATTCTTTAAATAAAACAATTACAAAATTGTCTTTCGGGCATAACACCTAACAGGTCAGCGCCGTCAACGTCTTATACTTTGGAGCTTTTCAGGCTATGAATCTCAAAGAGTCCGAACTGATTCCTGTTTCAGCACCCCTGTTTGGATTTGCTGGTCCGTCTGTTCATCCCCTGGGATGGTTCGGCTCGCGACAACATTCGGTATGTGATACATATTCTATATGTAACGCCCAGACCCCGGGCCCGGTAGTGGTAAATAACTCATAATGATCAAATCAATTGCTTAGACCGTCGTTCTCGTTCGGTCTAAAAATGATAACCTGATTTGACAATACATTCATGTCTCACACTTATATGAGGATGAGTATTCTACTACTTTACTGATGTGGGATTTTACATCCCCCTTGTAAGGGAGGGGCGTCCTCGCCGGGACTTGGCTAGGACTTATCCCAGTCTCTGTTGAATAGGTGTCCTAAATCCAATAGGGTTGGACCGGATCCGACCGGGTCGGGTCGTTTACAGTCTGTTTTAGTTCATGTAATAACTTTATTAAGATTAATAAAAGCACTTTTGTTATTATATATTGTTTATCTTCATATTATTGGTTGATGAGATCTTTAATCACTTTAATAAGTTTGATACTTAAATGTCTCAAGTCGTATGTACCGTCAAATGGGACATTGATAGTATGTTTAGATTAGCACGTATTGGATGTCTTCTATCTTATAGAAGGTAGGGATAGATCTCGTCTATCGAAGTGTAGAGACACTTGGACTATACATGGACGTGTATTAGAGAATGCGCACGTTAGACTGACCCACTTACATTAAGTGTCGCACTATGTGGAAGTTGTGTAATTATCCTTGAAGACCGGAGTCTTCATGGAATCACAGTGTGGATTGTCATGCTTTGACACTAGTGAGGTTTCCTTTATCCACGGGGCGATCATGCGGTAGTGATTGGGTGTGATACTGAAGCATGCGAATATACATGTTTGTTCGCCCGGGAATCGCGTATCCTATGATTGGGATTGAATATCCGAAATGGCCTTCTTATAAGGAATGTCTAGCTCTCGAGAATCTTTGCAAAGTGAGAATAAATGTGTTTTTCCGAGAGAGCTTGATATCCAGATTATAAGATACGATCGTTAATGTATTGACACTCGAGATACGATCGTATGGATATTATTACAGCGATAAGATTGTAAGCTACAAGGTAACTTTTTCAAATGAAAGGTAGTAGTCATTGCATTTGACTCTTCCAATGATTGGGGGTCACGGTGTGTTTCTAGACGCTATCCCGTGATCGTTAGGCGTGAAGGGCATTTTCGTAATTTGCACTTTGTGTCTACGGCCAACATATTCGGAAGCCTATCGGGTCACACGCATATGAACATCGAGTCGGATTAAAATGCGGTTATAGTTGATAACCAAATAAGAAAAGTTTATCTCTAGACTATAAGAGTTATAGTGGCAAATTAATATGGTGGTATTTATTTATTATGAATAAATAAAGTACAAGATATTAATTATACATAAATTATATTAATTATAGAATATTCCAGATGCCAAGTATTTGACATTTGGGGCGCCACTTGTGAGTGTATAAGATACACTTGGATTGTGCACTTTAATTAATAAGATTACCATAATATTAATATTGGATATTAATTGATTTTTGGGAAATAGATTTATGGTAATAAGATAAATGTATTCAATATAAGATAATGGCAATATTTAGATTTTATTTAAGATATTATAATAAAAGAGATAAATCAATCTAAGTGATTTTCCTTATTTTATTGGGAAAATGTTTTTATCTTTCATCTATCTTCTAGGAAGCTTCTCCTAATCAGATTAGGGAGACTAGGGGCGCCACCTCCTCTATATAAGAAAGAGGTTGGCTAGCTCAATTGTACATCACAATTCCAAGAGCTAATAGTTCTTGTGTAAAATAGAGAGCTTCCTATAGAGAGTTAGAGAAGGAGAAAAAGGCCGGTCTAGCAGTCAGATTTTTCTGATAGCAATCTAAGGAGGATTTCGGCGAGGAGTTCGTGTGGATCAACGATAGAGGTCGGAAGCGTGGACGGCTTGCGCACAAGAGTACTCTCAGTTGACGGTTAAAGCGACGATCTTATAGATCTTCCAAGGTATATTCCGTCAAACTTCTTAACGTGTTTATTGCATTAAACGAAGACGATATAGAAAAAGGAAATCAAAATTTTAAATTCCGCTTCCTAACAGTCTCGTCCCTACCAGATGATTCTAGAGGTGGCCCATGTTGATGTAGTGCCCTAAACTCAATCGGGTCGGATCATTTCTACTACGTCTTTGTGTTTATACATATGACAAATGACTTTCTGTTATTATATATGTGTTCGTCTAACGAACCCATTATGATATTGTATATATGATAACGTCCTTGATGTCAAACTGTGATAGAAAAATTATAATAGTGATTATGGTTGATGAGATCTCGATTTACTTTAAAACTTTTGGTACTTAAATGTATTTAGTCGTGTGTGCTATTAAATGGGACATTAATAGTACGGTTAGACTAGCACATATTAGATGTCTTCTATCTTATTAAGATATGGATAGATTTCGTCTATCGAATTGTATAGACACTTAGATTGTACGTGGACGTGTGTTAGAGAATGTGTACGTTAGACTTACCCACTTACTTTATTTAGTGTCGCACTATGTGGCGGTTGTGTAATTATCCTAAGACCAGAGTCTTCATGGCATCACGATGTGGATTGTTATGCTTTGACACTATTGAGGTTTCCCTTTGCTACGAGGCGATCATGCGGTAATGATTGGGTGTGGTATTGAACCATGCGTAGGATTCATGTTGCTCTTCCGGAAATCGCGTATCCTAATGATATTAGTAAATATCCGAAAGACCCTTTTTATAAGGAATATCTTATTCTCGAAAGTCTTTGTAAAGCGGAAGTAATGTGTTATTTTGATAGAGTAGGATATCCAAATTATAAGATATGGTTGTTAATGTTTGACACTCGAGATACGACTGTATTGATATTATAACAACGATATGATTCTATTTACACGGTAACCGTTCACATGAAAGGTAGTAGTCAATGCACTTGACTCTTCCAATGATTAGGGGTCATGACATGTTGCTAGACGCTGATCATGATCGTTAGGTGTGAAGGGCATTTTCGTAAATGTACTTTATGCTTACGGCCAACAAATTCGGAAGCCTATCAGGTCACACATGTATGGACAACGAGCCAGAATTAACTTGTGGTTATAGTGATAACCAAATAAGTAATTATGTATCCCGACTATAAAGTGTTATAGTGATAAATTAATGGGGTCAGAGTCCATAAGGACATGTTTTAAACATAAATGGTTAAGAATGACAGTCACTACATGTGTTACTACATTTTTATACATGTGTTACTACATGTTTGTCATTCTCAACTATTTTACATTAAAACATGTCATTTACAACATTTAACCTTAAATTAATATAGTAGTATTTATTTGTTATGAATAAATAATACAAAATATTAGTCGGACCAGTAGGAAGGGTCGGACTCTGCAGACACAACCCGGATCGAATTCCGAATTAGTCGGACCAGTTGGTTTCGGATACCGAAGGTTTTAAACAAAAATAATACAATATATTAATTATGTAGATTAATTTGAATATTTTCGAGGCATCAATACACATTCGTCTCACAAAGGAATCCTTGAAGAATCCTCACGCTCATTAATAAGAAGTAGTTTAGGGATTGTCAATATCTTTTTCCTTTCACGTAGATACAAATTTTCACATGTTTTTAAACTGCTTGCATCTCATTTGATTCTTCATGAGTAAATTGCATATTGAATCAAAATGTTGATCCCAACACTTTTATTTGTTGGGAGAAAAGTACTCGTATAATAGATTACAATACACCATAATGAACTGCATATATAACGACCCAAACCATAGGTAATGTTAAAATAGTTATAGGCCGCTCGACACGTGCACTTCTTATTATCAAATACACACGTAAATCTCACATAACAGTCGTATCATACAAAAGAGCATAAGTTAAAATAATACATTCATTAGAATGTGCGTGAAACGAAACAAACATTAGTCACAGAACTAATCAGACTCAAAATTAAACGGATGGAACAGAAAACATATGTCTCGAAAAAAACCGAGAATCCCGGACTTTACGTCCTAGGTCTCGAAATGATAACCAAGGTGTAAATATATCAAAATACAACCAAATGTCTCCGAAAACACATAAAACGAGGTATAAAGGGGGTATAATTACATAGTAAATGATAGCCAATTTGACTCTCATCACTCGTTGCCAAGTACCGTTTTCGGTAAATGAACCGATGCATCGGCAACCCTGCTATTGATTCGCAAATTCCGGTTTTAATTACTTTTTTTTAAGGATAATCAAGATGACACTTGGTTCATATATATATATATATATATATATATATATATATATATATATATATATATATATATATATACACACACGTGCGTCATTGCTACTATAATTTCATTTTACTATATTTCTTGGAAAAAGTTTACATACAACGGTTGTAAATAAGTTATAGATGTTGTAGTGACAGTCGTATCTTGAGAGAAGGTATGAGAGTTCGATACTCTCTATCGACTTTTTTAATAGCAAAAAATCGTATACATGCAGGATTTACACACTATGCCTCTAAGGTATAACCATCAATTTAATATTCCACGAGGCTCCACAGGCACTTCCGTTTGTTTTGGGTGGGTTTGGGTTTGGGGAGGTTTTTAGGTGGTGTCTCCACACGGTGTGGAGACACGTGTGGCATCACGTTGGACCAACTATTTTTAAACTGGATTCAAATTGTGTGGTTCAGATCATTCATCCCGTCTCTTCGGTGCATATGGAGATACTAGGAAAAAACTTCCCTGGGTTTGGGGTTGGTTTTAGTCTTTTAGATCACTTCACCAATCATTTTTTACAATTTTTCTTACAGATCATTTCTTCAACTACAATTAAAAAAAATATCAAATCAGCAACAAAAAAAATATTAAATCATCTCTCATCATTTCAATTTATTTACTTCATTATATTTTTTACCATTATTTTATTTATTATACTACCTTACTTCAATTTCTCTCACCAATAATTTTTTTATCTACACAAATTTCAAAAAAAAAGTGTAACTTTCTAATCGTAACTTCAATTATTTTTATCATATATTATTGTCAGCAAAGTGACTTAAACTCTACATCTGGTAGAACTAATCAGGTTATCAGCAGAGTGATGGTCTGCTGAAGAGTGTATCCAAGTCTGTGAAAGCCAGCTGGGAAGTCTGCTGAGTTTCTTCTGGAGTCAGCAGCCTGCTGAGGGTCTGCGAGGTTTTGGGTGCAGCTGAGTTCTACATCTGGGCAATGGTCAGCTGATTGGGACCAGCAGGGTGATCCAACATTTGGGGCATTTATGGCAATCCGACAAAGATTCTTGGCGGTTAGGGTTTAGAGATTTGTGCCTATAAATACAACTGTATTGATCATTGTAAAGTGTGTGTAATCTATCTGAAATTCAGTGCATAATAAAATATCACTTTTCTGTCCGTGGTGTAGTTGACACAACGCCGGAAACCACGTTAATCTTGTGTTCTTCTTGTTTATGTTTGTTTGTGTGATTGTTTATGTTAGATTGCTTTTGTGTTTATCTTATTGCATCTGGATTCTCTCTATCCTGTTATAATTGGGAATAGAGCATATGTTCTGAGAGAATCATCTGTACGGACAACCTTTATCTTCACAAAGACCTTCACCGGTGCTAGGAATCTGTGATAAAAGTTGTGATTTTTGGCAAGAAAGATGTCTACAGTTAACGTAAAAATCGATAAATTTATAGGAAGAAACTGTTTCAGTCTGCGGCAAATCATGATGCGGTCCTTGTTAAAACAACAAGGATTATGGACTCCTTTATCTGGTAAAGGAGATGTCAGTTCAGCAGATTTTGCCAGTCTGGAAGAGAAAGCACATTCAACCATCATGTTGTGCTTATCTGATTATGTTACCGCTGAAGTTGCTGAGGAAGACACAGCTGCTAAGTTGTGGGCAAAGCTTGAAAGCCTGTACATGACTAAGTCATTAACCAACAAGTTGCTGCTGAAGCAGAGACTGTTTAGTCTAAGAATGCATGAAGGAGGTCTGCTGAGGGAACATCTGGATCAGCTGGACACAACATCTGGATCAGCTGGACACAACATTACTTGATCTCCAGAATATTGATGTTAAAATTGAAGATGAAGATGCAGCTCTTGTCCTGTTGGTGTCACTACCAAGTTCATATGAAATTTTGTGCAGTCCTTCATAGTTGGGAAAGATACACTGGCTTTAGAGGATGTGAGGGTAGCCTTGCAAGCCAGGGAGCTGAGACACAAGGCTGCAGGGACAGACAATCAGGATTTTGGACTAGCAGTCAGCAGCAGTGGGAAAGGGCATGGACAAAATAAAAAATCCAAGAAGGGTAGTTCCAAAGGTCCCAAGTCCACAGATGTCTGTAATTACTGTAAAGAGGAGGGGTGTTAAGGGTGAATTTATACGATTTATAACGCTATATTCTGTGATATTTTCCCTCATAATCGTATAAAATTGCATAAGAAACAAGTGTTTAACGGAAGTATTGAGTAAATGAGGTTTTTAACGAGTTAATCGCAAAATTGGTTGATTTTGGTGTTTTAATTGTTATTTTATGGTTATTTGGACATTATTACATTTTGCGATATTTTTATGTGTTATAGATGCACAAATTCGAGCTCAAGAGGTGATTCAAAGATGATCAAGTCGGATTTAACTAAAGAGAAAGAGATAATGATGATTGGATTTGATTAAAAAGAGATAAAGATCAAGAAATCAGAATTTGATCATATTGAACTGGTGTCCAAGTCCCGTCCAGGTTGGACGGGCGTCCGTCAAAGCAAACGAGCGTCCAGGAGAAGAAATTTGATACATAGAGTTTGGACGCTGGGTGGACGGGCGTCTAAAGCAAGTCCAAATCCATCTGGACGGGCGTTCACAAGAATGGACGGGCGTCCTTCGGCCGACTTAGCAGCGCCGCCTTTGTTTTCTATATATACAGCGCGTTTTCTCTACCTTAAGGAGACCATCTACTCATTATTCGAAACCCTAAACCTAGGGGCGGCTTTAGGCTGCGTTTTTACTTCTTTTATTCCACTTTTTATGTTCCAAATTCTAGATTAAAAGTAGGCAGTTTTATGTTAGTTTTTCCTGCAATTCCAAGTTTCCAGAGGATGTTTGAGAGGCTAAGCTTCATCAAACGAGCATTGTGAAGCCATCCAACACGTTTTGATTCCGTTTCTGCGATTATATTGTGAGTTTTACCTAAAGTTGTTTCCTTATTGCATGTTATGATTGTTTATGTTGATGAAAATCTCTATAAGCCTTAGATCACCATGATAAGGAATAGTTGTTTAGTCTATCATAACGAGAGTTAATAGGTTAGATTGCTAGGTTAAAGTTTACACCTTTGCTCCGTAAAATCGTTAATCTTAAATCGAAAGATATAGATTAATAGGTGAATTACCTAAGAAATTAGGGTTCATGTTCTAGACAAGGTGAAATCACAACTTGGTTAGAAAACGCAATATAATCGAGATATGAATCGATACTTGTTAGGATAGGTGGATCAATCGCTCGTTTGTTCATTAAAACTTGAATTTAATCCCGTGAAACTTGAATTGTCTAGATTAGTTACTTTTATTTCATATTAGTTTTAGCTAAGTTTGTTTCCCGTATTTTCCCTGGCTTTAGATCATATCTTCTGTCCAGTTTTACGTTTTAGTTAAGTTTGTTTTCAGTTTCGTTTAGTTTTATCCGCTGTTTAGATTAGTTTTTCGTGACATAATTTGATTAGACAAAAACTAGGGTTAACAATCGCCAGTTCCCCATAAGATCGACCCGGTATCAACCTCTATACTACGATCCTTATACTTGAGGAAATATCGGATTTATAAATATTATTACTTGTTTGTTTTTGTTAATAAAATCCGTGACAAGGGGCACTAGAAGTCCAACTGTCCAAAGAAGAAAAGGGCGACGGGAGAGCAATTTCGGCACGGCAAAGTACCGTGGCCGCCGAGCATTCTGAAGAGGATCTGGTTCTAGTTGCTGGGGATTCAGCACACTATGCTGATGTTTGGATCCTAGATTCTAGAGCATCCTATTTGTCCACACATTGAGTGGTTTTTTTAATTATGAGCAGATAGATGGTGGTCATATTTCTATGGAAAACAACAAAGTCTGCAAGATAGTGGGAATTGGCTCAGTCAAGTTGATTAAAGAGAATGGTAGATTCTGCACACTGAAAGATGTTAGACATGTTCCACAGATGACCAAGACTCTTAGTCTACTGGACAGCAAGTGGTTAAATTTCAAAGGAGAAGGTGGAGAGCTGAATGTCTACAAAGATTCAGCTGTGGTCCTCAAATGTATCAAGAAAGGAACCTTGTATATATTACAAGGCTCTACTGTATCTGGCTCTGCTGTTGTGGCATCCTCAGAGTTCATCAGTCATAGCAGACTCAGTTGTGGCACATTAGACTTGGTCAGATGGGTGAAAGATGAATGCAAGTCCTTTCTTCAGCAGGTTTTCTTAGGGGATATAAGGTCAAGAATTTGGACTTTTGTGAGCACTGTGTGTTTGGGAAGCTACACAAAAGAAAGTTCTCAACATGCAAGCACAGTACAAAGGCATCACTTAATTATATCCATTCTGATTGCTGGGGTCTATAAAAGGTGGAATCATTGGGTGATCACAGATACTTTGTGTCATTCATAGATGACTATTCAAGAATGACTTGGGTGGTGATGATGAAACACAAAAGTGAGGCATTCGACAGTTTCAAGCAGTGGAAGGCTCTAGTGGAAAATCAGACAGGCAAGAAAATCAAAAGGCTCAAAATAGATAATGGTCTAGAATTCTACTAGTCAGGGTTTGATTCATTTTGTAAGGATGAGGGTATTGCTAGACATCATACAGTCAGGAATACACCTCAGCAGAATGGTGTAGCTAAAAGGATGAATCAAACTCTTCTGGAGAGGGCAAGATGTGTGCTCTCTAATGCTAGTTTATCTAGGAGATTTTGGGCAGAGGTTGTAACCACAGTATGCTACTTAATCAACAGGAGTCCTCACACAGGGATCAATCTCAAGACACCATTTGAGATGTGGTCAGGAAAACCTGCTGACTACTCAGTTCTAAGGGTTTTTGGAAGCACAGTTTACTATCATGTGAATGAGGGGAAGCTGGAACCAAGGGCCAAGAATAGAGTGTTTGTATGGTATGAAGATGGAGTTAAGGGTTATAGAATCCGGTCATCAGCAGAGTCCCGGGTCATACTCAATAGAGATATGGTCTTTGATGAAAATTCTATGATTAACTCATCAGTGGGGAGGTCTGTTGAATCTGAAACTAGTGCCGAATTTGAGAGGGCAGAGAAACAAGTGGAGCTTCAAGTGGAGTCAACTGATATGCAACAATCAGCCGATCCAAGTCGGACTCCTCTAAACGGTTCTTTGAACCGAGTCCGATCCAATCCGTCTCGAACAAACATCAACAGAGCATCAAACATGGAACATTGGTCAGCATAGTATAGCTGTCAGCAGGGCTAGTAAATCAAATGTTGGGGGTACCTCCCAAGAGGTATGGTTTTGATGATATGGTTGGATATGCACTTCAAGTTGCAGAAGAAGTGGATGGTTTTGAACATTCTACTTACAGGGAAGCAGTGACATGTTCTGAAGCAGTGACATGTTCTGAAGCATCTCAATGGCTTGCTGCCATGGGAGATGAAATGGAGTCATTATTGAAGAATCAGACTTGGGATCTAGTTGAACATCCAGTTGATAGGAGAGTTGTTACTTGCAAATGGATCTTCAAAAAGAATGAAGGAATGACTAAGGCAGAATGGGTCAGGTATACGGAACGTTTGGTTGCAAGTGGGTTCAGTCAGAAAGAAGGGGTAGACTTTCATGAGATATACTCACCAGTGGTCAGACACACTTCAATCAGAGTGTTACTAGCAATGGTGGCACAGCAGGATCTTGAACTTGAGCAGTTAGTTGTGAAGACAACCTTTCTACATGGTGAGGTAGATAAGGATATTTACATGACTCGGCCAGAGGGATTTCAAGTTCCCGGCAAGGAAGATTTTGTGTGCAAGTTGAAGAGCTCTTTATATGGATTGAAACAGGCTCCTTGGCAGTGGTATAAAAGGTTTCTCAGTTATATGATCCATCTAGGTTATAACAGGTGTCCTTATGACTGTTGTGTGTATCACAGTCAGCTGAAAGATGGATCACATATCTATCTTGCATGTATGTGGATGATATGTTGATAACTGCTGAAAAGAAGTCTGATGTTCAAAATCTGAAAAACCTTCTCAGTGCTGAATTTGAAATGAAAGATTTGGGTGCTGCCAAAAAGATTTTGGGGATGGAGATTTGGAGAGATAGGAGCCAAAATAAGTTGTTCTTGTCTGAACAGGGTTATATACAGAAGATATTGGCCAAATTTGGCATGTATGCCGCAAAACCAATAGATACTCCTATGGCACGTAATATTCATTTGTCTGTTTATGCTTCACAATCAGCAGAGGAGAAGGAGTATACGTCAAAAGTTCCCTATGCTAGTGCAGTTGGTAGTCTGATGTATGCCATGGTGTGCACTAGGCCTGATCTGGCTCAGGCTGTCAGAAGGTTCATGGCTCAACCTGGAAAGGAACACTGGAAAGCTGTGAAAAGAATGTTCAGGTACCTTAGGGGTACAACTGATGTTGGTCTCAGTTATGGAGGTGATACTTCAAGGTCTGGTCACATGGTACTGTGATGCTGATTATGCAGGTGATGTGGACAGAAGGAAATCAATGACTGGTTATGTTTTCACATTGAGGAATTCAGTTGTCAGCTGGAAAGCAACTCTTCAGGCAACAACGGATTTATCAACTACTGGGGCATAATAAATGGATCTTACTGAAGCAGCCAAGGAGGTATCTGGTTGAAAGGGCTAGTCAGTGATTCGGGGCTACATCAGGATCAAGCAGAGATTTATTGTGACAGTTTGAGTGCAATTTTTCTAGCTAAGGATCAAGTTCATCTAGGGGTGTTCACGGTTCGGTTCGGTACGGTTAATGGCCGTAACCGAAACCGAACCGAAAATTTCGGTTAATAGATATCCGAAACCGAAACCGAACCGTTTGCTTTAGGAAACCGAACCGAACCGAACCGAAATATATGGTTCGGTTCGGTTAACCGATAACCGAATACTATTTAACAATTCTATTTGGTTCTAAACGGTTTGGTTTTTTATTCGGTTTTTTCATTCGGTAATATACGGTTCGGATAACAGTTCGGTTATAAGCTATTTTTATAAAAAAATTGTAATATTTTGGTTGTAAAAACTAATTATACATGTTGATACAAACGGTTCGGTTAACGGTTTTTTGTTTGAAACGGTTTCGGTTCGGTTAATTATTTGGTTTTTAATTCGGTTCGGTTTGTAATTCGGTTCGGTTTTCGGTTCGGTTCGTAGCGTTAACCGTAACCGAACCGAAATTTTCGGTTTCTCTATATTATTAACCGAAAACGAGTATTAACCGAACCGAACCGAATGACCTCGGATCGGTTCGGTTTTCGGATAAACCGTATCCGTGAACACTCCTAAGTTCATCATGAAAGAACCAAGCATATTGATGTGATGTATCATTTTCTAAGAAATGAGAAGAGGGATGTAGTAAAGAAGATCAGCACCAAGGAGAACCCCGGTGATATGTTTACTAAACCAGTTCAGCAGAGCAAGTTTTCAGTTGTGTCTGGACTTGTTGAATATTCAAAGCTTATAATCTGGAAATCCGGAAATCTGGAAACTCAGCTGAGGGCAGGTCAGCTGAGTGGACTCTGTGGTGTGATTTGGTACAGTAAATCTGGCATTGACGAATGCATCTGGTACAAGTAAATCTGTTTATGCAATCTGGTTGACTGTGAATGAGAGTTCATGTCAAAGTGGAGATTTGTCAGCAAAGTGAGTTAAACTCTACATCTGGTAGAACTAATCTGGTTATCAGCAGCGTGTGTTAGAAAATCTATGCGGGAACGCAACGGAATTCAAAAATTTATTTCTCTTGACCAGGATCGACTTCGTTTAAGCAACAAACACATAAAGCTAGTAGACGGTGGTTATCTTGCTTGATCTAAAAGATCGACGCTTTGACCGTCTAAGGAGAGTAGCGATGCACGGAGCCGCCCAAGTGTTCGGCCTCTACCGGTGATCCACACGAACAGTCCGTCGGAATCCCATCATGGATTGCTACCAGCAAAACTCGGCTGCTAGACCGACCTTTCCTCCCTTTAAAATCTCTCTCTAAGAAGCTCTCTATTTTTCACAAGAACTATTAGCATTTGGAATTGTGATGTACAAAAGAACGCCCCAGATAGAGTAGAAAGGAAGAAAACATTTTCCTAATAAAATAAGGAAAATATATTTGATTGATTTATTTCATTAATATTCAATATCTTATATTAAATATATTTCCAAGATATATATTGACAATATCTTATATTGAATATATCTTTATCTTATTACTATAAACCTATTTTTCAAAATCAATTAATATCTAATATTAATATTATGGTAATCTTATTAATTTAATTGCATAATTCAAATGTATCCTATACACTTTTAAACTGGCGTGGATATGGCGTCCCTTTTATCAATATTTTGGCATCCAGAATATTCTTTAATTAATACAATGTCATGATTAATTAATTTGTAAAATACATGTGCATCATATACACACATAAATTCGACATACACATATCTAATATATGTATATTTAATTAATCAACATAATTAATATCTTGTATTATATTTATTCATAATAAATAAATACCACCATATTAATTTACCATTATAACCTTTATAGTACGAGATAAACTTTCCTTATTTGGTTATCAACTATAACCACATTTTAATCCGGCTAGATGTTCATATGTGTGTGACCCGATAGGCTTCCGAATATGTTGGCCGTAGACACAAAGTGCAAATTACAAAAATGCCCTTCATGCCTAATGATCACGGGATAGCGTCTAACAACACACCGTGACCCCCAATCATCGAAAGAGTCAAATGCAATGACTACTACCTTTCATGTGAAACAGTTACCATGTAAATAGAATCCTACCGCAGTAATATTATCCATACGATCGTATCTCGAGTGTCAATACATTAACGATCGTATCTTATAATCTGGATATCATGCTCTCTCGAAATAACACATTTACTCCCATTTTGTAAAGATTCACGAGAGCTAGACATTCCTTATAAGAATGCCATTTTGGATATTCAATCCAATCATAGGATACGCGATTCCCGGACGAACTAACATGTATACTCCGCATTCTTTAGTATCACACCCAATAACTACCGCATGATCGCCCCAAGGCTAAAGGAAACCTCACTAGTGTCAAAGAATGACAATCCACACCGTGATGCCATGAGGACTCCGGTCATAAGGATAATTACACAACTGCCACATAGTACGACACTTGATGTAAGTGGGTCAGTCTAACGTACGCATTCTTTAATACACGTCCACGTACAGTCCAAGTGTCTCTACACTTCGATAGACGAGATCTATCCCTACCCTTAAAGACAGAAGACATTTAATACGTGCTAGCCTGTTTGTACTATCAATGCCCTGTTTAATAGTACATCAGCCTAGGGATATTTAAGTATCAAACTTATTAAAGTGATTAGAGATCTCATCAACCATAATCGCCTATCATGGTTTCTCTATCACAGTTTAATATTAAGGACGTTATCATATGACAATTCATAATTGGTTCTTTAAAAGAACAAACATATGACAACTAGAAAAGCCATTTAATATATGTATAAACATAAAGAAATAGTAGAATTTATCCGACCCGGTCGGATCCGGTCCAATCCGATTGGGTTTAGGACACTTTTTAAACAGCGTGATGGTCTGCTGAAGAGTGTCTCCAAGTCTGTGAAACTCAGCTGGGAAGTCTGCTGAGTTTCTTTTGGAGTCAACAGCCTACTGAGGGTCTGCTGAGGTTTTGGGTGCAGCTGAGTTCTACATCTGGGCAATGGTCAGCTGAGTGGGATCCGCAGGGTGATCCAACATCTGGGGCATTTATGGCATCCGACAAAGATTCTTAACGGTTAGGTTTAAAGATCTATGCCTATAAATACCAATTGTATTGATCATTGTAAAGTGTGTGTAATCCATCTGAAATTCAGTGAATAATAAAATATCATTTTTTTTTTCCGTGGAGTAGTCGGCACAACGCCGGAAACCACGTTAAATCTTGTGTTTTTCTTGTTTCTGTTCCTCTATGTGATTGCTTATGTTAGATTGATTATGTGTTTATCTTATTGCATCTGGAATCTCTCTATCCTTTTATAACAATTATTATGCACTAGTAAATAAACTCAACCCCAAATCCAAACTCAACTCAAAACAAACGGAAAAATCCTCTGGATTGGGGTTCAAATTTCTATTATATCAACACATTCTCATTCTCTTTGATACAATATGCGAGTGTGTATGATCAACGAAAATAATTATATAATGATAAATAAAAAGAAAATAAAAGTATACGGTCACAGTACAAGTATTTTATACATATATAGTAGAGTTTATTTTAGTATAATAAACAAAAAAAAATTCTCATCTTTTTAATGATCGTTGCAATCAATTTGTTTAATGAATCTACGGAGAAGGGTGTGATCTCTCCTGTTGAGCAAGTTGAGATGATATATAACATTTTTTATTTTTTATTTTTTTGAGGACATATATAAAGATTTTAAAAGTTTTTTTTATTTAAGGAGAAGTGTTTTTAAAGTAGCAAAACGCAGGAAAAAGCAGTTGGCGGAGACACGTGGTTTGACAGCTAAGCAGGTGATTGAGAGAGCTGGAGGCATATGGAAAACTTTTGCACTGTTCATCTCATTTTAAAAAAAATTGTGAGTAGTACTAAGAATAACTCTAATAGTGGGGTTTATTTATTTATTTATTTATTTTTTGGAACGAGGGAGAATGACAGAAATATTTCATCAATTGAGTAGAATGGACAGTCTTTTAAAACTTTTACATAAAGGACAAAACTATTTATTCACTGTCGAAATTCATTGTTTAAATTCATTGCCGAAATTCACTGTCGAAATTCACTAATTTTTAAAATTCATTGTCGAAATTCATTGATTTTCGGGATTCACTGTTTGTCCTTCTCGCTATATAAATTATACAGTTGTCATTCTCCATATAAAAAATACTGTCCTGTTATTTAAAAATATTCCAGATTGTGTCATTATCTCTAATTTCTCATTAATTTTTTATAAAGCTTTAGGAAAAGCTTTTTAACCCTTGGACAACATGGATGATTCTGATGCAGAGAGACTTCATTGGACTCAGCCGTCAGATCTGTGACACGTATGTATAAGACCTACACACATGTCACAGATCTGACGGCTGAATCCAATGAAGCCTCCCTACATCAGAACGACCCGGACAACATATGAGACATCAAAGCTTTGTATAAAAGCTTTTTGCAGATAAGCAGTTCAAAGAGGACACGGTGGATAATGTAATTTTTTTTTCTTTCCTTTTTGCCTTATCCTGCCGAGTACATGTGTTTTTTTTTGTCCGGTTAGAAACCCAAATGAGTACTATATTCAAATCAGGTATACTATAATAGTGAAATTGGAAAATCAGGCCCTTTTAACCTCTGACATTTTTTTTTAGGTGGGACAGATTCTGACATTATTTTTCAGGTTCACCGTCCAAATTTGGAGCAAATCGTCCATATTCAGTCAAAACCCTCCAAATTTGGATTAATTTCGTCTAAATAAATTGAATGGGGAATATGGACGGAAACCGTCCAAATGTTGGACGCACCGTCCAAATTGGGAAGAATTCCGTCCATTTTTGAATTTGTGCGTCCAACATTTGGACGGTTTCCGTCCATTTTGTCCAAAGCTCTAAAACCGTCCACATTGGGACGGAGCCATATGGTCTCTCCGTCCAAAAAGAGGACGCACCGTCTAAATTTGGACGGTTTCATCCACATATGGACGGATTCATCCATTTTGAAACCCTTATCAATGTCTTATTTACTCTCTTCACCTACTCTTGTCTTCACCGTTTCATGACACAAAAAAATCACCATTGCTACACCAAAAATTCACCATTGATACCCAAAAAAAAAAAAACAAACCATATTTGTCCTTTTGAAATTTTGGGTTGTTTTATTTCACCGGAGTTGTATTTTCAAACAAAATGGGTAAGCATTTACTTAAGTTTGAATAAATTTATTTATTGTGTTTGTTTTTATTGTTATGTGTTCACATGAATTTTCGATTTTTATTAATGTTATAAATTTTCGATTTTTAGCGTAGTGTAGTATGTGCATTTTCGATTGTTAATGTTTCAATTTTTATTAATGTTATAAATTTTCTATTTTTTATTAATGTTATGATTTTTCGATTTTTTTTTATTAATATTGTTAATGTTATAAATTTTCGATTGTAAGCGTAGTGTAGTATGTACATTTTCAGGGTAGAGAAATGATTAATTTTGATTATATATTTCGATAATGGAATTGACATTCGTTGGATAATTAGGGTAGTCAATGATACATTTTATTTTGATTGATATATTATGATGAAATATTTGGATAACGATACAAATATATTTTGGTTGATGTCAATGTGATCGCTTGTAGTAATAAACGAAACTTGTTTACCGAATGTGTTTTATTGGTTTGGTACAAAGTTGATTATGTTGTTGTTGTAGTGGAAGATGAAAATTCAATTCAAATATATGGTTTTTGAATTACGTA
The DNA here is from genome assembly GCA_036785695.1 of Gentiana straminea. NCBI lineage: Eukaryota > Viridiplantae > Streptophyta > Magnoliopsida > Gentianales > Gentianaceae > Gentiana > Gentiana straminea. The sequence goes on from JAVUPR010000061.1 coordinate 27,686,796, forward strand.
TTTTGTGATAGTATGAGAACATCCCTTGAAATTATTGGTAACAAGAATGTGATTTAAAAAATTGAAACAAACGACAAATTAATGTCGTTTGAAAATACAAGAACGAATATTTCGAACCGAATTCCATGGTACGCCTCGGCCGATGAGGTTCTTAGAATTGCATGCTTTCCCTAGGGTGTTTTCGAATCCTTCGATCCCCGTGTCACGCCTAATCTCCAGGCTTTGTATTGGGGCTCCTGGTAGGTAGCTCGTAGAAAATTTCATTAGGTCTCGCTCAAACAGCATCTTTTCTGTCTCCACGGCGGCTGGTAAATCCTCGCCGGAAGTGAGGCACCCCTTAGATTGAAAATATAAGTTACGTTTCGCCGGCTCCGGCCGGCATCCGTTCTCCTCGTCATCATCAAGTACTACTATGACGTTGGTAAAAACACTACTCTCTTCTTCTCTTACCCCCCTCTAACGTTACAACACAACACAACACAAAACAAAGATGGTCCGATAAACAAAAAAAAAAAGATGATAAGACAATTCTATATATATATATATATATATATATCTTTATTTATTTATTTATATGTGTGTGTGTGTGTATATATATATATATATTTATTTATATATATATATATATATATATATATATATATATATATATATATATATATATATATATATATATATATATATATTTATATGTGTGTGTATGTGTGTGTGTGTAAATATAAATATATAAATATATATTTATATGTGTGTGTGTGTGTGAGTATATGCACTTGTACATATTACATATATATGTGTATCACACCGACGGTATGATGACATATATACAAACATTTTATATATTCATTGTTTATATATTATTTTATATTCATATCTCCATTGTATACCGATGTAAATTTATAATTCTTCCAGATAACAACATTGTGTCCGTTAAGTTTGAATTTGGTGGAGAGTGGAAATACAACGAAGAATGCGACAAATGGTCTTATAGAAAAGGAAAATTTTATTTGATTCGTGTAAAAACCGATATGACATTGGATGAAGTGAAGCGAGAAAGTGTGTGGGAAAGTAGGAATTGATGTATCAAAAAATACATTGGTCATGAAACTTTTGTACGCAAAATACGAGGGGCCGATTGATGTTTTGGATGATGAGACATGGCTAGGGTACATTGATGATCTCGCTTAGACTAGAAACCGTCAAACTTTGTGTTAACGCTGAACCGGTTATTGCTGATGATGACTCGGAAGACATAAACGACAACGAATTTGACTTAAATGAACAACCGATAGTTGAAGAAAATGATAGAGGGATTGAGGATTTTACACCCGAACTTTATTATAATCGGAATTCCGGTGAGCATGTTGTACGTACTCCACAAGTCTCACCCCTCATGAAATTGTCATCCAACCGAATACAACTTTCGGTGATCAAGTAATTGACTTGTCAAGTGAACGTGGCTACGATTGGGGATTTATTGCAAATATGATTAGTCGGCCATTGCACATACCTTACGGTGAACAACCTATGGCTAGAATGTGTGCATCTATGAATGAAGTTGGAACGTCTCGGCGAATTTAGATCGACGACCCACATACCGTATAGGCGGCAAAGTAGTGGTAGGAGGCGTGAACCGGTGATTGAAGCAAGGACATGTTGGGATAATTTTGGTCGACTAGTCATAATATCCACATAGATGGAACCACCGGCGGTTTATGCAAACGGCGATGCAAGCACCGATGCAAACGGGCCTCAATATCGGGGGATCTTTCATGAGTTATTTGACAAAGCATCTTTGCAACGAACCCTAACACTCGGTCACACATTTAGTATGGCAAGTATGAATCGCCATAGAGGTGCTCATTTCGGGTCCGGAATGGACCCGTCCCAAATTCCTCCATGTCCACGTCCGGGACGTTTCGGACCGATAATCCGGATGTATTGTTTATTGGTAAAAAGTATAGAGACAAGGAGGATATGAAGGATAAAATGAGTTACCACGCATTGAAACATGACTACATGTGGAAACTCGTTAGTCCGACAAGGAAAAGTTAAAATTACGATGTTATACTTCAGAACGATGCGAATGGAAGGTTGTCGGTAGGAAGGTTGTTGATTCGGATGTGGACGCAAGGGACGGACGACGTTGCATGAACTTTGAGATAACCGCGTACAATGAAACCCACACTTGTGGATTGGAGCAATTGACTGACAATCATAGACAAGCCAAGCCCGGACCTATAGGTCGTTTCGTAAGGGATAGCCTCATAAAACTCGGCAGCGGTTTCACGACAAAAGTTTTACAAGCTGAGGTCAAAAAAACATTCAACATAGACCTTAATTATCAAAGTGCCTATCAATGTACGACGAAAGCCTTGGAATTGATCGGCGGAAACGTAGAAATGTCGTATTCTAAATTACACGCCTACTTTTACATGTTGACGGTAGAAAATTTTGGAACCATCACAGACATTGTTCCTGATGCGCTTGGCAGGTTCAAATATTGTTTCATGGCTTTGGGTTCTAGTATCGAGGGGTTTAAGTATTGTCGGCCTATCTTAGTTGTGGACGGTACACATCTGAAAACAAAATGCGAGGGGACATTGTTAGTAGCAGTCGGTGTAGACGCGGGCGACCATATCTTTCCGTTAGCTTTTGCCGTGACCGACGGAGAGAGCCTTGATGCGTGGAAGTATTTCATGGTAAACGTCAAGTCGATAATCGGGGAACGTAGTGACTTGGTTTTCATATCAGACAGAGGGCCAGGCATCATTGGAGCCGTTAGAAATGTATTTCCGAGACGCTTACCATGGTTCCGCTACCACCACATCGTTATGAACCCGAATAAAAAATTCGGGAGCACGGGATATTGTCCGTACACTTTACGGGAAGCCGCTTATACATTTTCGAAACGCGATTCAAAATATTATTTCGAGAAGATAATAGAGATGGATAGAGACCCAACCAAACCAGTTTCGCGTTACCTAAAGGAGATTGGAATCGACAAATGGGCACGATCAGAATTTCCAAGTACACGTTACGCAATAATGACAAGCAACCATGCTGAAAGCTTTAACAACGTCATCAGAGATGCGCGTAAGATGAGTATCGTGAATCTCTTTGACCACATTAGGGGAGTGTTGCAGCGTTGGCATTGTGAGAGGAGAGAACTTGCGGACTCGTGTCGCACCGTGTTAGCCCCTGAACCTGAAAAGTTCTTGAATGGTGTTTCGCGTGGCAGAAGGAGTTTCACACTGCTAAGGATCGACCGGGACCAGTTTCAAGTTGGGGACATCGATACTAGTGAGAAAATAAATATGCTTACGAAGAAATGTTATTGCGGGCGTTTCGTGGACTTCGTTACCTTGCGTACATGCTTGCGCTCGCTATAAGTCACCGCCGCGAGAGTGCGTACACTTATTGTTCTCATTACTACAAAGCAGCATGTTTCCAACGTATATATGAAGGACGCGTTTTCCCTGTTCCAGTCGAGGATGATTGGATTCTTCCCGAATGGATTAGAACTAAACCTCCCCTCAATCCGCCTGAGCCTAGGGTTAGGGAAGGAGGAGAAACACGAGTACGGGAGCTAGGCGGGGCCGACCCGGGACCCCGAGGATTCCTTCTCAAGGTGAGCCTCCCGGTGCTGGGACTAGCGGGATGCCTACTGAGAGGACAAACCCAGGTTCCGGTAGGAATTGCTCGAAATGCGGTAACCCCGGACACAGAAGGAATAGATGTCCGACTCGTGCAGTTGTTCCTAATTGAATAAATCTCTACTTCAGCATGTGTTGATTTTATAATTTTGTAAGTCATCACGATTGTAATAGATATATTTAATATTCCATTGGGTTGAATGTTATATCACATTGATTTGGAGTTTCCTGCTTTCGTTGTTTGCAAATGAATGTGATAGTCCTCTCTACTATAGATGGAAGAACCACCTCATGTGATTGTCGTGACAAGAAATCACACAACAAAAATCACCAACTTTAACACAGTCTTTTGTTTTAACACAGTATAACTATATAGCAGTAGAACTATAGAAACCCAGAGAAAAAACCATAATGCAAAATCCATTATCTTTAATTACGAGGAGAAGAAAAATAATGTGATGATGGCGTCTAGAGACTATAAAGATAAACTTTCGTCATTTTGGACGGAATCCGTCTAAAGTTGGACGAAATCCGTCTAAAGTTTGGACGGTCATAACTCACCACCATTTGACGTGTGGGTCCCCGTCTATAGTGACACTGTACATATGTGTCCTGCCTAAAAGCAATAATCACAACCACTTGAAGCCGTGGGACCCGCCGATAGTGACCGCACATGACATATAGGTAGGACACATAGGTACAGTGTCAAGTCTTGTCTTCAGACTGGAGAACATGGCTAGTTATGTTTTGACATTAATTGGATTCCGTCTGAATTCGGACGGTTTTTGTACTTTCAATCAATCGATGTTCCTATTGGATTTTGGACGGAGTCCGTCCAAAATTTGGACGGATTCCTTCAATTTTGGTCAAGTAAATGAATTCGGACGGAGTCCGTACCTTGAATCAATCAATGTTCTTGTTGAATTCTGTACATATTACTTTATCCTTTGAAAATTACTACACCTTCATTTCACTTTTTTCAAAAATATCGTCCACACCATGACGACTCAACAAGTAACATTGCTTGATTGAAAGTATAGAAACCGTCCGAATTCACTCATCGACCAATATTTGGACGGAATCCGTCCATAAATTGGACGGGTTCCGTCCAAATTTTGGACGATATCCGTCCAAATTTCAACATGACCATTGATTGATTGTCAAGACTTGACCATGACCTCTTACATCGAAAACTCTATATATACTATGAATTTTACAATACCCATGCATAACCCTCATTTTTACTCTACCTTAGACACAATGTCCGACTCGGATTCCCCTCCTACTAACTTTCAGATTTTTAATCCCGAAAATGAAATTTTCCCGGAATGGCATCCTCATCGGCCAGTGAGACAGCACGGTATAACTCACATTTACGATGAGGATACGCTGCTAAATCGGTTCACAACAGGCCATGAGCGGCGCAATTGGATTTGGCACTTTCAAGATAGAGCTGTTGTCGGAGAGAGGAGAATTCAATGGGAGACTCTACCTACCAATCTAAAGATTCTCTTTCGTAGAATTTCGTCAGACCGGCTCGCACGTAGTCCCGCACCGACATCGACTATGAACCGATCAATTGTTCGTGAATTCTACACCCTTGTCAGGTCAAAAATTAATGTGTCGCATGATACAATACCAGTATCAGGGGTGTACAAATTACGTACGTGGAGTACATGTATATAAAGTGAATTAATACAAATCGTATTTACTATTTTCCGAAAATAATCTTATTTACTTATATATATATATATATATATATATATATATATATATATATATATATATATATATATATATATATATATATATATATATAAAGTAAATAAGATTATTTTCGGGAAAATAGTAAATACGATTTGTATTAATTCACTTTATATACATATATCTATACGAAGTAAATTATTGTTTCCAAAAAATAGTAAATAGGATTTGTACGTGTGAGTATTTATATATATTTATATATTTATATATACACACACACACATACACAAACAAATATATATATATATATATATATATATATATATATATAACGAAATGTCTTATCATCTTTTCTTTTTGTTATTCGGAACATCGTTGTTTTGTGTTGTTGTGTTGTGGTGTTGTGTTGTGTTGTAACGTTAGAGGGGGGTAAGAGAAGAAGAGAGTAGTGTTTTTACCAACGTCATAGAGTACTTGATGATGACGAGGGAGAACGGATGCCGGACGGAGCCGGCAGAACGGAACTTATATTTTCAATCTAAGGGGTGCCTCACTTCCGGCTGAGGATTTACCAGGCTGCTGGAGACAGGAAAAGATGCTCGGTGAGCGGTACCTAATGAAATTTTCTACGAGCTACCTACCAAGAGCCCCAATACAAAGCCTGGAGATTAGGCATGACACGGCGGATCGAAGGAATCGAAAACACCCTAGGGAAAGCATGCAATTCTAAGAACCTCATCGTGCCGAGGCGTACCATGGAATTCGGTTCGAGATATTCGTTCTTGTATTTTCAAACGACATTAATTTGTCGTTTGTTTCAATTTTTTAAATCACATTCTTGTTACCGATAATTTCAAGGGCATTTATACTCCCGTGATCGTCATACTCATTGTCAAATTTAAATAATTAGCAATACTACTATCATAGAATCTAACATTATACTATCATAAATTACACTAGAACATCAAATAAAAATCATAACACTATCATACATATTCTTACACTATCATAAATTACTTCTAAATGCCCCATCATACATTTAATCATACCATACATGAATTGTATTCAAACTCAACAATAAAATAACACACTATTGTTGAGTTTACATGACGATCTCTAAATTATACATGAATTTTCGAATTTTACATGAACATAGAGAATACATAAACCCTAAGCTATTAATTACATATTACTAATTTTCATACATATCCATTCGAATTATATCTATGTCATTTCGATTTCTAAAATCACTTCATCAAACATACATATAATCATACAATATATGAATTTGAATCTAAACCCTAAACCCTATAACACCGTTGAATCCCAATCGAACAAATAACATGATATTCATAGTGACATAAACCGTAAAAATCCTGTCACAATCAAATAACAAAATTTAATAGGATTAATTCGAATCAAATAACAAAAATAAATAGGATATGAATTAAATTCGAATCAAATAACAAAATTAAATAGGATATGAATTCAAATCTACACTGTATGATTACCCAACAAAATCAAATAACAAAAAACAAATACAAAATGAAAAACGGAATTGGAAAAATCGAAAAAAAAAAAAAAAAATACCATAAACACTCACATTAGGTGCTTCTTGACTCGAGAAGACGAAGGATTAGCCATTGTAATCGTCCAAATTTGCTCGAGAAATGGAAGAATTGAAATGCGTAAATCGTCCAAATTTGCTCGCTTTTCTCGCGGTTTTTTTCTTGAAACGGCGGTGAAATGGTTGAAATGAGGAAGAAGGGCCGATAAGGGTTTGAAAATGGACGTTTCCGTCCAAATTGGATGTATCCCTCCAAATTTGGACGGTGCGTCCTCTTTTTGGACGGAGAGACCAGATGGCACCGTCCCAATTTGGACGGTTTTAGAGCTTTGGACAAAATGGACGTAAACCCTCCAAATGTTGGATGCACCGTCCAAAAATGGACGGTATTCGCCCAAAAATGGACGGTGCATCCAAAATTCGGACGGTTTTCGTCCATTTAGTCCATTCAAATTATTTGGACGAAATTAATCCAAATTTGGAGGGTTTTGACTGAATATGGACGATTTCCTCCAAATTTGGACGGTGAACCTGAAAAATAATGTCGAATCGTCCGAAAAAAAAAAAAAAATGTCAGAGGTTAAAAGGGCCTGATTTTCCAATTTCACTACTATAATATTCAAGTATTTCGAATTTTGCAAGAAAAAAAAAATTTAGAATTAATAAGAATAATAACAAATAAAAAGAAGTGAGGTTGTGTTTGTTTTGGGTTAGAGTTTTTTTGAGAGTTTTTTTAGATAAAGTAATTGAAATAATGATTAGAAAGTTGATGGGGTAAAATAAAGTAGAATAATGATTGGTGTAGATTATGAAATGATTGGTGAAATAAAGTAGAATAATGAATAAAATAATGGTAAAAAATGTAATAAAGTTGATAAAGTGAAATGATGAGAGATGATTTAATATTTTTTTATTTATAGTTGAAGATTTGATTGTTGAAAGAATTGTAAGAAATGATTGGTGATGTGATGGAAAAAAAAACGCCGAAAAAAACTCCGGCCAAAACAAACGGAGCCTGAATATATTTTATCTATTCCATTGTAAAATGTTTATATATAAAGAATAAAAGATTTATAAAGTAATGACGTGAAAGTATACAAAACTTTATGGTTGTGGAGAAAAAATTTATAAAGAAAAGATTTATAAACTTGATGATGTAATTGACAACAGCACCAATCCTATACTTAAGAGCAACCGTAATGGTTTGCCCAATTTCACAATTGATTCTGACAAAAAGTTGCCACAAACAAGAAGATTGGAAGAAAATTTTATAAAGAATTTGAGTAGTGATACATCCACTATTCTTTCAACCACAACATCTTACGCAACTCAATCAACACCATTTTTTTTGTTGGGACCCACCACAAAAAATAATTGATCACTTTAATTAAAAACATTCACACATATAGTGGTTTATGCATTACACTTTGTGTAGTGCACATATCATTTTCCAAAGAATTTATTGAAGTAGTGTCTTGACAAGATGTTGTAATGGACACATTACCATTCCTCATCCCTCCGCCAGCCTAGTCATTAGAACCACCGCTTTTGCTGCCGGATTCATGCCAATATTATCTACTCTCCATGAGAAAGCCAAACTGAGAAACCTCAAAAAACAGAACAAAAAAAAAAAAAAAAAAAAAAAAATGAATTTACCACATAAGAAATTTTCAGATATGTTCATTGATGCACATATCATCGTATTAATTCATTAAAAAAATAACTCGAAAATTGCTATTTCTTTTGCAAAATCACAGAGAAAATAATAGCAGTAAAAAAACTTCAAATAAAAAATCAGAAAATAACAGATCTTGATGTTAATTAAGAACTCAAGAAAATCTGGAAAATACATCAGAAAATTGCATTTCATGTGAATATAGAACACAACAATCAAATGTCTCAGATCTAAAAATCAGACATTCAGATCTGTTCTTCAAGTCTTGGATCAAAAGAAAAAAAAACTGTAATTCAAATTTGAGGCTCAGATTTGGTATTTGCATCTCATAGAAAGAAAGAAAAAAAAGCTTCACCATGGCTGCCGGTTGCAAATCAGATATCTACCATCAAGAATGTAAATTTATCATCATAGCCTCAAAGGAAAATACGAAGGAGCATGATGGAATCTACAGTAAAGGGCATGGAGGAACCCTATATGTTGCTTTATTTTTAAAATGAAGATAAAAAATAGAGTTTATCCAAAATAGCTTCTACAATAGGGTCCCTATCCCTATTTATTTTTAGGGATATGAACAGTGCATCATTAAGTGATGCTAGAAAAGGACTATCAGGGCACTCCCAGCAGAAGCCCTATATGATGTCATATATCTAAAACGAAGATAAAAAATAGAGTTTACCGCAAAATTGCTTCAACAACTGAATCTCTATCCCTATTTATTTTTGGGATATGAACAGTGCATCCCTATTTGTGGGGATGCACTATTTACGCCCTAAACATATTTAATTATTAAAAATTATAGGGATATGGATAGAGATGTTTTGGAATGAAATAATAAATATTTAATGGGTATAAATAGGGTTGTGAGGTAGAATATGTATTATTTAATATTATTTGAAATATTATAGGGATAAGGATATGGATGGTGTTGTGGATGTTTTTGGATTGAGATGTTGTAAAATAATGATACGTATTATTTTATATTATTTTAGGGATAAAATTTGGTGCTTCTGCTAGGAGTGACCTTATTCGGTTCAATGTGAAGAAAAAAGTCGATTTCACCTTTTTGTCAGTTCCGGTGCGTCCAGAAAGGTGTTCCTACGGTTGCTCTAAGAAAAATGGTGTTTTAATCTGAAATTAATATGAATCTTACTATATTAATTATGATAAAAAATATTTATTGAAAATTAAATGCATATTTATACTTCACCCGTTTCAAAATAACTGAGCAATTGTCAAAAAGTTTTGTTTCAATATAATGACCGAGGTAGAACATTTTTCAATACAATTTAATGCACTTTTCCATTTTTACCATTTTTATTTTTATTTTTCCATACACTGTTTTAAATATATCAGCATTAATTTACTCTATTTTAATAAATGTAAACGGCTTCTATTGGCACCACGAATTAACTATCAGCACCTTCTTTTTTTTCAATTACTTCAACACACCACAAAATTACTATTATCACACCACAAAATAATAAAATTCTAACTTATACAATTTAGTCCTTAACCTTTTTTAAATACAATTTTCACTTTCTCATCTTTTCAAAAAAAAAAAAACCTGACTCCAAATCCTAACAGCAGCCGCCGTCCCCCGCCCCCACACCCCACCCTCCTCCGGAATGACTGGTAATACCACTTAAGGGCGGATAGACCGTCCACCCAGTTCCGCTACCCACTTCTACTAAGGCTGGGCTTAATAGGAGCAAGAGACTTGGTAGTAACAACCAGAATGAAATATTATTTAATCGTGGAAATGCCATGTCAGGCGCACCTATCAGAATCGGAACAGACCAATCGCTCGTTCCACTCGCTCGCTTCGCTATCGCTACACTCGCTTCGCACCTCTAAAAAAAGAAATGTCGCATGTAGTGTAGATGGTTCGTCGGCCTCCGCACAACAAAGCGTTAGAGTTTTATGATACATAGTATTATAGATACTCTACCATTGAGCAAAAGAAGTAGATTAGAATGAATCTGCTGGAATATTGTAAACGTGTTTTCCCGGAGTTCAGTCTTTGGGAAGGTAGAATAGAAATGATTAAGATAAAAAAGTAGTCAAAATGAATGAACACGTTCAATGTCTGCACTCGGATGGTATGCTTTTATAGGCTAAGGTTTTCTACCGGTTTTAAAGCTGCGTCATGGGGTATCATGTCGAAAAGACATGGTCGAAGAGGCTGCGCCTTACGGTTACTTTCTAATGATGTATATGAGTCTTTGTATCATTTTAGGTCAATGGGTACTTCTTGATACAACCAGGGAGGATAGAAGTGAAGAAGACCCCTAACGCGGTTGAGGGGCAGCTAACCGAAAGGAGAGCGGGTAGGCCGCCCTAATTAAATAATGTGAGGTACCGACGCCGGACGTTTTATGCCATAGCTTTAAGAGAAAGGGGCGGAGTTGAGACTTCCACTTCCACACTCCTACTTACTATACCAAATCACTCCACGAGTGGATTAGTTGAGTGACTAGACTTATTAGACTCTCCCTCTTCCATCAATAGGTACTCCCAACGTGTCGACCACACGCTCTAGCATAGCCTTTCCTGCAGGCGATCAGGCCCATCGATTGATCCGAGACAACTGCGTCATACTATGCCAAATCTTGATGTTCCTCTACTTGCTAACCGCTTTATAAGATACTATGTGCGGACTGTTACGGATGTTGTGAACCCTTCGGCAATACCATAGGTTTCCGGAGGAACTGCCATTTATGGCACAGCACCGGTCAAGTAGTGCCCAGTAAGAAATACAATGTTACTTTATGGTTAGTGGCGATTTTTCTCTTTACGTTCCCCACGAGACAATGCAACTTTGCTGAAAGATGAATACGGTATAAATTGGAGGTGGTGCTTTTTTCAGTCAAGACGGAGGATAAATTTTGTCTAATGGGTTGGGTTGCTGGATACGGGATCCTCATAGTAGGCTGGACCAACATCCATCTTCCTTGTCCTCTTCTGATTTCTATTACTCGTACAACAACTATGGCAGCCAAGAGCGCTTCTTATTCCCCTTCATGTTTAGATGCACTCTCTTTTATGAAAAACTTTCACATCCTTATATTCTCATCAACAAGTTTATTTGGATAAATTTATTTGAGAATAATAATCCAAGTAACCACTCTTTTTACTAAATAATGATAAGGGTAAAGAAGGACTTCCTCTTAACAGGTCGCTTTTACTAAGGTCTTGATCGGGACAAATCCGGTAGTCTTTCTTTTGGTTCCTGACGTACTGGAGTTATAACATTTTAATTTCTGCCCTTCCATCCCTTAGATAGAGAGAGGGGCCGAGCTTTTGGTTTTTTCATGTTGTTAGAGGGTTGAACAATGTTTTTTCATGTTGTTAAAGATTTGAACAATGAAAATAGGCGGGGGAGGTTTGCTAGGGTTCCTGACGAGCAGGAATGTAGATGGGGCCTCACGATAGTACGTTCCGTTTCTTCTTGAGGTAGTGATGAGTTTCACGCACTCTAAGCCCGGCCCGCGCACGGTTAGGAAGATTGGCCGTGTATGCCACTCGTTAGAATGTGAGAGGATACTTAATCCTCATCAGAGGAAGCAACCCGCGCTCCAATGAAAAAAAATTAGATGCCTTACTATATTTAGAACAGTGGTCGATCCCTCGGGAGTTAGATTCGTAACTTAATATTATGTTCACCCCATCCCCCACCCACCGACCCACCGTTTCCTCTTCTCCTCCCTTCCATCTCCTCCCCCCTTCTTCAGCCACCACACCACCATCCTTAAAATCATTTCCCTAACCTGCAAACGCAGCCACCATTACCACCACACCTTGCCGGAAAACCCACCCCGTTCATCCGCACCATTACACCTTGCCGGAAAACCCAACCCGAAATCTTGCTTCTTTGAAGCTGCAATAGCAACAAACAAACAAAAAGAGAAATTTGAGCTGCAATTTCGCAGCATTATTTCAATTGGGTTTGGTGGCTGGATTTCATGGAGATGGGTTTACAGAATGGAGCTGCAATAGGTGCAATTTTTTTTTTTTGAAAGCTCGACTTTTGACAAAGGAGATGGGTTTACAGAAGGGTGGGGAGGGAAAGATCGGAAAATCGCCCTCGTCGGAAATTGCAGCAACGCCGGTGAGTGACGATTTTTTTTTTGTTTTTGAAAAGGTCGCCTAAGAAGAAATGGGGAAATGGATTTACAGGATGCGAGGGGAAGGAAGGATTTACAGGGAAGGGATGGGGATGGGGTTGGGGAGGGGGCTGGGGCAATATTAATGGAGATGGTTGGGGAAGTATTAATGAGGAAGGAAGGTTTTTGAAAAGGTCAACTAGGGTTTTATTTTGAAGATGAAATGGAAGGGAAGAAAATGTGGTGGTTTTGGTGTGTAAATGGAAGATAATAGTGGGAATGTGTTAGTAAATATGACTTGACTTCTTATTTAGAGCTGAGTACTAAACTGAGTTTAGTACTAAGCTGAGCAAAGTGAGCTTTGAGCAGAAGTCAGCTTTGGGCAAAAGTCAGTTTTTCTAGAAGTCAGCTTTACCATAAGTCAGCTTTGGGAAACTCAGTTTTTGCAGAAGTCATCTTTGGGAAAGTTAGTTTTGGGCAAATCTAAGTTTGGGCAAATGTCAGCATGGTTACATTCTCGTGGATAACAGCTGGATTTGGGGTCCATATCTGGGGTATTTTAGTCATTCTTCTAGTATGTCTTTATGGCAGCTAGGTATATTTTTTTGTGGCTATAAATACACATCTGTTGTAGCCTAAAACATTTGCAGTCAAGCAGTAGAAGTAGAGCAATTGCCTTAGGCAATTGCAGAGTCTGTAAAATCCCCCGTGATAATATGTTCTCCTATTTCTGCCCGTGGAGTAGTCGGCATTTGCCAAAAACCACGTTAAATCCTGTGTTATTCTTGATTATTGCAATCCGTTTTAGATCCCTGAGGGTCCTAATTCTAACAAACTGGTATCGGAGCGTTCAGGTTATCATCAGGGAATCTGAGATTCTGTTTGGGAATCATCTGTTTGAACAAAATTTTATCTTCACCAAGACCTTTACCGGTGCTAGGATTCTGTGATAAAAGTTCTGTTCTTTGGCAAGATCAAGATGTCTGGGTTAAATGTAGAGATTGATAAATTCACTAGAAGGAACAATTTCAATCTGTGGCAAATCAAGATGCGTGCTCTGTTGAAGAAACCGGGACTCTGGGCTTCGTTGTCAAAGGCGGCGGATGCCGGAAACGCTGAGATGGTCAATTTGGAGGAGAAAGCACATTCAATGATTTTGTTGTGCTTGTCTGATGATGTTATCACTGAAGTTGCTGAAGTGGATTCAAAGCAGCAGGGCTGTGGCTGAAGCTTGAGAGTCTGTATATGACAAAGTCATTGACCAACAAGTTGCTTATGAAGCAACGTCTGTTCAGTTTAAAGATGCATGAAGGAACGCCTCTCAGAGATCATCTGGAAAAGCTGAACACAATATTGCTTGATTTAAGGAGTATTGGTGATAAGATCGAAGATGAGGATGCAGCTCTAATTTTGTTGGTATCTTGCCAGCATCATATGAGAATTTTGTGCAATCTTTTATTGTTGGAAAAGACACATTGTCATTGGAGGATGTTAGAGCATCTCTCCATAATCGAGAGTTGAGGCATAATTCAGCTTGCACAGGTACATACAATCGGGCTGCTGGTTTAATTGCTAGTAGCAGTTGCAAAGAGAATGGAAGTCCTGGAAAAAATACATTCAAGAAGGGTGATTCCAAAGACCTTAATGCAAATCTGGCCTGAATCTGAATCTGGAGTGTTGATAAGCAGGCGGAGCTTCAGGTCCACACTCAGCTGAGTTTGCAGAACTCAACCGAGAACAGTCAACTCTAATCTGGCACTTAGTTGTGCATCTGAACCTGAAGAATCAAGAGCTGAAACTGAGTGGAACCGAAATCTGGGATTGGCTGTGTAAGGCTCAGCTGATCTAGTACAAGCTCAGTAAAAGTCAGTTGTGTAGAGTGGAATGTTCAAGTCTGGGAAGTAAGCTGAATAAAGAGTCAGTTGAGTCCATCTGTCAGTGGAGTGGCGTCTGCTGAGTCTGTTGAACATGTCTACGCCGGTTCTGCATCTGTTCTGGAAGCCTCAACTGAGTGAAGTCAGTTGAGTAAGACAAATCTGATATGTTTGGCTGAGTGAAGTCAGCTAAGCATCTGGTGAACATGTCTGAGGTGGAGTTCTAATTTGGAGTTAAGTCTCGTCTGGATAAGTCTAACTTGGAGTATGTTGTGTTCACATCTGGTCAGCTCAAAATCTGAAACTGAATCTATAATTTGTTTGGCTGAAGTTGAATCTGAAGAACTCAGCTGAGGTGATTACATCTGAATCCGGTAGTCACGTCTTGTCTGGTGATCAAGTTGATCACATCTGTTCTCAACTCAATCAAGTCTGAAGAAGAGGAGGAATCTGGTATAGTACATCTGGTATTGACGAATGCATCTGGTACAGTACATCTGGTTATACATCTGTTTGAACAAAATTTCAAGTCAAGGTGGAAATTTGTTAGGAAATGTGACTTGACCTCTTATTTAGAGCTGAGTACTAAACTGAATTTAGTACTAAGCTGAGCAAAGTGAGTTTTGAGCAGAAGTGAGCTTTGGGCAGAAGTGAGCTTTGGGCAGAAGTCAGTTTTGCCAGAAGTCGGCTTTATTAGAAGTCAGATTTGGGAAAGTCGGCTTTTGAATAAGTCATCTCTGGGAAAGTCAATTTTGGGCAAATCTCAGTTTGGGCAAATGTCAGCATGGTCATTATGGTGGATAACAGATGGAGCTGGGGTCCACATCTGGGGTATTTTAGTCATTCTTCTAGTATGTCTTTATGGAGGCTAGGTCTAGTTTTTTATGGCTATAAATACACATCTGTTGTAGCCTAGAATATTTGCAGTCAAGCAGTAGAAGCAGAGAAATTGCCTTAGGCAATTACAGAGTCTGTAAAATCCCCAGTGATAATATATTCTCTCTTTCTCCCCGTGGAGTAGTCGGCATTTGCCGGAAACCACGTTAAATCCTGTGTTATTGTTTCTGCTTTGATTTATGCTTTCTCGTTTGCATCTTGATTATTGCAACCCGTTTTAGATCCCTGAGGGTCCTAATTCTAACAGAATGAGATCATCACCACCATTGTTGTCATCACCACCATCACTTTCGTCCTTTTCCTGGTCCTCATCATCATCATCATTCAGTCCAGGAATACTGTAATGGATTTCTGGCTTGTACCTTGATTTGTTGATTTTTGAAGGTGCAACATCAGGAATCTGCAAATGATTCAGCAAGGCTTGAATCATTAAACTCAAAGGTTTAGTCTTTGATTTTCTTGTGACATCCCTGTCATCTGACACAACTTTCTTCATGTACTGCACAAAGAAACCAGCCTAATCGAATTTCTTGCTCCTTGAAATGATTATCATCAAGTCTATTTTTGGTCCAGAGAGAGTATCAAGGCTTCCAACAAAACCCAGAATGTTTTTGGCAATCAGCTTGCTCAGCAGATTATATTCCAAATGAATATTCTTGACATTAATATTCAAAGCTGTAGCAACTGATTTGTTAGTCTTTATTGATCTAACAAATTCCACCCCGGTAACTCCATCAAATTTGGATTACCAAGTTTTTGGTCATTTGTGGAACATGTCTAACTTCACTCGGTTTACAGAATCTTCCATCCTCTGTCATCAACTGAACTGAGCCAATCCTAACTACCTTGCAAACCTTGTTGTTTGTCATAGATATTTGACCACCATCTATCTGCCGATAACATGAGAACCACTCTCTGTGAGGGAAAACATGAAAGGATGCTCCAAAGTCCAGAATCCACACATCAATTTGATGTGCTGACTCTCCTGCCACTTGAACCATGTCCTCATTTGAATCATGCTCAGCTGCCACAGCAGCTGTGCAAGAATTGTTCTCCTGCTGTTTCTTCCTCTTTGGACAATTCGACTTCCAATGTCCCAGCTCCTTACAATAATTGTAAACATATGTGGATTTAGGGCCTTTAGACCTTGTCTTCTTGGAGTTTTTCTTCCTAGACTGACCATGCTCTTTTCCACTGCTGCTACTGACTATCAGTCCTGCAGCCTGATTGTTTGCCCCAGCTGCCTTATGTCTCAGCTCCTTTGCATGTAAAATTGACCTTACATCCTCTAAAGCAACTGTATCCTTCCCCACTATGAAGGACTGCACAAAGTTCTCGTAGGAAGCTGGTAATGAAACCAACAAAATCAAAGCAGCATCTTCATCCTCAATCTTAACATCAACATTCCTGAGATCAAGTAATATTGTGTTCAACTGATCAAGATGATCTCTCAGTTGAGTCCCCCAATGTATCCTTAGGCTGAATAGCCTCTGCTTCAGCAACAACTTGTTGGTCAATGACTTAGTCATATACAGGCTTTCAAGCTTTAACCATAACTTGGCAGCGGTGTCTTCCTCAGTAACTTCTGTAATAACATCATCAGACAAGCACAACATGATGGTTGAATGCGCTTTCTCCTCCAGACTGGCATAATCTGTAGAACTGGCATCCCACTTATCAGATAAAGGAGTCCACAATCCTTGTTGCTTTAACAAGGCCCGCATCTTGATTTGCCACAAACTGAAACTATTTCTCCCTGTAAATTTATCAGTCTTTACATTCATTGCTGACATCCTTCTAATTAAAGAACAAACCTTTGATCACAAAATCCTAGCACCGGTCACCGGTCTTGGTGAAGAACAACAATGTTCAACCTGCAACTCCTGAATCTTGAACCTAACGCTCTGATACCAGTTTGTTGAAAACACAGATGAGAAGCTTGCAGTTTAAGAAATATAAAACAGAAGCAATGCAAACGTAAAGTATGGCGGAATTGATAAAACACAGAAACAAAGAGAACACAATGATTTAACGTGGTTTCCGGTGTTGTGCCGACTACTCCACGGACAGAAAATGAGATATATTATTATGCACAAAGTTACAAGGTATTCCTCACAAAGTGAAAGACACACTCTAGAAAGACACACTCTTACATTGATTACAACACTGGTATTTATAGACACAAATCCCAAACCCTAACCGCCATAAGATCTTTGTCGGAATTGTCATACCCCAGATGTGGACCCCAGCTCCAGCTGTTATCCACCAGACGAAACTCAGCTTCAAACTGACTTTCCAGACTCGTAATCAACTGCCCAGATGTAGGACTCAGCTATACTCAGCAAAACTCAGTAGACCAGAACTGACTGCTGACTTCGAAGAAACTCAGTTGCACTTCATCAAACTAACTTTCACATAATTGAATATACTTAATTGAACTGACCATCAATCTCAGTCTCAGTTTTCTTAGATTAGTTCCATCAGTTTATTAATCAGTTTAGAGATCAAGTCACCAAAACTGACAGTTTTGGTACATAAAAGTTGAAGTTTGAGAAAGGTTAGTTTTACCCTAGTTTGATATCACCAAGTTTTGTTGTTCTAAATCTCATAATTCGTAGTCTCGTTCGTATAGAAGCTTTGATCATCAATTAATCCAAGTTTAATTGTGATCAAATAGGTTTTTAGTTGAAGTCTTCTTGAGTGCTGCGGTTTGCTGTGAAGTTTTGGTTTGGAATTTCTTGCTAAAAGATAAGAGGCTCTTCCTACTGTTTAATTAAGGTTTTATGATGTTAAGGTTGAGTATTTGTGCTGAATTCTCGGTTAGAAATCATGTTATAAGTTGTAATTAAAGTGTTGGATGTTATGGTATGTAAAAGCTGTGTTTTCTACCGTTTTTTTTGTGTTAATTGATGTTGATCATGTTGGGAACGAGTTAGAAATCGTTTAAGAGCGAAATTGCATGATTTTAGGGCTATTTCTGAGCGAATGTGTGCGCATTCCTGAGCACTGCCTACGCATTGCTCAAATAGCAACATCCTTAATATGTCAGAACGTTGATTGCGTGCGCATTCCAGAGTAATGTGTACACATTGCCCCTGGAAGAAGCTCAATGCATACGCATTCTGCTAGCATTCTGCCAGCATTAGGCCAGTTTTGTGATATGATGTGTTTTAGCCCCGAGTCCACTTTTAATTGTTATATCTTGATACAATAACATTAAATGAACATGAACAAGCCATGATTAAGCTTCTGAAGCATTTAGTTCCGGCACCGAATGTACTCTTCCTCAGAGTTGAAGTTCGGGACCGTCGGAAGAGTATGATCGGCTTGTGCTTTGATGAATTAAAATTCATCAATGTCTGTGTATGTGCTAGTCTTGTCCGCGTCTAGTGGTCTAAGTAAGAGAGTAGGAGATGTGAGGGAGCTTACTTGAAAATACTTAGGTGGCTAGATGATAATCTAATAATAAACGTACTTGTGTAGTTAAAAGAATAAACATCATGCCATTCTTGGGTAGGCATAAGGCCATATCACGATGTGTGGGCGGTCATTAAAAGTGAACAACTATGTTGGCCTATAAACGGCGGAATTGTAGAGGGACTTCGCCGAACGCGTGCACTATCGGGTTAAAACCGTGGCTATCAGTGTGATCCATTGCTAGGTTACAAACGATATCTCATGGCGGATATACACCATGCGTAGTGCCCTTGAATGCGGATGTAACAAAGATAAGCTAAGTTAGAAACCATTAGTCACGACATGTTGATGATCATGAAGTGAACCCTAGAGTTGAGTCGGTCTCACAGACAACTTAAGTATAAAAAAGTAAACCTTTCCGTTGTAGAACTTAGCTATACATTAGCTTGTTGGACTTATTTTAAGTTTTAATGACGAGTGCCAGACTTGCTGTTATAGAGCAAAGGCAAAAAGATGTCTCGATCAAATGTATAGGTTTAGTAGAGTTTGATCCTTGTATAGGTTTGATCAAACAAGCATTGTAATTAGGTCAGATGACTGTATCAGCAGACCTGTCTAGGTCAGTAAGGTAACTAGGTCATTAGACTAGTTAGGAACCTGCTGAAGACTGAAGGCTGAGGGTTCAAACTCATTTATTGAAGGCTAAGGGATCAAACTTAGTACTTAAAGTCAAGGGTATGGAATTAGAATTCAGGGAAATCTGTGATGACCTACATATACCTTGTGTACAAGGTATAAGTTTCATATGTTAAGTGGTGATTGGAACTTAGTTATGTTCAAAATAGTGTACTCTAACTTCATAATAAAAAGTTAGATGAAAAGCAGTCAGCTGAAGTGTTATTGAAACACAACAGACTTTATCCAGCTAACAGATATGTACATCAGGAGACTAAAATAAGTCAGATATCTGCTGAGTATAAATCTCAATTTAATCAAAGGTTACATTGGAATATTACAAGGATAAGGATGGATTACAAGCCTTGATATTGTCAACAAATCAATGGCCAAGATGAAAAGAACGTTGGAAAGATTCAGAGGATTAACCAATGGACAAAAGTCAAAGGGTGGACAGACTGAAAACTGACAAAAAGCAAACTGACAGTGTCAGTACTATGTACAGAGACAGAAAGCAAGTCAAGATGGAGATAAAAATATGAAACGGCTATGTTTGAATTTCAAACATAAGTCACAGGATTCTCACCTATAAATAAAAGACTCTTGATTCAGATACAAGTGAAAAAAAGGTAATAATCTACTCCAAGCTATCAAGTTTCTTATCAAGAAAATCACCCTACTGACATCACTGAGCTTAAAGCTACTGATCCAGAAAACTCTTCAAGTGTAACCTGCTATCAAGTTACATCAAGTTCACACACTTGAAGACATCAAGCTGCTGATCATTTCATCCTGATCAAGTGCTGATAACTGAATCATTTACTTGATTCAAACTTTCTTTTACAAGAAACCTGCTGAAGACAGAGAATCACTTAGGTGTCAAGAACTGTTGTTTTTGTGGAGTTGGTGAAGAGGCAATCCTACCCTTCAAGGACCAGTGGAATACTTTGGAGCAGCAATCCTACCTGTTTCAAATATTCAGTTTGTGAAGCCATAGTCATTGGTGAAGGACTGACAGCTTAAGGATTTTTGTAACTACAACCTCAAAGATCTCTAGTGAATTTCCTCCAACATCACACGAGAAGAGTGGACTGACAGGATTACACCAGATGGAACCACTATAAAAATTGCCTACTTGCTTTCTGCATTTACTTTATGCATTTAGCATACCGATCACATCAACTTACTGAAACAAGCAACTGAATCACACACTTACACTACTGAGTATCTAATACTTAGTATCATCTTTTTAACAACAAGTTACAAGGCTTAATTTGAATATATTCCGCTGCAACAAATCCAGTAACATCTGTTGTCAGCTGACTACTGAGTGGTCAACAGACTACTGAGCAGTCAGCAGGCTACGACATTGCTGAGTTTGTTAACTCCAAAATGTTTTAAGTGTTAAATTTATTCACCCCCCCCCCCCCCCTTAAACTTAACCAAAGCCTTTTCAAGGGACCAACATAGCTTCTTCCTCTTCACTAAGTACTTTGTACTTACCTTCTTTGCATGTTTGTTTTGTGTGCATTGTGGGGTGAGAAGACGAACAGGTTGACCAAGTGTAAATGACGGCCTTTGGTGACGTCGACGCCTTGACTTTTCTTGACAAGTTTATTTCAATCAGAGACCTTTTCGTGTACTCAATTTGTCTCCATAATCCTCCATGTTGAGATTCTTGCCCTCTTTGTTGATTTCTAAATTGTTTAGTCCTTCTGGTGCTCGACCTTGCACATTTACGTTGCTTCTCTGTTGTATGATGATTACTCTACGACACTCATGCGAACTGAGGATTCTCCTAGTTCGCCAACAGCCAGTTTGTTAACCAAATGATTAATGATCAAGGTCACCTGTATAATGTCCTCAAGTTCAGCATTTTCTTTCATTCGCAGTTACTGTTTCCAAGTCCATCAAGTGATGTTCCTTTAACGTCTCCACTGTCTAATGGCTTATGTAAAAGCTTATACACAAATTTTTATATCGGTTGGGTTGGCTTTAGCGGCTTAAATATGACAACCACTAATTTTTAGCATTTTTTTATCAGTTTTCACATGATGTTAACAACAGTTTGACAAAAACTAAACAATACATAGATGCTCAACGAATTGACACTCTATCCTTTAGAGGAATTTACGTCGAATTCATTCCCACGGTAATCACAATCGTCTCCCAAGATACAACAATCCTCATTCTCACAATAATTACAATCGTCTCTCAAGATACGACAATCGTTACTTTCTAAATTTATGGCACAAAGCGGCTAGCTCGAAAGTATTGTATGAAATTTCTTCTTCGCTTTAAAACAAATGCAAAGTATAAAAAAATATAATGTGCTAAAAATTCTACATAGTTTCACTATTATAAAAGTGAATAAATTTCATTCATTGTGTTATTCCATTTATAGAGGAAATCAGCACACGATCCATCCCTTCCTATGCATTGGTTTAGCTCGAAATATGCATCCCTTCCAAGTTCCTATGTATTGGTTTAACTCGAAATGATGCAACTTCATGAGTCAAACTGAAGAATCACTTTAATCAAACAACTACATATGCAATGATTCAGGAGACATTGAGTCCAGTTTGAAAAATTGTGCCGATTCGGTTTAATTAATTTTATCTAAGGATATATGAGAGCAATCTTATTATTATAGTCATCCTATTATTAAAGTCAAAACATTGAATATATTTTTATATTTTTGATTAAAAACATTAACTTCGAAGAGATACGAAAGCCACGTAATATTGAGAAATAAAATAGGGATAGAATTCAGATAAGGGTCTAGCGCCCCAGGTAAAATTCTAAAGCAAAGGTTTACGAATCATATTGTAAATAAATTAATATAAAAATGATGTATGTATGGGTCTAAACAAAATGCACATAATCTTTCGTTGCCCGACAAAAAAAAAAAAAAAAAAAAACAAAACAAAATGCACATTACATGACGTAATATTTTTTTGGTCTTTTGAATGGAGGTAGCGAAATGAACAAGCTACACTCTGACATTTAATCACTTAAATTATTTCACCTGGATGAATATGAATATCTATGCAAGTTAATCACAATTTGTTTATCAACATATTTATTTCAGTTTTCATGCCTACTTCATTTTCCATTTTGTAGTAGTCCTAGGAATTGAAACTATAAACTCTCTTGAAAACAAAGATGAGAAGGCTTCCCAGTTTAAGAAAGATAAAACAGAAACAATACACACGTAAAAAATGGCGGAAATTGATAAAACACAGAAACAAAGAGAACACAGTGATTTAACGTTGTTTCCGGCGTTGTGCCGACTACTCCACGGATAGAAAAAGAAATATTTTATTATGCACAAAGTTACAAGGTATTCCTCACAAAGTGAAAAACACACTCTTTGAAAAGACACACTCTTGCATTGATTACAACATTGGTATTTATAGACACAAATCCCAAACTCTAACCGCCAAAGATCTTTGTTGGAATTGTCATAAATACCCCAGATGTGGACCCTAGCTCCAGCTGTTATCCACCAGATGAAACTCAGCTCAAAACTGACTTTCCAGACTTGTAATCAACTGCCCAGATGTAAAACTCAGCTATACTCAGCAAACCAAAACTGACTGCGGACTTCAAAAGAAACTCAGTTGCACTTCATCAAACTGACTTTCACAAAACTGAATAAACTTTACTAAAACTGACCATCATTTTCAGTCTCAGTTTTCCAGATTAGTTCCACCAGTTTATTCCTCATTTTAGAGATCAAGTCATCAAAACTGACAAATCTCCACCTTGACTTGAACTCTCATTCACAGTCAATCAGATTGCATAATCAGACGTACTTGTACCAGATGCATTCGTCAATGCCAGGATGTACAATACCAGGCTTCTCCTCAGAATCCACTCAGTTGATCTACCCTCAGCTGAGTATCCAGATATCAATTTACAAGCTTTGAATATTCAGCAAGTCCAGACACAATTGAAACTTGCTCTGCTGAACTGGTTTAGTGAACATATCAGCAGGATTATCCTTGGTGCTGCTCTTCTTCACTACAACCCTCTTCTCATTTCTCAGAAAATGATACCTCACATCAATATGCTCGGTTCTCTCGTGATGAACCTGATCCTTAGCTAGACAAATTGCACTTAAACTGTCACGGTAAATTTCAGCTTGATCCTGATGTAGCCCCAAATCACTGACTGGTCCCTTCAACCAGATACCCTCCTTGGCTGCTTCAGTAAGCGCCATAAACTCAGCTTCAGTAGTTGATAAAGCCACTGTTACCTGAAGAGTTGCTTTCCAGCTGACAACTGAATTCCCCAATGTGAAAACATAACCAATCATTGATTTTCTACTGTCAACATTACCTGCATAATTAGCATCACGGTATCCTGTGATCAGTTCTTGAGTATCACCTCTATAAATGAGACCAACATCAGCTGTACCTCTAAGGTATCTGAACATTCTTTTCACAGTTTTCCAATGTTCCTTTCCAGGTTAATCCATAAACCTGCTGACAACACTGAATGCCTGAGCCAAATCATGGCAAATGCACACCATGGCATACATCAGATTGCCAACTGCACTAGCATAGGGAACTCTTGACATGTACTCCCTCTCCTCTGCTGATTGTGCAGCAAAAACTGACAAATAAACATTTGATGCCATAGGAGTATCTATTGGCTTAGCAGCTGACATGCCAAACTTTGACAAAATCTTCGTATATAGCCCCGCTCGAGATAAAAACAATTTTTTCTGATTTCTATCTCTCCAGATCTCCATCCCCAAAATTTTCTTGGCTGCACCCAAATCTTTCATTTCAAACTCAGCACTGAGAAGGTCTTTCAGATACTGAACATCAGACTTCTTTCTTGCAGCTATCAGCATGTCATCCACATATAACACAAGATAGATATATGATCCATCTTCCAACTGACTGTTAGAAACACATCAATCATAAGGACTTCTATTGTAACTCAACTGGATCATATAACTATCAAACCTTTTATACCACTATCTAGGAGCCTGCTTCAGTACATACAAGGACTTCTTCAACTTACACACAAGATCTTCCTTACCAGGAACTTGGAAACCCTCTGGCTGAGTCATGTATATCTCTTTGTATACCAAACCATGTAAAAAAGCCGTCTTCACATCTAATTGCTCAAGTTCTAAGTCCTATTGTGCCACCATTGCTAGTAACACTCTGATTGTAGTATGTCTGACTACTGGTGAGAATATCTCATCAAAGTCCACCCCTTCTTTCTAACTGAACCCTCTTGCAGCCAAACGTGCCTTATATTTAACTCATTTTGCCTCAGTTATCCCTTCATTCTTCTTGATCTATTTGCAAAACCAACTCTCCTATCAGCTGGATGTTTAACTAGATCCCAAGTATGATTCTTCGTAATGACTCCATTTCATCTCCCATGGCAGTAAGCCAGCAAGATGCTTCAGAACATGTCACTGCTTCCCTATAAGTAGAAGGTTCAAAACCATCCACTTCTTCTGCAACATGAAGTGAGTATCCAACCATATCATCAAATCCATACCTCTTGGGAGGTACCCCAATATTGGATCTTCTAGCTCTACTGACAGCTATACTTTGCTAACCCACGTTCTCACTTTGACGCTCAACTGACATTTGCTTAGCTGACTGGCTTGGATTCAGTTCTGGTTCAGCAACTAGATCAGATGAAAACTGACTTGGATCAGTTGATTGTTGCATTCCAACCGACTCCACTTGAAGCTCCACCTACTGTCAGTTTTCTCAGTTTCAGCACTGATTTCAGTTTCGTTATCATCCCCACTGACGAACTGAGCATAGAATTTTTATCGAAAACTGTATCTCTACTGAGAATAACTCTCTTTTCTGCTGATGACCAAATTCTGTACCTTTTTACTCCATCACCATACCCCACAAACACTCCTTTCTTGGCCTTCGGTTCCAGTTTCCCTTCACTAATATGATAGTGAAATGTACTTCCAAATACCCTTAAAACTGAATAATCTGCAGGCTATTCCACTAAGTATTTTCGAGTAAGCTCCCTCACATCTCCTACTCTCTTAATTAGACTACTAGACATGGACAAGGCCTAGCACATACACAGACATTGACGAATACTAATTCATCAAAGCACAAGCCAATCATACTCTTCCGACGGCCCCGAACTTCAACTCTTAGGAAGAGTACATTCGGTGCCGGAACTAAACGCATCAGAAACTTAATCAAGGCTTGTTCATGTTCATTTAATGTTATTAGATCAAGAAACAACATTTAAAACTCATCTCATAGCTTAAAACAACATTTCCCCTAAAACTGGGGTCAATGCGTGCGCATTCACTGACCAGAAACTTGCTGAAAGTTTCTGTCCAGCCAATGCATGCGCATTGCCTCTGCTGGGAACAACTCTGAACATCCTGAAACAGCAATGCGTGCACATTCCTAGGAATGCGTGCGCATTGCACCTGCTGGGACTAAAAACTGAGCAACATGTATCAGCAATTGTAACGCCCTGCTCCCAGATACCGAGTCCTTATCCGGAAACGAAACGCTCGGCACGCATAATATTAAATAAATCTAATATTACACGTAAGTCTCTACTACGTCGTATCAAACAAAAGCAAACGGAAGCTAAAAAGACTCGGCAAACACCATAAAGGCTACTAAGAATAGAAATCAACGAACTAAAGATGGAATGTAACATTTATTTAATATTATATAATATTAAATTTATTTAATATTATATGTACCGAGCGTTTCGTTTCCGGATAAGGACTCGGTATCCGGGAGCGGGGCGTTACAGCAATGCGGGCGCATTGCTAGCCAATGCCTACACATTCCACCTGCAACTCCCTAAAGCATGCTTTTCTACTCTTAAACGATTTCCAACTCTTTCCCATCATGATCAACATCAAATAACACATAAAGACAACAGTAAATCAGGCTTTAAACATGCTATAGTACTTCGTATTACAACAACAACTAGCATGATTTCTAACCACAAATCATACCCAAACACAACCTTAACATCATAAATCCTTAGCTAAATATTAGGAAGAGCCTTTTACTTGATCAAAACAAAACTACGAGAAAGACTGCAACGACACTTCTCCAAACCTTGCTGAAACCTGAAACTTTTTGTATCCACACGATCCTTGTCCTTTCACGAATCTATTGCTCTACCTTGATCTAGAAACCGGTGAAAATCTTATAGGGAATTGTAAGAATTCTCCTTAGTCTTTATTTTCCCAAAAGGTAGTGCATATTTCCAACTTTGAAGGCAAGGGGCAACTTCTGAAATCTCCCCTCCTAGTGAGAGATTTATTTTGTAGATAATAACTCCCAATAAGTTATTGCCATGAAAGTCCATCAAATTCCTTTTAATAGCAATTACTCCCCTCAACTTCCTTCTTTTACTTTTAATTACCATAATTAATATTTTCTATTTTTCGAGACTTTAACCCAAATTAATAAATATAAATTCCGAATTTTACAACATGTCACTTCTGCCCTTTTCCTAGAGTTCGAGATATTACATTTCTCAAATCACAAGTTAATATTAAATGCATTGATTTCAATTTTTCATTAAACAATCCAATATTATAACTCACCCTCGAAAAACAATACAACATTTTGCCTTGAAATGTTAAAAAAGAAATAATTTATAAGGTTTCTTAAATTGTATCAGAAAAGCTAAAAGATCTTATAATATGTGACGGGAGAGTAGTTAAAACCTATACTCATGAAAATATATTATTCAAAACTACAAGACAAGTGGTCCGAACCGGGTTATTCGGACCACTTGGTTCCGAATACCAGGAGCTTTAACCCACACACAATAAAATAAAAAACCTCCAAATGCTAAGTGTGTATTCGATACAATTTGAAGTTGGGATGAACTTTAAAATTTTGGATATTCAAATGTTAACATTAACGCCATAAAAAATAACGTTAGTGATTATAATCATAATTTAAAGACACTGAAGTTGCTAATTTATATGTTGAATTACACAAGATGTATATATATTGACCTCGCGATATAAACTGGTTCGATATAAACCGGTTGATATTCTATATAAACTCACACAGGTTTCTTGGACAAGGAGGCAAGGCCCATTTAAGGGTATTTATGTCAATAGACCCAGCCGCCCTTAAATTTTAGGGCAGAAGAAGGACATGTGCCTATAAATACATAGCTCCAGGAACTACGTAAGGCTTGATTCCTGGACTTTGACACAGGATACGTAGGCAATCCAAGATACATTCTTGGACTCAGCCGTAATACACCAAAAACACCATCTTTTATTCATATTTAGCCATCTTGATCTCTTACAGCTCATCCTTAGATTACACGTGGCCTCAATTCACTGGAGGTGCGTTATTTAGCATCGTCATTTGGCGCTAGAAGGAGGGTCTTCTACCGGTGAGTTGGTAAAGAGATTGCAATGGTGCCGCCAGCAAGGAAGAAACCGACGAACAAAGCAAAAACCCAGATCGAAGAGCACACGGATATAGATCCGGCGGGGTTCCCTCACGATTCAAGAAGTCCCCACCGGATCTAGACCCGCGTTGCGCATCCTCCCAGCCTCGCTTCCCCCACAAACCGCAAGACATGGCGACCACTTGGCATCTTTGGATGAGGACGCCTTGAAGAGGGTGGTAGCCTCGGCATTTATAGGTAAAGGAATATGCAATCCCCCCGATGAACACCGTTAGACCCTCGAGGTCGTAAGGAGATTGATAATGCTAAGGGAAAGAGGCCTGTTGGGGTTCAAGAGGAGTGTGAGGAAGGCGCGATTGAAATCAGCATGACTAACGCCCGCAAACGTCCCGAGCAAGAAAAGCTTCGGCGGCGGTGTCGAGGATAGCATCCGAAACGAGTTCAACCGCATTGTGGGGAAAGACCAACCCACTGAATGGCTTGAGTCGCCATTTAGTCCCGAGATCGAAATATATACGATGCCCGAATCCTTTAAGCCGCCAAAGATGGAGCCCTATGACGGTACTACGGACCCAGAGGATCATCTATATCGATACATATCTTTGATGAGGTTGAGAAACGCCAATGACGCCATGAAGTGTCGAGCTTTCGATACGTTGCTCACAGGTCGAGCTCGGGAGTGGTTTTACAAGCTACGTCCCGGGTCGATCTCTAGCTTTCTACAGTTGGGACAAAAATTCCGAGACGCTTTCATTGGGAACAAGAAGTTCCATCTTAGTGCTACCCACCTTATGAACATCAAGCAGGAAAAAGGGGAATCTACTATCGACTTCATGAGACGTTTCAACCTTGAAGCCATGAAAGTGCATAATGCCAGTGATGCGCTGCAAGTTAATGCCTTTGTGGGAGGTCTGCGGAATATGAAGCTGTATGATAAACTATCCAAGAAAATGCCAAATGATATGGATGAATGTGTGAACATAGTCCATAGATTCTGCCAAGGTGAGGAGGCAGTGCGTCTGCACACCATTTCACTTGGCCTCAACTCGAGGAACGATTCCCGAAGCCAGACCAAGGGTCAACCTAGGGGTCGGAACGAAGAAAGCAAGTCCAACGTCTTTGATCGGATCGACGGCTCCGATATCGATCGTTTGGGAAAGAAAGGAAATTTAAAAGACCGGGACTTTATCCCCCTCAACCGATCTCGGGGGAGGTATTGGCAATCATGATCAAGAAGAACATCGCTAGGACACCTAAGCCGATGTCTAAAGATCCGGAGAAAAGGAAAAATACTCACAAGTATTGTGACTATCATAGAGATGTGGGGCACGACACGGAGGAATGCTTTGATTTGAAGAGGGATATCGACGCCTGTATCCAAGAGGGTCGATTGGATGAAGTCGTTGACAGTCGAAAAGACGAACCGAAGGGCCGCCGGGAGTACAAGAGAAAAAGCTACAACGGAAAGAAGGATCGGTCTCCACGTCGAGATAATCGGAATCGGCGGGAAAGGTCATCTGACCCAACCTACAGAGACAATCGCCAAGATGACCGTCAAGAAATTCAGAACCGAGATCCTCATCGAGATAATCGTGCCGGATATGACGTTAACACAATCGTGGCAGAGCATGAGTCGGATCGACCTCGATCAAGTCAGCACTCGTCTGACAGGACGAGAGAGTCAAAAAAGATCAGGTTAACAACGGAAGTAGGTTACGGACCCAAGGACGATGTTCCGAGTTCCCACGGTCATAGCGAGGGATTGGTAATCGAGGCAGTAATAAGCAGAGGTCGAGTAAAAAGAGTTTGTGTCGACAGTGGAAGCGCCGTTAATATCCTTTATTATTCAGCGTTTAGAGCCATGAGGTTGAAAGATGAAGATATCATTCCGTTATCTACCCCTCTTTTTGGATTCACAGGGCAGGCCATCCACCCTGTCGGGTCGATCAATTTGTTAACGACGGTCGGAGACGGAGAAAAGGGGCGGACGATGGAAATGACCTATGTCGTAGTTAAGGCCCCTTCAGGGTACAACGCGATATTAGGTCGACCGGCTTTATATGATCTCAGAGCTATTATCTCGACTTTCCACAACAGCATGAAGTTTCCCACCTGGTACGGTACCCATGAAGTCAAGGGAGACGTTGAAGTAGCCCGGAATTGTAGTTTGGTTACGATCAAAGGAAAAGGAGTTGGGCAAGTGCTAGTTGAGGAGTTGATACCTGAGGAAGAGGAAGATCGAAGCTGGGTTTCTGCCGACCCGACCGAGGAAGTTCGAGTTTGGAAGGAGGAAGAAGGTCAAGGGGTCCAGATCGGGAAGTGGATGCCACACCCCGACATGAGAGCCTTGGTCGACCTCCTGGTTGAGTTTCGAGACGTTTTTGCATGGAAGGCAGATGACATGCCTGGCCTATCGGCGGATATAGCTATGCACCAGCTTAACGTCGATTCCAAAAAGAAGCCAATACGGCAAAAGAAGAGAAATCTTGCCCCCGAGAGAAAAGAAGCAGTAAGAAAAGAGGTCGACAAGTTGCTAGTTGCTGGGATCGTGAAAGAGGTATTTTATCCGGATTGGTTGGCCAATCCCGTGTTAGTTAAGAAGCCAGATCAGAGCTGGCGAATGTGTGTCGACTTTACAGATCTTAACAAGGCATGTCCCAAGGATTCTTACCCGCTACCAAAGATCGACCAGTTAGTCGACTCGACACTGGGCTTCGAGGTATTCGGGTTCCTCGATGCATACAGGGGTTATTATCAGATCTTTATGGACCCACAGGACTCAGAAAAAACCGCTTTTATCACAGAATTTGGCACGTTTTGCTTCGTTACGATGCCGTTTGGGCTTAAGAATGCGAGGGCTACTTATCAACGGGCCGTCAACAAAATTTTCAAGAGACAGATAGGTCGGAATATGGAGGTTTATGTGGATGATTTATTGATCAAGAGCAAGTCCTTGAGACAGTTTCTTGTCGATGTGAGAGAAGTTTTCGAGGTATTGCGGACGGCGAAAATGAAGCTCAACCCGAAAAAATGCACATTCGGAGTTCGATCGGGGAAATTTCTAGGATACATGATATCGAGAGATGGGATCAGAGCTAACCCAGATAAAATCGAGGCCCTCAAAAGCATGCCCGCACCTCGGAATGTCAAAGAGGTGCAAAGGTTGACAGGTCGGATGGCGGCTCTCAACCGTTTTCTGTCGATATCGGCGCAGAGAGCTCTACCTTTCTTCAAGATTCTGAAAAAAGCTAGTCCGTTCCGATGGGACGGGGACTGTCAGAAGGCGTTTGACGATTTGAAAGAATATTTATCTGATTTGCCAACGCTGTCCTCACCCCGAGATGGAGAGAAGCTCTTGGTTTATCTAGCAGTCTGCGAGGAAGCGGTAAGTTTGTCTTAGTTCGAGAAAGAGACCGGGGACAAATCCCGCCTATTTTGTCGCAAAGCCCTACATGGTGCGAGAGGTCGATATACTCCCGCGGAGAAGTTAGCGCCGAGTTTAGTTCATGCGTCGAGGAAGTTGAAGCCATACTTCCAAGCACATCCCATTGCCGTGGTTACCGACCGGCCCGTTGAAACAAATCTTGGCAAAGCCCGAGACATCGGGTCGATTAGCCAAGTGGGTTGTCGAGCTAGCGGAATACGACATAGAGTTTCTACCTCGAACGGACCATCAAGGGTCAGCGCGCCGTCGACTTCATAGCCGAAGGGTTGTCGATTCAATTAGAGCAGGAAAACGGTCATCGGAGGAGGAGCGTGGACACTCCACGTCGATGGTGCCTCGAGTAAAGAAGGGGCCGGAGCCGGTTTTCGCTAGTTAGTCCGAAAGGGGAAGAGTTTCCGTATGCACTCCGATTCGAGTTCAAAGCTACGAACAACGAAGCCGAGTATGAGGCCTTAATCACGGGTTTAAAGCTAGCATCGAAGTTGGGAGTCGAGAATCTTCTGGTATACAGCGACTCTCAGCTCGTGGTAAATCACGTACGGGGAGAGTATGAAGCTAAAGAAGAATCAATGAAAAGCTATCTAAGGGTTGTTCAGGGGTTAATGTCGAAATTCAAGATGATCCTAGTCGAACAGGTACTCGGAGTGAGAACAAGCGAGCCGATGCGTTGTCTAAGCTCGCGTCGAATTTCAAATCAAAGAGGAAAGTTCGGTTGAGATGCTAGCGGAACGGAGTTATAACGAGGTCGACGTGCAGCCCGTGGTTCGGGGATCGACCTGGATGGACCCAATAGCACTATTCTTGAAAGATGGAGTGCTCCCCACCGATAAATCTCAAAGCCGGGGAAAATCCGACTTCAAGCCTCCGGGTACGCTCTTTTCGATTATGTGCTTTATCGAAGATCATTTGTAACTCCTTGGATGCGATGTGCATCGGAAGAAGAGGGGGCTTATACGCGAAGAGATACACCGAGGGATCCGTGGTAATCATTGCGGAGCTCGAATGTTGGCAAGAAAGTGCAAACGCGGGGATATTTACGGTCGTCAATGCAAAAAGATGCGAGTCGATTGGTAATGAGTTGCGAGCTTGCCGAGGTACATGATGTGGTAACTCATCAGCAAGCGCGAGAAATGAATGCCATCGAGTCTGTATGGCCATTCGATGAATGGGGAGTCGATATAGTCGGACCTCTACCTCGAGCTCCGGGGAATTTCAAATACGTCGTCGTTGCGGTTGATTATTTTACTAAATGGGTCGAGGCTAAAGCTCTTACCGACATCGTGGCTCAAACCATCAAAAAATTTCTATGGGAGAATATTTTGTGCGGGTTCGGAATTCCGAAGTATCCGATCTCGGACAACGGGACTCAATTTCTTGATGATAGGGTGCGTAATTGGTTGAAAGAATTCGGGATCGAGCACGAACGACGTCGGTGGCTCGACCTCGGTCCAATGGACAGTCGAGCGTACAAACGAGCGAGATCAAGTTTGGGTTGAAGAAGCGATTGGAAGATGAAGGCCGAGATTGGGCAGCTCAGTTACCCAGTATATTGTGGTCATATCGCACAGCACCCAACTCAGCAACCCAAGAAACTCCTTTTGCCATGGCCTATGGATGTGAAGCCGTGATACCTGCCGAGATCGGACTAGCATCGCCTCGGGTTTTAGCTTATAATGTCGAAACTAATGCTGCCGATCTAAGAGAAGAAAAAGACAATGTTGAAGAGAAGAGGGAAATGGCGGCGTATCGGATGGCCAGTTATAAAAGAAAGATTTCTCAGTATTACAACGCGAGGGTGAAGTACAAATACTTCCAAGTAGGAGACCTCGTATTGAGAAAAAATGAAGCAAGCAAGCAGGACCCAATAGGCAAGCTCGAGCCGAATTGGGAAGGTCCATATAAAATCTTGAAAGTGCATCCTAAGGGGTCGTATCAGTTGGGCAGGTCGGATGGAAGCACAGTACCTCGAACTTGGCATGCCACAAACCTCAGAAAGTATTATGTTTAAATTATTTATCATTCTCATGACTTTTGCAGTTCTACTTTCATCAGTTGTAATAGGTCGATATGACATTGTGTTGCGATTCCTTTTATAAAGCATGCTTTCTTTTCCTTTTTAATTACGCTACATATGCAAGACCGTATGAAAAAGCAAAAAGGGGGAGGATGAAAAAGCGCAATAATCGACCGAGACATCAATTCTCCGACCCGAACAACTCGACACTGTATGGTGAATAAAGCCAAGTCATTGACAATGCTTAAATCACCTCGACACGACTAAGCCGGAAGAAATAGTGAATAAAGCCAAGTCACTGACAATGCTTATATCACTCCCGACATGCCAGTAAGCCACGATGCTAAGCAGTCGTCGGATTTAAAACAAAATAGTGAATAAAGCCAAGTCACTGACAATGCTTATATCACTCCCGACATGCCAGTAAGCCACGATGCTAAGCAGTCGTCGGATTTAAAACAAAATAGTGAATAAAGCCAAGTCACTGACAATGCTTATATCACTCCCGACATGCCAGTAAGCCACGATGCTAAGCAGTCGGCGGATCCCACGATGGGTCCTTAACTCGGCTCGATCGTAAGCACCACGATGTGCTCGATCAAAAGCAGGATAGCCGAACCGAGCTCCGACCAAAAAGCTAAGTCAAGCCAGCAAGGCGACACAATGCTAGGTCGACTCACACTCAAGTGTACTACGAGTCATGAACTCCTACTACACTTCGAGGGGCCAACAGGGGAATTAAGTCCAAAGGACTACACCCCATAAGTCAACATTTTAAAGGGAATTAAGTTCAAAAGGACTACACCCCGAACAAACGATCAATAAGAAACGAAAGACATTCAGTGAAAAGCATAAATTCAGATTCAATGATCAAAATGCAAATCGAAATGTCAAATCGAAATGTCAAGTCTGCAGGATCGAGTTTACCAAATGCAAGTTCAGACAAGTAAAAACATAAAGGGTATTACAACCAGATCGAATAGGAAAAGTTTGATAAAAAGCAGAAAAAAGAATTAGCATCAAGCGGGGGGTCGGTCTGAGGTCGACACATTGGGGTCGGTTTGCTCCTCCGACTCGACATCTCCTGCCTCACCACCCTCCAAGGTAGAAGTCACATACTTTTCGTACAGAGAGACGCCGGCCTGAAGTTCACTGATGTATCGTCCATAACGAGGAACGGCCTCGGGATCATATAAGTAGGGCTTCGCCACAGCAGATATGTCAAAATTCGGATCGATCTCTTTCACTTGGTCAAGAGCCATGGTGAACCCCCGCTTCATACCTTGGGTCATCAGCAGTGTCAGGTCATTCTCTAGTTCTTTTGAAGACAGGAAATCCAGCTTAGCTGTTTCCATTCGACTCGTCGACCTTCGAGGAGAGATTGGAGTTCGATACGATCCCGAGGGCCTTGTCCGGATCCGACTTCACCTTGGCTAGCTCCGATTTCATCTTGGCCTGCTCGGAGTCTCTAACAGCTGCGTCTTGGCGTGCTTTTAACAGCTCATCTCGAGACGTAGCCAACTCGGACTCGAGCTTAACACGCCGGTCGTCAAGCTTGTCAATTTTAACTTTCTGCTTTTCAATATCGGCGGTGAGCTTGGCAATAGTCTCTTTCGCTCCTCCACGACGGCCGATGGAGTCTCAATCCCGCTAATTGCCACCTTAGTTGTTAACCGAGCCTATCAAAACAATTCGAGATTAGTTTGAGACCCGAAATTAGCGAGTAATAATAATGATAAAGTCGCGAGTGCAAGAATGAAAAATGTGAAGACTTACGGCTCGGATGATTTTGAGATGGTAGTCACTCAACTCCTCGGGAGTCATGGCCTCCATTTCGGCCGGACTCATGGCGAGAAGGGCCTCGACCCCCCCCCCCCCCCCGAGCCCCGAGGAGGGAGATGGCGGGGCTCCTTTCCGACTCCGTGCTTCGTAGCCGTTGTTTTCTCGCCGTTTCCTTGGGACGAGATCCGCCTCGGATTGCCCCGCCGCCGAGCTTCATGGGGTGGCCTCTCAAAATGTCGGACGTCGACGCAGGTGTGGGGGCTCGAGCCGGAGTCCTCGCCCTCCAGAGACCACATTCCCAGATCCCGAAGCAGGAGCCGGATTCTTCGACTTGATCCCAACCAGCTCTTGAATCTTCTTGGGATCGGTTTTATTTGGGTCGGGCATCTTGCCCAGGGCATCCATCTTCGAGAAATGTTCCACTGTCAAAAGAGAAAAATCGACGTCAGGATGCAACCAATATGAAAAATCCTCTTACAGTTCGACAGAATGAATAAAAACCCTACATAAAAGGCGGACATCCTCATCAAGTTCGAGGTAGGCGCCTGGACCGGCCGTCTCGATATCGGCATAGGGATATAAGGAGTGCAAGTTTCGGGTAGCGACGTCGGGGTGAACGGTCTCGATAATCCCGCACCCAGAGGGAACGTCTATATCGAGTCGATCGTGCCATTTATGCGGCCTCTGAAACCAGGTGTGGATATCAATATCCACCAACCCATGTCGGATGAAAAAGAAATTGGGTTTCCAGTCGCCATGAGACGAGATCACTTTCCTCACGAACTCGGATGCCGAGGACGCTTCGAAATGTATACCACCCTGCGTCCTGCAAGCTCGACAAGGCGTAGTACTGACGGAACAGTCGAACCGAGAACTCGACCTTGGCGATTCGACATGCCAGCACGAAACCCATTATACTTCGGACCCCATTGGGAGCAAGCTGGGTAACGCAGATCTTGTAGTATTGAAGGACAGCGATTAGGCATGGGTCGAAAGGAAACCGAAGTCCTTCTCTTAGTTGTGCTTCGTAAATGGCGCGAGAACAAAGGAGGAGGATCACGGGCGAATTGATACGCCCGTAGGATACTTGGATATGATCGAGAGGAATAGGGAATGCCGTATCGGAGGCAAATGGCTTTGGCCTTTTCGGAGTGAGATTGGACATGCAACCATAAGGCCCTTGGCCCTTCATCCTTGTTTGACGCTTGGCTACGGGTCGAGAAGACGACTCCTCTTCTCCTTCCCCTCTCGTATCTTCTTCACCGGCGCCTTTCTCACCGGAGTTAGCGGGGCGTTCGAGATGGTCTCCTCCGTAGATTCTTCTTCTACCACGACAATTTCTTCCCTGTTTTGTGAGTCACTCTCGCTACTAGACATGGACTCGGCGAAAGATACGAGAAATAAAAAGACAGAAAAGAGTTGGAGAAATTAGAGCTTACTTGCGCTTTTACGGTAGAACAAAAGCAAATAATAGCGACGGAGAAGCTTCTGTGGTTTTGGACTCCTTATATGCGAGTAAATCTTGCAAGTGATGTGAAAGGGTGGGATTTTGGGCAGTTATAGAAGCGTATGCGCGAGAATCAAGGGCTAAATCTCCACGTGGCCCAATAAGGGACGCTTCGTTTTCTACACCAATTAATGCTGGCAGTGTGACGTCATCCTATAACCGGTTGTATCAATTGAGGGTGACAGCTGTCTTTCCCGCCCAGAAGAGACCGCGTGTCAAAAGAGTAATTCAAATTTTCAGACCCGACATCAGAAATCGAGACGATCTGATCTCCGATCTGGGGGGCTTATGATGATACAGGGATTCGCTCCTCCACGTGGGATTATTCCATTGGTCCAGCTGGCATGTGGAAAAGTCCAAGTATGTTATCCGCCTCGAGTCGAAGAAGAGACATACCTCGAGACCGTGGCCGAGATTCCACAAGTACTTGGACTCGAACACTCACCTCGGACCACCTCGAGTCGATATCGTGATCCTTGGCCCGAGACCCCGGGCCCACATCCACAGGTTTCTTGGACAAGGAGGCAAGGCCCATTTAAGGGTATTTATGTCAATAGACCCAGCCGCCCTTAAATTTTAGGGCGAGAAGAAGGACATGTGCCTATAAATACATAGCTCCAGGAACTACGTAAGGCTTGATTCCTGGACTTTGACACAGGATACGTAGGCAATCCAAGATACATTCTTGGACTCAGCCGTAATACACCAAAAACACCATCTTTTATTCATATTTAGCCATCTTGATCTCTTACAGCTCATCCTTAGATTACACGTGGCCTCAATTCACTGGAGGAGCGTTATTTAGCATCGTCACTCATTAAATAGAATGATCCTATATAAACTTAAACGTAAAGACACTGAACTTGCTGCTTATTGAATCACTCATTGTATAACTACAATGCTTTCCCTTACATAAAAGATAAGTCGCATAAAATATTACTAATGATAAGCTTAAAAAAGATAAACACTCTTAAAAAAAATTTAAAAAAATAAAGAAGATAAACACCACGTTAACTAACATCTTATCTAAACAACTTGCATGGATAAGCTTTCGTTTGAACAAAGTAACAAACAACTTATCCCATTGTTTAAACATTAAACTAAATATTCATACTTTAAATAAATTTATTACATTGTTATCCCATTGTTTCTTTATGTTTTTAGTTTCTGGGTCTGTTGGTGGTTACCGGTTATAGACGGCGGTCTAAAACTATTAAATTTAGTCATTTGAAGTTTCTTTCGATGAACGAGGCCCTAGTTGCCTTTGATATGGCATATGTCTCTTATGGTGTTGTTTTTCTAAATCAAGT
Source organism: Gentiana straminea (assembly GCA_036785695.1). Lineage (NCBI taxonomy): Eukaryota > Viridiplantae > Streptophyta > Magnoliopsida > Gentianales > Gentianaceae > Gentiana > Gentiana straminea. Next base: position 27,724,843 of record JAVUPR010000061.1, read on the forward strand.
TCTCTATGATAAGACAATATTTGGTGTAATTGGAGCTTGCCCCATGATGCTTTTATTTTCGTTTTTTCACTTAGCAGTTTTCAGCAGTTGCTGGTGGTAGTCCGGTTGTATTTCCGGTGTCTTCCCGGCATGTGTCCGGTTGTATTTTTCGTTGAATTTATTTATTTACTAAAGAGAGTCTTTTCTTTTCGTAGGGATAAGGACAAGTTTTGGAATATTTTTTGAGAAACATGACAACCACACATTTTTTATAGGGAGAAAGACCATTTTTATATTTTTTTATAGTCTGAAGGACAAAACCAAAAAAAAAAAAAAAAAAAAAACCCACGCCATGGACTCGTCCTGTTCCATTTTTTTTTTTTTTTCTTTCCTCCCCGATTTTTAAACGCTCATATTTTTTGATCTAGAGATCCAAACGCGATAAAAATTTGACTGAATTTTTTTATTTTTAATGCTCTTCGTTTAGAGACTTGGTTCGATATAATTACATCGTTTTTGTGAGATTCACTGTCGAAATTCACTCAGTGGATCTTCCTAGTGAATCCTGAAAATCAGTGAATATAGTGAATTTTGACAGCGGATTTTCTGAAATCACGTCAGAAATAAAAATTTTGGTGAAAATGTTTTTAAATTTGGAGTTATAGATTGAAAGATATGAGTGTTTAAGAAAGATGGATGAGAGAGAAAGTGTGTTAGTTTTTTTTTTTTTTTTTTTTTTTTTTTTTTTTTTTTTTTTTTTTTTTTGGAAATGCGCCAGAAATTTTTATAAAAAAAAATGTCATTTATGCGAAAGTTTAAAAAACATGTCGTTCTCCCTAATTGATTAAATATTTGTGTCCTTCTTCCTCATTACCCAAAAAAAATTTAGTCAATATTATTTTTCCTCTTTAGGAATAATTACAATATTCATTACTTTCTGTTGGAAAATGATGGTTAAAATGGATGTGTTAAATGATATGTCATATTGGGTCTATTGCGCCTAAGTGGTGAATGGAAAGTGTTAGTATTAAAGGGAAAATTGGAAAAACCAATTTCTCCCACATTGGAAGGAATGAAGGAAAAGAGCATGTATATAGATGATGTTGCTTTAGTGTAATGATAAGAATTTACCAACTTTATACACCGTTCTCTACGCGCGGGCGCAGGGGGGGTGCAAATCCGGATGGATTTCAGCTGAAAACCTTTATTTTTCGAGCTGAAAACTGATAATCTGATAATTAATTCAGAGACCTTCCATCTGCTACTGATACTGTGAAGACCTTCCATCTGCTGCTGATACTGTGCCTGTTCCAATTCAAAGCTGTAATGAAGCTGAGGCTGTTCCACTTCATATTCCATCAGTTCCTAGCTCTTCTCTGCATGATAAAGCCTATATAAACAGACTTCATGATCAGTTCTTTATACAAGAAAACATAGCATTCTGCTTCCTCTTTTACTTATGAAAACTGAGAGTTCAAACTACAAGATTCTTAAGCAATTGAAGGTGTTGTGCTTCCTGTCATTGCTATCCGTTCTATCCTGTGAGATTAACGTCCCACTGAAGCTCACGGCACACGAAGGTGAGGGGGCGAATTAGTCTTAAGGAAACTGTGTGCAACACAGTGCTCGGATCATATATCATTTTTCGTTTCTTTGCAATTGTAATTCTGAGATTTCTTGTATTTCGTTTTACTTGTATTTTATTTCGTTTTTGAACAAGATTGTCCAACACTTTCTTAATATGCCTAAAAGGAAATCTTAAAAATACTTATATTTTGAGAAGAGAATGTCTACCGGAAAATAGTATGCCTCATACACATAATAGTAATGCCTATTTGGTGTTAAGTTTGTTTGTTTTTTTTTGTTTTATTCCAAATTTGGTGTTGAGTTGAGCACATAATTATTTCATGATTTTCTAACTTTTGACCTAAGTCGAATCCGTCACGGGCTTTGAACTCGTGCCATACCTAATCGTAGTGAAGTGGTACTAAGCGTTTACCGTTGTTACGGTTGTAAAAGTGTAGTGTTGGCAATCTGTCCAACACTTCGACAATTTTTTTTAAATAATGTTCCAACGAGGGTTCGATCTCATGACTTCTGGTTCCGATACCATGTTAGGATCAATCATAACCATTCTATTAAAACCAATTGGTGTTAGTAAAAATAATATATTTCCTTATATCACAATCATTTAATATTTTTAATTATATAAAAACAGTGTTTTTTCCTTAGAATCTTTTTTCGTCCAAGCCCAAGATATCAAACTTAAGGGTGTATACGGATACGGATAATCCGAAAACCGAACCGAACTGAGGTAATTCGGTTCGGTTCGGTTAATAAGAGCTACGGTTCGGTTTTTGGTTTTCAAAATGGAAAAACCGGAATTTTCGGTTCGATTACAGTTAGTGCTGTAAATTTTCCGAAACCGAACCAAAAATTTCGGTTTTTCCATTTTGAAAACAAAAAACCGAACCGTAGCTCTTATTACCCGAACCGTTTATATCCGAACCGAAATCAAATAGAAAAACTAAACCGTTTATAACCATATAGTGAATCAACATGTTGTAATGTATAATTTGGATGAAATTTGGTTTTTTTCGGTTTGGTTTTTCGGTTAATCAACTGGTTATTTCGGTTCGATACAATTCGGCTATCTCTAATTATTTATTTCTGAATTTATTCCGTTTTTCGGTTAACCGACCGAACCGAACCGGTTATTTCGGTTCGGTTATCTTGTACAAACGGTTCGGTTTCGGCTCGGATTTTCAATTAACCGAAAAATTCGGTTCGATTTCGGTTACGGCCATTAACCGATCCGAACCGAACCGTGTACACCCCTATTCAAACTCCTACTTAGGTTTGTTTTAGGGTTGGTCATATGCAGAATTTTGATGAATTAATGGTTCATTTTGTAGAGTTTGCATCTTTTATCTGATTTTTAGCAATTTAATTAGCGTTGTAATTACGAGGTGAGCAGGAAATTTTTCAAAAAGACATTCTTTCAACGCAATCGAGGTTTTATATATTTATTTATTTATTTTTCATTTTAAGCCTTACTAAAAAAAACCAAGCAAAGCTACCACCCCAATTTTATAAGCTATCAATTTTATAAGCTATCAATCAATGTAGTCGATATAGCAGTACTTTAAAGAGTAATGATATGGGACAACGGTTTGTGGCATAACGATAATCTGTATTGTTGATCATAATGAGTTTATATTGATCATAATGTACATCTAATTAACATAATCAACAATGCAGATCACCTGTTGCGCGTCTATAATTACTCTTCGCATATATAATTTTAAAGGGAAAAAAGTGTAATGATCAAGCAATACGATCGAAGGTCATGTATATAAAAAAAAAAAAATTGATTAAAATATGTGTCGTTTACATGGAAGTGTCGGGAGAATGTCTCTTGTTAATAAAATACAAACTTTTATATATGGAAAATATGATAATATCACTGTCACATGTAAAACACACATCACGTAGAAAAATTACATGATACTCCACATTTAAAAATAGAAAGGAAAAAAAAAAAACGTTATTCAAAAATGGAGTACTATTAATGGTCGTATACAATGTACCCATTTTTTTTTCTTCCCAAAAATAGATAGATGAGTTGGAGATGACATGAAAGTTGATGATCATGATTCATTTATTCTTCATGTTGAAAATTTCAAAATAATAATGAGATAAAGATAATGCCTAGCTATCTATAAGCTAAAAAAAAGTATATTAATTAAGTGCACCTAACAACTTATAATGTCACTCGACTAGGTGAAATATGTGATGCCATGAGGGGGAAAAACATGTGAACCCCTCTAACACGTATACTTATGTTTATCAACAACTTTCATGGACGAAAACTACATGCTTATCGTTTCATTATGTTAATTTTCAGTCAGTTGAGCCTTAATCCAAAAGGTCCCTACGGTCATGTTTCTCAAGTTTTGTGAATGATGTCTTTAATGATCCGGTCTCTAAATGTTTTCTTTACACATGTTTTTGCTGAGAAAAGTCAATATAGATTATCAAACTCTACACCAACCTTAAATGCAAAGCTGTACTACAACAACCGGTTGTTTTACCACAAAGCTATGTCCTGAGGACGAATGTCTCAGTTTTCTTATATATCTTAAGGTTGTGATATTGTATATTATGATTTTCCAATGTATAGTTGGATAAGATTCACAACACGGGAGGATGTCCGACAATGAAACACGGAGGATGGAAACGTATGGAAGTTGATGAACACAATACAAATTTATGCTACAATAGTTATTCATGAAGTTATATTAATTGAATAGGTAAAATGTTTTTTTACTTACTCTTTCTCGTATAGTACTAACCGGTATATATGGAATGCATATCACTCATGCATTTAATATAACTCACAAATAACTATTGTGTCATACCAATGGTGTTCGGTTTGATAGTCAAGTTAAGGACTCATGAAGATCAAGAACGTTACAAATTATTGCCATTATGGGTGATGTCCTGTAATTATTATAGAAAACGCTTATACCATGGATGTTCTTCTCTTGAAAAAAAAAATCACATAAAAATGTGATGCAATGTAGTAATTTATGTGATGTTTTGAGAGTGTTGGGGTCGACGGAAACCTTTTAAAGAAAAACAAGTGGTGAATCATAACAATTAACATACATAGACAACTCCATATGCAACAAGTTTTTAATAGTTTATTATACAATGCGTCGGGTGGGTAAAAAAGCATATCATACCCTATACACTATCCGTGGTAGGTTTTGAATAATCAAATACATACCCTATATAACCTACGTTTAAATTACCTTATCCTTGTAGGTGGAATAGTAATGAATATCCACCGGGTTGCATCAAAATTGACATCACTAAATATGATCCTATCAATTATCATTATCAACCTTCACAAGTGTGTAATTAATGTACGCTATCCGTCTCAAAAGACAAGTTTTCATAGCTTTTTGCATTTATCCAAAAATATAAGTCATTTCATATTAGCAATAAATCAATTATTCCTCTTTTAACTACTCTAAATTATTAGTATTCCAACTACTTATCATTATCATAGAACTACTTAAGTTACATTAATTCAGTTTCTTCATCATGGTAAAAACTTCTAAAATTAGTTATATTTCACGGTAAATGTAGTAGTTTTGCTTTTGCAAGTTGCAACGATCAAGATCAACAGTCTCTTCGGGTACTGGATGAGAATTTCAATGTTGGGCCTCTATTAGCCTCAAGGTTGGGCCTACATGAACTCTCAAAAAATAAATATACGAGTTCTATTGGCACAACGTAAATGTTTCGGGATCACATTCTCTTATATAAATTGTTACGTATAAATGTGGTAACGAAAATGTTTATATGACGCCAATAAAACTCCTAAAATAAAATGCAGTCTCACGTCAAAAGAAAGAAGAAAAAAAAATTGGAAATCAGAAACAAAATGCAAGTTTTACCTTTTCTTTATTCCGTTTCATAACTTTTGTTTTGTTTTTGATGTATGTCTCACTGAGAGCTAGTGCTGTTAACAAGCCGAACCGGACCGAGTATCGTTTGTTCAAGTTCTGTTTGTTTAGGTTATGAGCTTGTTCATATTCGTTCGTTTAATAAAAAAACAGAAAAATACGTTCAAGCTTGGTTCGTTAAGGTAACGAGCTGTTCGTGAACGTTTGTTTAATAAACGAAGATAAAATTACGTTCAAACTCAATTCATTTATAAAGAAATTTTGTTCGAACTCGTGTTCGAGTTTGACATGCTACATGTATTTTTGCCTCTCAATTCGAGTTTGTCTTGTAAAGGTATAAAAAATTAAGTCCAAATATGAAAAAGAAATGAAGAGATAGAGCTACCATGTGTCATTGTTTCATTGGTTATGTTTAGATAAGGTGACACCTCCACATTAAGTTTGTTAGGGTGGTTATTAGATTGCTAATGTTGTAACATTAAATATGCTGGTGTTGTAAACCTTTTGTCATTAATGTTAATACTAGCAGACGTTTCCGTGCGCTGCACGGGATGTGCCCTCGTACAGTGTTTTGGGTTATTCGGTAATCTGTGTTAGCATGCAATTTGAGTTCATGAAGTAGATGTTGAAAGAGGTCATCTTGGCTAAAAAAAGAGTCCAAAATGAAGCAGATAAAGAACAGATATCATGGAATGAGAATAGGCCCTAAAACTCAAAAACATAACTAAATAGAGCGGACAGAAACCTTGTACAATCAGAAATGACACCGAGAAAATTGAATAGAACAGTTAAACCGAACAATGGAACAAACAAGTAACAATAAAAACCGAATGACTACAAGGAAACGACGACATGTACACTTTGTGAATACAAAAGAAAGGAAAAAAAATAAAAGAAAAGGATGGACGACAAAGCAAACTAAAGGTGTTCAAATAATATGCATGTACCCCTAATTGAAGATAATAAAAAAAATTAATAATAATAATAACCTATATAGCCATCTGCCCTGGTCGTCAAGGTAAGAGCGACCTGACCTGGTCGCATGTCTTACTGTGACCTGTCCTGGTCGATTATCTTACTTGGACCTGACCTGGTCGATTGTCTTTCTGGGACCCGCCCGGTCGAGCGTCTTTCGGGACCCGCCCCGGTCGTTCGTCTTACCGGGACCCGCCCGGTCGAATGACTTACTTCGACCCGCCCGGTCGATTGACTTACTGGGACCTACCCTGGTCGATTGTGTTACTGGGACCTGCCCTGGTCGATCGTCTTACTGGGACCTGCTCTGGTCGAGTGTCTTACCGGGACCTGCCCTGGACGTTCGTCCCAGGTCGTCAAGTTAAGAGCGACCTGACCTGGGCGCTTGTCTCATTGGGACATGTCCTGGTCGATCGATTGTCTTACTGGGACCTGCCCTGGACGATTGTCTTACTGGGACCTGCCCTGGCCGAGCGTCTAATCACACAACCGGACCTCGGGTGAGGTCTAACGATCGAGACGGGTGCATATAGATTTTGTGACTGGGGCGCGCTCGCTCGATAACGGGAGGACTTGGTCCAGGTCGCAAAACCCAGATGCACTTGCCTTGGTTGCTAGGCCTGACCTGAGGTCTGATGGCCTGCTTTGAAGCGAAAATGAATTACCTTGCTCATTCTACCATATTCACCCATATCAAACCAGATCTTACAAAGCTTCGATTGGTCTTGAACCACAATCTCTCGCAGTAAAAATAGCCAAAGAATTTTACCGTAAGGGAACAAAGAGATGAGATGAGTAATCGGCCTAGAACGAAACTTCAGACTAACCTCGTTTTTTCAAGGGTATGATTATCTTGACGTAGGTCTGCCTATATTGCTTAAAACAAATCCAAACATGTATATGTTTAGTAACATGCCTAGTATCCGATACACATTGGAAACAGATAGATAACGGATACTTAGGATCATCTGAGCAAAATGGACACGTGATTCGTATATGGATATCCATAACTCGTATAGTATATAAAATAAAGAACAGAGTTTAAAATCGAGTAAAAACCGCTAATTAATATCTAAATTGATGAAAAACTATCAAAAACTCTCGATTTATACATATACAACTCGGTCTCTATATCTTCAATGTATTTTTTTAAGAACACATCCGAGTACACCATGTAACCACATATCCATACCCATGCAATCTAGAGAATAAGAAGCAATACATGATAGTAAATGAGAGATAACATTAAGGGTCTAACCTGGATAAGAACCCAAACACGTTGCCCAAACTTTTGGCCAGTTGGTGACCTCATCCTCCAATACGAAATATACCGGCCAGGACGATCAGGAGCAATAAAATCAACAGCAACATCAAGCTCCTGGTCAATAGGGAAGCCAATGCCACCAGGAATTTGCTCAAATTCAGAAGAAAATTATATGAACAGTACAGGGATAACAAAGAAACATCTTAACGAGCGCATGCGATAAACCATTACAAAATCATGCAAGAAACAAAGTTACCTAATCGGCTAGAATTCAATAAAGCTTTTATATACTATACCTGCAAATCAACAGAAAACACATCACCCATTTTATCTCCTCCAATCCAAACCATCTTTGTTCCCCAAGGCCATTGAAGAGAGCCATTGTTCCTCATTCGCCAGATCTTGGTGAATCGCGTTGACGGGGCCATGAGTGCACCGTCCAAAATAGTCACATCCTGGATGAAGCAGCTGTCTACTTTAGGCCGAATTAGATTCGCAGAGTAACTGTCGAGGATAGGCATCTGAGGAGCACGATACACCCGAGGAGGCTGCATCACACGGGGAAAGAGTTGAGAAAGTTTCATTGAGATGCACAGGAAATCAATGCATAGAATACAAACACCAATATACGAGAGAAGATAATACGTGAGAAGAAAGATAAATGAAAAGTTGATAAATAAGAAAAAAAGGCTTCATACGAACGGAGAAGAGTGATGGTATGTCGCGGGACGATCAATCCTCATATAGTCACTTTCTACCCCCATTTGTGGAGAGCAGATGCTGCACAAGTCATAGTCATCCTTCCTGCAACAATCAAGATAAAGGGTTTGAGATAAAAATACTAAAAGCTTAACCGGCGAAAAAAAAAAAAAAAAAGGTTATGGTGCTCACACTACTGATTTAAACCGTGTGCCAGTAATAGGATGAACACCACAGCCATCACAACGAACACCACGGTGGAAAATAGTTCCCGAGCCATCACCGTAGCCATAGCTCCTTCTAGAGTAAGGACCTCCCGGATTGTTTCCAGTAGAAGTTCCTACCAACAAAAATCATCCATTGGATCATAGTCAACAGCAAAATTTCCTAGATAAATTCAAATTAAAAATAACTCCTAAAATATAGACATTAAAACAATACATACGCTGCAGAGTTGAGGGAGCATTGGTGGCAACAGGTTCAGGTGAAGCTGGTTGATCTTTCATCTCTACATCTTGAGTCATTTTTTAACAAGATCTGAGAAGTAAAACGAAATATCAATAAACAAAAACAATAATCCAAACCTCCATAGTTACAAGTAGAAATCTATGAAGAATAAAAAATAATGAAAAAAGGCGATCTTTTTTTGCAAGAACTTTATCTAAAAAACCTTAGGCATAAGCGCGAACAACACTGCAAACCAGACACAAAATCACACACATCAGCATTTACGAGAGGATATCTTTCGGATGTTTCATACGATCTTCATGCATTCTCACTGCCAATACACTTGCAGATGGCTGGCCCATAACACCCTCAGGGTTCATTGTGTTCATTGGACCAGCAAGGGGAGGATGATTAGGATCTCGTCGCTGTAGCTGTGCATTACGCTGCTGCATTAGGTTATAATGGCACGAATTTTTTCTTGAAACTAAATCATACCCTCCAATTTTAAACTAAAACATTAAAGCAAGCACCATTTTAAACAATCAAGAGACACCCCAAACCCTAAAAACAAACAACAAATAAAGGCATGACATATACATACACAGTCACAGAACCAAAACGATGCAAATGGATGCAAATGGTGAAGTTAACAAACACAATAGGAAGGAAACTTAAAAGAAACAAATCATACCATACAACAAACAGCAGCGAATTTGAACGTCCTTGCAAAATACATGAACAACAAACCCAAAAAAATTAATCAAAGGCAAATCTAACACTGAAAAGCATGGATTTTTTTTAATGGAAAGCATGAAATTTAGCCACCTCTCATTTTGTTCTAGGATTTTTCTTCTTCGTAGGTCATTTGTGGCACGCGGGAAGAGCTCGTGCAGCTGCAGCAGGATTTGAAAAAGGAATTGATCGTGATTTTGAACCTGTTACCTCCTCCGGTAGCTGAGCTAGCTGAAACGCATTTCTGACACGTCTTATTCGAAGCCGGATTACCGATTACGCCGCAGTTGATGCATCGAGTGATTGTTTGAACAACGCCTTTGAAATCTGTATCTTCTTTCTCCGTTTTCTGCGCCATTTTTGAACATTATATCAATAAAATTATATGAATTCACAGCATATAATCAACTTTTCTGCATCTAAACCTGAATCAAAAGCTTTATTTTGAGAACTGGAGAGATGAGAATTAGGGAGTACTTTCTAGGCCTTCCCCTCTTCTTCTTGGCACTCTCGATACTAAACCCAGAACCCCCAGCCGTAGGACACGTCGTACCACCAACTCCTCCGCCATCAGAATAATCCATCGGCATCTTTGGTCCCGCTAATGCCACCATCCAATTAAACGGGAAACGATTCGCCGCGAGATCGCCGTTGTTCTTGGTGCCGCCGATGATTTCCCATGAGGTTGTTAAAGGGATGAGATTGGAAGGAGTAAGAGTTGGGATGCCGTGATGGGGAGAAAAACAGAGAGAGTGGCGGTGCAGAGAAGTGAAGAGAAAATTGGAAAGATCTAGAGAGACGATGGAGCATGCAATTCTTTTCAGCTTTGAGTGGAGAATTTGCTTGCCTTTTACCTTGGATAAGAGAGACGGTGGTGGAGCTGATGTTATGTAAGGAAACGACGTCGTTTTTGCCATCCCACAAGAAGACAAAAATTTTGGTCGTCCATGGATGCGTAATTAATAATGCTGCAGCCCAAATATGAAGATATATATAATATAACAAAATCTTTCTTGGTAACAGAGATTCCATGGAGGAAGCTCCACCGCCGGAAACACCATCACCTCCCACAACTGGAGGAGTTGTGAGTCTAAATCCACCTCAATCTGCCATTTCCGCTCCCATAAGCTCACAGAGCTCTCACATTGCTACCGGAATCCCAGTTACCGGGTTTCCATTCACTCAACTGAGTTCTACACATGTCTCCGGTAGCTCTTTTCCTCCATACTCTGGTGTTCAACCACCACATGGAGGACCGTCCTTTTCTGGTTTCAACCTCGGAGCTCCACCTCCGACCTTATCTCAAGCTCTGTTTCCTAGACCGGAGAACTTGATGCCTACAATCCGATCAACGAGCCCAATCTCATCACTTACTGCTCTTACTCCAGCACCCTTTCATGGTCACCTAAATCAAACAACCACCGTTAAGTTGACCAGAGAAAACTACCTGTTGTGGCGTTATACGATTCTCCCAGTGGTGAAAGGCTACAAACTTGATGGCCATCTTCTGGGCACGTTTCCACGGCCACCGGAAATACCAGGTCTGCGCTCAAATCCGGCTGTTGAAGAATAGGATTATGTTGACTACTTACTACTAGGATGGCTCATTGGATCAATGACATAACAGATTCTAACCGAGGTAATTGAATGTACTACAACTCATGAAGTTTGGTCTACTTTAGAAATCTTGTATAATAATCAATCCAAAGCTCGAATGTTGGAATACAAAAGTGCACTGGCTAGAGCTGAGAAATGAACTAGATCTATGGATGATTATCTTGCTATGATGAATTCTTACAGTGATAATTTAACATCTGATGGTTACCCCATGCCAAAATCTAAGTTGATATTAGCCACCCTTGGAGGTTTAGATAAAGAATATGAAGCTGTGATTGTTAATTTGACTGCTAGAATTGGCTCCTTGACATGGCAAGAAGTGCAGTCCCAACTAATCACACATGAAAGGCTGGTTGCAAGGATTAATCCTGCTCATTCTGCATCTAGGGCTCACAACACTCTCAATGCTACTCTGGTTAATTATTCAAGAAGTTCAGGACCAGGAAGGTCTTGTCCAAGGCCAAATGGTTCAGGCCAGAATTCATTTAGAGACAGAGGATGTACCAGAGGTGGTAGAGGAAGAAGTGAAGAAGGTGGAAGAGGTGCTAGCAACAATAGCAACAGTCAATGGTTTGTCAACTATGTGGCAAGCGGGGACATACAGTGGCCATTTGCTGGCACAGGTTTGAGACTGACTTCATGCCTGATACAAGTGGTGGAGCTGCCAAATCAAGTCAACCATCAGCATTTGTGGCCAGTCCAAGTACAGTAGCTGATAATGCTTGGTATCTTGATAGTGGGGCCACCAATCATGTTACATCCGATCTAGGAAACCTGGCTCAAAGTTCAGCTTACCATGGTAATGATACACTGACAGTAGGGAATGGTGAAAACCTAGCCATTGCACACATAGGACACACTGTCCTTCACACTCACATCGGCCCACTGTACTTAAATACTATCCTTCATGTTCCACATATCACTAGAAACCTTCTTAGCTTATCCAAACTGGTTTCTGATAATGATATTGTTGTTAAATTTACTAATAATTCATGTTTTGTTAAGGTCAAGGTAACAAAGACAACAGTTCTCAAGGGACAGCTCAAGAATGGCTTGTATCAAATCATGCCTCTGGACAACGAGTCAGAACAGACCTCCCTTCAATCCAAGCATCCTGCCATAACCGTCCTGATCAGCCACATTCAACCCCAAGCTACTAGTGCTAAGTCTAAGAGTCTAAGTGTAGATGATCTAAATAAAGATCCTAATGTATGGCATAGGAGGTTAGGTCATCCCTCCAGTAAGGTGTTAAGTTATGTGTTGAATGATTGTACTAATCTTAATTTTAATGAAAAACTACATTTCTGTGATGCCTGCCAATTTGGCAAATCTCATGCTCATCCTCATTTGCCCTCATCCACTCTTGTTGCATCTTTGTTTGACCTAATTCACACAGACATCTGGGGCCCTGCTCCTATCAAGTCCACTAAAGGATATAACTATTACATACACTTGGTAGATGATCACACCAGATTCACTTGGATTTTTCCTTTGAAACAAAAATCAGAAGCCTTGTCTATGTTTGCTAATTTTAAAACCCTTGCTGAGACTCATTTCTCTACCAAAATCAAATGTGTACAGTCTGATTGAGGGGTGAATATAGACCCTTTGAAGCATTCCTAAAACAACATGGTATCACCTTTAGACATCCATGCCCTCATGATCATGCTCAAAATGGAAAAGCAGAAAGAAAGCATAAACACATTACTGAATTAGGATTAACCATGCTAGCTCAAGCCTCCATGCCACTAAGGTTTTGGTGGCATAACTTTCAAGCCTCAGTCTCCATCATTAATTGTCTTCCTACACCTGTCCTACACATGAAATCTCCACATAATTGTCTGTTTGGTAATAAACCCAACTATCACACATTCAAAGTGTTTGGATGTGCTGCTTATCCCTATCTTAGGCCCTACCAAACTACCAAATTCTAGTATCACACAAGACAGTGTGTTAACCTTGGTCTGAGTCCTTATCATAAAGGGTATAATTGTCTAGACAAGACTGGCAGAATCTACATATCCAACAATGTCATTTTCAATAAGAGTCAGTTTCCTTTTGCTGTCAACTTTACCCAGGGTCCATCTAGGCAACTTGTTACTGATCCTCACATTGTCACCACTCAGTTACCTTTTGGTCTGACTCATTCAGAGGGGCATCCTGAGGCCAGAGCTAAGCCAGACCTGGAACCTGAAACTACTGGTAATGATCCTAACAACTCTATTACTATTGGAAATCACCCTACTAAAGACCCTACTGAGGACCCTACTGCACCGACTTTTTCACCACATTACGCTGAGAACACCAGTACTAGTGTCCTACCTAGTACACCTTTGTTAGTGACAGGTTCACCACCTTCAAGCCAAAGCACCAACACACCTGCACACACAGGTGCACAATCAACATCTAATCCTGAATCTAGTCCTAGTCCCCATCTACCCTGTGTCAAAACTCACCCTATGCAAACTCGGTCTATGAGTGGTATATTCAAACCAAAGACTTACACCACTTCACTGACTAAGTTTCACTCTTTTCCTACTGAACCAACAAGTGTATCAGAAGCTTTGGGGAGTGAAAACCGGAAGCAGACTATGATGGAGGAGTACAGGGCATTAGTTCATAACATGACATGGGATTTAGTCAAACTAGACAGGAATCATAGTCTGGTAAAAAGCAAATGGGTGTTCAAATTGAAGCTGAAGCCAGATGGAAGTATTCTGAAATATAAAGCAAGGCTTGTTGCCAAGGGATTTCATCAGAACTTTGGGATAGATTTCACTGAGACCTTCAGTCCAGTGGCAAAACTGTCCACAGTTAAGATAATTCTGGCTATTGCAGTAGCCATGAACTGGCCTATCAACCAGATTGACATAAACAATGCATTCCTGAATGGACCTCTAAAAGAACCAGTGTACATGGTGCAACCAGAAGGGTTTGAGGATCCAACTAAACCTGGATTTGTTTGTAAGTTGAATAAGGCCATCTATGGGCTCAAACAAGCTCCTAGGGCTTGGTTTGAGGCATTGAAGAACCATCTGCTCCACTAAGGGTTCAAACAGACTATATCTGACACTTCACTGTTACAATTCAAGTTGGAAGGTCAGGTGTTATTTGCTTTAGTCTATGTTGTGTTGTATTTTGAGGGTGTGAAGATTGATCACCAATGTCTTGAATTCCTGCAAATATAGAAGATGTTTGGATCCTTGCAGTTTCACGATAAATCGTTGTCCTTCTTAAATTATTCGACCCTATACTTTGTCCCGGGTAACACGAATATTTAAGTGAGATATAAACTGAGAGTTTTACCTTTAAGTCTGGACAAAGATCTCAAAGAGCACTTAGAAGTATTAAGTTATATGGAATGTTTTACAAGGATGCTTACAATTGTTATTCTTCTATTTAACAATGTAAACTTGCTAATATATAGCACTTAGATCTGAAAAAGAGCAAAGGAATACGTCCTTCAAGTGATTGAAACCAAAGGAAAATGTGTCATTTGGTTGTACCCACTTAAAATGGCCAAAAGACACCAAAAATCAGTTTTTTCCGACCACAGGTGCCCATCCGTACGGATGCAGTTATCATCCGGACGGATAAGTTACAGTATCAAAATTTTACATTTTCAGCCATCTAACCGTACGGATAGATTCTTATCCGTACGGATAACTCTCATCCGTACGGACAACTCTCATCCATACGGATAGATTCTTATCCGTACGGATAGCTCTCAATCAGAAAATTTGGATTTTCATTTCACATCCGTACACTCGTAAAAACTTATATAAGCGTGCACTCCGCACCTCCATACTTATATTTAGCTTTACGAGCATAACCACCCTTGTACTAAACCCCGATAACCTCAATGGCTTGTGATTATACTTAAATCACCAACATTCCTCCCTCATTTAAGTGTAATCATTGGTTTAGTATAAACAACAATCATAATATAAACCAACTCATGCTTCAATGAAAATATCACGAATATTGAATTTCCACCTAGTATTATTACACGCAAATATTCGAGTATTGGGGTGTGATTAAGCATTGAACCCCTTTACACATTTTGAATACATGTACATAACAATACACATGAACTGAGACTACTTCAAAGTATTATTCTTGACACCATTTATTGAAATCCGGCCTTGTGTCCATATCCTTTCTTGAGCATATAGAAAGTCAACCCAACTTTCCTTGAAGCGGCCATACCTCATACTCATATAGGTGAATCTTTAATTTACCGTGCACCTGCATTAGCACTTTCAAAAGACTCATTAAGAAGAAAACTTCAACCTAACCTCACGGGTTTATAGCACATACTTTCGGGATTAATACATGTGCTCAAGTTCTCAATAACAGGCTTACCACATTGAATTTACCCTAAGGCATTGTACCAAAGGGAAATTGGGCATCCCATTATCAGAAACTTATACAGGTTGTAGACCCATCCCGACAACCGACTTTTGTAATAAGTCTTTAGCTAATCCTTTCGTCAAATGATCAGCTAAATTCCTTTGAGATCTCACATACACAACCGATATCACCCCGTGAGAGATCAACTCACGTACCGCGCTATGTCTAACGCCTAAGTGTCGTGACTTACCATTATACACTTGACTATATGCCTTAGACAGTGTAGATGAGCTATCACAATGGATAGATATTGGTGATATTGGTTTAGGCCATAGAGGAATTTCATGAATCAAATTCCTAAGCCATTCTGCCTCTTTTCAGGCTGCTGCCAAAGCAATAAACTCCGACTCCATAGTCGAGCTAGATATACATGCTTGTTTCTTATAAGCCCAAGAAATGGCACCTCCACCTAAAATAAACACCCATCCACTAGTAGAAGAATGATCTTCTACATTAGATATCCAACTAGCATCCGAATATCCTTCAATCACCGAAGGATATGCCACATAAGTCAAACCAAAGTCTTTGGTAGACTTAAGATACCTTAATACACGAACAACCGCTCTCCAATGACAGTTACCAGGGTTACTCTTATATCTACTTAGTTTCCCAACCGCATAGGCAATATCCGGTCGTGTACTAGTCATTGCATACATCAAACAACCAATGACTCGTGAATATTCAAGTTGATTCACGGTTTCACCTTTATTAGGTCCAAGTTTCTCATGAGGCTCCATGGGAGAATTTGCCGGAGTACAATTTTCACAATTAAATTTCTTCAACACTTTCTCAATATAATGAGACTGTGTTAGTGAAAATCCTCCCTGATTTCTCTTAATTTTAATACCAAGAATGACATCCGCCTCCCCCATGTATTTATTTCATAGAGAATCTAGAAAATAAGAGTTCTTTACACTTATCAACTTGATTTTGGTTTGTACCAAAAATCAACATGTCATCGACATATAGACAGATTATCACACCGTTGTCGGTATCATCAAATCTACTATAAATACATTTGTCCGACTGATTGAGTTTAAATCCACTAGCCAAGACAACCTCATCAAACTTTTGATGCCACTGTTTAGGAGCTTGTTTAAGTCCATACAATGATTTTACAAGTTTACATACCTTATGCTCGTTACCAGGCATAATAAATCCTTCCGGTTGCTTCATGTATATTTCCTCATCCAAATCTCCATTTAGAAACGCTGTTTTAACATCCATTTGATGGATCGCCAAGTTATGAATTGCGGCTAAGGCAATCAATAACCTGATTGAGGAGATTCTAGCAACGGGAGCATAAGTATTGAAATAATCGATACCTTCATTTTGCCTAAAGCCTTGTATAACTAACCGGGCTTTATATCGGTCAACAGTACCGTCAACTCTCATTTTCCTTTTGAAAATCCACTTGCAACCTAATGGTTTTCAACCTCGTGGTAAATCTATAAGAATCCACGTATTGTTACCCATTATGGAATCCATCTCGTCATTGATGGCTTCTTTCCAAAATGATACATCCTGAGATCCCATCGCCTCAGAAAATGTTCTTGGATCATCCTCAATATTGTAACAATATGAGTATTGATATCCAACTTCATTTCTCGAACCTTCCACCAAATAAGTGACAAAATCCGGTGGAAATGATTTTGCTATTTTAGCCCTCTTACTTCTTCAAAGTTCAGAAGGCTCAACTTGAGAATCATTATTCTCCACATTCTCCACTCCAACTATCGTAGGAGCAATATCCTTTGGTCTAGGAATAGATGTAAATATATTCTCATCAAATATGGCATCACGTGGTTCTATAACCGAATGTGCAACCACAGAATCACTAGGTTCTATAACATAAAACCTATAAGCCTTGGAATGACTAGCATATCCAATGAAAATGCAATCGATGCCTCTTTCTCCTAAAGTTTTAATTTTAGGATCGGGAAGTCTAACAACCGCCCTGCAGCCCCAAACTTTTAAGTAATTCAAGTTTGGTTTCTTTTTGAACCAAACACTACTACAAAAAGGGATATACATCACACTTTTTAAATGTAACATATTAACATTCATCACAGGTTATAAACTGTGGCATATTCAGCTGTGACATAAAGTAGTCGAAATTGGTCACGTTTAAGAACTGTGATCTATTAAAGCTTTTATCACCTTTAAAAACTGAGACCATTTATAGTTTTACCACGCTTAAAAACTGAGACAAATATAGTTCTGATTACATTTAAAAAATGAGACCATTATAGTTTTGATCACGCTTAAAAACTGAGACCATTATAGTATTTATCACACTTAAAATCTGAGACCATCATAGTTTTGATCACGCTTAAAAAGTGAGATCTATTAATGTTTTTTATCACACATAAAAACTGAGATCTATTAATGTTTTTAATCACATTTGAAAACTGAGACCTATTACAGTTTTAAGTATATTTTAATGTTTTCAATCACGTTTGAAAACTGAGACTTATTACAGTTTTCAAGTATCTATCACGTTTGAAAACTGAGACCTATTACAGTTTTCATTTTCAATCACGTTTGAAAACTGAGACCTATTACAGTTTTCATGCATCTATCACGTTTAAAAACTGAGACCTATTACAGTTTTTAAGTATATATTACGGCTGAAAACTGCGACCTATTATAGTTTTCAATCACACTTGAAAACTGAGATCGATTATAATTTCAATCGCACGTAAAAATCGAGACCATTTCAATTTTAAACTGTGACGTATTACTATTTTTTAATGCGACCATATATATATATATATATATATATATATATATATATATATATATATATATATATATTATTTTTTAATGCGACCATATTTAATTATAATATTACATTTTCTATTCATATAAATAGCTAAATACTAGAAAATGACAATTCAAAACATAGTATCCTCAATATTGCAAATAAAAACATTAACCATGGCATCTCAAACATCAATCCATAATAAGTCGAAGGACACATCTTATTCAATATCCTATTCAATATCCCAAAACTAAACAATTCACGGGTTACATCTTATTCATAAATAAAAGTAGACTAAAAAAAAGACTTCCACCAATATTTGATTATCATCCGGCTAAGCTCAAAGGACATGCTGATAACTAATTCTTCAAGAAAAACCGCATCCCCACCACTGCAATAACCCAACTTAATTAATAAACATTTTTTAAATCTATTGCGGGTTTAAATTTCCAAATTCACTTGCCTGTATCAAACCATTGACAAAACAAAACTTATCCATTCAGCTCTCACTTCATCAATTTCAGCATCCGTGTATGTCTTTTTCCCATTAAACTGTAAAAAAATCATTTGTAGTATGAAACACATAATGAAAGTTATTAAGTAAAAGAATCTAAAACATGTAAATATAGTCTCACATCTTCATTGGTTAGGACGTCTTGATCACTAAGCAAATCCTTCATGTACCTCATTACATAAAATCCACTTACAACAGCAAGAGGTTGCTTCGGACACTAAATAAGAAAATAAATAAGTTAATTCAACATGTATATATGTGTGTATATATACAAACAAACTATCAAGGCCACAACCTGAAAAAAAATTCAAAATACCTTTACTACTCTCCAAGTTGAATTTCTCCTCCTGTTTCCTTTTGTAGTTTCATAAATTTTGAGTGCACTTCAAAAACAAAATACCATTAGAAACTTGTACTAAAAAAAGCTTCATAACATTAAAAATGTTAATGACTTACGTATTAATAACAATCTGAAGGCTTGGGTTGACTTTGACATCAACTGAATCAAGATAGTACACCATCAAAGAAGATAAATCAATAACCACCAATATCCAACGCGCCCTACAATAGAATCAAGTTGTTCATGAATCACACAATAATACGTGTACATACTTACAAGTAATACATTAAAAAAATCAAGATAAAATTGTATTACCCAAGATTACAAGGAACAAGAACTAGTTGTTCAGTCTCAACTTCACTTAGTCTTATTGCTAGCAATGTAGCTTTTGATTCACCGACAATCTTTGTTGTTCCGCTAAAAGCATAGGGACTAACGAATACAAACTTTTTCTGTTTATTTGCAGCCTTGCAGATGTTGTAGAGTTGACTAACATAGGAATGAAATAATTGTTAATAATTGATATCTATAACATATCATAGAATTTCAACTAAAAAATGTAACCAATTAGCATTACCTCATGTACAAAATTATACAGGTGGCAGCTAATTCTTTGAACTCGCATATATTCTCCATATCTTCTTTATAAAGAGGAATTGAGAGATCCTTTCCAAATATTTGCTTATCAAGTGCAATACTAATGGCTTCCGTATAAGATAAATGGTTGACATATGAAGCAAAGGAATTAATAGATTCGACGTTGTTCACAAATTCAACCTTTTTTGGACTTGCCTACATGAATAGAGAAGATGTAAATTAAGAAGGACATAAATGCATAATTTAGCTTAAGAAATAATGTTAATAACTTGAATCAAAACAGATTCTAATCTCA
Organism: Gentiana straminea; assembly: GCA_036785695.1. Lineage (NCBI taxonomy): Eukaryota > Viridiplantae > Streptophyta > Magnoliopsida > Gentianales > Gentianaceae > Gentiana > Gentiana straminea. The sequence goes on from JAVUPR010000061.1 coordinate 27,744,956, forward strand.
TCCTCTTGAACTTTGAAATATTTTGAAGCTCTCTATGAGTAAAAGAGAGTAAACAGTCACATGTTTTGTTACTTTAAAACAATTATTAAGCGCATATGATTTTTAACATACCTCATTATGTATCACTCTGCGATTTATTGGATCCCCCTAATTTAAAATTGACCAATACAAACAAAGTTAACTACGAAAAAATGCAAACCATACTAAGAAGCACAAAAAAAACATCATAGACATACCTGATCACTGCCTATCAAAACAAGCTCTTTAGGCCAAGCTAATTGAAACCCTACTGCCCCTCCAACAGTATTATCCTCTCCTGGGATAGGAAATGGAAGAATAGCGTCTTTTACAATTGCGCGATCAACAGACACTCGTACATTTTTCTCACCAAGAGGTATTGTGTGTATCTTTTCATCTGGTCCAGCACTCTCATACATCATACCATGTGCAACAATGTTATTTGGAGATCCCACAGCCAACTTACAACGCCCACTCTACAAAGTATTTTAATGTTAATAATAAAGTTTAGTACATTTGAAATTTTGACATAGGGATAATATAATAACACTTTTAGACATGACATTTAATAATTATAAACCTGCTTTCTTTCAAGTGTAGAGATTGGTGGTCGAACATCATTTCCTCCCGGCAGATTTATCTTTTTTGCTTGCACATCGTTTCTTCCTACTGTATATATCTTTTCACAGTAAACATCATTTACTTTAACTGTGATTTTCTTTGTTGGATGAACATCATTTCTTTCCACGGTATTTTTATTTGCAAAAGAATCAATAGACTTGACGTTGTTCAACAATTCAGCTTTGTTTGAAATTGCCTAGATGAATGGGTTAAACAAGTACAAAAAGACAAAATTTAGCTTTAGAGAAAAATGTTATTAACTTTGATCAATAGAGATTCTAACCTCGTCACCATGACACAATTTAGCTTTAGAGAAAAATGTTATTAAAAAACAAACAAAGTTAACAAAAAATACCGCAACCCGTACTTAGAAGCACAAAAAAACATCATAAGAATAATATTACCTGATCACTGCCAATCAATACAAGATTTTTAGGCCATGCTAATTGAAACCCTATTGCCCCTCCAATAGTATTATCCTCTCCTGGGATAGGGAACGGAAGAAGAGCATCTTTTACTATTGCACGATCAACAGACACTCGTACATTGCTCTCACCAAGAGGTATTGTATGTATCTTTTCATCTGGTCCAACTCTCTCATACACCGTACCATATGCAACAATGTTATTTGGAGATCCCACTGCCAACTTACAAAGCTCACTCTACAAAGTAGTTTAATGTTAATAATACAGCTGAGTACACTTAATGTTAGACATAGGAATAATACAAAAATCATTTCAAACATAGACATGACATTTAATAATTGCAAACCTTCTTTTTTGTAGGTGTAGAGATTGGTGGTTGAACATCATTTCCTCCCGGCGGATATATCTTTGTTGCTTGGCAATCATTTCTTCCTATATCTTTCTTTGCAACAAGAATCATTTGGTCGATTTCAGCATGGTCCAATTTCTTGGTCGCGGAAACAAATGTTTCCATTTCAATATGATCATTTTGTGGACGTCCAATGATATCAGTCCTTGAAACATTTGAATCATGATCCGACTGTGGTGTACGGGCAGCATCTTGCACCAACGCATCAATTTGATTTCTCATTTGCTGTATTTGTGCCTCAAGACGTTTCACCTCATCCTCGCATTTTGAATGACTTACATGCCTAGGTGTGTGAAAGTATACGCTTGGTGTAACAGATCCTCCAACACCCCTAACACGCCCAGAATGTTCCGGCTTACCAAGAGCTTTCGTTAAGATGTCATCACTTCCTTCAATAGATATTTTCCCCTCTTCTACATGTTTGCTTACCTCGTCCTGCAATTCAAAATCAATGTTTTTGAACAGTTAGAACAACGACAACAGCAAGATAAGACAACACGATTTTCAATAAATAAAAAACCAATCAATACAATGTAAATTGATTTACAATTTTCGAAACTAATTTGATGATTTCCTCATTATCATATTCTCCATTTTTGTTTCGTCGAGCCATCTTCCAAAGATAACTCCTGTCGAATTCCTCATCTGTTTTGGTTTTCTACAATTCAAATTCAGAATACAATGTCATGTTAGGATGCATGTGCATATAATACTGTAAATTGTTTTACTTTAAATGTTCAATCAGTAAACACCACACAATGATGAGTAACCTTCTGGAACCTTGAGATTTGCTAATGTTTTGCAAACTCGTTCCTTCTCCGCCTTTGACAATGTGTAACATGCAGGAGGCAAGTATGTTCGTCGCTCTCCAACCTCTGGTGCCAACTCAGTTCTTAAACCCATCTCCACAATATCTAGCCGAGAGTTAATGCCATCTTTTGTTTTCCCAGGAATATTAAGCAATGTTCCAAGAATGCTCTCACATATATTTTTCTCAATGTGCATGATATCCAAGTTATATCTGACGTACATGAATTTCCAGTATTCAAGAAGATTGAATATCGAGTTCTTTGTCCAACACTTAATAGCAGGATTTGATGATTTCTTCTTTACCTTCTTCCCCCACGTAGTTTTAAGTCCTTGGACTTTAGCGAGTACTTCTTCTCCATCTAATGGTGTTGGAGCAATTCCAAACTCTTGATTACCATTAAACGCCTTTTTCTGCTTTCGATAAGGATGGTAACGCGGAAGAAACTTTCTGTGACTCATATAAACATTCTTCTTGCCATGCTTCAACCTAATGGAGGATGTGCCTTCACCACAAATTGGACAAGCATAATAGCCTTTTACCTTGCACCCACTTAGATTCCCATAAGGTGAAAATCATTAATAGTCCATAAAAGTATGGCCTTCAACTTGAAATGTTGTTTGTTGTAAGCATCATAAGCATCAACACCTACATCCCATAACAATTTAAGGTCATCGATCAAAGGAGCAAGGTAAACATCTATGTCATTACCAGGTTGTTGTGGACCTGATATTAACATTGTTAGCATCATAAATTTCCTTTTAAAGCACAACCACGGAGGTAGATTGTATACAACCATAACAACCGGCCAACAACTGTATTTACTGTTAAGTGAGCCGTATGGGTTTATACCATCTGCTGAAATAGCAAGCCTAAGATTTCTAGGTTCTGCGCCAAACTCTGGCCATGTGTGATCAACTAACTTCCACGATGGGGAATCTGAAGGGTGACGCAATTGGCCATCTGTGTTGTTTTGGTTGGCATGCCATGTCAACTCCTTTGCAGTTTTTGGTGATTGAAACATTCTTAAGAACCTTGGTATTGGGGGAAAATACCACAAAACCTTCGCTGGAACGCCAATTCTGACTTCCGTAGAATTTTCCTTCAATTTCCATCTGGACGTACGACACGTGGGACATGAATTTGCATCCTTTAACTCTTTTCGGTAAAGGACGCAATCGTTAGGACATGCGTGTATTTTCTCATATCCTAACCCTAACGCGGCCATGATGTTTTCGGCTTCGTACGCTGACGATGGCACTTCATTATTATCCGGTAAAAAGTCTGATTCCATTTTCAACAGATCTGACAAACCTGCCTTAGACAAACGATGTCTAGCTTTAAACTTCAGCATTTTGAGAACAGAAGAAATTTTGGAATGTTTATTACAACCGGGATACAATGGTTTTTTCGCATCTTCAAGTAACTTTTGAAACTTATCCGGATCAGTTATGCAATGATTATATACGCCTTCAACCATTTCCGCCGCTTCTGCCGCGTCATCTACAAAGGAAGGGTTTGACTGAAAATCTCCTACATTTATAAAATTTGATGTACCACCAGTGATTGCTTCTCCATGCCATATCCATGTTTGATAAGTCTTATCAATACCGTGGAAAAATAGATGATTTCTAATCTCATTAACATCTTGTTTTTTGAAATTCCCACAAACAGTACATGGACATCTAATGTATTTAAGGTTACTTGCATGAATCACAGCAAAGTTAAGAAATTGTTCAACACCATCCTCATAATCTTTTGATCTCCTATCCTTGAATATCCATGATTTGTCCATTTTAAGGTAAAATCAGTAAATATGAACAAACCGTCTCGCTTATTTGTATCAAATGACAACTCTTCCGACGCTAGCAACAGCTAAGAAAATATATAAACACCAAAAAGGTCTTTAGCGAAAACACATCAGGAGAAGAAAACTAAGCACATATCATTTATATAAATTTCATTCACCGAACAAAAAGTTAACAATACACAAAAATGAAAACTCAACATACATATTTGAGCAGCTTAGTTGAAATGTTTCAAGTTCATTGCATTTATTTAATTGGAGGATAACAAGCCAATGGAATGACATTCAATATATATATATATACACTATTGTCGTACCCATGGTTTACAAACCGGCAGATATGGAATTGTTACACACTATTCAATCTAGTTGCTTATGGATTATGCAATGATGAAAAGCTGAATTAAATGCTATCATGTTCATTATCACTAAGCGTTTGTGTCAACGCGAGTTATACAAAACACTTTTACATCATTGATCATTATAGAGACTCATTGATAATGATGTCGTCCCAACACAATCAACCATACAGAAGAATGTTATGTTATTCGTGGTGTCACAATTATTATGATTGATAAAGAAAATGGTCGATATATAAAGAAATAAAAATAGAAAAGACACAAATCTATGAGAAGAACAAGGGCGTTGTGTTCCCTGTCTCCATTAACTTTCTTCATCTTTTTGAACTACTTTTTTATATATAAAATTTTGTCACATCTTTATCTTGTGTTGTGACTTCTTTTTTTCCTTTAAGCAAGTGATATGATACTGACCAATGAGAAACCTTAGGAATTATTTTTTTCCCTTTACGGTCCATCCATGAATCTAATTTAAGAGAAAAATAAAAGAGGTGGAGCCACCTATGTACAGGTACTTCCACCGATTTCCTGGTTTGATCATATCATATCATATCATATATGAGTACAATTAGAAACCAAACAATAAACACAATTATCAGACCAAAGAGCCGCTTGCATATATGAAGATTTCTTTTTCCCTACGGTCATACATGATTACAAAGATATTTGTAAATTACCACTGTGCAATTGATTGATATAATATGAAATTCAGCTTGAGAAAAATTACCGAAACTCCTACGCAAAATTGCTGATCTTGAAATTGTTTCCACAGAGAAGCAATAAGCGATGATCGCCAAAAGGGTTTCTCCAGATGGAAGCGTCAAAAGGGTTTCTCAGCGCCAAAAGGGGTTTTTTTTTTATATTCTTTTTTATAGTTGTATGCGGATGAGTTTATGTAGGACAGATTTTTTATTTTATTTTTTTGAAAAGGAAAAAATTGTTTTTAAGTACTTCTAAAAGTCTATTTTCCTTCTACCACCAAAAAGAAGTTTTTTTCCAGTAAAAACATAAAATTAAATGGACTGCTAAAAACTGAAATAAGATAAAATAGATAAACAGAACGCATCAAAAAATTTGATATTTTTTATTCTGAGAAAGAAAATTTCGGAGGGCTGGCGGGAGTTGTATTTTTTGTTTATGAAAGTTTTTTTTTTTTGAAATATTTTTTTATGAAAGTTGGAGATGATTTTTTTTTAATCACACAATAAAAAAGCGTGATATATTTAATAAAATTCAATAGATAAACAGAACGCATAAAAAATTTTGATTGATATAATTTATCTCGTTTTTCTTATAACTGTGACAAAAATATCATACGAGTTCAGTCACAGTTTAAAAATGTGATTGATTGATATAATTTATCTCGTTTTTCCAATAACTGTGACAAAAATATCATATCAATTCAGTCACGATTTAAAAGTGAGATTAATTGATATAATTTATCACGGTTTCAATAACTGTGACAAAAACATCACATCAATTCAATCACGGTTTAAAAGTGAGATTGATTGATATAATTTATCTCGGTTTTTCAATAACTGTGACAAAATATCACATCAATTCTGTCACGGTTTAAAAGTGAGATTGATTGATATAATTTATCTCGGTTTCAATAATCGTGACAAAAACATCACATCAATTCAATCACGGTTTAAAAGTGAGATTGATTGATATAATTTATCTCGGTTTTTCAATAACTGTGACAAAATATCACATCAATTCTGTCACGGTTTAAAAGTGAGATTGATTGATATAATTTATCTCGGTTTCAATAACTGTGACAAAAACATCACATCAATTCAATCACGGTTTAAAAGTGAGATTGATTGATATAATTTATCTCGGTTTTTCAATAACTGTGACAAAATATCACATCAATTCTGTCACGGTTTAAAAGTGAGATTGATTGATATAATTTATCTCGGTTTTGCAATAACTGTGACATAAATATCATATCAATTAAGTCACACTTTAAAAATGAGATTGATTGATATAATCTATCTCGGTTTTTCAAAAACCGTGATAAAAAGTTGTAAGTGTGATATATATTGTTTCTTTGTCACGCTTTTATTAAAACTGTGATTGTTATCATTTCTTAAGTGTGACCTATATCATATTTTGTAGTAGTGAAAGTTCATACGGGGTAGCATAATTCCTTTTATTAGGAATTCTGTTTAGTAGATAACAGGCCGTTAACATGGCCTCACCCCAAAATCCACTGCTCAATCCCGAGTAGGATAACATGGAATTTACCATCTCTTTTAGAGTACGGTTTTTCCTCTCCGCAATGCCATTTTGTTGTGGCGTATACGGTGCAGTAACCTCGTGTATAATACCACACGACCCGAAGTAGGTTGGATCATAGTACTCTCCACCTCTATCGGTACGAAAACGTTTAATACTAGAATTCAATTGTAATTCTACTTCACTTTTATAAATCTTGAATTTATCAAGTGCCTCATCTTTAGTGTTAAGTAAATACACATAACAAAAGCGAGTATTATCATCTATAAACGTAATCATATACTTCTTATTTCCCAAAGACGGTGATGCATTAAAATCACATAAATCACTATGGATAAGTTCTAAAATTGTAGACGATCTTTCAACACCACGAAATGGTTGTCTTACAATTTTATTAAGCATACAAGTAGTACACTTATCCATATTGTGATCAAATGGGGGAATCAAAGCATTTTTAGTCATAACATGCATACGTTTATAATGCACGTGTCCTAACCGAGCATGCCATAACTTTGAGATATTAACATCAGAAATATACACAACTTGATTAACTTTACCATTAATAACATTGAGCATAAACATATTATTACACAAATATCCAAAACCAACAAATACACCATGTTTTGACAAAATAAACCTATCGGACTCATAAACTTGTTTGTAGCCCGATTTACACAATTGTGCACCCGATACAAGGTTTTTCCGAATGCACGGAACAAATAAAACATTAAATAGTTTTACACACTTTCCAGAACTGAAATTTAAAGTAATAGTTCCATGACCACATATTACAGCCTTCGACTCGTTTCCCATTTTCAAAATGGATCCGTCATTCACCGGTTCAAAATCTTCAAACCAGCGTTGATCCTAGCATACATGCCTTGTTGCTCCCGAGTCGATTCACCACGAAACATCATCATCCTGCATATAAAATGCTTCAGAAATAAATGGCAAATAATTCATAACCGAATTAATACCAAAGTTAACATTCTGACCTTGATGTTTGGGTGGTCCTTGGTCTTTCGACCCCTGTTCTGGACCTTTGTTCTTTCCGTTCTTCCGCACTCGGCAATCAGCCTTGTAGTGCCCTGTTTTTCCACAAATCCAACAGGCACCCTTTGGCCTTTTTCCGGATTCTTTGTCGCCAGCCTTGAATGGTTTCTTTTTCTTACCATTTCCTTTTCCCTTGTTTGTTTTAGAACACTCCCCGGCCTCCATTACATGAATGGATGTCGATTCATCAATTTCCTTTCCCTTGGTTTTCACACCCTCCTGCGCCCTGAGGGATTCCTCGATACGCAGGTGGCTACCAAGTTCAACCAATGAGAGTTCTTCCTTTTTGTGTTTTAACATATGCTTAAAATCTTTCCATGATGGTGGTAGTTTATCAATGATACTAGAAACATAAATGGATTCATCCATTTCCATTTTGTGTTGTGCAAACTGGCCTAAAATGCGTTGAAGTTCATTGAATTGTTCAATTACAGACCGTGTATCTACCATCATGTATTTCATGAAATTACCAACTAGAAAATTTTTAGCAGATGCATCTTCATTTAAGTATTTAGTTTCTAGTGCATCCCATAATTCTTTTGCAGATGCAAAGTTTTGATAAATATCAAACAACGAATCAGACATACCATTGACAATGTGACCACGACAGATGTAGTCATCATTTTCCCATTTGTTTCGCCTTCGTAATTCCTCCAGTGGAGCATCATCATCGACTTCTGGTATCTCAGTGCTAAGAACATATACCACTTTCAAAGTTGTGAGAAGGAAATGCATCTTCCTTTGCCACCTCCGGAAATCAACGCCTTCAAACTTGTCTAGTTTCCCGAAATTCATCATCAAATCCTTTGCATTCACCATTGTGATCAAAACAATAATTTAAGAAGAATGTTGTATTTTGAGGGTGTGAAGATTGATCACCAATGTCTTGAATTCCTGCAAATATAGAAGATGTTCGGATCCTCGCAGTTTCACGATAAATCGTTGTCCTTCTTAAATTATTCGACCCTATACTTTGTCCCGGGTATCACGAATATTTAACTGAGATATAAACTGAGAGTTTTACCTTTAAGTCTGGACAAAGATCTCAAAACGCACTTAGAAGTATTAAGTTATATGGAATGTTTTACAAGGATGCTTACAATTGTTATTCTTCTATTTAACAATGTAAACTTGCTAATATATAGCACTTAGATCTGAAAAAGAGCAAAGGAATACGTCCTTCAAGTGATTGAAACCAAAGGAAAAGGTACCATTTGGTTGTACCCACTTAAAATGGCCAAAAGACACCAAAAATCAGTTTTTCCGACCACAGGTGCCCATCCGTACGGATGCAGTTATCATCCGGACGGATAAGTTACAGTATCAAAATTTTACATTTTCAGTCATCTATCCGTACGGATAGATTCTTATCCGTACGGATAACTCTCATCCGTACGGATAGATTCTTATCCGTACGGATAGCTCTCAATCAGAAAATTTGGATTTTCATTTCACATCCGTACACTCGTAAAAACTTATATAAGCGTGCACTCCGCACCTCCATACTTATATTTAGCTTTACGAGCATAACCACCCTTGTACTAAACCCCGATAACCTCAATGACTTGTGATTATACTTAAATCACCAACATGTTGATGATATACTGCTGACTGGAAACTCACCAAAGTTAATCCAGAAATTCATCAAGCAGCTTGATTCCAAGTTTTCTTTAAAATATCTTGGCCCTGTGTCACACTTCCTGGGAATGCAAGTGACAAGGGACTCCAATGGCATTTGAACCAGTCACACTATGCAACACAACTATTAAAAAGGCTTGGATTGGGACACCTGAACTCATGTCCAACACCTATGGTACCGGGAAAACAATTACTACCTGAACAATGAGAACCTCTATCTAATCCTACTATATATAGGAGTGCCATTGGAGCACTGCAATATTTAACTTTGACCAGACCTGATATAACTTTTGTTGTCAATACACTGAGTCAGTTTATGCAGAATCCTCACACAGATCACTGGAAGGCACTTAAAAGACTCCTTAGATATGTTGCAGGCACCTTGGACATGGGACTGATTTTCCAACCATCCAAAACACTGGAGGTTCATGGATTTTCTGATCCTAACTAGGCTGTATGTCCAATTGACAGGAAATCTACTGGAGGATATTGTGTTTATTTGGGAGACTCATTGATCTCATAGAGCTCTAAGAAGCAAGCAGTGGTGTCCAGATCAAGCTGTGAATCAGAGTATAGGGCCTTGGCAAACTTAGCTTCAGAAGTGAAATTGATGACAAATCTGTTTCAGGAAATTCAGCTTCAGATTCCCAACATTCCCACCTTATGGTGTGATAACACAGGAGCCAACTCCTTAGCTCAAAATCATGTGTATCATGCAAGGATTAAGCACATTGAAGTTGATATTCACAACATTAGAAATATGGTGCTGAACAAAGAGATATAGGTTTGCTACATACCAACTTCAGATCAGATTGCAGATTGTTTTACAAAGGCCTTACCTGTCAGCTCTTTTGATACATTCAGGCACAAACTAAATGTAGTTCATCCACATATTAGTTTGAGAGGGGCTGAAAAAGAAATGAAAAGATAGAGCTATCATGTGTCATTGTTTCATTGGTTATGTTTAGATAATGTGACACCTCCACATTAAGTTTGTTATGGTGGTTATTATATTGCTAATGTTGTAGCATTAAATATGTTGGTGCTGTAAACTTTTTGTCATTAATGTTAAGATATATATAATATAACAAAATCTTTCTAAATAAATAACAAACGTTGTAATAAAAACATTGGGACAACTTTATCTATATTCTATAAATTTACTCTAGAATATCTGTTAGATAATTCAATTATTTTTTCATCCCAGCCATTTGATACCTCGACAATATATCACCAAGTTGTTCATCTTTTGTGTTGCCACTACGCAAAGTCAGGCCAAGCCCTACTTAAGAAGATTGAATAAGTTATAATTACGTATATTTCTTTCTATCTCTCTCTCTCTGTCTGTTGTTGTCAATTAAAGTAGGCAAGAGAATGAGCAATGGACAATAGTGAGTGATTCAGTTGGACGGGCACCCACCCATATAGGACTAGGAGGAGGATACCAAAATCTTTACCAATATTTAGGTTGCTATCTCCATGACTTTCTTTCTTGCCTTGGTCATTACCCATTTTCTCTCTTCTTCTTCAGTTTATTTTCCACTGACATACGTACACATGACAAATTTTATCGTATGCATGGTATATATATATATTCATATGTGCTTTGCTGACTTTTTCATTAATATGGTAGGCAGGGGGCGTCCTTGTCTAAATTTGTCAGCCGCCAGATATTATTTTAGACCCTTCTAAAAAATGGGTTAACCAAAAAAAATATGTTATTGTTGCCTCTAGCAAGAATCGAACCATGTTTACTTGTGAAATTATACTTGACTGCTTACCATTAAACTAATACCATATTTATTTTTAAAAATGCAATATATATATACCTATTAAGTTAAAATTTCGCGGGACCCTTAAATTAATAGATTTTGGGGGGGCTCGGGGCATGGCCCCCTTGACCCTCCCCCAGGGGCGCCCCGATGGTAGGTTACACAATGACAAGTTACTTTAACACGTCCCCTCAAATGTGGGTCTGACACTCTCAAAGCCAACAAAGAAGCCCAACACTTGCACAATAAAGAGTGACTCTGATACCATGTAGAAATCTGGGCCCAAACCTAGGTTGTGAGGTGAGGGAAATCAATCTCTTAATATGGTGGGTTACACAATGACAAGTTACTTTAACACTAATAATATTCGTTGCTATGGCATGCAGTTGGACTTCTATTCTATGCTATCCCATTTCCACCCGAAAAAAGGTTTTTTTTTTCTTTCTTTTCCCTTTATTTTAAACAGCATATAGTCATAAATATGTAATTTATATGAAAAGTTTGTAATTTCACTCTTTTATTATTAATATTCATGTGCCCTTTTCCAATTTCCATATATTTTCACCTTCATAATTTACATACATTTGTGTATACTCATACTTGACGGTTTCCATTGGACTAATTTAATGGACAATAATAATGCCTTTCCATTTGAAGGTTAGAGCAACCGTACTGATTAAGTGAATAAAGTTAGGGGCCGTTTGTTAAAATTGAAGTCTGAAATCTGAAGTTTGAAGTCTGAAATCTGAAATCTAAATATATTAAGTAACAGAATTGTTTAAGTGTTAAAGTGTTTGATAACATTAGTCATATGAATTCTACAAAAAGTTTAGTTTTCAATTTCGTCCATGTTTTTTTCGATCATTTCCATAATCTAATAGTACAATATAGCAATATTTACCGACAACCAACAAATATATTATGTGTTTTTATGACATTTGTACTATAATAAAGATTTCAAATTATCAGAAATAATTAGAAATTTTATTTTTATATACTTTATAAATAAATATACACGTTAATATTGTATTTTTTTTTTTTGAGTAGTTAATATTGTATTTGAAAATAGTTTTTTTTTTTGAATGCGTATTTGAAAATAGTTGATTATTAAATTTGTTCTCGTGATGTGATGTCAAAATAAAGTAAATATATAATTATTAGGATAACATTCTATTGAACAACAATACTTCTAAGATTAACGTTGTCAAAATACTCAACATTGATTTAATATCCTGACGCCACCATATTCATTGATATGTCATATCCTTACGTGTGTATAGACAAATTTTATAATTACGTGAGTATATATATATTGAAAAAATAAAATTACGTAAGAAGATAATTATTTTCAAAAAAAAAATAACAAGATCATGATATTTTTAAAATGATCTTGATATATTTGGTAAAAAGAGCGGCGCATCATTAGCCGTATTCAGCGATAAGCGATGATGCTATCGCTTAAAATTCACAGTGGTTTTATGGTGGTCCAGGATCATCATGTCATACTTGTCCAACAATGAAATGTCTTATAAGAAGGAAAAACGTCAATACATGGGATTTATATTTTTTTACACGTCATTTTTTTATTGGGCAGCCTGACCATAATAAAATTTCCCTAAAATTCACGCGTATTTTTAACGTCTAAATACATGGGATTTTTCAAATATTAGTCTTAATGTTGTAGAAATTTTTTTATACGTTCTATTTTTTTTATTTTTTTTATTTTGGATTGCAAGTTGTCTATTTTTATGACTAAAGATCGATAAATGAAAAGACCATTATTTTCCATTGTCCATATCATATTTCTTATGTATTTTATTGTTATGGTCTTACACGTACATGTTGTGCCACTTGAATAAAAGAATAAAAAAATAAGCATGGAACGGTGAAATGATATAATATATAAGATTAAATATAATAATTACAAAATATAATAAATTTTCACTCGTATTTCCAAATTTCGAAACCGCCCTTGTCAATAACTCTTTTTAATTTAAACCCTATTTAGTAGTATAGTACTACTTATTTGGTTATATTTTGTCCTCTTCTTCTTAGTATTATACTATCGTTTTCTAAGAATAATTCAGCCTTAAAAACTCAACTCCACTTTTAGTAATTGGTAGATGAAAAAGTCAAAAAGTCAAACAAAAAAAAAAAAAAACCAAGTCCAACATGAATAGCATTTACCCAAATGTCAAATGGGACTTGGTCACATACTACGATACAAAATTTGTATATAAAGGCCACCACTTCATATAAACATGCAGCAAAAAATACTCTATATATATACTATATAACACAAATTAAAACAGAGATATGGATATAATCAACCCTCTTGGATTCTTTGAGATGATGAAGAGATACTACAGGAGAAGAAATTACAAAAAGCTTCAAGATGCAGCCCGAGTTAAAAGAAAGCTCAAGATTGTGTATCTGGGAAACAGAAAGAATAATCAAGATTCCTGCAAGAAAAAGAATACCCGAAAGGCGGGATTCTTGTTTCTAACGCCATTGAAGCTTGTGGAGAAGTTTCACGAAGCATATGTTGATGGAGTGATGCGTTTAGATGAGAGAAGAAGAAGAAGAAAAATGGACAACAAAAGGCGGTCCGAAAAAGCCGAACGGTACCGGTTTTACTGTCTGCATCCACGAATGAAATAGTGGATAGTAAGATGGTTATGGAAATTTACAAAAGAATGGTGTCTCTACATGTTGTTCAATCTGCAGTTACCATTGGGGCTTGAATATATTTGTAATTGTCGTTGGTTTATTAGTATGAAAACTGTGAATGGAAAAGCAAAAATTGCTCTGTTCCCTTCATTTAATTTGCTCACATCGAATTCGATTTATTACATTGAAATTTTTTGATGTGTAGATTACGCTTTATCAGGAGATCGTCGATTTTAAAATGAAATATTTTATCTTACAACAACGATATCTCCAATCTTACATTATACGATGTCTTAAAAGAAAATACAAGCTGAACTTACAACATGTCTCGAAAGAATATACAAACAAGTCTTGAAAAGAAACACAACTTAGTTTGATACATCATAGATAAACAAAGAAAAATGAAATCAACAAGTAAATCATGGCATCGTCAATTATCATCCTCAAAATCGTCATCAAGCTCCGGATCAACCTGTTCGTCTTCACACCCTAAAAGCAAACACACAAATATGCAATTGCGGTAAGTACAACGGTACTTTGTCTAGAGGTAGAAGCTATTAAATAATTAAGTTTTACAACGAAATGTTCATATTATTATTAAGTTATCTTTGTGAGACCGACTCAACTCTAGGGTTCACTTCATTCTTACCAACATGTCGTGAAATCCTACTTGTTTCTAGCTTGGTTTATCTTTGTTACATCAGTATTCAAGGGAACTACGCATGGTGCTGCTCACCACGAAGTATCTGGGTGCAACCTATTGGTGGATCACACCAATAGCCACGGGCTAGCCCCAACGGTGTACACGTTCGTTGAAGTCCCTCCGTACTTAAGGTCTTAGTAACCTACAGAGTTATTCATTTGCGAACTCCCTCTACTCTTGTTGCCCCTCAAAGGCTAGCAGAGTTGTTCACTTTATCCAACCGCCTCACATTGCTATATAGACTTGTGTGCCTTATCAAAAATGACATGATGTTTAGGCTTTTAACTACACAAGTACATATATTATTAATTGTTAACTAGCAACCTAAGTGTTTTCAAAGAAAAGCTTACTTACAACTTCTAATCCCCCACCTAGACCCATAGACAAGGACAAGGCCTAGCACATTACATAGATATTGATTAATACTAATCCATCAAAGCACAAGCCAATCATCCTCTTTCGACGGTCCCGAACTTCAACTTTAGAAAGAATTCATTCGGTGCCGGAACTTAACACATCAAAAGCTTAATCATGACTTGTTCATGTTCATTTAATGTTATTAGATCAAGAAACAACATTTAAAACTGGATTCGGGACTCAAAACACTTAAAACAGCCAAACAACCCCTTTTTGGCGCGTGCTATGCCCTTTTGGCGTGCACCAAAACTCAAGCAGGAACTTAACAGCTCTCTGCTTTTGTTTTAGCGCGTGCCAAAGCCATTAGGCGCGCGCTAAAAGCTCTCTGAATCCCCATCCCACGTTCTATTTCACTTTTAACGCGCGCTACACCCCTTTGGCGAGCGCTAAAAGCTCTCGTACCTTTTTACCCCATTTCTGGTTTCGTTTGGCGCATGCCAAACACCCAAAACATACTTTTCTACGCTTTTACGATTTCTAATCAATTTCAAACATGTTCAACATCAAAACACTCAGAAAAATAGTCATTTATCAACCCATAATATTCTACACTTTAACAGCAACATTTAAACATGATTTCTAGCATCAAAATAACACTAAAACTCAACCTTAACATCATAAAAACAATAATTATTCATTAGGAAGAGCCTCTTACTTGTTAGCAAGCCAAAACCAATGCAAAACTTCAAGAACAACTGCAACACTTCTGAACTTTTCCAAGAAAACCTATTTGATCAACAATTGGATAAGAAATAATTGTGATCAAAAGCTTTTAAACCATTATAACTACGAAATATACCTCTTAACAAGCAGAACTAGATCAAGAACCAAACTAGGACTTTTATTACCATTTTCAGAACTTGGAAAACTTGCTATCAAAACGGTGTCATCTTCATGCTAAAACCGTTTCTCCAATTGTTTCTGGAATCCAACAAGAACTTGATGAGAATTTTGGAGAATTCTCTCTAATGCTTTTCTGTTCCTTTTTCCTTTGCAAAGTTTGACACTTTTGATTCTCATGCTCTCTGTCAACTTCCAACTCACAAGGGAAGTTTATTTAGTAAAAAATAACACCCCAAGAAGTTATTGTCCATTAATTCCCTTTTATTTAATTACCATTATTTCTTCTTCTTTTTTACTTTAATTCCATAATTACACTAAATATAATATTGGGCGAATTTTACAAAATGATACGTCTGTCATTTTTTAAAATTCGGAATATTACATATACATGTAGCCAATTTGTAATCATCAAAAAGTAAAACATCTAAACCAAACGAATGTTTCCATAGCACCCAAAGCTCATCATGAACATGTTCATGAATATATAAATCATCAATATATCATCCTCGTTTGGTAAAGTGATTAACTCGAGTAATCAAGTCTATTATTTCTCAATCTTATATTTTAATAATCTTCTCTAAATATTTCAATGTGGGATATTACAGATAGAAAATTGTGATATTAACGCAACGGTATTTTGTGTCTTTATTATTTATTTATTTTTGCTATTGAATTTACCCTAACGGGATTTGAAATTTTGATTTTCTTAAACCCAAACATATTTCAATAGATTCAATAGCAAACATTGATAGTAATATTATTGAAATTCTAAAATGACTTTTGGTGTTTTTGATGCATTGAAAATGTACTTTTTATTTTCTGAAGTGTAAGACTTTGTTTAATCTTGTAATTAATGTGATGGCATAAGTGGAAAAAAATAATAAATGATGTATTGACAATCTAAAATGACATATATAAGTGGAAGAAACAAATTCTCAAAAGTGACAGTTAAAAAAAGGAGGGAGTATTTTTTTTGAAACGGAACAATAGGCTATTTAGTTGGAGAATAATTATGGTGCATCGGTGATTTGGAGGGTTCTACCAACTGGTGGGATAAGATGTATTCAACACATCCACTTTCACACAATAGGGGTGTGTATGTGTGAAGTGGATGTATCATATTAATCCACTTGGTATAACTCCATAATAACTGTTGTACAATAACTCTTTCTCCAGTTAGTTGACGTCTACACTTATTTTTTCTTTTTTTTTTTCAAGGAACACGTTCCGAAAAAAAATTGAATATCGATTTCTCTCTCCTACCAAGGTATTTAAAATGTCGAAACTTTTTATTTTAACCTTCGATCATTAAATATTTTCATCATAATTCATATTTTTTGTCATCTTCATTTTGATATCTCATATGATCTCTTTCGACGTAATTTTTGAAATCCGAAAAAATATTTGCCTCAACCACGATTGTCACATTGTTTGCGTAAACACCCTCATAGTAACACCCCCACAGTCACACACTCACAGTAACATCCCCACAGTCACACGCTCACAGTAACACATTTTATTAACAATACACAGTGACAGTAATATCTATACAGTAACACATGTGACTCATAGAGACACCCTCACGGTAACACTTTTTTAACAATACAAAGTGACAGTAACAGTAACACCTTCCATATATGTAACACTTTTACATTAACACATTTTTTTAACAATACGCAATGACGGTAGCACCTTACGTATACAGTAACACCGTCACATTACATTTTTTTATTAACAATGCACAGTGACTGTGACAGTAACGTTAACACCATACATATACAGTAACACCTGTGTAGTTTAAGGTTTGGGCATGGATTCATGCAACTGTGACACCTCACAGCATTTTGTAGTAACACTTTCTCAATTTGCAGTAACACCCACTCAACATTTGCAATAACACCATCACAATTTTGCAGTAACACTTCACAACGACACCACCATCACTCATTCCCCAGGGTGACACCCTCAGTCCTCAGAGTGACGGCCCGAAAAACTTGTGTCTTCACAGTGTTACCCAAAAAACTGGGCAATGGACAACCTCACTAACTTGTTGCATTCGTCAAGAAAAACCATGACTTGCTGAAACATATAATGCAGAACTGTGTAAGGTAACCTCCCCAAATGCAAACAAGATGAAATGTAGAAAACAAGTTTGACATAAATATCAACACAACTTGAATAATTACTCATACAAGAATCACCAGCTTTAAGATAGCAGTTGTTGCGGTGTTAGCTGGCATCAGTGCATTCAAAAACGTAAAATGCTAAGCAATTCATATAAAATACACATCATTTAAGTTTTCCTCTTTAATATATATATATATATATATATATATATATATATATATATATATATATATATATATATATGTGTGTGTGTGTGTGTGTGTGTGTGTGTGTGTGTGTTAAAAACACATACGAAAAACTTGCTCTTGAAGAAAGATAAAACAGATGCAATCTAACAGTAAATATAGCGGAAATTGATAAAAACACATAAACAAATAGAATACAGTGATTTAACGTGGTATCCGGCATTGTGCCAACTAATCCACAGGCAGAAAATAAAATATTTTACTAAGCACAAAAGGTACAAAGTTTTTCACACTCTTGAAAAACACATACATTATTGATTACAACGGATGATATTTATAGACACAAATCCCTAAACCCTAGCCGTCATAGGATCTTTGTCGGATTGTCATAAATGCCCCGGATGTGGTCCCCAGCTAAAACTGACTCTACCAGACAAAACTCAGCTTCAAACTGACTTTCTCATGTAATAAACCAACACAGATGTAGAACTCACTTGTGTTCAGCAAACTCAGTTTCTACGAAAACTCAGTTTCACTTCACAAAACTGACTTTCAAATTAGTTACACCAGTTTTAGAGATCAAGTCACAAAACTGACAATGCACACACACACACACACACACACACACACACACACACACACATATATATATATATATATATATATATATATATATATATATTTTATTTTTATTTTTTTTTTTTTAGAGTCCTCTTGTAATATATAATCGCTTGAAAGAAAAAAATGTGCTCTAATGTTGACTTAGCCCTCTTCTCCTTGATATATGCCGTTTTCTAAGAATAATTCAGCCTTAATAACTCAATCTCACTTGAAGTAATTGAAAGATGAAAAAGTCAAAATAAATAAATAAAGGAGACTTCTTCCTCACATGCTACAATACAATATACACATCACATATGAACATTGTATATAAAGGCCCCCACAACATATGCACAAACAGCTCAAAACACTCTAGCTACTACTACTTGCATTTTACTTTGCACACAAATTAAACAGAGATATGGATATAATCAACCCTCTGGGTTTCTTTGAGATGATGAAGAGATACTGCAGGAGAAGAAATTACCAAAAGCTTCAAGATGCAACCCGAGTTAAAAGAAACCTCAAGATTGTGTATTTGGGAAACAGAAAACAACAAGGTTGCATCAAGAAAAAGGATGCCCGAAAGGCTGGATTCGCGCTCCTACCGCTGTTGAAGCTGGTGGAGAGGTTTCACGAAGCATATGTCGACGCAGTGTTGCGTTTAGACGGGGAGAAGAAGAAGAAAAGTGGACAACAAAAGGTTCGAAAAAGCCAACCGGTTCCGGTTTTGCTGTCTGCAACCACAAATGAAATAGTGGATAGTAAAATGGTCATGGAAATTTACAAAAGATTGGTGTCTCTGCATCCACAAATGAAATAGTTGATAGTAAGATTGGTGTCTTTTGTTTATGTATGAGACCAAAATCAATAATTGTAAACGTATAAAACCAAAATTTATATTATGAGATCAATTTTCCTAAAATCCGAGCTCAATACAAATTTGGTTGTATATGCCTCAAGACTAAAATTCATATGAACACGCTAGCCCTTCATTAACAATTTAACTTTATTAGACTACAAAAACAATTACATACGATAAATACAACTCGGATCACGAAACTAAAACAAAGTCGATAAAAAATCTAAACCTAACGTTGTTGCCCTGCCCGCAGCCTTCAAAATGCATTTTCTTCATGTTCCTTCGTTACTAATTTGAAAGACACTACTTTAGTGAATAAAAAAATGTATTGAAAAAGATATGTATTGGATTTGGACATATTATTTTATTGGTCGGTAAAAGGATAAAATGACAACAGGGTATATATGACTCGTTGTTGAACTATCATATCTCTTAAAAACTTAAGATGATGGGAAGGTAGATAATTAAGATAATATATCTCAATACACCCGGGCCGATAAGAAGGGGAGAGAGGTCCAACACTTGATTTGTTTTTTTTTTATTTGGGAAGTGTGGGCTTATTAGAAGAGAGAAAGAACCAACCCTTGGTTTTTTTTTTGTTTTTTTTTTTTGTAGATAATTAACATAATATATATGTGGCGAATCCAGAAATAATATTCATCGGGGTCCGTAAATTTTTTTCTAAGTAAATAATTTTTTTCACGGGGTCCGAAATATTTTTCTATAGGTAAATATAGAGTATTCTTATTTTTAACGGGGTCTGCGGACCCCTTATAGTATAGTGTGGATGCGCCACTGTAATATATCTCAATATGCATCATCAAGTGTGGGCCGATAAGAGGGGAGAGAGGCCCAACACTTGATTTTTTTTATTTTTTATTTTTTATTTTTTGTCTGGGAAGTGTGGGTTTGTTAGAAGAGAGATGCCTAACACTTGGTTTTATTTTATTTTATTTTTTTAATTGTGCTGGAAGCGGGATTTGAACTAGGATCTTCTGCTCTGATACCATGTTGAGATCAAGCGCTTACCGTTCTACTAAAATCAATTGTTGTCAGTAAATGTGCTACTATATTTCCTTATATCACACCCCTTCAAATGTGGGTTTATAGGAAGAGAGAGAGGCCAACACTTGATTTTTTTTTTTTTGAACTATGGGCCTATAAAAAGAGGGTGGGGCCCAACACTTTCTACTAAAACTAATTGGTGTTAGTAATACTTCTACGTACTAAGTGCAACATGTCACAAACAAATCATCATATGACCAAGTTACACGGCTACACCCTACTATTAGCTTCCTTGTAGTGAACGGCAACGGACGCAAGATCCTGAGTGATGGAGGCGATATTTCGAGAATTTTTCCGCAATCAGGAAAATATGTATATACTAGCATCTTTTTTCAGGCCCTTGAATTCGAAGAGAAACACTGCTATATAATATAAATAATCACTACTATACATTTCGATATATATATATATATATATATATATATATATATATATATATATATATATATATATATATATATATATATATATATTGGAGAAAAACACTACTCTATATTGCATTATCGAACAATTAAACATTCTACTCACATAAATAAGTATTTCACACGTTAAAAACAATGTTTTGAGAGAAAAAAACATTTCACACATTAGTATTTTTATTTTTTATAAGTAAAATCTTATCAATATTTGTATAGATGTATGCATTTTTATTTATATAATAAAAAATTTATGTCCATTTATTCGATTATTAAAGATGATAGTTAACTTCAAAAAAAAAAAAAAGATGATAGTCTAAATATAAATTTTGAGGAGGGAAAAAATACATAACATATATAGTAGTGTTTTTTGGGATCCGAGAGAGCGAGTGCTCCTACTATAAAAGGTAGATCCGCCTCTAGTTGTAAAGACATATCTGGAACCGCTACTAATTATCTCATCATAAGATGTCGCCTTTTCTTGTTTTAGGGGCTCTCAATGTCTTAAGATTAAGATAGATTAATTGCTAGTGTCCAAAAAACACCGACACTTCAATTTGGATGTCATATGTATTGTCTGACACTTTTTTTGACACGACATATATCTGACACGTCTCCGATACGTAAAAGACACATACCAGGTTGATTAAAATTATGTTATTTTGGATTTTTATTATGTGACACGACATCGGCACCCCTCTACAATTTTGGACAAAATTTTAAAATTTAATGTATTACGTACCTCATTTAAGTTATACATGTTACTTTGATTTTTACGTATATAATCTAAAATTAATTTAGTTATATTTTATAGGGGATGAGCCAAAAGTCCACTTTTCAATACAAAATAAATAAAATAACACACTTCTGCTTTTAGTCGCAAAACGGACAAAAAAAATTCAAACGGACAAAATTACCCTTATGCAACAGCTACAACGTGTTTGTTCAACGCGTTCCATATTCATATTATATCTGCTGAATTCTTTGCTGCTAATGGCTATTTTTTTTTATTTTTTTTAAACAACCGTAACTTTTGATTTAGAACTCCGATCATAAAAAAAAATTCATCAAAATTCATTTTTTTGTCTTTATTTTGAGATTTCATACGATGCCCTTCCGACGTAAATTTTGAAAGACGAGAAAACATTTGCATTAATCGGAGCATTTTTCTTATAAATGACCGTAACTTTGATTTAGAACACCGATCATCAAAATTCTTTCACCAAAGTTCATATTTTTTTTCCTGTTCATTTTGAGATCTCATATGATACCCTTTCAACTTAGTTTTTGAAATCTGAATAATCGCAGCGTTTACACTAGCACAATAACAGTATCACAATATCAATATCACAGTATAAGTATCACGTGTAGTTCAAGGTTCAATAGCATCACGTCTGATTTAAAAGATTTAAACATAGTACTAGTAGTTTCCAGAATGCAAAAATATGGTTATAATGAACATGTAGTACTTGTCACATCTACTGCAAAATAAAAAACCACCAACATGTGGGAAGAAGCATCAGCAAGACAAATGAAAACTCCGAAAATAAACTAAAGCACCAAGAAAAAACCTAATAGCTGCAACAACATCAAGTACAGCTTTCCCCAAACTCTTTGTACTCTCTCAAAACGGAAGCTCTAATGGGAAACACGATGCCCATTGTTATATATCAACTAGTTAGGAACTTTGCAAAAGGTCATTGAACTTGTTGCTTTTCTTCATAAACTCAAACAATGGAGCTGCATTTTCTCTATTTACTTCAATTGTTTTCATATTGAACTGCATTTTGTATTAAAAATGAGAGAAGGAGCCTACAATAGCAGTAACACAGTATCACAATATCAGTATCACAATATCAGTATCACAATATCAGTATCAGTATCACAGTATCAGTATCACAGTAGCGTATCACAATATCAGTATCAATATCACATTATCAGTATCACAGTAACACGTTTTATTAACAAACACAATAACACGATTACCATTACCATTAATAGTATTGGAATAGCCAAAAATCATGGACTCGGCAAGCTTTACAACAACACCGACAACCTATATTCCTTTATGGATTAAAACGGAAATAAACCGAAAACTAAAAATCATTTGGACAATAATGTAATCACATTAACACCCAAAAAACTCATTTATTTTCAAATAACACATTCAATCACAATGGAAAAAAAAAATTACAACATATATGATAAACAACTTTAACATCAACATATATGATAATAAAGTTACATCAAGGAAATGATTATCTAAGCATCTAAAAATCTCGACAATGTCGATTGCTACCATTATCTTCTTCTCCAACTCTACACCAAATGTTTAACATTTTTTCAATAAAGTCAACATCTACACCAAATGATTTAACATTTGTACCCCATCTCAATTCATAGATCATTACCAAGGAGAATTAGCCTCTTCTTGGAACATTAGCTCGTAGATCTCCGCCTTCGGTTTCAATGCGTCGACCTC
Source organism: Gentiana straminea (assembly GCA_036785695.1). Taxonomy (NCBI): domain Eukaryota; kingdom Viridiplantae; phylum Streptophyta; class Magnoliopsida; order Gentianales; family Gentianaceae; genus Gentiana; species Gentiana straminea. The sequence continues at coordinate 27,768,480 of JAVUPR010000061.1, forward strand.
AGCACCATAACACAATAACAGTATCGTATCACAATATCGTATCACAGTATCAGGTCCATTTCTTCAATTTATGAGCTGCTCGTCCAAAACCCGAACACGGTTCTTCATGAGAACTTAATAGAAGGGATGCATTGTCTTTAATCAACACTTCTTGCAGCTTGTTCATCACGAGATATATGTGCTAGTTGCTCTTCTTCTTTCTTGTTGTCCTAAAAGAACAATGCCACAATAACCGTGATACTTGTTGATGGCTGATACAAAAGCTAAATCATTTCAAAAAGCAAGACTTATATACATGTAATTTTAAGACATTTTCAAACAAGTATCAATCAATCATTAAGGAAATTGAAATTAAAGCAACATGGACTTTACTTACCGTCAACATTAATGGTTGCAATTTTGAAATCTCCCAAGGACATGAAGGTATCAAAAATGAATTTTGCTTCCAGGTGCAAGGTAATCGATAGTATGCAAACCATAAATACAAAATTTGATACAGAATGTGTATATCAGACAATCTAACAATCCTAATTGGATATCAATACAAAATTTTGTATCTAATCGAAACAGCAAAACCCAAGCACATCAAAAAGTTCTCTTTTGATCTGTTTCTCGGCGCCCAAGTGTTCAAAACCTTACTTTGCTCCACCATTTTTATAGTCGTATTCCTTAACTCTTCATTGGCTTTGAGGGATGATTCAGCACATTAATTCTGTTGCGGAACCCAACCGGCTAATCTTACTCGTCCTTGAATCCGAACACGAAATCCTACCGTACATCATAGCTAGGGTCACTTGTTGCGGCAAATTCGATATAGGATAACACTACTCATGTACTAACCATTGAATACTAACACATAACCTTGAGTTTTACGGTCAACAGACGGATGCTAGTAAATTACATTTTCTTCTTTTAATAATCTATTTTAATGTCAAAACTAATACTTTGATGGTTAGACTTAGCCCTCCTCTCCTTACTGTATACCGTTTTTTAAGAATAATTCAGCCTTAAAAACTCTAATCGCAATCGAAGTAAAAGGGATATGAACAATTCAAAGATAATAAGTCCATTATGAACAACATACATACAAATACAAATTAAATCGTGTCAAAAAGGACTTCTTCCTTACATACTACAACAGTACAAATTACAATAGACATATTACACACGAAATTTGTATATAAAGGCCACCACAACATATCCACAAACAGCTCAAAATACTCTACTACTTCTTGCATTTTATTTTGTAACACAAATTAAAACAGAGATATGGATACAATCAACCCACTTGGATTCTTTGAGATGATGAAGAGATACCACAGGAAAAGAAATTACCAAAAGCTTCAAGATCCAACCCGAGTTAAAAGAAAGCTCAAGATTGTGTATCTGGGAAACAGAAAGAATCGTCAAGATTCCTGCAAGAAAAAAAATACCCGAAAGGCGGGATTCTTGTTTCTAACGCCATTGAAGCTTGTGGAGAAGTTTCACGAAGCATATGTTGATGGAGTGATGCGTTTAGATGGAGAGAAGAAGAAGAAGAAAAATGGACAACAAAAGGCGGTCCGAAAAAGCCGAACGGTACCGGTTTTACTGTCTGCATCCACGAATGAAATAGTGGATAGTAAGATGGTTATGGAAATTTACAAAAGAATGGTGTCTCTACATGCTGTTCAATCTGCAGCTTAAAGAAAAACCAGAGGCACTTCGTTCGAAAGTATCACGACTCCAAATTGTTTTGATTTTATTGAATAATTTGAATTGTGAATTATATATAAACACATCATAAGAATCACAACTCTGAATTGTTTTGATTTTATTGAAGAATTCAATTGTGTAATACATCTGACATCTATACAAAAATCATTGTCTAAAAGATAAACTGAACTTTTCAAATGAATTATATCTATTTAAACTAACTACAACCTGGTTTTGACTCTAATGACTTTGTACTCTAATAGAGCTACCATTGTCATCCTGTTTCCACATCTTTATGGTCTTGTCTGCTCCGCAAGTGATCAATCTTGATCCTGAAATATCATAGCTTAAAGCACATATAGCCACCTCACTTTGCAATGATCCCGGTTGAACAATACTTGGAGCTTGCTGTAAATTATGCCCATTTTTCCAATCCCTAAAACACAAGCTTCCATTGTTATCTGCAGTAGTCAAAACACCTTCTTCGTTAACCGCCATAGCATTGATGATTGTATTCTGTTGACAAGGCATATTACATTGAAATTCCCCTCTAGGAAAACTATACTTGTTAATGTTATCATCGGTGCAGATGACACAAAGGTTTCGTCTTTAGGATGAAGAGCCATAGCCCGAACCGATTTCTTATGGTTCGTAAGCGTTGCCATTGTACTTCCCATCCTTAGATCCCAAAGCTTTATAGTACTATCATGAGATCCCGTTACAACCTGCGGATCCATAGCTCGACTAAAAACAGAGCAAACCGTGTCGTTATGTCCATTTAATGCATGAATTTGCACCTTACTACGCATATCCCAAACCCTACAAACAGAATCACGACCACCGGTGAAGATAACGTCGATAGTCGGATGAAGGGCCAAGCAATAAACACCAGTTAAATGGCCATGATATGATCGAATTACCTTATTTTGTTACAAATCCCAACATTTAACTTGTTTGTCGTCCCCTGCAGAGAACATGTATGTGTGTTTGTTGATTACAGAAAGTGCTCGAATTTGACCGATATGGCCGGTAAGGGTGATCTTTAGGTTTCCGGTAGCTAAATCCCAAATCTTGATTGTTCGATCTGCAGAACCTGTACAAAACCAATTGTTGCTTGGATCAACCGCAAGAGATGTTACCCAACCTAAATGGCCAGAGATGACCCTGTAATTCTTCCATGGAGGTTGCGAAATTGGACGATTTTGAATTCTTTCCATGATCGCCGAAGAAAGTAAACAGATAAGAAACAATTGCGCACTATTTTTGCTTGACAACAGAATTATAAGTACGCTTACCTTCTTTAGCTGCTTTATAAATAAGCCGATGTAGCCGCCTTATAGAACCCAATGTAACCGATTTACTTTAAATCTAGTTTTTAGCCGCCTTATAGAACCCAATGTAACCGATTTACTTTAAATCTAGTTTTTCCACAAGGATCAAGGTTTTTTAGGCACACTTATATTCGTAATAATTGGTGACTTGTGTCGATATGACCCGAATTTATGTAAATAAATTTTAGTTTGAATCCCTTTATAAAATAAAAAATTAAAGTATTCCGGATCGAATCATAAATATCTAATTTCTCGATTGTACAACTTGTATCATCAATGCATGTATTAACAAATGCCCTTAATAATGGTATTGATTACAAATGAAAATTATTTAAAATAATGGTACTCATTGATTATGGATAAAATTTTGATCGCAAATGATACTACTTAAATAACTAAAATACCTAAAAAGACCATATATCTATCTGGCTACTAAAATAACAAATAAAGACCATAATCTATCTGGCTAGAAAATGACTCATTGATTTCTAAACAAAAACGACCCATGCGGAATGAACAATTCATCAAGTGCCGTAACAGAGAAAAAAAATCCCTAATATTGTATCCACCAAAAAAGAAATATGAAAATTTGTGTATAAAAGTATGAGATATCGATATCTGAATAGTGAGTGAGCTAATCTATTTGTATATGCATGATAAAAGACAAAGTAGTCGTAAAATGATTAACAAGTTTGTATTTGATTGAAATTGGCCTAATATTATACTACCAGAGTTCGAATGTCAACCCCTTCCCCTTCCCCTTCCCAATGTGAAACGGCTAGCTAGTAATATTATTTGTAGCTGCCACTTCTTTCAGATTGCCAACTTCTTCCTCTTGATGTTCCTGAAAACAAGTTTCAAATGCACAAAATAAATTTATATAAAAAAAAAACCCCAATATAAATCGAAAAACAAGAATTAATAAAACGGGCAGATAAAAATTCAGGCCCGTTTTTGTGTAATCGGATCAATAGGTCAAAATTTCTTTAGGGCCTTGACCGTATGATTTTTTATATTTTATTTGTTCTGTTTGACTTTTCACACAGATTAAGAAAAGTGTAGTTAATGCTTTGAATTATATTAAATGATCTAATATTTTTACACTTATGCCCATTAAGTTGTTGTTGGAGCGATTTAATGCTTACACATTTTTTATTGCAAATATTGTAAAGAGAAAATGGTATTTGAAAAAATTTAGAATTAATGCAAAGTGAATACTTATTTTGAGGGACAAACCAAAAACTTTAAATATTGACAAATAAAATGGGACGGAATATATACCATGTATTTTGGGTATACCAGGTGGATTAGTTTTAAAAAAATGTAACATGATTTAATTAAACTTTTTTTAAAAGAATATCGGTAATGAATTTAGCATTACTAATATTTTAGATTAAGTAAAAAAATAAATATAAACTTAAAATTCATGAATAACATATAAAAATATAAAAATAAGTACCAGCACCAGCACCAGCACCATTGTAGTTGTTTGATCTTCTCATTTCTATGTAAACTCGTCTCCCAGTTGCTAACTTAAACGGAGAAGCCTACGTACCGGAAAGTAAAATCACAGCATCAATCAATCATCAGTATTAATTAATTAGTGTGAAATTTGGCATGAAGCTTCTGCTAAATTATATATAATCAAACAAACGAACACAACAATTTATTGGTAATAAAAATAGGCTGAAAAAATGAAGTAATTAAAACATATATTTTGAACAACAATATATATATATAAGAAAGCGTGTTAATTAATGAAAAAGATGATTTCTGAATGATAATGCAGTCACAGTAACCCCGGCCATATATGCAGAGAAAGGCATTATATATGTCCGCCAATATCTTGGATAATTGGACACATGGATTCTATACAGTAATTTTCTCCCTCTTGTTATATATACAACGTTTGCTTTATTCTACACGATACTTGTGACAATCCAGGAAAAAAAAAAAAATTACTAAATAAATAAGAATAAAAACGAATTCATTCATGGCAAAATTCTTGTACCTTTATGGCATCTTGGGCACCTCGGCAATCTTCAAACTCAACAAATGCATTACAGACACCAAAATTCTGCACCCAAAAGGTATAGTAGTGTCAATCATAAAATACCGGTCGGTTTAAATAATGACCGGCCTATATATAGATTATTTATATATATTAATTACCTTGATTATGTGAACTCCATCGATCTTGACTCTCCCAAATTTTCTGAACTCTTGTAAAACTTCCAATGTGTTAACATCGGAAGGCAAATTCCTCACATAGATACTTTTCGAATGACCTGATATGAAAATTACATTTTAAACCCAAAAATCAATTATGTTGTGGTCTGACTGCGCGCATTGTGGATATATATTATGCTTATATTTTATTGTATAACATAAGCATTTTTAAGTGTAGTTAGTGTTCTTACTAATTAAATACACATAAAATGTTCGTGTTTCTACCTGAACCATAACAAGAAATACACATAAACTAAACTGATTAGGTTGGTTCTTGCTTCTCTATTATATATCAGTTGCATTTTATCAAACCCTTTCCAGCCTCTATCCAAAGACAAAAACATATTGCAGAGGAAAAAAAGAAAAACCTTCTCGATTTGATAAGCTCTTACATTTGACGTCCCCATTGGTACGAGAAACAAGGTTTGGCGGCTGAGCAGTTTGTTGTGGTATGTTGACAGATCGCACAACGTTGATCGGTTGTTTTAGTTGTCGTTTAGCACCTTTCAACTTTTGGATTTTCGAATAACAGAAAAAGCGCAACAACAAAAATCATGAATTATAAGAAAAGCAAGCATATCATGAAATCATTACATGCACAAGATAAACAAAAATGATCGAGCGTACTATAGAAGCATAGCTAGTCATTGACGACGACGTTGTCTCTCCAATTGTTTCCTCCTCTGAAGCAGGTGATTCATTGATTGCATCTAAGTGAATGCATGAGAACAAACCATTACCCAGGGTTTTCAAATAAAAGCATGTATTATGGCAAAAAAAAATACGTGGACTATACAGACAAGCTGGCATGACACGCTATTTGCACCCAGGGACACGCTATTCGGACCCAGCTAAGGACTTGCTATTCAATAAAGGATGCCATTAAAAATACCTGGCTTGTCATCCTGTGGAGCACACGCGGTAGGTTGAGTGTGAACTTCATCTTTAGCAACTAGTGAAGGTTCGGAAACAACCTTTGATACATCATCAGACAAAGCTTCGTTGGCTTTTGCAAGTAGTAGGGTACTTAGAGGGTCATAAATCTCAAAAGCTTGGTTGGCTCCATCTTCTGCAGTTACTGGGGTTAAAGGCTTACAAGCATCAGACACCAAAGCTTCATTGGCTTCTGCAACTAGTGAAGGTTCGGAAGCAACCTTTGATACATCATCAGGCAAAGCTTCGGTGGCTTTTGCAAGTACAAGGGTACTTAGAGGGTCATAAATCTCAAAAGCTTGGTTGGCTCCATCTTTTGTAGTTAGTGGGGTCAGAGGCTTAGAAGAAACAACATCTGATACATCAGACACCAAAGCTTCGTTGGCTTTTGCAACTAGTACTGTTGGGTGTAGAGGGTCAGAAATACCCTCTGATTCACCATGGTTAAAAGCTTGGTTGGCACCATCTTCTGCAATCACTGGGATTAGAGGCTCGGAAACAACATTTGGCATAAAAGTTTGTCTATTTTCTGCAACTACCGGAGTTAGAGGCTCAGAAACACCCTCAATTTGGCTGGCTTCTTCGACGTCTAATAAGTGGAAGACATCGTGTAAAACAAAGTAGCCTTGTGCTTGTGCTCGCGTCTGGGGAGCTAGGAAAAGGGAATGCACGAACTTTCTCCTCATGTTGTAGTTTTCAGATTTGAGAAAACCCAATACTACCATAAAAACGCCTCCATTGTAAGATTCAAAAGAGCTAATTTTCTTGATCTCAGTAGCGGAAACTTGTAGTGATATGATCAGATTATTAATTTCCTGCAAGACAAGTCACAAATATGTTCATAGTTATGTTCATACTTCCACAAGAAACAAAATATATAGTTGTGGTAAAAATGTGTTTGTGTCAAATGTTTTGACATTTTGTCATCCGACTATTGATTTATTTATAGCCTCAAAATTTGACATTTTGTTTTGACAAATGAAAAATAAATTGAATTTTGTATTCTCTTCTTCCCTTTCCCCAATTTAATAAAAAAGAAAAATTACTTTGAGAGAGAGTATTTGTTAATCTCTGGATCATATATTCCACTTTAATTCATTAGTGCATACAACGATCACATTAATTATTTTTACAAAACTTCCCAACGCATGCAGGGCGGATGGAAACGTATTATATTGGGATCCACGGACACCACTATATATACATATGTATGTATCCGACATTGTCCTCAAAAAAAAAAAAAACACAGAAAAAATCATTCGACAAAAATCACAGATAAGATTGTAGTTGCAAATCGACCCGTATTCGCAAATTTTATTTTGACCCGTAGCTTGCAACTATATGTATCAAAAACACATGATAGCTTGCAACTATGGTGATCCAAAACCACCATACAACTGATGATGTTTCTCGCAAATTTTACTAAGGTCCACGACCAAGCATGATTTGGTGATCTAGGACCAATAGAAAATCAGAAAAGCACATGAGCCCCTAATGTGTAAAATATAATTGACATATTTACCCTTATTTTAAAATTTTAATTGATAGAACAAGATGACATGGTAATCGTGGACCACCATAAAATTGGTGGTATCTCGCAAATTTTACTATGATCCACAAATGTTGAAAATATTTGAACCCTAATTAATACTCCAAGATGTATATATGTAGAGTACAAGGCGCGGTGTTGTTAATCTTGTATTATAGTTCATCGATTAAACATAACAATAATTATATTGTCTTCTCTAATTAATCTTCACACAAAATAATTACTAAAAGAAAATTATACAAACGAAAAAAAAAATTAAAAATTACTTGGCTTGATGATGCAGATTTAGTGACCCCTCCTCCATCAACTAATTCCATAGAGCTTTCGTCGTTATAAAAGCCATGAGCCTCATGCGGATGATTTTCAAGGATTGGATAGTATTGTTTAACGAATTGCGAAGCAACCTAACAACAAATTAATACAAACAAACCTTAATTACTAAATAAATAAATAAATAAAAACATAAGCAAGCAATTCAAGAAAAGTGATTTCATGAAAATATGTACCTCGTTAGCAGGTAAATTTGAAGCCATTACAATTAATGGTAGAGATTTAGATGCATGCGTGTATAAATATAAAAACCTTTAATATGGTTTGTATATATATGTTGAACAACTTCTTATATTCCTAAACCAAATATGAAACTTCAACGAAGAATTATGAGGAATCTAGCGTTTATCTAATGTTTTCTAATGTTTTCCTAAACCAATTTCTCTAATGTTTTCTAGCGCAAAAATTTATCTAATGTTTATCTAATGTTTTCTTATGTTTTCCTAAACCAATTTATCTAATGTTTTCTAGCGCAAAAATTTATCTAATGTTTATCTATATCTATTATATATGTATTATCTAGTTTGTAGTAATCATTTTTTTTTAATTTTAATTTACACAACTTTATCTCCTTATTTCATCGTAATAGGCTGTAGTGGATTACAAAATAATTACCGGAGCGTTCATTCATATTGGCTGTATGTATTCATTCGTAATAGATTTGAGTGGATAATAAGATAATTAACAGAGCGTCCAATAATATGGGCCATAACTTGTTAAGAAGTGAATATTGGACGTCCACTTACAAAACAGCAGTGCAATGACAGCCCAAATTGCACGTATCAAAAACTTATATTTTTATTACGATATGATGTATTGTGTATTATTGATTGTATTTAACTATTAAGGGAATTTCCACAAAAAAAAAAAAAAAAACTATTAAGGTAATTTACTCATTGTGTAGAATTATGGAAGTCCTGAGATTGACTATATATTTGTATCATTTGATTGATGAGAGATACGAAATACGATTACCGAAAATTGTCATATTTATTTATAGATTTTATAAATAAAGATATATACGGTTTTTTTTTTAGGTGAGATAGATGTGCATCTCAAAAGGATTAATAATAATAATAATAATAAAGGGAAAATGCAATTTTCATCCTTTCACGACCTTAAACTATTATTTATTCGATTTACTATCTTTGCAACCCTGAACTATACTCTACGAGCAGGTAACAAACTTAAACTGTTAATGATTTAATTTATCACCTTAAACTAATTTTTTTTTTACTCAATGAACGCCCTTTCGTCATATCTTATATTAATGAAATATTCATAGAAGGGTAAATTTGTCAATTCACCAACATCTTCTTCTCACCCGTTTTTCTTCCACCACCACCACCATGCTCTCCCTCTTCCCTCAGCCCCTCGCTCGTCATTTTTCTCCGCACCCCACTGTTGAATATTATATTATTGAAGGAAATAAATTGTGTGATAATTTATACTGTAAACCAATGGAACAAGTCAAAATAATACACCAAATTAGAATACATTACTTTGACTTTTCGAATGCAAATCAATATTTACATTATATATCTCGACATTATTCCGTGAAGCATCATTTAGGCTAGTTTGACTATCCATATGTGTTGATTTTATCAGGATTATCTTTAATTATCGTAACGATCAGTTCCTGGCGTAGGGGTAAATTGGTAACATGTTACTCAACACATGATCGACTTGTAATAAACAAAACACGTATATCACGTAGCAGTGATATTATACATAGAAAAACGGAAGTGTGTTGGTGTAATGAAGCTGATGCCGAGTTAGATGTAATGCTACAAGTTAGTTGGTCGATAAGTAAAGTTAGCTATCACTTAGTTACTTATAAAGCAATGACGGAGTCAGAAATTCGACTGTGGGTGACTATCTCTCATCTATGTACGGTCGCGTGGGTTATATAAAAATAACTAATTGTATTAGACTTAATTATATAGGTTTTTTCGATGTACCAAAAATAACAAACGGATGGACTTAGTCATCCTAAACTCTTGGCATGGCTCCGTCCTTGTTATAAGCTTTGTCACTGTATGTATAAAATAGGAACCGAGTCAACACATAGATAGCTATCTATATTTTACAAGTGAATTTACATGACTTCTTCTAATAAACATATAAAAAATGAATAATTATTTTCATGACTTGGATCATAGTCGGTCAATTATAATTTTGTGGGTGCGCCCTGTGATCAATCAATCAATAAGTGACAGCACATGCTTTATTTTAAGGGGAAGTGAACAGAATGAAGGAAACGGATCCCCCTACGGTACAAGTTGAGCGGTACAAAGTGTTGTGCATCGTTTCCGTCCGAATTTTGGACGGATCGGTCTAAATTTCGACGGGAAGAGAGTGAATCAAATTTGGACGGGAAGAAAGTGAAATGGTGCTCCCGTCCAGATGCGTCCAAATTTGGACGGATCCGTCCAAAATTCGGACGGAAACGCTGCACAGCATTTTGTACCGCTCACCTTGTACTGTAGGGGATCCGGACTCACAGAATGATACATATCGTTAATGCAGTGTGTCTTGAGCCTTGTGGAGAGTTTGATGTGGCATAATCGAAATCATATGTTTTTAAATTGCATTTATACGATGTGGTTTAGATTATTGGACGGAAAAAATCACCCGTTCGCAAGGGAAACCATGCTCATTATGTGACATGAGGTCCCGGAATTGAAGGCACCATACCTGTACAACATGCATATGTTAGATCCAGGACTCTCCCTTAAATAATGCTACACCTAATAGCACTTGGAGTTATTTGAAAAGATTCTTTGTTTTACGACATCTATACTCAAAATGAAATACATCCGAATGTCTAAAATATTTGATAAATAACACTTTTATCTACCAAGTTTAATTAATATGTACATGCACTTAGCCAAAAAAAAATTAATATGTACATGCAGATATTGGTTGGGAAACGCTAGTTCAATTAGAAAAGGAACACAACAATTGATCAAAACACATTGATTATAATAAACTTCGTAATAATCAATTGGTCAGACATTATGCTATTGGTCGGACATTATTATTGGTGTAAAAGTATGTGTTGATAAATACATTATATCCTACCATTAAAGCTTTTATATCTAGCGAGCACTCCACTTAATTGTAGTAATGGTTTTTTTTTTTTTTTTTTGAGGGTAAAGAGAATTTTATTAATTAACGTCCGTCAAACAAGCGGCTAAAACGTCACACGTGGCGAGGCACTTCAAGATGTCCTAGTAAGAAACAAGTAATGCATGTCCAGCTAGTAAATGCGTTGGGGCATTCCCCACTCGTCGAATAAAAGCAAATGAAATAGCATCAAAGCTGGAAAGAAGCGCCAAATAATCCTGCAGCAAACAGCCCTGGACAGTAAGGTCTTCCACAGGTCATCGAAGGCGCGTGACACACGCCAAGCTACCACTCTCCACCAATAGTCGCAGTAACCCCAAATTAACACCATGCCTCTTCCAGAGCCAGGAAAGCCGTCATAAACTCCATATATTCCATCGTGCCACCTGGATCAATGTGGTATGCAAAAAAATGCAGTACCACCCCATGCGTGTTGCGAAAAATGATCCCCACACCTGCTCCCGTCTCAGTCACTGACACGTCCATGTTGGCTTTAATCACCCTTTCCGACGGTCGTACCCATCTATCTGCCAGATGTTGGACCGGGGCCTGCACCATATAGGTCGCCATAGCAGCAGTATACTCATTTGCCGCTACCAAAGACCGCGCACACCCCGCAGAAACAGAAACCGCATGATCATCAAACACTACGAGAGAATCGGGCCTTCCGGATCCCCATATAAACCAAACGAATCGCACAAGATCATGGATACCCCGCTCCTCTAACAATCGCATGAAGAAATCCACAAAGGAAAAGCCGAGCCACCCCAAAGCCCCGTGAAAAGGCGAAGCCCGGCAGATCCTATCAGCCATCTCACACTCAAAAAGCACATGTCGCAAAGTCTCCAAGGTTTCCCCACAAGCTAGACAGATACCGTCACCCATGTGTCGACGCCACAACCCCTGGCCAATTGCAAGACAATCATGAAGGCACCGCCACAAAAAATGCTGAACACGGGGCTGCACAGGGAGCTGCCAACAACTCCGCCAGACTCTATCCTCTCCTCTAGAGGTGGTCGGCCCTGCCACTGCCCGGTAGAGTGATAATGCCAAGAAGTAGCCCGATCGGACAGTATGAACTCTCTTACAATCATAATGTCAGATCCTTTTGTCTGGATGCGCCCCTGGAGCAATTGTAGTAATCATTACTTAATAAGAACACTTGTAGATAATATAAATACCTTAAAAACTATAATTATATTCCAATATTTAGATTAAAAAAAACAATAAAATTAGATAATTAGGAAGAAAGAAACTTTTGAAATATTATTAAGTAAAAGGACCGGACAATAATATTTGTAAGGAGAAAGGACTACTTCTACAAAATTTATAGCTTAAAAGATAATAATAATAATAATAATAATAATAATAATTTATAATAAAAAAAGCCAAATCCAACACTGATGAATAAAGGAACGGTAGTTCCAATAATTTTTTTCACTCTCATTATAACACTCATGTCTTTTAATCTAGGTCTCCATACGTATAAAAATGTCACCAATATTTTTATTTTTTGTGCTCTTATTTTGAGACTTAGTTCGATATCAATACAACATTGAGATTCATTGTCGAAATTCCCTCAATGCATCTCATAAGTGAATCTCAAAAAATAATAAATGTCGATGATGGATTTTTGGAAATTATATTGGAATATAGCCAATGTGGTCTCAAAATAAAGAGTATTAAAAATATAAAATTTGGTGAAAGAATTGTCAATTTTGGAGTTATAGATTGCGATATATAAATTTTTAAAAATGATTGGATGAGAGAAAAAATATGTTGATTTTTCTTGTTCTACCAAAAGTATACAAGATTATTTTTTTAATAATTTTGTCATTTATGTAAAAGTTGTCCTACTAACTAATTTAGAAATTTTCTCTAAAAAAGTAATTTAGACATTATTTTTGTCATTCTTATTCTTCATTTAACTGTTGTAGTTGTCAAAAATATTTATTCATATTTATTTTCGTTGTTACATTTTCAAAACATTATTTATTATGCTTTGTAAACATACTCTTATTAATTTATTAAGAGCGGAGAGATTGCAAACAAACATTACATTAATTATATTCAATATGTGATATTTTCATTTCGATATTAAAATGAAAGTATTAATTAACTGCGCTCCTTAATTTATGTGTTATTAATAACTGCGACAGATAAATAAGAGTGAAGCAAGTAGTATTACATCACGATTTCTCTTTCTATGTTCATTTCCATCAATTTCAATCCAAACAACCTAAGTATACTTTACAATCTGTTATTATTTTCTTTTCTCTTTTTTTTACCTATTTTATTCAATATAAACGGGGCCTAAAACTTACTTTATTCAAGTGCTTGAGTTATCTTTTATGCTAGAAACCAAGTCAACACAGGAAGTTACTTATGTATTTCTCTTATTTTCACTCTTGCACACCAACCCTTTTTTATATATAAAGGGCTCCTACAATCATCTCAATTCTTATCCCACTCTTTTTCTTCTTCTTCTTTCTTCCAAAAAAGAAAGGAAAAAAACCTCAAAATATGGATATTGCACTTCATGGATACTACTACAGGCTAAAAAGATACTGGAGAAGAAAGAAATATGAAAGGCTTGAAGATTCAACAACACCGAAAAGAAAGCTCAAAGTTGTCCGTTTGGGTAGCAGCAAGAAACGACCCAATTCGGTTCGAATAAGAAGAGCTCCTAAACTGAGGTTCATGTTCATACTACCGTTAAAGATGGTGGCTAAGTTTCATGAAGCTTATGTAAATCTAGGTGGGCCGAAGATGATCGAAAACTCGAAAGAGAAAAAGAGCCGAAAACCCGACCGTTGCCGATGATGCTGTCTGCTGCAAACAACCAGGCTACGGTTGATGTTAGGATGGTCATGGAGTTGTACCAACGTATGGCGACGCAACGCGAGCTATCGGGTCATGACATTGACAGTGATTAATTAATTAATAATCTTTTATTATATTAATATCGCGTATAATTAATCAATCTCATACACGTACGTGTCCTATATATGAACCGTTGATTAATCTGTTGATTTCTTATCAATTAGTGATCTAACTATGATCTAACGGCTCAGATTATACATGTGTGTGGCTAAGAATATATGTGTATGTAAGTCTTTCTTGATTTATATTTGATGTTTGTCACTTTGTCTAACACCAACTCGATCACACGTAAGTAATGTTAAATTATGTAAAATGATTCTGATCTGCAAAATTACTTCTATGTAACATAAAACTTTTGAGTTGTATCAGAATTATTCATGTTAATATATAGTATATCGTTCTTAATTAAGAGGAACCCATTTTATATTTATGCTGAAATTAATTTTTATAGATCATGAGAGTAATAAATTGCAATATATATAGTGTAATGAAGAAACAACTTGTGACAAGTCAAAGAACAATAAATGGGGATCACTCTCATCAATTATTTTGACATTCATGTTTATCTGTATTTTTTGTCATGTTCTATTATTATTGTTTTGTAACAGAATAGAAACATTGGTTTATAATATTTGTTCAATAATTAATATGAAAAAGAAGGGGAAAAAAAAGAGGAAAAAATCATGTGGTATGTAAATATCGGTAAGAGATCATCTAGAAGAGCTGACTAAATTGATTTTTTTTTTTTTTCGAAACGAAATACGCACGCATCTATCTTAAATTAAATTATTTCTCAAACGAAACTCGAAGGAGCCCTAGTAAGGCCCTAGTGGCCATACCCGAGTACATGGACTAAATTGATTACTTATCAGCACCCCAAGCAACATTGAACTCCAACAGCATATTTTGAAAATAATGGTAAAGTCGTAAATTATTAAATTGGTCAGAAGAATAAGATAAGAATGACATTTGCAAAATTCTGTCACGTAAATCTGTTATAACTATTATCATAAAAAATTATGTCATAATCAGTATCATTATTTTCATCTTTCGATTATTATATAATATTCATTAATCATAATATATAAGTCCATTGTACTTAATGTATACCCGTAATTATTAAACATATAAATATATCTTTATCAACAATTATGATAATAAGGATGTTCGGTTAAGAGTGTGGAAATATGAGCCCACTCGGCGTCGGCTGTTAATAGCTGACTATTAGTAAGTTCTTAAGAAGCTTCAATTTTGCGTGTGTATATTAGTGTTATTACTCCCTCCGTTTTTATTTATATGTCGCAGAGAAAAAATTCACACAGATTAAGCAAGATATTTAATATGTGTTTTTTTTTTTTTTTTTTTTTTTGAAAAAAACCAAACAATTTTATTAAGACAAATCTGTCAACGAAGCAGAGATTACATCGTTCGGCGGGGTAGTACCCCAAACCACTCGACCAAGCAAAGCCACACCATACCTAGCTAAAAGGTGCGCGCAGCACATTGCGCGCGCGACAAAAGAGGCGACGGGGAGTGAAAAGAAGATAATAAAAGCTAAACGATACGTCGTCACAGACAACCCAAAACCGAAAAGTCCTCCAAAGGGCGGGAAAGAGCCTGAACACAAGAAAGACAATCGCTCTCAAAGATAACCGAGGTGAGACCCATTTGCGCAGCTTCCTCCATAGCCAATAAGATCGCCCGCATTTCCAGAAGTTCAGGCCCGTCTCCCGGGTCAAAATGAAAGGAAAAGACGGCCACAATAGTTCCCACACTGTCTCGAAAGATCAGGCCGACCCCCGAACCTTCACACGCAACCGAAGCATCCGCATTACACTTCCAAAAGGTTTCAGGAGGGGGCTCCAAGTCTCGGGATAAGAAGACCCAACGCCTTTCGATGCTAAGACAACCAACGCCGGCGATACTCCAACACCCCCGCTACCGATGAAGAGGCGCACGCGAGACGTAGATAGGGACATCGTCATACACAAGACTACACCTAGCTTTCCACATGTTCCAAAGAGAGCTGCGAAATAGTGGAAACCTCATCAGCAGTATATCGTTCCAAAAGAATGGCAAAGTACTCCCTGAAGCATGATGCCTGGTGGGGCCGACAATCGTTAAATGATGATGCTCTCCATATCGCCCGAGCATAATCACAACCGAATAGAACATGATACATCGCCTCTCTTTCCTTCGCTTGTATTGAAAATGTATTTTTTTTATTGAAAATGTAAATATTTTGTTGGTAAAGGTCTTTTTAGTATTAGAATTGTGTTTTTTTATTGGAGATGTAAATATTTGGTTGGTAAAGGAGAAAAACTAATAAATGATGCATTGAAAATGTAAATGACAGACAAATAAAAAATGATAAATTCTAAAATGTGACAGATAAAAAAACGGATGAAATATTATTTAAAGTCTTAAAGTGAGCCGAATATTTTGACTATGTCCAAAAACATTGAAAGTAAGTCCAGAGATGAGGAATTACGTTCACAAATCTCAATTTTTTCTCCTACGAACGAATGATAATATTACTAAACTCCCACTTGGACTCAAACCGCCTAACTTCAAAAAGGAAAATGATATGTTTGCATACGGTTCATATTCGTTATCTAATGATCCACCATTGATTAAAATATAATAGTAATTAAAATTCATAGATAATCCTTTCGAAAACAAATCTATAGATAGAAAACGTGTACTTATTATCCACTACACAATATATGTGGTGGATGTATCAGATTCCCTATAAAAAAACTACTATCTCCGTCTCAAAATGTAAATTTTTTTAGGGTATTTCACACTGATTAAGAAAATTGGTTAAATTGGTTATGTGTCATTAATTTTGATGAAAAAATCTAAAATAACCTTTGACTATTATTAATATAGTGTAGTAAAAAGTGGGTGAATAGATAATAAATGAGGGGTAAAAATAGTAAAATGTAATTAATACTTCGTTGGTTATTTAAATGGATTTACGTTTTGAGAAAAAAAAAAAAATCTAAAATGACTTATATTTTAGGACGGATGTAGTATTAGTTCGTAGCTTTTCTAGAATCGAGTCACTAGTTTCAGATACAGAATTATTGTAAATATAAGCGTGAGCTAAAATTTGAAATTCTTAGATAATGATATATGCATGTTCACAAAAAAAATGATATGCTACATCATAATTATATACATAATGTCTACATCCTGCATCATTTCATCACAGGTTTTTTAATAATAATAGAAACACACACCAACAAGATTATCTTGGGTATTGACTTTATATAAACCTTTGGATGTAAACATGTCATTATTCAAAATTCTAAAGCTTATATCATGGTAACGTCAATTAAAACGATGAAATGTTATTTAAAACAATAACTAGGAGGCGTGACACCAAACATGCATGAGGATTGGGGTGTTGTGATGCCTCGAGTCTAATTTGACGTTTACGTCACATTCAAATCCTGGTGACATCATAAAGTATTTTACCTTGGCAAATATATCTGTTTTCACACAAAAAATATCATGGAAACTTATGGAATATGTCATGTGAACTCGAGGAGAAAAAATTGTTGTAGATTAATCGACGGATTATCTGTAGATGAATCGACAGCTTCAAAATCATAAATCGGAGTCTTTTCATGTTCAGCAACACTCCAGACTGTCAATGGTGACCTTTGGCCCTTCATTCGACTAAAACAGGTTCTGCATTCATGTAAACCTTCAATTTCAAGCCTATAAAATTAAGCCCCATATTCTAGCCTCACTTTCCTATATATCTCTTCTTGTTAGTTTGGTGGAAACTCTACAGCATTTCCAGCTCCCTAACATCTCATGTTTCAGCCCTTCAAATACATGTAAGTATTGGTTTAGTTTTCCTTAAGTTCAAGTATGGTTTCCTAAGCTTAAAGTTATATGGTTTTCAAATCATATATATATATATATATATATATATATATATATATATATATATGTTATATGGTTTTCAAAGCATGTTTTCTTAAGTTGTTGGTTTTCGGGCTACCGATCCATCGACAGGAATAGGCTACTAATTCATCAACAACAAGGTTTTCTGAAGAAAAAAAATGAGTTTTTATCAATGATTGGTATTTCGGAAAGTTTTTAATCTAGAAATCTTCTTAAACAAGATGTTAATCTTTATATATACTGGTGGTGGCACCTTTAGAAAAGCATGTTTTATAGTTTTTATATGATCATGTTATAGTTATTAAAAATAAGGAACTTATGCTTGTAATGGTTCTAAATATCATGCCTAGATGATATTGATTTATAAATATGGCGCTTGTTAACCATATGAAATGGATTTAATTATGATACTTGTTAGAATGATAAGAAAATGAAACCTTGTAATGGATAATTTGGTGATCATAGTAAACATCTTTAGGGTGTTGTGCTCTATGGTTATGTGCTAAATGATATACACTTGCTATATGGTATAGAAAAGCATGTTCTTAGGCTGGCCTTATGTGATTATGTTCTGTGGGAGAGAAATCATGTTCATGGGTTTGATCATAATATGGAAATGGTATAAAGAAGAAACATGTATGTTAAACCACTTAGAAACCTTTATAGGTTGGAAATAACATGTTAAATGAATTAACTGCATGTAACTTGTAAGTTGATATATTATTGTTATGCCACAAGAATTGAAACCATGTTTTATGATTACACAATGCACATATGCACATGTACTTTTATACAAATAAGAAATATGTAATATGATGTTAGAAAGTATGTCTTAAGTGAGCTTAAGTGACTATGTGATGGTTGATCTATACATGTTGTGTGATCTAGAAAGCATGTTCTAGGATTATGTGGTGTCTTGATAGTTATAATTTATGAGTAATGGAAATGAATGAAAGCTTGATAAAGTCATGAAGGTGTTAAAGGAAATAAATTGGCTTGCTATGTTGGGCTTCACTAAACATAAACATGTTCTTCATGTTGGGCTCTACTAAACACGAATAACATGATCTCTATGTTGGGCTCTACTAAACTTAGATAGACTATTTATGTTGGGCTTTGCTAAGCATAAACATACCCGTCATGTTGGATCTACTAAACATGATATGGTCTTTAAGCTATCAAGGAATGATTAAGTAAGTTATACTACAATGCGTAATATGTAAAGGGCAATGATAAACTTGAATATGTGTTAATTTTATATTATGTTAATGAAAGAATGTTATAGCATGTTATTTAATTGATAATCTTTTTGTGGATAGAGTAGCTTTTGTTATGTATGCAATGTTTGTGAAAGAGAAACCTAGAACTATGTCATGATCCCAGTAGCAGGCATCAGTCCTTTTGATGCTAATGTTTTCTTACTGAGCGTCATAGCATAGCTCACCTTCTTACTTCCAGTTAAGATGAATGGTTGAATTTGATAGATGACAGTATTTGGCTTTTGTGACCAAAGGCAACTGGTGGCGATATCAATCAAGGTGTTGGCTTTCCATGAACGTGGAGTTAGCACTAACAAGTATGTGAGGATCGCATTTGAAGGATTAGTGTAGAGATCCAAAAGGTATCTTGGTTTCTGCCGTTCGAGTTGTAATAGGGGAATTTGGAGATGTGTAAATACACGTATTATGAACTGAAAAGATTGTATTGGGAATTGTAATAGCCGAGTCATTTTAATGGTTTAGCTTCCGCGATTTTGTTTTTAGAACGGCTCGCGAGGCTTCGTGACACGAGAAAAATTCACATTATTGTCGGGTCATGGCCGAGCGGTCCGTACCCGAATTGTACTCGGGTTTTCGTGTCGGGTCGTTACAAGTGTTTATAGGATCGTCCCTTTAAAAGTCGATTATCATTGAAATTTGATGTGCAGTGGATGTAGCAAAAAAATGTCATGTCAAAGTAAGAATGACAAATTTACAAGTAAGAATGTGGTACACTAAATACTTCAAAATGATAATGAAAACAGTGTGGTGTCACTATAATAAATTTGAACATGATGTAGTTGTGTCACCTGATTTGGATGCTCGAGTAAGTAAGTTTAGTGTGGTGCATTCATCGATGCACATAAGGATTTTGTATAGATTATATTGTGCGTTATACTAGTAAATTCAAAGTTTTGATTTTGAAAGTTATAACAAGTGGATGTGATTAATTCTTACACACACTCTCATACCAAGTATTGGTGTGTATGAGTGATTTTTATACATCACATGTATCCACTTGATACAACCTATAAATAATTGTTTTATCATAACTCTTCTCATCTATTTCAAATTCAGTCAGTACGTTTATTTTGTTGGAAAATTTTGATGAATAAGAATTTGACAGCAGCTTTAAGAGATGTATCGCCCCACACGAATTGTCACTAAGGATCAAACGAAAATATCTCTCAGGATACAATGGAGGTATTTGATTCAAACAGTGACTTGTTTGAATCAAACCCGAGGACACTCGAAGTTTTTCTGATGATGCTGTCAGAACTTATGAATTTTCGTCTGCATACTTGTGCCTTTTATAGGCTGCAAGTATCCCATAAACGAATGGAGGTACTCCTTGCACGAACGGGTAGGATTGTCACTGTTCACCGGATAAAAGCATGCAACCCTTACCCGAAAGGGTAAGTACATATTAGTTTGAAAATGCATGTATCTGAAAATCCGAAAATACATATCCCTTCATGAACTGATGCATGTGTAGGTCGAACCCCGTTTCGTTACGATAACATTATTTCGTTCGGCAACTCGTATATGCAAGCAATTACAAAAAATATTTATGAAAAAATATATAACATATTTTATATTAGGTGACTGGAGTAAGCTAAATCTGATTTTTTACAGACACTAAATATGATTTATGATTGTAAATAGTTTACATCACATATATATATATATATATATATATATATATATATATATATATATATATATATATATATATATATATATATATCTTTTCTCTATATATAAGAAGGGAAAAGACTTACATTATTGCCACTTGTTTTTTTTTTATTGGTTTACGTTTTACTGTTCATGGCCCAAGGCCCAGCCCAGGTTTTTTTTTTGCCCTTTTTTGTTTATGTTCAATTGAATTTACACAATTAAGGCCCAGCCCAGGTTTTTGAAACACGTACATATATAGAGAAAGAAATAAAACTTATTTTATTATATATATTATTTTATTAGTATGAAAATTAATATATAATATAATAAATAAAACTTATTTTATTTTATATACATTAGTATACAAAATACCTGTATATTTTTTTCCCCTACAAATACAACACACATATGAGCCGAACACGTGTTATATTAACTGTTTGTACCTTTCGGAAAACAATTGTCCATGAAAATGAGTCGCTTAATATTACTCATGCATTATGCATTGCTTACTTTGTAGGAGTAACCTTAATGCGACATTTACTTATGCCGCTCATTTTATATTCTATAAAGAATGTTTATTATTTGTTATGGGTAGATCATTTTATATTCTACAACGAACATGTGTTATTTATTAGTTGATATATTATTTTATTAGTATAAACTTATAAATTAATAATATAATAAGTAAAACTTAACTTATTTTATATACATTAGTATACAAAATACATGTATATTTTTTTCCCCATACAAATACAACACACATACGATCCGAACACGTGATATACTAACTGTTTATACATTTTCGGAAAACAATTGTCCCATGAATAGAAGTCGCTTAATATTACCCATGCATTATGCATTGCTTATTTTGTAGGAGTAACCTTAATGCGACATTTGTTTATTATTTGTTTGGGGTAGATCATTTTATATTCTACAACGAACATGTCTTATTTGTTAGTTGTAACTAAATATGTCATGCATTAGTAAGTAAAATAGGTTAATTAGATTTTTATGTATATATATTTTTGTCCACCCACCATGTCACGTATGTATATAATTTCGTGGGAAACATATTATTAGATTCACGGTGTATCTAATTTATACGATAACGTTGTAATTTCTTAGGTTCATTTTTTAAAACTGAATAACTCTTTTTTTTAACTGAATAACTCTTACCTCCTATGTACGTACATAAGTCTTTTTTTTACATTATTATCCGTTTGTTGGAACACAAAAGTCTCCTTGGTAAACGTGGAAAGAGCTGGTGGGAGGGGTAGGACTATAGGGTGGACGCGTGTACTATGCACCCACCATTTTCAATCTAACTTCTGATAACATTCAGCCACCGCATTCAATACTTCCACCCACCACCACCTACCCATTGTCTTCTCCACCCCTCTCACCCGCCGATTCAAACCCCTACTACCACCCTCGCCTCTAACCACACTCCAGCAATTCACCTGCTACTCACCAAAGCCTTTCTAATCCGTCCTCCCTGTCAGATGCATCTACCCTTCCAACAACTTCTTGAACCTGTTCCGCATAGAAATACAATGATCATTCTGTCGACTTTGGCTGTAACCTGCAAGTCACACTTCTTAATCCTTTTAAGAGCAGAGAGAAAGCCTTGTTCTTCCAGCCATAAGTCATTTGTAGAGAGGTAATTGGCGATTTATGCCGAATTTACACCAAAATTAATTTTTTCCCTTCCATGCCCCTACTGGTTATTGCAGGTCTGATTCTTGGTCTTCTGTTTTTCCCTTTTTGATTAACAGATCTCCAGATCCAACTTCAACGAACAAAGATCTGCTAAAGGTTCTGTCTTTCAGGTTTGTTCAGGTTCTTTGTAGGAGCTTTATAGGGTCGAATCGGCCTTCCAGTTATTCCCTTTACCACATTGGTTATATATGTGTATCTTTCAAGGGTTTTAGATTATATAATGTGTATCTGGTTTAGCATGAATGTCTTTCTGAAATCTGTACATATATTGCTTTCTGAAATCTGTACATATATTGCTTTCTAAAATTTGTACAGATATAACCACTTTGTACATTGGTCTACCACAATGTGAAACTGTAAACGTTGTGTGCCCATATGTGTGTACATATGTGTATCTGGTTTACGATGAATGCCTTTCTAAAATCTGCACATATATAATCTGAAATCATACTCTTTAAATGTCTTTCTTTTTTGTTAAGATTTTCAACCTCATTCATGTATATGTCACGGTAGTTGATCTATGTTGTTTTGTAGGCTCTTTTGCCGCTGCTTAGGATATCTTGCTGGTTTTTGCAGCCTTATTTGTCTGTCTGTCTGCTGTCCATGGCTTCACGTGTGGTAAGTTATATTGGCCTGTATTTTTTGGCATGTAGATAGTTTTACTCCTGTTTGTTTGTGTTTTAGTTTGCTTGTGATTGATCATAGACTACTGTCTTATGTAAAATATCTAATTTTTCCTAAATTGGTAGCAAAGGGAGAAACAAATATGCAATATCAATGATGTAACACCAGAAAAAAGGAACTGGAAAGTGTTGATTCAAGTTTTACAGAAAAAAAAGGGTGGGGTGAGCAAATCTCCAACAAATCCAACACAATATAGGGCTTACCTGTTTGTCGATACAGTGGTAATTCTTGCTTTCTCTGTTTTATTTATAGGTTTGCATATGCAGATTTTAGTTCTTTTTAAATTAACTCTTAAAAGAGCATGCTGAAAAGTGAATTACAATGTATCATAGAATGGCATATTTATTAGAAGAACTGATAGTACCATCATTTGGAAAATTAGTCACAGTTCTCACTTTGATAACTACGAAACTGTTTCTTTTTTATGTAGGGAACTATACTATCAGCTGTTACTTTTGGATCGGACGTAGCGTATTTCGAGAGCTCTCTGCTACCATATCGACGCTATTATGTATCCAATGCTTATGTCAAGTCTGTAAACACTGGGTTCGAAGTTAGTGATTGCAAGTTCTCGTGGACGCTCTACAAAGCACGTCGGACGTCCACCCACCGGAGGAAAAGTTCCGCCTCCAATTCCTTTTGATTTCCGGTTTAAGAAGGTCTCGAATTGTTCGTATATGCGGATCGTGATACCCCGATTAGTAAGTATAACTTTTATTTATCCTTTGTGTGGTTTGTGCTCATTTCTTACATCAGGAAAAAATTATCTTACCGAGGTTTTTCTTATAGATGTTAGGGGTTTTGTCATTAAGGCTTTTCCTGAGATGAAAGCAGGTGTGGACAAAAATGGTCGGGACATGATTGCAAAGGACTTTATCATCGTCGATTCCGGGTATGTTTAGTTTACAGATTTTAGCTGTCTTTAATAACAAATTTGTACACTTCATGATGTTTTCCTGTATAACAGAAATACTCCGATGAAAATGAGGCTTTGGAATGAAAAGTTGGAAGAATATGCTGATATTTTGTCGGTTGGCCTTCCTGAAGGAATATTTTTCCTTGCTATGAATGTGAAGGTTACAACCTTCAATGGTGAGTTATTTGTATGATTTTTCTGCTTTATTCTTGGCGTTGTCCTTGGTTCAGGCTGAGTTATCCAATGTCTAACTGATTGATTATTGATATCAGGTTTGTCTTTGACGTCACGGCTTAACGTTGTCTTTCGAGAGACCCTTTGATCCCCGATGCGTTGGAGTTGAAGAAATGGTCGAGTTTTTAACAACATAACATTATAATTAAATCTTCGTGATATTCCCTTCGGTAGATAGGATACAATCTTCATCTTTATAAAAAAACATTATATATCTATACAATGAATATTTTGTGTTTTTCCAACAAAAAAATAAAAATTTAACAGGTATGGTCCAAACAAAAAAGATGTTGATCAGTTGGTCGCTGACATGGCTTACAAAGATACGGCGAGGTTGCTTCAGAAACCGTCACCTTCTGATATCCTTTCGGTGCGTAATGCAATGGGGACGCTGGAAACCGTAAGTTTACTGGTATTTGTGTAGTTATTTGTTTGGCGCCGAAAAAATTAGCGGTATTGCTTTACTTATTTCAATTCTTGCAGATCAAAACTGCTTGGATTTCTGGCAGGCTACACCTGGTTCCAGGCCAGGACAAATTCTGGTACATGGCTTGCAAAAACTGTCAAAAGGCCTTTAAGCATGACCATAAAGCTGAAAATCCGTGTCCAAAATGTGGCGAGTCCAGCCCAGTTAGCTATAAGTAAGCAAGACTACTATTTGATTGTTTCAGGCCTGTTCATATAACACACTTACATATCTGTATGCTGATTATTAGGTGCCACATTGCGGTGACGATAACTGATAAGACAGAGACAGCATTTGCTGAAATATACTCACCAGATGTTGAGCTGTTGATTCCTTTTACCGTTGACAAGTTTAGGATCGCCGAAGAAGAGGTAATTTAATGCTTATTTTTACTCATAAAAAACGTGAGAGTTTGTTTAATGCGCGCGTGATCGTACATGATGGCCTAGGATATTTACTCATCTCATTACTGACTTGTTATAGTTTCAATGATTTTAAGGGTCGATCGGTGGTGGCGGAATTAGAGGCAGCATTGGAGAACAAACACGTTGTGTGCTTTGTGAAGTACTTCGATAAACTTATTCGAGGACAGGTTACAAGAAAATTCCCGTTGACAAAGATTTATCAGTATGAGGATGTCTTTCATGGCAAAGATGCTGTTTTTGAAGAGTCAAAAATGAATGATCCAGCTCCAAGTAAGATTCAGAGTGAAGAAGCTATAGATCTGACAAAGGATGATGATGGCGTTCAGTTGTTCACGCCATCAATGAAACAGAGGATTGATCAGATTTCGGCTTCTATCGAGATCAACCCTACAGATTTAGGGACTGCATCCACCTGTAAAAAAGTCTTAGCTTTTGGGGATTTAAAGAAAGCTGATGCAACCGTCAAAATTGAACCTGTTGATGATGATCTTTGCGGTGTACCCAAAGATGAAAGCTTCGGGTTCTGCAGAAAGCCCTATTAAGAAAATGAAGGCAACATCAGGTCATAATTAGCTTTTGCTTGTTTGTGTGTACGTTTTTACCTAGAACAAACAATGGTGGCATCCACGACTTTCGTGTAAGGTGTCTTATTTTGTGATGCTTGCATGCTGTATTAGAAGCCATTAGTCTTTTTGCTAGAAACGGAGATTAATGGTGACTAATATCATGTTAAGTTTCTTTTAGTATGCTGAAAGCTTTTGTTAGCTCTTTTGGGTTGGAATGTAAAGATGTAAACTACATTTTGCACTGTCATCACATAGATGATTGACGGAACCTCTTATGTATAATATAGGTCTTTGTGTGTGCATATGGTTCCTTAGCTTGGGGGTGTCTCCTGAGTGTTTTAAACGATGGTGGTTTGATGTTTTTGTTATTGTGGATGAGCTGTGCTTTCCCCTTTAGCATCAGTCTATCAGGATGATTTTTTCATTGCCCTGAGCATTACATGGATTTAGCATTAAAGATGGCCTGAGCATTACATTAAAGATCTTTTCCCCTTTACATTAAAGATGGCATGAGCATTACATTAAGGCTGGCTTGAGATAAACGATGATCTTTTTCATTGGCCTGAGCATTACATGGATTCTCAGGTCCCCGTGTGTTTTCCCCATTATCCTCTCTTTAACCTTTGTTTAAAGATGACCAGCCTTTCCACTGTTTAATTACCAACGTTTAGCATGGGCATTCCGTGCAACGCACGGATGCCGCTTTTTACTTATATATATATATATATATATATATATATATATATATATATATATATATATATATATATATATATATATATATGTGTGTGTGTGTGTGTATATTTTGTACACCCTGAATTTTGATGGCCACATAATATATGCGTCGGACATGCTCAAGTTTTTTTTTATGTTATATGTGTGACTTTGCTGCCTTTTTAGTAAACGCACGTCTTTCTTTTTGTCTTTTATGTATCTTTGTTGAATTAATCAAATAACAATTTATGTCCTCTCAATTTCTCTACATTTTTACATTCATATACATCTACATGTTCATTATGGTAACAAACCAATAAAAATTTCAAAGTATTAGAAATCAGGTATTTATGGCTATAACTTGTGTGATCGATTTACCTTCACTAGTGTACAAGCTATAACATATTAACATATAAAAATGTTCCTGAATCTTAATAGGGGAGTGGTTTAAAAAGACAAAAAAAAAATAAGGAAAATGAGAATCAGGACAGTGGAAATATAAATTGGGTGATAAGTTGTTCATAACACCAAATCCATTGTTTGATGCAGTAAAATTGATCCCAAAATATAATGTTTCACTATCACAGTGAAATAAGGATATGTCATTTTTACCCAGAAAAATATTTCACCGTTCTATTTGCATATTTCTATGTTAAAATGACAATTTCATCATTTTATTCCAACATTTAAGAGCATTTATAGTAAAACATGTAATAATGACAAATTTGTATTTTACGGTTTTAAATTTTCATAGCTATCTAATATGCATATCAAATCAGTATTTTTACAGATTATGTAATCATATTCTACATCAATGGCATACTCAGGCACTAATCTAAATTTTTGATATTTCGAAACATTGACATGAGATGATTGTTTATCGTTTTAATCTTCTTCTTTTTTTCTATTCAGCAAATGTTGGCCATAATATATATACATGCGTGTCACTGTGTTTTTTTTTCCTTTTTTATGAACTAAAGTGATATTTTAATGTTGTTTACATTATAAAAAATTTCGGCTATAGCTGATAATTGATAGATATTATGTAGGGAGAGTCTTTCATATATATATATATATATATACACACACATGTTATTCTGATCGAATTTTAGTCATAAAATAATTTTTATACTGATCGAATTTGAGTAAAGATGTTGGTTTTTTCTAGATTCTATATTGGTCAGAAAGCACGATTGATACTTCTTGACTGGAATTCGATCCGTAAACTAATCAACATGCTGTCAAATGAATTTGAGTCAGGAAATAATTTTTATTCTGGCCGAATTCGAGTCAGGATGATGGTTTTTATAGAATCGATATCGGTCAGAGAGTACGGTTGATACTTCCTGACTAAAATTCAGTTCATAAACTAATCAACATTATGTCTAAAATTGAGTCTGAATCAATTAGTAGACAAATACTATAATTAAAAGTTAGGTGTGTTAAAAAAAATTAGGTGTGAGTAGACTTTACCTTTTATGTATCATAGAAAGCAACAAAAAAAAATTAAAAAAAACATATGATGCGTTTAGACATATCGTAATACCTTTAAGACGAAAAATTACAAGGAATTGCAGATTAAACCGAATGAAATTATGATACATCGATGAATAAGAGTGTTATGTCAGATAAATGAATGTGATGCATCCAACTCATTCACTTTTACTCGGTAGATATGTATAGGTATGCGTTGATGTATCACAATCATTCACTTGATAAAATTCCTAATAACTAGTGCATCATACCTCTCCAAGACTATAAATATGTTTTATTCAATGCCACCGTTCCTTTTTGCAGGGTTTCTTTTCTCCCTTATTACTATCATGGTGTCCAATTAATGTGGAGGGTTGTCTCATACTCATACTTTTTTTGTTTTTTTTTTTTTTTTAGTTTTTATGGCGGACGGAAATTTTGTTATGGTCCTGGACCAAGTATGATTTGATGATTCAAGACCAATAAAAAAAAAAACTATTTTATTTATTAACCCTAAACATAATTCTTTTTGGACCTAATTAAATCGGCAACCTCCAGTTCATATCGCCGCCTCCCTCTTCTATCTACTCAAGCGTTCCAAATCGTGTTGTTGACCCTCGAAGGGAGAATCGTGTAAATAGGAACGATGTTGTCCGGGACTAGTGCAGGAAAAGTATTGTGCGATCACTACAACAATGTGTCATTTGATGTGGGTAAGTCGACGCCTAGAAGAGAGCAGATCGTAAATCTGTCATTTGATGCGGGTGAGGCGAGGCTTACAAGTGAGCAACAAATGGAACAGATCCGAATGAAGATGCTTGAGATGACATATCGTCGTTGGTATAACAAAGGTCTTGAATCGTGCCCGACCTTCTCCCCTGATACCTCTGGCAGTTGTGTCCCGATGCAGTCACCGGACTTTGCTTCAATGCTTGGTGGAATTTGGTCGGAAGATGTTATTTTGCAGCTGCATGCAACTATCCTGATTGGAAAATTTCTCTCAATTGAGGGAGAATGTCCCAAGACACTTGTCAAGAGTGTTGTTATTGGACGATTTGTCCATTTCCTCATGAGAGATGATTTCTTAGATCTTCAGGACGCAGCTGCTTGGGCTCTCATCAAGATTGCTTGCGGAACTTCTGGAAAGACTAAGACAGAGTTTGTTTGTGAGGCCGTGCCCTGTTTTGTTAGGCTGTTAGATTCTCCCAATGACCATGTTTGTGAGATGGCTGTATTTGCCCTGGGAATTTTCGCTCGTGATTCTCGTAATGATCGTGACTTCGTCCTAAGCAATGGGGTATTAGCACCTCTGCTTAAACTGCTGGAGAAGCATGCAAATTTGGGGAAGCATGCGAAACTTTCAATGCTGAGAAATGTGACGTGGACCCTGTCACTCTTCTGCGAATTCATATCCGGACATTACTATAAGCAGGTGAAACCGGCTCTCACAACACTTGGGCGTCTTTTGGATAGTGATGACGTGGAAGTGCTGATCAATTCATGTTGGGCTATTCATGGCCTCTCTTATGAAGGATTTGACAAAATCAATGCTCTGATGGATGCTGGTCTCTGTCCCAAACTTGTTAAACACCTCCTTCATAGTTCTCGTTGGGTGCAGATTCCTGTACTCATGACAGTTGCTCTCATTCCTGATGAAAAGACCCACACTGAGGCCTTAATTGAAAACGGGACACTTGGACCCTTGCTGACCTTGTTGACTGAAGGCCCTAAAGCTGAAGACCCTCAAGACGGAGACAGATTAATCAAGAGGGAAGCTTGCACGGTGATTTCCGGCATTCTTGATGGAAACGAGCGTCAGATACAGGCTGTGATTGATGCTAAGTTTTTCGGTCCTTTGGTGAAGTTCCTTGAATCTCCTGAGGTGGATCTACAGGAGGAGGCTGCACGGTGCATTTCATTTGCTATCTCTTGTGGATCACGAAAGCAAATCGAGTACCTAGTTAATGAATGGAAGATGATAAATCACATAAGCAATCTTCTTACTTGTGAAAATAATCCAACTGCTGTTCAACTTGGTTTAGAAGTTGTGAAAGATTTATTGGAGGTTGGGTGTTCAAAACAGAATCGGAATGTTGGTAGCAGCGATGTTTGTCCTACTACTCCTAACCCTTACGCAAAGTTGATTGTTGAGGCTCAATGCGTGGAAAATATGAAAATGATTTTGGAGGAGCAATGGCGTTTCAATCATCAAATAGTAAGGGAGGCAAGATACATACTGATGAAGAATTTTAAAGACGTGTTGGGACTTTAGATTACTCCTTAAGATTGAAGTAATTGGGCCTTTCTCGCACGCATGGGGAGGAATCCTAGTATATTATTTTCTTATTGGTGTCTATTGATCGTAGTATTAAGTGGGGTGTATAATATATATATATCTATAACGTTTTTTCCCCTCTACATAGTAGAGAAGATTGCATGTGGTGAAAGAGTTTGCTATTTTTTTTTTTTTTTGGGAAATAACCTTAAATTCAGGCCTATGCTAGAGAATGTTCCGGGAAAAAAAAAAAAAAGAGAACTCTTTTTTTCATAGTGTTCATGAGGAAATTGAACTCTTTTTTTTCTTTGGAGTGGGAAAATTGATCTCTTTGACCTCGCATAAACAAACATTCATAAATCACATTAGACTTGTACTTACTCTCGTTTTGAAGGCTGGTTCCTATCAAATACCTTTTTTTTTTTTTTTTTTTTTTTTTTTTTTTTTTTAGGGATCCTATCAAATACTTAGAGAAAGTGTTTTTTTATATACAAAGGATCTAATCATAGATTAAATTCTCAAACAAAAAAAATAGATTAAAATGTGAAAATAATTTAATTTTAGATTTTATTTTTAAAACTATACCGTTTTATTTTTATTAATAATATCTAAAAACAATTATAATTGAAAACACACTTCTCTCAATTAATTGAGAGGATTCTTTGTTCTTTTGTTTGACCGTAGTTTCAACCCCAAACAAATTCTCTCCAAACTCCAAACTGTCACAATTTTTTTTTTTGAAAAAGAAATCCAGAATATAAATAATAATAATAATAAAAATACTCCCTCCGTTTCAAAATGCAATTTCATTTGTTTTGGATTTTTTTAAATACATATTAAGAAAGTTAATTGAATTTTTTATTTACCATTAATATTGATTACCAAGGAAAAAGTAACGTTTGAATGACCTTTTTATGGGTGTTAATGCGAAAGTAGTAAAAAGTGGTTGATATATAATAATGAGTAGAAAGAGAAAAAACGCAATAAATAATATATTAGTTTTAAATGCAAAATTTATTAAGAAAGTTAGTTGAATTTTTTATTTACCATTTTTGAGATAAAACTAAAAAGATAAATTGACTTATATTTTGGGACGGATGTAATAAAAACGTATAATAACAAGAATAATATCTCTAATCAATGCAGCAATATTTTCATGATTTAATATCCAACAAACACTCTTACCTCTTACAGAGTAGAATAAAAAAATCATCAGTCTTCCATAATCCACATGCCCTTTTGTTTATGATCAGTTGATCACTCTATTGAATCTCAGCACAATTGAGGGAGAGAAGAGTCGGGGTCGTGTAAGAAGAACTTGAGATTTGAACCACCCTTTCTTTTTTTTCTTCTTCCTCATTGTGAAAATGGTGTGGAATTTTGAAGACAAAAACAAAAATCTTCCTCAACAAAACTCAGGAACCCATAATGCTTCAACAAGTGATTCGGGTCAAACCCGTTTGCGTGAGCTGGGTTATAAACAAGAACTCAAGCGTGATCTCTCGTAATCATTCGTTCATTAATTCAACTTTCCTTTATCTGTAACTGTAATCATTTGTTCTGTTATTTGCTCCCGGGGTTTAAATTTAAATTTGTCCTCTCCATTTTTACAGGGTTCTATCAAATTTTGCTTTTTCATTTTCAATTATATCAGTGTTGACTGGTGTAACAACGCTATATAATACGGGTTTAAATTTCGGTGGACCGGTTTCACTGGTGTATGGATGGGTCATTGCTGGTTGTTTCACCATGTTTGTTGGTTTATCGATGGCTGAGATTTGTTCTTCTTATCCAACTTCTGGTGGGCTTTATTACTGGAGTGCTATGCTTGCTGGTCCGAATTGGGCACCCTTTGCTTCTTGGATTACTGGCTGGTAATTCACCTTATTTTCTTGATTAGGACCATTGTATTTGAAAGTCAAACTTTTTTTCTCCATGGAACATTTTGTGGCATTCTACCGTTTTAGCATAATGTTTCCTTCCGATTGAAGAACTATGTTTTCTATTTCAATGATTTGATGAAGTGGGTCATAAAAATGTCTGTTTTTTTTATGTCAAACTGCAACTACAGTGGGGTTACATATTTGCATAATCTAGTAGCTGATTAGGCCTTGATTCACTGTAGTTGCAGTTTGACATAAAAAAACAGACATTTTTATGACCCACTTCATCAAATGCATAATCTAGTAGCTGATTAGGCCTTGATTCACTGTTTTAGGCTGAGACCTCTTTGTATTCAGAGGTTTCAAGTTTCTGACTTTTCACTCAAAAATGCTCAGGATTACAGTAATTGTTTAGCTATGCAAGTAGGGCTGAGCAAAATAATCAGCAAACCGATCCAAATCGTAAACCGATCCAAACCAATCCGAATAAACCAAACCAATAACAAACCAAATGAATTGGTTTGGTTTGAAACCAAACGAAATTGCATTGGGTTGGTTTCAGATATTTATAATTACACCCAATCCAATCCAATCCAATCCAAACCAAACCAAACCAAAATTTTTATACATTAATTATATATATTATACCCATTACCCAACCTACCCAATATAACCTAATTTTTTTGATCATTTTGCTATGTTGTTTTGGTTGGAAGATACTGATTCTGAGCTGAACTCAGATTTCTTTCTTTCAATATTCGTTCAGAGTAAACAGGGGCTGGTATAATATTTGGATATGTAAAGCTGGCCTTTAGTAATGTACATGTTTTTTTAGATATGCATTGCCGGTTGATAAGAAAAAGATTCATGGTTTCTGCATCGCAGGTTCAACATTGTTGGTCAGGTATGTCAGAAAAGTTTCTATTGCTGCAGTTCCAGATTCTTCACTACAGGTACGATAGAGGGTTACTGTATTAAGATATGTCTAACTAGTAGATGAACTTTTGCTGCAGTGGGCTGTAACAACAAGTGTCGATTTTTCACTTGCACAACTCATTCAAGTGATCATTCTTCTCAGCACTGGTGGAAATAACGGGGGTGGATACTTGGCATCTAAGTATACTGTTATTGGCATTCACGGTGCAATTTTGCTCTTGCACGCCATCTTGAACAGTCTACCTATCTCGTTATTATCTTTGTTTGGACAGCTTGCTGCTGCATGGAATATCCTAGGTATTTATGGTCACGGTTTTCTAATAACACTCCACTAGCATGTGTTTATGTTACTTAGATCTTTAACCGGGTTGGGAATCACAGGTGTCTTTCTTCTGATGATTCTTATTCCAACTATCGCGACTAAAAAGGCCAGTGCCGAGTTTGTTTTCACGCACTTTAATACGGACAATGGGGTGGGAATCAATAGCAAACTGTACATATTCATTCTTGGACTTCTCATGAGCCAGTATACGTTAACCGGATATGATGCATCTGCCCACATGGTAAGTTTGTATAGTACTTGAACTTTACTTTTCTTGGCCAAATATCCCTATATATAACTTGTATATAAGTAAATTACGATCACATTATAGACTAACGGGGGACACATATCACTACAACATGCCCTGTTTCCTAACCTTGTCCATGGATCTTTTCTCTCAGTTGCAGCCTTTTGGTTTCTTTTCTCTCTGTTGTAGCCTTTTGGTTTTCTTCTTTCTCTGCGTGATCAGTCTAAACTCTTTCGTCTTTACTTCATATCGATTATTTTGTTTACAGACAGAAGAAACGAGGGATGCAGATAAGAATGGACCGAAGGGAATAATTAGTTCCATTGGGATATCCATTATTGTTGGATGGGGTTACATACTTGGCATCACGTTCGCGGTTACAAACATCCCAGAGCTCTTGAGTGCAGACAATGATGCTGGCGGTTACGCCATTGCTGAAGTGTTCTATTCTGTATTCAAAAGTAGGTTTGGGAGTGGAGTTGGTGGAATCATATGCCTTAGTGTTGTTGCTGTCGCCATCTTCTTTTGTGGCATGAGCTCGATTACAAGCAACTCAAGGTATAGTGTGCATATTCTCTAGAATGATCTACCACTTTTTCTAGGATATTCTTACCTTTCCTATAAATAGGAGTTGTAACTTAGGCCAACAACACAACACACACAAGTTGTGAAGTGAGTCTCCCACATCAAACACTTTCTAGTTGCTTTCTTCTTGTATTTTTCAAGTGTCCCATTTGTTGTATATTTTGTGTATCAATAAAATATCAAGTTCTATATTCCAAGTGTTTGGACCTACCGCTTACAACACAACAAGTGGTATCGGAGCCTTGTCGATCGGGCGTAGTTTTTTTGTGGTGGTGATATTTGGTCGGGGACCAACGACGTCGTCACTCGCCGGAGTAAAAGGTCGGAGGATATTATTCACCGTTTGAGAAGAATCACTCAACGATTCTTGTTCGTGCGCAATCCGGGACTGTGGAGCTGTTTGGTCTGGGACCTAGCTTACTTAGTGTTTGACAGTGCAACAAAACTAAGTCACGATGGCGGATTTTTCGGTGAGTAATATTAAAAAATTAAATAATCACAATTATAGCACATGGCAATCGTGTATGGTGTCATACCAGAGAGCCAAGATTTGTCGGAGTATGTCACCGGAAGTGACGCAACGCCGCCCGCTTCAACGGATGCCACGGCTTTGCGTAAATGGAAGGTGAAAGCTCGCGAAAGCCATGTTTGCTATAAAGACATCAATCGAAGATGAGATGATTGAGCATATCCGGAAAGCCACCACGCCGAAGGAAGCATGGGACACGTTGGCTAGTCGTTTTTCGAGGAAGAACATTTCACGCCCGCAAATACGGAGAATGAGTTGATGTCGCTCACCAGGGAAATCTATCAATCGAGATTATTTCACCAAGGTAAAATCTCTCGTGTTATGAGATTTCCGAATTAGATCCGGAGTCCAAAATTGGTGAGTCTCGGATGAGAAGAATATTGATACACGGCTTAAAACCCGAGTATCGAAGTTTCACAACGGCAATACAAGGTTGGGCCACACAACCAACCATTGATGAGCTGGAAAATTTATTAGCGGACCAGGAGTCGCTGGCTAAGCAAATGGCAGGCGTAGTGATAAAATCGGAAGAAGAGGCACTATATGCAAGTCAAGCAAGAGGAAAATCAAACAGATATAACAATAAAGGATTCAAAAGACAATATGATGGAAAACAACAAAAGGACGAAGGACGGAGTTACCAAAGAGGGGGAGCTGAAGAGAAAAGTCATGATAGACCTCAAGGAGGAGACAAACGCTTTCACAAGCAACAAAATGCTTGCTTCAATTGTGGCAAAAAGGGACATTTTGCAAGAGATTGTAGATTCAAGAAGAGACAAGTTGAAGGAAACGCCGCCACTTCAGATACCCGAGATGATCAAAGTGAAACAGAGTGGGATGTCCACGCATCTTTCTCAGGGTTGAAGTCCGAGCAAGAAAATATTGACACTACTATGGTGAAAGAAGAAGACCAAGTAACTTGTGCAGCAACTATGACAAGTGATATTGGGCGTGTTAACTTTCACAATCTGTGGATCATTGACTCAGGAGCTGGCAATCATATGACCGGTGATAAAGAAAGACTTCAAAGTATGACAGAATACAAAGGAGGTCGTGTTGTCGTAACGGCGGATAACACTAAGCTTCCAATTAGACACATTGGAGAAACAGTGATCACGCCAAGCTCAAATTCTCAGCCAGTGATACTGCAAAATGTGATGCATGTTGATGGAATGAAGAAAAATCTCTTGTCGCATCACAACTCACGAGTCGTAATTATGTATTGTTCGGTCCACAAGACGTGAAGGTTTATCGTGACCTTAGAGTCGTTGGGACTCCAATCGGAAGGTGAAAAGAAGGAGTCAAGATATGTACCGACCGCCGAAGCGCATATGTAGAGAAAACCAGGAAAAATGACACAAACCGATCTATGGCATGCACGTCCGGGACATGTCGGTTATAAGAGACTTAAGGTCAGCGATGAAAGAGTCTATGCTCAAAGGACTTCCTAAGTTGGAATGTCGGGACGACACGGTTTGCGCCGGATGCCAATATGGAAAAGCGCATCAACTCCCATATAAGGAGTCGAGATACCGAGCAAAGGCGCCACTTGAGTTGATTCATTCGATGTTTTTGGACCCGTAAAGCAACAGTCAATTGGAGGTGCAAAGTATATGATCACCTTCATTGACGATTTCTCAAGATATACGTGGGTGGATTTCATGAAGGAGAAATCCCAAGCTTTGGAGAAATTCAAGGAATTCAAATGTAAAGTCGAAGCAGAATTTCCGGAGAGAGTCCGTTGTCTCCGCACAGATAATGGAGGTGAGTATACATCCACCGAGTTCTCGGAATATCTAAAGCAAAATAATATTCGCCGGCGAGCTGACTTGTCCGAGAACGCCGCAACAAAACGGGGTTCTTCGAAAGAAAGAATCGACATTTAGCCGAGACATGTCGGAGTATGATACATGCAAAGAATGTCCCGGCCCGTTTCGGCGTAATGCATGAAGACTGCAGCCCACGTGATCAATCGGCTACCACAAGCAAAGCTTGGATTCATCTCACCGTATCAGAAACTCAAAAGAGAGAAACCAACTGTAAGTCATTTCAAAGTATTTGGCTGTGTCTGTTACGTATTCGTCCCAGATGAGCTACGAAGCAAATTTGACAAGAAAGCAATCAGATGCATATTCTTGGGATACGATGAGGAAAGAAAAGGATGGAAGTGTTGTGACCCAAGAACGAATCGATGTATGGTATCAAGAAATGTTGTATTCGATGAAGCATCTTCTTGGTGGTCATCTCAAGATGAGGAGCTTCCTGACTCACCTGTACTAGAAGAGAAAGTAAGAGAAAAGACTGGAGAAGAGTTATGCACTCTGAAAGTAAATGATGATGGTCAAGAGAAATCGACAAAGAACTCAAGAGATGGAATATACAAGATATCGAAAGTCCAACACCGGAGATGGAGGAAGTTGATCATCATGAACAACAACTTAGGAGATCATCTCGACAGAGGAAACCAAATCCTAAGTATGCTAACATTGCGACAGTTGATGATACTGCAACTATGGAGCCTTCAAGCTATGAGGAGGCGTCTAAAAAGGGTGAATGGATCCGGCGATGAAAGAGGAAATTCAAGCGCTTAAGCAAAACCGGACTTGGGAACTTGTTCCTCTTCCGGAAGGAGTAAAACCAATATCTTGCAAATGGGTTTACAAGGTGAAAACACGACAAGACGGATCCATAGAAAGACATAAAGCTCGATTAGTTGCTCGAGGTTTCTCACAACAATATGGCTTAGACTATGATGAAACGTTTAGCCCGGTGGCGAAGATAACTACAGTACGAGTTTTACCGGCCCTAGCAGCCTAGTAAGTCTTGGAAGCTATGGCGGATGGATGTGAAGAACGCCTTCCTACATGGCGAGATCGATCGAGACATATACATGGAGCAACCAAAAGGCTTCGAGAGTACGACTCGTCCTAAATACGTGTGCAAGTTAAGAAAGGCGTTATATGGATTGAAATGGGCACCAAGGGCTTGGTACGGAAAAATTGCGAGTTCTTGACTCATAATGGATTCTCTATGGCTCCGTCCGACTCAAGTTTGTTCATCAAGCATCAAAATAACAAATTAACAAATCGTGTTGGTATATGTTGATGATCTCATCATCACCGGAGATGATGACAAAGAAGTTCAACAAGTCAAGAGGAACTTATCAGTCCGGTTTCAAATGAAAGAACTTGGAGAGCTTAAACACTTTCTTGGACTTGAAGTCGAGTACACTAAAGATGGCTTGTTCCTTTGCCAACAGAAGTATGTTAAGGATCTGTTAAAGAAGTCTGGAATGATAGACTGCAAGCCTTCTCCAACACCAATTGAAGTCAATGCCAAGTTGAGCTCAAAAGAAGGCAAAGAGTTGGATGATCCTACAAGTTATCGACGACTAGTAGGAAGTCTAATATACTTGACGTTAACAAGACCAGACATTTCCTTTGCAGTTGGCGTCGCAAGCAGATTTATGCAAAGTCCAAGAAAGCCACATTGGCAGTTAGTTCAGAAAATTATGAGGTACGTCAAAGGAACTTATGACTACGGTATTTTATACCAGAAAGGAGTGCCATGTAAACTTGTTGGATACTGTGACGCTGATTATGCTGGGGATCATGACACTCTCCGATCAACTACCGGTTACGTGTTCAGCCTTGGTTCTGGAGTAATATCTTGGTGTAGCAAAAGACAACCTACTGTATCTCTATCAACTACCGAGGCAGAGTACCGTGCAGCCGCTGTAGCAGCTCAAGAAGTCACTTGGCTTGTTCAGTTATTGAGAGACTTACATCAGCCAGTTGACTACCCAGTGGATTTACATTGCGACAATATATCATCACTACAACTAGCAGAGAATCCAGTATTTCATGCAAGGACCAAGCACATTAAAGTGCACTACCACTTTATTCGAGAGAAGGTTCTTCAAGACGAGATACAGATGATTCACGTGAAGACTGAAGATCAACTAGCAGATGTCTTCACCAAAGGTTTAAGCGGAAACAATATCGCGGATTTCAGAAATGCGCTTGGGATGCTTTCTAAATCATCACCGAAAGAGAGTAGTCGGTGAGGGGGAGTGTTGAGAGAGAGCACCGACTCTCTTGACCCATCTATAGGTCTCTAGATTATTCTTTTGCTTACTAATTGCTAGAGAGTTCTAGCATCTTTGGAAAACATAAATAATGGAGCCATAAATTAAATTAGCAAAAAGGTTGGGTCTATATTATGCTAGAGTTTTCTAATGGGACATACTAGATTGTTCCAATGAGCCGACATTGGCAACTATAAATAGGAGTCATTTGGTCTCCAACTAGTACCAAGAAAAGCATTTCCACTTTCATGTATACAACTTCTCTTGCAATATAAAAGCCTTAGCATTTTCTTATATAAGTTGAGTGTCCCATCCATTCTAATATTTAATATTAGTAGCAACATCACATGCAACATCTCCTTCGTTGTCCCTTTCTGTGTTATCATTTTGCTTATGAATTAACATCATGGTTTTATCAGGATGGCTTATGCATTTTCAAGAGACGGAGCAATGCCTTTTTCTCCCGTATGGCATAAAGTAAACAACCAGGAGGTACCGATATATGCAGTTTG
Organism: Gentiana straminea; assembly: GCA_036785695.1. Taxonomy (NCBI): domain Eukaryota; kingdom Viridiplantae; phylum Streptophyta; class Magnoliopsida; order Gentianales; family Gentianaceae; genus Gentiana; species Gentiana straminea. Next base: position 27,807,989 of record JAVUPR010000061.1, read on the forward strand.
GATGTCAGCTTTTATCGCGTTTTGCATGGCTCTAACGGTATTGAACTCCCTTACTTCATCGTATATTCAAAAGTTTAGCTTTTTCTTTCTCACAGACAGATTTCATGATATAAGTTATGTTTATATTTGGTAAATTCCAGTCACTTGGAAGTTTAGTAGCATTTCAAGCCATGGTATCAATAGCAACAATCGGGCTCTACATTGCATATGCTCTACCAATCTTTTTTCGGGTGACATTGGCTCGAAAAACATTCAACCCGGGGCCTTTCAATTTAGGAAAATACGGTGTCTTTGTTGGTTGGATAGCGGTTTTGTGGGTTGTAACCATCTCTGTGCTGTTCTCTTTGCCGGTTGCGTATCCCGTAACAGCTCAGACTCTGAATTACACACCAGTTGCAGTAGGTGGTTTATTTATCTTGACTGTCTGTGCTTGGATTTTTAGCGGTCGCCATTGGTTTAAAGGTCCTGTAACCAACTTACAGTTGAATTAAAGAACAGTGAGAGTATAAAAGATATTGAAGCATGAAAAGTGAAAGTTGTTACTACTAATGTGCAGTAGATTTGAGTTATTATTTGTAATTCTTTATTGGAAATAGAAAATTTCCTTGAGACAAAGAAAATTTGTAATAGGAAGAAAAGAAAGAAAAAAATTGCAATTTAGTAGTATAATCCTTTTGGAAAAATGTAAGCAGATATATTGTAATTTTTACATATATTGTAAGTTTTAGTATTCTTACAAGTTCGAGCTTAAAAATACTTAAAATTGAGTCGTTTTATTTGAGTCGAGTTTGATATCAAATTATATAGTGTGGGTTCTCATAGGGTGCCACATGGAAGAATTTGTAGCAGAAATTGCCGGCCTTCCACAGTCCACATGCTGCTAAATGCATTACACCCAAATACAAGTGTATCACCATATCTGTGTAAATCTTCATTTTGCTTCATCATCATAAGATACATCATATTAACTCTAACATTCAAGATCGTGAACGTTCTTTCGAATGGAAGGAACAACAAGCACAGTAACATGGGCAGCATCAAAATCAGATTCACCATTGTTACATGATGGAATGGTGATTTGGAACAACTTAGCCTTTGGGGCTGAAGAAATAGATGATGAGGAGTGTGTTTGTCGAGAGAATCGTTCGAGTTCGATTTCGAGCCCACCAACTGCAAGAGGAGCAGCAAGTGATCATGAAGGTTCAGTTGTGATAAAGCATGTTGTGGAAGAAGAAGATCAAGAGATGAAGTTCAGAGAAGAGTTAGAGAAAGAGCTAGAGAAGCAGCTAGAACAAGAAATCATGGTGGGTATACTTGATTTAGTCCGGAAATTGAGCAACTTGAAGGCGAAAATGATAGTGAGAAGCCTAAAGAAGTTGGATGTGGATGATCTTTTGAGTGTTTTGGATGGTTCAAGATTTGATGTTTCATGTAAAGATGATAATATTGATGATGAAGATCTATATGGTAGCCCAAAGTTGGGAAGTGAGTATGGTGTTCATATCTCTTGTCCAACAAAAGCTAGACAACATTCACATGAATCTGAGGAAGAAGTTTTGGAATGTTCAAAGAAGGAATCAAGATTGAAGAAATCAAACTTTAATCCTTTGTAAATGGCATCATCGCTTCCCGGGGGCATAGCTCAGTGATAAAAGAATGGGGGTGCTGTAGTAGTAGTCTTGTCTTTGAGCTAGGGTGTGGGAGTTCAATACCCTTTGAGCTCGGATGTGTAGCCAAGTGTACGGTTTAGATTAGATTTTGTCGTTTTTATGGGAAGAAATGTCATTTATGTTGCGGAGTTGATGGTCATTATGGAGGCTCTTAAGATTGTCTGGCAACTGGAGATGAAGAAACTGGTGGTGGAATCCGACTCCCTCACTGTTGTACTACAAGCTCTCAATGAGAAGAAGATTGAGAATGAAAGGGGCAATGTGGTTCAAGATCGTCTCTGAGATGATATTGAGCATGGAGTCGGAAGTCATAATTAGTCTAGTAACAAAGAGAAGCAAACAGAGCCGCTGATGCTATGGCTAGAATGGGTCAAGACCTTCCCGTATGGAAGGGTTGTTGAGATGGATGATCCCCGGGTCTCTCTGAGGTCCCTGATGGGACACGATGCTAGCCTGCTAGGGGTTTATATCATCCTCGAATGTGAACCCTCCTTTTATTTTGCTTTAGACTTTCGAGTCTCATCGTGTATCTCAAAAAAAAAGTATGGTGTAAATTAGATTCACTTGTTCACTTGGTCATTGTTTTCCTTTATTCAACACTACGAGAGATTTTATGCAACAGTTCTAGGAAGGTTATACCAAGTGACGTATATTAAAGCCTCTCATTTTTACTCTCTTTTACCTAAATCAAAACAACATCGTTTTACTGTTAGAAAAACACTCAGTTTTACGATGTAAACCATTTAGAGAGAAAAAACACGATGAGTTAAGCTGCATAGAATATCTACAAATTCCCCTGTAGCTGCATAGAATATCAGTATAAAGTGGAAGAAAAGAAAAAAAAAACAAGGAAAAAAAAAATCGAAGGCGGTTGACTATAAATAACTGAAACGCACATAATCGAAGGCGGTTGGCTACTTGCTATAAATAAGTGAAACGCGCTAAGCCTTTGCTCTGTTTCTCTGTACGACTGCATATCAATCTCTTCTTCTTCAGCGAGTACAGTTTTCTCTCTCGACAAGAACACACCAACCTCTCGGCTGCTTCAATCAGCAGGTAATGATTTCACTTCTGAGAATTATTTCATTCCATTGCATGCAGATTTCATTCGCTAAACTTCAGAAGAATTTGATCGATTTTAGAATTTTCGCATAGACAATTTAGACTCGGATGCTGTTCGTAAAATGTTTTAAATTCATCAAAAACTAGGTTTACTTTGAGCGCATGTATCTTTAACTGTGATGCTTCGGTTTCATACATCAAATCGATGTTAATTTGCCTCTCCGATGAATTTTGCGTGATTTCGGTTAGAAATTGAAGGTTAGCTTCGTATTGTTCCATTCGTTCACTTCATGAAATCTGCGCCTACTATTTGCAGTTTACTTAACTCTGTACATTTGAATAGGAATTTTGTTTGTGGAACAACTAATTCGTTTTTGCTGCTGAAGTTTCCAAGTTTTCTCGTTATCTCAAAGAATTTTGCGTCACTGCAGAGTGCAGTCGGAAACTTAAGATTCGAATGTGTTCGTCATCTGGTTTGAACTTCAAAGTGCAAGTACTATGTGTTTGTTATCACCTATATACAAAATCTTCGTAAGTTTATACTATTTGATTCGAAATGTTGTTTGTGACAGTAGACTCTTTCGCAGTTGAAGATATCGTAGAGAAGTGGAGAATACCTCTGCAAATAAGTACTCTTTGAATTTGTTTGTTCTGTGAATTCAGTATGTACTTGCAGTGACAATTCTGAGAAAATAATCTTAGAAATTCTAGAACTTGGATAGAATTATGGCATGTGATAACATGTACTTTGTGTTTGCAGCTGAAGATTTTTTCTTAAAATGGAGAAAGACGTCCCGAAAACAGGTCAAGAAGGCAGCAGTCGCAGCCTTATCCTATCATCATCGGCATCTGCACAGCCGTTCCTAAATTACCATTCTGGCAGCCACCATTTCGGCATTCCTGAAGCAGAGCGGATGATGATGACGTCAGGCTCCCACCAGAAAGAGTTTCTGATGGATATGCTCTGCTATCAAAGCCTAGTGGACAAGCACAATGCAACACTTTTCCTACTCAAAGAGGCGGTTAAAGAAGCTGAAGATCTTCGAAAAGAGAACTTCAATCTTGAGAATATCAATGCCGATTTGAGCAATCGCCTCGCTGTGCTTCAAAAAGCCATGTCAGACCGTGCAGCATCATTTGGATACTCAGCTATGCATATGGATCCAAAATTGAATGTCAATGAGGTTTTGACAGGGTTAGAGTCCTTACAGTTGATGGATTTGGGAAGTGGGGTAAACCAAGGTCCTAACTTGGATGATGTGGCAACAGAAAGGGGCTGCACCAGCCTGAGCCCAACTCCAATCAGTCGGATGGACTCGGGTCAGATTGAAGGGAGTGGGGAAGGCCAGGAGGATCGCGTTGCCTTGCCCAAGAGCATTGGAATTCGCTCCACTGGGTACTTGAAGATGGTTAAACCTGATGGGAGAAGTAAAGGCAAGGAAAATAAGGTACTCAAAAGGAGCAAAATCTTCCGGTAAAATGGTATAATTCGTTCGAACATGTAAGGCTGTACCCGCTTTATCTTTCAGAAGTTTATCCATCATAGATCTGTTTCAGTCTGCTTTAATGTTTGGACTGTAAACCGACAGATGTCTGAATATTTTTGAATGTTTTCTATGGTTGCAGCAAAAGGTAATTGTGCAAGGAGATGAAAAAGAAGAGGAACCACTTGAGCTGGAGGTGTACAATCAGGGGACGTCCAAAACTGAATTGTGCAACAAATGGCAGGAGACTGGAGCATGCTCATATGAAGAAAAATGCCATTTTGCTCATGGAGTTGAAGAGCTTCGCCCTGTGATCCGCCACCCACGATACAAGACTGATGTTTGCCGCATGGTGCTAAATGGTGACCCTTGCACCTACGGACATCGCTGCCATTTCCGCCACACCCTTTCTGAGAAGGAGAAACTCATTAGGTCCAACAACTTGAGGGCACTCAAGCCTTTAAATAAGTAGATTATCATCTCTGGTAATAACAATCTCAAATTGCAGTTTTGCTCTGATGATTAGTTAACCATATAGATGAAAACTAACCCCCCCAACCCACCCTGTTTACAGATGCTTTTAAATAAGGTACCAAATAAATGTCAAGTGAGACTAATAAAGCTCATCACAAGGAGGATTCAATAATAAGCTGGAAGAAGGAGGACAGCAAATGTAGCAGAAGTTTTCTGGTGTGTTGGTTTCTTTCTATACTCCGTTGACAGAGAATATGGAGGATTATTCATGGGATTGTCTGCATTTTCTCTTCGTTTTTGTTATCGTTGTGTGATCCTACCATGTACTGGATTTAGTTGAGTAAAATTCTTCTGATGCTTTGTTTGTCTTGTGCTCTTGGACTACCTTATTGTACATTAGGCAACTGTGACACGATAGAAGCTGCTACATTCTACTGAATGTTAACGTTTAGTATGGTATTTGTGGTCTGTGGATGTGATTCAAGAGTTTGACAAGAACATTTTGTTGATAGGAGAAATTTTATGTTGATTAATAATGTTGATTCCAGTCATGTTGCAGTGCTTATAATTGACTTCTATTCATTGAAATTACACTTCTTCTGACTGCTTACTTATTGAAATTACACTTTGTCTGACTGCTTACTTATTGAAATAACATTTCGTCTGACAGCTTACTTATTGAAATTACGCTTCGTTTGACTGCTTACTTATTGTAATTAAGAAGTTCAACTAATATTAGGGTGAGATTAATCAGGATGTAGTTTCTATATGTAACCTACAAACATTACCGCTTTGCAGCTTCAAACACTTACAAACTTCTTCATTCAGATACCAGTATACCACCATACACTCAAATGATTAATGTTGATTCATTCACCATCAATTGTCTTTAGCCAGAGGCTTTGATACAGCTTTGGTACTACAAACACAAGTTCCTTCCTCCTCTTTAAATATGAAGAACACTGAAAAAATGACAACTTCCAAATGAAATGCTTCATCATTTCATTCAACAAAAATAATAATTAAATCTTGGGTACCTAATATGCAAGTAGAAAATGCAGTAATTTACACTGGCGCCTAAGTATTACGGATTAGCAGCTGTTGCGCATTAGATGGTACAAGTTTTGTGTAAGCAAACATTGTTGTTGTTTCATACATGTATCCATTCCATGTACTATTTTCTGGTTGCATTCTCCTCACTTTTTCATCTTCTTGAGGGAATCAAGAAGAGATAGATTTTCTTGAGCGTTTGATTTCTTTGCAAATGGATTTGATGGACGGTATGAACTTACTGGAATTTCTTGTGCCTTGTTAGGTGATGATCCAAGGTTCGTTGCGTCCATGGTATTGCTGCTGCTGCTGCTGGCTTTTAGCAAACTTTTCACTTCCACCTTCTTCTTCACTGATGATATTGAGCCGCCTTGAGATCGCTCGTGTTTCTCTTGTCCGTCTCTGATTGATTCTTCAACCTTGCCTTTGTGTTTGAAAGGAGGTGGTGGAGATGAAAAAACAGGATCATTTTCTTTACCGTTTTCTGCAGATTTAGCCATACTACTTGATGCAGGAGGACCCACATTGGTGGCAATGCCATCATAACTCACTGGCTTATTTAAAGGGAGGATTGTTTTCCCATTTTCGTAATTCATCATTCTTTCCTGCAAAAAATACCAAAAAAAACAATAAGAAGCAGTGTTCTAATAAAAATAAAATCAAAACTTCATGTAAATTTCCGACCTCTAGTATGGAATTGAAACGCTCTGCCAAATTTGGTAACTTGAGAGCAGTGACTAGCTTTATCGCCCCTCTCACTGATTTTTCCAGTGTTAGAAGTTTCACAAGTTCAGTGGCTCTCACAAGCTTATCACCTGATGAAAACCAACAGCCAGTCACTTGTATGTTTTTAAATGCCTTCTATTGATGACCCCAAAAAAAAAAAAAAAAAAAAAATTCACATCCGAGTCTCTTCGACAGACTCACCGTTGCAACAAGATGCAATCAGTCTCAAGATACATCTGTCAAGAGCTGTCTCAATATTGAAAGCCTCATCATCAAGTGCAGTGGTATCCAGACCAGCAGTTGCATTTTCCTCAATTTTTCTCTGTATCTGAATTTTCAAAGACCAATACATCAGGACAATTCAACAGTACAAGTAGTTATGGCCATTACAGGGAACATGTTGAATTAAAAATAAAAAAGAAAAGAATAGATACCTCATATAAGTGCATATTGTACTGCATAAATTCATTCTCAAGGTTTTCTGCTCCAAGGTCTGAGGCAACAACAGGAAATGAAAGATCTAGCAGTGTGAGGATGGGCTTAGGAGTGACCTGCAGATGGAAAATTCGACAAATGAGGAAAAGGGTATCTATCATAAACCTACAAGAAGTTTTTGCAGCTGACATACCTGTGGATATGAATCAGGTGATTTGCAAACGACGCAAAACAATTTGCTTTCGTTGAGTCCAACGACCCAGTAATTCTCGCCAGTCTTTTTCAATTTACTCGCACTGTAAGTATGATTATTCCAACTCAATAAATCACTTCATAATCATATCATCAATCCCCTACCTGTCCATCTTTAAAGAGAGAGAGAGAGAGAGCATGTACCTGAAGAGTGGAAGCCAACTACCTCCATATTGATGTGTAAAAACTCTCAAGAAACCCTAAAAAAACACAACGCAAACTATAGTCAACTTAACACAAGCAACCTCTAGAAGACCGGAGAAACAATTTTCAAAGTTTTCACACCTTAGAATCAAAAGAACTCAGTTGTCCTTCTTCACTGAAACCAAACCACGTGAGACGTGAACCAGGAGTTAATGGAAGCCTCCCCCTCAACCGCTCAGTCATGTTACAGATGTTCAAAACTCTAAAGTCAAGCATCTGCATGGGGAGATACTATTTTATTTCATGCTTCTCAATTCTCATAACTACTAAGTGATCATCTGTGAACTTGATGATGTAAAATAGTACCTGCTCATTCGAGGGCAGAGAAGGAGAAGCATGTGTAACAACTGCTATTTCATCCTTGAAGCCCACCAAAGTTACAATGGGTCCATCCAGAGAGATAATATGTCTCTACAGTTTTAGCACACGGAAGGAGAGTCACAGCTTGTTGAAGTGTATTTCAAAAAGTGAAAAAAGATAACAAACTTGTGAACCTAAGAATGACTTAAACATTGTGTACCTGCAAACCCCCTAAACTGAAGATGCGGAGAAGATTAAGGCTAGTAGCTGCAGCCACCCAGGTGATTCCAAGTGCCACTGCTCTTACCTCTTCATCTTCAAGCCGCATAGACCACTGCATATGTGAGGGAGGGTTAAATGTAATGTCATTCAAAAATAAATAACTGTAATGGATAGAAATCAATGAAAATAGAAGTCTTTATGAATCTGCAACTTAGTCAAATAAAAGAATGAGTTTACCTCACTGTTACTTGCCCAGCTACCAAAAGGCCTAAACATGAGTGTGCTCATATTCTTCTCGCCCTTGCACGGATTTGCAAAGACGCTCCCATTCTCACTTAAAGCTGCCATTGTGAAACCGAAGTAATCGGTCATTGCAGGAACCCGAGGACCACTCCCAGTATCATGAAATTCAACCTGCATTTGAGAAAAATGTCATTCTGCCAGATTATCTTTTTACATCTAATAAGGTAGACATTGGCTGAAAATCTCTTCTTGAAGAAGTAAAACAAATTGACACTATCGACACTGGCTACATGCTGTGGAATTGTACTATCGATAGCTGAACTAGATCAACTGAATGTAGACCGACGTATCAGACAGATACCCAAATCAGGGCTAATCGTCAAATTACTCTTATGTGAACCTAAAGTATCCTGTTGAGTGCATAAAAACATATTTACACTGCAAGTGGTCTTTCAATTCTTCAACTGTGTGTTTATGAGATTACTCCTAATGCTTGTTTGATTACTTAATGATTATAATAATAGGTTTGCACGTATCATTATGTTGACAATTATGTCATGAATTATTTCAGTCTCCACTCACAGCAAGACCTGGTTTGGAGAGGTATATGCAAACCATCAGATAGTCAACATGTACAGAGTTATCAAATAATATGAATGAAGTACCTCGATGTGGGAGCATCCATCATGCTCCATTGATGTTACACACCCAAACATATTATAGCACAGGAAATGTCTTCTACCAGACTGAGCAGGAGTGGCTCCTGATTGAAAGGCTTCTTGCATTTTTGGCAAGGGAGATATCATTGGGCTTTTAAAATCATTCTTCCCGTGGTTTATGGTATCCTCCATAACTTTACAAGCTTTTTTTGGAAGATCAATCTTTCGACCCGCATCCAGCTCCTTGTCAAGGTCATCTTCCCAACTATCATCAAATGCAGTCTGTTCACGCGACCTTTTTTTGCTAGATAATTCAGATTCACCATGGCTATCCTCCCCGATATCACTTAGACTGCCAGAAGCATTAATTCCTTCTTCCTCGTCCTGCTCCTCCTCGTCAAAGAAAAGGAGGCCACTAGTTTTCACAGTAGGAATATCCTCAGTAGGTGATTTCATTGAAGATGGTACAGCTGGTTCCCATATGCCATATTTTCCTGTAACATCAATTAATGCCAATGCATTTCCACGTGGTTTCCATGCCATACAACTTATCCTATCATTGAATTTCTGCCTGTCAATGTCTTGCTTCTTGTCAACATCCCATATAAGAACCTGCCTATCCAAACCAGAGGTAGCCATATATTTGCCATTTGGTGACCAACACAGAAAGCAAATAGGTTTTACATGATCCCCTTTTAGTGAAAACAGCTTTTCTAAAGTATCCCTATCATACATCACCACATCGTTTTTCAAACCTGGGACAGCTAACAAGTCTCCATCAGGACTCCAACTAAGCGTATTCAGCGTTGAAGGTCCAAAAGTAGCAGTATCTGGAGCAATGCCCTTGAGGGTTTGAATCACTGTTCCAGACTGAAGTTCCCAGTGTATGACCGTTCCAGTCGAATCAACTGAAGCCAGGTACTCACTTTTCGGGTCATAAGCTATGCCGGTTATAGATCCTTTGTGCCCTTTAAGAACTCTTGCAATTGAACCATCAATTGTGTTAATAAGTTTGATGCCCTCGTCATCACCAGCAGCTGCCAACATGGAACCCGATTTGTTGAAAGCAAGGGTGCGTATTGGCAATGTAAATCTAGTGATGTTGGTCTCAAAATCTCCCCCTGATTGCCAAATATACATATATCATTAACATTGCATGACTTGCATAACATAATCAAAGCCAAAATAGGATCAATATCTGAAAAAGATACAATTGCTTCCGCTACTCCATAACAAACCATTGGTTAGCAGGTAATTTGAAGAAACAAACTTATAGGTGAATTTGTCAGAATCTAACCAACATGAATTACCTCCCCAGAAAACCCAAAATCAAAAAAATACAAATAAAAAAATGCACGTCCATAAAACATAATCAATTGAAGAAGAAGTAAAATGAGTGTAATTTATTCTTACCGGGGAATTTGTAGAGCTTAACAGAGCGGTCGATGGAGCCAGAGGCGAGGCAGGAGGAATTAGGGGTGATGGCCAAAGAAGTGACCCCATCGCGATGGTTGCGGAGAAGTTTAGGATTAACAGAAGGAAAAAGAGGATCGTGTATGCAGATATTTGGATCGGAAGATGAAGCTGTCACGATATGCTTTCCTTGCTGGTCCCATAAAATGGAGCAAACCGCAGGTTCGCCGTTTTCGCTGCTGCCGGAGCAGCTGTGAGCTTCCCGGAGCTTAATTGTTCGGATCTTCATCGCTGTTTGGTCTTCTTCTTCTTTTTTTCTTTTCTTTTTTCCTCAGATTTTTTTGATTCAGCTTTGGGTTTGAGATAGAAATCTTGGGGAATGAGGCGGGAAATGCGATGTTAATCATTTTGGGCTTTTGGTGGGAAACGGTTTCAGCATTTTGGTGGGAAAATATTTGACCCAATTTTGTTTTTCCATTTGGTGGGAAAATTATTGACAATCAAATGGTAAAATTTAATTAATTAATATAATAATTTGAAATGCAATTTCTCCGGCTATATATACAAAAAAATCATGCTGTTCATCCAAACTCAAAATAAATAAATATATATATATATATATATATATATATATATATATATTTGGACCTGATTTGTACAAAAACACTCCATTACTTTATTCAATTCACTATTTATTTAATTTCATTTATATCTTTACGGTTTTCACTCAATCATTTTTCATTTACAAATAAAAAATATTAGATCATCTATTACATCTTCACTTTATTCATTACACTACCTATTTTTTTATCATTATTTTATTTATTATACTATTTTATTATAATTTCTTACATTAGTCATTTATTTACACACGTTTCAAAAAATGTTCTCAGCTTTCTAATAATTATTTCATTATATTTATTATATATAATTTCCCTCGTAAGTCGATTAATGCATATCCAAAACCGATTTAATTTCCACATCAATCTGGTTCCATTTTTTAGCGGAATTCCATTTTATTTTGAAAAAAAAAAAAAAAAAAAAAAAAAAAACCTCTGAGAATTTTAAGTCTTATGTTTAGGACATTAGAGTAATGATATCAATCTTTTGATGTTGATGAAACGGATCGAATAGGGATCGAGAATGTAACATCTCGACGGATCCGTGTAATTGTACCGGTCATTCAAAAGTTGTTAACATTACAAGATCCAAACTGCAGGAGGGTCATAAATTGTAATTGTCAAGGTCGCCACATCGAGATTATGGAGTACTTGAATGTTGACGCATGGTACTTAGCGGATTACTTCCGGCATAGATTCTGCACGAGAAAGGAACTATTTTGTGAATTAGTCGTCGCACTAGAACAAGCTGGCCCATTTTTAAGGCAAGGACCATACAGAACCGGAAAATTAGGCATCTCATATGTGCAAAATAAGATGGTTGTTGTCAGTTTTCTAGCCTATGTATTAGATTATATATTATTTATATATTTGTATTACCACAGTATATTTGTATTTATGGTAGGAAGATTACATTTATGGTGAATATTCTAGAATAGAAAAATTGTAACTATATATACTGGATTATACAATACAATGAATCATCAATTCACATAATTCTATTATGGTAGCAGAGCTACATCTTCTTGCATAGGACTCTGCGCTTTTCCCTCTATCAAATCCCTAAAATCTTTTTTTTTTTTTTCCGTTTCCAGCATTCATCATTTTTTTTTTTTCCGTTTCCAGCATTCATCATAAAGATTCTTTGTTTTACGACATCTATACTCAAAATGAAATACATCCGAATGTCTAAAATATTTGATAAATAACACTTTTATCTACCAAGTTTAATTAATATGTACATGCACTTAGCCAAAAAAAAATTAATATGTACATGCAGATATTGGTTGGGAAACGCTAGTTCAATTAGAAAAGGAACACAACAATTGATCAAAACACATTGATTATAATAAACTTCGTAATAATCAATTGGTCAGACATTATGCTATTGGTCGGACATTATTATTGGTGTAAAAGTATGTGTTGATAAATACATTATATCCTACCATTAAAGCTTTTATATCTAGCGAGCACTCCACTTAATTGTAGTAATGGGTTTTGTTTTGTTTTTTTTTTTTTTTTTTTTTTTTTTTTTTGACGAGGGTAAAGTTAATTTTATTAATTAACATCCGTCAAACAAGCGGCTAAAACGTCACACATGGCGAGGCACTTCAAGATGTCCTAGTAAGAAACAAGTAATGCATGTCCAGCTAGTAAATGCGCTGGGGCATTCCCCACTCGTCGAATAAAAGCAAATGAAATAGCATCAAAGCTGGAAAGAAGCGCCAAATAATCCTGCAGCAAACAGCCCTGGACAGTAAGGTCTTCCACAGGTCATCGAAGGCGCGTGACACACGCCAAGCTACCACTCTCCACCAATAGTCGCAGTAACCCCAAATTAACACCATGCCTCTTCCAGAGCCAGGAAAGCCGTCATAAACTCCATATATTCCATCGTGCCACCTGGATCAATGTGGTATGCAAAAAAATGCAGTACCACCCCATGCGTGTTGCGAAAAATGATCCCCACACCTGCTCCCGTCTCAGTCACTGACACGTCCATGTTGGCTTTAATCACCCTTTCCGACGGTCGTACCCATCTATCTGCCAGATGTTGGACCGGGGCCTGCACCATATAGGTCGCCATAGCAGCAGTATACTCATTTGCCGCTACCAAAGACCGCGCACACCCCGCAGAAACAGAAACCGCATGATCATCAAACACTACAGAGAATCGGGCCTTCCAGATCCCCCATATAAACCAAACGAATCGCACAGTATCATGGATACCCCGCTCCTCTAACAATCGCATGAAGAAATCCACAAAGGAAAAGCTGAGCCACCCCAAAGCCCCGTGAAAAGGCGAAGCCCGCCAGATCCTATCAGCCATCTCACACTCAAAAAGCACATGTCGCAAAGTCTCCAAGGTTTCCCCACAAGCTAGACAGATACAGTCACCCATGTGTCGACGCCACGGCCCCTGGCCAATTGCAAGACAATCATGAAGGCACCGCCACAAAAAATGCTGAACACGGGGCTGCACAGGGAGCTGCCAACAACTCCGCCAGACTCTATCCTCTCCTCCAGAGGTGGTCGGCCCTGCCACTGCCCGGTAGAGTGATAATGCCAAGAAGTAGCCCGATCGGACAGTATGAACTCTCTTACAATCATAATGTCGATCCTTTTGTCCGGATGCGCCCCTGGAGCAATTGTAGTAATCATTACTTAATAAGAACACTTGTAGATAATATAAATACCTTAAAAACTATAATTATATTCCAATATTTAGATTAAAAAAAACAATAAAATTAGATAATTAGGAAGAAAGAAACTTTTGAAATATTATTAAGTAAAAGGACCGGACAATAATATTTGTAAGGAGAAATGACTACTTCTACAAAATTTATAGCTTAAAAGAAGATAATAATAATAATAATAATAATAATAATAATAATAAATATTTATAATAAAAAAAAGCCAAATCCAACACTGATGAATAAAGGAACGGTAGTTCCAATAATTTTTTTCACTCTCATTATAACACTCATGTCTTTTAATCTAGGTCTCCATACGTATAAAAATGTCACCAATATTTTTATTTTTTGTGCTCTTATTTTGAGACTTAGTTCGATATCAATACAACATTGAGATTCATTGTCGAAATTCCCTCAATGCATCTCACAAGTGAATCTCGAAAAACAGTGAATGTCGATGATGGATTTTCGGAAATTATGATGGAATATAGTGAATGTGGTCTCAAAATAAAGAGTATTAAAAATATAAAATTTGGTGAAAGAATTGTCAATTTTGGAGTTATAGATTGCGATATATAAATTTTTAAAAATGATTGGATGAGAGAAAAAATATGTTGATTTTTCTTGTTCTACCAAAAGTATACAAGATTATTTTTTTAATAATTTTGTCATTTATGTAAAAGTTGTCCTACTAACTAATTTAGAAATTTTCTCTAAAAAAGTAATTTAGACATTATTTTTGTCATTCTTATTCTTCATTTAACTGTTGTAGTTGTCAAAAATATTTATTCATATTTATTTTCGTTGTTACATTTTCAAAACATTATTTATTATGCTTTGTAAACATACTCTTATTAATTTATTAAGAGCGGAGAGATTGCAAACAAACATTACATTAATTATATTCAATATGTGATATTTTCATTTCGATATTAAAATGAAAGTATTAATTAACTGCGCTCCTTAATTTATGTGTTATTAATAACTGCGACAGATAAATAAGAGTGAAGCAAGTAGTATTACATCACGATTTCTCTTTCTATGTTCATTTCCATCAATTTCAATCCAAACAACCTAAGTATACTTTACAATCTGTTATTATTTTCTTTTCTCTTTTTTTTACCTATTTTATTCAATATAAACGGGGCCTAAAACTTGCTTTATTCAAGTGCTTGAGTTATCTTTTATGCTAGAAACCAAGTCAACACAGGAAGTTACTTATGTATTTCTCTTATTTTCACTCTTGCACACCAACCCTTTTTTATATATAAAGGGCTCCTACAAGCATCTCAATTCTTATCCCACTCTTTCTTCTTCTTCTTTCTTCCAAAAAAGAAAGGAAAAAAACCTCAAAATATGGATATTGCACTTCATGGATACTACTACAGGCTAAAAAGATACTGGAGAAGAAAGAAATATGAAAGGCTTGAAGATTCAACAACACCGAAAAGAAAGCTCAAAGTTGTCCGTTTGGGTAGCAGCAAGAAACGACCCAATTCGGTTCGAATAAGAAGAGCTCCTAAACTGAGGTTCATGTTCATACTACCGTTAAAGATGGTGGCTAAGTTTCATGAAGCTTATGTAAATCTAGGTGGGCCGAA
Organism: Gentiana straminea; assembly: GCA_036785695.1. Lineage (NCBI taxonomy): Eukaryota > Viridiplantae > Streptophyta > Magnoliopsida > Gentianales > Gentianaceae > Gentiana > Gentiana straminea. The sequence continues at coordinate 27,823,097 of JAVUPR010000061.1, forward strand.
GATGATCGAAAACTCGAAAGAGAAAAAGAGCCCGAAAACCCGACCGTTGCCGATGATGCTGTCTGCTGCAAACAACCAGGCTACGGTTGATGTTAGGATGGTCATGGAGTTGTACCAACGTATGGCGACGCAACGCGAGCTATCGGGTCATGACATTGACAGTGATTAATTAATTAATAATCTTTTATTATATTAATATCGCGTATAATTAATCAATCTCATACACGTACGTGTCCTATATATGAACCGTTGATTAATCTGTTGATTTCTTATCAATTAGTGATCTAACTATGATCTAACGGCTCAGATTATACATGTGTGTGGCTAAGAATATATATGTAAAATGATTCTGTATGCAAAATTACTTCTATGTAACATAAAACTTTGGAAATTTAATTATTTAAAAGGACTAATTTTCAACTTATTAGGGGTAATAGGGACACTCCAGAAATCTTATTTAGTTATAAGGACGTTAATTTTAAGAAGGAAAACTTATTTAATTATAAGGACGTTAATTTCAAGTGGATAAAGAGGAATAAGAGAAAAAAAAAATAAATAAATAAATAAAAAAATAAAGAGGAAGGGAGGGAAAAAGGAACCATTCACGCAGCAGGTTTTGTGTGTGTGTGTGGGTTTTTTTTTTTTTTTTATATAATAATTTTAATTAAATCGTATTTAAACGTCGTATATTTTCATCTAAAACTCGGATCATCATAATTTTTTCACTAAAATTCATATTTTTTCATCTTCTTTATTCTAAAATCAAATTTGATATTTTTCCGAATAAATTTCATAAATCATTTTTTTTTCTTCATAAAAATCGATGTGGCGTATTGATCACCGTCATACATTGACCACCTACCCCGATGTATTGACCACCGGGATCCATTAACCACCCCGATGCTGATGACCGCCGCGATTCATTAAATACAATGATGTATTGACCACCGCGATCCATTGACAACCTTGATCGGTGACATCTCGTTGTATAAGTCATCGATGTCATTACATCGGACATCGATGTCGCATTTGCGTAAGTCATCGATGTCGGCTGCGTCGAACGTCGATGTCGCTGCGCATAAGTTATCAATGTCATTGCGTCGGACATCAATGTCGGCTGCATAATCGGCAATGTTCTTGCGTAAGCCCGGACCACAAGATGATCATAGAGGGCACTCTTGTCAATCTCTTGATGATGGTAACTCTTGCACACATAGTAAAACACACTCTACACTAATAGGCCAGCCAGATTAACTATCACTAGCAACCCAACCAAGAATCCACCAACCATAATTGTTGTAAGCACACCATGATTATCCCCACCATTAACCACAATTGATGAGAATATAGTGTGATCAGTCCACAAATATCCATATACCCAAAAACAAGGTCGAAAGCTATCATGGTCCTGCCCTTTAACAACTGATAGCTCTTTTTCATAGTTGCAAGCCCATAAACCGGCTCAAATACAGAAACCACGCTAGCCAAATGCCACAAAGCACTTATATCGACCTGCAACCCAAGAAACAGGACAAAGACAACCATAAGAGAAAAGAAAAACAACCCCAAACTATGAGTATCCACAACTATTATAAGCAGCACCAGAAACCCAAAAAAGACTTAATTGTAAGCCACCATGGTGAGTGAAACCCATAAGAAGGTAATAAAGAGCCTCATAGATCATACTTGTCTTTGCGAAAGCAAAAGGGACTATACCATCTATTATAAGCACCCAAATACACTTGTCAACTAATTAGTAAAACACAATCTATGAATGCTCGAATGTTTCTCTAGACATGTTATTGTGTCACTGCTTCAGACATCAATCTCACTGCATAAGTCATCAATGTCACTTTGCTTCGGACATCAATGTCCTTTGCATAAGTCATCAATGTCATGCGTAAGTCATCAATGTCAACTTGCATTAGACATCAATGTCCTTTGCGTAAGTCGACAATGTCTCTGCATTAGTCATCAATGTCACTCCATCAAGTAGCATGTAAATCGAGAAAAATATTTCTTAATTCGGTAGTTCTTGAGCTAACGTTATCACCTATTTGTGTTATCCGCGCATTAGATCTCTTAATTTACCCTTGAGTGTCTTATGTTGGCCCGTGATCTTTATATGAATTAGTGCATTTTCTTGACCACATCAAACATGAGTTCTTTGTGTTAGGACTACCCGTGTGAGGCCATGTTGAAGTGTTTATATATCTTAACTATTCTTCCTCATAACATAAGGTATCAGGTTTGATGGTAATTTATGATAAACATTCCGGCTTTTCCGGGATTTCGAATTCGAACAATAAAAAGATCCCAAAAAAGAGGTTCAACGTCTATTTTTTAGATGGAAAAAAGTGGCCACCTTGTCAAAGGACACATACATATTAAAGCATTGAATATGGATCAAGGATTACCTAATAAAAGAAGTTTCTGTATATGCTTCTCAGCCTTAGATTCTTGCTCTATTTGCCTATCTATTTCTGCAGTATGAAAAAAACATCAAGCTAACATACATAAATATTGATGACAAAAAAAATCTCCACACAAAAAAAGAGAAATAAACAAATGATAGTTAACCTGCACATTTTCTTCAACTTCAGCTTGATTATAGTCCTTACATCTCTTGCATAGTAAACCCGTATTTTGTTCCAAAACGAGATAGCATACGAGAGGTGCAAAAATATCAAAATCCCCAAGGCATGTAGCTTCTAAAGAACTCCAAGCTCAATCTTTTTTTATACCAAATTTGTGCTTTTTTCTGCGATTTTAGAACCCCATTAAAACATTTGGGCAAAATGCAGCAAATACTTCACGTATCAGCTCAAAAAATGTAGTTTTTCACAATTACTCAAAGTCGGGATCCTAACATGAGGGATTTGGGAAGATTGAAGATCTTCACTTTTGCTTGGAGTCAGGATCCTAGTATTTAAATGGCATGAAAAAGATTTTGAGGGAAACGAGCCAAAAAAACAAGAATTCACATCGAGTAATTGCATATATAGGAGGCTTGTATTTGAGCAGGAGAAAAGATACAACAACATTCAAGGGTGTTTGAGGGGGGGGGGGGGGGGGTGGTCTTAACCAACTACAGTCTTGACTGCATCCCCCCCGCAACAACCAAAACTTCCCCAGTTATGTAAGAGGCATCATTAGAAGCCAAAAATGCAGCAGCCGGACCCATATCTCCCGGGGTCCCAAGCCTCCTCCTCCTCCGTCACCTCCTCCAACATCTCCTTGCCCACCAGGCCACCACCACCTTCACCTCCACCACCACCGCCTCCGTCACCACCGGCTTGTCCTCCACCTCCTTCTCTTCCTCCTCCGTCTAGCTGTGATTGTCCACCATCACCTTCTGGTCCCGTTTACCCCTCTCCGCCGCCGATAAATTCCAATCTGTATCCCAACCAAGCTCTGCCGGTGGTTGCGGAAGTGGTTGCAGAGATGAGGAGATAAGAAATTAGAACGAAATTGAAGCAGCTTGGTAATGCCTTTGGAAATAAAAAATAAATTAGACCGTCCTTATAACCGAATAAGTTTTTTGAGTATCCTAAATTATCATTAAGTCTCTAACGACGGCCTTATAACTAATATCCACTAAAACTTTTGAGTTGTATCAGAATTATTCATGTTAATATATAGTATATCGTTCTTAATTAAGAGGAACCCATTTTATATTTATGCTGAAATTAATTTTTATAGATCATGAGAGTAATAAATTGCAATATAGTGTAACGAAGAAACAACTTGTGACAAGTCAAAGAACAATAAATGGGGATCACTCTCATCAATTATTTTGACATTCATGTTTATCCGTATTTTTTGTCATGTTCTATTATTATTGTTTTGTAACAGAATAGAAACATTGGTTTATAATATTTGTTCAATAATTAATATGAAAAAGAAGGGGAAAAAAAGAGGAAAAAATCTTGTGGTATGTAAATATCGGTAAGAGATCATCTAGAAGAGCTGACTAAATTGATTTTTTTTTTTTTCGAAACGAAATACGCACGCATCTATCTTAAATTAAATTATTTCTCAAACGAAACTCGAAGGAGCGCAGTAGCGCCCCTAGTGGCCATACCCGAGTACAAGGACTAAATTGATTACTTATCAGCACCCCAAGCAACATTGAACTCCAACAGCATATTTTGAAAATAATGGTAAAGTCGTAAATTATTAAATTGGTCAGAAGAATAAGATAAGAATGACATTTGCAAAATTCTGTCACGTAAATCTGTTATAACTATTATCATAAAAAATTATGTCATAATCAGTATCATTATTTTCATCTTTCGATTATTATATAATATTCATTAATCATAATATATAAGTCCATTGTACTTAATGTATACCCGTAATTATTAAACATATAAATATATCTTTATCAACAATTATGATAATAAGGATGTTCGGTTAAGAGTGTGGAAATATGAGCCCACTCGGCGTCGGCTGTTAATAGCTGACTATTAGTAAGTTCTTAAGAAGCTTCAATTTTGCGTGTGTATATTAGTGTTATTACTCCTCCGTTTTTATTTATATGTCGCAGAGAAAAAATTCACACAGATTAAGCAAGATATTTAATATGTGTTTTTTTTTTTTTGAAAAAAACCAAACAATTTTATTAAGACAAATCTGTCAACGAAGCAGAGATTACATCGTTCGGCGGGGTAGTACCCCAAACCACTCGACCAAGCAAAGCCACACCATACCTAGCTAAAAGGTGCGCAGGCACATTACCTGCGCGCTTGACAAAAGAGAACTGACAGGAGTGAAAAGAAGATAATAAAGCTAAACAGTCTGTCACTAGACAACCCAAAACCGAAAAGTCCTCCAAAGGGCAGGAAAGAGCCTGAACACAAGAAAGACAATCGCTCTCAAAGATAACCGAGGTGAGACCCATTTGCGCAGCTTCCTCCATAGCCAATAAGATCGCCCGCATTTCCAGAAGTTCCGGCCCGTCTCCCGGGTCAAAATGAAAGGAAAAGACGGCCACAATAGTTCCCACACTGTCTCGAAAGATCAGGCCGACCCCCGAACCTTCACACGCAACCGAAGCATCCGCATTACACTTCCAAAAGGCTTCAGGAGGGGGGCTCCAAGTCTCGGGATAAGAAGACCCAACGCCTTTCGATGCTAAGACAGCCAACGCCCGGCGATACTCCAACACCCCTGCTACCGATGAAGAGACTGCACGCGAGACGTAGATAGGGACATCGTCATACACAGCACTACACCTAGCCTTCCACATGTTCCAAAGGAGCTGCGAAATAGTGGAAACCTCATCAGCAGTATATCGTTCCAAAAGCATGGCAAAGTACTCCCTGAAGCATGATGCCTGGTGGGGCCGACAATCGCTAAATGATGATGCTCTCCATATCGCCCGAGCATAATCACAACCGAATAGAACATGATACATCGTCTCTCTTTCCTTCGCTTGTATTGAAAATGTATTTTTTTTATTGAAAATGTAAATATTTTGTTGGTAAAGGTCTTTTTAGTATTAGAATTGTGTTTTTTTATTGGAGATGTAAATATTTGGTTGCATTGAAAATGTAAATGACAGACAAATAAAAAATGATAAATTCTAAAATGTGACTGATAAAAAAACGGATGAAATATTATTTAAAGTCTTAAAGTGAGCCGAATATTTTGACTATGTCCAAAAACATTGAAAGTAAGTCCAGAGATGAGGAATTACGTTCACAAATCTCAATTTTTTCTCCTACGAACGAATGATAATATTACTAAACTCCCACTTGGACTCAAACCGCCTAACTTCAAAAAGGATAATGATATGTTTGCATACGGTTCATATTCGTTATCTAATGATCCACCATTGATTAAAATATAATAGTAATTAAAATTCATAGATAATCCTTTCGAAAACAAATCTATAGATAGAAAACGTGTACTTATTATCCACTACACAATATATGTGGTGGATGTATCAGATTCCCTATAAAAAAAACTATTATCGCCGTCTCAAAATGTAAATTTTTTTAAGGGTATTTCACACTGATTAAGAAAATTGGTTAAATTGGTTATATGTCATTAATTTTGATGAAAAAGTCTAAAATAACCTTTGACTATTATTAATATAGTGTAGTAAAAAGTGGGTGAATAGATAATAAATGAGGGGTAAAAATAGTAAAATGTAATTAATACTTCATTGGTCATTTAAATGGATTTACATTTTTGGACAAAACAAAAAATCTAAAATGACTTATATTTTAGGACGGATGTAGTATTAGTTTGTAGCTTTTCTAGAATCGAGTCACTAGTTTCAGATACAGAATTATTGTAAATATAAGCGTGAGCTAAAATTTGAAATTCTTAGATAATGATATATGCATGTTCACAAAAAGAATGATATGCTACATCATAATTATATACATAATGTCTACATCCTGCATCATTTCATCACAGGTTTTTTAATAATAATAGAAACACACACCAACAAGATTATCTTGGGTATTGACTTTATATAAACCTTTGGATGTAAACATGTCATTATTCAAAATTCTAAAGCTTATATCATGGTAACGTCAATTAAAACGATGAAATGTTATTTAAAACAATAACTAGGAGGCGTGACACCAAACATGCATGAGGATTGGGGTGTTGTGATGCCTCGAGTCTAATTTAACGTTTACGTCACATTCAAATCCTGGTGACATCATAAAGTATTTTACCTTGGCAAATATATCTGTTTTCACACAAAAAAATCATGGAAACTTATGGAATATGTCATGTGAACTCGAGGAGAAAAAATTGTTGTAGATTAATCGACGGATTATCTGTAGATGAATCGACAGCTTCAAAATCATAAATCGGAGTCTTTTCATGTTCAGCAACACTCCAGACTGTCAATGGTGACCTTTGGCCCTTCATTCGACTAAAACAGGTTCTGCATTCATGTAAACCTTCAATTTCAAGCCTATAAAATTAAGCCCCATATTCTAGCCTCACTTTCCTATTTATCTCTTCTTGTTAGTTTGGTGGAAACTCTACAGCATTTCCAGCTCCCTAACATCTCATGTTTCAGCCCTTCAAATACATGTAAGTATTGGTTTAGTTTTCCTTAAGTTCAAGTATGGTTTCCTAAGCTTAAAGTTATATGGTTTTCAAATATATATATATATATATATATATATATATATATATATATATATATATATATATATATATATATATATATATATATATATATATATATATATATATATATATATATATATATATATATATATATATATGTTATATGGTTTTCAAAGCATGTTTTCTTAAGTTGTTGGTTTTCGGGCTACCGATCCATCGACAGGAATAGGCTACTAATTCATCAACAACAAGGTTTTCTGAAGAAAAAAAATGAGTTTTTATCAATGATTGGTATTTCGGGAAGTTTTTAATCTAGAAATCTTCTTAAACAAGATGTTAATCTTTATATATACTGGTGGTGGCACCTTTAGAAAAGCATGTTTTATAGTTTTTATATGATCATGTTATAGTTATTAAAAATAAGGAACTTATGCTTGTAATGGTTCTAAATATCATGCCTAGATGATATTGATTTATAAATATGGCGCTTGTTAACCATATGAAATTGATTTAATTATGATACTTGTTAGAATGATAAGAAAATGAAACCTTGTAATGGATAATTTGGTGATCATAGTAAACATCTTTAGGGTGTTGTGCTCTATGGTTATGTGCTAAATGATATACACTTGCTATGTGGTATAGAAAAGCATGTTCTTAGGCTGGCCTTATGTGATTATGTTCTGTGGGAGAGAAATCATGTTCATGGGTTTGATCATAATATGGAAATGGTATAAAGAAGAAACATGTATGTTAAACCACTTAGAAACCTTTATAGGTTGGAAATAACATGTTAAATGAATTAACTGCATGTAACTTGTAAGTTGATATATTATTGTTATGCCACAAGAATTGAAACCATGTTTTATGATTACACAATGCACATATGCACATGTACTTTTATACAAATAAGAAATATGTAATATGATGTTAGAAAGTATGTCTTAAGTGAGCTTAAGTGACTATGTGATGGTTGATCTATACATGTTGTGTGATCTAGAAAGCATGTTCTAGGATTATGTGGTGTCTTGATAGTTATAATTTATGAGTAATGGAAATGAATGAAAGCTTGATAAAGTCATGAAGGTGTTAAAGGAAATAAATTGGCTTGCTATGTTGGGCTTCACTAAACATAAACATGTTCTTCATGTTGGGCTCTACTAAACACGAATAACATGATCTCTATGTTGGGCTCTACTAAACTTAGATAGACTATTTATGTTGGGCTTTGCTAAGCATAAACATACCCGTCATGTTGGATCTACTAAACATGATATGGTCTTTAAGCTATCAAGGAATGATTAAGTAAGTTATACTACAATGTGTAATATGTAAAGGGCAATGATAAACTTGAATATGTGTTAATTTTATATTATGTTAATGAAAGAATGTTATAGCATGTTATTTAATTGATAATCTTTTTGTGGATAGAGTAGCTTTTGTTATGTATGCAATGTTTGTGAAAGAGAAACCTAGAACTATGTCATGATCCCAGTAGCAGGCATCAGTCCTTTTGATGCTAATGTTTTCTTACTGAGCGTCATAGCATAGCTCACCTTCTTACTTCCAGTTAAGATGAATGGTTGAATTTGATAGATGGCAGTATTTGGCTTTTGTGACCAAAGGCAACTGGTGGCGATATCAATCAAGGTGTTGGCTTTCCATGAACGTGGAGTTAGCACTAACAAGTATGTGAGGATCGCATTTGAAGGATTAGTGTAGAGATCCAAAAGGTATCTTGGTTTCTGCCGTTCGAGTTGTAATAGGGGAATTTGGAGATGTGTAAATACACGTATTATGAACTGAAAAGATTGTATTGGGAATTGTAATAGCCGAGTCATTTTAATGGTTTAGCTTCCGCGATTTTGTTTTTAGAACGGCTCGCGAGGCTTCGTGACACGAGAAAAATTCACATTATTGTCGGGTCATGGCCGAGCGGTCCGTACCCGAATTGTACTCGGGTTTTCGTGTCGGGTCGTTACAAGTGTTTATAGGATCGTCCCTTTAAAAGTCGATTATCATTGAAATTTGATGTGCGGTGGATGTAGCAAAAAAATGTCATGTCAAAGTAAGAATGACAAATTTACAAGTAAGAATGTGGTACACTAAATACTTCAAAATGATAATGAAAACAGTGTGGTGTCACTATAATAAATTTGAACATGATGTAGTTGTGTCACCTGATTTGGATGCTCGAGTAAGTAAGTTTAGTGTGGTGCATTCATCGATGCACATAAGGATTTTGTATAGATTATATTGTGCGTTATACTAGTAAATTCAAAGTTTTGATTTTGAAAGTTATAACAAGTGGATGTGATTAATTCTTACACACACTCTCATACCAAGTATTGGTGTGTATGAGTGATTTTTATACATCACATGTATCCACTTGATACAACCTATAAATAATTGTTTTATCATAACTCTTCTCATCTATTTCAAATTCAGTCAGTACGTTTATTTTGTTGGAAAATTTTGATGAATAAGAATTTGACAGCAGCTTTAAGAGATGTATCGCCCCACACGAATTGTCACTAAGGATCAAACGAAAATATCTCTCAGGATACAATGGAGGTATTTGATTCAAACAGTGACTTGTTTGAATCAAACCCGAGGACACTCGAAGTTTTTCTGATGATGCTGTCAGAACTTATGAATTTTCGTCTGCATACTTGTGCCTTTTATAGGCTGCAAGTATCCCATAAACGAATGGAGGTACTCCTTGCACGAACGGGTAGGATTGTCACTGTTCACCGGATAAAAGCATGCAACCCTTACCCGAAAGGGTAAGTACATATTAGTTTGAAAATGCATGTATCTGAAAATCCGAAAATACATATCCCTTCATGAACCGATGCATGTAGGTCGAACCCCGTTTCGTTACGATAACATTATTTCGTTCGGCAACTCGTATATGCAAGCAATTACAAAAAATATTTATGAAAAAATATATAACATATTTTATATTAGGTGACTGGAGTAAGCTAAATCTGATTTTTTACAGACACTAAATATGATTTATGATTGTAAATAGTTTACATCACATATATATACTAGTGAAATGGGACTCCGTGCAACGCACGGAAAGCCGCCCACGCTTATAAGCTTTTAACTTATTCGACGATATTAAATACGAAGAAACGTAGCATGTAACGAACCGCACCCTATCCCAACATTTTTTAACACTCACCTATCCAATCCTACCTCACCACGCCCTACACCACATTATCTTACCACATATTATCTTACCACACTACCCTATATTACGTACTTTATTCAACCTATCAAACTTTACTTAACTTACGCCACATCATCCAACCATACCATCCTACCCTACCATACATCACCGCATTACATCTCATACATCGCCTCACCTACATTAAGACACCCTACCGCACCCTACATCTCTACCTACCTACAAACCTTAACCTACCTCCCAACCTACATATTAATTCACTATCCTAGCTAAGCCTATTACACCCTATTTTATCTCATACCACCCTACCTTACCCTACCCACCACCCCATCCTACTCTACCCTACAACTCCCTACCCTACCGTGCCCACCACCCATCTTACTATACCCTACCCTTCCCACCACCCTAACCCAACCCACCTCTCACACCTTTTGGGTGGCATCAAAACACGTTCATAAGAATAATATAAGTGCGTATGAAATGAATATCCGACACATCTTCGACATCTCCCGACATCGTATGGATACTTTTCGACACTACCGAATAATTTTTTTCAATTTCTACTTAAATCAATTTTAACCGAAAAAAATGAAGCTATCTTCGACATTATCTGCAACAACACGTGTTCTACCCAAAACACGGCACGACACGCTTCGATACACCCCGACGCCATATCCAACGGTTGTCGGTTGATCAAATGAATATTAATTAAAAAATTTTAATTAAAATCTAACACACTATCAACACTCCACGACACAAAATCGACACCTTTCGACACTACTAAACCATTGACCAAAGAAAAAAACCGACACACACAATATATAGAAGTAAAAAACGAAGACGGAAAAAAATAATCAATACGTAGCCCCCAAAAAACGACGGCCCTAAAAAAACCTAAGATAGACACACAACGTAAAATATATATACGCAAAATAGGAAAAGAAGACACACACAAACAAACTATAAAGATATCGAAATATCACGCGTCGTATCGTATTGTGATAAGATAAAAAAAAAAAAAAAAGAAGAGATCTCGATGGAAAGCAAAATAACATGTAATTAAATCGAATCTGATACATCTTAAGACAACACACATAATAAGATTAAGAATAAATTAAAGCCAATGTGTAGATTAAAAATACAACCGAGCCCCTCTAAAACGAACAATTTAACTCAAACCCTTCACCTCAAAAAAAAAAAAAAAAAAAAAAAAACAATTTTTTTCTCGCCGCCGCCCAACGAACAAGTAAAATATTTAAAAAAAAAAAAAAAAAAAAGATTGGGCCCGATTTTTGGGCCGATGAACAAGTAAAACGACGGACCAATCAAAAAAAAACAAGTGTCACAAAACTACACTTTTTCCCTTCTTATTAGTATAGGGAGATATATGTGTGTGTGTGTATTTTGTACACCCTGAATTTTGCTGGCCACATAATATATGCGTCGGACATGCTCAAGTTTTTTTTTATGTTATATGTGTGACTTTGCTGCCTTTTTAGTAAACGCACGTCTTTCTTTTTGTCTTTTATGTATCTTTGTTGAATTAATCAAATAACAATTTATGTCCTCTCAATTTCTCTACATTTTTACATTCATATACATCTACATGTTCATTATGGTAACAAACCAATAAAAATTTCAAAGTATTAGAAATCAGGTATTTATGGCTATAACTTGTGTGATCGATTTACCTTCACTAGTGTACAAGCTATAACATATTAACATATAAAAATGTTCCTGAATCTTAATAGGGAGTGGTTTAAAAAAGACAAAAAAAAAAGGAAAATGAGAATCGTGACGGTGGAAATATAAATTGGGTGATAAGTTGTTCATAACACCAAATCCATTGTTTGATGCAAGTAAAATTGATCCCAAAATATAATGTTTCACTATCACAAATAAATAAGGATATGTCATTTTTACCCGTAAAAATATTTCACCGTTCTATTTGCAGATATTTCTACGTTAAAATGACAATTTCATCATTTTATTCCAACATTTAAGAGCATTTATAGTAAAACATGTAATAATGACAAATTTGTATTTTACGGTTTTAAATTTTCATAGCTATCTAATATGCATATCAAATCAGTATTTTTACAGATTATGTAATCATATTCTACATCAATGGCATTCTCAGGCACTAATCTAAATTTTTGATATTTCGAAACATTGACATGAGATGATTGTTTATCGTTTTAATCTTCTTCTTTTTTTCTATTCAGCAAATGTTGGCCATAATATATATATATGCGTGTCACTGTGTTTTTTTTTCCTTTTTTATGAACTAAAGTGATATTTTAATGTTGTTTACATTATAAAAAATTTCGGCTATAGCTGATAATTGATAGATATTATGTAGGGAGAGTCTTTTCATATATATATATATATATACACGTTATTCTGATCGAATTTTAGCCATAAAATAATTTTTATACTGATCGAATTTGAGTAAAGATGTTGGTTTTTTCTAGACTCTATATTGGTCAGAAAGCACGATTGATACTTCTTGACTGGAATTCGATCCGTAAACTAATCAACATGCTGTCAAATGAATTTGAGTCAGGAAATAATTTTTATTCTGGCCGAATTCGAGTCGGATGATGGTTTTTATAGAATCGATATCGGTCGAGAGTACGGTTGATACTTCCCGACTAAAATTCAGTTCATAAACTAATCAACATTATGTCTAAAATTGAGTCTGAATCAATTAATAGACAAATACTATAATTAAAAGTTAGGTGTGTTAAAAAAAATTAGGTGTGAGTAGACTTTACCTTTTATGTATCATAGAAAGCAACAAAAAAAAATTAAAAAAAACATATGATGCGTTTAGACATATCGTAATACCTTTAAAACGAAAAATTACAAGGAATTGCAGATTAAACCGAATGAAATTATGATACATCGATGAATAAGAGTGTTATGTCAGATAAATGAATGTGATGCATCCAACTCATTCACTTTTACTCAGTAGATATGTATAGGTATGCGTTGATGTATCACAATCATTCACTTATAAAATTCCTAATAACTAGTGCATCATACCTCTCCAAGACTATAAATATGTTTTATTCAATGCCACCGTTCCTTTTTGCAGGGTTTTTTTTTCTCCCTTATTACTATCATGGTGTCCAATTAATGTGGAGGGTTGTCTCATACTCATACTTTTTTTGTTTTTTATTTTTAGCTTTTATGGCGGACGGAAATTTTGTTATGGTCCTCGACCAAGTATGATTTGATGATTCAAGACCAATAAAAAAAAAAACTATTTTATTTATTAACCCTAAACATAATTCTTTTTGGACCTAATTAAATCGGCAACCTCCAGTTCATATCGCCGCCTCCCTCTTCTATCTACTCAAGCGTTCCAAATCGTGTTGTTGACCCTCGAAGGGAGAATCGTGTAAATAGGAACGATGTTGTCCGGGACTAGTGCAGAAAAGTATTGTGCGATCACTACAACAATGTGTCATTTGATGTGGGTAAGTCGACGCCTAGAAGAGAGAGCAGATCGTAAATCGTCATTTGATGCGGGTGAGGCGAGGCTTACAAGTGAGCAACAAATGGAACAGATCCGAATGAAGATGCTTGAGATGACATATCGTCGTTGGTATAACAAAGGTCTTGAATCGTGCCCGACCTTCTCCCCTGATACCTCTGGCAGTTGTGTCCCGATGCAGTCACCGGACTTTGCTTCAATGCTTGGTGTGGTGGAATTTGGTCGGAAGATGTTATTTTGCAGCTGCATGCAACTATCCTGATTGGAAAATTTCTCTCAATTGAGGGAGAATGTCCCAAGACACTTGTCAAGAGTGTTGTTATTGGACGATTTGTCCATTTCCTCATGAGAGATGATTTCTTAGATCTTCAGGACGCAGCTGCTTGGGCTCTCATCAAGATTGCTTGCGGAACTTCTGGAAAGACTAAGACAGAGTTTGTTTGTGAGGCCGTGCCCTGTTTTGTTAGGCTGTTAGATTCTCCCAATGACCATGTTTGTGAGATGGCTGTATTTGCCCTGGGAATTTTCGCTCGTGATTCTCGTAATGATCGTGACTTCGTCCTAAGCAATGGGGTATTAGCACCTCTGCTTAAACTGCTGGAGAAGCATGCAAATTTGGGGAAGCATGCGAAACTTTCAATGCTGAGAAATGTGACGTGGACCCTGTCACTCTTCTGCGAATTCATATCCGGACATTACTATAAGCAGGTCAGTTGCATAACTATGTGGTGGTGGTGTGGTGTATTTTGAGAGATTGACTATTGACGCTTTTGTGACTTTGTCAGGTGAAACCGGCTCTCACAACACTTGGGCGTCTTTTGGATAGCGATGACGTGGAAGTGCTGATCAATTCATGCTGGGCTATTCATGGCCTCTCTTATGAAGGATTTGACAAAATCAATGCTCTGATGGATGCTGGTCTCTGTCCCAAACTTGTTAAACACCTCCTTCATAGTTCTCGTTGGGTGCAGATTCCTGTACTCATGACAGTTGCTCTCATTCCTGATGAAAAGACCCACACTGAGGCCTTAATTGAAAACGGGACACTTGGACCCTTGTCGACCTTGTTGATCGAAGGCCCTAAAGTCGAAGACCCTCAAGACGGAGACAGATTAATCAAGAGGAAGCTTGCACGGTGATTTCCGGCATTCTTGATGGAAACGAGCGTCAGATACAGGCTGTGATTGATGCTAAGTTTTTCGGTCCTTTGGTGAAGTTCCTTGAATCTCCTGAGGTGGATCTACAGCCTACAGGAGGAGGCTGCACGGAGCATTTCATTTGCTATCTCTTGTGGATCACGAAAGCAAATCGAGTACCTAGTTAATGAATGGAAGATGATAAATCACAT
Organism: Gentiana straminea; assembly: GCA_036785695.1. Lineage (NCBI taxonomy): Eukaryota > Viridiplantae > Streptophyta > Magnoliopsida > Gentianales > Gentianaceae > Gentiana > Gentiana straminea. The sequence continues at coordinate 27,838,244 of JAVUPR010000061.1, forward strand.
AAGCAATCTTCTTACTTGTGAAAATAATCCAACTGCTGTTCAACTTGCTTTAGAAGTTGTGAAAGATTTATTGGAGGTTGGGTGTTCAAAACAGAATCGGAATGTTGGTAGCAGCGATGTTTGTCCTACTACTCCTAACCCTTACGCAAAGTTGATTGTTGAGGCTCAATGCGTGGAAAAGATGAAAATGATTTTGGAGGAGCAATGGCGTTTCAATCATCAAATAGTAAGGGAGGCAAGATACATACTGATGAAGAATTTTAAAGACGTGTTGGGACTTTAGATTACTCCTTAAGATTGAAGTAATTGGGCCTTTCTCGCACGCATGGGGAGGAATCCTAGGGTTGAGATCACCTGTCTAATTTGAGTGTCTAATTTCGGTGTCTAAGTAAAAATTACGTAGTTTTATGTGTATCTTTTTTTTGGACGAAAATTTATGAAAAACAAAAAAAAAAAAGATCCAAAAAAAAATACACATAAAACTACGTAGTTTTTACTTAGACACCGAAATTAGACACCCAAATTGGACAGGTGATCCAAACCCCGAATCCTAGTATATTATTTTCTTATTGGTGTCTATTGATCGTAGTATTAAATATATCTATAACGTTTTTTCCCCTCTACATAGTAGAGAAGATTGTATGTGGTGAAAGAGTATGCTACTTTTTTTTTTTTCTCTTTTTTTCATAGTGTTCATGAGGAAATTGAACTCTTTTTTTTCTTTGGAGTGGGAAAATTGATCTCTTTGACCTCGCATAAACAAACATTCATAAATCACATTAGACTTGTACTTACTCTCGTTTTGAAGGCTGGTTCCTATCAAATTTTTTTTTTTTTTTTTTTTTTTTTTAGGGATCCTATCAAATGCTTAGAGAAAGTGTTTTTTTATATACAAAGGATCTAATCATAGATTAAATTCTCAAACAAAAAAAATAGATTAAAATGTGAAAATAATTTAATTTTAGATTTTATTTTTTAAAACTATACCGTTTTATTAATAATATCTAAAAACAATTATAATTGAAAACACACTTCTCTCAATTAATTGAGAGGATTCTTTGTTCTTTTGTTTGACCGTAGTTTCAACTCCAAACAAATTCTCTCCAAACTCCAAACTGTCACAATTTTTTTTTTTTTTTTGAAAAAGAAATCCAGAATATAAATAATAATAATAATAAAAATACTCCCTCCGTTTCAAAATGCAATTTCATTTGGATTTTTTTCATACATATTAAGAAAGTTAGTTGAATTTTTTATTTACCATTAATATTGATTAAAAAGACTGAATGACCTTTTATGGTGTTAATGCAAAATAGTAAAAAGTGGTTGATATATAATAATGAGTAGAAAGAGAAAAATGCAATAAATAATATATTAGTTTTCTAAATGAATTTACATTTTGAGATAAAATTAAAAAGATAAATTGACTTATATTTTGGGACGGATGTATTTTTTTTTTTTTTTTTTTTCTGAAACGAAAGGAGGGAAATGGGGGAAGGGGGGATCGAACCCTGGACCTCTCACTTAGGAGAGGGTAAAACCCAGGTGGTTAGCCACCTGGGATGAGCCTTATGCTCGGACGGATGTAATAAAAACGTATAATAACAAGAATAATATCTCTAATCAATGCAGCAATATTTTCATGATTTAATATCCAACAAACACTCTTACCTCTTACAGAGTAGAATACAAAAAGGGATATTTATTTAAAAGGGTGTGCAGGTGATGATTAAGTTAAAGGGCTTGAATTTTGAGTGATTGATTTTAAAAGGGTTTGATTTTGTGTGTAAAATGAAGGGTTTTTAGATGAAAAGACCCTTTTAAATGAAGAGAGAGTTGACCAAGTCCTTTTAAATGAAGGCCCCGTTAAAAAATCATCAGTCTTCCATAATCCACATGCCCTTTTGTTTATGATCACTCTATTGAATCTCAGCACAATTGAGGGAGAGAAGAGTCGGGGTCGTGTAAGAAGAACTTGAGATTTGAACCACCCTTTCTTTTTTTTCTTCTTCCTCATTGTGAAAATGGTGTGGAATTTTGAAGACAAAAACAAAAATCTTCCTCAACAAAACTCAGGAACCCATAATGCTTCAACAAGTGATTCGGGTCAAACCCGTTTGCGTGAGCTGGGTTATAAACAAGAACTCAAGCGTGATCTCTCGTAATCATTCGTTCATTAATTCAACTTTCCTTTATCTGTAACTGTAATCATTTGTTCTGTTATTTGCTCCCGGGGTTTAAATTTAAATTTGTCCTCTCCATTTTTACAGGGTTCTATCAAATTTTGCTTTTTCATTTTCAATTATATCAGTGTTGACTGGTGTAACAACGCTATATAATACGGGTTTAAATTTCGGTGGACCGGTTTCACTGGTGTATGGATGGGTCATTGCTGGTTGTTTCACCATGTTTGTTGGTTTATCGATGGCTGAGATTTGTTCTTCTTATCCAACTTCTGGTGGGCTTTATTACTGGAGTGCTATGCTTGCTGGTCCGAATTGGGCACCCTTTGCTTCTTGGATTACTGGCTGGTAATTCACCTTATTTTCTTGATTAGGACCATTGTATTTGAAAGTCAAACTTTTTTTCTCCATGGAACATTTTGTGGCATTCTACCGTTTTAGCATAATGTTTCCTTCCGATTGAAGAACTATGTTTTCTATTTCAATGATTTGATGAAGTGGGTCATAAAAATGTCTGTTTTTTTTTATGTCAAACTGCAACTACAGTGGGGTTACATATTTGCATAATCTAGTAGCTGATTAGGCCTTGATTCACTGTAGTTGCAGTTTGACATAAAAAAAGACATTTTTATGACCCACTTCATCAAATGCATAATCTAGTAGCTGATTAGGCCTTGATTCACTGTTTTAGGCTGAGACCTCTTTGTATTCAGAGGTTTCAAGTTTCTGACTTTTCACTCAAAAATGCTCAGGATTACAGTAATTGTTTAGCTATGCAAGTAGGGCTGAGCAAAATAATCAGCAAACCAATCCAAATCGTAAACCGATCCAAACCAATCCGAATAAACCAAACCAATAACAAACCAAATGAATTGGTTTGGTTTGAAACCAAACGAAATTGCATTGGGTTGGTTTCAGATATTTATAATTACACCCAATCCAATCCAATCCAAACCAAACCAAACCAAAATTTTTATACATTAATTATATATATTATACCCATTACCCAACCTACCCAATATAACCTAATTTTTTTGATCATTTTGCTATGTTGTTTTGGTTGGAAGATACTGATTTCGAGCTGAACTCAGATTTCTTTCTTTCAATATTCGTTCAGAGTAAACAGGGGCTGGTATAATATTTGGATATGTAAAGCTGGCCTTTAGTAATGTACATGTTTTTTTAGATATGCATTGCCGGTTGATAAGAAAAAGATTCATGGTTTCTGCATCGCAGGTTCAACATTGTTGGTCAGGTATGTCAGAAAAGTTTCTATTGCTGCAGTTCCAGATTCTTCACTACAGGTACGATAGAGGGTTACTGTATTAAGATATGTCTAACTAGTAGATGAACTTTTGCTGCAGTGGGCTGTAACAACAAGTGTCGATTTTTCACTTGCACAACTCATTCAAGTGATCATTCTTCTCAGCACTGGTGGAAATAACGGGGGTGGATACTTGGCATCTAAGTATACTGTTATTGGCATTCACGGTGCAATTTTGCTCTTGCACGCCATCTTGAACAGTCTACCTATCTCGTTATTATCTTTGTTTGGACAGCTTGCTGCTGCATGGAATATCCTAGGTATTTATGGTCACGGTTTTCTAATAACACTCCACTAGCATGTGTTTATGTTACTTAGATCTTTAACCGGGTTGGGAATCACAGGTGTCTTTCTTCGATGATTCTTATTCCAACTATCGCGACTAAAAAGGCCAGTGCCGAGTTTGTTTTCACGCACTTTAATACGGACAATGGGGTGGGAATCAATAGCAAACTGTACATATTCATTCTTGGACTTCTCATGAGCCAAGTATACGTTAACCGGATATGATGCATCTGCCCACATGGTAAGTTTGTATAGTACTTGAACTTTACTTTTCTTGGCCAAATATCCCTATATATAACTTGTATATAAGTAAATTACGATCACATTATAGACTAACGGGGGACACATATCACTACAACATGCCCTGTTTCCTAACCTTGTCCATGGATCTTTTCTCTCAGTTGCAGCCTTTTGGTTTCTTTTCTCTCTGTTGTAGCCTTTTGGTTTTCTTCTTTCTCTGCGTGATCAGTCTAAACTCTTTCGTCTTTACTTCATATCGATTATTTTGTTTACGTACGTAAGAAACGAGGGATGCGATAAGAATGGACCGAAGGGAATAATTAGTTCCATTGGGATATCCATTATTGTTGGATGGGGTTACATACTTGGCATCACGTTCGCGGTTACAAACATCCCAGAGCTCTTGAGTGCAGACAATGATGCTGGCGGTTACGCCATTGCTGAAGTGTTCTATTCTGTATTCAAAAGTAGGTTTGGGAGTGGAGTTGGTGGAATCATATGCCTTAGTGTTGTTGCTGTCGCCATCTTCTTTTGTGGCATGAGCTCGATTACAAGCAACTCAAGGTATAGTGTGCATATTCTCTAGAATGATCTACCACTTTTTCTAGGATATTCTTACCTTTCCTATAAATAGGAGTTGTAACTTAGGCCAACAACACAACACACACAAGTTGTGAAGTGAGTCTCCCACATCAAACACTTTCTAGTTGCTTTCTTCTTGTATTTTTCAAGTGTCCCATTTGTTGTATATTTTGTGTATCAATAAAATATCAAGTTCTATATTCCAAGTGTTTGGACCTACCGCTTACAACACAACAAGTGGTATCGGAGCCTTGTCGATCGGGCGTAGTTTTTTTGTGGTGGTGATATTTGGTCGGGGACCAACGACGTCGTCACTCTGCCGGAGTAAAAGGTCGGAGGATATTATTCACCGTTTGAGAAGAATCACTCAACGATTCTTGTTCGTGCGCAATCCGGGACTGTGGAGCTGTTTGGTCTGGGACCTAGCTTACTTAGTGTTTGACAGTGCAACAAAACTAAGTCACGATGGCGGATTTTTCGGTGAGTAATATTAAAAAATTAAATAATCACAATTATAGCACATGGCAATCGTGTATGGTGTCATACCTAGAGAGCCAAGATTTCTTTGGAGTATGTCACCGGAAGTGACGCAACGCCGCCCGCTTCAACGGATGCCACGGCTTTGCGTAAATGGAAGGTGAAAGTCTGCGAAAGCCATGTTTGCTATAAAGACATCAATCGAAGATGAGATGATTGAGCATATCCGGAAAGCCACCACGCCGAAGGAAGCATGGGACACGTTGGCTAGTCGTTTTTCGAGGAAGAACATTTCACGCCCGCAAATACCGGAGAATGAGTTGATGTCGCTCACCCAGGGAAATCATCAATCGAGATTATTTCACCAAGGTAAAATCTACGTGTTATGAGATTTCCGAATTAGATCCGGAGTCCAAAATTGGTGAGTCTCGGATGAGAAGAATATTGATACACGGCTTAAAACCCGAGTATCGAAGTTTCACAACGGCAATACAAGGTTGGGCCACACAACCAACCATTGATGAGTGGAAAATTTATTAGCGGACCAGGAGTCGCCGGCTAAGCAAATGGCGGGCGTAGTGATAAAATCGGAAGAAGAGGCACTATATGCAAGTCAAGCAAGAGGAAAATCAAACGAGATATAACAATAAAGGATTCAAAAGACAATATGATGGAAAACAACAAAAGGACGAAGGACGGAGTTACCAAAGAGGGGGAGCTGAAGAGAAAAGTCATGATAGACCTCAAGGAGGAGACAAACGCTTTCACAAGCAACAAAATGCTTGCTTCAATTGTGGCAAAAAGGGACATTTTGCAAGAGATTGTAGATTCAAGAAGAGACAAGTTGAAGGAAACGCCGCCACTTCAGATACCCGAGATGATCAAAGTGAAACAGAGTGGGATGTCCACGCATCTTTCTCAGGGTTGAAGTCCGAGCAAGAAAATATTGACACTACTATGGTGAAAGAAGAAGACCAAGTAACTTGTGCAGCAACTATGACAAGTGATATTGGGCGTGTTAACTTTCACAATCTGTGGATCATTGACTCAGGAGTTGGCAATCATATGACCGGTGATAAAGAAAGACTTCAAAGTATGACAGAATACAAAGGAGGTCGTGTTGTCGTAACGGCGGATAACACTAAGCTTCCAATTAGACACATTGGAGAAACAAGTGATCACGCCAAGCTCAAATTCTCGGCCCGGTGATACCGCAAAATGTGATGCATGTTGATGGAATGAAGAAAAATCTCTTGTCGGTATCACAACTCACGAGTCGAGGTAATTATGTATTGTTCAGTCCACAAGATGTGAAGGTTTATCGTGACCTTAGAGTCGTTGGGACTCCAATCCCGGAAGGTGAAAAGAAGGAGTATATGTACCGATCGCCGAAGCAAAGCATATGTAGAGAAAACCAGGAAAAATGACACAGCTGATCTATGGCATGCACGTCTGGGACATGTCGGTTATAAGAGACTTAAGGTCATGATGAAAGAGTCTATGCTCAAAGGACTTCCTAAGTTGGAATGTCGGGACGACACGGTTTGCGCCGGATGCCAATATGGAAAAGCGCATCAACTCCCATATAAGGAGTCGAGATACCGAGCAAAGGCGCCACTTGAGTTGATTCATTCAGATGTTTTTGGACCCGTAAAGCAACAGTCAATTGGAGGTGCAAAGTATATGATCACCTTCATTGACGATTTCTCAAGATATACGTGGGTGGATTTCATGAAGGAGAAATCCCAAGCTTTGGAGAAATTCAAGGAATTCAAATGTAAAGTCGAAGCAGAATTTCCGGAGAGAGTCCGTTGTCTCCGCACAGATAATGGAGGTGAGTATACATCCACCGAGTTCTCGGAATATCTAAAGCAAAATAATATTCGCCGGCGCGTTGACTTGTCCGAGAACGCCGCAACAAAACGGGGTTCTTTGAAAGAAAGAATCGACATTTAGCCGAGACATGTCGGAGTATGATACATGCAAAGAATGTCCCGGCCCGTTTTCGGGCGAGAATGCATGAAGACTTGCGCAGCCCACGTGATCAATCGGCTACCACAAGCAAAGCTTGGATTCATCTCACCGTATCGAAACTCAAAAGAGAGAAACCAGCTGTAAGTCATTTCAAAGTATTTGGGCGTATGCATTACGTATTCGTCCCGGATGAGCTACGAAGCAAATTTGACAAGAAAGCAATCGATGCATATTCTTGGGATACGATGAGGAAAGAAAAGGATGGAAGTGTTGTGACCCAAGAACGAATCGATGTATGGTATCAAGAAATGTTGTATTCGATGAAGCATCTTCTTGGTGGTCATCTCAAGATGAGGAGCTTCGACTGACCTGTACTAGAAGAGAAAGTAAGAGAAAAGCGGAGAAGAGTTATGCACTCGAAAGTAAATGATGATGGTCAAGAGAAATCGACAAAGCAACTCAAGAGATGGAATATAGCGATATCGAAAGTCCAACACCGGAGATGGAGGAAGTTGATCATCATGAACAACAACTTAGGAGATCATCTCGACAGAGGAAACCAAATCCTAAGTATGCTAACATTGCGACAGGTTGATGATACCGCAACTATGGAGCCTTCAAGCTATGAGGAGGCGTCTAAAAAGGGTGAATGGATCCGGGCGATGAAAGAGGAAATTCAAGCGCTTAAGCAAAACCGGACTTGGGAACTTGTTCCTCTTCCGGAAGGAGTAAACCGATATCTTGCAAATGGGTTTACAAGGTGAAAACACGACAAGACGGATCCATAGAAAGACATAAAGCTCGATTAGTTGCTCGAGGTTTCTCACAACAATATGGCTTAGACTATGATGAAACGTTTAGCCCGGTGGCGAAGATAACTACAAGACGAGTTTTACCGGCCCTAGCAGCCTAGTAAGTCTTAGAAGCTATGGCAGATGGATGTGAAGAACGCCTTCCTACATGGCGAGATCGATCGAGACATATACATGGAGCAACCAAAAGGCTTCGAGAGTACGACTCGTCCTAAATACGTGTGCAAGTTAAGAAAGGCGTTATATGGATTGAAACAGGCACCAAGGGCTTGGTACGGAAAAATTGCGAGTTCTTGACTCATAGTGGATTCTCATGGCTCCGTCCGACTCAAGTTTGTTCATCAAGCATCAAAATAACAAATTAACAAATCGTGTTGGTATATGTTGATGATCTCATCATCACCGGAGATGATGACAAAGAAGTTCAACAAGTCAAGAGGAACTTATCGGTCCGGTTTCAAATGAAAGAACTTGGAGAGCTTAAACACTTTCTTGGACTTGAAGTCGAGTACACTAAAGATGGCTTGTTCCTTTGCCAACAAGTATGTTAAGGATCGTTAAAGAAGTCCGGAATGATAGATCGCAAGCCTTCTCCAACACCAATTGAAGTCAATGCCAAGTTGAGCTCAAAAGAAGGCAAAGAGTTGGATGATCCTACAAGTTATCGACGACTAGTAGGAAGTCTAATATACTTGACGTTAACAAGACCGGACATTTCCTTTGCGGTTGGCGTCGCAAGCGATTTATGCAAAGTCCAAGAAAGCCACATTGGCGTTAGTTCGAGAAAATTATGAGGTACGTCAAAGGAACTTATGACTACGGTATTTTATACCGAAAGGAGTGCCATGTAAACTTGTTGGATACCGTGACGCCGATTATGCTTGGGGATCATGACACTCTCCGATCAACTACCGGTTACGTGTTCAAACCTTGGTTCCGGAGTAATATCTTGGTGTAGCAAAAGACAACCTATCGTATCTCTATCAACTACCGAGGCGAGTACCGTGCGCCGCCGCGCGACTCAAGAAGTCACTTGGCTTGTTCGGTTATTGAGAGACTTACATCGGCCGTTGACTACCCGGTGGATTTACATTGCGACAATATATCATCACTACAACTAGCGAGAGAATCCGGTATTTCATGCAAGGACCAAGCACATTAAAGTGCACTACCACTTTATTCGAGAGAAGGTTCTTCAAGACGAGATACGGATGATTCACGTGAAGGCGAAGATCAACTAGCAGATGTCTTCACCAAAGGTTTAAGCGGAAACAATATCGCGGATTTCATAAATGCGCTTGGGATGCTTTCTAAATCATCACCGAAAGAGAGTAGTCGGTGAGGGGGAGTGTTGAGAGAGAGCACCGACTCTCTTGACCCATCTATAGGTCTCTAGATTATTCTTTTGCTTACTAATTGCTAGAGAGTTCTAGCATCTTTGGAAAACATAAATAATGGAGCCATAAATTAAATTAGCAAAAAGGTTGGGTCTATATTATGCTAGAGTTTTCTAATGGGACATACTAGATTGTTCCAATGAGCCGACATTGGCAACTATAAATAGGAGTCATTTGGTCTCCAACTAGTACCAAGAAAAGCATTTCCACTTTCATGTATACAACTTCTCTTGCAATATAAAAGCCTTAGCATTTTCTTATATAAGTTGAGTGTCCCATCCATTCTAATATTTAATATTAGTAGCAACATCACATGCAACATCTCCTTCGTTGTCCCTTTCTGTGTTATCATTTTGCTTATGAATTAACATCATGGTTTTATCAGGATGGCTTATGCATTTTCAAGAGACGGAGCAATGCCTTTTTCTCCCGTATGGCATAAAGTAAACAACCAGGAGGTACCGATATATGCAGTTTGGATGTCAGCTTTTATCGCGTTTTGCATGGCTCTAACGGTATTGAACTCCCTTACTTCATCGTATATTCAAAAGTTTAGCTTTTTCTTTCTCACAGACAGATTTCATGATATAAGTTATGTTTATATTTGGTAAATTCCAGTCACTTGGAAGTTTAGTAGCATTTCAAGCCATGGTATCAATAGCAACAATCGGGCTCTACATTGCATATGCTCTACCAATCTTTTTTCGGGTGACATTGGCTCGAAAAACATTCAACCCGGGGCCTTTCAATTTAGGAAAATACGGTGTCTTTGTTGGTTGGATAGCGGTTTTGTGGGTTGTAACCATCTCTGTGCTGTTCTCTTTGCCGGTTGCGTATCCCGTAACAGCTCAGACTCTGAATTACACACCAGTTGCAGTAGGTGGTTTATTTATCTTGACTGTCTGTGCTTGGATTTTTAGCGGTCGCCATTGGTTTAAAGGTCCTGTAACCAACTTACAGTTGAATTAAAGAACAGTGAGAGTATAAAAGATATTGAAGCATGAAAAGTGAAAGTTGTTACTACTAATGTGCAGTAGATTTGAGTTATTATTTGTAATTCTTTATTGGAAATAGAAAATTTCCTTGAGACAAAGAAAATTTGTAATAGGAAGAAAAGAAAGAAAAAAAATTGCAATTTAGTAGTATAATCCTTTTGGAAAAATGTAAGCAGATATATTGTAATTTTTACATATATTGTAAGTTTTAGTATTCTTACAAGTTCGAGCTTAAAAATACTTAAAATTGAGTCGTTTTATTTGAGTCGAGTTTGATATCAAATTATATAGTGTGGGTTCTCATAGGGTGCCACATGGAAGAATTTGTAGCAGAAATTGCCGGCCTTCCACAGTCCACATGCTGCTAAATGCATTACACCCAAATACAAGTGTATCACCATATCTGTGTAAATCTTCATTTTGCTTCATCATCATAAGATACATCATATTAACTCTAACATTCAAGATCGTGAATCGTTCTTTCGAATGGAAGGAACAACAAGCACAGTAACATGGGCAGCATCAAAATCAGATTCACCATTGTTACATGATGGAATGGTGATTTGGAACAACTTAGCCTTTGGGGCTGAAGAAATAGATGATGAGGAGTGTGTTTGTCGAGAGAATCGTTCGAGTTCGATTTCGAGCCCACCAACTGCAAGAGGAGCAACAAGTGATCATGAAGGTTCAGTTGTGATAAAGCATGTTGTGGAAGAAGAAGATCAAGAGATGAAGTTCAGAGAAGAGTTAGAGAAAGAGCTAGAGAAGCAGCTAGAACAAGAAATCATGGTGGGTATACTTGATTTAGTCCGGAAATTGAGCAACTTGAAGGCGAAAATGATAGTGAGAAGCCTAAAGAAGTTGGATGTGGATGATCTTTTGAGTGTTTTGGATGGTTCAAGATTTGATGTTTCATGTAAAGATGATAATATTGATGATGAAGATCTATATGGTAGCCCAAAGTTGGGAAGTGAGTATGGTGTTCATATCTCTTGTCCAACAAAAGCTAGACAACATTCACATGAATCTGAGGAAGAAGTTTTGGAATGTTCAAAGAAGGAATCAAGATTGAAGAAATCAAACTTTAATCCTTTGTAAATGGCATCATCGCTTCCCGGGGGCATAGCTCGGTGATAAAAGAATGGGGGTCTTTGTAGTAGTAGTCTTGTCTTTGAGCTAGGGTGTGGGAGTTCAATACCCTTTGAGCTCGGATGTGTAGCCAAGTGTACGGTTTAGATTAGATTTTGTCGTTTTTTATGGGAAGAAATGTCATTTATGTTGCGGAGTTGATGGTCATTATGGAGGCTCTTAAGATTGTCTGGCAACTGGAGATGAAGAAACTGGTGGTGGAATCCGACTCCCTCACTGTTGTACTACAAGCTCTCAATGAGAAGAAGATTGAGAATGAAAGGGGCAATGTGGTTCAAGATCGTCTCTGAGATGATATTGAGCATGGAGTCGGAAGTCATAATTAGTCTAGAAACAAAGAGAAGCAAACAGAGCCACTGATGCTATGGCTAGAATGGGTCAAGACCTTCCCGTATGGAAGGGTTGTTGGATGGATGATCCCCGGGTCTCTCTGAGGTCCCTGATGGGACACGATGCTAGCCTGCTAGGGGTTTATATCATCCTCGAATGTGAACCCTCCTTTTATTTTGCTTTAGACTTTCGAGTCTCATCGTGTATCTCAAAAAAAAAGTATGGTGTAGATTAGATTCACTTGTTCACTTGGTCATTGTTTTCCTTTATTCAACACTACGAGAGATTTTATGGTGCAACAGTTCTAGGAAGGTTATACCAAGTGACGTATATTAAAGCCTCTTATTTTTACTCTCTTTCACCTAAATCAAAACAACATCGTTTTACTGTTAGAAAAACACTCAGTTTTACGATGTAAACCATTTAGAGAGAAAAAACACGATGAGTTAAGTTGTAGAATATCTACAAATTCCCCTGTAGCTGCATAGAATATCAGTATAAAGTGGACGAAGAAAAGAAAAAAAACAAGGAAAAAAAAAAAATCGAAGGCGGTTGACTATAAATAACTGAAACGCACATAATCGAAGGCGGTTGGCTACTTGCTATAAATAAGTGAAACGCGCTAAGCCTTTGCTCTGTTTCTCTGTACGACTGCATATCAATCTCTTCTTCTTCAGCGAGTACAGTTTTCTCTCTCGACAAGAACACACCAACCCCTCGGCTGCTTCAATCAGCAGGTAATGATTTCACTTCTGAGAATTATTTCATTCCATTGCATGCAGATTTCATTCGCTAAACTTCAGAAGATTTTGATCGATTTTAGAATTTTCGCATAGACAATTTAGACTCGGATGCTGTTCGTAAAATGTTATCAAAAACTAGGTTTACTTTGAGCGCATGTATCTTTAACTGTGATGCTTCGGTTTCATACATCAAATCGATGTTAATTTGCCTCTCCGATGAATTTTGCGTGATTTTCGGTTAGAAATTGAAGGTTAGCTTCGTGTTGTTCCATTCATTCAATTCATGAAATCTGCGCCTACTATTTGCAGTTTACTTAACTCTGTACATTTGAATAGGAATTTTGTTTGTGGAACAACTAATTCGTTTTTGCTGCTGAAGTTTCCAAGTTTTCTCGTTATTTCAAAGAATTTTGCGTCACTGCAGAGTGCAGTCGGAAACTTAAGATTCGAATATGTTCGTTATCTGGTTTGAACTTCAAAGTGCAAGTACTATGTGTTTGTTATCACCTATATACAAAATCTTCGTAAGTTTATACTATTTGATTGGAAATGTTGTTTGTGACAGTAGACTCTTTCGCAGTTGAAGATATCGTAGAGAAGTGGAGAATACCTCTGCAAATAAGTACTCTTTGAATTTGTTTGTTCTGTGAATTCAGTATGTACTTGCAGTGACAATTCTGAGAAAATAATCTTAGAAATTCTAGAACTTGGATAGAATTATGGCATGTGATAACATGTACTTTGTGTTTGCAGCTGAAGATTTTTTCTTAAAATGGAGAAAGACGTCCCGAAAACAGGTCAAGAAGGCAGCAGTCGCAGCCTTATCCTATCATCATCGGCATCTGCACAGCCGTTCCTAAATTACCATTCTGGCAGCCACCATTTCGGCATTCCTGAAGCAGAGCGGATGATGATGACGTCAGGCTCCCACCAGAAAGAGTTTCTGATGGATATGCTCTGCTATCAAAGCCTAGTGGACAAGCACAATGCAACACTTTTCCTACTCAAAGAGGCGGTTAAAGAAGCTGAAGATCTTCGAAAAGAGAACTTCAATCTTGAGAATATCAATGCCGATTTGAGCAATCGCCTCGCTGTGCTTCAAAAAGCCATGTCAGACCGTGCAGCATCATTTGGATACTCAGCTATGCATATGGATCCAAAATTGAATGTCAATGAGGTTTTGACAGGGTTAGAGTCCTTACAGTTGATGGATTTGGGAAGTGGGGTAAACCAAGGTCCTAACTTGGATGATGTGGCAACAGAAAGGGGCTGCACCAGCCTGAGCCCAACTCCAATCAGTCGGATGGACTCGGGTCAGATTGAAGGGAGTGGGGAAGGCCAGGAGGATCGCGTTGCCTTGCCCAAGAGCATTGGAATTCGCTCCACTGGGTACTTGAAGATGGTTAAACCTGATGGGAGAAGTAAAGGCAAGGAAAATAAGGTACTCAAAAGGAGCAAAATCTTCCGGTAAAATGGTATAATTCGTTCGAACATGTAAGGCTGTACCCGCTTTATCTTTCAGAAGTTTATCCATCATAGATCTGTTTCAGTCTGCTTTAATGTTTGGACTGTAAACCGACAGATGTCTGAATATTTTTGAATGTTTTCTATGGTTGCAGCAAAAGGTAATTGTGCAAGGAGATGAAAAAGAAGAGGAACCACTTGAGCTGGAGGTGTACAATCAGGGGACGTCCAAAACTGAATTGTGCAACAAATGGCAGGAGACTGGAGCATGCTCATATGAAGAAAAATGCCATTTTGCTCATGGAGTTGAAGAGCTTCGCCCTGTGATCCGCCACCCACGATACAAGACTGATGTTTGCCGCATGGTGCTAAATGGTGACCCTTGCACCTACGGACATCGCTGCCATTTCCGCCACACCCTTTCTGAGAAGGAGAAACTCATTAGGTCCAACAACTTGAGGGCACTCAAGCCTTTAAATAAGTAGATTATCATCTCTGGTAATAACAATCTCAAATTGCAGTTTTGCTCTGATGATTAGTTAACCATATAGATGAAAACTAACCCCCCCAACCCACCCTGTTTACAGATGCTTTTAAATAAGGTACCAAATAAATGTCAAGTGAGACTAATAAAGCTCATCACAAGGAGGATTCAATAATAAGCTGGAAGAAGGAGGACAGCAAATGTAGCAGAAGTTTTCTGGTGTGTTGGTTTCTTTCTATACTCCGTTGACAGAGAATATGGAGGATTATTCATGGGATTGTCTGCATTTTCTCTTCGTTTTTGTTATCGTTGTGTGATCCTACCATGTACTGGATTTAGTTGAGTAAAATTCTTCTGATGCTTTGTTTGTCTTGTGCTCTTGGACTACCTTATTGTACATTAGGCAACTGTGACACGATAGAAGCTGCTACATTCTACTGAATGTTAACGTTTAGTATGGTATTTGTGGATGTGATTCAAGAGTTTGACAAGAACATTTTGTTGATAGGAGAAATTTTATGTTGATTAATAATGTTGATTCCAGTCATGTTGCAGTGCTTATAATTGACTTCTATTCATTGAAATTACACTTCTTCTGACTGCTTACTTATTGAAATTACACTTTGTCTGACTGCTTACTTATTGAAATAACATTTCGTCTGACAGCTTACTTATTGAAATTACGCTTCGTTTGACTGCTTACTTATTGTAATTAAGAAGTTCAACTAATATTAGGGTGAGATCAATCAGGATGTAGTTTCTATATGTAACCTACAAACATTACTGCTTTGCAGCTTCAAACACTTACAAACTTCTTCATTCAGATACCGGTATACCACCATACACTCAAATGATTAATGTTGATTCATTCACCATCAATTGTCTTTAGCCAGAGGCTTTGATACAGCTTTGGTACTACAAACACAAGTTCCTTCCTCCTCTTTAAATATGAAGAACACTGAAAAAATGACAACTTCCAAATGAAATGCTTCATCATTTTATTCAACAAAAATAATAATTAAATCTTGGGTACCTAATATGCAAGTAGAAAATGCAGTAATTTACACTGGCGCCTAAGTATTACGGATTAGCAGCTGTTGCGCATTAGATGGTACAAGTTTGGTGTAAGCAAACATTGTTGTTGTTTCATACATGTATCCATTCCATGTACTATTTTCTGGTTGCATTCTCCTCACTTTTTCATCTTCTTGAGGGAATCAAGAAGAGATAGATTTTCTTGAGCGTTTGATTTCTTCGCAAATGGATTTGATGGACGGTATGAACTTACTGGAATTTCTTGTGCCTTGTTAGGTGATGATCCAAGGTTCGTTGCGTCCATGGTATTGCTGCTGCTGCTGCTGGCTTTTAGCAAACTTTTCACTTCCACCTTCTTCTTCACTGATGATATTGAGCCACCTTGAGATCGCTCGTGTTTCTCTTGTCCGTCTCTGATTGATTCTTCAACCTTGCCTTTGTGTTTGAAAGAAGGAGGTGGTGGAGATGAAAAAACAGGATCATTTTCTTTACCGTTTTCTGCAGATTTAGCCATACTACTTGATGCAGGAGGACCCACATTGGTGGCAATGCCATCATAACTCACCGGCTTATTTAAAGGGAGGATTGTCTTCCCATTTTCGTAATTCATCATTCTTTCCTGCAAAAAAACCAATAAGAAGCAGTGTTCTAATAAAAATAAAATCAAAACTTCATGTAAATTTGCGACCTCTAGTATGGAATTGAAACGCTCTGCCAAATTTGGTAACTTGAGAGCAGTGACTAGCTTTATCGCCCCTCTCACTGATTTTTCCAGTGTTAGAAGTTTCACAAGTTCAGTGGCTCTCACAAGCTTATCACCTGATGAAAACCAACAGCCAGTCACTTGTATGTTTTTAAATGCCTTCTATTGATGACCCCAAAAAAAAAAAAAATTCACATCCGAGTCTCTTCGACAGACTCACCGTTGCAACAAGATGCAATCAGTCTCAAGATACATCTGTCAAGAGCTGTCTCAATATTGAAAGCCTCATCATCAAGTGCAGTGGTATCCAGACCAGCAGTTGCATTTTCCTCAATTTTTCTCTGTATCTGAATTTTCAAAGACCAATACATCAGGACAATTCAACAGTACAAGTAGTTATGGCCATTACAGGGAACATGTTGAATTAAAAATAAAAAAGAAAAGAATAGATACCTCATATAAGTGCATATTGTACTGCATAAATTCATTCTCAAGGTTTTCTGCTCCAAGGTCTGAGGCAACAACAGGAAATGAAAGATCTAGCAGTGTGAGGATGGGCTTAGGAGTGACCTGCAGATGGAAAATTCGACAAATGAGGAAAAGGGTATCTATCATAAACCTACAAGAAGTTTTTGCAGCTGACATACCTGTGGATATGAATCAGGTGATTTGCAAACGACGCAAAACAATTTGCTTTCGTTGAGTCCAACGACCCAGTAATTCTCGCCAGTCTTTTTCAATTTACTCGCACTGTAAGTATGATTATTCCAACTCAATAAATCACTTCATAATCATATCATCAATCCCCTACCTGTCCATCTTTAAAGAGAGAGAGAGAGAGAGAGAGAGAGAGAGAGAGAGAGCATGTACCTGAAGAGTGGAAGCCAACTACCTCCATATTGATGTGTAAAAACTCTCAAGAAACCCTAAAAAAACACAACGCAAACTATAGTCAACTTAACACAAGCAACCTCTAGAAGACCGGAGAAACAATTTTCAAAGTTTTCACACCTTAGAATCAAAAGAACTCAGTTGTCCTTCTTCACTGAAACCAAACCACGTGAGACGTGAACCAGGAGTTAATGGAAGCCTCCCCCTCAACCGCTCAGTCATGTTACAGATGTTCAAAACTCTAAAGTCAAGCATCTGCATGGGGAGATACTATTTTATTTCATGCTTCTCATAACTACTAAGTGATCATCTGTGAACTTGATGATGTAAAATAGTACCTGCTCATTCGAGGGCAGAGAAGGAGAAGCATGTGTAACAACTGCTATTTCATCCTTGAAGCCCACCAAAGTTACAATGGGTCCATCCAGAGAGATAATATGTCTCTACAGTTTTAGCACACGGAAGGAGAGTCACAGCTTGTTGAAGTGTATTTCAAAAAGTGAAAAAAGATAACAAACTTGTGAACCTAAGAATGACTTAAACATTGTGTACCTGCAAACCCCCTAAACTGAAGATGCGGAGAAGATTAAGGCTAGTAGCTGCAGCCACCCAGGTGATTCCAAGTGCCACTGCTCTTACCTCTTCATCTTCAAGCCGCATAGACCACTGCATATGTGAGGGAGGGTTAAATGTAATGTCATTCAAAAATAAATAACTGTAATGGATAGAAATCAATGAAAATAGAAGTCTTTATGAATCTGCAACTTAGTCAAATAAAAGAATGAGTTTACCTCACTGTTACTTGCCCAGCTACCAAAAGGCCTAAACATGAGTGTGCTCATATTCTTCTCGCCCTTGCACGGATTTGCAAAGACGCTCCCATTCTCACTTAAAGCTGCCATTGTGAAACCGAAGTAATCGGTCATTGCAGGAACCCGAGGACCACTCCCAGTATCATGAAATTCAACCTGCATTTGAGAAAAATGTCATTCTGCCAGATTATCTTTTTACATCTAATAAGGTAGATATTGGCTGAAAATCTCTTCTTGAAGAAGTAAAACAAATTGACACTATCGACACTGGCTACATGCTGTGGAATTGTACTATCGATAGCTGAACTAGATCAACTGAATGTAGACCGACGTATCAGACAGATACCCAAATCAGGGCTAATTGTCAAATTACTCTTATGTGAACCTAAAGTATCCTGTTGAGTGCATAAAAACATATTTACACTGCAAGTGGTCTTTCAATTCTTCAACTGTGTGTTTATGAGATTACTCCTAATGCTTGTTTGATTACTTAATGATTATAATAATAGGTTTGCACGTATCATTATGTTGACAATTATGTCATGAATTATTTCAGTCTCCACTCACAGCAAGACCTGGTTTGGAGAGGTATATGCAAACCATCAGATAGTCAACATGTACAGAGTTATCAAATAATATGAATGAAGTACCTCGATGTGGGAGCATCCATCATGCTCCATTGATGTTACACACCCAAACATATTATAGCACAGGAAATGTCTTCTACCAGACTGAGCAGGAGTGGCTCCTGGTTGAAAGGCTTCTTGCATTTTTGGCAAGGGAGATATCATTGGGCTTTTAAAATCATTCTTCCCGTGGTTTATGGTATCCTTCATAACTTTACAAGCTTTTTTTGGAAGATCAATCTTTCGACCTGCATCCAGCTCCTTGTCAAGGTCATCTTCCCAACTATCATCAAATGCAGTCTGTTCACGCGACCTTTTTTTGCCAGATAATTCAGATTCACCATGGCTATCCTCCCCGATATCACTTAGACTGCCAGAAGCATTAATTCCTTCTTCCTCGTCCTGCTCCTCCTCGTCAAAGAAAAGGAGGCCACTAGTTTTCACAGTAGGAATATCCTCAGTAGGTGATTTCATTGAAGATGGTACAGCTGGTTCCCATATGCCATATTTTCCTGTAACATCAATTAATGCCAATGCATTTCCACGTGGTTTCCATGCCATACAACTTATCCTATCATTGAATTTCTGCCTGTCAATGTCTTGCTTCTTGTCAACATCCCATATAAGAACCTGCCTATCCAAACCAGAGGTAGCCATATATTTGCCATTTGGTGACCAACACAGAAAGCAAATAGGTTTTACATGATCCCCTTTTAGTGAAAACAGCTTTTCTAAAGTATCCCTATCATACATCACCACATCGTTTTTCAAACCTGGGACAGCTAACAAGTCTCCATCAGGACTCCAACTAAGCGTATTCAGCGTTGAAGGTCCAAAAGTAGCAGTATCTGGAGCAATGCCCTTGAGGGTTTGAATCACTGTTCCAGACTGAAGTTCCCAGTGTATGACCGTTCCAGTCGAATCAACTGAAGCCAGGTACTCACTTTTCGGGTCATAAGCTATGCCGGTTATAGATCCTTTGTGCCCTTTAAGAACTCTTGCAATTGAACCATCAATTGTGTTAATAAGTTTGATGCCCTCGTCATCACCAGCAGCTGCCAACATGGAACCCGATTTGTTGAAAGCAAGGGTGCGTATTGGCAATGTAAATCTAGTGATGTTGGTCTCAAAATCTCCCCCTGATTGCCAAATATACATATATCATTAACATTGCATGACTTGCATAACATAATCAAAGCCAAAATAGGATCAATATCTGAAAAAGATACAATTGTTTCCGCTACTCCATAACAAACCATTGGTTAGCAGGTAATTTGAAGAAACAAACTTATAGGTGAATTTGTCAGAATCAAACCAACATGAATTACCTCCCCAGAAAACCCAAAATAAAAAAAATACAAATAAAAAAATGCACGTCCATAAAACATAATCAATTGAAGAAGAAGTAAAATGAGTGTAATTTCTTCTTACCGGGGAATTTGTAGAGCTTAACAGAGCGGTCGATGGAGCCAGAGGCGAGGCAGGAGGAATTAGGGGTGATGGCCAAAGAAGTGACCCCATCGCGATGGTTGCGGAGAAGTTTAGGATTAACAGAAGGAAAAAGAGGATCGTGTATGCAGATATTTGGATCGGAAGATGAAGCTGTCACGATATGCTTTCCTTGCTGGTCCCATAAAATGGAGCAAACCGCAGGTTCGCCGTTTTCGCTGCTGCCGGAGCAGCTGTGAGCTTCCCGGAGCTTAATTGTTCGGATCTTCATCGCTGTTTGGTCTTCTTCTTCTTTTTTTCTTTTCTTTTTTCCTCAGATTTTTTTGATTCAGCTTTGGGTTTGAGATAGAAATCTTGGGGAATGAGGCGGGAAATGCGATGTTAATCATTTTGGGCTTTTGGTGGGAAACGGTTTCAGCATTTTGGTGGGAAAATATTTGACCCAATTTTGTTTTTCCATTTGGTGGGAAAATTATTGACAATCAAATGGTAAAATTTAATTAATTAATATAATAATTTGAAATGCAATTTCTCCGGCTATATATACAAAAAAATCATGCTGTTCATCCAAACTCAAAATAAATATATATATATATTTGGACCTGATTTGTACAAAAACACTCCATTACTTTATTCAATTCACTATTTATTTAATTTCATTTATATCTTTACGGTTTTCACTCAATCATTTTTCATTTACAAATAAAAAATATTAGATCATCTATTACATCTTCACTTTATTCATTACACTACCTATTTTTTTATCATTATTTTATTTATTATACTATTTTATTATAATTTCTTACATTAGTCATTTATTTACACACGTTTCAAAAAATGTTCTCAGCTTTCTAATAATTATTTCATTATATTTATTATATATAATTTCCCTCGTAAGTCGATTAATGCATATCCAAAACCGACTTAATTTCCACATCAATCTGGTTCCATTTTTTAGCGGAATTCCATTTTATTTTGAAAAAAAAAAAAAAAAAACCTCTGAGAATTTGAAGTCTTATGTTTAGGACATTAGAGTAATGATATCAATCTTTTGATGTTGATGAAACGGATCAAATAGAGATAGAGAATGTAACATCTCGACGGATCCGTGTAATTGTACCGGTCATTCAAAAGTTGTTAACATTACAAGATCCAAACTGCAGGAGGGTCATAAATTGTAATTGTCAAGGTCGCCACATCGAGATTATGGAGTACTTGAATGTTGACGCATGGTACTTAGCGGATTACTTCCGGCATAGATTCTGCACGAGAAAGGAACTATTTTGTGAATTAGTCGTCGCACTGGAACAAGCTGGCCCATTTTTAAGGCAGGGACCATACAGCACCGGAAAATTAGGCATCTCATATGTGCAAAATAAGATGGTTGTTGTCAGTTTTCTAGCCTATGGAGGATGCAAGATCGATTGGATGAGGCAATCAAGCTCAGATAGACACCTACTAAGGACATTGTCATTAAATTTTGTCAAAACATTAATAGATCATGCTACTCAGTATCTACGATCTCCCAACGAAGATGATCCCGCGTGTCTGCTAGACAAGATGATTGGCTCGCTCGACTGTATGCATTAGGCACGAAAAACTCAAATGTCACAAAAGAGTCCCAACATTAGTTTTAAAGGTTGTTGCCTTACAAAACTTGTGGGTATGGCATGCATTTTTCGGAATGGTTGGGACAATAAATGAGATATGAGTATGTATTCGTTCATCCTTTTTATGAAATTACCAATGGTAGTGTGACTACGGTCAACTTATGTCGTCAATAACAACATTTTTTATATTCCGTATTATCTTACGAATGAAAACTACCATAAACACACTACGTTTTCATATTGTGGCTCACCCACACGACGCAAAATGAGACCACTTTTAAAAAGGCACATGAGGCTTACCGGAAATATTTTGTGAGATTTTTTGGGGTTATACATAAAAAATAGTAGGTCACTCGATTTCCAATAAAATGGCGCGATCCCAGCCAGGTTCTACTATTTAAGCTTACGTGTATAATCCTACACAATAAGATGATTGAAAATGAACATGACTTTCATTTGCCGGTACGGGCTCTGCCACGTAAAAAGGCCATATGAACCCCTCAACAGTTAGACACGGATGATCTCCGTTCAAAATTGGTTGCCTCACGCCTGCGTGTCATCCAATATGAAGCCAATCATGCTAGGCTGCAAAATGTTCTAGTGGACCAGTGTGGATGATCTCTGGAGAATGTGATGAAGAACGAGGAAGCTACAAGCATTATTTTTCATCATTTCACTACATATCTGCATTTATTATTACTATGCATGGTTACATTTATGCAAGGGTATGTGGAAGGATAGGGTAGGGTGGGGTAGGTTGGGTGGGTCTAGCTAATTAAGGTTAGGTGGTGATGAGAATAGGGTAAGGTAGGGTCCGTGGTGGGGTAAAGTTGTACGGTATGGCGGATGTGAGGATAGGGTACAATGGGGTATGGTTAAATAACTGTTGAGCATGGTGGGTGGTTGGTAAGGAATGGTATGGTAGGGTAATGAGGGTAGGGTATGGTGGTAAGATAATGAGGGTGGG
This sequence comes from Gentiana straminea, assembly GCA_036785695.1. Taxonomy (NCBI): domain Eukaryota; kingdom Viridiplantae; phylum Streptophyta; class Magnoliopsida; order Gentianales; family Gentianaceae; genus Gentiana; species Gentiana straminea. The sequence goes on from JAVUPR010000061.1 coordinate 27,860,776, forward strand.
GCGGGATGAGATGGGCCATGTTATGTAGTGTAGGCTGGTATGGTAGGTCAAGTATATTGGGGTGGATATGGTAAGGTATGGTATGAGGGTAATGTAAGGTGTGATAGAGTAGAGTATGGTGGGTAGAGAAGTAATGTACGGTAGGGTGGGTAATGTAGGTAGCACAGGGGTGGTGGGGTGTGATGTGGTAAAGTGGTAGGGTAGGTGGGTGGTGGGATGAGGCTGCCCTACCCAACCCAACTTTACCCATTCAACCATATTTCACCACCCATCCTACCTTATCTTACTCAACCATCCTACCATACAAACCTATTATGAAATTTGTTTCATTATATTTTTTCACATCCAAACACAGTAATGGAATATGTCCATTCCATTTCATTTTATGATTTCATTACATTCAATTATTGCGAAACAAACGTGCCCTTGAGACTTAGATCGGTTAGAAAAACCACTTGGATTATAAAGAAAAATGGTGTAAGCCTGAAATCAATGGCATGATAGTATGAAATTCACAAATGAATTCCGTGATGTAGATTTTAGCGGCCCACTCAATATGGTGTAATTCATTTTTTCTCTTATTCGAAGTTAGGAGTATTCTCACATTATAAAGTGTATTCTCTCTTGATAGTTTAAAGACAAATCATAATCAGGTTTATCTTTGGCAAAATTTTTTTTTTTTCGGGTATGTTGAAAGATTTTATTAAACCCGGACTAAGTCAGAAGATACAAAACAAAGCCAAAAAACTACCAGACACAGTCGAAGCTCCGCCTAGACAAACACAAAGAAAACGAAATGAAAACAACAAACTATACAATATACATGTCAAAGACATAGATCTAAAAGAAAAGGCCTTGACATTTGTCTTTTTCATTTTTTTTATTAAAGTCTTTTATTTTGTCTGGTTTTTTATTGTTCAATGAAAGTATCTTTTACTATTAAAGTAAGGAAAATGATTTAGACGCTTAAAAACGACACAACACACCTATCGAAAGAACCATTTTGTGGTGTAGAAGGTTGATGCATTTTATTTTTATTTTTTCTATTTCTAAGTGTGTGGCTAAAAAAAATTTACGTGCATGAATTTGGGGGACAAAATGTGTGCCCCCATCATCATCCTTAAAGTAAAGCCATTGAAGTGTCACTTTGGTTGAAACTAATTTAATGTAACGGGATAATTTTACCGGTCCACGGTAAAAAAAGATTTGTGAAAGGGAGAATAGATTGTAATTTGAGTAAACTTTTCTTTTACTTCACTCGGATTGAATAAAGCATTTTTTTTCATAATAATAATTTTACAACATTTTTCACTTTTATCTTCACAATATACAAAACTAGCTTTATTCCATTAAGTAATCGACACAATGTAAATGCTATGAGAGATTTTATGGTGCAACATGTACGAAAGTTTATCAAGTGGTATAAATTTGAGTTTTATTTTTGTTTTCTTTCACATAATACATTTTTATTACGTATAAAAGATTATAATTGAAAATTTGTGATGTATACACTTGTTAAAACCTTCCTAACACCGTTGCATCATAAAATTTATGAAATCTGTAGTTGCTAACACTCTTCAAAAATAATTATTTGCTGATTGATTGATTAAGAATAAAAACAAATTGATCCATATATTCTTTATGTAAAAAGCGGACCATTCCAGTGGGCTTTAGCCCATTGTCAATATGAGTTCCAGTCTACCAGATGCCCACTAATTAGGTTGAGAACAAAAGGCCTGCTCTGAAATGACAACTTCTCTAAATATTATGATATGCCCAAAACACATGTATCGAGAACCATATGAGATGCAAGAATATGACTAATAAACGATAAATAAAACTAAGGCACTGTTTGCATAACCTATGATCTACCGAGGCATCACTTCAGGTAAAATTCGACACTGTTATGCTTCAAAAATAGATTGAATGTAGTGTCAATAACAAAACCCATAAAACTAACGCCTGACCTATAGGAAACATGTAGCATCCTATCATTAACATTCAAACCTTCAATTGACACATCGGATCTTAACATTGGATGTGTTACATCATATGGACGAAAAGTAGAGGAGACAAGAACCAATAGGGAATGGAGAGCATTGAATTGGTTGGTGAAGTTATCTTAGGGTAATATTTGATTTGAGTCTTAATATGCATATTACCGTCTTATTGATGCATCACATTAAATTTACTTTTGATAAGTCGGATTTTAAGACGATAAAAAGGCTTACCGAAATTTATGACTCAAAAATGAACTTCTCAAAGAGCGATTTGTTGTGATGAATAAGTAATATGGCGTATCAATATATTAAATGTATAGTCTAAATAAAGACTCCTGGTTTGATTATCCACAACACCAATGGCCAAAATTGATGGAAAGTCATTAAGATCAACACAATATTCTATTATTGACTTGGAAAGCCATTATATATATTTGGAGTAATTACGATATACTTCATTCGTCCAAAATATAAGCTCATTTAGTTTTTGTTTTTGTCTCGTAATATAATGTCATTTTAACTACCAAAGTATTTATTATATTTTTCTTCCTTGATTTATTACATATCTACCTATTTTTTACTCTCATTCCGTCCCAAAATATAAGTCATTTCAATGATTTTCACATATACTAAGGAAGTAGTTAAATATCATAAATTTTAAGGTTAAATATCTAAAATACTCATTGGCCATCAATAATGCAATAGTTTAAGAAATGAAAATTTGTTGAAATGATAATAAATTAGGGGTAAGATTGTAAAAAGAGTAATAAAATTTGCAGTGGTAATTTAAAATGAATTATATTGTGGGACAAATCCAAAAAGGTAGAATGACTTATATTTTGAGACTGAAAAATATTTTACAACTGTTGCATTAATGACAGTCAAAAGGTACACGTTCCCTTCATTTTTGGTAGTATCTAACGGTATTCACTCGGTTCCAAACATGATTCTTCATTCACGTATTCAAGCTAGGAATATGCATATATGAATCTCGTATCCAACTTTCAAAAATTACAAATTTGTCCCCAAGTGTGTATCCCTAGTATCTGGTAAGTATCGGTGTCGGATACTTATCAAATACGAGGCACGTTACCAAACATAAGTATCCGTGCATCATCACACTTAACCACTTTCTCAAATTATGTGAAATTCCAAATAAACTTATATTTTTGGACGAAAGGAGTATAACTTGACTCGATCAGCTAGACAACTATAATTGGTCAACAGAAATTGACCAACTACAATAGCGATGAGTTTTGACTTAGTAGTCAAACTGAGTTTAGTGTTTTTTTTAGGGCTTAGATATTAAAAGGTACCGACTCACATAGGATACGTGCGTGCAGGGCGGCTCCACCCCTACAGGTGGCGGGGCGGCCGACCTCTTACAAAAAGAAAAAGGTATAATTAATTAGTGGGATTTTTTAATAAACACATATATATCTGTGAAATTGGCTCATTAATTTTTATGTATTGATCCACTGTTTTTATGTTTTGACCGAAAATTAATTGTGCAAATTTATTATACAAACCTATGTTTAAGGTATGAAAAAAATTGACAAAATCATGACCCTCACTGTCAAAATCCTGAAGCCTCCGGAGACGTGTGTGAGTAATATACATGTCTTTTGTATAAAAGAAAATTTAAAAAAAAAAAATGCTAGACAACTACTACTTATGTTCCAAAATATAAGATATTTTGATATAATACAATTGTATGTTTTTTTCACATTAATGAAATGAACTTATTTCATTATTGTGTTTAAAACATAAAAGAACGTAACAAACAAATTGCATAATATATGTATGATACATTGAATGATTGAATGATAAGTAGAGCATGATGGGAGGGTAAGGTATCCTCGGGTAGAGAAAATTTCACATAGCGCAAGGGGATAGATTAATTAAACTTTTTCCTTTTAACCGGAAAAGGCATATATTATGAATTAAATTTGTGGATATTACGGTGCTCTGCGGTGTTTAATGGCCAGGCGGTATATGTCTCAGCAGTGTGTGCGCGTTCTCTAGCGGCGACAATGGAATTTATTGAGGCCCTGTCGGCCTTTCGGGTGCAGAGGGGCCGCAACACTTCCGGATTCTTGGACTAGGCCACCTCAGGGGGTATTGAAATGTAATGTGGATGCCGTTGTTCGAGAGTATAGGACGGGCTTTGGGCTGATTTTTCGAGACCAGACAGGGGTAGTCATGCATAGGGGTGTACACGGATACGGATTATCTGAAAACCGAACCGAACCGAGGTCATTTGGTTCAATTCGGTTCGGTTAATAATACTTTCGGTTCGGTTTCGGTTAGTATTATAGAGAAACCGAAATTTTCGGTTCGGTTACAGATAAATCTATAAATTATCCGTAACCGAACCGAAAACCGAACGGTTAACCGAAATTGAATAGAAAATTGTAACCGAAATGTCTATAATTAACTTGTATTACTAGTTTTCATAACCAAAATATTATAAGCGTTCATGAAAAATTGCATATAACCGAACCGATGTCCGCACAATTTTCAAACCGTATTTAAAGTTCGAATAAAAAAACTAAATTGTTTATAACCGAATAGAATTGTTATTTTTATTTCAATTTTCGGTTAATCTAACTGAACCAAACCGTATATTTCGGTTCGGTTCAATTCGGTTACCTATAACAAACGGTTCGGTTTCGGTATCGAATTTCAATTAACCGAAAATTTCGGTTCGGTTTCGGTAAGGCCATTAACCGTACCGAACCGAACCGAACCGTGTACACCCCTACTCATGCACTTGATGAGCTATCCCTTTGACGGGGGGTCAACCGGAATATGTGGAGCTCCGAGCTACTTACATGGTACTGGTGGAGGCACAACGCTTGAATGTCTTGCGATTAGAGGTAGAAAGCGATTTCTTGGCGTGTGTGCTACGGCTGCGACACCCTGTGGAGGACATTACCGCTCATGGCTGTTTATTGCAGGATTGTTTAGCTTTACTTCCTAATTTTATTTCTATTTCCTTTATTTTTGTCCGTCGGACTGGCAATGTACATGCGCATCTGCTAGCGCGACATGCTTTGTCTTTGGATTATGTATCTTCTTGGGGCACTTTGCCTCCTTGAGACGTTTTGGCCGCATGTTTTGCGGACATTAATAAATTAAATTCTTTGGTTTCTCAAAAAAAAAATTGTGGATATTTTGACAAACAATCTATCCCATATAGATTTACCCAATCATTTTTGTGCTTCACGTTGAAGGCAATGCGGGAAGGAGAAACCCGGCCCACTTTACCTAGGATTTCACAAATTGCTTAGGAGATGATTCATGAAATTGATACTACATCTACCCCAAAATATAAGTTATTCTAGAGGTTTTTAAAGTGGTTAAATATCTATCTATTACTAATAAGAAGGAAAAAGTTGTCTTTGTGTGACAAGTGTCGCACAAAGATTGGTCCCTTTTTTTTTTCCCTCCCCCACGTTTTAATATATTCCCCCCCCCCCCCCCCCCGACCATTTTACTGTTCATCATTTTTTTTTTATTTTTTTATTTTTTTCAAATTTTTTTCCCCCAGATTAAATTTCGTCATTTATATTGTGTTATACTTAAAATATGTAGAGTGATATTTTAGTTGAAATGTATTTTATACTTAAATACTATTTACTATATTATGTGTGTCAGATTGTATGATGTCACATAATCATTTTCTAATATGATTGCACATCTATTGGGCTATAGCATATTCACACACACTATTTTCTATTCTGCATTTTGAGAAAAATACATAGATTAAAAAAATGATTTATTGTGTTGACTTTCCATATAAAGTTCAAAAAAAATCTTGAAAAGTGTAGCGGTGTATTGAATATAAAAAATTAATTGATTGAATGAGCCTACGAAATTGAAAAGTAATATTTAAAAGCGGAAATAGTATTAAAATATGTATTATAAATGTAACTACGACATATTAAAAAAAAGATTTTGGCAATCGCGACATATAAATAAGAATGGATGGAGTAATAAAATATTAATGTTTTAGTGTGAATAAAGACCAATTTTTACTGATACCATGGTAAATGTATTTTATCGATGAGTGTTAAATATAGTTTGGAACTTTTTTTTTTGTATCAAGTGTTTATATAAGTAAATCGAAAACATTTGTCTAATTGTCGTCATGTTAAATAATTGACATCATAATTTGTTGTATAATATCAATGCCGGCTAAATTTCGTCATTTATATTGTGTTGTACTTAAAATGTGTGGAGTGATATTTTAGTTAAAATGTATTTTATATTTAATAGTTTTTAACATTAAGATAAACATCAAGCATGGACACTCCGTGCGTTGCACGGAGTACCATTTTTACTAGTATTATAATTTAAAGGTATATATCTCATACAACATTTGCATAAAAAGGTTGGGGGCACAATATGGCCTTCAAACTAGATATTGTTAAAGCTTTCGACATAGTCTACTGGCCTTTCTTATCTCAACTCCTCCGCGGTTTTAGGTTCAATCAAGCCTTCATCAAGCTTATCATGACCAACCTTCGCGGCTGTTGGTCCTCTATATTGCTTAGTGCTACCCCCACAGGCTTCTTCCAATCTTCTCAAGGCATCAAGAAGGGAGACCCTCTCTCTCCGTATCTCTTTATTTTGGTCAGTGAAGCATTCACCCGTGGTTTTAAGGCCTTTTTTATTGACCCATATATACAACATTACTCCCTGCCACGCAATTTCCCTTAGGTTACTCACAATATTTACGCGGATGATCTACTTATCTTTTGTAGAGGCCTCAAACGGAACATCCAGAAGCTTATAGCTTTCATCCAGACTTATGAGAGAGCTACGGGCCAGAAAGTCAACTTAGATAAGAGTTTTTTCGTGATTTCGAAGCACTGCCCTACTGGTTCGATTAGACGCCTCACAGTCATGACAGGAATTCGTCGGACAGAATACCCGTTCACTTATCTGGGGTGCCCTATCTTTGTTGGTCGTCCTAAACGAGCTCACTTCAACTACCTTATTGATAAAATTCAGAAAATCCTCGAAGGCTGGCAAGCGAAATTGCTCGGGATATGGTGTCGTCTTGTTCTAATCAAGCATGTTTTATGCTCCACTCCTATACATACCATTGCGGCCTTGCAAGTCCCCAGCTCGATAATTGATCATATTCATCGCTTTTTTGGAAGCTTCTTGTAGGGAAATAGTGAGTAGGAAAAAAAACGTATTTGGCGATCCTGGGAAAACGTATGTGGTCCTACTGAAGAAAATGGATTGGGGGTCCATAATGTGAAAGACATTCAATTAGCGTTTGCTTGTAAGCTTTGGTGGAAAATCCGTAATCGTGTTGTCCTCTGGGGTAAGAGTTTCTCTTCTCTTCCTCATCTAAATTTTTTGCACTATTGGCGTATAATGCAAAAAGTTGAGAACCTTGTAAATCTTCATTTGCCGCCTATACAAACCTCCAAATGGAACTGGATCTGGTCTTTTAATTCTACGGGTAATTTCACTCTCGCTTCTGCCTACAAGCTTATTCACAACCAGAAGGAGGTTATTGTGGAACTTCAGGAGGTTTGGAAGCCCAATATTCCTATTAAAATCTCGGTTTTCATGTGGAGGTTTCTTAATAACATGCTTTCCCTACCTCGTATGCTGCGTATTTTTGGGCAGCGTGGCCCGTTCAAATGCCCTTTCTGCTCTGCTGAAGATACTAGAGATCATTCATTTTACAGTTGTTACTTTCCCGTGCTATTTGGAATCACTTTCAGGCTCAACTTAGATTTCATCCTTTTACTGTTGATTTTTGGTCTTACACTCATGCCTGGTGGTACCCTAATCGTATTGGAGCGGTTAAAATTGCTTGCCAGCTTGTCCCCTCTTTGGTCCTTTGGGAAATTTGGAAATGCAGGAATATGATTTTATTTGACAATTCGACACCTACCATTCAGAATACTATTCTCAACATCAAGCGCAACTTATCTTATTCTCTACATCATCAGAAGCTAATTAGGGTGGATGAAGATGATGATTGTTTGCTTGACAACCGCCTCATTAATTCCTTGTCCCATCGGGTTGCTTCCCATCACAATCTTGTTAATTGGCTGAAACCACCGGCTAATGTGGTTAAACTTAACACTGATGGTTCTTCTCTAGGCAAACATGGTCCTTCATGAGGTGGTTTTCTGGTTCGTAATATGCATGGTCATCTCCTCTATGGTGCCAGTGAACCTTACGATAACTGCACCAGCATGATTGCGGAAACGAAAGCTCTCATTGCTGGACTCACTTACTGCTTCAATCATCATCTCCTTCATGTTCTTGCTGAAACCTATTCTTTAGTTCTGGTTAACACCATCTCTGGGAATTTCGACACACCCTGGCAATTTGATGAAGACATTCGATCCATCAAAATTCTCATCCACCAGCAGAATACGTAGATTAACCACATCTTTCGTGAAGCAAATAAAGCTGCGGACTTTCTCGCCACTCAAGCTTCCACCAGCTGAACCATGGTCTCCTATACTTCTCAAGATGCCCTCCCTGATGGCCTCAAACTTATATTACATGGTGACCAACTGGAAAGCCCAATCATCCGACGAACTATCCGCTCTGCATAATCATCTGGACGCACCCTTCAATTTTTTGATGGATGCTCACTGCGAAGCCTTTCAAGCAGCTGATTTGGATGACTTTCAAGAATTTGATGACTTTCAAGAAACCGATTGCTGGGACTCTCATGTTGGTGCTATAGAGATTTTTCTCCTAGCATCCTATTGTATTTTTTCATTTTTTGGGGAGCTTAATACTTTTGGAAACATGAGGTGTTGCACTCTTACCTATGGTATGGATTTTCCCACACTGTGTTTGATAGCCATAGGTTTTAAAGAGACATGGTCATTTTCGTCAACGTCTTTTGGTATAAGGGGAGGGCCATGATACGACTTGTACGAACCTTATTTTTAAATCAATACAAAAGGTTTCGTTTAAAAAAAAAGTAAATATATCTAAAATACCCATTGACTATCATTAAATTCAATAGTTGTTAAAAGTTGTTGGATTCATAAACAATTATGTGTAAGATAGAGAAATTGACAATAAATATTGTATTGATGATATAAAATGACTTATATATATTATGAGACAAATATACAAGGGTATGCTGACTTATATTTGTGGACGAAGGTACGTAGTATCACAATATTATTTAATTTCTACTACATCTAGTCCAAAATATAAGTCATTCTAGCTTTTTTACTTTGGTCTCATAATATAAGTCATTCATAATACCAAGAGAGTATTAATGAACATTTTTCCTTATCTTACCCGTAATTTATATCAATCCAACCAATTTTATTTACTCTACAATTGTTACATTTATGATAGTCAAGAGGTGTATTAGACATTTTATTCATACATTAATTACATTTAACTACCTTTTAAATCAATGTGAAAATTCTAAGATGACTTATATTTTGACCGGAGTTAGTACTTACTACCTCCGTCCTAAAATATATGTCGTTTTTAATGTTTTCACACAAATTAAGAAAGTAGTTGAATGACATAAATTTCAAGTAGAAATGACTAAAATAGCCATTGACTATTATTAATGAAATGATTATAAAGTATTGAAAAATAGTTGGATTGTTAATAAATTAAGGATAATATAAAGAAAATAGTAATAAATATTTTATTGATAATATAGAATCATTTATAATTTGAGACAATAAAAAAGAAGTAAAGTGACTTATATTTTAGAATGGAGTTAGTATTATGCAATAATTTGATACAAATTGGTCTTCCTTCCTAAGTGACGGCATTGGAATGTTGATCGAGGTTTCTAATTCTCCGGAATTTCAGGTACTTGCCCTACGAGATGTAAATTATGTGTTTTGTTTCACACTTCATTTTTGTTATTTTTTTAATTGATTATATATGTTTGGGCACACAAAGGATGATTGTAAATAATACTACATAATAAATAATAAGACGTTGAAGTCATATGGATAGGTTTCGACTTCTACATAATATTCCGTCGTTCCCGAAATATAAATCCATTTGAATTTTTCATTTCAATTGGTTATTTATCATTATTATTAATATAATAAGAATAAAAAATAACCTTTGAACATTCATTAATACACAAGTGAAAAAATTGATGAATATATAATAAATAATAAGTAAAAGAAGAAAAAAATATAACAATTGATTTCTTGATTTTTTAAATGGATTTATATCAAAACCAAAAAAACTCAATGAACTTAAGTTACGAGGTAGTATTAATTGAGGTTAAACTCATAATCTTATTCTAATATTACCTTCGTCCTAAAACGTAATTTCGTTTAAATTTTTGGTTTTGTCGAATAATATAAATCAATTTAGAACACCAATGAAGTATTTGTTAGATTTTTCTTCTTTTACATCATCTATTATATATTCACTACTTTCACTGCTTCGCATTAATAACAGTCAAATGTTATTTTAGATTTTTTTTTTTTATCAAAATTGACATAACGAATTCAACCAACATTTCTTAATCTGTATGAGAAAATCCAAACGAGCTACATTTTGAGACGGAGCTAGTAGTATATATATGTGTTAGAAACTTTAAACGATAATTGAGAATTGAGATCCGGCCCAGTGGAATACGTCATTGCACTTCCTGGTGAAAATTAGTGTTCGATTTTCATCCCCACATCGAATAAATTCGTCCCCTTTTACTAAAAAAAAATTTAAACAATAATTATTACTGTTAGAATAAACAAATCACATTGTTAGTACACAACCGTCGATCTATTCGGATATCAAACTTCGAAAGAGTTTCGAATTTGTAGATGTCGAAATTTCCAAAGTCAAATTTTATGTAACAATTTGACTATGACGAAATCAAATTATACAGTGACATCTTAAAAATAAATTGATTGTGCTGTCAATAATAATATCATAAACAAATAGTTTGAGTGACTCTTGTTGTACCGACAAGGTATCGGTCAGTATGTCAACAAATTCCCAATCTCCATTCCCTACATTGAGAAAAAAGGCTGTGGATCCGATGCTTAGGCGCCGCGTGCTCACTTAGCTGTTAAAAATTACTGTAGGTGAAAAGTTAAATTAACAGTGATCTACATTTCCTTTGAGAATACATTTGATGCCCCCCCCGGAAAGGCTGAGTCACCGGTGCAGCACTGGAAAGCTATAGATGCAACGTCAGGTTTGAAATAAAAAGTATCATCTTTTCAAAATAAACAACATCCCAAATAGTTATTCACTCGGTTTTACGCGATATTTGGAAATCCAAAAATCATCAAATGGAACAACAACTTGTATTCTTTCATTTCACACCCCTTTCAAAAAAGTATCATTTCAAACGTTCTCCTCCCCCATCAATTCTTTCAAAGGCAGTTGGATCTTAAGCTGGGGCGTGGAGATTCGAACCCTGTGAATGAGGACTTCTCTCAGTTCTTTGGTGTAATGACAAGCTTATGACTCCGAGCAATTGAGTTTTTGATTAACATCTCCACTCATCCCGCGTGACAGTGGGAGTGAGGACCCTAAATTTTGGGGTTTGATGTGAATTCGGTGGACCATTAAAGGTAATAACGAAGAACGCGATGAACACGATGAAAACGGATAAACGAGTCTCCCTCGACTTCTGATCAACCTGTGACCAGACTCCTTAGTGCGCACCTTAGACTCCTAATCAACCCGTGATTAGACTCCTAAGATACGCGGGTGCCCACAAACCTGCGGCTCAACAGATGTACTAAACCCAAAAGAACGAATTCCTCTTGAATCCACGAAATTCACTCGAAAAACACCGTAAAGGCGACAATTTTATTTTTCATTCAAATTATCTCTCTTATAAAATACAATGAAAGAGCCTTTATACATGCTAACATAAACGTCTTCTACTTCAAAAACCCTAAAATAGCTATTGGATCTTAAATGGATCATAATATGAAATCAATACTAAAAATAAATAAAAACAGGAATTGGGCTTAAGGCGGCCCATGTCTAGACCGACTAAAACATAAATAAAATGTCCAAAAGTAATAATAAAATACATGAGGAAATAATGAAAACAAACTATGCCTCAATCATCAAAATACGAGTAATCTGGTGTCCCACGAACCTGTATCAATCCTCGTCAATTCTCAAAGCACATCAACCATTCTACAAGTTTCTTTCACGGTGATTTGTTATGTTAGTGAGACAATTCCCACATCGGGTAGAGAATGAGTTAGACGACTTTGGATTTAGTATTTATTAGGCTTTTAGCCTTTTTCTTTAAGATGCACCATTAATATGTATCATTTTAGATAAATTCTATTTCTCTAGCCCAATGTTTGAGTAGTTGTTATTTGGGCTTCAGAAGAGTCTTATTTGTATTATCCACTGTAATGATATTTGTTCCCTTTTACCCGTGGCTGTAGGTAAGTTGAATGAACCATGTTAAATTTGGTGTTGTGTCTTTTCCTTCCGTTAGTTATTTGTGTTATTGTCGTTAAGGGTTATCGCTCGGTTTCGTTTTTCCTAACAAACTAGTATCAGAGCCAAGGTTTTCTGAGAGTTTCTGAGTTTTGAAAATTAGTCATCATGACAGTAACTAAGTATTATTTATTGTGTTCGACCGTAGAGTCAACTTTGGAATGTAGTAGCTTAATGTGGAGGTTCCAATGCTATTTTTATAGGGAAGAAAAAGAATTCAGAGCGACAATTATCAAGAGACATGTTTCTGTTCAGAGATCATCACCAGAGAATATCGTTGGCATTGATGATTTTGAAGTTGCTTTTGACATTGATAATCTTGAAGTTGCATTTGTCATTGATGATTTTGAAGATTCATTTGGCACTGATGATTTTGAAATTTCGTTTGGCATTGACAATTCAGAAGCTTCGTAGGAAATTGAAGGTTCGAGATGTTATGGAAAAAGTGGAGCGATACTACAAATTATGGATTTTGGGCATTGTCCCTCCCCTCAAAAAAAAAAAAGGACATTGTCCCAAGACGAAGATTCGTTATGTTGGTGGGGCAATACCCACACCGGGTAGAGAATAAGTTAGACGACTTTGGCATTAGTATTCAACAGATTTTAGCCTTTTGTTTTAAGATGAACTATTAAGATATATCACTTCAGATAAACTCTATTATCCTAGCCCAATGTTGGTCTATTGTTATTTGGGCTTCAGAAGAGTTTTATTTGTATTCTCCAATATAGTTATATTGTTCCTTTTGCCCGTGGATATATGCTAGTTGAACGAACCACGTTAAATTTTGTGTTTTTTCTTTTTTTCTTTTTTTCTTCCGTTAGTTATTTTATGTTATCGTCGTTAAGGGCTATCTCTCGGTTTCGTTTTTTCTAACGAAATTCAGCAATCCTTCAAGTTTTTCAAAGTCGTGCATTAAACTTCACATTCTAAGCATGATTTTCTTTAGAAAACTTAGGGCTTTTTCATGTTCTGAGTGAGATGGTAATGAAATCTTGCAGGAGAGGAGTATTTCTTAGTTGAAGAAGAAGTTCTAATATGAAATATCACCAATTTATTGTCAGGTATGGACTCGTACATCAAATATTTTTACATTGATATGTAGGTTAGATAGTAATGCTTGTAAATCTTAAATTTTTTGCATGTTTGGACCGATTCATAATGGTTAGAAATCATGTTCATAGGGTTGGAAATGAATGTGAGATAAATGGTAACAAGTATGAGCAAAATGGTTTTGTATGGATTTTTATTATGACCAGGGCCGGCCCTTGTATGTTTTGGGTTTAAGGTCAAGTCCTCGAATTGGGCCTTTTAGTTGAAGTTGTTGTTTTTAAAAACATACTTATCGCGTTTTTAACATCCGTAAATACAAAATTCAATTTATTGATAGCCTCAAAACATGCCTACAAAGTAGTCTTTGTAATTTCTATAGTTTTCCAAACAAAAAATTAATAAAACTTGTTTGTATGTCTAATTTTTTTGGGCAAAGTAAATTTTTTTATTGGGACCTTTATCGATTGGAGTAAAAGAAAAATCAAAATATTATTAGGTTGGATCGGATTGAATCTACATGGAACTTTTTATTTTTTTTAACGAAACATATACCGTTGGGCCCTCCCGGCACCGTTGGGCTTAAGACGGCCGTCTCTCCGGCCTCACAGGAAGGCCGGCCCTGATTATGACGGTGTTGATAACTTGATATGTTTATGTGGTAAAGCTGTGATATGTTGGGATTCATGTTTATATTTGTCCTAGAGAGTACCATGTATATATGCATGCAGACATTTTGAAGTTAACGAATGAAAATGAAGTATGCATGTGCTACCTCTGTCCTAAAATGTAAATCCATTTGAGGTTTTTCACACAAGTTAAGAAAGTTGATTAAATTGGTTATGTGTCATTATTTTGATGGAAAAGTCTAAAATGACATTTGACTATTATTAATGCAGATTGGTAAAAAATGGGTGTATAGATAATAATGAGGGGTAAAATGAGAAAAATGTAATTAATACTTCATTGGTTATTTAAATGGACTTATATTTTAGAACAAAACAAAAAAAACTAAACGGACAACATTTTGGGACGGAGGTAGTATGTAACGACCTGGCAGTCTTAAAAAAGTGAAAATACCGTGTTTGTGAATTGACATTATGCACTTGTTAAAATGTTGATAAGCTTATATCTTGTCATTATATGAATTAGAAAGTATGCTTTACATCCTCTGGATATGGCCTAGTGGTGGCGTCATGGGTGTGTAGTGCAGCCTAGAGTATAAGCTGGAGGTCAGCGGTTCGATTCCCGTATAAAATGGGGTCGATTTCCGATTGATAACACCCTTTAATGGAGTGGTCGAAATGGCAACCCATGTTGGAGCTACTAGGTTACCTGATTAACCTCTCCTCACTTTTTTTTATGCACCGATTATAGTTTTTATGTCTGCAATAAATTTACTTTAGCAAAAATAAAGAAAATATCAACCTACTTCAATGCTTAGAAAAACATTTAAACCATCCTTTAGAGGTGACAATATGCCTGCGTGTTGCAGCAAGAAAGGTTACATGTCGGGAAAAAATCCTGAAGATCAAAATGCACATTCGTGCAAAAAAAATCAAACCAGAGTTTCTGTGAACCAATAAAAACTACATAATAACAAAATTAAAATTTCCCAAACTCGAATAAATGAATTGTTAGTCGTAGAATATTATTAATGTCAGACTTAACCTTAACTAATACTAATAAAAAAAATAAAAAAAGAAAAGGTTCGGAAGATTTTCATTTTCTTATCTTTTATCGAAGTAAATTAACCGATAGATAAGTAAGATAAATGGGAGTTGGATCTCGTTCTTTATTTTTATGTATCTTTTATGTATCATAGATCGAATGAATATTCTCATTCCTTATCTAATTTTTACAATATTTTATTTTCTAGTAGTTTTTGTGGCACCGTACAAAATCATACGACTTTGTTTTACTTAACCAAAAAATTCTGAAGATCGAAATGCACCTTCGTGCACAAAAAGTCAAACCAGAGTTTCAGTGTACCAATAGAAACTACATAATAACACAATTAAAATTTCCGAAACTCGAATCAGAGAATTGAATGCTTCAAATAAAAACCCTAGTGATAAACACGTTGATGTGATAACACCGTACCAAATCATACGACTTCGTTTTACCTAACCAAAAAAAAAAAAAAAAGGAAAAGACAAAAAATTTGGTATAGTGACGACCAAAACATCGCTAAAGCCGGACGACCAAAGCGTCGCAAAAAGCCGGATGACCAAACATGCAAATTTAATAGTATACTAACTATATGAAGAAGCAAGAAATTATGTAAAAAAGAAAATAATGCAATGTGGTATTTTATGTTATTTTAAACCTGGGAATGATAATTAAGAAAGAAAAGAATATGATTATGAGCATGGAAACTAACTAAATGAGCAGCATGGTTCATTGTTAAGTATTTTGATACAAAGAAAGACAATGAATCATCGAAGGTCCTTGGCATCATTCTCTGTTCACGGGAAATAGTAGTGAATATTATGCCGGGCTGATCAGGAGTCAATGTCCACGGGGCTATATTAATGGACGTTTTGGTTTATCGTATAAAAGAGCAGTCTCTCCATTTTAGGCTTTACTATACATGACATATTACTCATGAACTTAAAGCAATAGCACGAGCAACATGATGATAATTTTAAATTAAAGACAAAACTTAAAGAAGAGCATGAACAAGAAGATGACAAGGAATGAGAAAAGATGAACTTGATTTATATGCTTACTTTCTTGATGTATTAAAATGATGATAACCTGTTTAATCATGTTATTATCTGTTGATTTTATAGGGTTGGTGTAGTTACTTGTTAAGTGTAATTATGCATTTGCGAAAGAAAATATAGAACTTTAATCTTGTCTCAATAGTAGTTATTAGTTCTCTTTGATGCAAGATTTTCTTATCGAACTTAATAGTTAACCCCTTATTTTTCATCTAAATGAGTTTGAGGCTATGTTGATTCAGATGATATTAATTGACCTGACAATTCTGACTAATGGAATTTGGCGATGATAGGTGGTCCTTTACGACAACTTGAAGATAATTCTAGCGATTGTCTTGTAGTTTATGTGCGAATGTGAGATGGATTACCGTAGATGATTTGAAAATATCTCAGATTTTTCATGGTTTGAGTTGTATTAGTGGATCTGTGAAATATATGTACCGTATGAAATGAAAATATCATATTGAGATGTGTAGTAAGCCGAATATTTTTATACGCCAGCTTCTGCATTTTTTGTAATATTGGGATGATTTGTAATATTAATTATTATTATAAATACTCAAATACTACATCCGTCCCATAAAAAAATGTCCTCTTTTATGGTGTATATAGATTAAGAAAATAATTAATGTATTGTATTTTAAGTAGTGATAGACATATATACCTCTATCAAATACTCCCTCCGTCCCAAAATATAAGGTTTTTTTGGTCATTTCACACAGTTTAAAAAAACATAATAAATGAGTTGTTTTTTAATATTTCAATGCAAAATATTGTATTGTTTTCTGGGACTACTAATAATATTACATTGTTTAGTGTGAAAGTAAAAACAATGCATTTAATATTGTATTGTTTTGTGAGAAGGACTTATATTTTAGGACACCATTAGAAAGCCAAAAAGACTTATATTACGGGACGAAAGGAGTAATAAATGTTTTTTTAGAATATGAAATGAATATATAAAATAAACAATTAAAATAAATAATTTATGGGACGAAAGTAGTATCTCCCTATACTAATAAGAAGGGAAAAAGTGTAGTTTTGTGACACTTGTTTTTTTTTGATTGGTCCGTCATTTTACTGTTCATCGGCCCAAAAATCAGGCCCAATCTTTTTTTTTTTTTTTTTTTTATAAATATTTTACTGTTCATTGGGCGGCCCCCCCCAGAAAAAATTGTTTTTTTTTTTTTTTTTTTTTTTTGAGGTGAAGGGTTTGAGTTAAATTGTTCCATTTTAGAGGACTCAATTGTATTTTTAATCTACACATTGGCTTTAATTTATTCTTAATCTTATTATGTGTGTTGTGCTTAAGATGTATCCGATTCCAATTTAATTACATGTTATTTTGCTTTCCATCGAGATCTCTTCTTTTTTTTTTTTTTATCTTATCCTAATACGATACACGCGTGATATTTCAATATGCTTTATAGTTTGTTTGTGTGTGTCTTCTTTTCCTATTTTGCGTATATATATTTTACGTTGTGTGTCTACGCCGGTTTTTTTTAGGGCCATCGTTTTTTGGGGAGCTACGTATTGATTATTTTTTTCCGTCTTCGTTTTTTACTTCTATATATTGTGTGTGTCGGTTTTTTTCTTTGGTCAATGGTTTAGTAGTGTCGAAAGGTGTCGATTTTGTGTCGTGGAGTGTTGATAGTGTGTTAGATTTTAATTAAAATTTTTTAATTAATATTCATTTGATCAACCGACAACCGTTGGATATGGCGTCGGGGTGTATCGAAGCGTGTCGTGCCGTGTTTTGGGTAGAACACGTGTTGTTGCGTATAATGTCGAAGATAGCTTCATTTTTTTCGGTTAAAATTGATTTAAGTAGAAATTGAAAAAAATTATTCGGTAGTGTCGAAAAGTATCCATACGATGTCGGGAGATGTCGAAGATGTGTCGGATATTCATTTCATACGCACTTATATTATTCTTCTATGAAACGTGTTTTGACGCCACCCTAAAAGGTGTGAGAGGTGGGTTGGGTTAGGGTGGTGGGAAGGGTAGGGTATAGTAAGATGGGTGGTGGGCACGGTAGGGTAGGGAGTTGTAGGGTAGAGTAGGATGGGGTGGTGGGTAGGGTAAGGTAGGGTGGTATGAGATAGAATAGGGTGTAATAGGCTTAGCATTTAGGATAGTGAATTAATATGTAGGTTGGGAGGTAGGTTAAGGTTTGTAGGTAGGTAGAGATGTAGGGTGCGGTAGGGTGTGCTTAATGTAGGTGAGGCGATGTATGAGATGTAATGCGGTGATGTATGGTAGGGTAGGATGGTATGGTTGGATGATGTGGCGTAAGTTAAGTAAAGTTTGATAGGTTGAATAAAGTACGTAATATAGGGTAGTGTGGTAAGATAATATGTGGTAAGATAATGTGGTGTAGGGCATGGTGAGGTAGGATTGGATAGGCATTTCTTCGTATTTAATATCGTCGAATAAGTTAAAACTTATAAGAGGCCATATTCCGTGCGTTGCACGGAGTCCCATTTCACTAGTAATGTTATAATTCAAGAAGTATCCACTAGTGGATTCTCATTTCTATATAAATGCATTTATATTTTCTAGTTGAGGGCAAAAGTCTGAACGGCTAAAACTAGAAAGTAACTTGGAAAATTGATTGGTTAAAAAGAGAATAAAAAAGCTCACGCGCCGCTGCATGTCTAAAGAATAGCGGACAGCAAATGGACAATAGGGTGAACGGTTAAATTTGTTTGGACTTTTCCAACGGGACATGAGCCGTAGATTAGGCCGTCGATTATCTAATCATTGTTTTTCCCCATATTCTCTTTTACTTTATTATTTCTTCCGCTTCACAATAAGTGAAGTACTTGTTAAATTATTTTGTTATATTTTATTTGAGACAGTATAATTTTCTTTTTGAAGAAACAAATGATTTTATTAATGATAATCATTGTACAAACGTAACGTACATTCAAAGGAGGATTAGAACCTCATTCAACAGCAGAAGCAACATTTAAATGAGAAGCATGCTTAGCTAAAAAATTCGCAGGGGAATTTCTTGTACGTTTAACAAAACTAAAGACAACAGATTCAAAGAGAGATGAAATATCTCGACAAGCATCAATAATTTGTCCAACATCTGAGAAGTCTTCACGTTCAACCTGCAACTTTTGCACCACAAGAAGGGAATCCGACTCCAAAATGATGTTATGGTAACCATAATATAAAGCATAAGACAAGCCATGGAACACACCTAAAGCCTCTGGATTGATAACCGAGCTTCTTGAACCCACATGAAAGGAATAGAAATTGAGAACATCTTCATTCGCATTTATGAAAATGACACCTAAAATAAGAGAATTACCTTTTAAATTGACATCCACATTACATTTGATAACATCACTGGAAGGGGGAAACCATTTAACATTCCATTCGGTATTGCATGTTCGAATTGTCGGTTGCAATCTACCAATGGTTTGGTACTCCAATGCAGAAATTTCAGCTTGTCTAATGATTGTAGAAATATATACCGGCTGATTTTCAAAAATCCACGCACATCGAGCCTTCCAAATTCCCCAAAAAACATATAAAAGCATGCAGCAGTCGAAGTCATCTTTTATGTTAAGAATAACTTCCATAACATCAGCAAATGAATGTAACTTGAGGGAGGACCACAATTTGCTTAACGGCTCGATCGACCACACTTCTTGGACTTCAGAACAATCAAGAAAACAATGCCCAATCGATTCTATTACGTAACCACAAACTCCACAACGTCCATCTGAGTAACCACGTTTTTTCAAATTATCTCCCATAGGAAGGCAGTTATAAGAAGCTCTCCAAAGGAAGTGCCACACTCGAGGCTGAGTGTTTTGGCTCAACAACTTTTTTTAGGGGAGTTTTGGTTCCACAACCGGTCCCAAAATCTTGGGGCTCTGATAGAAGAAGATGTCGCTGCTCTGTTGTTGCTTCGATCACGTTGCTCATCTGCTAAAGAGTAGCCTGATTTCACGGTGTATTGACCGTTAGTTGTAAAGTGCCATATAAGCCTGTCCAATTGATGTCAAGGTGCCAAGATAATGTTCAAAATATAATCTGCTATATGTGGAAGGAAAGAAGTAGTAATAAGACCAGTGTTCCATTGCCTAACCCCAGGTAGCATAAGGTCTTTAACTGTTGCACTCTCCGAAATAATCGCTAAGCAATTTTCAGCCTTAAAATGATAAGACTGAGGGATCCAAGGGTCGTTAAAGACCTTGATATTATCTCCCGCTCCTACACGCCATCTAAGACATTGTTTAAGAAGCTCTCTTCCTTCCAAAATACTATGCCAAACAAAAGAGCCATTGCTTCCCCTTCCAACCAAGAAAAATGATCTTCGGAAATATTTTGCCTTGAGAATTCGAGACACCAAAGAATTTGGCTGATTTAAAATTCTCCACGCATGTTTGCCTAGCATAGCCGTATTAAAACATTTTAGATCTCGGAACCCTAAACCACCCAAAGCTTTTGGTTTACATAATTCAGTCCATGCCTTCCAATGCACCTTTTTCGAACCATCATGGCCTCCCCAAAAAAAATCCTAATTGATAGGGATATTCCTACCTCCGGGTCGGACCTGTCGCCGTTATCACTATGGCATCGAGCAGACACTCACAGAGCCGGCTGCTCGTCCTCGGTAAGAGAAGGGGTCGGCCACCATCGGGGTAATCTGCTGGTGCGAAGCACAAGCCTCAAGTCCGGAGCCGTCCTGCCTCGCCGGCGGATAGAGCAAGCGCTATGTGTCCGCACCATTTGTGTCCTTTGTCGTACTTATCTAATAATGTGTAACAACTCCCCTATAAATAGGGTCATTTGTAACCCCTCCGGGGGAGAGCTTTTATGAGAAATAAAAGATAAGGCAAAGCCAAATTCTCCCATTCTCTCCTTCAGCAGTACGGCACCACCACTTGCATATACAGCTCTACCGTGAGCCATACTAGTTAACACCATCGAAATAGCCAGATATCCACCATTATACCACCGCTGACCACCTGAGATAATTTCCACGTTATCACTAATGGGAGCTTCAATTTTCTTAATAGTTTCCTTTGGCAATGAGAAACAACTCATAGCTATATGAGAATGGCTTGGATTACGGCCTTGATCAAAATTTTCTTTGCCAGCAGAGGATAAATGTTTATCCTTCCAGCCTCCAAGTGTTTTCCAAACTTTGTCAATCAAAAAATAGAAGATTTCCTTCTTCAATCTTCCAATTAGATAGGGCAACCCAAGATATTTGCCTCTTCCATTATTTTGACCAATTTCCAATTCAAGACAAATACTTTCAGCAATATCATGATCCACATATTTGGCAAAAAATATCTAGGACTTATCATAGTTTACAGCTTGCCCGGAGAGCTTCTCATATTCTATGAGAAGGGATTTAATATTTGTACTAGAGTCCGGGTTCGCCTCGATGAATAAGATACTATCATCTGCAAAAAGCGGATGATTAAGAGAAACACTTCCTCGACCAAAAGAGACCCCACATAAGGAACCAGAAGCATGTGCTTTGCGGAGCATGGCTGATAATCCTTCCGCACACAAAATAAAGATGAACATAGATATAGGATCTCCCTGCCGAATCCCTCTTGAAGCTCGAAAAGTAGGGGGCGGAGATCCATTAAGAACTTGGAAAGATGCGGTAGAGAGACAATTCATAATAAGATTCACCAATTGTTCATGGAACTTCATTTGTAGCATAATCTTTCGAATAAAAGTCCATTCCACTCGATCGAACGCCTTGGCCATATCTAACTTTAAGGCCATTGTTAAGGGTGATTTTATACGTTTTATAAGGATATATTTTATATCAATATTCCCCATATTTGGATGTTTTTCATAGAAATAGGGCTTTATATCGAAATATTTAGTAAATGATGTTTTCAATGGTTAATTGCAAAACGTAACGATTTATGTTCGTAATTGATGATTTTATGTTATTTTGGAAATACGTTACGCTTTGGTATGTTTTCCTATTCTTGTAGATACTTATTGATGGTGGAAAAGGTGATCCTAAAGAGCTAATTTCGAGATGAGGGAGGATCAATCAAAGTTATGGAAGATTGGAAGGGATAAGGAAAGAAATAAATCAAGATAAAGATGGAATTATCAAGTTTGATCAGATGGACTGGCGTCCAAGATCAATGGACGAGCGTCCAAGGCCTAAACTGGCGTTTAAAAAAGCTAAACCAGCGTTCAGAGCTGAAGAATTGGATCAGAGAGTTCAGACGCTGTCCAAACGAGCGTCCAACCCCCCGTCCAAGTGACCGAACGGGCGTTCATAATCTTAAACGGGCGTCCGACGCCGACTTAAGCCAAACCGCCTCTATCCTCTATAAATACAGCCCTTATGTAAACCCTAATCATACCATATTTTCTCATACACGAATTTCACAAGGAACAGCCGCACTTTTGGAGTTCCAAGGCCGGTCACCCGAGCCTTGTGCTCGGGTGAACCGAGGTTAGATTAGGATGTTTTTTTCTTTCGTTTGTTGATTCATGGAGATCATCCATTGTATAAACTATGTGAGTTTATCTTTTAATTTATTCAATCATTTGTTTATCTTTATGATCTTTGATTCGTTTTGTATCTTCCTATGCTTATGTGCTATGCAATCAATATCGGAGGCCATGAGAATAGATTGAAAGATCTGTTTTCTATTGATGTTTATAATACGGAAGTTGCATAAACCTTAGATCATCATAGAAAGATACGGTTTTTAGCCGTTGATTATGTGACAAATTAATTGGTTAGATTCCTAGGTTGTTAGAATTCGATTATACGAGAGTAACTTGAATCTACACCCGTCGTTTTGTTTGGTAAATCAGTCTCAACACTCGAAAGATGAGAGATAGATAATTGAATTCGCTACGAAAGTAGGAGTTCATAGCTTGAGAGATGAGTTCACTAAGAGATTAGGGATTTGTGTCTCGTGAAAGGGTGAAACCACAAACTGAATTAAAATCATGAGATAACTAGAATTGAGATCACTAGGCTTGTTCAATGTTTGACCCCATGTCTTTAGGTTAGATTGTTTATTTTTGTTTCTTTAGTTTAGATTGTTTTTATGTTCCTTAGGTTAGATTTATCTTGATTGTTCTTTTCTGTTTTTATGTTTTGTTCTTTCGTTTCTTTTGTTTATTCGTTCTTTGAGTAACAATTGGTAGGATTAGTGAAATTAGATTCAACATCCCAATTCCCTGAGGATCGATACCCGTACTTATCCAACTTTATTAGCAACTACCCGGTATTCGGCCGGTTAAGAGGTAGTTTTGCATGATAGTATAGGTTTTTTAAATTTTCTTTTGTTTTAATGATGCAAAATCTCCCCAACAAAAGTGGCGCCGTTGCTAGGGAATCGGTGTTTTGTTGAATTTGGTTGAATTAATTTCTCAATTTTGTTACGTTTTTTTTATTTTTCGTTTTCAATAAAAGTAGCGTTTAACAAATCGAGAGTTTTTATTTTGCCATGTTTCGATGACCGTTGGGTTAAGAATGTGCAAAAAGTTTTTTACTCGATTCGTGAAACGTGAAGTATAATCTAATCTTAACCTTGTGTGCTCTGTGCTAAAATTTATCTGCGGCTGTTGTCTGTGTGTGATGATGATTAGTTAGGGTTTGTTGTGTTTTTTCTTGCGTTTCTGTTGCAAAGTCGTTGTTTGGACGAGCGTTCAGGTAAGTGAACGCCCGTCCAGTTCATAATCTGCAAGGTGAACGCCCGTTTGACTTGTCGAACGAGCGTCCGGGGCTAAAAATCCAGTGAACGCCCCG
The DNA here is from genome assembly GCA_036785695.1 of Gentiana straminea. Taxonomy (NCBI): domain Eukaryota; kingdom Viridiplantae; phylum Streptophyta; class Magnoliopsida; order Gentianales; family Gentianaceae; genus Gentiana; species Gentiana straminea. The sequence goes on from JAVUPR010000061.1 coordinate 27,884,793, forward strand.
TCGGCTTTGTTGAACGCCGGTCCGGGTTCCGATTTCTTCTCAATTTGATTTTTAATGCTTTATTTGATATGGATACTTTAATTTGAGCTTCTGTGGCTAATTGTTTTTACGTAGATGATCTGAACTTGCATGTTTACACCTTTCCATCTATGAATCCATGTTGAATAATTGATTTTTTTTTATTTACATGATTCATCTATGCAAGTTATAGTTACTGTCGGTTCTCGTATGCTATAACTGGTCTTCGTGTTAATTAGTAGCTAATGTCGGTTTCCGTATGCTACATACCATTTGTGATGAATCTTGTGAGCTTTGAGACTTATGTGCTTCCTTGTTATTTTTATAACTCATTTGGGTAGTAAGCTCGTCGGTTTTCCGTTGCTACGATGGAAACCTTATGAGTTATATCCGTTTAGTATAGCTAACTGTTGGTTTTCCATAATGCTATCACCTTTGACGAGTCTTAAAGCGCGTCTACATTGCATGTAATGAACAGAACTGTCGTTTATCGTAACCTGTCATTATTTGGTAGACGTTTATCATATATGTCGTGTTGCAAATGAGTGGGCTAGTTTTCTTTCTTTTATTTTCTTTTATTTTTGCATATCATTCAGATGCATATCATTTAGTTGCATATCATCTAGTTGCATTGTTTTTCTATTTTTCTTTTAGTTTTCTTGAGTGTAGTTAACTGTCGGTTTCCGTAATACTACCTCGTTTTTTTTTCATGATGGTTACTGTTGGTTTTCCATATGCCATCATTATTATTATTGCATATCATGTAGGCTGCATTGTAGTATATTTTCATATAGTTGCACCTAGCCTACGAGTTTGTGATATTTTCATGTATATGTGTCCATCTTTATGTGAGCATAATTTGAATATCTCTATAAATTCTTTTCCATGTGCTTTATTTGTATAAGTCTAATCTTTTCCCCGAAGACTCTTTTTGCACTAATCAAGTCGCAGGATACTTTCTATAGCTATTGTGCACTTTAAAGATGTATTCGGTTGTCTGTGATGCTCCACGGTCTCGAGCTATGCAAGCAATCCTGGTTCTTGTTGGTTCCTCCGAATTGCCGCATCCAATCGGCTAAGTTCTCTAATTTATTATTTCGTATAACTTGAGGACAAGTTGCAATCTAAGTGTGGGGGAAGGGATAGATGATTTATGTGTCTACTTTCGTTTGCTCATATTTTTAGTATTTCTATGAAAAGTGCTTAATTTTCAAATTTTTTGTTATATCCCGAGTAGACAAAGGCATATCTTTGCTTGAGTTTATATCATTTTTGCTATATTCTGTATATTTAGTAATTTAGTTGTTTCACCCGACACTCTTTTTCACATGCCATAGTAAATGATGAGCTAAATGTTGAGAGCCTACCCCATTTTAGTTGGAGATTTTTGATGATTATAGCATGTTTCTTTGCTTATGTACAATTCTTGAAAAGTTTAGTAGTTTGTATTCTAGGGTTAAAGTATGACATACTGTGAATATCTGTAAATTTGAATGTGATAAGTGAAACGTGATTAAGTCTTTGCAATAGTAATAAATTGTTTACTTGAGGTGTTATGCTCAGTGGTCTGTGCTACTAGAAACTAATATTTTCCACTGCCAGCCAGAAATCTCTAAGTAAACATAATTTTAATTGTGTGTGTCGGAAGTCGGTTTATGATTTGGGTGAGGTAGGGTGTACCACGTATGTCCTATTCCACTATGATGACCAAAAGCTCACGACGGTCGGTTTATATTTGCCTTATGATTGGAGTACGGTAGGGGATTATCTTGAAATGTCCTATTTCGCTATGAGGGCAAAAACTTATTCTGATGTGTGTTAGAAAAGTGTGTAAAAAGTGAAAATATTGAAATATATTATTATGAATAAGTAAGGACTTAGTTATCGTTAATCTTATACCCAGTATAAACTGAAGGATATGTTGTAGGGATTATCCTCTGAGTCTGTCAGAAATGTTTTAGATATTCTCTACTATTTCTTTTTGGGATATGTATGTTTTGTAAAGTGCCTGTTATAGTTTTTTAAATATTTCTAACTTAGATGGGAAACCGGGCTAGTTTTGGTTTGAATAACTTTCAAATTGTGGAACTTAGTGGAAGTTTATTATGGCTATGCACACACTACACGGGTGAACTTCTAAGTTATTGAATATACTTCATATTTGTATGGATGTTTATTTGTCTCGAGTGATGATTATGTTTTGTCTTGCTCGGGACGAGCAAGGTTTAAGTGTGGGGGAGTTGTTAAGGGTGATTTTATACGTTTTATAAGGATATATTTTATATCAATATTCCCCATATTTGGATGTTTTTCATAGAAATAGGGCTTTATATCGAAATATTTAGTAAATGATGTTTTCAATGGTTAATTGCAAAACGTAACGATTTATGTTCGTAATTGATGATTTTATGTTATTTTGGAAATACGTTACGCTTTGGTATGTTTTCCTATTCTTGTAGATACTCATTGATGGTGGAAAAGGTGATCCTAAAGAGCTAATTTCGAGATGAGGGAGGATCAATCAAAGTTATGGAAGATTGGAAGGGATAAGGAAAGAAATAAATCAAGATAAAGATGGAATTATCAAGTTTGATCAGCTGGACTGGCGTCCAAGATCAATGGACGAGCGTCCAAGGCCTAAACTGGCGTTTAAAAAAGCTAAACCAGCGTTCAGAGCTGAAGAATTGGATCAGAGAGTTCAGACGCTGTCCAAACGAGCGTCCAACCCCCCGTCCAAGTGACCGAACGGGCGTTCATAATCTTAAACGGGCGTCCAACGCCGACTTAAGCCAAACCGCCTCTATTCTCTATAAATACCCTTATGTAAACCCTAATCATACCATATTTTCTCATACACGAATTTCACAAGGAACAGCCGCACTTTTGGAGTTCCAAGGCCGGTCACCCGAGCCTTGTGCTCGGGTGAACCGAGGTTAGATTAGGAGTAGAATAGATGTTTGCTTTTCGTTTCCATGGATCAATCCTTGTTCAAAACTATGTGAGTTCTTTTTGATTAATTCAATTCCAGTTTTTCTTCATGATTGTTGATTTATTTTGTATCTTTCTTTGTGCTTATGAGGCCATGAGAATAGATTGAAAGATCTGTTTTCTATTGATGTTTATAATACGGAAGTTGCATAAACCTTAGATCATCATAGAAAGATAGGGTTTTTAGCCGTTGATTATGTGACAAATTAATTGGTTAGATTCCTAGGTTGTTAGAATTCGATTATACGAGAGTAACTTGAATCTACACCCGTCGTTTTGTTTGGTAAATCAGTCTCAACACTCGAAAGATGAGAGATAGATAATTGAATTCGCTACGAAAGTAGGAGTTCATAGCTTGAGAGATGAGTTCACTAAGAGATTAGGGATTTGTGTCTCGTGAAAGGGTGAAACCACAAACTGAATTAAAATCATGAGATAACTAGAATTGAGATCACTAGGCTTGTTCAATGTTTGACCCCATGTCTTTAGGTTAGATTGTTTGTTTTTGTTTCTTTAGTTTAGATTGTTTTTATGTTCCTTAGGTTAGATTTATCTTGATTGTTCTTTTCTGTTTTTATGTTTTGTTCTTTCGTTTCTTTTGTTTATTCGTTCTTTGAGTAACAATTGGTAGGATTAGTGAAATTAGATTCAACATCCCAATTCCCTGAGGATCGATACCCGTACTTATCCAACTTTACTAGCAACTACCCGGTATTCGGCCGGTTAGGAGGTAGTTTTGCATGGTAGTATAGGTTTTATAAATTTTCTTTTGTTTTAATGATGCAAAATCTCCCCAACAACCATATGATTACTAAACCAAGGCCACCTGTTTTCATAGAATGAAACACCTCAGAAGCTGAGATGGTGTTGTCAATGATAAGTCGTCCTTCAATAAAAGCAGATTGGGATTCCGAAACAACGTCATTAATAACACACTTACGACGATTTGCAATAGTTTCCGAAAGGATTTTATAAATAGAATTTGTTAAACTAATCGGACGAAAATCCTTCATTGTACATGGCTCTTTGATTTTCGGAATCAAAGAAATATAATTATGGTTAATGTCGCCAGTATAATTTTCAATGCAACATTATTGTGTTTTTACTTGATTTACCATTATTTATAACAGTAGGAGATATAAAAAAAAGGTCACATTAATTGTATCAAATGACATTTTAGTCATTTCTTTGTAAAAGTTTATGTATTAGCTCATATTCTTAATATGCGTGATTATCGCAACTGCTTCAAATAAACTGGAATGAGAGGAGTAATTTATTTGCTGGAGAAACTTTGAGAAAATGCACATAAAATCTCTCATCTCTATCACTTTTTTTAAAAAAGTACTCCATTTATTAGTAAATATTGTCAAGGGTCTAGCATATATGCACCGTTCATTAACTGGTGGCTGACCAAAAGAATTCTAAATGAAAGAATCAGAACAAATTCAAATTTTCAGTGGAGATATTTATACTACAAGTTCTTCAACGATTTTCAAATCAAATTAGAGATTCGGAATCAACGGAAGAAGGGCTACAAGTTGATACAGAAAAGTCGCATTTTTGAGAAATGTAATAAAAGCCCTAGTTTTGGATTCATCATGTTTTGATCAAGTCAAAGGTTTCGTTTGGTTGAATTCGCAGTTCTATTTGTTTAAGATGCTTTTGATCACAATTGTTTCTTATTCAATTGGTTGATCAATTAGGCTTGTGCTGCAAGATTTCGTGGAGTCGTGCCTTGGGTTTTTCTTGCTTTTCAGGTTAGAGGCTCTTCCTAATGAGTAATTATGGTTTTATAATGATTAGGTTGAGTTTGGTGTTGTTTGGCGGTAGGAAAATCATGAACATTGTTGTTAATAAAGTATGTTGTGCTATGGTATGCTAAGACATGGTTTTGTTGTTGTTTTGTAGCTTTAACTGTTGATAAACATGATGGGAATGGGTTAGGATTCGTAAAAGTGCAGAAAACTTTTGTTTAGGGCTATTTTATGGTCAATGCACATGCATTGGGTGCGAAGTGTGCGCATTGGGGGTCCAGAAAGTGGGAAAATGATACCGAGCCGTTTGTGCACGCACATATGGGGGGTAAAGCGCGCGCATTAGTTGACCAGAAGGCATCCTGAATGGTCCAGGAAGCTTTATGCGCGGGCATTGAGCCCAATTTTGTGAAATAATGTGTTTTATGCCACGAGTCCAGTTTTAAATGTTGTTTCTTGATCTAATAACATTATATGAACACGAACAAGCAATGATTAAGCTTATGATGAGTTTAGTTCCGGCACCAAATGAATTCTTCATAGGAGTTGAAGCTCGGGACCGTCGGAAGAGTATGATCAACTTGTGCATTGATGAGTTAGTATTCATCAATGTATGTGTATGTGTTAGGAAGTTGTGTCTAGTTTGTCTTAAGAGAGGGAGGGGATGGAGTGAGAGAGCCTTCTTTGTAAATACTTGGGTGGCTAGTTAACAACTAATAATAAACGTACATGTATAGTTAAAATACTAAACATCGTGTCATTTTTGGTAAGACACCAGTCTATATTGCGACGTGTGGGCGGTCTGAAAGTGAATAACTCCGTAAGACTTCCAGAATAGACTTAAGGTGCGGAGGGACTTCGCTGAACGTGTACACTATCGGGGTCAGCCCGTGGCTATCGGTGTGATCCACTGATAGGTTGCATATTACTATCTCATAGTGGATATACACCATGCGTAGTGCCATTGGATGCTGATGTAACAAAGATAAGCTAAATTAGAAACCAATAGTCACGACATGTTGATGAGCATAAAGTGAACTCTAGAGTTGCGTCGATCACATAAAAACAACCTAATTAATGATAATGGAAACCTTTTCGTTGTGAAACTTAATTATTTTTTTGCTTCTTCCTCTTTACTAAGTAATTATGTACTTACATCATTTGCATGATTGTTTTGTATTCATTGTGTGGTGAGAAGATGAACATGTTGACCACGAGATTGTTGAGGACTACGAGGATGACTTTTGACGATGCTTGTTGATTTTTCAATTTCTCTTTTATTGATTTTGATGTACTAAATGTGTTAGGAAATCTACGCGAAAACGCAGCGGAATTTAAAATTTTATTTCCCTTTACCAAGATCGACTTCGTTTAAGTAACGTACATGAATTAGTAAACGAGAAATTTACCTTCGACGATCTAAAAGATCGAAGCTTTATCGTCTACAAAGGAGTAGTGGTGCACGGAGCCGCCTAAGTGTTCGGCCTCTACCTCTAATCCACACGAAAAACCCGCCGGAATCCCACCTTGGATTGCTACTAGAAAAACTTGTTTGCTAGACCGATATTTTCTCTCTCTCAAAAGTCTCCCTAAGAAACTCTCTTTATTTTCACAAGAATTATTACATTCTTGGAATTGTGATACAAAAGAGCTTGGCACACCACTATATTTATAGTGGTGGCCTGCGCCCCACTGTGTCTCATTCCTAATGGGAAAAGCTTCTTGCGTTGAGTAGGGAGAAAGAAAACCTTTAACTAGTAAAATAAATAAAATAGATATTCTAGATTTATCCCATTTAATTCAATATCATATTAAATAAATCCAAGATATTGTCAATATCTAATATTGACTATCTTTATCATATTCTCATAAATCAATTTATAAACGTATATATATATATATATATATATATATATATATATATATATATATATTAATATATTATATTAATACATGATAATATAATAATATGATTAATTAATTTGCAAAATTCATGTGTATATAATTTCGACCCATATACATACATATAATTTCGACACAATAATCGGAAGAGTCAAATGCAATGACTACTGCATTCATTTGAAATGGTTAACGTGTAAATAGAATCTCGAGTGTCAATACATTAATGACTGTATCTTACGGTTCCTCTGTGAAACAGTTATCGCTGTTACATTATCTATACGGTCGTATCTCGAGTGTCAATACATTAACGACTGTATCTTCTAACCTGGATATCATGTTTAGTCGAAGTAACTCATTTACTCCCACTTTGCAAAAATACACGTGAGTAAGATAATCCTTATAAGAAGGTCATTTCTGGTATTTACTCCTATTCATAGGATACACGATTTCCGGATGAACAACATGAATCTTACGCATGCTTCAGTATCACACTCAATCACTACCGCATTATCGCCTCATGCCTAGGGGAACCTCAATTGTGTCAAAGTATGACAATCCACATTGTGATGTCATGAAGACTCCGGTCTCAGGATAATTACACAACCGTCACACAGTGCGACACTTAATAAAGTAAGTGGGTCAGTCTAACGTACGCATTCTCTAATACACGTACACGTACAGTCCAAGTGTCTCTACACTTTGATAGACGAGATTTATCCCTATCTTCATAAGATAAAAGACATTCAATACGTGCTAGTTTGATCGTACTATTAATGTCCCATTTAATATTACATACGACTAGAGACATTTAAGTATCAAACCTCTTACAGTGAGTCGAGATCTCATCAACCATAATCACCATTATGATTTGTCTTTCACAGTTTGACACCAAGGACGTTATCATATATAAAATATCATAATTGGTTCGTTAAGCGAACAATCATACAATAACAGAAACCCATTTATTATAAGTATAAACATAAAGAAATAGTAGAAATGATCCGGCCCGGTCGGATCCGGTCCAACCCGATTGGGTTTAGGACACTATTTCAACAAAATGTTGTTGTTTCCTTTTGGACAAATATTGTATTTTTATTTCTAGAATTTTGTAAGACAAGTTTGTACTTTATAAGAATTCGTACTTGTAAGACTTTTGAGTTTCGTTGTTGTAAGTTAAACATTTACCTTTAGTTTGTTGGACTTTTTATTCTTAGTAGCATTTATGGTGTTTGCCTACTCTTTTTAGCTTCCGTTTTGCTAAACTCGATACAACGTAGTAGAGACTTATGTATAATATTGGATTTATTTAATATTATACGTGGCGAACGTTTCTTTTCCGAGTAAGGATTCGGTATCCGGGAACTGTGATATCCCACATTGGAAGTGGGGGAAGCGCATCACCACCATATAAGTGTGAGACATAAAATGTCTTGTCAACTCGGGTTAGCCCTTTTAGACCAAACGAAGATGACGATCTAAGCAGTTGACCGGACATTTATGACTCATTTAGCGCAACCAGGCCCGGGGGTCTGGGGGCATTATAGAATGGTATCAGAGCCGACTATCAAACGGATCTAAGTGTCATAGGCCAACTCTAGATGAACCTAAGTGCCACAAGCCACCTCTAGAGTCCTCTGGTAGAGATGAACTGGGACAAGTCTTGGCCGTCCTGGTGAGGACGACATTCACTTATAAGGGGGGAGAATGTGATATCCCACATTGGAAGTGGGGAAACGCATCACCACCATATAAGTGTGAGACATAAAATGTCTTGTTAACTCAGGTTAGCCTTTTTAGACCAAGTGATGACGACGGTCTAAGCAGTTGACCGGATATTTATAACTAATTTAGCGCAACTAGGCTCGGGGGTCCTGGGGCGTTACACTCACGAGCTAAATAAAAGATGATGTTCAAAAAAATATATATTAAACTTACCCTAATTTAGTTATCCAACTACTTTTATTTACTTCATAATACTCTATTAATTAATAATAGTCCAAGAATGCCTTAGGTATTATGGGCACAAATTTAGGGAAGTTATTAGTTAGTGAGGGAATTTATAATGAATTGACCCGTGGATTAATCAGAACCACACAGTTTAGCGATCAATTCACAGATTACTTCAGTATACGTGGAGAGACCACACAATAACTTCCCATAAATTTATAGTAACTTTTACCATTTTTTTTTGAAGAAAATCACAATACACAAACAGAAGGAAACACTGATGTTTTTATTGAATGAATCAAAATGAATACAATCCTTTTCTTTATATGGGAGAGAAGTGAAATAAATACTAGATTTAAATATAAAGATAAAACCTAAATATTATCCTAAGATAATTTAAACATAAATCCTATCACTTGATTTATTTCAACAACTCTCTATCTTTTCAAATGGCATCGTTTATCTATTTGAATTACTCAATGATTTCTATTACCATCCCTCAAACGTTGCCGGGTTGGAGGCAACGTTTGCTTGTCAACGAAGAAAACAACATGGCCTTTTTTTTCTAACACCCACGGCTTGTAGCTCCTGGCTCTTTTGGCCCTGACTCTTGGCTTTTAGTCCGTGGCTCTTTCTTTTATTTGCCAAAAAAATATTTCCTTGCAATTTTCTTTGATGACTACAATCATACTTTACCATTTGCATTGCAACCATACTTTTTGCATTGTCTGAGGGATCTGTCGTCATTGTTGAATCTGAATAAATCGTTAGAATAGATGCCAGAAGAAATTCATAGGGATTGTTTAATAAGAACACGGAATCACTTTTAATATGATATTGATGTTTGAGGGAAAAAAAAGGAAATGCAACAATGATGCCTCCGTATTTAAAAAGCAAATATGCGAATGTATAAGAAAGAAGAAACAATTATGCATGCAGAAAAATATCGGTGGCTCAAAGCAGATTCATGAGTTCGGCTAATTATTATTATTAATTTTTTTTTGATGTTTAAAAGCGGAAAAAAGGATCGGGCGAGGGTTCACTAATGTTAAGGCGTTCGAACCCCCGGCCCTATCTCTGTTACTATGAAGAAAATCAGAATAACACAACGAAAAACTCTGAATAACTGTTTTATTAATGATGGAAACAGTACACAGTGCTCTCCTTTATATAAGAGATAAATGGGATAATAAATCAATTCAAAATAAATAAAACTAATGATAAACTATCTTATCACTTGGAGTGGTTTATTTCAAACACAGATAGGAATATGCAGTTTAAGATGGACACAAACACAGATAGCAATGCAAACGTAAAGAATGACGGAATTGATAAAACACAGAAACAAGAAGAACACAGTGATTTAACATGGTTTCCGGCGTTGTGCCGACTACTCCACGGACAGAAAATGAGATATTTTATTATGCACAGAATACAATGTGAACAACACTCTCAAAAGACACACATTGCATTGATTACAACATTGGTATTTATAGACACAAGTCACAAACCCTAACCGCCATAGTTCTTTGTCGAAACTACCAAAAATACCCAGATGTGGACCTCAGCTCCAGCTGTTATCCACCAGACGAAACCCAGTTCAAAAACTGACTTCCCAGACTTGTAATCAGTTGCTCAGATGTAGAACTCAGCTATACTAAGCAAAACGCAACGGACCGTAAACCGGCGCGATTTCGAGAAGAAACTCAGTTGCACTTCATCAAACTGACTTTCACAGAAGTGAATATACTTAACTGAACTGACCATCAAACTTAGTCTCAGTTTTCCCAGATTAGTTCCACCAGATATTTCTCAGTTTAGAGATCAAGTCACCAAAACTGACATTTTTTAACCATCACGACTTATATAAAAACCGGGTCTTCATAGAACCATATATAGTTTTTAAAAAAACTAGGCATATAGCCGCATAGGGGTATATAATGCTATTGTTTTTTTTTTTTTTTTTGGGAACGATTTGTGAATAAGAAATGCCGATCGACTGACGATGGTGATTCCTAGCAAGCTAATACATTGACTATAAATGAAAGAACAATAAATAGAAAATGACTCATGGTAATGGACGACCTGCTTGTTTTTTTATTTTTGTTTTTTCTTTATTTTTAATAATAGGATTCAAAATAAAAATTGGAAGATGACCAATCGATCGAGGATCAAGTGCAAATTCTATTCTAGGGACTCCCTAATAGGGAAATTGTCTACGTAAGATCGGACCACACAATTTTCACACACAGAGAGCGCCTGTGTATTCCACCTCGAAGCCGTGTGGTCGGATCCCGCCACGTAGACAGTTCCCTACTAGGGAGTTCCTACAGTAGAACGACCCGATTTCCAGTTAATACGTAGCTACAGAGGGAGTACTATTTATTAACAAAAGTGGTACGGTGGTACCATATACATAAAGTCACGATGGACAAAGGACTTCACCTGTTTTTGTTTTATATAAGGGAAACTTGAGAAACTACGCCTGAAAAGTAAAAAATTGATAAAATAGGCCTCGACGTATGTGTGCCTCATGCGTCACTTATGCATCATGCGTACGTCGCACAGTGGTCATACGTGTCTCGTGCGTCGTTCATGCGTCGGACACAGACATAGTTTTCAAATATTTATTTTTGAAACATACTTTTCCAATATTTAACTTTTTAGACATAATTTTCAAGTTTCCCATATATAATAACTTATAAAAATTAATTAATTAATCTAAAAATAACTTAATAATTTTACTGCATGCAATCTGATTCAGATTAGACGAAGCATTGGTTGGGGGTTACGGGTTACCTAGCTGTTAAAAGTAGTTAGCGGCTCAGTAAAAAGAGAGGGTGGCGCACTGCAGCCGCTTCCATCGTGTTCAATTAATAGGATGTGAAATGACTTTGATTTTGTTTAATCTAAAATCAATTGTCAGACTATATTTTTTATTGGGTAATTATTTTTTAGTCATTTTATTTACAGCATAGACACACGTGAATGATTCTGGACTACTTAATTTGAATTTAAATTGAAATCGTGTGATACAGAATCATTCACGTGTGTTATCTCTCAAATAGACTCACAATAAAAAAAAACTTCTCATTTTTCTATTATCTACTACCTCCGGTCCAAAATATAAGTCATCCTACGTTTTTATCTCCATAATATAAGTTCATTCTACATTACTCAATCAACATTTATCTCGTCTTACCCCTAATTTAAAAAACTTCTCATTTTTCTATTATCTAGTATTTATTATAAGTGTAATTAATTTCATAACTAATGACGTAGACGTAGCGCTATGCTGATATATGCTACAACTACTACAAACTACTGCTACTAGTAGTTTTGCTTTTGAATTTAAAGAGGCTATTAGCAGGCTATGGAATCCAAGGACTGTCTGTTTGTGGATTTTTATTTTCTTTAAAAAAAAATGGTTAAATCCTATTCACGAAAATCCCCACTTTCTATATCCTACGACATAAACGGAGATGTTAAATATACAACTTAGTGGCTTAGACTCCAGTTTCACGGAATAAGTGAAGATATTGATAGGTAACTTTATGCGGACCCCCATTTTTTCTGTCCTACAGAATGAGTGTAGATGTTAATCAAATAATTTAGTGGTTCAGTGTCTCAGACCTCTGTCTCATGAAATGAGTGAAGACGTTAATCAGATAACTTAGTGGCTCAGAGTCATTAGCTTATTATCATATCAATGAACTGAAAGAAGTCTCATTTTTACAGAATTCGAAACCACCACACCTCAACTTAAAGTCCAACTGTTCTTTTAAAACAGATAGTCATTTACTATTAAGCGTGCTGCGTACTAAGAATGGGATTTTTATTTCTTTCACACGTTAAAAGAATGTGGAGCAATAAAGTTATATCAATTGGATTTAAAGGGCCGGGGAACAAAAAGTGTGAAATATTTCGACATTAGTATAACTTTTAGACTTTTCGAGGATTCAACTATGGGTGTGCTTTTGATTTTTATTTTTCACTTTATTGTAGTCTGTGGTCCTAATTTGTGAATGATTTTTAACTATCGGCATGCATGCATTCTACACTTTCTTTTGTTTAGTCCAAAATGGATAAATTTTTTTCCCAAATGTTTTTACCTCTGGAAAAAGATATGGATCACACGGTTTTATCTTGTACGTGAAACCGTATAATCTAAATGCCCGTAAAATGAGAAGTAAAGTGTCATTGTCTGTCACGTATATATATATATATATATATATATATATATATATATATATATATATATATATATATATACCATGGTATGTATAGAACAATTGTATCAACGCTTTTAACATATTATTCATTTTACACTTGAACACTATAACACCTTTCTAGATCCGGTGCTTAGTATTGTGAGACTTGTTTCAATCAAAAGATAAGTGCATTTTATAAATCTACTAGTACTATATATATATATATATATATATATATATATATTTAGGGAAAGTACTATATATTTTTTATATTTGATTATGATGAGAATAATTGATTAATGTGTACACCTAAAAGAAAAATTGATTAATGTGGACCATACTCATTGATATACCGATGGTTGATAACTATGTAGTGTGTTTATCATTTATTTTTCCTGTGAATTAAAAGGTGTTATATCATGATTAATATATAAAAGTACGTGTGTATCAACATATATTATGATTTAGTTATTTCATGTATGATAAATTGCATCACCGTGAAAAAAGTTCCATCATTGAACATGTGCAAGTATGTTTTTTTGAAAGTATTTTTTGAAGATGATAAAAAATTGTTGATATATATAAATAGTATATGTGACAATTAACTCTAATTTATTTAGTAATCATAAAAACATAATAATATGCAAATAAAACTGAAAAGTTAATACTCATGAAAACTTTTGTCGTGAGTCGAGGATGATGGATTTGATAATCCTCTCAATATATCTCATCCACGTTCACACCCAGAACAACCTAGTGGTGGCCAAATGCCCCAACCGACCCCCTTAATCGGAACCGTCGGTTTTGGTATTTTCTGGTTTGGGCCGGTTGATAAACCGCCGGTATGGTTTGAACCGCCGGTTGACAAAACCGTCGGTTACGGTTAAGTACGGTTCACGGTTTTCTCGGTTTCTTTCGATTCGGTCACGGTTCGAATCACGGTTCAGGCCACGGTTTTAAAATTTCATATTTTTTTTTTTATAAACTTTTTCATATAAAACTTATTATTTTCACTACAATAACAATTATTATTCTTTTTACTATAATTACTAAAACGATTGTAATATAATATGAATTTTTTTTATAAATAGTTTTTATTCGGTTTTAAATATAATAGTAATATTGTGTTATTTTATTTATATATAAAATATGTTATTTTTAAAAATTATGTTATTTTTTCAACGCTTGTACCGAAAATTCGGTTGCTTACGTATCTTTTATATGTAATCGTGTCGGAGGCACGATACATATAAAAAAATCAAAACGAACGTAGTTCTTATTGTTTTTTTTTTTTAGTTTTTTATAGTTTGTTTGATAGGTTATTATATTATTTTATTATTTTTGTTTTGTTGTCTTTTATAGTTTTATTTTATAAGTTTTTTTATCGGTTTTAAGTATACGTTGATTAAAAATGTTGTTTAATTAAATATTACTTGATATATAATGTTTTTTTTATGTAAATTGTGTTATTTTTTCAATGCTTGTACCGAAAATTCGGTTACCTACGTATCTTTTATATGTAATCGTGTCGGAGGCACGATACATATAAAAAAATCAAAGCGAACGTAGTTCTTATTGTTTATTTTTTTTATAGTCTTTTATAGTTTGTTTGATATGTTAGTATATTTTTTTATATAGTGTTGTATAGTGTTGTTTTTTATATAGTGTTGTTTTTTTATATTGTGTTGTATAGTGTTGTTTTTATATATAGTTTTTGTTTTTTATATAGTGTTTATATAGTGTTGTTTTTTTATAGTGTTTATATAGTGTTTTTATTGTAGTGTTTTTAGTGTTGTATAAGGTTGTTTTTATATTGTTTTGTTTTTTTATATAGTGTTGTATAGTGTTGTTTTTTTATAGTGTTTATATAGTGTTTTTTTTTATAGTGTTTTTAGTGTTGTTTTTATATAGTTTTGTTTTTTTATATAGTGTTGTATTTTTATACTGTTTATATAGTGTTTTTTTTTATAGTGTTTATATTGTGTTGTTTTATTATATAGTGTTGTATAGTGTTGTTTTTTTATAGTGTTTATATAGTGTTTTTTTTATATAGTGTTTATAGTGTTGTATAGTGTTGTTTTTTTATAGTGTTTATATTGTGTTGTTTTATTATATAGTGTTGTATAGTGTTGTTTTTTTATAGTGTTTATATAGTGTTTTTTTTTATAGTGTTTATAGTGTTGTATAGTGTTGTTTTTTTGTATAGTGTTGTTCTTTTTATATAATGTTGTATAGTAATAATCGTAACAAATATATAAATAAGATATAAATTGCGTACCTTTAATCGATGTCAGTATTTCGACCGCTTGCTCCTTCTCCTGAAGTTTCAGTGTCACCGCCATCGAACTGTGACTCATTATCTTCTGACACAATGTCTTGAACCCTCTTCTCAGCTCGTACCCAATCTTGACAACACATTTGCTTCTCTAAATTGGTGGGATGAAGCGAACATCTTTTATTGTTAATCACATATCCTGCCATGCTGAAACATCGTTCAACAGTGACGGTCGAAACAGGGCAACTTAAAAACTCGACCGCTATCATTGATAGCACTGGAAATTCTTTAGCATGTCTCTTCCACCACTTCAATAAGTCGAAGCCGAAATCATAGGAATCATCGGTTTCACAGCCTTCAAATGTTGTGTTTAAAAATTTTGATATCGCTGTACGTTGATCGGATGACGTTGTCGCTCCCTTCTGTTTTATCGCGTTCATTTTATCCAGAACTTTTTAAAGTCCCCGCGGGGCACTGCAGGGTTAGTAGAAGCACTTGCGGATGGATTGGGAACCGCGTCGTTTCTCAATCCATACATACGCTCATATTCAACAAACAAAGTGTTTAATAAATCTATCTACTTTAACTTTATAATCTACCGGGGGCACACCATGAGTATCAAACAAAGCATCATAGTAAGCACTTAACATGTTAGACACACCTAATAGTCTTAAACGAGGGTCGAGAATAGAAGAAATGAGATAAGTGTCAGGAATATGCAACATGTACTTATTCCATTTCTCCTTCATCGGCTCTAAACATTGAAATAATGTAGCGTCATGTTCCAAGGTTTCAAACTCGGCAGTTATTTCTACACTAGCAGGCAAGACTAAATGTGCAGTGGGTTGATAACATTTTGAAAACAATTCAGTATATTTTTTGAATAATTCAAAAACATCCATCAGTTTCTTGCATGCAGTCCAAAGAGAGGGATACAAACGATATTCGCTCGGACAATGTTCACTTGAAAATTCACAAAAGGTATTTTTAATTTTGTTTGTTTTTTTCCAAAGATCATAAGTCGTGTTCTACCTATGCGATACATCTTACGGCAGTTTGATACGGCGATGACCTTTCTCGTTTAGAAATTTATACCACTTATGAACAAGACTATTTCTACATAACACATGTGAAATAGAACTTTTTATCGCATTAATATTATGGTCAAAAACTTTTAAACTATCTTTTACATATAAATTAAAAATATGGCATAAACATCTAACATGAAAAAATTGACCATTACAAACAGGTTCGCAAAATCGGGATAGATCGGGAATAGAAGCAGTGTTGTTTGAAGCATTGTCAAACGCAATTAAAAAAACTTTATCTTTTGAATCGTATTCCTCAAAAATATCAACTAATAAAGATGCAATGTTAGAAGCATTATGAGTTTCGTTAAATAAACGAAAAGCAAGTAACCTTTTTTGGACAATCCAAGTGTTGTCAATCTAGTGAGCCGACACGCCCAAATAAAAATTATTGGTCCTACTATCCTCCCAAATATCGGCACATGCACATATTCGGAATTTATTTGTCTTCAAACTTTCTCTAATAATATTTTGTCGTTTAATAAATTTATTTTTGAAATCCCTAGTAACCGTTGCATGAGGGATCTTAGTAAATGCCGGCTGCAAAGCCCCTTGTACGTAACTTTCGAAAAAAGGATTTTCAGGAAAGCTAAAAGGAAGACCCATCCCCGCAATAAGATCCGTGGTTAAATCTCTACAGTTATCACGAGTATAAATAAATAGTGGATTAGTGTTACCTCCGCTGGAGCTCGGCATGTTTAGCTGGGCTTGAGACGCGCCGTCTTCCAATTTTTCCGGGTGTTTAGTTAACATGTGAGTCCGCATCGATCCGTAACCACCGGAATGTTTAAATTGGTATTTTGTGCCACAGAAATTGCACACCGCGAAGAAAAACTTTCCGGGGTTAGCTAATGCTATATCATCAGTCCGAGGAACCTTTGTGAAAAATTCCGTAAAATTTTTTGATTTTAACCTTTTTTTCTTGTGCTTTGGATCGGGTACTTTCATCAACATCTAAATTGACTGACTCGGGAGTAGGAGTAGCATCATCACTAGCATCACGCGGTGTTCTTACAGGCACACGACTCCCACCACGTGCTTGTCTAGCACGGGAAGCATCCCTAGTAAATACATCTTCATCAACGTCGTCTTCATCATTATCTTCACCTTCGTTAAGGTTGATGTTAAAATTTCCGGGTTGAGAAATTATATCGTCGTAATGACTATCAAAATCATCTTGATTGTAACCCGAAGGTGTGTCAAGGCGAGGAATCGAAATGTGATTACCGGTGACAGGGTCTGTATAATATTGGGGTATATAGCCACCAACAAATTCATCCGATTCCGGCACAACCGTGTCTTCACGGAAAGTAACATTTCGATTACCTCTTGATGATTCACCTCTTCCTCTTGTTGACATTGTAAAAAATCAAAATTAAATCTAACGGTTATAAAAATAAAAAATAAAAATTTACATATCAAAAAAAAAAATTAATTTATATAACCAATTTCACTTATAACTAAAACCGAATTGAAGTAACGATTAAATCAGAACAACTTCAAATTTCGGTCTAGTCAAGTAAATTTGATTATAAAATTAAATTTTTTATACGCTTGTAAATAAATTAGTTGAATAAAAATACAAACAAATTTACTTGTAACTAAAACCGTATTGAAGTAACGATTAAATCAGAACAACTTAAAAAATCGGTATCGTAAAGTAAATTTGATTGTTGTTTTTAACAACTAAATCAACTTGATAATCAAAGAAATTAGTAGAAGATGTAAGAAATTAGGGAAGAAGATGTAAGAATGGTGTAGGAAATTTGAAATGGATTTGGGAAGTATTTATAGAATTTTTTGAGGTGTTTGGAAAAAGAAAAAAAAAACAAAAAATAGCCATTGCAAAATCTGACCGTTGGGCCGGTTCAACCGGCGGTTCCGGCCGGTTTTCACCGGTTCCGGCCTTGCCGGTTCAACCGCCGGTTCCGGGCCGGTTCCGGTTCCACCAAAACCCCAACCATACACTAACCGCCTAACCGCCGGTTCCACCAACCGGCGGTTCACCCAACCGCCGGTTACCCCACCCGCCGGTTAGATAACCGCCGGTTCCGGTTAACCAATATAAAAGAAACAACTTCACTGTAAAGAAAATTGGTATCTCTAAAATAAATTAAGTCGTACAAAATTCATGTTGATGCAGGGAAAATTGCCCGTCAGTGGTTTATTTAACTTGATGAGCAGTCTACTTGAGCACTAATTTTCGGATAACTTTCAATTATTTCCTCAAGAGATTATGATATTATTAAATATCACTACTTATACTTGTAATGTTTTTGAATCATTCGTATAAGATTTCGAGTAACTGAATCAATGCCTAGAGTTAAAAAAAAATATGTGTGAAAGGAATCAAGAAGAGCACCAATTTAAAGCATCTCCAACCATGGTAAAATTCAACATCAAAATAATAAGTTGCTAGAAAAATTGGCTCTAAGGGACAGGCAAATCATATATCAAATTAGTGGGGGAAAAGCTATATCAAATTTGCTGGTGAATTGGAGGAACCGGCAATTACTGTTGAAGGCTTTTTATTTTTTCTTTTTCTTTTGGGAAGGATCACAACATTTTATTCATTTTTTATGTTGAACCATTGGAGTTGATAAAACTCACATCAAAATGATGATTTGGTGTAACTTTTGCCGGCAACCGTTAGTGATGCCCTTAGACCTGGCCAATACAAACCGGAACTGCCGGTTTGCCGGTTGGGTGCCGGCTTGGGATTTTTGGAACAAAACCGGACCGAAAGCGCCGGTTGGAACCGGACTGTCCGGAACCTGGTGAAACCTGCCGGAACCGGAACCGGAACCGGCCCAACGGCTATTTTGCAACGGCTATTTTTTTTTCTCCCAAACACCCCAAAAAATTCCTATAAATACTACCTCATTTTCAAAAATCCTACACCAATCTTCTCTCAATTCTTACATCTTTTACTCATTTCTTTGATTATCAAGTTTGTTTAGTTGTTTAAAACAACAATCAAATATGTAGGCAACCGAATTACCGGTACAAGTGTTGAAAAAATAACACAATTTACATATAAGAAAACGACACAATATATCTCACCTAATATTTAATAAAACAACATTTATAATCAACGTATACTTAAAACGACTCAAAAAAATTATAAAAATTACTATAAAAACATTTACAACAAACTATAAAAGACTTAAAAATAAACAATAAGTACTACGTTCGGTTTGATTTTTTTATATGTGTTGTGCATAAACACGACACGATTACATATAAAAAATACGTAGGCAACCGAATCACCTGTACAAGCGTTGAAAAAATAACACAATTTTTTAAAATAACATTATTTACATATAAATAAAATAACACAATATTAATATTATTTTTAAAACCGAATAGAAAACTATTTAAAAAAAATATATATTACATTCGCTTTAGTAATTATAGTGAAAAGAATAATAATTTGTTATCGTAGTGAAAATAATAAGAATTATATGAAAATGAAAAAAAAATTATGAAATTTTAAAACAGTGATCTGAACCGGGAACAAACCGGATAAAACGTGAATCGGCACAAACCAGCAACCGCCGGTTTTTTTACCTCCAACCGCCGGTTCGTCAAACCGACCCAAACCGGCACTATTTAAAACCGCCGGTTCCGGTTCCGGTCCGTGCCGGTTGCTGCATTTGGCCGGGTCTAGATGCCCTTACATATCCGGATATGCTTAGCTATCTTGGTTTAGCTTTACGTGTGAGATCACTGAGATGTAGCTTTGCAGTTTGGTAATGTGGCACAAAAGGCATTGAGACTTTGTATATATAAGAGTGAAAAGTTATTTGCGTAATTGATTCATTACACACACATTACCATCAAGATCAATGTTACGATTTTTACGAAGTCATAACAAAGAGATTATAAAACCAGACTAGATTGTTTTTATTTCATATTTTTACGAAGTCATAACGAATACATTATAAACCAGAATTTTACGAAGTCATAACGAAGAGATTATAAACCAGACCATATTCGTTGTTTTTTATTTCATCACGTTTACGAAGTCATAACGAAGAGATTATAAAACTAGGCTAGGTTCGTTGTTTTCTATTTCATATTTTTACGAAGTCATAACGAAGAGTTTATAAACCAAACCAGATTTTTATTTTTATTTTTAAAAGAACTCTTGACTATGTTATTTTCTATCGGTTTATTTTTATGTTTAAGACTAGGTAATCGAAGCTAATCAAACACACCCCACCCCACCCCATCGAGAAAATTATTATACAACAGTGATTGATGAGTGATACCAATTGAAGATGTGATATGTGTTCAATATGCAAAAGAGAGTATGTAAAAACACATCTCACCCTCCCATTTAATATATCCACACACACAAAAAAAAAAAAAAAAAAAAATCCCCATCGGCTTTATATACAACCACACATGTCCTATCGCTACTACACGTTCCACGTTTGGCAACTTTTTCTCACCAAAAATTGGTCCATTATTTTTTCTCACTGCTCAATATTCCCATTTTGGCGTTTATCGTTATTCATTCTTCTTCACCAATGATTGCTTATGCCTTCTCCCACTCCATCAACTCTCTTCATGGCTGTAAATGGTGGCTACCACCGCAGCGACGCCGGAAGCGGCGGCAGAGGGAAATACATGGCTGAAATCTGATGACGAAAAACAACAAGTAACTACAAAAAGCTCTGCAATATATATCGTTCTCCGAAGTTTGTTTTCGCCTTTTGCTAAAAACGGCGTACACCCGAAGACCGTTTTTATTGCATTGCGGGGAATTGAGGGTAGCGGTCCGAATTATTTAACTTCCAAGTATTTCAAGTTTTTTTTTTTCCTTTTCCTTTTTTTTGTTTTGTTGTTCCTTTGGGTTTTTTTTTTTTTTTTATATTTGTTTTATGGTTTTAAGTTGTATAAGTAGTTGTAATAGTAACATAAGTAATAATAATTAAGGGACATGGGATGTAAGAGATGCATACGAAGCAAGTTTTGCTTAGATTTGAATGTCTCTTAATCAGGCTGAATGCTGGGCATGCATCACTTACACAAATCATGTTGTACTCCTATTTATATATATATGTGTGTTGTATTATTAATTTGTAATAAATTAAAATTTGTTATTTAATTACTTCCCTTTTGAAGATCTTCATTGTTAATTTGTGGTAAAATCTTAATTTAAGAGTATCGGGTTGTTGGGGGTGGAGGACAGGTGATGGTGGGTTTAATAAGAAAGTGATTCTTCTTTCAAGAATATAAAAAGCAGTGTGAATTTTTCCATTCTTTCTTTTTCTTGACCCTCTAAAATTACTACTACTTCGTTTCTTGCGTAGCCGGTGACGGATATAGGAATAAAAATATTATCATAAGTTTGTTGCATCGAAAAATAATTACCACATTAGTGAAATAATATAACGCACTCGTGCACGCGGTGGGACTCATGGTGAGCTCCGTTTAATCACTTTACATAAACTTAATCAACAAAAATAAATAAATAAATATATTGTAAATACATAATTACATTTTTATTTTTTTACAACTAAAAAAATTCAAACTCGATACACGTGCCCCGGTGAAGAGATTGTGAGTCCAACTTAGAATATTATGATAGAATTAATTTGAGATTCATTGATTCATTTACTCCACCATTACTCACCATTATATCAGCCTTAACTCATAACAGAATAACAAACTAGATCTTATCTAGACTCATCTATTACATTTGGCATAATTATAGCATTCTGAGCTAATCTAACACAGAGGTCCAATCCACCAGACACTAGGCCCAACACATACAAGCCCAATACATACAAGCCCAGATACTCTTATACTTCAACATCCCCCTCAAAGTAAATGGGTAGTGGTAGTAGTTTGAACTCGAGGATGTGAATTGTGCTCCTGCAACTGGTTTGGTGAGGCAATGACTCAGCTCCAATATTGTCGTTGTATAGCTGTGGTTTGCTGGGAAGTAGAATGTGCATCTCTTTGAGCAAAGACTGCAACCATAATACTTCAGCAGCCAAATGAGCAAGTGCTCTATACTCAGACTCTGTGCTAGACCTTGAGACAACTTGTTGTATCTTTGATGACCAGGAAACAAGAGAATGCCCCAGATATACACAATTCCCAGCTACCGACTTCCTGTCAAAGGGATTACATCCCCAATCCGCATTAGAAAAACCCTGAATTTGTAGATTACCAGATGCTCTGAACACCAGACCAATATGTATTGTCCTCTTGATGTACCTCAGCACCCGTTTTAGAGCTTTCTAGTGTTCTGTAGTAGGAGCATGCATAATTTGTGAAAGAGTGTTCACTAGAGAAAGACAAATAGGTCTTGTAAAGGTTAAATACTGCAGCCCCCCAATAGCACTCCTGTAAGGTGTAGGATTCTGGAGTGGCTCCCCTTCATCAGGTCTCAGAATTTTCCGAAATCATAGGAGTTGGGCTTGGTTTTGGATTTCCCATGTCCATCTTGTCCGATAACTGTAGGGCATGCTGTTTTTGAGAGAGTATGAGAGCATCTGTAGTCCTATGAACTTCCATCCCTAGAAAGTGTGAGATGGGACCAAGGTCCTTGAGAGGAAACCTGGAGTTCAACACCTTCACAAACTTTTTTGAAGTTACATGTGATCAAGAAATCATCTACATATACAAGCACATAGAGCAGTGTTATCATGCTTAAATATGAACAAAGAGGAGTCTAACACAGACTGTTTAAAACCCCATTTTACCAATTGACTCTTCATTTCATCAAACCATGCCCTTGGGGCTTGCTTAAGCCCATACAATGTCTTGTTTAACTTACAGACATGTGAAGGTGATGAGAGTCAAATTGACTATCTTTTCTATGTAATTATACTCCTTTTATACCTCGTTTTATATGTTTTCTGAGACATTTAGTTGTATTTTGATGTATTTACACCTTGGTTATCATTTCGGGCCCTAGGACGTAAAGTCCGGGATTCTCGGTATTTTTCGGTGTAATTTACTATACTCTCGGTCACCCTAGTGTCCTGTAGGGATTATGTGTGGTATTTGTTGTGATTTTATACAGGACTTAGGTGTTTGAGATGTCCGGAAGGCGAGATACGAGGATTGGAACGTATGCCCGAAGCTTAAACGTTCAAACGGATCAAAACGCGGTGGTACTACAACCATACCTTCCATTGATCTGCATTTTGATCCACCTTAGAGGAATTTTCTGGGCTGGACATCTTCATGAAAGTTGTAGACAATTTCATTAGCTTTCCAACGGATTTTGAATCACTCGATTTGGAGGTCTACACATAAAGTTATGGCTGTTTTTCGAAGGTGTGTCAGCTAGACGCGCGCCTAGCAGTCAATTTTGGCCAGAAATTTCAGTACGTGTTTTTATCATCATAGGCGTGCGCCTACACTTTCCTAGCCGCACGCCTAGCGTCCAGAACACATAAAACACTATAAATACCCCCATTTTAGATCTAGATCCATACTTCCTCTTCCCCAACTCGTTTTTATAGCTTTTTCTTCATCTTTCCTTAGATTAGATTAATTTACAGGTATATTAGCTTAGATTAGTTGTAGATTGTTGTAATCCGTTGATTCTCGAAGATAGCTTGACGCGTTATTGACGGGATTTCGTTCGGTGAACCGATTTTCTACGGCATAATATATTTGGTATTTTGTTTTCCTTTCTTGTTCTTGCTTTCGATTTTTAATGAGGGTATGTTTGGCCAACATTTTTTTCTACTTATTTATCCATTAAGAAAATAATTTCATTCATTTGAATATATAATCTTCTTAGTCTTATGTTTAATTCTAAATAAATCACATTCACACGAAAACCAATGCAATTAAAAATAATCAACAAAAAAAATCATTTTTTCAATTAAATATTAATCTTAAAAATGCATATCCAAAAGGACCTGAAGTAAAGTGTTTTACAAAGTGAGAAGATGGGGTTGAAAAAATGGTAAAGTCTAGCTCCACGCCTCCACCCCTCCACCCCACTCCATAGTAGTAAATAGTGACAAATTGACATGCAACCAACCTAAAAAGCTATTTTAAAGGACAACCACCACAAATTATCATTTGAAATTTTAATCATGGAGCATATTTCTTCGGAACTTGACCTTAAAAAGTTTAAAAACTCCACCGTAGCTAATTCGACACTAAATGATAAATTTGTCCACATCGGAAAACTGTCACAAATTTTCAAAAACATTGCTACGAATTGGTGACAAAACTTAAAAAATCGTGGCAAAAATATGTACATGAGAAAACATACGTGATTATTTTGTCATAAATTTTAGCGCCAGATTACGGCGCCATAATTTGTGACGATTATGCGGCAAACTAGCTGGGTTGCAAAACTTGACAGTAGCTAATTCGACGCTAAATGATAAATTTGCCCTCATCGGAAAACTGTCACTAATTTTCGACAACATTGCTACGAATTGGTGACAAAATATGTACATGTGAAAACGTACGTGACGATTTTGTCAAAAATCTTAGCTCTAGATTCCGGCGCCATAATTTGTGACAATTCTACAGCAGACTAGCTTGGTTGCAAAACTACACCGTAACTAATTTGACGCTAAATGATAAAATTGTCCACATCGGAAAACCGTCACAAATTTTCGACAACATTGCTACAAATTGGTGACAAAACATAAGAAATTGTGACAAAATATGCACTTGAGAAAACGCAGTGACTCTTTTGGATATATTCGGTTCGGTTTGGTTCGGTTATAGTTAATTTATATCACTAACCGTACCCGAACTATAAGTTTCGGTTTCTTCAAAATAAGAACCAAAACCGAACCGTGGGTGGTCATCAACCGAACCGTAATCGCTATTGACCCTGCTAAAAAAAACCAGAACGACATCGTTTTGCGTTTTAGGATTTTTTTTATATATATCATGTCCATTATTCTACCGTACTACAGAATAAAATATAATATGATTATTTCCCTTTCTTTTTCAGCTGTTCCGTCCCTCAAATTCACAATTCAATTCAACCAGATCCCCTTTTCCTCACGCCCTCACCAGTTCACGCCAACACAACAACTAAGATTCGAACTCAATATAAATAGTTACGCACTTTACCAACTTAGCACTAGGAAAATTTGAATAAAAATGTTCGAAATAATATACATACACAATTTTAGCACCGAAACAACCGTAAATAAAGTAAAAGGATTGGTTCATTTCATCCTGTGGTTAGGACATCGGTAGTAAGGGTAAAGTACAAAACCTTTCAAAATGCAGGGTTCGTCTAATTATTTCAAAATGCAGGATTCGTCGAATTACGATAGCCATTACATCTAAAAAAATTAAGGGTAAAGAAAGATTATTAAAATAATAGTTCCAATGTGTATATGTTGGGAAATTTTATAATACAACAATTGTATGAAGGTTTTACCAAATGACATAAATTACAACTATTCATTTCTAACCTCTCACACACGATAAAAGTGTATTATGTGAGATTGATACAACCTTCTACGCCGTTCGCACCATAAAATCTCTCCTATATGTTGTTCTAATTTTTAAAGGGTCCACATTAAAAAAAAGCGTTTGAGTTACACCATTTTCAATATTTAATAATAAATGGTGGGATCAAAATATTCAACATGAAATAAAAATATTGTGCTGAAATAAAAATAATTCAATTTTTACGTGTTATAATTTTTTTTGAAGATCACGTGTTATTTTTTTAGGGGGAATGAGGGAGAAGAACAGAAATATTTCATCAATTGAGTAGTAGGACAGTATTTTAAAACTTTTGCATAAAAAAAAACTATTTATTCACGCTGTCGAAATTCACTTGTGTTCGAAATTCACTGTTTAAATTCACTAATTTTCAAAATTCATTTTCGAAATTCACTGATTTTTGGGATTCACTGTCGAAATTCACTGATTTCGGGATTCACTAGGGAGATTCACTGTTTGTCCTTCTCGCTATAAAAATTATGCAGTTGTCCTTCTCCCTATAAAAAATATGTAGCTGTTCTGTTACTTAAAAATATTCCAGATTGTGTCATTATCCCTAATTTCCCATATTTTTTTATTAAATGTCAACAGTTATATTTTTTAGAATTGAACCATTTTCAATATTTAATTAAAAAAAAGGTGGGATCAAAATATTCAACATGAAATAAAAATTCAAATTCTTCCGTGTTAATTTTTTTTTTGAAGATCACGTGTTATTTTTATTAAATGTCAATAGTTATGATAAAATATTATGTCTTTAAGACTCCTCACCAGTATGGACTTCATTCTAAAAAATATATATCTCTAAACAAACAAACAATTAAATGAAATCAGAATAAATATCTGATGATCTCACTCAAATTTAATTTGCAAACGCGTTACTCCAAAAATAAAAAAAATAAAAATTGCAAATGCTAAACGAATGCTATATCTTTACTAAAAATTCGTTCTAAAAAACGAATGTCATCCCGATTCTGTGTTCACTAACAATTTTGGAATCAAAATTTTTCAATATTTGGCGGGATCCGAAAATTTCGTCTTATGATTCCCCACAAAATTGTATATCATCTGCCAAATCATACAAGGAAATATCGCCCAAAATTTCTTCTCTAACCTTTGTTTCGGCTTCTACAGATCAAAGGTACTATGTTTCTATCATCACTTTTATATTGTTCTCAATCCTATTTTCTGGAGTTTCAGATAAAATTGGTTTCAAAAATGATTTTTTTTTGTCAAGGGAATTTAATTGGAATATGTCGGTTTAATTTATTTTTTTCTCGACTACTGAAAATTAGAGTGTCATGTTGGATTAAAATTTGGATATTTGAATGAATTGATGCATAAATCTGGGTTTGTTTTTGAGAAATTTCACGCTTTAGTCATTTTTACGATTAAACACAGATTAATTTGTAGATAGATTCATTTTATAAACCCCTTTCAATCTCGTTGGGGAAATAGTTGAACAAATCAACACGTAAAATTACATAGATGGATTACCGCTCACTGTAGTTTGTCGTTTCTTTTTTTGTAAATCAATAATATTGCTGGAAACTCTTTTTCATGGATCTTGTTAGCATAATTGTTGGAAGTTATTAAATCACTATTTTTTTAAAATCAATATTGCAGGAAACTCTTCTCACTATTTTATTACTTATGTTTGCAATTATGGCCGCCATTGTCATCGAATTGCTTATGGTATTGATGGGAACGTCTATCAAATATATATATTGCTGGAAACTTAATACATCACCAACAATTTTACTAAAAAAGAAATATTGATTTAATTAGCCGAGAGTTGTATTATCTCAATTTGTTTACTTTTCACTACCAAACTTTTCTTTTGTTTGTTACAACTTTATGGCATGTGGCTAAAAAATATATTGCTTTGTTTTTTTGTTTTGCAGCATTTACATTGACTTGTTTTTTGGCTATGTTTTTTGCTTTGCAGACACCGTGATGGTTTGTGGTGATAAAGTGTGCTTTTGGGGTTCTCAAACAAATGGTAGTGCCTCATTACCTTCTATTACACAATTTTACCAGCAAAGGCGCAAAACCACACCGTCGACTATTACTCATGATCAGTCTAGACGGGAACCGAAGAAGGGTTGCTTCATCCCCTACACATCACTAAAGAGCACGGAACCATAGAACAAAATCTACCATCCCGTGATACCGAAATGACTTAGTTGAGTCCCAATGACACGCCTTCTCCTAGTATTAGCTTGTCCCCCACTGGCACGACTAGTTTCGGCGAGGATGCAGAACATGTCATGTGTCTATGATCCATCTGCAACTGCTCCAGTAGCGGCATCTAGTAGCAATTCTCGACTTCCACTTTCCGCTGACAATGGACAGTATGTACTCTAATTTATTTATTTTGGATCGTTTAGCTATAAAATTATTGACATATTCTTATTTTATTGAACAGTTGGGTGCCATTAGATCATGATCCTACTAAAATTCGTGTGCGTATAATGAAGCAAAAGGTTGATATGTTTTGGCCCACTTACACAAAAGTCTTGGTGGAAACCCGAGATCAGTGATTTGTAGTTTACAGTACATATTTTAATTTAATCGGGATTCTGAACAAAAAAAGTCGTGATGCTGAGCGAGATCGTTGGGATTCTGAGCGTGATGCACAACTCAAGATGGTTCTAGAGAAGATTGCTCGTTCACAAGATTGAGTTGTTTTTACTTTTTAGTTATAAAATAATTTGTTTCTTGAAAATTGTCTACTAGTTACGAATAAATTTTGATTTCATGTTGGAGATGTTATTTGACTCTATGAATAAAATGATTTTGGGTTTTTTTTTCATGATTTTATTTGTGATTCAATTATTTATGATAATAGAACATGTTTATTATTTTACGATATAATATTATAATATCTTTTTTGAATAAAATACTATTATAATATTGAATAATTTTTTAAATAATAAAAATAAAGCAAACTATGAAATATAAATTTGAATGTATAATCATTCCAAATATTTGGATTTGTTTGGTCACAAATCTATACAATATGTGGTTTCAAATCCATCATTAAATTTGGTCGTAAATTTGTCAAAAATAATTTCATCACAATTTTATGGAAGAACATTGTCACAAATTTATTTGCAATTTGTAAAAAAATCACTCTCACGGATTTATTTTAGAATTGTAAAAAGAAATGCTGTCGCAAATGTATACTAAATTTGGTAGCAATTTTGTCATTAAATCCATCACAAAATAATCACTAAGATTTGTGGAAATTTTGCCACAATACTTTGTTATAATTTTGTCGCAAGCATTCGTCACAAATTTATTTCATATTCGTGGCCGAAGGTTGTCACAATGTCGTTAACATATTTTAGTCAAAAAATTATCACATTATGTTGTCACATATTTGTCGCTATTTTATGTAACAACTTTGACACAATGTTCGGTAACAAACTCATTGCAAACTTTCATCACGCTTTCGTCACAAAGTATTAATGTTGTCGCAGATTCAACACAAAAAAACATGTTACAATTGTGCCACAAAGTTTAGATCTAGTCACAATTTTGTCACAAAAACTTAGCGACAAGATTGATTTCGTCTCAAAAATTTGCAACGGGGTGTTCCGTGACGGAAATATGTTTCGTCACAAACGAGCGTTAGTGACGACTTTGCGATGAAAACCGCCGTCACAAATCCGGGATATTCTAGTAGTGTTATGACACATCCATACTATTAAAACAAGATCCATTGAAATTAAAGTTTTGTGTCTTTAAATAACTAAAAAAAAAAAAAAGAATATTATATCGAGCAAAAATATGATGGATATGACATAATTGAACCAGAGTACTAATTTACCACTATTTCATCAGAAAGGGTTATTAATAAGAGAGAAATGCATCAAAAGAAAAGGAAAATTATTGTGTGGTGAAAGAATTTGAAATGAACTGACGGGTGAAATGATCAGAACCACACAGTTTTAATACAGAATGAAGGTGTGTGGTGTGTCACACGGTGTCTCCGCACCGTATGAAGACACCACACAATAATCTCTCCAAAGAAAAAGAAAAGAAAAAGAGGTAATAAAACACGAGGCTATTGTTTTTGTCTTTTGGCTTTATATATTGCCTTTTGTATTATTTAAAAAAAAAAAAAAAGGAGTATCTATTTGATCAAAGTAAACTTATTCTAGCACTCCACATGAATCAAGAGTAGAACAAAAAATCGTGCATCAAGGATTTTATTCTTGGAGGAATACGAACTTGACAAAATCGTATACATATGTTTTGGGCTATTGAATATATATATGGAGACATCGAGTTTACACTTACATCCGTGTGTCATCACTGTACCGAAGCATCCTTTCATGCTTTGAGGGACTATTCTTGGGCAAAGCAGATGTAGACAGCCGTGTTTCATCCCCAAAATTGGGAGGGATTCTTCTCATTCAATGGATTGCAAACGTGGTTGGACGGGAAATAGCTTGGCAGCATGAGAAGAAAGAGTAACCTTACTTGTTTAGAGACGTTGTAGATATTATTTGGCATTGACGGAACAAGTTGACTCATGATTCACAGCATGAACGTCCTCCTTTCGCACAGGGGCGGAAGCAGGATTTCGGGTAAGGAGGACGGACAAATTTTTTTTTAAAGGCAAATATAAAATTTAGGAGGGCAAACGATATACTTTGTATATATATTAGTGTAATTTTTTCGGATCAAGAGAGGGAACTGACCCCCTTGGTTGTATTAGGCACTGCTTTCGCAGATGATTAAGAGAGTCAAGAACCTAAAGTTTGTGTGGCGTCCCTGCCTATAGCATGGATTAGTTCATAGTTAACTTAAAAAAATTGTAAAGTTCCCCTACACTCCTCCCCACACGGGAAGTTATTGTGTGGTGAGTTAATTTATATTGAAATGACTTATGGGTTGATCGGAACCATACAGTTCAGGAAAATTGTGTGGTTGCGATCATCCCACGAATCATTTCGGTGTATGTCCTTTCCCCAGGGCAACAACAATTTCAATCGGTTAATATTTTCTTCCATTATTAATTGTTTTCTTTTTCTGTCTTTTTTTTTTTCTTCTTCCGGAATGCTTTTAGTCCGTCCAAATAAATCAACATTGTTAAACTCGATTGTACTATCATTGATTTTTGTACGGTTGAATATAAAGGGAAACTTGAAAAAATATGTTTAAAAAAGATATTATTTGTGTTGTATGTCTCAAAAGAATAATATTTGTAAAATATACCTGAAAAGCTTTTCGTAGCTGATTCGTTACGTATTCGCTGCGAAATAGTTACGAAAACGCTACTAAATATTTTTCCGACATATTTTTTAAATGTTAATATTTTGACGCATACCACATAAATAATATGTTTTTTTAAATATATTTTTTCAAGTTTCCCAATATAAAACGGGAGATTATTGTGTGGTGTCTCCACACGGTGCGGAGACACCGTGTGGCAGCCCCCACACCACACAGTTTTATTCTGTATTTAAACTGTATGGTTCTAATCGTTTCATCCGTCACTTCACCCTTAAATTCCTCACCACACAATAACTTCCCATATAAAACAACCGGCTATAGGAAAATTGATTTCATCAGACATATATGACACAAGTTTAATAGTTGAGTCCATAATAAAATGGGGTATCCAATATTAGGAAAATACTTGTTTAGAGACGGAATTTTAAAGTGAAGTGACGGATGAAACGATCAGAAACACACAATTTAAATACAAATAAAACTGTGTGGTTGTGATGTCTCCACACGGTATCTCCAAACTTATGAAAACACCACACAAGAATCTTCCCCAATATTAATATTTTCTATTTTCAGGTGCAAAGGTAGATGCTAAATAGAGTAGACAAGGAAGGGGGATAAGACCACTGTCCAATGTGTGAAGGGGGCATAGAATGATAGGACACTGCAGTTGCTACATTGGTTGATTGATTTGACTGCCACTTCTTTTTTCTTTCTTTTCTTTTCTTTTTTTTTTTTTTTTTTTGTTGAGAAAATTTGACTGCCACTTCTGCCCCTAAGTTTAGTCTACTATTCTGTATATACTCTTCTCTCCATTGATAGGTACATCCAGCCCACCAATATAGATACAAGGACACAGGAATCGCTTTTCTGCCCAGAATAAAGTTTTTTTCCATTCTGAAAGCTATAATAAATTATCACAATAAATGTTTAGCAAAAAGTTTTTATACCATTGGTCGTTATTAGATCTATCTCAATCAATATGTTATATGTCATGTGTAATGGGAGACTCTAGATAAAAAAGAAAATTAAACTATTTGATGACGTAAAAAATTTAGTATATATATATATATATATATATATTTATTTTTTTGAATATATGCTAGATGGATGCTCGTAAAAAAAATATTAGTATCAATTTATTCTTTTTTTCTAAATCTTAATTTGGTCTATAGATCTTTTAGCTTGAGTGAATATAAAAAATTGAACTAAAATAGAATACTAACATATCGAAATGGGCTACAGAATTACAAACTTTGACAAGGAGCCACCGAGCCAGATCGCGTCCTGGTGGGCCTGTCCTAAGGACAATCCTACTTGTAATAATCGCCGCCCCCCCCCCCCCCCTCCCCCCATCACCCTCCCCAATTTTCTAATTTACACCATCAAAATAATATAAAATAATACATATTTCTATTATACAACATCTCAATTCAAAACCACCATTCTATCCATTTATCTATAACATTAAAATATTTATTTTAGATATAAAACACCTAAAAGAACATCTACTACAAAGGTTGCTTAGTGTTCTATATCTAAAATAAATAAAACAAAAAATCGGTACAAATATGATCTACAAGAGATGCTTATACCTAAAAATATTTAGGTATGGTGAATAGTGTTGTTCTATATATGTAACAACACTATTCACCATACCTAAATATTTTTTAGGATAACCCATCCGTTGAGGCCATATTTTGACCAGCTTTTTTTGTTTTCTATTTCTATTTTTAGATATATGTGACACCTAATAACACCTGCTACAAGTGCCCTTATCAATCTATACAAATTCTTTGTTTTAAATTTTTTCTTGTATTTTCTTTTTTGCTTGTAACTTTTTTTGATCAATTATTTTTTAATAAATTATATGTTTTTGAAATCTATATTCTCTTTATTAATATTATTTTTATCATTTATCTTTTTTATCGGTTATCCTTCATTCTCTTACAAGTATATGATATATATCTTTTTTAAGTTCTTATACTTGAGTCATGTATGTTGAATCCGTCAAAGTTATTTTATGTTTCTCTGAACACTCAATAATCGAGTGCCATGCATTGTTAAATTCGATCCATCTTTTGTTAAATTCGATCCATCTTTTACCAAGCATGTTCGAGCTCGGCTCGTTTAAAACATGAACCTGTTCGAGCACTTCTTCATTACACACCGATTTATGTGCCAAATACAAAGGATGTGATGCGCGAATGGGAAACAATCTCCAATTGCACCAAGCAAAAGCGCTACATCCCTATCAAACGAAACAACCACCGATGGAAACGCGTTTACTCCTTTTAAGACCATCAATCTTTTTAACGTATCCACGCTATACCCATCTTTTTACGTATCCAATACCCATACAAATCGCTCGTTTCTCATTACTCAAATATGCAAACATAATAGAGTAAGTTTGCATTGTGGATGTGATACCCACAATCTCTAAGAGCGGTATCCCATACTCATTGGTCTTGTACGTGGCGTCATTAATTAAACTTCAATGAGAGACTAAATGTGTGGTTAGAATTGATGATAAGAAGATAAGATGAAATATAAATGAGAGACTTCAATTTCTCTAAATTGTGTGGGTAGGATTGAAGATAAGAAAAATCTGAATGAGTGGTGTGAATAAAAATGATAGAGAAATTGGTGGTAAGAATTGAAGATACAGTAAAAAATAAATTAATATAAATTAATAACCTCTCTAAAATAATATTTTTCTCCGGTCCCGATTTGGGCCAGTTCAAAAAATGACCAATTTCGATAAGATAATAATTTTTTAGAAAATCCCTGTATAAATATACAATCCCAATAATATCATAAATTAATAATTCTCCATAATCACAAAAATATATATGTTACAATTTTGTAAAATATGATTCTATTGTTGTCTGTTTTTTCTTAAAGTTTAAATCGCTTGAAGCTCATCTCTAATTCGGGTGTGGTGCTTTCGAGCCGCATCAAAAAGTTGTTAAGTGTCTTTGATGCGTTGAGTCTTCTTTATGTGTAACGAGTTCCAAAGGTGTTGTATCGTCTTCAACATCATCTTCAGCATTATTTTCAAGAATGGTATTTGCAATTTCTTCTAAGGTCTGGACCTTTGAACATGCATCATTTTCACTCGGATAATCTAATAGGCTATTGACATCCATTTTATTGTGATAACCTAGATCATTAATTATGACATCAAGTTCATGAATGTCTTTTTCAGGAGTTGTTTGTTCATTTAAATTGCTTGAAACTTCATCTGTCGAACGAATTTTGTAGTGTTTAAAACAACTTGCTACTGTTTCTTGTTTTACATTTATCGTCCAAGCCAAGACGGCATAATTGATAGCATCTAAAACATTAATCTTTCCTAGATCAGATTGTCCCAACTCATAACCTTCTAATATCCCACGGTAGAATCTCCTGCGATAGTGCATCTTGAAAGCTCTTATAATTCCAGCATCACAAGGTTGAATTTTTGATGTCAAGCCCTTCAATGTTTTTTGGATGTGCTGGACAATTATCTACCACAAACAAAATTCTTCTGCCGTGCATTTTGTTATCAAACCAACGAATGTATTCATCAAAAAGGACACTTGTCATCCATGCTCTTTTATTTGCACGATAGTGACAATTCAAGCTGTTCATGTTAACATTCTTGAAGCAACATATAGGACACTTGTCATCCAAAGCTACTTACCAATAATCCATAAAGGGGTTTTTTCAGAGCCATCATCATTGCAACAGATAACAACAGTGAGCCTTTCTTTGTCCTGTTTTCTTCCTTCAAGTTGCTTCGTAGCAAGAGAATGATCAGCTTGTAACCTGTAAAACAAACCAGTCTCGTCCATATTGAAAACATCTGTCATAGGGAACTGGTTTATTTTTACCCTTATGGACTCCAATTTCTTCTCCATATCATGTATATCAACGGAACCACTCTCTCTGAAGTGACGGAATGACTTAATACCATGTCTTGGCTTGAATTTCTCAAGCCAACCTTGAGAAAAGGTGTGCTCTTGATCTTGTCGAGGGTATAAAAGTTTCATGGTGTCTCTTGCCTTCTCCAAAATTAGCTCTCTTGTCATATTAACACGGGCTTGGTACTGGAGAAACCACTCATAAACAACCTTCTCCATATCTGGAAATTTTGCTGGTTTATGCCGCTTAATATCCTTTCCTTTTTCTAAGTTAGCCGAAACATAGTCTGCTGATCGTTTCAGTGTATTTGATATTGTACCTTGACTAACTTTTAGATGAAACTTATCCTCGAGCCACAATTGGAGATCTTTCTGAGTGCATGAGGAATTATCTCTTTTGTACTCACATAATGATTTTCTTATTTCATCAGTCATTGTTGCTTTTGCGACACCTTTTAAATGAGAAGCCATTGTTTGGTATGGTTGTTTCTTTTTTTTTTTATCTTGTTTATATACACGGTAGTACATGCTATGATGCTATCACTATTATACACTGAATATTTTTGTTGTAAAAATACAAAGATCAAATTAATGTATGTACACTGAATCTTGTATGTACAGTACATTGAATTTGTAACTAATATACATTGAATTAAGTATAATACATAAATTAGTACAGTTCATTCTATTTAAATGTATATAATTAAAATTTAATTTTGTTTGATATCAAAAACTCTCTTTATAAATTAATAATTATTAATTTATCGATAAATTAATACCTCTCTAAATTAATAAAATCTTCCGATCCAACTATATTAATTTAAAGAGGTTTTACTGTAAAAAAAAAATAAATGAGTGGTTGTGAATAAAAATAATAGAAAAATGTGACTATCAATATACACTCGTTTTATTGATTTTATTTACTAAATTTCAATAACATAATAATATAAAAAAATACGTGTTAAAAATTTGTACAAAATTTTCAAATATAAAATAAAAAAAACAATATACAAATTAAGTTTAAAAAAAAGTAAAAAATAATAATTGTTAAAAGATTTTACAAAAGAAAGAAAAAAAAACGAAAAGAAAGAAAAAAAACGAAAAAAGAAAAAGAAAAAGAAAAAAAAAAACAATGATGGGAGGGGGGGTGATGGGATTGGGGGGATTAGTAACCCTCTAATCAGTTTATTGTAGCCTTGGAACATTTGTTTCCATTAAAAGCCATGAATCCAATCAACTTTATTCATGTTATTCTATTTTATTTTACTTTTGCATTAGCTCCCGATATCTAAACTATTGACCCAACTAATCCGGAGTATATAATTTAGGTATCACAGAGTCGAACTCTTATTCAGGAATTTCAGATCCTGGCCCCTAGCCCTTTAAATATTGTGCTTAAAAAAGGAGCTAAACTTTTAAACGTTTCTAAACATTCTGAAACCACATACATTTGAACAAGGTTTGGGGTTTTTATTCACATTACTTCATTCATATAGATAAAACAGTATTGCTTAATGAATAATATAATCTTTTGTGTCTCTTAATATTCTCCGTGTAACTCAACCTTCATTTTATTCAACACAACGCCCGATGCAAGAAAAGCGACATTTCAATAAAATATTACTTTACGAATACAAATCATCAAAAGTCAAAATATGTGATCCTATTATACGAGCATCAATAAATCAAGTGTAGTATAAAGGATCCTTCGACATTTAGTTTTTGTTGCCAACTTTTTCATCAAATCACCACGATTAATGACCTCTTTTAATTACATTTGATATTCACAACGATTAATGGCTTCTTTTAATTACATTTGGAATCAAAGCAGACTACAAAACAGAATCTAGTTAGCTTGGGTTCTTTTTGATCAAATCGTGTCATGGGTGGTTTCCCCCCTTCCTTTAAGACGGGTTTATGAGCTCGTAAGACTTTCATCTCAAAACGAATTCAATCAAGGATTTGTTTGTACCCAAGGAACAAAAAGATTCATCAAGGATGCGATGATTACCTGTCGACAAATGTGTTGGTTGTGTAAACTTTCCACCTGTATATTGTTGTTGGTTCTTATTAAAAGACTATTTTTTTCTTACAAATTAAAAAAAAAAAATTGTGTTTGAATTTGGAACACAACCCCCCTAGAGAATAATTTCTCTAAAGAATAAGTGATGCGGTTTGTTACACATTTGGTTTCGTCTGATAATGTTAATTGACCAAATGACATCAAACAAGTAAGTTCAGGCAGCAGCTTCGCCTTCTCTTCTCAGTAGCTCCTGGGAATTTTAAAATTTAAAAATAAAAAAAAATAAAAAAACATTTAACCTACAGACATTGTATAGTGATTGTCTAATGTCTAAGCTATGCATATATAATCATTTGAACTCTGCCTCTTAAATGGCCCAAAGGAAGCTATTCTATTCCCCAATGATAAGAAGCAGAGGCATCATCTTAGGGTTTTCAGAATCAAAGGACGCTTCGTGCAAGTTTTTCATTAATCTACTATATGTGGTTAAGAAAGTCCACTAGGTATGTTGTATGTTATATATCTTCTGTATATATGTAATAAAGTTCAAAAGAAGTAGAATAATACCGATTTCGTAGCAGAAACAGTTTGGCGCTGTCGTTCTTTCTTCTCACGTTTGCACTCAGAGCACCAGGCTGAGAAATCCGTTTGATATTTCCTCATCTCTCTAAATGAAGAACTGCCAGTAACAACAAACAACAATATTGCAATTTTTTAGTGAACTCTGTTTGTTTGGTCACTTGTCCAACATTTTGCAACTGCAGGATAATACCTTCGGCACCAAATCAACATGTTGATTCTGTGCCCAGATGTAGTAGCTCTAGCACCATGCCGATGACGACCACGATAAAGAACTGCAGTGCCTGGTGCATGGGAATAATCCAACACTTCCTACAAATTTAACTAATTACAGTCAACAACAGCAGTTCACAGAGTTCAAGGTCATAAGCTTCCTTTTTTTTGCACAAACAACATAAAAGTGGTGATAAACAATCTATTTGACATGCAAGATTTTCGTCCAAAGCACTAAGGGTATGCAAATATAACACCACTACACTCATCAAGTAAAGCAAAAATGTGTATAGTTTGCAGACTAAGAAAAAACTAAGTCCAAAATACAGAAATCTCTTCTCTCTTTTGTTTTTTTATATATAATAGTGCTATGGCCAAAACAATTGACACAAATACATTTTTACACCATCGATTATAATGGGGGGTGTATCAATGATCATGTCTTATGATCAATGGTGTAACAGTGTGTTGAGTCAATTGTTGTGACCAAATCATTTCATTTTTTTTTTAAAAAAAAATTAGTGGCAAAGGACATGGCAACACTCCAACCCTTTTCTGTCCAAAACACGCATGATTTGCTATTCTCACTGTGGTCAAGAAACTGCAGCGGTAACTTCATGAAAGTAAACACTATTATATACAACAACATAAGATTAATCCCAAACAAGAGGAGACAAATTTTATTTCTCATGATCCATGCACTTGCAACTTGCTGAGCTCTTCAAATGAGAATTACAAGAAACTACCTACTGTAACAAGTCTTCAAACTCTCGGTCTCAATCACGAAAACCTAAACTTGCTTAACTCTTCAAATGAGAATTGTTAGAAAAACAAAACGAAATCAGATTTTTGCAAGTAACTATGCTAGTATGTCTTCCATACTTCCATCTCCCAATCTTAAATCATGAAAGCATGAGGATGACCAAATTTGGGGTTCTGCTGAAAGAAATGTTCATAAGCATGCACAATAATTTACCCAGGTGCTCAAACTAAAGGACAAACAACTAATAAGCAAATGTAATCCCTGATCCGGTCAGGATAAGACATCTTTTTCATTAAATATAATTATTCTTACCAACAAAGCAGATATTCTACTTAATTGAAGGGAAGAGTCGGGCTTTTTGTATTCCAAAGAAATTCCTACCAAAGGAAGAAGAGGAACGAAACTAGAATAGAAATACCACAGAGAATTAGACACAAATTATCTACGATCTACAAGAAATAAACGAGGATGCTCATACCTCCTCTAATGTTTCTGTATTTACATGTTTTTCACATCGTATACCACGGAAGAATAATTCCCCTCCAGCAAACTGCTTTCCCAAGCAAACATTTAAAGTGACCTCTGAGTCATCAACATGGAAACCTAGAAAAGATAACTCATGAAATTCAGAAAACTGGTACTCGCGAAGACAAAAAAATACACGAGCAGGAGAAAAAAAAGGAGACATATAGGGTACATAGTAAATAGAAGTCTGAATAGAGCAGAGGGAAAAGCAACACAATCAGCTTCAAACAAAGCCAATAGGAAGAAAAAAGTAGATTTCTTTTAAACAGATTATACATCAATCAAATAACGTTCAAAGTTCACCAAATAAGAGACGAACATAATTTGAATAAACTAAGTCAGACTGACTTTCAGGTTTGAGTTCATATAGACATTCACAACATTTCCATTTAGGTGTATAATAGTAGAGCACGTAGGTCAATAAGATTAAAGGCAAAAACTGAACATAATCACCCACCAAGATCAACATCCCTATCCATTCCGTACTGGACCACAAATCCATGATGGGTGTCAAGTGAGGAGCCACCAACTTCAGGAAAGAAAACTGCAACAAAAATGTTATAATCAGACCAGTCTCTTATAAAACTTATCAAAGATGCAGAACTTGTTGAGCAAAAATTCCATACCTTTGGATACTGGACTAATGAACTCTTCCATCAACTTGGCAAGCATGGTTTCCATGCCAAAATCATCCAGAACAACACCAAAATTGTTCATGATATTTGGCCTCATGATTCTGAATTTGGTTTCACGCACCCACTTTTCAAAATTCTCCACCTAAGCAATCAGAACCTGGTAAGAAAACATAGAAGCTAAAGTACAAGCAACACAGCAAGATAATTTGCAGGAGTGTGACAATTATCAAATATACCTCGGCCAACAACATTTCACAAAAACGAGGTTGCAGCATTTGAAACGTGAAAATTCCTGGAGATGGCTCAAGCATTATACTTCTGAAACCCTCTTCTGATTTTAATTTGAATGCCTCGATAAAAGAAGGGACAAAGAAGTTGGAAGGATGCAAAGAGTACAGCTCCCTGTGTAAAGGCTGGAAAAGAAAAGGAAGGATAAAGAATCTTGGAAGAGCGAATTGTAGTAACCTAGCACCAAACAGCAACAACATACAAAATAATGATTATAACACAGGACAAAATCACATCGCTAAGCAGATCCATCTGCTGAAATCTTTTCTCGTAACTTCACACAGCCCATAGATCCCTAAAGTTCCTTCCTTTTTTTGGGTAAACTGCAGGGGCCCAAAGGCCTACAATAGGGCTAAAGTGAGCATCAAATATTGCATTTAAATATTCCAACATCACCTTTTCAACACAGACGTAAAGCATATTTTAAGAATCCCTACATTTCAATAATTGATGTACAATCCAGAGTAAATTGCTCCAGAGCAAACAGTACCACCAACATCGACTTGAAATTGATAGAAAACAAAGGTAAGCAGATAAGCGGTAGACATACATATGATTAAGCATACAGATCATAAAAGTTAATATACCCACTGAAGAATACTACTGTTAAGACCTATAGAAGTTTCTTACGTGATTCTACAAGTCCATAACATAAATTAGATGGTGCTTTTGGTCTGTCAATATATGGCTACAGATAATTAATGGAGTTCTACTCAGTCTAGCAGTTACAGTAAATTACCTGATAGTTTGATATAATCTTCTGTCTGTATTCTTTGTGCCTCTGAGCCTGTTAAAATAAGTACATGCAAATGCTCAAGAACTGTATGGCCTGAAAATTTGAAGTGCAAAACATAATAACATCACACCAAAAGAAGCAAACAAAAAAAGTCAGCATGGCAAGAGCACCATCCACAAGGAATCTAGACAAAGATTAACGGCACCCTGAGTATCAGAGTTTACATTGTATCCAAAAGAGGCAAAGATAAGAAGTAGAAATAGGAGCTGAAAACAATTAACAAACATATTAAAGTGCAAACCAGACACTACACATTCTTCTACGTAACAATCCTATGATATTTCCCCCTTAGCAACAAACCATAGCTGCAAAATCCTAACTTATTTCGGCCTACCATATGATGTCGCTAGACTCAAAAAGAAACTGCCAAACAATGAAACTCAGATTATTAACATCTCTTTTCTTGAAAAGGAAATTTGCTGGTTGCTCATTTTGTTCTCAAAATTCAAAGCAAACAAAATAAAACCGCAAAAACTAATCAGAAATGCTAAAATCAAACTTTAAACTTGCGGGAAAATAAGAACTTACGCGGCTGCGTTGGCCTTCAGGGGAGTATCGAAGGAGGATCTCTCGAATGTAATCGACCTTGATATCGCGGGAGGCATTAGCCAGAGCAGGAGGCAAGTACCTTTCCAAAGAGCTGAAAAGGAGTGGACTGAAATCCAATTCCAAGTCGCAATAACTGTCCGGTTTATGATCATTGTTAGGGTACAATCGTAGCCGGTGCACTGTTACCGGCGGAGAAAGTGGTGGTGGCTGAAAGACCACACCGTTATTCCTATTGGTTATAGTGTTGCTACTGGCTTGGGTAAGGATTCTGTTACTATCGTCGGTTCTCCCATCATATGCCGTCGAGGCCTCTGATACCCCGTCGGTTGACATAACTCTGTCGGAACGGTGAAGAATGAGTTTGCGAGTAAAAGAAATCGGAGGAACGACGCCGGAATTATGAGGGGGTTTTGAGATCTTATTCGGATATTATGGATTAGGTTATTAATTAAAAATCATTTTATTCCTAATTTTCAAAAAAAAAAAGTTATCGACGTGAAACCCTAAAAATAAAATTTTTTTCACGTGTAGCAATTGAATCCTCGTTACTGGTCAAGTTATACTTGAGTGTTCGACATTAAGACAATACATAATTGGTGCTTTTTTTTTCTTTAGGGAAAAAGAATTTCTTTTATTTATGCAATGTTAAAGGTACAAACCAAAAAAACGGTAAAATCCTAATCGGAAAGGTCCTTTCGCCCCCGATTCCACAAGTGTGCGAGAAGAGGTTAATCAGGGATCTAGTGGTCCTGAGATAGAGGCTGCTGTTTTTTCCGCTTACCGAAAAGGGTTGGCCCTTTACGGGACTCGAACCCCACACTCCGGCTTTCGGTCCAGCTGGCACTATACTACATTCTACCATTTACCGCTAGGCCATATCCAGGAGGATATTAAATGTACAAACCAAAGAGACATGGGAGGGAGAGAAAGAGCCACATACTACATGCCTAGTTAACTTGATACATTCCTTGACGATTTCGACGTAGAGCACTCGCATCAGATACTCTTAACAAATACTTTATTATACAATTTTAAAAACACGTTTTTCTAGTTTACAGAATCTTTATTTAAGATGAAATGCGTCAGACTCTTTATTTTACATAATGTAGAAGATATAAATGAAAATTTAAAGAATCTGGATGAATGCGGTAGATGTAAATGAAATTTTACAGAATCTGTAGTTTACAATAAAAAAAAATAGAGTATCTATTCTACAATAAAATTTTTAAATGATT
This sequence comes from Gentiana straminea, assembly GCA_036785695.1. Classification (NCBI taxonomy): domain Eukaryota; kingdom Viridiplantae; phylum Streptophyta; class Magnoliopsida; order Gentianales; family Gentianaceae; genus Gentiana; species Gentiana straminea. Next base: position 27,927,196 of record JAVUPR010000061.1, read on the forward strand.
TACAATATATACTGCAAGTGCTCTTAGCTAAAAAGCCACATACTACATGCCTAGTTAACTTGATACATTCCTTAGAGCACTCGCATCAGATACTCTTAACGAATACTCTATTATACAATTTTAAAAACACGTTTTTCTAGTTTACAGAATCTTTATTTAAGATGAAATGCGTCAGACTCTTTATTTTACATAATGTAGAAGATATAAAGGAAAATTTACAGAATCTGGATGAATGCGGTAGATGTAAAGGAAATTTTACAGAATATATAGTTTAGAGTAAAAAAAATAGAGTATCTATTGCAGTGTTATTTTTCCTGTTGAAATTTCTACAATAAAGTTTTTAAATGATTTACAGTATATACCGCAAGTGCTCTTAGCTAAAAAGCCACATACTACATGCCTAGTTAACTTGATACATTCCTTAGAACACTCGCATCAGATACTCTTAACGAATACTCTATTATACAATTTTAAAAACACGTTTTTCTAGTTTACAGAATCTTTATTTAAGATGAAATGCGTCAGACTCTTTATTTTACATAATGTAGAAGATATAAAGGAAAATTTACAGAATCTGGATGAATGCGGTAGATGTAAAGGAAATTTTACAGAATTTATAGTTTAGAGTAAAAAAAATAGAGTATCTATATATTGCAGTGTTATTTTTCCTATTGAAATTTCTACAATAAAGTTTTTAAATGATTTACAGTATATACTGCAAGTGCTCTTAGCTAAAAAGCCACATACTACATGCCTAGTTAACTTGATACATTCCTTAGAGCACTCGCATCAGATACTCTTAACAAATACTCTATTATACAATTTTAAAAACACGTTTTTCTAGTTTATAGAATCTTTATTTAAGATGAAATGCGTCAGACTCTTTATTTTACATAATGTAGAAGATATAAAGGAAAATTTACAGAATTGGATGAATGCGGTAGATGTAAAGGAAATTTTACAGAATCTGTAGTTTAGAGTAAAAAAATAGAGTATTTGTTGCAGTGTTATTTTTCCTGTTGAAATTTCTACAATAAAGTTTTTTAATGATTTACAGTATATACTGCAAGTGCTCTTAGCTAAAAAATAAGCAGGGACATTTTCATCTCTTTTGACATATAAAAAAACAATATAATAAGACTATGCAGTCATCAATTATACTTCCGACCGGTGAGAGATCTTCAACATGTGAGAAAAGATGCTGATAAATAGTGCGAGAGTCGCCTTCGAAAATCACATTAAAAAAAACCCATGAGATCGCATAGAATATGGCGTGGTATGTTGCGAGGGCTTCCCATGTAATCACATCATATGCTCTATCAAGCTTTAACGGAAAGCAGTTAACAACCATTCCTTCAGAATTTCTCAAAATACCACCAACTGCTGGCTCTCTACTTCTGAATGTTGCATCAACATTGAACTTCGCACAACCTTGGTTTGGGGTGACCAAACGGATAAGAGCTTGACTTGCTCTTTTGGGGTGTGAAAGTCTCTAAAGCCTCACGATATTCATCAGCCTTCATGATGGAAGAATTTTGGAGGATTGACATATCCGTCTTCGTTTCCAGATATTCCACATAATGCAAATTATTCACGAGATTTCTACCCAGTTTCTCATATCAGTCAAATTTGCAAAGAATTCAGAAAACGAGCGGACATGCATGTTATATAAGAGTTTCCCCGATTGGTATCCTTTCCATACAGCGGTAGGAATATCACATTCGAAAAGAGTAGTTTCCTCACACCTACAACAAATTTGGCATACTCCATTCCCCACCAAACTACTGCAAAGTCCAACGGCTATAGGTAGAGCGTTGTTCTAAATTTTCCACTTAAAATGACTGATTTTTTTCTTGACTTTTAATTGCCAAATACGGTTCCATATATTGAACCCAGATGTAGTACCGATCTTAGCCGCAAAGGACTTGAGCTCTTGAGCTAAGTGGTAACCAGTTTTCACAGGATACATGTCATTGCTAGAAAAATGCCACATAAACTTGTCTTGAGATCTACTAGGGGATAAAGGAATGCTCAGAATTTTAGCCGCTTCATAAGGGTTAAGATTTTCCTTTACCAAATCAACCCGCCACTTCCTGGTTACTTGATTTATAAGAGTAGCATCTGGTTCTTGAGATAATTCCTCGGATAACGGAAGAGAACGAAAAAAGGGGAGGCTTGGCAACCATGGATCCTTGTCGATTCGGATTGTGTCACATTTCCCAATTCGCCATCGTATACCTTGAAGAAGAATGTCTCCACCCATGAGAATACTCCTCCATATGATATGTGATAAATGCGTCTTTGAACTCCCGATATTCAAAGTATTTTGATTTCAGGATTTGTGTAGATGTTGTATTAGGTTCCTTCAGGATACGTCATGCGTGCTTAGCTAACAAAGCGAGATTAAAGCACTCTAAATCTCGGAAACCAAGTCCGTCTTCTGATTTACGGTACAACACACTTCCCAGGACTTCCAACATATTTTATTTTTCTCCTCAATGGACCCCGAGAAAAATCCCAGGATTTTTTTCAAAGTCCATAATAAGAGATTTGAGAATGGCCAAACAATGCATAACATACTGGGGTAATGCTCGAATGACAGATGTAATTAAATTTCCTTACCAACAGCATATAAGAATTTACCTTTCCAGCCATTGAGTTTCTTTATGATGCGTTCTTTGATATAAGAAAAAAAACTCTTATTTGGAATGCCCGATCACGAAAATTAGACCAAGATATTTGCCACGTTTCCAAGAGGGATGCACAAAGAAAATGAGAGCTCGTTCCTTTCGTTGGCAGGGATATTTTTGCTGAAAAAAGATGGAGGATTTTTTAAGATTTATCTTTTGACCCGAAATGTCTTCATATAGAGAAAGAGTATATGAGATAATGTCACACGCCTCTAAGGTAAAGAGAAAGTGCAGCAATTAGGATTTAATCAATATTCCATAGATAGATAATGTTCTTGTACACAGTATTTATAGGTGTACATAATAACAACTCTAGTACAATATTCTTAGAATAATTATAATATGATCCTTATACTCTATCAGCCCCCCCTCAAATTGAATGGGGTATTAACTACATTTAATTTGTGCCTGAATGAAGTAAACAGAGTAGAACTGAGAGGCTTGGCCAATGAATCAGCTACTTGATCACATGAGGGGATGTACTGCACTTTCATTGAGCCCTGCATCACTTTCTCCTTAACAAAATGTGCATCTAACTCCACATGCTTGATCCTGGAGTGCATCACAGGATTGTGAGCAAGAGAACCTGCTCTAAATTTTCACACCATAAGTTAGGTATTGTTGCTTGTTTGATCTTGAGTTCAGAGTGCACATTGAGTAGCCATTGTGTTTCAGAAGCTGCATTGCCAAGTGCTCTATATTCAGATTCTGTGAATGACATGAAAACCACATGCTGCTTTTTTGAAGACCATGAAATCAAGGAGCCTGCTAGATATATGCAATAAGCTGCTATGGACCTTCTGTCTTCTTTATCACATGCCCAGTCAGCATCACTGAAGGCATGAATGTGCAGAGGTTGAGAAGATTTAAACAATAGGCCATGATATAAAGTACCTTTTACATATCTGAGGAGATGCTTGACTTGTTGCCAGTGAGAGATTGTGGGTGAGAGGCTCAAGGTGGGTGCCGGGTCGCATGTGTTGGCTCAAGGAATTTACTACATAAGTTCTTGTGACGGAGGTCTTTTGAAGTGACAACCATGGGAGTGAAAGTCAAAAACTCCAATCTTGTAAGGCCCATAAACATGTTGAGATAAAAACAAACCATAAAGTGTAGGATTCTTCATAAGTTCTTGTGACGGAGGCACTTTTGAAGTGACAACCATGGGAGTGGGACATGGTTTCAAATTCTCCAACTCCAATCTTTCCAACAACTGCTGAGCATAAAAATGTTGAGATAAAAACAAACCATCATGGTTCCTCACAGCCTGAACCCCCAGAAAATGATGCAGGTGGCGTGGATCTATGAGAGCAAACCTGGAATTCAAGTCACTAACAAATTTTCTGATGCTGGAAATATCATTACCAGTGATTAGTATGTCATCAACATAAATAAGGACATACAAAAGTGTTCTACCAGTGTGACAAACAAACAAGGAAGGGTCAAACTTGGACTGGACAAAATTCCACACAAGCATCTATTTCCTTAATTCATCAAACCATGCTCCAGGAGCCTGTTTCAGACCATAAATAGCTTTCTTTAAATAACATACATGTCTTGGTCTGAATTTATCAACAAAGCCTTCAAGTTGTTCCATGAACACATATTCATACAAAGTTCCATTAAGGAACGCATTATTAATGTCAACTTGTCTGATAGGCCGGTCTAGGGCTACTGCAAGAGCTAAAATAATTCTAATAGTGGAGGCTCTAGCAACTGGACTAAAGGTTTCTGAATAGTCCACTCCAAGTGTTTGATTGAAACCTTTGGCTACCAACCGAGCTTTATGTTTGTTAACAGAACCATCTGGGTTCAACTTGAGCTTAAAAACCCATCTATTAGCCACTGCATTATGGCATGGGATCTAGGGACCAAATCCCATGTATGGTTCCTCATTAAGGCATCATATTCATCTTTCATAGCTTGCATCCAAGATGGGTGATTCAGAGCTTCAGACACCCTAGTAGGTTTTGGTGAGTGAGTGGAAGGATTAGAGGTGGAAGATAAGAAAAGGTTTTTGGTTTGAAGATGCCACATTTGGATCTGGTTTTCATCGGATGTTGATTGACAACAGAGGTGCTAGAAGAGAATGGAAAGAGGATGTTCTTACAGGAGAGGATGGGCCAGAGTCATGTTGGACATTAGGATTAGTGATAGTAGATACAGATGCAGAACCAGACCTAGACTCACTAGGAGGAGGACTAAGGTGGGGAAGATTGGAAGTGGAGGCAACTGGAGTTGTTGCAAAGAAATGTGAGTTGCTAGATGCTTGGTGAGAAGGATCAGGAGATACTTGAGTACTAGGAAATTGAGGAGAGGAAAGAGCAGACTCAACATCTGGTTGATTTGGTAGGTCAGAAAGTTTGTCTGGAGGAATAGGTGGAGACAACATAGGATCACTGACAGTCATACTAGCAGGATTTGAGGTAGTAGTGGAAGGTGTACTGGATTTAGAGTAAGGAAAGTTATTCTCATCAAAGGTTACATCTCTAGAGATGTAGAGCCTACCATTGGGACTACGGCACATGTATCCTTTATGACAAGGACTTAAACCAAGATGTGTGCATTTCTGAGTATGAAATTGAAACTTCCTATTGTGGTAGGGTCTGAGGTAAGGATAACAAGCACAACCAAAGAATGGTTAATTTCCACAACGGCCCTGTGTTTTCTCTCTGCCTTGCCATTTTGGCCATGGGCATTAAGACATGGATGTCTAAAATTAATTCCAAAGTCTTTAACAAAGGTTCAAAGTTCCTAAACTCTTCCCCCAGTCCGTTTGCAGACAATTAATCTTACTATTAAACTGAGTTTCAACTTGAGTTTTGAATTGTGCAAAGGCAGTTATAGCATCAAATTTAGCTTTTAATGGAAAGATCCAGGTAAACCTGGTGAAGTCATCAAGAAGGTGTATATAATAGGTGTATCCAGTTAAGGAATGGACTGGAGAGGGCCCCAAGAGATCTGAATGAATCAGATCAAAGGGAGCAATAGTCTTAGAAGTGGAATTTGTATAAGGCAATGAATGTTGTTTACCAAGACAACAAGCTTCACAAAAAGAAAGTTTTTCATTAAGATCAAAAGATCCATTACAGACTCTGAGAACTTGACTGAGAACCCTACTAGAAGGGTGGCCAAACCTTCTATGCCAAACAGTGGCTTTGTTTTGAGTAGAATGCAAACTAACAAAATACTTATGACCAGACCTAATAGGACTAGTGCAGGACTTGGTGACACTGGAATAAGATTGAACTTCAGAGAGTTGAGTTGACGGAGACAAAACTTCAAACTCTTTGGATGAAGGAGGGCTTAAACAATCTGGAATGGACATTTGATAGAGACCATTTCTAAGGTGCCTTGCAACATGATTCTCATTGTAGTTAGATCCTTCACAAAACAAGAATCATAGTGAAATTCAAGAAAAACAGAATTATCTGCAGTTAACTTAGAAACACTAAGAAGATTCTTTGTAATGATAGGGACATGAAGAATACCATTAAGAGAAAGTTTAGAGGTACTATTAGTGGGAAGTGTGGATTGGACTACATGAGCAATGTGTAAGGACTCACCATTCCCTACAGTGAGTGCATCAGACCCTTCATACCCAGAGCTTAGATGCATGTTATTAAGATCATTGGAAATATGACTGGTGGCCCCATTATCAGCATACCAGCTAGGGTCCATCATAGTGTCAGCTGAGGCAACATAGGCAGCATTTGACCTTGGACTAGAACTCTGATAGGCACCATTTCCAGAATTGTTAGTAACCATAGGACCGGTATAGGAAGAATCATACTTGTGATAGCAATTTGCAGCTATGTGCCCTGTCTTGCAACAAACTTGGCACACTGGTCTAGGACCTGAACCAGACCTTCCACCTCCTATATTTCTTCCTCCTTTGTTGCCTCTGTAACCACGACCTCTGCCTGAGTCTTGTCCACCATAGGTATTTTCCTTATATATTCCTCTATTTCATGATCCAGACTTTTGGAAAGCCAAATTAACAGTTGGTGATGGAACATCTCAGTTGATTGAAGGATTGAAACATGCTAACAACCGTTCATGTGTCACAAGCTGAGACTGCACCTCTTGCCAGGTCAATGAACCCAATCCTTGATGTTATATTGACAATAACGAACTCATAATCTTTGCCAAGACCACCTAAAGCTGCTAAAATAAGCTCAGCATTGGAAATCGGATACCCAGCTGCAGCTAAACCATCCGAATACGACACATCAGGGCAAGATAACCCACAATCGATTTAGACACTTTGTCTATTCGAGTTAGAGACCCTTTGTACTCCAGCATGCGTGCTTCAGGCCGGTTGTTAAACAAGGTCTCCAAGGTATTCCAGACCTCGTTGATAGTTTGACAACCCACTACTTCAGTTAGGGCTTGCTCGGTCATTGATGCCATCAACCAGCCCATAAGCAAAGAATCAGTGGCGGACCAGTCGTCATAGGCCGGATTTTGTTGAAATCGAAGCTGTGGTGGACGGGTCTGCGTTCTAAGTAGATAGCCTTCAAGACGATGACCATGAACAATTGGGAGAATAGTCGGCTTCCAGAGAAGATAATTACCCCGAGTTTCATAGTGCAGCTCTGGGTCGATGACCACCAAACGGAGTTGACCCGACAAGACGACTCGGCGTTGGAAGAAACCATTAAGGTTGACAACGGTGGAAGAGATCCACGAGATAATCCAGAAAAAAGAGGATCGATATGAGAAACATTAAGATCGGGAATCCCACGGGTCTGCATGTGACCGGCGATGGTCACAGTCGGAGTCGGAGATGGTGTGTTAACAAAGGTGTTTTGAGGAATCGATGTGGTCATGGTGCTAATAGATGATAAGGACCCAGAAAAAGGATTCATCTGAGCATTGAGGCTAGGAGATGAAATGACCGGTGGCGGTGGATCACCGGAAGTGACGGTGGCGTTAGCCATATCACTGGCGCTCCGATACCAAGAGAAAGAGCAACAATTAGGGATTTAATCAATATTCCATAGATAGATAATGTTCTTGTACACAATATTTATAGGTGTACATAATAACAACTCTAGTACAATATTCTTAGAATAATTACAATATGATCCTTATACTCTAACAGGTAGCCTCCACAAATAAGAGGTTGTGTCAACAAAGAAAAGATGGTTTACCTAAAAATGATTTATTTTGCCAAAAGTAAACTCCCATGAGAGATGAGTTAGAAGTAGCATGTCTTATCAGAGAAGAAAGACTTTCAGCACATACGATAAATAAGAACGAAACTCTAAATTTATATGTGAAATACTCTTTAATTTATAAAGGTATTTTCGTTATAACTTGTCATTCTTTTTTTTTCCTTTTCTTTTAAGCTTAATAAGCTTTGTTTTGGCTTTAATTAAAAAATTACCTAAGATAGTCTGAAAAATATATAAAGAGACTCTATAAGCCCCCTAGACTTCATAATTAAGCAAATATGTGTTCTGCGAGTTAACTCAGGTCGGCTCCCCGACCAAAGCTCTCGAGGAAGCGACCAAGTTGAGGTCAAGCAGCTTTGTTGGTTGTTTTTGTGTTCATTATGTAGATCAAAGTGGTGAATTTGAAGCCGTTCATAATAGAAGTGTGTTTATGAAATCATCTTTCAAGGGTAATGCACTGTTCACAATTAAATAAACACAACAAAAGTGCACAACATATCTTACATCATTGATTCCAGTGTAGGTCCTATTGATAACCGAGTGTCCCATCATAATTGAAGTGTAAGATATTGTGACCATTTTGTCATGGTCATAGCATTTTCACCTTTCAAATGTGATAGCTTGTACTTTTCTTTAGAATCTTGGTTTAATCTTGTTTAGGGTTGTGATGAGGGTCAGAGTAGACCTCGCCACGTGTCACTCAGGGAGTGGCTTCACAATAGCTAGATGGAAAAGTATTAGGGCCAGGGGCCCCATGTTAATCAAACCTTACCCCAGGTGGGAGGTCTGTCCTGGCTCTTCCAGACTCGACCACCGCAGGGCGGCTCGGTCATGGTGGTCGGGCAAGCATGGTCGAGACAGTCTGAGGATCCTGACGCAGGACGTCAGGGCCTTTCCTTATAAGGATAACACACGCACGTGCCTAAATGATTAGATAACGAAGGGAAGAATCCCTTGATTATAGGACACAGATCTTATAGTTTAAATGCAGTCGTAGTTATCTCTTATCAAAGATTTACACGTAATGATCCTTAGGGTTTAAGAACCCTATACTTGTCCAACAAGAAAAGGGGGACGAGATGTCTCCATATATAAACTACCCTAAGGGACTACGAAAGATTTGATTCCAATTACACACATTGGATACGTAAGCAACTTGGGAGAAACTAACTCTCAGGCTCAGTCAAAATCATAGCATATTCACCACCTCCATTGCCAAAGGTTCTTGATAAGTCGTTCTAGAGTATTTCAGACCCGGATTCCATACTCGACGATATCCAGCATCGTTAGGTTGCATTTATCATATAATTTATGTTGGTATTTTGTTTTATACGTAGATTCAAAGAACATGTGTTGTTTGTTCGTAAATATGTTGAGCTTTAAGGTAACGAGGTACTCTTGTAAAAAAGATTCGTTTTTATTTTAAAGACCATGCTTTTATTACATTTATTCCGTCTCAAATTGTTTGGGACTTATTTCTTTTATGGATGTCCCAAAATAAGTCTCATAACTAATATTTAAACTAAAATGTCTTCTTAAATTTCTAAAATGCCACATAAGTACATTTATTAAAAAGATTAAGCACAATAAAAGAAGGATAGAATTGTAAAATTGTCATGTTTTTAATGACCAGACAATCTAATAAAATGTCTTCTTAAATCATTAGAATTTCAAAATGTCCCAAATAAATTGGGACGGAGGGAGTACTATTTTTATGGTAATTTCTCGTATCCATTCTTAACACTTTTCTTTTCTTAACTTTTCTTTGCACCAAATATTCCCTTAAAATGTTACATGTTACTACATTCGGTACAAAATATAAATCATCATAGTTTTTTTACTTTGGTCCTAGGAGTATAATATAAGTCATTTACGATACCAATAGAGCATTAATGAATATTTTTTCTTATCTTACCCTTAATTTATATCAATCCAACTACTTTTATTTACTCCACAATTGTTGCATAGCCAAGGGTGTATTAGACATTTTATCCACATATTAATTACATTTAACTACTTTTTAATCAATATGAAAATTTTAGGATGACTTAAATTTTAGACCGGAGGTAGTATTAACATAAAAAATCATATTTATAATTTAATTTTGACTTATCATGACGTGAAATAAGAAAAAGAACTCGAGTAATACAATTATACTTACAAGCCCAACATAAAAAATACTCCCTCCGTCCCATATTATAAGTCCTTTTGGACTTTTCACACAAATTAAGAAAATTAATAAATGAGTTACTTTTTAATAGTTCAAGGCAAAATATTGTATTGTTTTTGGGAGTGACTAATAATATTGCATTGTTTAGAGTGAAAATAAAAATAATGCATTAATCTTGTATTGAAATGTGATAATGACTTATATTTTGGAACATCATAAAAAAATTAAAAAGACTTATATTACGGGACATAGGGAGTAATACATATTTTGTGCTTGTACTCAAATCATACATGCAATAGTATCTGCTTAAAATAAACAACTTTAAACATTCATAATCATAAAATACACATTTCTACTAAATTTTGTATTCATTTTATTACAATTGAAAGCAAGAATACTACAAGCATGCTGGAGGACCTTCAAATTATTGTTAGGAAATTGAGCGTAAAAGCTTCAGTGCCTCGAGGCGCCAAATTTCAATTAAGTTGAATTAGGCCTTATTAACGTGTTATTTATTTATTTTTTCCTTTCTATTTTGGGCATTATAATTGCCGCAGCCCCTGCCCGTACTTTGATAGCTCCGCATCTCCGTTGTCTCTTCTATGCATATTTTTCATCAGCAAATTTCATTGCCAACCTGCGGACTTTTCGAGGACACTCCCCTTGAAAAAAAATAATAATAATAAAATAAAATAAAATAAACCAACCAACAACCAAATATTTTTTTTCCAGTCGCCATTCACCCACTTTATATACCCAAAGTCTTCCCCTCATTCAATCATCCATCTCCCCATTTCTACCGAATATACTAGTATTTGAATTCGTTGAATTTCGACCTTGATCAAATCGAGTGATGGCGTGCGCGAGTTTTGTGAAGCTGAGTTCAGCCTCTTCATCTTTGATCGGCCAGCAATCTTTCAATCAAAGAGCTGGATCCGCTTCATTCACTCCCTCCAGCCACCGTGTCTCCGTCGTACGAGCCTCCGGCTCCGGATCTTACTCCGACGAGCTCATCAAAACCGCTGTATGGCCTGTTTCTTGTTTCATTTCACTTTTGCTTGTGCTCTTTTTTTTTTTTTTTTTACTCTATGCATCAACAACACGACTTCATTTTTTATTTTCATGTCACTCAATTGCTGTTTTTTGTAAGATTCTCGTTTTGTTTGTTTCTGTTTTTTGCGTTTGGCGTAAATCTCTGTTTAATTTTACTTAATTCTATCATTTGAATATTCGTGTAGCTTATGGTTTTGGTGCTGCCTGGGATCATAACATTCGTTGGATGATGTTATGTTGCTCCCACTTTAATTTCTACCAAGTATCTTTCCTATTTGAATGATGTTGCTCGAAATCTATTTTTTTTATCCTCTCTTTTTTTTTTCTTGCACAGAAATCTATTGCCTCTCCAGGACGAGGTATTCTTGCAATCGATGAATCAAATGCAACTTGTGGAAAGAGGTTGGCATCAATTGGACTGGATAACACAGAAACCAACAGGCAGGCTTATAGGCAACTTTTGTTGACTACTCCTGGCTTGGGTGAGTACATTTCTGGTGCCATCCTGTTCGAAGAGACCTTATACCAATCCACAACAGATGGGAAGAAGTTTGTGGATTGCTTGAAGGATGAGAATATCGTCCCTGGGATCAAAGTCGACAAGGCATGTTTTTGTTTTATTTGACATTTGTTGTTGTTGTGGTGGTGAATTTTTCTAAATGAAGTTTCTAATTTATTTGTCCATAGGGTTTGGTACCCTTACCGGGATCTAACAATGAATCCTGGTGCCAAGGTTTAGATGGATTGGCTTCTAGGTCTGCTGAGTACTATAAGCAAGGGGCTCGATTCGCAAAATGGTGAGTAGTTTTGTTTATTCATTTAAGTTGATTTGCAAGAAGTCTGGATTATGACAAGCAAGTTTCCTTGTTAAAATTGTCAGGAGGACGGTTGTTAGCATTCCTTGTGGTCCTTCAGCTTTGGCTGTAAAAGAGGCAGCATGGGGTCTTGCTCGCTATGCCGCTATTTCTCAGGTATCTTCGATCCAAACACGGTCTTGTTATGAGCTCTAGATGAGGTATCTAATACAAACTTTTTTGCAGGATAATGGCCTTGTTCCAATTGTAGAACCAGAGATTCTTCTAGACGGGGATCACCCGATTGAGAGGACACTTGAAGTAGCAGAAAAGGTTTGGGCAGAGGTCTTCTACTATTTGGCTGAGAACAACGTTTTGTTTGAAGGGATCTTACTTAAACCAAGCATGGTTACTCCCGGGGCTGAGCACAAGGAGAAGGCTTCTCCAGAAACTATTGCAAAGCATACACTCACTATGCTCAAGAGGAGAGTTCCACCAGCAGTCCCAGGAATCATGGTACCTAAATCTCAATAGTTGCCTCTAACACAACGAAATTTTCTTTGTCGTTTTTCCTTCTTTCAATGTGCTAGTACTTATTCATTAATTGATCTGATATATCCACCTCTAGGTAATACATGATCTATTTAGTATAGGATGTTGAATCTAGGACTTCATGTGGGGAAGAGACTTGCATTGTGTAAAGAGAGGGGTGTTGTTTGAACAGGGGGGAGTTTACCGTTGCTAGTGATCCACTATTTTTTGTAATGTGCATGATTTACTGTGAATCTTAATGAGAAGATTGATAACGTTTGAAAGGGGAAAGATGTGGGTGTGGGGAGGGGGGTCCTTCTGAAGACCTTTTTGGCTTTCTTATTGATAACAAAGTTACTATTTATGTCATCATTTTGCCTTGTTTTGTGCTTTTACTACGTCGTTATGCTCCTCTGTTCGTTTCATTTTCTTCATTCTTGTTAACTTGGTTGCATTTGTGTACCAGTTCTTGTCAGGAGGTCAATCTGAAGTGGAAGCTACATTGAACTTGAACTCAATGAATCAAAGTCCCAACCCGTGGCACGTGTCTTTCTCGTATGCACGGGCACTTCAGAACTCCGTCCTGAAGACATGGCAAGGACGTCCCGAGAATATTGAAGCTGCACAAAAGGCACTGCTTGTACGTGCAAAAGCCAACTCATCGGCCCAACTTGGAAAGTACTCTGCTGATGGCGAGAAGGAAGAAGCTAAGAAGGGGATGTTTGTTAAGGGCTACACCTACTGAGTGGGGGCTTGTTTGTGAGGACTCGGGTGCATTTGCTCCCCATCTTTTTTGACTGTAGAAGTCCGAGTATTAAGTGGTTTGAAGAGAGCTTGGTGTACTGTTATAGTAATAATGAGTTAGTTTGAGTACTTTTTTTAATCCTTTGAAATATTGAGGCATAATTTCATTTGAGTTAATCTATTTGTATTTTAATGACTCTTAAATCCTTTTCAAAAGCTTCTTCTAAGTTGGGTTTATGGCTGCATGGAATAGCATTTCCTGCTCACTGAGATGTTTGCAGCTTCTCTACTTTTGTCCATGGTTTTGCCGGTTTTCTCCTCGGCTTTCAGGTAAATCGGAAGGCGGATCATAAATACAATATTATGTCTGTGAATCTACACGAATAACTCGAACAAAAGCGAACTGGAAACTTATATGAACTAGAGTTGCGGTTGTTCATGAAGAGCTCAATTCATGTGCAACACTATATCTGTAACAACTTTTTATAAGCACGACTACAATAAGATGAGAATCAATCTGTCATTTGATACGACTTGAGGTTTTAGCAGTGTATTACTTATAAGCACGAAGCAAACAATAAGATGAGAATAAATCTATCATTTATTAATTATAAAAACAATTATATAAATTGTCTTTCGGGCGTTACTTCCAACAAATTCTACGATCAAATTATAACCTAAACATGATCAAGATGAAAACTTAAGAAAATATTCAAACTTTCTACCTTTTAAAGAGGATATTGGATTCGAAAGAGCTTCTGGAATTTGAACAACCTCATGTTCACCACTATGATCTACAGAACACACAGACAACAATTAACACTACTAGTGGAACTCACAGACAACGGTGAAACTTTTTTCGGCCGGTAAAGATGCAAAATTGAGAAGTTCTCAACTAAGAGCCATTTTTATAGGTTCTCAGGCTCTCGGTTTTCCTTTTCGTAAAGGCAAAGGAAACTTTGTTAAAACCTAAAAAAAGAAAGAAATTTTGAAAATACCAACATCCTTATAAAAAGATGGACGATTTTACACAACTGATGAGGTGTTTCGATTTGATTTTAGTGCAAATTAGTTATAAGACCGTCGTTAGAGAATTAATGATCATTTAGGACACTCCGAAATCTTATTTAGTTATAAGGACATTCTAATTTTAAGAAGTGCAAATTAGTTATAAGGCCGTCGTTAGAGAATTAATGATCATTTAGGACACTCCGAAATCTTATTTAGTTATAAGGACATTCTAATTTTAAGAAGGAAACTTATTTAGTTATAAGGACATTCTAATTTTAAGTGGATAAAGAAGAAAAAGGAAGGGAAAAAAAAGCGCAGGAGAAAAAAAAAACGCTGGAACAAAAAAAAAAAAAAAAAAAAAAAAAAAACGCTGGTGACATTGATTTTTTTTTTTTTTTTTTTTTAAGATGCAGTGACATTGATGTCTGAAGCAGTGATATTGATGACTTATGCAGTGACATTGATTTCTGAAGCAGTGACATTGATGACTTATGCAGTGACATTGATGTCCGATGCAGTGACATTGATGAATGATGCAGGGACATTAAGCTAAACATTCAAGATCGTGTTAAAGAATTGAGGGATTCCACAATGAATCCAATTATCAGGAGGGCACAAACAACGTGTGGCCATTACTGAGAGTCATAGTGAAGAGTCTTTGTAGTTTCACCAAACTTGTACTTCTATCCATATTAAAAGCTCAACATTTGGAGAAATGCAAAACAAGAGCGAGTAGGGCGATGCGATGCGATTGTTAGGTTTTATGCAGTGACATTGACGACTTATGCAGTGACATTGACGACTTATGTAGTGACATTGATGTCTGATGCAGGGACATTGACTACTTTTGCAGTGACATTGATGACTTATGCAGTGACATTGATGTCTGAAGCAATGACATTGATGACTGTATTTATAATTAGATAACTGATGCAATGATATTGATGTCACCGCATATACAACTTGATACACACATTTGATAACTTTGTAAAGTAACTTTATTTCTTTGTTATCTTTAAATATTTGATTGATGTTGGTTTATTTGATTAGTGTTGGTTTAAATTTTCGACAACTTTGTAAAATAACTGTATTTCTTTTGTTTTTTTTGGTTTAAATGCATATTTTTACAACCAAAGGTATACATAAATTGTTACAATAACACGTCACTGCATAAATCGTTACAATAACACGTCACTGCATAATTCGATACAATAAGACATCATTTGCATAGATCGCTACAATAAGAAGTCATCGCATAAATCGCTACAATGAGACGTCATTGCATAAATCGCTATAATGAGATGTCACTGATCAAGGTTGCCAATGGATCGCGGCGGTCAATACATCATGGTAGCCAATGAATCGCGGCGGTGAATGCATCGGGGTGGTTAATGGATCCCGGTGGCCAATGCATCCGGGTAGGTGGTCAATGCATGACGGTGATCAATACGTCACGTCGATTTTTATGAAGAAAAAAATTGATTTTATGAAATTTATTCGGAAAAATATCAAATTTGATTTTAAAATAAAGAAGACGAAAAAATATGAATTTTAGTGAAAAAATTATGATGATCCGAGTTTTAGATCAAAATATATGACATTTAGAATATGGTGAATTAAAAAAAAAAAAAAACTGAGTGAACGTTGGGTTGAGTTGTTTTTTTTTTTTTCCCTTGCTTCCTTTTTTTTTCCTTCTTCCTCTTTATCCACTTGAAATTAGAATGTCCTTATAACTAAATAAGATTTCGGAGTGTCCTATTACCCCTAATAAGTTGAAAATCAGTCCTTTTAAATAATTGGCCCTTGATTTTATAGTTTAAAATACGTGTCAAAAATAGTTTAATGCAAAACAATGTAAGAGTCAGACCATGCCTTACTCCTGAATAGAGTCATGCACACGACTCGGACTGAACTACAGATCAGGAAAAAAAAAAAAAAAAACAATGTAAATGTATCATTTGTACATCTAAATGATTTTTTTATATTACTAAAAAGTTTCCATATCAATTATTTTTTTCATTTTATTTTATGAATTTAATTGGTTAGACAAACATCATTGTATGCCCATCACTGTACTGTGTGACGTTTGAGTAGGTGCACCTGAGGTATCTCGGACACTTTTCCGTCACAGTTCATCGGAGCTCCGTTTAATGATTGCCCCTACCTTCCATTTATCCTTCCCCTATTCCTCCGCCAAAATCTGTAAGCCACAGCTATTGCTACACCGCCCACCGCCGTTAGTCCTCATGTTGGACCGGCGGCCGTGTTACCAAGGCGATGTTTACATTCCTCCGCCACTCCGGCTTTCCGCCATTAGCACCTCGTCCTCCGCCATTAAGACCACCACTATAGCTTCTTCCTCTTCACAACCTGCTTCTATGGATTCCAAGCCTGCATGTTCTGATAATACAAGTAACAATCCTCATCAGCATTTGCCGCCGCATTTTTATCAACAGCAGCAGCAGAAGATAGGTGCAGTGTCATCTGATAGCTTAGGACGCGAAATTGAGGTTCCTGCTCATCTGGTGAGTATAATTTCTTCATTTTCCAGCACTGAGCTTGTTTTGTTGTGAATTTACTGCTTGCTCTAAGCATGCTTCCGCCCCCTATAGAAGCTAAAAAGCATTGGTGACAATTTTTGTATCTCCATTCAACTTGTCTCCTTTGACAACGTTCATAAAAAAAGTTGAATGTAAATTTTAATTTAAACTTGTCTCAATTGACAACTTTCATAAAAAAAGTTGAATGTGAATTGTAATTCAGAATGCTCAGTCGTTTGATGAAGGAGATCCATGGACGAGTAAATTAATGACGTTTATTCGGAGCAGCGATCAACATGAACTCGTCTCACGGGAGAAAAAGGATCGCCGAGACTATGAACGAATATCAACACTAGCCACTCAGTTGGGACTGTATAGGTATGAATGAGCTTGATTTATGTATAGTTTTACTAAGCTTAGTTAGGTTTACTCCGTCTAAAATTGCAAGTGGGATTGCCTTTTCCAGCCGCATGTATGGAAAAGTTGTTGTTGTAAGCAAGATGCCATTGCCAAACTATCGCTCTGATCTGGATGACAAGCGTCCACAAAGAGAGGTATATCTAAAGTCTAAACTAGACAAGGAAAATATTTTGGGCGTGGATGACATTAAGGCATTGATGTATAAATCTCCCTCTCTCCCTCGCTCCCTCCTAGAAACTTGCTTCATATCCTTTAATATGTGTTTTTCAAGAGCTTCCTGTCGAAAATAGGTAGGCATTCATTGTAGAAGGGTTGTGGTCAACAAAAAATTAATAAAGAAAAAGCAACAATGCATATGTAGATGGCACTTGCCAAGTATGGAGGTCCATTTTGGATCAAGTTTTTTACTGGCTGATTTATCCTACTTTCAGCTCGTTTGCTTTTTTATGTTTATTGGAAACACACCGGGTTTGAAATATTGACAGGTTATTTTGCCTTCTGGATTGCATAAACGAGTGGATGCGCACCTGGAAGAATACATTTCTGACATGGTTTTAGGGGCCGGTGTATCTTCTGAATCGAACAGCGATGATAATATTGATCCAGACTGTGGGTTTTTTGAAGAGCCAGAACCACTTCCTCAATGTTTTAGGGAGAAGATAGCATCACGGAGAAGTTTACAAATGCGCGCCGAGCAGCAAGCGTGGCAGGTTTATACTTAATTTAAGGCATGAAGCAGGCGTTCAGAATAAATCCTAGTTTGTTTCGTCATCTTATGGTTGAATGTATTACTCACTTAGTAAATTTCAACTATAAAATAATTGTTTCTTTTCAAACAATGTTTCTGATGAGATAATGTTTTGCCTTTTAAAGTCACAAGCACTTTCTTTCCTCCTTCGAATCATATGCAGTTTAACTTGCAATATTTCCTGCTGATTTTTCTACTTAAGTCGGTGCTAATTGAGTCCTGTAAACCGTCCCATTTGTTATTATCTGATTCGTTGCTTCTAATATTTGTTGCTTCATTGATTAGTTCATGAGCTCAACGTACTATTTGGAGACTTGAATGTCTTTTCCTTGTCATATAAGACCACAAGAAAGATTATTGTATCATTTGGTATTCGCTGTAACTCTACATAGTCTTTTGAAATGTACAATTATATAGTGATTATATTTTTGGTATTCAGAAATCGTGCTTGTTATTACTTCCAATTCATCTAAGCGTATCAGTTTTATCTCTCACAACTTATTTGATGTTTCTGGTGATTGAAATATCATTGCCTTTTCACGTTGAGCATGAACTAAAGTTACTTGATATTCATTTTCTTTTGTTTCTCATATTTCCCTTTTAAACTTTGAATCACTATACTGTATGAAGAGATAGTTGTTACTTTACTATTATTTGTCCATATATGATATACTAATCACCTCCTGGATCTTTATACTCCTTCTGCCTCTATAAATAAAGTCAACGAGTCCCAACAATGTTAAGTATCAGCATTTTCACATTACTTTTCCTCTCATTCCCACTTGAAAATATTTGTGTACTTCCATTTTATCTTTTTGGAACACTTTCCTCTCTCATTTCCCACATAAACGTATGAATTCATTTCTACTTTTTCCCCCTCTTTCTATGTTTCCACTTTTTCCTGGGACGAGGAACTTCTTAGCCAGCTTTTCATGATTAGTATCTTCATCTCTTAATGGCTGAATATATTATCAAGTAAAAAAGAAATTGTTTTCGATTGTGGCTATAATGTAATCTGTGGTACGTCTGGCTGCAGTTGCATACGGAATTAGAAAGTGTTGTCATTGGATCTGTTCTGCATAATGATTTGTAGCATGTTCATGCAGCATTGTTTCTGATTAAGCCAGTGCCTATTTTTCGGTTTCTCTTCCCTCTTTATCCTTTGATGGCAGAGGCAGTTCTTGCTGGTGCTCAATTTAGTTTATCCGTAGGAACTTTGGTTGTTGATGTTTTCTCTTGCTACTTCCACATTTCTTGATTGATCAGTTGGATTCCTGGATGTTGGATTGCATGGTTTGATGAACCCGGTATCCTTAAATTTTCCTGCTTTATGGGGATTAGTAAGCAATGACATTGTTCCAGTTCTGACTTGTTTTTTGTTTGTTCGTGTGTGTGTTTGTGTGTCAAGGAATCTCCTGAAGGCAAGAAGATGCTGGAATTTCGTCAGGGTCTTCCAGCTTACAAGGAGAGGGAAGCAATATTAAGCAGCATCTCATGTAACCAGGTACTAGAAAATTATAGGACTGTATGGCTAAGTGTTTATCTGAAGCCTGAGAATTTACTATCACGGGGTTGATATAGGAACTTGGATGTTATTTTGGAAAAATGTAAGCATTATTTGTTGTCTATTAGTTTTTCTAGTTTAGCATTTAAGCCAGACCCACATTAGGGATGCTCTTGTCCCCAGTGAAATTTTCAGTTATGACGTGTCTGTGCCAGTCAAGCAGGAATTGTGTGGTACTTTTGGGGAACATTGACGCTTTCTTTGAACATCTGAGTGTTATTTTGGCATCTACAACATTTACTTTCCAAGATTGCTTCCCTTTTAATTGAAAAAATTAAGTGGAAGATTCAAAACTGTAGTCGCTTTCTCAAAATCTTGTATGGGGGGAAAGTTCAACTGATAAAGTCTGCTTTTTAGTATTCACAAGTTACTTAAGGGTTCTCTTTTGGAATATCTTGAAAGCAAAGATTAAGTGGGAGATACTTTGTGCACCAGTTCAGATGGGGACTTGGATTCCAAGTCTGGAAAGGCACCTTCCATGGATGTGGTTAGTTGGGTTCAATCTATAAAGTTACTTGGCTGGTTGAAGCTAAAGACTCAGATTAATGACTTTGGAAGAAATCCGTGTGGACTAGGGATGTTCTGGTGGATAACCTAAAGTTAAACCTTGGGTATTGGAGGCACACTTTCTTTTGGTATGATATATGGCACTCATGTGGTCAGTTGGCTAAAGAATGCAACATCAGGAGAAATCATAAAGTGGGTTCGGGAGCTAGGGTTGTTGAGTTAATAAAAGAGGAAGATGGGATAGACCTAAGAGTAGGGGTTGCGATTCTGAAACTAAAGCATTGGTGGAGAGTTGTAAACCTGTAATGAGGGCATAACCAGAAAATTGTATTGTATAGCTGCCATCTGAATTTAAGTGTTCTGGGCTGTAGAGATCCAGAGGAAAAGTTTGAGAAGAGACACAAGGTCAAAGATGGTAGGTGCAAAGAAACATATTCCTAGACATTCATTATCCCATGGATGGTTCGCTGCGAAAGATTAAATACCCAAAATAAGCTGTTGGAGTGGGAGATGGTAGTTAACAACCAATGCCTTCAGTGTAATGAACTTATGGAAACGAAAAACTTCTTTCTTTGCTTGTCCCCCTTTCAAGCATAACGTGGTTTTACACTTTCATTTACTGAATCAGCTGAAATGCAATCAGTAGCAGTGATTATGGAGCATAGTAATGAGTTGGGCTCTTGATGAGCAAGGAAAACTAAATTTTAGCACCAGGTATTGTGGATGGCTTCTATGGGCTTTGGCAGGTGAGAACCCGACGGTTTTATTCATGGAACTCAAGAGGACTAATTCCATAGTCCGTGTAAGCTGAAACTTGAAAATATATGATTACGTGAACACGTGAAGAGGTGTTAGGAAATCAAAGAAAAACTAGATGCTCGCTTTGAACTGAAATGTTATCCAAGAATGTTTATTAGATTGTAATAGGTTCACTATGCTTTTTGTGATGTACTTTTTGATTAAGCAGAGCATAGAGTAGGTGGCTAAGTACTCATCCTTGTAAGTGATTAATTCCTCAATTTTTTAATAATGAAATTATATCTTTTTAAGAAAGAAGTTTTCAATTATGCAACTATTTCATCTGCATTCCCATTTTTTTTTCCTCGTCTCTTTGTCGTTTCTGTGCTCTTAAGATTCCCAGAGAAATGATTTACTGTGGAGGTCTAAAGGACAAGTGCCCCATTATTGGCTGATGGGGGGATGGCATTGGATATTTAGAGGGATGAATTCCACCTCAGTTATGTTATGGGGTTCTAATACAATCATCACTATGAAAAGCTGACAACTTGTGTCATGGTAAAAACCAACACTCCTAAGTTGTGAAACATCTTCTGTTGGAAAATAGAAAGCACAGCTGCTTACATTAATTTCAAGCGTCCCGTGGTCAACAAGTATAACAGCTGCCTCTAATGTATTGAACATGCGACATGTTACTTAGTGTCATACTGTGAATGACTAAAATCAGGAAGACTGCAAGTACCTATGAGTTTTCTCCCAAAACGTTTATTCCTTCCCAGGTTCTATTTAAGAATCATAACACACACACACAAAAAAAAAAAAAAATCCCCAGCCAAACATGCATTTTAACCATGTAGCTGTTGAAAAGTTAAAAAATTGCTTGTGAATTATGCCGGGCCTTTAAATTTATGAAAGGAATATTGCCTTCATAGGTGGTTATAATCTCAGGCGAAACTGGCTGTGGTAAGACAACACAAATCCCACAGTTCATTTTGGAATCTGAAATCGAATCAAATCATGGTGGGACATGTGGTATAATATGTACGCAACCTCGACGAATATCTGCGATATCGGTATCTGAAAGAGTTGCAGCAGAGAGGGGAGAAAAGTTGGGTGAAACAGTGAGTGTTGCATTTTTTATCCCATACTCTAGTTTTCTGATATCGACTTCTGTCTTATGGGTTTATTACACTTTATATTTCTTCGATGGTCTCATCATTGTGTAGGTTGGTTATAAAGTTCGGTTAGAGGGTATGAGAGGTAGCGATACTCACCTCCTTTTCTGCACTACGGGCATCTTGTTAAGAAGGTTATTGGTTGATAGAAACTTGAAGGGTGTGACACATGTCATTGTGGACGAGATTCATGAACGTGGGATGAATGAAGGTGAAATACTATCTGAATGTGATTGCTTAATGAGTTTATTTTTTAATGAGAATTTTGACAATTGTTGCATGCTGGATTTCAGATTTTCTGCTAATAGTTTTAAAGGATCTCTTACCTCGCCGGCCCGACTTAAGGCTCATTTTGATGAGTGC
Organism: Gentiana straminea; assembly: GCA_036785695.1. NCBI lineage: Eukaryota > Viridiplantae > Streptophyta > Magnoliopsida > Gentianales > Gentianaceae > Gentiana > Gentiana straminea. The sequence continues at coordinate 27,949,424 of JAVUPR010000061.1, forward strand.
AACATTAAACTCAGAGCTTTTTTCATCATACTTTGACAGGGCATCTGTGCTTCATATACCTGTAAGTTTATTTATTCTTAGTTTCTTCATATGCATGAAATGTTGTTTGGTTTTCAGGCTTCAGATACTTTATGTCATCATATACTTGTTTATTAGTGTTTACTAGCTTGCGGAGGGAACTTTTTTCTAGCAGAGTGTTTTAGAACTGATATTCGTGGTTATGTTATGTTCAATACTATTGTTGATTTCTACCTCGCTTAGTATTGCTTCCTTTCATGATGGCTGGATAAAGCCAAAGATCCTCAATTATAGTGGATACATGTTTGATTATATTGAATTTTGCCGCAGTTCATGATTTCCTGGTGAAAAAACAAATTCTATTGCCTCCATTGGCGATGACGTAAGTTAAACAATTATTATAAAATTTGCTGGGCACGAGAATGTAGACACAGACAATCAGTCCCATGATATATAGCTAACTCTATCTTTGGTTTTACCTTTTTTGGTTCCATTCTTGATGAAGCTTATGCTGGGAATGGGTCTTGGTTGGAAAAGAGGAGCTGTGTATTTTGTAATATCCTGGTCAGAGTTATTTATTACTCGGAATGAGCGAGATTTTTCAGTGTGGTTGGGTGTTGAGTTTCACTGACATTAGTTAGGTCTAACTAGCTTCGTGTTTGTATACCACAGCTCAAAGCATAGTCTAGGTGTTTGCCACGTATAAGGAAATATCCTAATTGTTAATTCGTTGGAGCACCTCTTGAAAAGCTTGCCTGCTTTTGCATTCCACATGCTTGTTCTACTTTAGTTTCATTGAAAACATAAATCTTAAACGCCTGCTGTACGGCTTGCCCATTCCCTGAACAAAAACTTATCATACTAATAGCAATCTAACTACTTACATTATTTCACTACATGTCTAGCATGAAGTTGTCCCAGCCCCCCGGAGTAAATTTACTGGATATTTGCATTTTGAAGGAATTTGAGTGAAAGAGCTTAAGAGCTTAAGAGTTGCCTTAAATTTATGTAGGTTCTGTAACTGTAGTCAGTAATGGAAGAGATTAACAAAATTCACTATTAGTCCCCTCCGTGGGAGACAATAAATCCTTGTCACGTAGATTGATGCCTATCCCATCAGTGAGTTGCCAGAGACCATACTCATCTTAGAAGCATGCCTCATGCGCTCATGAAGACGCATTTACAGGCAAGATGCAGTTCTTATATCTGCCACCTTGGATTAGCCTTAATGATGGGACAATTTGTCTCTGTTGATGGTAATTCAACATGGTATCATAGCATTAGGTCATGAGTTTAAACCACTTTGCCAACATTGCCTCCCTATCTGTATTGTTGTTCACGTATTGGGTTTCTTTGTTTAGCTTTGGGGGCCCAATTGTGTCCATTGTTGACCATGCTATTTGTATTAGGCCCATTCTGAGGGGCGTGTTGAAGCCAATAAATGTCTAAATTACTCACCTCTCCAGCCGCTTAAGCTTTTGGGAGAGATGATAATTCAAAAGTTTCCTATAAATACCTCCATGTACACGTTCCTTTTGTGTGTTGCATGTTATAGAAGCTATAAGGTATCTTTATTAACAATTTATGATTGGCTGCATTCATTCTCACCAATGTTGCACTTCAAACTTTCCTGTTGGTTGTTGCAAAGCCTTTATGATTTTATATAATGTTAAAAGTGTTAAATCCCTGGTTTTTAGGTGCCTTTTTATTATCTTTTAATAGTTTACTAAGTGTTCTATTATCTTAATTTAGTCCTAATATCTATATAAATTAGTGGCTAAATTAAGATCTTTTTCTCGTCGTTTTTTAGAGACAGAACACCGTCCAACTAACCGTTGGAACAAGTGTTTCTCGCTTTTTCCTTTCTAGCCGTTGGACCTCCACTCTATAAATAAGAGAGTAATGGTCCATTATGTGTAATGAGCTTTCTATTCTAAATAATAAGAATACTTTCCTCATTCTCTCTACTCTTACATGGTATCGGAGCTTAAGATTTTTTCTGGGAATTTCTTACTTCAAAATTCAAATTCTTCTGTCTGATCAATGGCTGGTTCCACTGCATCTAGTGCAGCTACTGATTCTGCTATCTCTGAAAATCCTATAAACTCTGGTGAGCTTCAAAACATTCAGGCTGCATACAAGCTGAATGGAAAAAATTATCTGAAATGGTCACAGTTTGTCAGAACCTTCTTGAAAGGTAGAGGCAAACTTAGCCATCTGTTAGGGGACTGGTCCAGCAAGGGATGATCCCAAGTTTGATAGCTGGGATGAAAAGGACTCGATGGTGATGTCATGGCTCTGGAATTCTATGACTCCAGAAGTCAGTGACCCCTACATGTTTCTTGAAACAGCTAAAGAGATCTGGGATACTGCAAAACAGTCCTACTCCAAGGTGAATGATGCTGCTCAAATTTATGAAATAAGAGCAAAGATTCAAAGCACCAAGCAAGGTAACAAATCCATCACTGAGTACTCCAATCTTCTTCAAGGTATGTGGCAAGAACTTGATCACTATCAGTGTATTCAAATGAAAGACAAAGATGATGCTGCCACCTTAAGAAGGATGATGGAAAAAGATAGGATTTTTTCCTTTCTCCTTTGGTTTGAGCCAAGATTTTGATCTGTGAGGGTCCAAATTCTTGGAAAAGATGATCTTCCTAATCTAAATGAGACTATTGCTATTGTCGGGCGAGAGGAGAGTAGGAGGGGTGTCATGATTGACACTCCCTCCATTGATGGCTCTGCTCTGATAGCTAGCCAAAGAAATCAAGGATACCCTAAGATCAATGAATCAAAGGGGTATCCAGAAAAGAAGTCCTCATCTCAAAAGGACATGGTGAAATCTGACAGGGATAACCTGTATTGTACACACTGCAAGAAAAACAGACATACTAAGGAATTTTGCTGGAAATTGCATGGGAGACCAGGGCCTAAAAAGGAGTCCCTGGTTCACTCAGCAAACACCAGCAAGATTGAAAGCAACTGTCAAGGGATGGATCAGCCCTCTATGAATCAGAACCCTACTCTTGGACAATCTGAGATAGAGAAATTAAGGAAGTTCTTAGATACCTTGGAAAACCCCTCAACATCTATGGTGTTTTCAGGTATGGCTTCCCTAAATCTCTTAAATCAGACTGTCACTAGAGATTGGGTGGTTGATTCTGGAGCTACTGACCATATGACCCCTGATCTTTCCTGTTTCTCCACCTACCTACCTTGTACCACTGAAAAGAGCATTACTGTGGCTAATGGCTCATCAGTCAGTGTTGCGAGGCATTGGTAGTGTGGTCATAAATGATAAACCGACCTTGGAAGAGGTCCTACATGTTCCTAATCTATCGCGTAGACTTATATCTATCAGAAAGTTAACTAGAGATTCTAAATGCTATGCCATATTCTCTACTAATTTCTGTGTGATACAGGATCTAGAAACAATGAAGAGGATTGGATGTGCTAGGGCTAAAGAAGGCCTTTATGTTTTGAAGAATGCAGATAATGACAAGACTAGTTGTCAGACAGTTTCTCTTTTGTCTAGATTAAACTATGATAAAATTATGTTGTATCATAGGAGACTTGGTCACCCTTCTTTTCAGATTCTAATGCATTTGTTTCCTAATCTATGTAAAGGTTTGAATTCTGATGGCTTCAAATGTAATGAATGTGAATTTGCTAAACATAAAAGGGTTTCTTATCCTATGTCCTCTAATCTTTCTGATAAGCCTTTTAATCTTATACATAGTGATATTTGGGGTCCTTCCACCAACCCCAATATCAATGGTGCTCATTGGTTTGTCATCTTCATTGATGACTGTACTAGAACAACTTGGTTGTATCTTATGAAACAAAAATCTGATCTTGCACAGATCTTCCCTGTGTTCTACAAGATGATTGTGACTCAGTTTGAAGTAAAAATCAAAAAGATAAGGACTGACAATGCTAGGGATTACTTCAACAGATTCCTAAGTCCTTTTTTGGAAGAAAAAGAGATCATACATGAATCCTCTTGTGTATACACACCCCAACAGAATGGGGTGGCTGAAAGGAAAAATAGGCATCTTATGGATACAGCTAGGGCCCTTCTCTTCCAAATGAATGTGCCTAAACACTATTGGGAGAGGCGAGTTCTTCCGCGTCGCTCATCTTATAAATAGGATGCCTACAAAAGTCCTTGGAAAAAGAAGTCCTATTGATATTCTTACTAAACACTTTCCAGATTTTCTAAAATGCGAGGGAGTTCACCCTAAAGTGTTTGGATGTGAGGCCTTTGTTCACATACACCAACCTAATAGGGGAAAACTTGATCCCGGATCGTTAAGTGTGTGTTCATTGGGTACTCCAACACACAGAAAGGTTATAAATGTTACCATCCTCCTACAAAGAGGATCCTCATATCCAAGGATGTTACCTTTTATGAAATGCATCCCTACTTCTCGTGGAAAGCTATAATTCGGGGGAGAACTTTAAATCCGACTATGAAAGGGAAGCGTTTCTCGCTCAATATTGATTCGATCTTTCGAGTCTTGTGAGAATAAACAGGGTCCTAGTAATGATACTAATCATGAAGGTCCTATTTCTGAACATGCACTTGATGTTCCTCTTATTGAGCAACAATCTGATGCTCCTCGTATGAATGAGAGGAATGAAAAGACACCCATAATCTATACCAGGAAGAACTGGATGAGGGTTCAAAATGTGGTTCCAATTGAAGACACCACTGTTAACACAAGTGAACAAGAAGTTCCATGCACTAATGAAGAACCTACTTCTGATGCTACTGATATTCTTCAAAATTCTGATGAAGATGACCCTACTGTTCCTATATCTGAACAGGAAAACAGTAGTGGTTCATCCATTAATGATCTTCCTATTGCCTTGAGGAAACCTACTAGGGCTTGTACCCTACATCCTATGAAGAATTTCCTGTCTTATGACAGGATTTCTAGCAAACAAAAAAGATTTATGAAGAATCTTCTAAATAGTTCTGTGCCCAAAAGGTTCTCAGATGCATTAAGAGATGAAAATTGGGTACAGGCTATGAATGAAGAAATGAATGCTCTTGAAAAAAATAAAACATGGGAGCTTGTTGAGCTTCCTAAAGGGCTAAAACTCGTTGGTTGTAGATGGGTCTTTACCATCAAGTACAAATCGATGGCACCATTGAAAGATATAAGGCAAGGTTAGTTGCTTAAGGGGTATACCCAAACCCATGGAATTGACTATTTTGACACCTTTGCCCCCGTGGCAAAGATGAACACCGTCAAAATACTTCTATCCTTGGTCGCTAACCTTGATCGGAAACTACATCAATATGATGTAAAAAATGCCTTTCTACAAGGGGACCTTGAGGAAACCATTTTTATGGATATACCTCCCTGGTTTCCAAGTGGAAAAAGGAAAAATATGCGAGATTAAAGAAAGCCCCGTATGGCCTTAAACAAGTCCCCAGGGCCTGGTTTGGGAGATTCACAAAAGCTATGATAAGTATTGGCTATAAACAAAGCCAAGGAGATCATACCTTATTTATGAAATTCAATTCACATGGAAAGAGATCTGTTCTCTTAGTTTATGTTGATGATATAATCATCACAGGGGATGATACAGAAGGAAATGCTCAACTTAAAACTTTTTTGGGGAATGAATTTGATATCAAGGAACTAGGGAAATTGAAGTATTTCCTAGGGATTGAAGTAATGTACTCAAAGCAGGGAATATTCATTTCCCAGCAAAAATACATACTGGATCTTCTAAAAGACTGTGGGAAATCTGGCTGTAAACCTATGAAGACCCCCATTGAATTCAACCATGGGATCAACCTTGCACCAGAAGATGAAGAGGTGGACAAAAATGCCTACCAAAGGCTTGTGGGGAGACTCATTTACCTGTCTCACACAAGGCCTGACATTGCCTTTGCTGTGAACATTGTGAGCAGGTATATGCACTCCCCTAAAAGGTGTCATCAACATGCTGCTGAAAGGATAGTGGACTACCTCAAAAGCTGTCCTGGAAAAGGAGTGTTATTCAAAAAAGGTGATCAAAAGCTACTAGAGGCCTACACTGATTCTGACTATGCTGGCTGCATTGATGACAGAAGATCTACCTCTGGTCATTGTGTGCTTCTCTTTGGGAATCCTGTGGTTTGGAGGAGTAAAAAACAAGGGGTGGTATCAAAAAGCAATGCCAACTTTGTTGCTTTGACAACACTTTTAAAGTTTTGGTTTTTGTGGCTTATAGATTGTTGGGAACCTATATCGGTAGTTCTTGGGATGTTGGGTAACCGTCAACCGAGCTCTACGTTTATTGTTCTTATGTTTCTATGTAGGGGTTCACTTATCCAGTTGAAACTTATTTTCTGGAAAATATCCTAGAAATGTCGGGATACAGGCTGACTCCAGACAACCAAATTGACGATTATGGTATAGAAAAACCATGGAAAATTAACAAGCAAGTCTCTAAAAAGAGGAAGACTCAAATTGCTTCTGCTGTTGAGGTATGCTATTGCTCTGTTGATCTCCTAGTATTATGCTAATTAATCATCACTTCTTAATTTTTTTTTTGGATGGTGAGAACATAACCAGGATGTGCTCAAGTCGGCAGATTATAAGGCTTATAATTCACAGACACAAGAATCCTTGTCTTGTTGGAACCCTGATTGTATTGGCTTCAACCTTATTGAGTTTATTCTGTGTCATATATGTGAAAGTGAAAGGCCTGGTGCTGTCTTGGTATTTCTGACTGGTTGGGATGATATCAAATCTCTGATGGATAAGCTCGAAGCCCATCCTATTATGGGTGATACTAGTCGGGTTCTATTGTTGGCCTGCCATGGTTCTATGTCTACTTCAGAACAGGTAATTATTATCTATATATATGAGCCAAGCCTTTTGTTTCCTGTTGAATTCTTGTTAATCAAAATTAAGTGCTTGTTGACGTCTTTTCAGATTTAATTTTAGAAAATCAAATTTTCCCTGCAGAGATTGATATTTGAGGAGCCTGAAGGTGGAATAAGGAAGATTGTCTTAGCTACTAATATTGCTGAAACCAGTATCACAATTAATGATGTTGTTTTCGTTATTGATTGTGGAAAAGCGAAAGAGACGTCGTATGACGCACTCAATAATGCTCCTTGCTTGCTTCCATCCTGGATATCTAAGGGTTCAGCTGTGCAAGTAAGTACATGCTCAAGTTTTGCCGTTGCGAAAATTGGTTAATTGTCCTGTATGCACTTGGTTGAATTGGTAAACTCTTCTTCACCTATATAGGATTAGATTTAGTTTATTTACCCTGGCTAATACTTGTAGACAGCACCACAAGTGAAGAAGAACTTTGTTCGTTTAGCAACCATAGTGTCAAATAGAAATGTATGTTATCTGATCTTAGAATAACGCCTTCAAGTGTTTATAAATTGGAGAAAGGAGGATTTCGAAAGTATATGCATGTAGGTTGCTCATTTGTGATGTTTGTTCAGTGATAGTTTTCAGAGTGTACTTAACGATTTTTATCTCTTAGTATGTTTTGAGGCCTGGGAGGAATGGGCGGTGGGAAGGGGGGATTGGAGTGGGGTTTTGTCAGGCAAAGTTTAGTTTAAGGCTGATATTATTAGTATACATGAGCTTTCTGGTTTTATTTATTTATTTATTTCTTTTATAAAATGCACTTTATGGTGAATTATATAATTAGTGGACATAATCTGCAAGTGTTTGCTGGAGTTTGACTTAAGTTGAAACCTGGAAACAAGATCCTCCCATTAAAACGGCCTTAAAATTTGTTCACTTGATGTCCCTATCTGCTGTCCATGATGTTTTTCCTTCAGGGCATTTTAAGGAGAGTGATTGGAATCGTCTGACTGACTTTATGATTTGGCTCTATATTTTGTTTGAAAGGGATAATACAAGATGCTGGTAAAGATAACGTATTTTGACGAGACAATTTGTATGATCTATTGACTGTGTTCCAAGTTGTTTCTGTCAACAATAATTGTAAAGAGTAAAAGCAATGAGAAAAGTATTCTTTTATTAGAATAGAATGCTCATTAAAGTTATTACAACTACTCTCATCCTTAAATACTACTAGGAGAGCTCCAACGGCTAGTTGGATTAAAGGTGGGACTGGGAACACTGTTCCAACGGTAAAAAGAACAGTGTTCCAGTCACCAAAAGCTAGGAAAAAGACAAAGCCAACAGCTCTTTTGTACACCTAATTACACCTTAATTAATATAAGTTTTAAGGGTAATAAAGGTGACAAAAGATTACATAAAAATATTATAATATTATAATAAAAGATAGAGGGATTTCTAACAATAATCTATTTTGTCCTATTTCACGGCATATTAAACTTGAGCTGACATTTGGTGACAAAATCCCAGAGGAGAGGAAGAGCTGGACGTCTTCAACCAGGAGAATGTTATCATCTCTATCCAAAAATTGTTTTTGATGCTTTTGCTGATTATCAGTTGCCTGAGATTTTGAGAACTCCATTACAATCTCTGTGTCTACAAATCAAGAGTTTAAAACTCGGCGGTATTTCAGAGTTCCTGTCTAGAGCTTTGCAATCACCTGAGTTTCTTGCGGTAATGCTCACTCACATGCCTTTTTTATTTTGTTTTTTGTTTTAATGTTTTAGAAATCTCTTTGAAGTGGTAATTAGTTTCGTCATGCTTTAGACTAAGAGAATTTACTCTCCATGAGCTAAAGGTTGTGGCCTCTCTAATACCTTGAATCTTCTTTTTTGCTTCATTTTTGGTAGGTTCAAAATGCTATTGAGTATCTGAAGATTATTGGTGCTTTAGATGATAATGAAAATTTGACTGTTCTAGGTAATGTAACTATCAATTTTGATGATTAATGAGTTCTTGTTTATATATAAGCTGATCTTAAGTTCTTAACAGGGCGTTACTTAACAATGCTTCCTATGGAGCCTAAACTCGGGAAGATGCTTGTGCTTGGTGCCACTCTTAATTGTCTGGATCCCATACTGACTATTGCTGCTGGCATGAGTGTCCGTGACCCTTTTTTGATGCCCACAGACAAAAGGGATGTAAGTCAAACTTATGTTGTTTACCTGAAGCGCACCTGATTGGTTTATTCTATGCTTTTGTTGGATATCATGTGTAACATATTTTGAGGGATGGATAACATCGATATGTTTTCAGCTAGCAGAAGCTGCAAAAGCACGATTTTCTCGTGGGCACAGTGACCATCTTGCTCTCCTTAGGGCATATGAGGGGTGGAAGGATGCTGAAAAAGACTTAAATGGTTATGATTATTGCTGGAAGAATTTTCTGTCAGTATCTTCAATGAAGGCTATTGATGCTCTAAGAGAAGAGTTCTATTCATTGCTCAAGGATACAGGTCTTGTAGATAGCAATGCATCCAACAACAATACATGGAGTTATGATGAACATCTGCTCCGAGCTATTATTTGCTACGGTCTTTATCCTGGAATCTGTTCTGTAATGGTTAGTATAGTGTCTCCTTTTATATATGCCTATGTTTCTAGAATATATATGTTTCGTAAGGTGAAAAGTGAAACCTGCTGTTCATCCAATCTTACTGATAAGCATGCTTGTATTGATTTTTCGGCAGCAAAATGATACGTCGTTCTCACTGAAAACTATGGAAGATGGTCAGGTGCTTTTGCACTCTGTAAGTGTTTCAACCAGTTCTTCACCATCCCCCCTTTTCATTTTGTAAACACTTTTTTTTTTTGAAAGGAATTTCGTAAACACTTGAGTAACCCCCTTTTCCCACTTTGTTTAGAATTCAGTTAATGCACGGGATCAGACTATTCCCTTTCCATGGCTAGTTTTCAATGAGAAGATCAAGGTGAACACTGTTTTTCTTCGGGATTCAACAGCTGTGCCTGATTCAGTGTTGCTTCTATTTGGTGGAAGCATCTCAAAAGGGAACATGGTTTGTAGTTATGTCTACTTGTCCTTTTCAAATTCGTCCAATTCACAAAAATAAAGAAGATAAAAAGAAATATATAAAACAATTGGTATCCATTTATGGTAATTGTATTAAATTCTATCTCCTTGCAGGATGGCCACTTGAAAATGCTTGGTGGGTACTTGGAATTTTTCATGAGCCCTGATCTTGCTTCAATGTACTTAAGTCTGAAGAAAGAACTTGAACAGTTGATTCACACAAAAGTAGGCAGAATAGTCACAAAAGCTCTCTTGCCTTAAAAGATTGGATTTTTTTTTATGGCCTAATAATAATGTGGGTTTGTGCAGCTGCTTAATCCGTGGATGGACATTCACTCATTTCATTCTCTTTTATCTGCAATAAGGCTTTTGATCGAAGAGGATAAAGGTGAGGGAAGATTTGTGCTCAACAGACAGATGCTGCCACAAGAACCCGTAAAGCCATCAGTTATTACAGAAGTACAATCAAACTTGGTATCAAGAACGGAGAATCGTCCTGGAGGTGATAATTCCAAGGGGCAGCTACAGACATTGATAACACGAGCAGGTCATGCAGCCCCGGTCTACAAAACAATGCAGTTAAAGGAGAGTAACCAGTTTCAGTCTAGTGTGGAGTTTAATGGAATAGAGGTGATGGGAAAGCCTTGCAACAACAAGAAACAAGCAGAAAAAGATGCAGCAGCTGTTGCTCTTGAGTGGCTCCTTGAGGGTAGTAGCCGAACAGGTCCTGACGACATCGACAGAATGTCGATGTTTTTGAAAAGGAGCAAGAGAGATCACAATTGATATTGAAGGAAATTGTGCTAACCCTAGGTTTGAAATGGAAAACCAACTTATAGTTCCGTGTGAATGCAGTGCGTGGAGTTTTTCCGGTGAAGGGCATTTGAGTTTTGGTACTCTGATGAGCAGTTGTTTCCAAGACTATCGATGGCCTTGTACATAAAACATGGAAGGAAGTAATACTTTAGAGGGAGGGGGTGTTATGCAGCATCCCTCTAGGTCCAGGGACACATTGATGCCAACAATCGGAAGTTACTCAGAGATCTGGCTTTTTGGTGGGGGGGACTGAAGGATGAAAGTTCTTTATTTTTTTTGTACATGTTTGATGGAAAAAAAAGACTCTACTTGTATGAAATTATGGCACCATCCCTTTGTTAAAGAAGCTTTTGTAATTTAAGTATTGCTAGGAGGATCCATGCTTCTTCATGTTCGCTTATACTAGGTAAATTTTCAGCGGTTATATTGCCAACTTTTCTGCTTTTTTTTTTTTTTTTTTTTTTCGCAACCCTTTTAAAGTTTGTGTATATGAAAGAACAATGGATAGGAATGAGAATGGTGAAGTGCTGAGCAAAAATTATGGTGGGTGAGGAATAGGTGTTTGCTTGTTATTTTGCTATGTATACTCTAGTGGTTTATGTAATGTGTAATATGTAATATGCTTGTGTTCATCACTTGATTATACTAATATAATTCAAATATACATCACATAATATCATTTTTCATAATAAAAAAAGTTAAACATATGTATAATTTTTTGTACATATGAAATGACCACCCATATTCCTAAAAACCGAGACAACTTGCTCTGGCTCGTTATTGTTAGAACCAATGATCTAAATAACACACTTGATTCTACTATACCCAACTTGAAAAAGACAAAACTTTTTTACAGCAAAAGATTAATTATTATATATATATATTTTTAAATTATGAAACAACCTTTATGGGACATAAAATTTTTTCTTCCAAATGGTTTTACCTCTGACAATTTCTTCATTTTTGGGGTTGCCATCTATTCGGAGGAGGTGTGTGTAGCTAAATGGCCCTGGAATGAAGGATCGAAGAAGCTCAATATTATCATTGCCTTGAAGAATTCCAGATGATGAAGAAGAAAAAGAAAAACCATTTAGATGATTGCTAATCTTTTTGTAACTTTGTTTAATTTCATCAGTAATCAGTCCTCCATCTTCAATACCATCATCATCATCATCATTAAGGATACCGTTTGATCCATTATTAGGCTCACATAAGGATTGAACAACATCTGAACTCCTGCATTCTCTTCTGTATTCTAGTATCAGTTCTGAAAGCTGATGACCGTCTAAAAAGCTGTCCGGTATTGTCTGGAGAAATCAAAGGGGAAAAAAAATGCATTTAGTTAGTGAGCTTGGGCTAATTAGTTAGTTAATGGACACTCGTTGTGGTACATGTTGGTGAAGATATATAGTTAGGTTAGGTTATACCTCAAGGATCCATCCAACATACTTGACATTGTTAACATGTTGATTCATATCCAAATCACTCCTCTTTGCCTGCAATAATCATACAATTCTCAGATCATCAAGACGTTAATTATGATTTATATCCAGCCAATAATAATAATAATTAAAATGTAAAGATATGATGGTCATCAGTCACCTGCAATCCAGATTTAACATATTTAGCAGCAGCAGCATTTTTGCCAAGCTTCTCAATCTTGTCAGGAATATCTTCTTGAATAGCAAGCTTTTCACTAAACCAAGGTGTGACTTCAGCCCTAACCTCATCTGGCATTTTCGATAGCCGTCTGCTTAGTTGGTTCATCATCACCCATGTACTGTTTGTTAATTGTTCATTAGTTCATTAACAACAAAGTCAATTACTTTTTTTTTTTTTTCTTTCTTTTTTTTTTGATAATTATCAACCGCGCGCTGGATTATACAAATAGAAGGATAGATAGATAGATAGACAGACAGATGACCTGGTAGCACGGGCATAAACATGGCCGGTGGCATGGCTACGAATAAGCCAGTCTCTTCTCATCCCATTTTTCCCTGAAGGTCCTACCCATGTCTCTACTTCCAATACTTCACCCCTTTCACAATTCAATACATAGTATATCATATATTAGTAGGAACATTACATAGTTCACGCCCGTCCCCTGGACATAGGCCCTCGGAAAATAATCAAAAATTTAGGGGTCTAAACATGTGACATATCTGTTAAAAACCGTTCATTTCTTTCGAAGGGTCCCGTTTTGATTATTTAGACTAGGGTCTATAAAAGGTCAGCGAACGGGGGTGCATAGTTTTACACAATTAAAGTAAGTTGTCAGTTATATGTATAGATATACTTATACCAGATAGGGTAATGGTCAACTTGGACTTTCATCCTAGAGACAACCCAAATAAGGTTGTTTCTCATCATTCCATGTGTTGCTCCAAACCCATCCCCTAGCAGCCCTGACATCCATACATGATTCAATGCTGTTTCCTGCATTCATTCAATATATACTAAGTACTAAGGAGGGAAAGGGAAGTTCAATTAATTGGTAATTATATACCTGGAAAAGGTTGAGAATAGTCTCAATGGTGGCAGTCTTATCAGCACCAACTTCATAAGATCTAACAACAACAGTCTGTGTATAGCCACCACTACTACTCCCTTCAGTAATCAGCTGACCTTGTCTGTAAACATCCACCATCTGCTTCTTTGTCGGAATATTCTGACGAATCGTCTCCTCCTTTGAACACACTTGTACATCCACCTCAGCAGCAATGTCTGCAACAATAGCTGCTACACCATTATTGTTCTTCACCATCAAATCATGATCCTTCTTTAAAACATCATGAAAGCTTGAATTCCCATTAATCTTTATACTACTTGTTGTTATGATTCTTTTATTGTGATATTCATGTCCATCTTTGTTGATTGAGCACTTAATGGTAGAACATGTTAAGTAGGAGAGGGATGTCATTTTTTTTTTCTTTTCTTTTCTTTCTTTCTACTAGCTAATAATTAAGCTATTATAGTTAATTTTTGAATGGCGGCAAATTAATTATTAGGAGGGAAATTAACTGTATTTATGGTTTTGGACATATACATCTATGGCAGTTTTATGTGTTTTGATTCTATTGAGGTGTCTGCTCTTAGCAATCATCGACACAAATCAATAATAGGACAAAAGGGTCATTAGTAGAATTTCTTGTATTTTGTGATTATGGTTGACATAAATATGTACAAGGTTCTTTGTTCTAGGAGTTTCTGATGTGTCATGTGTCAAACTATATGAATCTACAAGTTTGATATCTTGAGGAACCAAGAACAAGAAAAAAGAAGATGCTATTGGGACACAATCGGACAAGGGAAATGACTTATTTAGTCATTGTAAATGAGTCAAACTAAAAACAATTAACACAAAACGAATTCATTGATTGATATGAATTTTATCATGATTAATGATGTATAAGTAATGACTGATCTAAAAGAGAGATAATCAGGTGTAGTTTAATATGTTTTATAGTTTATATTTATTTATTGAATAAAATATGATTCGACAAATTAGGTATGTAAGATGAATGAGGTAGGGTTAAGTTGGGTATGTGAAGGGGTTGGGTGTGGGGGATGAGGTGGAGGACGGGTAGGGGTGAGGTAAGAATAAGGTGAGGTGAGGATTAGGGGTAGGGGTAGGGTCGAGATGCAAGGTAAGGATGGCGGGTGGGATGAAGGGGAATTAGGAGCAACTATTGGTAAGAAAACCTCTGTCTTTTCGAGTTTTCAATAAAATAGAGTTAATGGTTGTAGTTGCTTCTAATCGTAAAAGATAGAATCTTTCTCATTCTAATCGTAGATTCTTGTTCATACTAAGCGATCCTTTGTTTTCTACACCAAACCTTGATTCTACATCCGTATATTGAAGAATCAACCGTTAAAGGTAACGATTATATAATCGAATGGCAAGATTAACTTTTATTGAATTTATATTGACTTATGCAACTTTAATTTTACATTTAAGTATTGTTAATCATGAATTCATGTTGATTGTTTCACTAGGTAGAGTCGGACAGAGAATTTCAACAGATCAGGGCGTTCGGGCTGTCGGCTTTGCGGTGGATTCGATACACAATACACTGTCTACTTTCATGTAAGTAGATTGTACATGAGCAATATATTCCAGAATATTTAATAATTTATTTATGTTTTTATCTTGGCATGTAGAAAGTGTCAATAGGTTTCATTATGAATGTCAGCTATTTTTGGTTAGGTATTAGTACTGTTTTGTAGTGCAACCCATTCCATTGCATTGCCGTGCCCTCCATGGCTTACATGAGAGAAACTTATCCTTACATGACTTGCATTTTTAGGGATTTATCCTTACATGACTTGCATTTTGAGTGGTTTATCCCTCCAGAGCTTACGTTTCGAGGGGCTTATCCTTGCAAGGCTTACATTTTAAGAACATATTCCTTCAGGGCTTACCTTTTGAGGAGTCTATCGGCCTATCCCTCCATGGCTTATACTTTTTAGAGGCGTTGCCTTCAATGGTTAACAGTCGAAGGCGTAATACCCTAGAATCACATGACACAATTTCTTTACATTTCATTCATTTTAGTGCGCTTCATTATAGTCTTAGTTCAAGTATTTAACTTTGTTCCAATAGCATTGTTAGGATGTATTGTAGTGTGTCACATTCCTCTCACTTATTTCAATTTCATTATACTGCAATTTAATCACACTTTGCTTTTAATAATAATTTTATTTTAAAATACTGTTGCATCAAGAGATAACTATGGCATTATTTCTCAGTTATTTCCATTGTTTTCTTTTGATTATATTTTCGTATAAAGTTGTTGAGCTCACACGTTACTTAACATTTCAAATGAAAAGTACGTTGAGCTAGAGAAGAGTGAGGAGGATGTAAAGAATACTTAGAGCAGCCCTATGGAATATAGAGAATCTCACACACACATTTATCAGAATAGAGATGTTCTATTTTCAAAATGTAAAATAGCAGTACCAAAATGGAGAATTTTTTTTGGAGTTTCTCTCCACCATTATCTGCAGATGGAGAATCCATAAGCCAATTGTCTCTGACATAAAGTTGGCCCAACTCTCAGCCCTTTTCACGGAAAAGCAAAAAGGTAGACTAATTTAATAGTATTTTAATTAAATAGCTATAAATAATTTATAACCATTACACCATCTAATCTCACACACATTCTCTTTACAATACTTTTATATTTTTCTACCACTCACCTTCCTCCACGTCAACAATATGTCAGCTAAGATTACTCATTTTCCCATTACACCACTACTGCTGCTCTTAGAGCAACCATAATGACAACGTTCTGGAGAAATTTTTTGCTTCTTTTTGTCAGAATAGATCATTTCTTTCAACAAATGGAAAATAACAGTAGAATAATAGAGAAGTATTTTTTTAGACTCTCTACCCTCTTCTCTATTTTGAGAGAATGGATGAGACAATGTTCTCACAAAAAAAGAAGCCAATTCTTTAATATGCTAAATATTTAATATCCTATTAATATTTAATATTATTTTAATCAATAGATTATCACCATTACAACATCACATCACACACAAATTAATCTCTACAATCTTTCTATATTATCACCATTACAACATCACATCACACACAAATTATCTCCACAATCCTTCTATATTTATCCTCCACTTATATTTCTCCACATCATCCAAACATCAACAATCAAAAGGGTTGTCTCCCAAATGTCATTTGGGCTGCTCTTACTATTACGCATCTTAGAGAGCATGTCATTAGGGGTTATTTGTCTTTATATAGCAGTTTCTTTTGGGATTGTGTCCCCAAGTTGACAATTATTTCTTCTGAGATGGTATTTTAGCATTTATCAGTGGACTGGAGTTCTACTTTTATTTTAGGATTTTGGAATTGTGTCCCTTAGTAGGGAACTGCCTACGTGGCAGGATCTGGACCACACAGTTTCCTGAGGTGGAATACACAGTGCCCCGTGTGTGAAAATTGTGTGGTCCAGATACCGTCACGTAGACAGTTCCCTAATAGGGAGTCCCTAGGATATAATTTTCCCTAGGGCCTCAATAGATCCGCCCATGATTTTACCTCTTTCCTCTTCATCTATTTCTTGGGTCGTTCTACTGTAGGGACTCCCTAGTAGGGAACTGGCTACGTGGCAGGATCTGGACCACACAGTGCCCCGTGTGTGGAAATTGTGTGGTCCAGATGCTGCCACGTAGACAGTTCCCTAGTAGGGAGTCCCTAGGATAGAATTTCCCTATTTCTTTCACCGCTGATGGACATAGAACAGGGGAGATAAGTTGATTTGATTGTAGAGAGCAGACGAGTTGATGGATTTATAAAATGCATAATAATGATATATACACCGAGTACATCCCACCCCATCCCCCGTAAAATGCATTTAGTGGTTCTGGATTTTATGTTTTTTTTTTCTTTCTTTTTTTTAGTTTTCAAAGTCTGTGGTGTCTGTTGATTCGGTGTAATCTTTTTGTGCAATTCACCGATGCCTAAATCACCGTTCTTATTAAATAGGAGTAGTTGTTAGTATTTATTACTATGTGAGAAGAAGCGGCGAAAGTGACTGAAGAAAATGGTGAGAAATTGGAAAATCAGGCCCTTTTAACCTCTGACATTTATTTTTAGGTTCGACAGATTCTGACATTTTTTTTCAGGTTCACCGTCCAAATTTGGATGAAATCGTCTAAATACAGTCAAAACCCTCCAAATTTGGATGCATTTCGTCCAAATATATTGAATTGACAAAATGGACGTAAACCGTCCGAATTTTGGATGCACCGTCCATATTGGGGCGAATACCGTCCATTTTTGGACGGTGCATCCAACATTTGGAGGGTTTACGTCCATTTTATCCAAAAGTCTAAAACCGTCCCAATTTGGACGGTTCCATATGGCCTCTCCGTCCAAACAGAGGACGCACCGTCCAAATATGGACGGATTCATCCAATTTGGACGGAAACGTCCAATTTCAAACCCTTATCAGTCCTTCTTCCTCATTTCCAGCCGTTTCAAGCAAAACCTCTGAAAAAAAGCAGAAAAGCAGCCATATTTGGACGATTTACAGCATTTCAATCCTTCCATTTCTCAGAGCAAATTTGGACGATTACAATGGCTAATCCTTTGTCTTCTCAGAGTCAAGAAGCACCTAATGTGAGTGTTTATGGTTTTTTTATTTTTTTTACAGTTTTTTCCAATTCCGTTTTTCATTTCCTTTTTTGTTTATTGTTATTTGATTTTGTTGGGTAATCATACATACGATTTGAATTCATATCCTATTTGATTTTGTTATTTGATTCGAATTAATCCTATTAAATTTTGTTATTTGATTATGACAGGATTTTTACGGTTTATGTCACCATGAATATCATGTTATTTGTTCGATTGGGATTCAACGGTGTTATAGGGTTTAGGGTTTAGATTCAAATTAATATATTGTATGATTATATGTATGTTTGATGAAGTGATTTTAGAAATCGAAATGATATGTATGAATCTTATAATTCGAATGGATATGTATGAAAATTAGTAAAATGTAATTAATAGCTTAGGGTTTATGTATGTATGTTCATGTAAAATTCGAAAATTCATGTATAATTTAGAGATCGTCATGTTTCATGTTCAATAGTGTGTTATTTTATTGTTGAGTTTGAATTCAATTCATGTATGGTATGATTAAATGTATGATGGGGCATTTAGAAGTAATTTATGATAGTGTAAGAATATGTATGATAGTGTTATAATTTTTTATTTGATGTTCTAGTGTAATTTTTGATAGTATAATGTTAGATTCTATGATAGTAGTATTGCTAATTATTTAAATTTGACAATGAGTATGACGATCACGGGGAGTATAAATGCCCTTGAAATTATCGGTAACAAGAATGTGATTTAAAAAATTGAAACAAACGACAAATTAATGTCGTTTGAAAATACAAGAACGAATATCTCGAACCGAATTCCATGGTACGCCTCGGCACGATGAGGTTCTTAGAATTGCATGCTTTCCCTAGGGTGTTTTCGATTCCTTCGATCCATTTGTGTCATGCCTAATCTCCGGGCTTTGTATTGGGGCTCCTGGTAGGTAGCTCGTAGAAAATTTCATTAGGTACGCTCAACGAGCATCTTTTCTGTCTCCGGCGCACTGGTAAATCCTCACCGGAAGTGAGGCACCCCTTTGATTGAAAATATAAGTTCTGTTCTGCCGGCTCCGTCCGGGATCCGTTCTCCCTCGTCATCATCAAGTACTCTATGACGTTGGTAAAAACACTACTCTCTTCTTCTCTTACCCCCCCTCTAACGTTACAACACAACACAACACAACAACACAAAACAACGATGTTCCGAAAAACAAAAAGAAAAGATGATAAGACATTTCGGTTATATATATCTTTATTTATTTATTTATTTATTTATTTATATATATGTGTGTGTGTGTGTGTATATATATATATATATATATATATATATATATATATATATATATGTGTGTGTGTGTGTGTGTGTGTGTGTGTGTGTGTGTGTGTATGTGTGTGTGTGTATATATAAATATATAAATATATATAAATACTCACACGTACAAATCCTATTTACTATTTTTTGGAAACAATAATTTACTTCATATAGATATATGTATATAAAGTGAATAAATACAAATCGTATTTACTATTTTTCTGAAAATAATCTTATTTACTTTATATATTATATATATATATATATATATATATATATATATATATATATATATATATATATATATATATATATATATATATATATATATATATATACTATACATATTACCCTTGTCTTTTTGTAAAAAAAAAAAAATGAAATCATTTTAACAAGTACATAAGAAAAATATAAAATATTTTTAATCGTAAAAACCCACGCACACACGCACACACATATATATAGTATACGGTGTATATATATATATATATATGTGCATGTTTGTGTGGTGTGTAAATTTGTTATTTTTTTTTCAATGTTACAATCTATATATATATATATATATATATATATATATATATATATATATATATATTTATTTATTTATATATATTGGCAATATATTTTTTGCAATGAAATAAGCATGTGTATTTATAATCACTCGCAGCTTTCCACATACGGGACACACGGGGAATATATTCATCCGCGTGATAAGGTGTTTGATACCAAATTGAGGTTCCATTCGGAAGGAAGAATCTATGAAAAACTACAATCCGAGTTGGTGCTTGTATCACGACGGCAATAATCGTACCTTGTTAACTAGAAATTTGGAAGAATCGGTGTTTGGTCAATTTATTACTTGGTATCGTGATAATTGGGCGTTCAAAGGGCGGCTAATAGCATTCTTGTATTTCCAAATGGTTTATCCCGACCGCGACGATGAACTTCATTTTAAGATTGGCGAGAATAGAGTGAAGTTCGGCAAAAGAGAGTTTGCAATGACAATGGGGTATAGATTTGGAGATGAAAACCTTCAGATTCAGCCAATATCAAGGTGTTTTGAGGAGCCTTGTGACCTAAGAAGGTGCGCCGGGACTGTGACTATGGCAAAAATCTTAGCAGCGATGAGGACAAGGCAATGCGACACTGAAACCGTTTATCAGATGGCTTTAGTGTATGTTATATATGGTTATTAATTGGACAAGACCCCGGAACTGTCATACCGAATCATATAATTTATATCGTCGAGGACCTAGAACGGGTTAGAACTTATCCGTGGGGGCAGTATCTGTTTAACAACTTCATATGGAACTGGCGTAAACAAGTACAACACCTACGGTTACTTGAGCCGAAAAATGATGAGAAGGCCCGTCGACCAACGATATCCGGTTGTCTATATGCCTTACATGTGTGGGCTTTTCATGCCATTCCGGCCATCGCTGCGAAGGGGAAATTCGCAATTGTGAGAGAGGGACATGAGAACGATCGTCCTACCATATTGAGGTGGAAGTTCTCGAACGGCGGGGTGTATTCCGGTAGTCCGGCATCCCCACGGTTCTTTGTATCGGTAAGTATCGTATTTTCATTTTTATCAATCCATATTTTAAATATATTGTATGTAAAATCGTGTTTTTTTCATGTATTCGGGACGGAATGCCCGGTGATGTTCGAGAACCCCGAAGATAGGGATTACGTAATTTCACTAGGGTTGCCGGCGGCGTATGTTACGGCACCTCGTCAATTACCGGTCCCTCCCGTCGAAACACACCACCGGTCCCTCCCGTGGGAAACACACCGTCCCGTGGCTCGGTCAATGCATAGAACGTGAGCGTCCCGAAATTGCCTTTGAAGAGGACGCTCGACGTAGGCGATCGAGGCGTACGGATTATGCGTCTACCTCCGCGAACTCGCAAGGCGATGACACGATATCCCTAAATGTGTGTGTCGAAGAAGCGAGGCCGTAATTACTCAAATCATCCAACAAGAGCTGGATAAAACTAACTCGGAGTTGAGTGTTGCGAAGACTGAGTTGGAAAAAACCAACTCCGAGTTAAGAAATGCAAATACCGAGCTTCAAAAGACTAACTCCGAGCTAGGAGCTGTGAAGGCTCAGTTAAGTGAAACGATGCGTGGGTTAGCTGAAGTTAAGGCTGATTTGGCATTTTTTAAAGATCAGCATTCAAAATTTGGTATAGACACTCCCAAGCCTACGACAAAGTCCGCTACTGGCACCATTCAGGAATCGGTTGTGGAGCCTGAGATAGATTTTAGTAAGTCTGTAGATATTTAATTTTGAAATTAGAAATTACATTGTGAAAAACTATCGAACTCGACTTCCATATTGTTTATAGAGAGTTAATGTATATTGATTTTTGTATTATTAACATTTTAAAAATCTAATTTTAATTTGTCGTTAATTGATTATATCGATTATATTTGGTATAGACACTCCCGAGCCTACGACAAGGGCTGCTACTGACACCATTCAGGAATCAGTTGAGGAGCCTCAGATCGATTCTAGTAAGTTTGTAGATTTTTAGTTTTGAAACTAGAAATTACATTGTGAAAAACTCTCTAACTATGTTTTGTATTGAATATTGTTTAGCCTATTTGGTCCAACCGATATTCAATTGGGGAAACGAAAGGCGGATTATGCAGGCGACGAGAAGATTGACAACCCGTCGGACTATTAACCAACCACGATATTTACATGATGGGTCGCACGTTGTCGGTACGCAGTGCTAGGAGATGGACGGCGTTGATAAAATTTCCGCAAGAGTTGGAAGACCATTTTATCTCCTGGTACGAACAAGAAGATCCACCCCCAATAGAGATTCCCACGGGCCTCACATTTGGAGAACCAATGGGAGATCGGGCGGGCAAGGCGTGGTTCGAACGTCTCCATGAAAAGTATAAAGAGTTAGACCGAGAGGTATATTCTTGTGACTTACATTTTCATATATCTGAAATTTTCATATGTCTGATTTCATTATATCTAACTTCTTTTTTGCATGCGTCCAGCATATCGATGGGTTCCTGGACCTTATACGACGCCAAATGGAAGTATATCCAGAATGCTTTGAACCGCATACGGCCATCGCCTTCTCTGAATTGTCCTCATTTTGCGGTCAGGGTCATATAGATCAGGGAACGACGCCTGACAAAACGCTTATTCCAAATCATTTGATTCAGTACGTCAAGCAATGGAATGAAAACACAGTGGTGTACATGCCCTGGGCTATATATCCTGGTCACTGGGCTGCTGTCGAAGTGTCTATTCCCCGCTGGAAGCTTAGAGTGTATGATTGTCTGATCGGGGATAACTATAAGGAGAGGGAATATGTGAAGGATTATATCAGAGCATTCGGTGTTTCGTTGAGGAGAGTGTTTGAGATGGATGATCGTCTACGTAACCTCCCACAAATGCTTGATCCAGCGAAGCCTCCTATTGTGGTCAAAGCAGTGACGGCTAAGCACGTACCACAAATGCCAATCCCGTAAGTGTTATAAATTTCAAACTATTTATAATAATATATCGTATACATTATTTTCTTATCATTTGATTAATCAAAATTTACATTATGTACGGGGTGATTTGTGGGGTATACACTTTGTCAAGTTCATCGAGCATTTGCCGCACAAAGAAAATTTTTCATTGATCACACCTGATAATATGTTGTTGTTAATACATAAAATGTGTGTGCAGTTGTTTCATCAGTACATAGATCTTTAGATATTTATGTATATTTTGGTGAATGTATAAGCACTTGTTGGTGTATAGTCACTTGACATTTTGTTTGTTTTATCTCAACTTATGGCGTTGTAATATTTATATTATAAATTTTGTTAGCTTTTTATATTATCAATTTTTATTCCTGTTGTTTAAGTGGTGGTGAGTTATGACCATCCAAAGTTCGAAGAATTCGGTTTTTTCGTATATACATATTTATCATTAACTATATTAAAAGAGCCAATGTGTTTCACCTCAAAATAAAAAATAAAAATATAGTTGGATTGCATAAGTTAAAAAACAAGTCATATTGCTCGTCTCTGATCATCCATTACAATTGTTAGAATAAAGAAACAATAACCACCAGCTACAGACTAGAGACAAAGCATTAATTGATTTTGGTTTAATAAAACATCTTCTTAATGAAAGGAAACATATTATCCATTAGCCTAACCCAAGTTGAAATGTTGGCTCCTAAACAAACCAAGGGTGGTCACAAAAGATGATAGGGGAGGTTTCCTGATCAATGTCATCATTGTCATACTCTGGTACGTGAAAATCTCTTGCGAGAGCCGTGATAAGAAATGGATAATAGAGATAACCATCACCAATTATGCTACGGGATATTTTACCAATCCTATCAACGATGTCACGTCCAAAATCAACATCACGTTTCAAAACTGCGTACACAAACGATTGCAGCTCATTGCTCGGTTGAATAGTGTGTACGGTACAATACACGCTACTAGCAATCCATTCGAAAATAACACGCATCCATTCGTTAGGAAGTTGACGTCTTTCAATCAGACGTTGGAATGCCTGAATGTTTGAATTGGTATAATATAAGTGATTGTATGCGTCGACTCCAGATACACTATAGTAGCGATTGATCCAATCCGGAGTAAAGCAAACATCTACTCCACGTAATTTGTACACCCCTGATGCTGGTATTATATCATCCGACGCGGTAATTTTTGACACGACAAGTGTGTAGAATTCACGAACAATTGATCGATTCATAGTCGAGGTCGGTGTGGGACTAGTTGCGTGGCGCTCCGATGAAATTCTGCGTAAGAGACTCTTCATCCTGATAGGTAGACTATCCCATTCAACTCTCCTCTCTCCTACAACACTTATATCTTGAAAGTGCCAGATCCAATTGCGACGCTAGCTCATGGTCTGTTGTGAACCGATTTAGCAGTGTATCCTCGTCGTAGACGTGAGGTATACTGTGCTGTCTCACAGGCCGATGAGGATGCCATTCCGGGAGAATTTCATTTTCGGGATTAAAAATTTGAATGTTAGAAGGAGGGGAATCCGATTCAGACATTGTGGCTAAGGCAGAGTAAAAGTTAGGGTTATGCATGGGTAGTGTAAAATTCATAGTATATATAGAGTTATCGATGTAAGAGGTCATGGTCAAGTCTTGTCAATCAATCAATGGTCCTGTTGAAATTTGGACGGATTCCGTCCAAATATTGGCCAGTGAGTGAATTCGGACGGTTTCTATACTTTCAATCAATCAATGTTTCTGTTGAATTGTCATGGTGTCGGCGATATTTTTCAAAAAAGTTAAATGAAGGTGTAGTCAATGTCAAAACATAAAGTAATATCTGCAAAATACAACAAGAACATTGATTGATTCAAGGTACGGAATCCGTCCAAATTCACTTACTGACCAATAATGAAGGAATCCGTCCAATTCATTGGACGGACTCCGTCCAAATGTGCAATAGGAACATCGATTGATTGAAAGTACAGAAACCGTCCGAATTCACTCACGTCCAAACAACGATGGATCCAATTAGACGGATCCGTTTGTTTTTAGACGGAATCCCTCCTAATTTAGACGGAATCCAATTAATGTCAAAACATAACTAGCCATGTTCTCCAGTCTGAAGACAAGACTTGACACTGTACCTATGTGTCCTACCTATATGTCATGTGTGGTCACTATCGGCGGGTCCCACGGCTTCAAGTGGTTGTGAGTTATAAATTTAAGCAGGCCATATAGGTATAGTATAGTGTTACTATAGACGTGAGGTAATATCTCCAGAATTAAACAAGAACATGAGATTTATGAAAAAGTGAAATCAAAGTGTAGTCAATGTCAAGTCATAACCATGTGGTCCAGTCTGAAGACAAGACATGACACTGTACATATGTGTCCTACATATATAACATGCGTGGTCACTATCGGCGGGTCCCACACTTCAAGTGGTTGTGATTATTGCATTTAGGCAGGACACATAGGTACAGTGTCACTATAGACGGGGCCCCACATGTCAAATGGTGGTGAGTTATGACCGTCCAAAATTTGGACGGAATCCGTCCAACTTTAGACGGATTCCGTCCAAAATATTGGTAAGTGAGTGAATTCGGACGGTTTCTATACTTTCAATCAATCAATGTTCATGTTGAATCGTCATGGGGCCCCACACGTCAAATGGTGGTGAGTTATGACCGTCCAAATTTGGACGGATTCCGTCCAAATATGCACAAGTCATAATTCCCACCGACCTTCTCAATCAATGTTTCTTTTGGAAAAAAATCTATAAAGTGAAAAATCCTTTAACAACCATTCATCCCTCTCAGAAAAAGTTTATTTTACTCATATAATCTCTTCTAGTGTTCCTTTCAATGGCCAACCCACGTGCTCCTGTGTTCATTTCCAATGACGAAATTGATTTGTCGTTGGAAGAGCAGTCTCTCATAAGCCGTTTCACAACAGAAGAAGAGAGGCGTGAGTACGTGACTAACTGGATGGCAAGACCTGTCGTTGCAGAGAGGCGATTGAACATGGAGAGTCTTCCTAGTTTGATAGGGAAATTGTTCCGAGATAATGGTTGGCATGGTGTCCCCCAAAGGCCATTAAGCTGTCATCACGTGAATCGGTCTATTGTGCGTGAATTCTACGCTTGTGTAGCTATGAGTGAGCTCAATGAACGGTGCATCAGAGTGCGAGGCGTTCCTGTCGTTTTGAATAAAACATGGATCAACAACGAGTATGCCATTCCAGAATATCCTCAGGGTTTGGATTTCTTTCTATTTCCGGATGTTAATGAATTACAACAGCGTGACATGGCTGTTTTGTTTGGGGAGACGCATCTTTGGGAACGTGTGAGGCATACCCGCCCTTCACCTTGGTCCTGGTGCGGTCCATTCCTTCATTTCTTGATTATGTTCCTTGCCACCAATATGTATGGCACGGTGAACTACACCGCACCGACATTTGATTTGTATGCACTTGCGTACGCATCTATTACATCATACTTTGACGTCGGAGAGTATATTCTCAACAGGATTCGACAGATAGCAAAGGGCAACGCAAGGCGATGGATATATATTTTTCCCGTATCTCATCACAGCTATGTGTGTGAGGTCTGTCGGGGTGCCGGAATATGATGAAGATGATGTGACATACGGTCATGATGACGTTATCACCTACGAAACTTTTAATCAAGATGACTTTTAAGGTTTATTTTTCACGTGCAAGTTATTTTATTTTAACAATGACGAAAGTTGTAGACTTTGTTGAAGTTGCATATGTTGTTTTATGATTTCAGTTTTTCTTTATGATTTCATCTCTGCGTTTCTGTGTTAAAACAAAAGACTTTGTTAAAGTTGGTGATTTTTGTTGTGTGCTTTCTTGTCTTGACAATCACAATAGGTGGTTCTTCCATCTCTAGTAGAGAGGACTATCACATTCATTTGCAAAGAACGAAAGCAGGAAACTCCAAATCAAGAAGTGGAATGCTCTTGGATAAGTGTATCCCAATTTGGATGAGGCGGATTCATTGGACTTTTTATTACACATAGTCATATTATATTATTATGCTCGGTGTAGAAGCAAGAAATCAGATTTTCTCTAAAACTACGTTTCTCCCATTAAGGGTTCAAGTTTGGTGGGCATGATTACAGGAGAGAATCTGAAAGCTACAATGAGGATGACTATATCATCTTTCATAAATTAAGTCGTTTAGTGTAACAAGTATCTATTTCGACTGCCTGTTGGTCATTCTTTAGAAATCAATGTGATATACATTCAACCCAACGGAATAATAAATATATCTATTACAATCATGATGGCTTACAAAATTAACATCAACACGTGCTGAAGTAGAGATTTATTCAATTAGGAACAACTGCACGAGTCGGACATCTATTCCTTCTGTGTCCGGGGTTACCGCAATTCGAGCAATTCCTACCGGAACCCGGGTTTGTCCTCTCGCAGGCATCCCGCTAGTCCTAGCACCGGGAGGGTCACCTTGAGAAGGAATCCTCGGGGTCCCGGGTCGG
Source organism: Gentiana straminea (assembly GCA_036785695.1). Lineage (NCBI taxonomy): Eukaryota > Viridiplantae > Streptophyta > Magnoliopsida > Gentianales > Gentianaceae > Gentiana > Gentiana straminea. The sequence goes on from JAVUPR010000061.1 coordinate 27,976,650, forward strand.
CCCCGCCTAGCTCCCGTACTCGTGTTTCTCCTCCTTCCCTAACCCAGGCTCGGGCGGATTGAGGGAAGGTTTAGTTCTAATCCATTCGGGAAGAATCCAATCATCCTCGACCGGAACAGGGAAAACGCGTCCTTCATATATACGTTGGAAACATGTCGCTTTGTAGTAATGAGAACAATAAGTGTACGCACTCTCGCGGCGGTGACTTATAGCGAGCGCAAGCATGTACGCAAGGTAACCGAAGTCCGAAAGCGCCCGCAATAACATTCCTTCGTAAGTATATTTATTTTCTCACTAGTATCGACGTCCCCAACTTGAAACTGGTCCCGGTCGATCCTGAGCAGTGTGAAACTCCTTCTGGCACGCGAAACACCATTCAAGAACTCTTCAGGTTTAGGGGCTAACACGGTGCGACACGAGTCCGCAAGTTCTCTCCTCTCACAATGCCAACGCTGCAACACTCCCCTGATGTGGTCAAAGAGATTCACGATACTCATCTTACGCGCATCCCTGATGACGTTGTTAAAGCTTTCAGCATGGTTGCTTGTCATTATTGCGTAACGTGTACTCGGAAATTGTGATCGTGCCCATTTGTCGATTCCAATCTCCCGTAGGTAACGCGAAACTGGTTTGGTTGGGTCTCTATCCATCTCTATTATCTTCTGAAATAATATTTTGAATCGCATTTTTCGAAAATGTATAAGCGGCTTCCCGAGAAAGTGTACGGGCAATATCCCGTGCTCCCGAATTTTTTATTGAGGTTCATAACGATGTGGTGGTAGCAGTAACCATGGTAAGCGTCTGGAAATACATTTCTAACGGCTCCAATGATGCATGGCCCTCTGTCTGATATGAAAACCAAGTCACTACGTTCCCCGATTATCGACTTCAAGTTTTCCATGAAATACGTCCACGCATCAAGGCTCTCTCCGTCGGTCACGGCAAAAGCTAACGGAAAGATATGGTCGCCCGCGTCTACACCGACTGCTACTAACAATGTCCCCTCGCATTTTGTTTTCAGATGTGTACCGTCCACAACTAAGATAGGCCGACAATACTTAAACCCCTCGATACTAGAACCCAAAGCCATGAAACAATACTTGAACCTGCCAAGCGCATCAGGAACAATGTCTGTGATGGTTCCAAAATTTTCTACCGTCAACATGTAAAACTAGGCGTGTAATTTAGAATACGACATTTCTACGTTTCCGCCGATCAATTCCAAGGCTTTCTGTCTACATTGATAGGCACTTTGATAATTAAGGTCTATGTTGAATGTTTTTTTGACCTCCGCTTGTAAAACTTTTGTCGTGAAACCGCTCCCGAGTTTTATGAGGCTATCCCTTACGAAACGACCTATAGGTCCGGGCTTGGCTTGTCTATGATTGTCAGTCAATTGGTCCAATGCACAAGTGTGGGTTTCATTGTACGCGTTTATCAAAAAGTTCATGCAACGTTGTCCGTCCCTTGCGTCCACATCCGAATCAACAACCTTCCTACTGACAACCTTCCATTCGCATCGTTCTGAAGTATAACATCGTAATTTTAACTTTTCCTTGTCAGACCTAACGAGTTTCCACATGTAGTCATGTTTCAATGCGTGGTAACTCATTTTATCCTTCATATCCTCCTTGTCTCTATACTTTTTACCAATAAACAATACATCCGGATTATCGGTCCGAAACGTCCCCACGTGGACATGGAGGAATTTGGGGCGGGTCCATTCCGGACCGAAATGAGCACCTCTATGGCGATTAATACTTGCCATACTAAATGTGTGACCAAAGTGTCGGGTTCCGGTGCAAAGGTCTTTGTCAAATAACTCATGAAAGATCCCTCGATATTGAGGCCCGTTTGCATCGGTGCTTGCATCGTTGTTTGCATAAACTATTTGGTCGGTTCCATCTATGTGGAGATTATGACTAGTCTGACCAAAATTATCCCAACATGTCCCTGCTTCAATCACTGGTTCACGCCTCCTACCACTAGTTTGCTGCCTATACGGTGTGTGGGTCGTCTGATCTAAATTATGCCGAGACGTTCCAACTTCATTCATAGATGCACACATTCTAGCCATAGGTTGTTCATTGTAAGGTATGTGCAATGGCTGACTAATCATATTTGCAATAAATCCCCAATCGTAGCCACGTTCACTTGACAAGTCAATTACTTGCTCACCGAAAGTTCTATTCGGTTGGATGACAATTTCATGAGGGGCTGAGACTTGTGGAGTACGTACATCATGCTCACCGGAATTCCGATTATAATAAAGTTCATGTGTAAAATCCTCAATCCCTCTATCATTTTCTTCAACTATCGGTTGTTCATTTAAGTCAAATGCGTTGTCGTTTTTGTCTTCCGAGTCATCATCAGCAATAACCGGTTCAGCGTTAACACAAAGTTTGACGGGTTCTAGTCTAAGTAGATCATCAATGTACCCTAGCCATGTCTCATCATCCAAAACATCAATCGGCCCCTCGTATTGTGCGTACAAAAGTTTCATGACCAATGTATTTTTTGATTCATCAATTCCTACTTTCCCACACACTTTCTGCTTCACTTCATCCAACGTCATATCAGTTTTTACACGAATCAAATAAAATTTTCCTTTTCTATAAGACCATCTGTCGCATCCTTGCTTGTATATCCACTCTCCACCAAATTCAAACTTAACGGACACAATGCTGTTATCTGTGAAAGAATTATAAATTTACATCAGTATACAGTGGAGATATGAATATAAAATAATATATAAACAATTAATATATTGTCATCATATTGTCAGTGTGATACACATATATATGTAATAAATACAAGTGCATATATGTAATAAGTGTGTTTTTACCAACGTCATAGAGTACTTGATGATGACGAGGGAGAACGGATGCCGGACGGAGCCGGTATAACAGAACTTATATTTTCAATCTAAGGGGTGCCTCACTTCCGGCTGAGGATTTACCAGGCTGCTGGAGATAGGAAAAGATGCTCTGTTGAGCAGACCTAATGAAATTTTCTACGAGCTACATACCAGGAGCCCCAATACAAAGCCTGAAGATTAGGCATGACACAGCGGATCATAAGGAATCGAAAACACCCTAGGGAAAGCATGCAATTCTAAGAACCTCATCAGGCCGAGGCGTACCATGGAATTCAGTTCGAAATATTCGTTCTTGTATTTTCAAACGACATTAATTTGTCGTTTGTTTCAATTTTTGAAATCACATTCTTGTTACCCATAATTTCAAAGGATGTTCTCATACTATCACAAAATACGTAATTCAAAAACCATATATTTGAATTTAATTTTCATCTTCCACTACAACAACAACACAATCAACTTTGTACCAAACCAATAAAACACATTCGGTAAACAAGTTTCGTTTATTACTACAAGCGATCACATTGACATCAACCAAAATATATTTCTATCGTTATCCAAATATTTCATCATAATATATCAATCAAAATAAAATGTATCATTGACTACCCTAATTATCCAACGAATGTCAATTCCATTATCGAAATATATAATCAAAATTAATCATTTCTCTAGCCTGAAAATGCATAATTTACACTACGCTAAAAATCGAAAAATTTATAACATTAACAATATTAATAAAAATCGAAAATTAATAACATTAATAAAAAATTGAAATTTTTTAACATTAAAAAAAAATCGAAAATGCACATACTACACTATGCTAAAAATCGAAAATTTATAACATTAATGAAAATCGAAAATTCATATGAACAAATAACAATAAAAACAAACACAATAAATATATTTATTCAAACTTAAATAAATGCTTACCCATTTTGTTTAAAAATACAACTCTGGTGAAATAAAACAACGCAGCTCAAAAAGACAAATATGGTTTGTTTTTTTTTTTTTTGTTTTTTTGGGTATCAATTGTGTAGCAATGGTGATTTTTTTGGAACCAATGGTGAATTTTTTGTGTGATGAAACGGTGAAGACAGGAGTAGGTGAAGAGAGTAAATAAGACATTGATAAGGGTTTGAAAATGTACGTTACCGTCCAAATTGGGGCGAAACCGTCCAAATATGGACGGTGCTTCCTTTTTTTGGACGAAGAGACCATGTGATAGCGTCCAAATTGGGATGGTTTCAGATATTTGGACAAAATGGACGTAAACCGTCCAAATGTTGGACGCACCGTCCAAAAATGGATGAAATTCGCCCCAATTTGGACGGTGAATCCAACATTTTGACGGATTACGTCCATTTTGTCAATTCAATATATTTGGACGAAATGCATCCAAATTTGGAGGGTTTTGACTGTATTTCGACGATTTCATCCAAATTTGGACGGTGAACCTGAAAAAAAATGTCAGAATCTGTCGAACCTAAAAATAAATGTCAGAGGTTAAAAGGGCATGATTTTCCAATTTCTCGAAAATGGTTACACGCTTATCCGAGTTTTACATGCTTATCCGAGTTTTCTTTTTTAAATTTTAAATTTATTAATTATGCTAATGAGACTTACGTGTTCAGTTGGTAATAAGTTGAGCACGTACCAACTACCAAGTAGTCCGTTACAATTTTATCATTGCATATGGAATGAGTGGCCAGACTATAAATTTCATCGTGTGTGGTATTCATCATAAATTTTTCATCTATAAAAATTTATAAAGAAACAATCACATGCCTTTAAAACATCTCATTCGGTGTAAATTATGTGCACCTTTTCGGTGTAAACTCGGTGTAAATTATGTGCACCTTTAAAACTTCTCATTCGAGGCTAAATTACAATTTTGGTTCTCTAACTAGATACGTTTTTCGATTTTGGTTCTGGTTTTTCTCCGACGACAATTTTAGTCCTGTAAGTGGTTTTTTTTTTTGCGAAAATAGTGCGAACATTTGGAAAAGCGACCACTTACGTGAACTAAAATTGTCGTCGGAAAAAACCAATTTTAGTCCTGTAAGTGGTCTTTCCGGCGTTCAGGACTATTTTTGTATAAAAAAAACCACTTACAGGACTAAAATTATCACCGATAAAAAACCAAGACCAAAATCGAAAAAAGTTAGAGGACCAAAATATTTATCCTCTCATTCGGTGTAAATTATGCGAGATTAATTGGAAAAAATAGCTGTTCAGGAAAAAGGGAAAAATAGTGGGAAATTAAAATAAGAAATTTGAAGAAAAAAAGAAACACACAGTGGGGGAAAAAAAAAGAGGAAAAAACATTTTTAAAAAAGAAAAGAAAAGAAAATTGACGAAAAATGCGAAATATCATCTCAAAGCTTCGCAAGACCAGTCATCCAGTTTCGTTTCTCCCCTTCTTTCATCTGCAACCCATTCTTTTTGAAACATAAAAAAGAATCAGAAACCGGAAATAAGACCAATTTAAAGATGGGGAGCACAGCTCTAGTCTATAATCTGCACCTCAACAACAGTATCTGCTTCAGTTGCCTCAATTCCAACACAATTCCCACCACTTCTTTAGTCATTAACCGCAGAAATGAAATAACCAAGTTAAAAGTTTCAAGCAGGTCGAAATTGAAGAAATTCAGCAAAGTTATCTGCAGTGCTGTTGAAGATGTGACCGAGAGGGAGCAAGAATTAAGTAGCGGGGTTGGAATGGAAAGTAGACCAGGTAAAGTCCAATTGAAAAAAAATGATACTTTGATGGAACAATTATTTTTATTTTATTTTAGTTTATGTAACCGTCTTCTTCCTCCGGATTATTCGGAATTATGGGTATTGTACAAATTTGTTCTGGTGATTTTTAATTGCTTTCCAACAATCAATTTATGCAGCAATCGATTTTAGGAAAATGGTTAGCAGAATGAAATGTCTTGTTTCCTGGGTTTTGGATATAATAAAAAGGGCTGTGTCAAATTTGTTAAACTATGTTGTGGAGAACTTAAGTGTGGACCAAATTACCTCAGAGAAGAAATGTATAATTGTTTGATCCTTCGTTTTTTAATGGTATATAGATTTCATTGCTTAAGCTTTTCCTTGTTTTTGCAGTAATGATGTTGGGCAAATTTAGTTTCTCTTAAAACTTTATGATATTTACATAACTCTTACGGGTTCATTGAATCGATGGGTTATTAAGATATTCAAGGTCATGCAAAATGATTCAAAACAATAGCAGCTGCATTTTGGCTTGTTCATGGAGGTTTACAAGAAAGAATCTAATAACCGCTTTATTTTGCCTTTACACTTTTGGTTTTAGCCTGCTGTAGCTTTTAACTGGTTCTAAACGTCATCGGCGAAAACCAAATTGTTTGTGGAATTCCAATACATAGAAGCTTCTACAAATGTGAAAAATTAGTTTCAAGTAATCATTTGTTAGTACAAATGTTGGCTAAAATCGACCTTACCTTGACGTTGAGGCTCTGAAAGTAAGACCAAACATTGTTACTACAGAAATCTTAGTTTTGATTATTACGCTTGTTTTTTTGTTATGCTCCTCTGCCTTGTTTTGCCCGTTACTATAATTTTCCTCGTGGAATGATTCACTTCAGCCTGAATAGGTTGTTCTCATCTCTACAATTGTGTGTAAAAATTTATGAACAAGATTAAACTGAAATAGGCTGCATGAAGAACTCATCTACTTGGCTGAGTAGAATTACTAAAATGAGCCGGCCTCCTTGTTTACTCTTTTGTTGGTATTTGCTTTTGATTTTTGACATTTACCGGTGTTTCTAAAATGATTATGTTCCCTTTGGAAAACCGTATAAGGTGATTATTTATGTTACTGACGATATCAGTAAACTTGTAGGCGTTGAAAATGGTTCGGAAGAGGACTTATTTCAAATTCAAAAGAACGATGCTGATGGGGAAGTGAGCCCTCTTTATAATATTCTGTATCCAGACAAAGAGCTTCTCCCAGATGATAAAGAAATGAGTATTTTCGATCATCTGGAGGAGCTGAGACAAAGAATCTTTATATCAGTTTTGGCAGTTGGAGCTGCCATTGTGGGATGTTTTGCTTATTCGAAGGAACTCATAATGATACTTGAAGCTCCAGTTGCTGTACAAGGTGTCCGTTTTCTTCAACTGGCTCCTGGTGAATTTTTCTTCACTACAGTGAAGGTTAGAAAATCGTGTACTTTTTATTTGTATTTGCTGCTTTCGTTTAATTGTATGCCATATTGCAACTTTATTTGTTCCCTCTTTCCATTATACACTGAAAATGTAGTTGCACTTTTTGTGCATATTAATATGGTGATGATTATTGTAAAAGTTCATGTTTTTATGCATGCTACAAGGAAAATGGGGGGGGGGGGGGGGGGGGGGTGGGGGGGGTTTCCAATGACATTACTGGCTCTTAAAATACGTGACCAGAGATAGTAATTTTTTGGTTGGTCATTTTGTTAATGATTTTCAACTTGTTCCAGGTATCAGGGTATTGTGGCCTTCTATTGGGAAGTCCAATCATTCTCTACGAAATCATCGCCTTCGTTCTTCCAGGTTTAACACGAGCAGAGAGAACTTTTTTAGGTCCAATTGTTCTTGGATCCTCTGTACTGTTCTATGCTGGGATCGTGTTCTCGTACTATGTTCTCACCCCAGCAGCATTGAATTTCTTTGTAAGCTATGCTGAAGGAGTTGTAGAATCGTTCTGGTCTATTGATCAGTATTTTGAATTCGTGCTTGTTCTCATGTTTAGCACTGGCTTGTCTTTTCAGGTATTCTCTACTTTTTATTCGAGTTTTTGTTCTTTTCCACAAGAAAATTACTTGGCTCTGTTCCTAAACAATAGTATGTTGAGTCATTTCAAGAACCATTTGTCTAATTGTAGATTAATTTGTTAATGCTGCATGAAACATTTCAATCCCAGTCTCGTGATCATTATGGTCTTTTGCAACATGTCTTCGCTCTTGTATCAACTTCTGTATTAAAGCTGATAGACTTGCGGCTGTTAATTATGTGTTCAAACACGCTTCCTTGTGTGGGGTCTACAATGAAAAGTTTAGTCTTGTGACCTTCTGCTCGGATACCATGCTGAGTTATCATCTGTCTCTTGTTGAGGAATTTACTATATCCTTGTGTTTCAGGTACCGGTTATACAACTTCTTCTGGGACAAGTTGGGATAGTGTCAGGAGATCAAATGCTATCAATATGGAGATATGTTGTGGTCGGGGCTGTTATTGTAGCGGCTGTTCTTACACCGTCCACAGATCCGCTCACTCAGATGCTCCTAGCTGGACCACTTTTAGGTCTTTACCTTGGAGGAGCCTGGATGGTTAAACTTACAAAGGGATAAATTGATTGATATTCCAGACTGCAACTCCATTGTTGGAAGCAAATCTCAAAACGCACACGGTTCAGACAGACAGACATACATACAGACCACTACCATATGTACAATGATGTCATCATCATATTTGATTATATTCTTTTGGGTATCCACTGTTGTGAAAAATGGCTTCTGAGCTAAGGATGATAGTTGTACTGATGATAGATGTAATATTTCTGTTTGGGTTTGGCTAAAAATGAGTTTATTATGCAATGTAGATTAAACCTGGTGTAATAAATATAGCTTTTTTCTTCTTTTCTTTTTGTATATTTAACATTCCTGCACTTAAATGTCCAGTATCAAGATCTCGAAACATGATACCCTGCTTCTGGCTTTCTGGCTTCTGAGCAGACACTAATAAAATGAAAACAAGTTGTAACTTCAAGTCTGGTTGTTGTTCCCATGTCACTTTTTTTTTTTTTTTTTTTTTTTTTTTCGGGCAGAGAGGGGGGGGGGGGGGGAGGGAAGGGAAGGGGAGGGGATTTTCATTCGGGGTGGGGATGTGAATCAAAGAACCAGGGAGTGCAACGGCCTCTACCAGTAGACTGAATTCGATTCCCTTGTTCGCATGTCACATTGATTATAGGTAAAAGGTTAAAATTGGAACATTGGAGTAAAATTGTGAAATTCATAAAACAAAATAGACTAAAAATGTGTTTTTATCCCTAGTTCATACAAACTGTTAATGTAGTTCAAAGTGTGACAATAAATCTGAATCTGAGCTAAAATTGCAGCCAACTGAGTATTAGATTCATCATCCCTCTGCTTCAAAGTTGCAAAGTTCACCACTTTCAAAAAAGAATCATTTTCCTCTTGATCATCTGACGATGGTCGAGAGCTATGTGCTACAAGAACCCTCGAGCCATTTGATCCTCAAGTTTTACAAAACTCTAATCCAAGAGTTCTGGTCTGTCCACTGAATCTGTTTCCTTAAACAATCTCTCCCGTGCCTTCGTTGCCTGCATAAATACAAATCATACATATACGTATCTGAGTAGAAATTCTTGTATGAACAATCTCTATCACACCGCACCATTAGATGAATGACATTCATCCAACAGTCTGATGCAATTGAGGCTTTCCAACAACTAACAAATTTACTCTTTTATCCACCCCAGTTCCTTTTTTTGAAGGGGAAAAAAAAAAAACAGATAAAAGTGGTAAATTACCTGTTTCTCCCAATTTGTGCAACTTGTTATGATGAAGAGAAGTAAACTTTGAGTCATAGCACCGGAAACAATTCCTATCCACAGACCTTTTCCTCTTAGTCCCATGACGAACCCTAATATACTACCAATGGGGATTCCAACCAAATAATAAGATGCAAGATTCACATAAGCTCCCATATGTTGCCATCCACATCCTCTTGCAACACCTTAAAAAAGAGTAGTGTACTTTTACAAAATTTCCTTCACAACAAAAAGCAAAGGAAAATAAAAACATATAATCTGAGAAAAAGTAACCTGAAAGAGTTCCTTGTAGGTTATCCATGACAATCGATGCACAAATAAGCGGAGCCATGTTTGTAACATAATCCACAACTTCCTTCTGATTGCTAAATATGTACCCGAAATTCCTACGATTAGCAAAGAGTATTATGTCTACTATGACAATCTCAGCAACAGCGAGGAACATGACGGCAAAGACAGATGTTCGAGCCGTTCTTGAATTTCCAGCTCCTAATTCGTTTGAAACTCGTGTACTGAAGAAAACTGAGAATGGTGATTATTAAGAATTCCAATTTAGTCACAGAAAGTATAAAGGAATGAGAAGTATCGACATGTCAAGCATACCTAACAGCACCGGCAAGTCCATACGGTATTGCATATAGTGTTGTTACAGTGTTCAGGCTGTTCATACAAATAGGAAACTGTTAGGCTATGTAGCCTCTATCAAAATTATCAATCCGTTCTATCGGTATATTCAACAGGACAACACGAAGCATACCACACAGACAGGACAGAAGTTTCCAGCTCCGGATTTGGTAGAAGGCCTGAGAGCAGAATGAGGAGCTCAAACGACCACCACTCGAGACTGCAATCAGAGTTTCAAGATCCTTACAAAAAATGCAAAAGTTTCACACTATAATGTTATGAGAATGAAGAGCTTTACCAAATCATGACAGTAGAAGGAATAGCAAAGCGGAAGAACTCTTTGACTTCTCTGAATACTTCACGTGAAATCGGAGCTCCGGTTTTGGCACAAGAAGGGTGGAATTTCATGTATAAACCGAGGATGGACGCATCCAACCACAAGGAAAAGCACATAGCTAAAGCTGCTCCAACGTTTTTTAATCCAGATTTGTACACAAGAACCCAGCATAAAGGAACATGTAAGCACATGGTGACACCAGAACTTATGAGCATTGGAAATATCATACTTTGCATTTGAAAGTAACGAACAAGAGGTTGAAGGATTGCATCAGCAAAAAGAGAAGGAAGTAGCCACACAGCAAATCTTCCGGCCTCTTGAGCAATTAACGGATCTTGACCAATTAACAACAGTATCTTCCCTAAGTTTAACCATAAGATGGAGACAGGGATGCAGACAATTATCAAGGAAAAGATAGCAGCGTATGTTTGCGTTCCGAGCCTTTGATACTGCTGAGCTCCATAAGCTTGACCACACAATGTTTCCAGTCCACTAGCCATTCCCAACTGTTTTGTACATACTGTTAGCAAAATATATGATAAAATGAAACATGGGATCGCATTTTCTTGCTTATCCCTTCAGGCATAATCATTTATATAAGAGGGATTACAACTGAATAGACACACCTTTTAAACTCTAAAGATAAAATCCTATTTAAGATAAACCACTCCCAGGATAAACTAAACCTCTCCAAAAATAATCATCATATCTAATAAATACGACTAAACCAATTAACTTAACAAGTCAGAATTCGACTACTACTTTGACAAATGTATAATATTATCTTTTAACACATACAAATTCACAATAGTATTTTAAACAACCATACAATGCAACAAACACTTCCTCCTATCAACATAGGATGCTAATGCAAATTGATGGCATGAGTCCAGTACCCAATACCTGGCCCAAAAGTTTCCTTTCCTTTTCTGGTATAGTATCCGCGGGCCTTACACAATGAAATGTGAAGTTATTCAAAGCGGTGTCCCATTTGAGAAAAACATCAATGCCTTTACCAACCAGGTTTACAACACAATGAAGCAAATTCTTACAAACATCAACATCACAATGAGAAACCAAGAAAATTAGAGGCCAAAAAACCTCACAAAAGAGATGGGAAAATTCGTGAACCACGGTCCGATAAAAACATTCTACTCCACCTAGGTGGAGTTTTCCAAAATGGCTGGTCCAGGCTTGTATAAAGGAGGAGGCTAGATAGACAATTGGAACGAACCACATCACAAGCCTCCTTAGTACAAGAAAGTTGATACAACCTTTTAACCAACAGTACCGAGTCCGGATCCTCTGGCCCGATGCTGTGACTTGTTCAATGACATGACAAAGTAAGCATACTTTGATAGATGACAACACAAGCATTGCAGGAGTAAGTAAACTTACTTTGTACATTCACTGAAAAGATAAAATCCAGTTTTCTAAAGAACAAGCACAGGAGCCAATAACAAGGCTAAGGGAAAAATCTGGTTTTCTACGGAACAAGCGCAAGAAAAGGCAGAGCCAAGAACAGAGTTATGTTTAAGTTGAGCACTGAAAAATAGTTCCGAGAAAAAAGTGACTGAAAAGTAAGGAAGAAAAAGAAAAGACTAACCAAAAGACTAAAGCCAGTGACAGCACAAAGAGAGACGGCAATGGCAGTACTGGAAAGAGCAAGTTCACCCAAACGGCCAACCATCATTAACGACGTAGTTTGCAGCATGAATTGAGACAAGGTCACCACAGTCATTGGCCCTGCTAAATACCACAATTTTTTCACCTCTTCAACGACTGCATCCCAGGTTAATAATAATCCTTCTTCTTCTTGCTTCACTTTCACTTGGCCCTCTTTTAGCAACAATCCCTCATCCATTATTGGATTTATTTCAACCCTCACGTTCAAAGACGACGATTTGTAGTATTGAATCAAAAGTTCACGCAGAAGCAGCAGAAAGTTCAAAGCGATTAGGACTATCTTATACCGGAGTTCCACCTCGGAGTACTTTTACCGGTATGAGCACTGTTCATCCCGGGAAATTGTTCTACGGGTGTCGAGGGAACGGAATAAAATGTCCTTAAAAATTATAGGGTTTTAACTGTAACGGAAATCCCTCTTCTGGCTTAGGGCCGTACGTGGTAAAACGATTCGAGTCGAATCAAAAATTGACTAACCGAGTTGAATTGTTATTCAAAACACTGATGCTTTGGGACCGGTTTGATGCTTTGGGACCGGTTCGATAGATTTTTAATTATGATCGAGTTCGGTTCGATTACTGTAAATAAAATTTTAAGTATTTTCAAGAACACAAAAGAATATATATTTATAATATAATATAATATTTGATAAAACTCGTGAATATTTCGAATCAAGTTTTCAAGTACTCGAATTTGACTCGGTAATTATGATGAAATGCTCGAGTTTGTTTGATGAAATATTTCACGAGCCAAACGTCGAGCTGCTTATAAGCGGCTCAACTTGTTTTAGTATCATGCTATAGATTTATTTTGTTAGTTTGATGATTGGGATCGAGTCAGCTCTGATACCATAACACGATATTGAGAAATTATGTTTTGTTGTATTAACAGTTGATTGTATTACAATGCTATATATACCACTACTGCTAAGGCTAGTAAAGTAATTACAAGGATACTAATTACAATAATAATAAATACTCCCTCCGTTCCATTTTATTTGTCCATGTTTCCTTTTTGGTTTGTCCCAAAATAAGTGTCCACTTTATGTATTAATTGTTAAATTTCTTTAAATACTCTTCTTTGTTTTTTTTTTTTTTAACACTGAAAAGATTCTTCCTTTTTATAAATTTTTCAAGAAAACAATGGGAAAAAAAAAAGAAAAAAGAAAAAAAGATGTCCAGTGACATTGACACATCCTTCTACATGAGTGATATAAGTGAATTAGAAAACAACTCGATCTCTAATCCACCATGCATATGAATCCTCAAGAAATCTTGGTTGGTTTCTCTACGACGACATTCATTATAGATAATCACTTTGGATCTGAAAAGAACTTGTTGACGCTTGGCATGACCTCGGGGCGTCTGGTACGTAGGTACTTTCTAAATGGATGTTGTGCATACTTCTCACCCTCCTCAAAGTTTTCCAACACTCCTGCTGCTCTGTTGGCCTTAAGTACTCTGACTTCTGGATTGGAGGTGATGTTTCTAATTAGTTGAAAGGCGCATAGACCAACAACTCCACCCACCGGTGCTAGGAGGGGATATATCTCAGGTTTGATCCACCTAGAAGCCATTATTTTTTTTATTTTTTTTTAACACGAAACCTTTTTATTAAGAGTTAAAAGAAGGTTCGTACATGCCGTATCCTGGCCCTCCCCTTATACCAAAAGACGTTGACGAAACATGGTCCTGCCTCCTTAAAACCTATGGATGTCAAACCCAGTGTGGGAAAATCCATGTCATAGGAAAGAGTACAGCACCCCATGTTCCCAAAAGTTAATAACTCCCCCGTAAAAATTAAGATTACAATAGGATGCGTGGAATAAAAAACTAAAACCGCAGCTTGAGAGTCCTTGGAGTCGTAAATGGTTGAAACGGCCTTCGAACAGTTTGCGGGTTGCCCGACTTGAGACACGGTCACATGCAAGAAGAAGTAGTAAGTATAACCACCGAGAGTACATATATAAAGAGAAATTATAAAGGAGCATGACACCTGTATTGCACCCTTCAAAATGTTGAAATTGAAGGGTGCGTCCAGAGATCCTCGCCAAGATTTAAACCACATTCCAAGAAGCAGTAGGAGATGTTGGGTTGCATGCCAAGGCCCTATGCAGAGTATGATGCGACAACCTGTGCTAGAGAAAACCTTGTGCCGATAAAGAGAATGATGTGAGTGTAAAAGAAAGTAGATATATAACAGATTAGAAACAACCTGGTTTGCACCCATCAAAAGATTGATGGGTGCATCCAGTTGATTATGCGAAGTTGCGAGTGCGTCGTATGAATGGGATTTCCAGTTGATCACCATGTAGGATGAGACGAAGAGCTGCAGGGAGGGCATCGTTTGTGGTGTAGGAGACCATGATTCGTTTGGAGGAGGCACGAGTGGCAAGGAAATCGGCAGCTTTATTGGCTTCTCGGAAAATGTGAGTGATTTTCGTGCGAAGCTGAGCAATGAGACTTTTAATGGATCGAATATCATCGTCGATCAGCCAAGGTGTGTCATACCTCCCTGAAATAATGTTCACAAGGACCAACGAATCAGAATCGACTATGACAGGATGAAGGTTATGATTAGCGCAGTAAGTGAGACCAGTGAGAAGAGCTTTCGTTTCCGCAATCATGCAGGTACTTCTGTCATAAGGTTCACTGGCTCCGTAAATAAGATGACCATGCATGTTTCGGATAATAATACCACCGCCAGAGGGACCGGGGTTACCTAACGAAGAGCCATCTGTGTTCATCTTAATAAAGGTAGGTGGGGGTTTGAGCCACTTAACCAGGGTATAGTGAGCAACCATCCGAGGGGAAAATGAGCTAATATAACGATTTTGAAGCAGACAGTCGTCATCGTCGTCAGCCCGAGTAAGCCTCTGGCTAGAAAGAGCATACGATAGGTTGCGCGTGATATTGAAAATAGCATGGTGCACATTAGGCAGAGAGTTGTCAAAGAAAAACATATTTCTGCATTTCCAAATTTCCCAAAGAACCAAAGAGGGGACCAATTGACAAGCAACTTTAATTGCGCCATGACGTTCAGGGTTCCACCAAGCTCGGATGTAAGACAAGAAGTTGGTCGCTAAAGGATGATACCGGAGCTGCGTCTGAAAGTGATTCCATATATCCCGAGTGAAGCCACAACTGTAAAACAAGTGGTCTCTGGTATCTTCAGCAGGGCAGAAGGGGCATTTGAAGGGGCCATGATGTCCAAACATACGCAACATTTTCGGAAGAGGGAGAAGGTTATTGAGAAACCGCCATATAAATATCGAAATTTTAATAGGAATGCTGGGTTTCCAGACCTCCTTTAAATACTCTTCTCTCTTTATAATATTTACAATAAAAAATATGTAGCATTAAATACTCCAACAACAATTAAAAAGGCATAAGTGTAACAATATTGGATCATTTAATGTGATTCAAAGAATTAACTACATTTTTCTTAATCTGTGTGAAAAGTCAAACAGGACAAATAAAATGAGACAGAAGGAGTACAAACATATATACGAATACACATCTAATAGATGAGAATCGAATCCGGAGTAGCGGTTCATGCCATTGCATTTCTTGAAGAGATTCAAAATTCGACTCTCATCCCGCCCGGAATAAAAACTCATTCTCCTATCCCAATCTGCTTTGGGACCATTAAGCGTTAGGAATGGTCATTAGCTTTTACATACATATTTTAGTGTCTCAACGTCAAATGAAGACGTCAAGAAAAAAATTCTCGTTAATTCCATAAAATTTGACGTAAATACTTTTACACATAATCAATGAACCTATAAGACTTTAATCCAAGAGCTCGGGTCGGTCCACAGAACCTGTTTCGTTAAACAACCTCTCCCGTGCCTTCATTGCCTGCATACATATACGAGTTATACATAATTAGAGATTCTCTCATCGAACCATTAAAAGAGTTAAAATGTGTTTTTTATACAAATGACATTCATCCAAGAAATTTTTTTTTTTTAAATGCTGAAAAATAAAATATTTATGGTTTCGTATTCATCGAAACTATTTCCGCGAATGGGTCGCGTCGGCATTAAGTTTTAAAGCGCCATTGGATTCAACCAAATGACTTTACCTTTTTTTTTTTTAAAAACACAAAGCCATTGGTTGAACCAGGCGCTTTAACCCTGAAAAAAACGTGAGCATGGCGGGTGCGCATATGAAGAAGCATTTGGTTGAACCACGGCTTTGGTGTTTTCAAAAAAAAAAAAAAGGGCAAAGTCTGGTTAAACAATGGCCAAGAAACAATGCGACGTGGGACCCATTCGCAGGAAATAGTTTCAGATGAGCGCGAAACCATAAATATTTTATTTTTCAGCATTTTAAAAAAAAAAATTTCTTCATCCAACGGTCTGATGCAATCGAAACTTTTCAACAACAAACAAATTTACTCTTCAATCCACCCCACTTCATTTTTATTTTTATTTTATAAAAAAAAAAAACACAACAGAAGAAAGAAAGAAAAAATGGTAGATCGATCACCTGTTTATCCCAGTTTGTGCAACTTGTTATGATGGAAAGAAGTAAACATTGGGTCATGGAACCGGTAACGATTCCTATCCACAGACCTTTTCCTCTTAATCCCATGAAAAAACCCAATGTCACAGCAATGGGGATTCCGACCAAATAATAAGATGCAAGATTCACATAAGCTCCCATGTGTTGCCATCCACATCCTCTTGCAACACCTTTAAAAATTATACTAGTTTTGCACAACATTACAACAAAAAAGAAGAAAGAAAAAAAGTTCATTTAAACTGAAGAAAAGTAACCTGAAAGATTTCCTTGTAGGTTATCCATGACAATGGATGCACAAATAAGAGGAGCCATGTCTGTAACATAATCCACAACTTCCTTCTCGTTGCTAAATATGTATCCGAAGTTCCTACGATTAGCAAAGAGTATTGTGTCTACTATGACAATCTCAATAGCAGCAAGGAACATGACTGCAAACACAGACGTTCGAGCCCCTCTTGGATTTCCAGCTCCTAATTCGTTCGAAACTCGTGTACTAAAGATAAATGAGATGATCATTATTAAGCTTTCTCAAATTAAGTCACAGTTTCTTCAACAAAAAAAAAATAGAGTCATAGAATGAATAAGGCGTCTTTAGTGGCACCACACCGAAACTACTTTCCGGGGCACCACAGTGAGCTTTGACCTCTAGAAAGTCGAACTTCACACCCTGATGTGGTGGGAGCCCAAACAATAATTGAATGAAAAGTATCCACATTTCAAGCATATATATACCTAACAGCACCAGCAAGTCCATATGGTATTGCATATAGTGTTGTTATAGTGTTGAGGCTGTTGAGACAAAATTGAAGTATGTCAGGCTATATAATTAAGCATCTATGATCAGTATTTTGAATAGGGCAACACGAAGAATATATACCACACAGACAGGACAGAAGTTTCCAGCTCCGGATTTGGCAGAAGGCCCGAAAGCAAAATGAGGAGCTCAAATGACCACCACTCCAGACTGCAATCAGAGTTTCAACATATATACTTAAACAAAGTTATAAATCCCAAATGAAAGCATGAAATCGATCCAAAAGTTTTACATTAATAAATGAACAGCTGGCCTACCAAATCATGACAGCAGAAGGAATAGCAAAGCGGAAGAACTCTTTAACTTCTTTAAATACTTCACATGAAATTGGAGCTCGAGTTTTAGCACAACAAGGGTGGAACCTCATGTATAAACCGAGTATGGACGCATTCAACCACAACGAAAAGCACATAGCTAAAGCTGCTCCAACATTTCTTAATCCAGATTTGTACACAAGAACCCAACATAAAGGTACATGTAAGCACATGGTAACAAATGAACTTACGAGCATTGGAAGTATCATGCTTTGCATTTGAAAGTAACGAATAAGAGGTTGTAGGATAGCATTAGCGAAAAGAGCAGGAATTAGCCACGTAGCGAATCTTCCGGCTTCTTGAGAAATTAAAGGGTCTTGGCCAATCAACAGCAGTATCCTCCCTAAGTTTAACCATAAGATAGAGACAGGGATGCAGACAATGATCAAGGAAAAGATAGCAGCGTATAACTGCGTCCCGAGCCTCTGATACTGCTGAGCTCCATAAGCTTGTCCACACAATGTTTCCAGTCCACTAGCCATTCCCAACTGTTTTGGTACATCACAAGTTCACATTAGTGTTATATACAACCATTAAAACATCATTAGTAAACATGATAGACATATAAAAAGCATCTTTGCATAAGAATCATCGCGCGTTTTGATCAAACAAGTCAATTCCATTCATTGTATCCTAAAAGGGATTTCGATTGATTCCAAAGTGCAACGGTTTCGAATAGGGATTAGGGAAGAAACGTCACTTAAAAGTTGGCGTTGACATGACACTGAAACACAGTTCATCTAAAAACATTCCAAGATGAAGTCAACTGAAAAGTGAAAAGTTAGGAAGAAAAGGAAAAAAAGGGCAAACCAGAAGACTAAAGCCAGTGACAGTACAAAGAGAGATGGCAATGGCAGTACTGGAAAGAGCAAGTTCACCCAAATGACCAACCATCATTAAGGAGCTAGTTTGAAGCATGAATTGAGACAAGGTCACAACTGTCATTGGCCCTGCTAAATAGCACAGTTTTTTCACCTCTTCAATGGTTGTACCCCATGTTAATCTTTCTTCTTGCTTGACTTGCACTTGTTGATCATCTTTTAGCAACAAACCCTCTTCCATTATTGGATTTATTTCAACTCTCAAGTTCAAAAATGGCGATTTGGAGGAGTACTCAACCAAATGTTCACCCAAACGAAGCAGAAGCTGTGTACTGACTAAAAAATGATTACTCAAACGCAGGCTGTGTGTATTATGTTACACTGGAGTCGTCGCACCTGGGAGTACTTGTGAGCAACCTTTGTCTTTTTTTTTTTTTTTTTTTTTTTTTTTTTTTTTTTTGGAGATTCTTGAGAGACGTATCGATTTTCTATTTGACCATAAAAATCTTAGCCGCCTGAACCATGAAAACGCGTGTGTTAAAGTCGTGCTAACCTACGTTCTGGGACGAGACTCTTTATTTTATATGAGTTTGAATTTAGATTTTTTATATGTTATCAGAGTCATTTTTTATTGTGTAAGTGTTGAGCCTGTTGAGCCATTATGCAAGTGTTGAGCTTGTTGAGCCTCTTGCCTTAAATCGAGATTTTAATATCAGAGAAAAGGGGAAAAAGTAATAATGGATTGGATATGGCAGGGAGCAAATGAATTTTAATTCCTAAAAAAGACGGTTAAACCCTAATCGTGAGGACGCCTCGCCCCGATCCCAGAGGAATGCATAAGAGGTTAATCATGGGTCTTAGCAGCTCAGGGATGTGGCTTTGCATTAGATATCTCTCACCGAAATGGGCCGACCCTTTACTGGACTCGAACCCCAACCCTTCGTCTTTAGATATAGCAAGACACTACATCACCTCACCTGCTCACCACTAGGCCATATCCAGGGAATAATGAATTTTAATTCCTTAATGAGGAGTTGGAGGTGAAGGAGGCGGAGGGGGGACGGGGACGTAAAGGAAGGTGGAGAAGATGGTCAATTTGAATTGTGGGGTTGCTGTGGTTAATTTTTTATTTTTTACTTTAGAAAGCTAATTTAAAGGGTATTTTTGTCCGTTTAAACTTATTGATGTGGTGTTGCCCTGGCTAGAATTTTTTTCCCTGTGAATACCACCTGCTTTAGTATGAAAGACATTTTAGTCTTTTTCCTGTTTGGCTGGGTATTTTAGTCTTTTTCCTGTTTGGCTATATAAGCCACCCCTTTGGTAACCCTTCAAGTTGCCTCCATCACTTTATTGCTTGCTTTAACAACATTCCTAACATTTTCTTCCCGTTAAAAAAAAAAACAAAAAAAACAAAAAAAAAAAACCCAAACATCTTATATTAACTCTCGCAACAAAACAACTTTCATCTCAAAAGTTGTTTAAACTTCAGAGATTTTTTCTTTTTTTGGTGGGTGCCGGATCTCTCCTTCCTACACTCCTTGGGGAATGTAGTATTTTTATCAAGTTTTTTTTTTGTATTTTACACTTTTCATCCTAATCTCTTTATTTTTCACTTTGTTCCTTATGTATTTGTAGAGTTTAAATGTTTGCCCTAAAAAAAGAAAAAATGTTTGCGATAAGTGTATATAAGTTTATGAATTGTTGTAACATGCAATTGAACTTTTTTTTTTCCTCCAGTATTATGCTCGAGCATCCTTAATTAGCTCTTGATTCTTAATTTGTGTCGTATCTTCTTTCTCTTTATTTTATTTTTTGCTTTTCTATTGTATCATTTCTATCTCATATTTTTTACATAGATAGTTGAACAAAAGAATCCCCTGAATATGGCCCAGTGGTGAGGAGCTGGGGTGTTGTAATGACAGTCCGGACCCTAAGCTGGAGGTCAGAGGTTCGATTCCCGTAAAAGGGGTTGATTTCCGATGGCTAAAACTTCGGTGATGGGGAACTAAGACGCCCTTCGACTCTAAGCTCTAGGCTCCCTGATTAACCTCTCCTCGCATTCCTGTGGAATCGGGGGCGAGGGGGCCCTCACGGTTAGGGTTTAACCGTTTTTTTTTTTTAGTTGAACAAAAGAATTACAAAATGTAGAGTTTCAAGCACGTAATTTCCTTTTTTTCCCCCCACAGATCTGATGTATATATCATAAATCTAACCTCATTTATCTACAATGGTGGTGTTTTTGCAGATTTTGTTTTCAGACGGCGGAGAAGAGAGCTATAATTTGTTGTTGTTAGTTGGCGGTGACGTTCGTAGATTTGTTGATCCGGTCAGATCTATGGAAATATAAGAGGATTATTAAAAGACGGTGCATTCTCTTTGAATAGCTCTCATTGTATTTGACACTATAGTTTAAAAATCGAACAAACTATATAATTTAATTTAATAAGTATAATTTAAAAATGAAATTAAGTTTGTTCATAATTGTGGAAATATTACATATCAAATAGTATGTAATATTTATTTATTTTCGTGTATACATTATTTGTACACTTTAGTTGTAAAAGGACATATTAATTGTGGTACATAAAAACAATTAATATGTCAAACTCTAGTTGCTTTATGTCATAGACATACTTTTACTTTTTACATGCATGCTTGCCGCCCATCTAGTGGCCGCCCAAGCTAGCTAGTATCTCCCATCAATTGTAACTATTTATACTTCTTCCATTTGATGAATAAACGAAGTTGAAGTTTACTCAAGTAGTATTTACTTTCTCAAACTCTCTTCATGGTAGCAGAGCCTTAAACTCCTGAATCCGCTGCAAATTCTCAGCACCCTGCTGAATCAAGAATGTCTTCATTATCGAAGCTTCCTCACCCTCGGTTGAGTCCCGGTGCCTCACAGACCGGGGTCACCGACTCTTCATCTTACACAAATCATAGACTTGATGGCAACAAACTACTTGCCGTGGTCAAGATCTATGAAAATGTACATCTCTCGGACAAGGTAAGATGGGATACCGTCCGGCTCTAAACCCGCCCCCCTGTGCGAAGATGACCCAGGATTTGAAGCATGGGATACTACTAATAATCAAGTCATGACCATTCTCACAAGATCAATGACAAAAGAGATTAGTGAGAACTTTATGATGTATGATACCGCAAAGGAGATCCGGGATAATGCCGGGGATCTTTACTCCAAGAAAGACAATACATCGAAGTGTATGAACTTGAAGCTCGATTCAAAATTGCGGACAAGGAGATATGTACGTAACTCAATACTTCAACCAAGCTGTCAGGGCATGGCAACACTGGACATGTTGGAAACTCACCCCCGGAATGATGTCAAGGATGCGCCTTTATAAGGACATTATTGAGAAAAAGAGAGTATTCAAGTTTCTTCCGGACCGAATCCTACTCTTGATGATGTTAGGGGAAGAATCCTTGCCACAAAACCTCTCCCCAATCTCAAATCCATGTTTGCCGAAGTCAAACATGAGGAAAGCAGGAGAAAAGTGATCTTTTCTTGAACTCCCCGCCGACAACCCCGCCGAAAGTGCTACCCCGCCGACCGTCGGGAAGCCTCGCCGAGGTTGCGAGACCGTCGGGAAGCCTGCGATCGAACCGGAAAGTTGTTCGTGAGCACGCAAACGCACAAATCACACCAATGACACTTGCTTTGGAAGCTACATGGAATGCCTAAATCCTCCAAGCCTACCAGGGAAAGTCGGGCGGGCATGTCAATGAAGGGGAGAATGATAACAAGTTGAATGCTCGGTTCTTCGCATTCAAAGCTTTCCTCACTCAACAAAAAGAAGGTAGTCCCTCTACCGACATGGCCACTCGGGCTAGTGCGGGTAAATTCTACTCTTCTATTAGTAATGAAACATGGATTGTTGATTCGGGGCCTCCTCGCATATGACCGGTAATAAAAACCTCATAACTCACCTTATGCCATGTCAACAAATTCATAAAATTAAGACTGCCGATGGATCTATCTCTCATGCAAAAGGTTTTGGAAATGTTAAAATCACTAATAAGATATGCCTAAAGGATGTCCTATTTGTTCCAAAATTAGGCGCAATCTCATATCGTCAAGTAAACTTGCAAAAGATTTGAATTGGACTATGGTGTTTAATAAGAATCAGTGCACTTTCCAGGACCCTTCTTCACAGGAAGTGATTGGGAGGGCTAAACCCTGCTCAGGATTGTATGTGGTCAACCCCGCCGAAGACGTAAAGGCGAAGACCGAATCGCCTCGGCCACCGCACTCAAACCTTAGACAATATCATGTTATGGCATTATAGACTAGGACATCCAAGTTTTGGTTATTTAAAGTCTGTAATTCCTGAATTATTTAAAGGATGTAATGTCAATGATCTTCAATGTGATATTTGTCAATTTGCCAAACTTACCAAATCTGTGTATACCAAACTACCTTATTTGCCTTCCAAACCTTTCACGTTAATTCATAGTGATGTATGGGGACCTTCAAGAGTAAAAAGTATAACTCGGGAAAAGGTGGTTTGTCACTTTCATTGATGATCATACCGAAACACATGGTCGTTTTTAATGAAGGATAAATCGAAGTTGGAAACCGTTTTTCGGGAATTTTACAACATGATCTCTACTCAATTTGACACTAAGATCAAGATCTTAAAGATCGATAATGCACTTGAATACTATGAGTCTAACCTCGGTAATTTCTTGATGGATAAGGGGATTGTCCATGTCGGTAGTTGTGTGGAAACACCTCAACAAAATGGGGTTGCCGAGAGAAAGAACAGGCACCTGATGGAGATGGCTAGATCACTCATGTTCACCACACATGTTCCAAAGTATATGTGGGGTGAAGCTATATTAACTGCCACATACTTAATCAACAGACTTCCCAGTAGAGTGTTAGGCTTCAAAACTCTTATCCAAACCCTTCTGACCACTCACTCCTGCCCTCATCTTATTTCCCAATTACCTCCAAAAATCTTTGGTTGTACTTGTGTTTGTTTATATCCATGCCCAACACGAAGCAAACTTGATCCCAAAGCTCACAAGTGCATTTTCCTAGGATATGCAAAGGACGGGGAAAGGTTACAAGTGCTATTCTCCTTCCGAAAAGAGATTTTACAATTCTATGGATGTAAAATTCTTTGAAAGGACCCCCTACTACAGCAAGTCCACTGAGGCAGCTACTGATGGAAACTTGATTGAAATTGACCTAAATCCGATCCCACAGCAAGCTCTTAACCCTCAGCAACCTGCGATTCTCGGCAAGGCGAACCCCGCACCCTGCGACCCCCGGCGGCCCTGCGAACCGGGGCCTGCGGAACCGAGCCTGCGAACCGGTGCCAACCGAAACTCGGCAACCTGCGACTCTCGGCGGCCCTGCGACTCTCGGCACCGTCGACATTGATGATAGACCTATTGCTATCGAAAGGGAAAGAGATCTTGCACTACCGATCATTCTATTCATAATTATACGTCTTATGATCGTTATCACATGCCTTTGTCATGTTTACACGGGACTTGGATTCTCACTCTATTCCTAAGAATATACGGGAAGCTCTCCAACATGATAAGTGGAAGGTCGTCGTCAAGACCGAAATGAATGCCCTCCTAGATAATCATACTTGGGATCTAACGACTCTCCCCAAAGGCAAAAAGACGATCGGTACTGCAAGTGGTTATTTACCATCAAATACAATGCTGATGGTACAATTGACAAGTATAAGGCCGACTAGTTGCAAGGGGTTTCACTCAAACTTATGGCATTGACTACAAAGAAACTTTTGCACCAGTTGCAAAACTGAACACTGTCAGAATACTGATATCTCTTCTTTGTCCAACTTGACTGGCCTCTTCACCAATTGGATATCAAAAATGCCTTCCTCAATGGTGACCTTACTGAGGAAGTTTACATGAATGTACCTCCTGGTTTTACCAATCCTAACACTCAAGGAAAGGTCTGCAAATTGAGGAAATCTCTATATGGCCTAAAGCAATCCCCAAGAGCCTGGTTTGGGAAACTCACTACTGTCACTTAAAGGACTGAAAATCCACTTACAGGACCAAAATTCAGAATTTGGAAAAAACAGGTGACAGGCGGCCGCCTGTCACCACAGGCGCCCGCCTGTGAGAAAAATTTGTTCACAAATTTGAACAGAAAGTTTTGGCCGTTTTGGGGTTTCACCGGCTGGCCACAGGCGCCCGCCTGTGGCCCGAAATTCTGAATTAGTGTGTCTTTTCATCATTTTCAACTGACTTATGTATGTAACTTCTTTCCAAAGGTTGCATACATAAGAGGTCGGTTTTCCACTACTATATATGATCATTTTAAGTGCTTTAAACAGTGGTGAATTTGGCACATCATCTTTGAGAGTCAATAACTTTTTAATAAAAACTCCATTAGCATACTTCTCTTTTGTTGCCTAAAAGTGAAGGGAAACGTAGTCTTATCTCACAGAAGTATTTGTGTAACCCAAGGCATCTTATAAGGGTCAAATAACTTTTGTAGGAAAGTGTTTATCACGATTCTACGTTATATCAAGCATATCAGATTTTCTGCGTTTTCTGCGTTTTGTTTTGACATTGTTGTTCCCTTGAAAGCCACAATCTACAACAATCTACAAAAGTTATTTCAGAATTTCTGCAATGTCAATTGTCAAGGAGATGACTGCAAACTTTGGTAAGTTGGAAAAGTTTGAAGGTGTTAATTTTAGAAGATGGCAAAGGAAGATGCATTTTCTGCTAACAACATTGAAAGTGGTGTATGTGTTGAGTACACCAATGCCGGAAGTGTTGGATGATGGACCTTTGGAGGAACTGAGGAGGAAGAACAAGTGGGAGAATGATGACTACATCTGTAGAGGTCACATTCTAAACGGTATGTCTGATTCTTTGTTTGAAATTTATCAAAATGTTGAGTCTGCAAAAGAACTTTGGGTTTCACTAGAGTCTAAATACATGAATGAAGATGCCTCTAGTAAAATGTTCTTGGTTGGTAATTTCATGAAATATAACATGGTAGATTCAAGGTCGGTAATGGAACAATATAATGAATTACTGCGCATTTTGGGTCAATTTGCACAACATAAAATGGAAATGGATGAGCTATTTCGGTGTCCAGCATTATAGATAAGTTACCACCTAATGGAAAGATTTTAAACACATGTTAAAGCACAAAAAGGAATAATTATCTCTGGTAGAACTTGGTAGTCACTTGCGTATAGAGGAATCTCTAAGGGCGCAAGAGGGCGGTAAAACCAAGGGTAAAGAGATAATGGATTCGACATCCATCAACATGATGGAAGCCGGTGAATGTTCATATAAGAACAAAGGGAAATATAATAAAAAATCTTCCAAAAACAATGGCAAAGATACCAACAAAAAACCGAAAGGTGCTTGTTGGAATTGCGGTAAAACTGGACATTTCAGAGTTGATTGTCGAGTAAGGAAGAAAGGACCAAACAACAGTTCGGGGCAAGGGTCTAAGGACCAAGGTGCTCCTAAACATCAAGGTCAGAATGTTACTTGTGGATTTAATTCGAGTGTGAATTATGTACCACTAATTTCTGAAGCATTTTATATGCAGTATGATGATGTTGCTTGGTGGATTGACTCGGGTGCAACGAGACACGTTTGCAAGGATCGAATTTGGTTTAAAAACTATGAACCCGTGATCGATGGATCCATGCTATTTATGGGAAACGAGTCAAAGGTCGCCATAGTTGGAGTTGGAAGTGTTGTTTTATCTTTTAGTTCGGAAAATGTATTATTTTAAAACAAGTGTTGCATGCTCCGTGTATACGGAAAAACTTGGTTTACGGTAGTATTTTATGTAAAGAAGGTTATAAACAAGTCTATGAGTCGGATAAGTACATTTTAAGTAAGTGTGGTGTATTTATTGGATTTGGTTACTTATGTAATGGTATGTTTATGTTAAATACTCGGCATGATGTTGTAAACAATGTTGCTGCAGTTCATGATGTTAATAATTCTGTTTTGTGGCATGCTCGGTTGGGACATGTTCATTATAAACGTATGTTGGTAATGTCTAAAAATGAGTTAATTCCATCTTTTGACATGAATGTGAATAAGTGTAATACTTGTATGTTGAACAAAATTGTTAGACAACCTTTTCAAAGTGTTGAAAGGTCGTCTTCCGTTTTGGAACTTATTCATAGTGATCTTTGTGATTTTTGTGCTACGCCTTCTCTTGGTAATAAAAAATACGTAGTGACTTTTATAGACGATATCACACGGTTTTGTTATGTGTTTTTTCTTCATTCTAAAGATGAGGCAATCGATAAATTCAAAATCTATAAAAGTGAAGTTGAGTTGCAATTAACCTCTAAAATTAAAAAGTTGCGTACCGATCGAGGTGGTGAATACTTTGATCCAACTTTTTTCGGGTCATGTGGGATTATACATGAGGTTACGGCACCTTACACACCACAGCAAAACGGTATAGCGGAAAGGAAAAACCGTACTCTTAAAGAGATGGTTAATTCCATGTTGTCTTACTCTGGTTTGAGTGAGGGATTTTGGGGAGAAGCCATGTTAACGGCTTGTTATTTGCTGAATAGAATTCCTAATAAAAGGAATCCTATTACCCCATATGAACTTTGGTTCAAAAAGAAGCCAAACTTGAATTATCTACGAGTTTGGGGATGTAGGGCTGTTGTAAGGCTCACCATGCCTAAGATTAAAACCTTGGGTGAAAGAGGCATTGATTGTATCTTTATTGGATATGCTTTGCATTCCAAAGCATATAGGTTCTATGTTATAGAGCCTAATGATTCAGTTGCTGTTCATTCTGTGATTGAGTCAAGGGATGCCATCTTTGATGAAAATCGGTTTAACTCTATACCGAGGCCAAAGGATATAACTCCTACTATTGTTGGAGTAGAGAACAACAATGATGTTGATTCTCAGGATGAGCCTTTCGAGCTTCGTAAAAGCAAAAATGGCTAGGAAACCAAAATCTTTTGGACCCGACTATCAAACTTATTTTGTGGAAGGAACAAGAGATGAAGTAGGATTTCAATACTCATATTGTTATAATATTGATGAGGATCCTAAGACGTTTAAGGAGGCTATGGAGTCTCGAGACGTGTCATTTTGGAAAGAAGCCGTCAATGATGAGATGGATTCCATAATGGGAAACAACACGTGGATCCTTGCGGACCTTCCTCGTGGTTGCAAACCTTTGGGTTGCAAGTGGATCTTTAAAAGAAAGATGAAAGTTGACGGCACTGTCGACAGGTATAAAGCCAGATTGGTAATTCAAGGCTTTAGACAAAAGGAAGGTATTGATTATTTTGATACCTATGCACCGGTTGCTAGAATCTCCACAATTAGATTGTTGATTGCCCTAGTTGCTATTAACAATCTGGTGATCCATCAAATGGATGTTAAAACAGCCTTCTTAAATGGAGATTTAGAAGAAGAAATTTATATGAAACAACCGGAAGGGTTTGTTATGCCTGGAAATGAGCATAAGGTATGTAAGCTTGTTAAATCATTGTATGGGCTTAAACAAGCACCTAAACAATGGCATCATAAATTTGATGAAGTTGTCTTGTCTAATGGTTTTAAGCTTAACCAATCAGACAAGTGTTTATATAGCAAATTTGACAATACCGGTAACGGTGTGATAATTTGTTTATATGTTGATGACATGTTAATCTTTGGAACTAACCAAGAACAAGTTGACATTTGTAAGGCCTTTTTGTCATCAAGTTTCTCTATGAAAGACATGGGGGAGGCGGATGTGATTCTTGGAATCAAGATCAAACGGAGTGACAAAGGGATTTCTTTGACACAATCTCATTATATTGAGAAAGTGTCGAAGAAATTCAATTGTGAAAATTCTACTCCAGCCAATACTCCCATGGATCCTAATGAGAAACTCATGCCTAATACGGGAAATCCGATATTACAACTTGAGTATTCTCGGGTGATAGGATGTTTGATGTATGCTATGACTAGCACACGTCCGGATATTGCTTATGCGGTTGGAAAGCTAAGCAGGTTCACGAGTAATCCGAGTAGTCATCATTAGCGTGCGGTAACTCGTGTACTAAGGTATCTTAAGTTAACCAAGGATTTTGGCTTGACTTATGTTGGACATCCTTCAGTAATAAAAGGGTATTCAGATGCTAGTTGGATATCCAATGTAGAGGATCATTCTTCTACAAGTGGTTGGGTGTTTTTGCTTGGAGGAGGTGCCATTTCTTGGGCTTCAAAAAAGCAAACATGTATTGCGGCTCGACTATGGAGTTGGAATTTGTTGCCTTAGCGACGGCCGGAAAAGAGGCGGAGTGGCTTAGGAATTTGATATATGAAATTCCATTATGGCCTAAACCAATTTCACCCATTTCTATCCATTATGATAGTGCATCTACCTTGTCTAAAGCATATAGTCAAGTGTATAATGGTAAGTCGCGACACCTGGGCGTTAGACATAGCGCGGTACGTGAGTTGATAACTCATGGGGTGATTTCGGTTGTGTTTGTGAGATCTCAACAAAATTTAGCCGATCACTTAACCAAAGGATTGGCTAGAGACTTGGTACAAAAGTCGGTTAACGGGATGGTTTTACAACTCATATAAATCTTGGTAATAGGATACCCAATTCCCCTCTAATACAATGTTAGAGGCAGAATTCAATGTGGAAGGCCTATTGTCTTAGATTTGAGCACATTAAATTGTCCCGAAGGTATGTGCTATGACCTGCATGATTAGGTTGAAGTGTTTCTTCTTAATGAGTCTTTTGACAAAGTGCTATTGCAGGTGCACGATTAATAAAAGATTCACCTATATGAGTATGAAGTAGGCCGCTTCAAGGAAGTTCTAGAGTTGGCTTTCTGTATGCTCAAGAATGGATATGGACACAAGGCCTGTTTAATTAGTGTCAAGAATAAACTTTTGGAGTTATCTTAACTCATGTGTATGTTATCTTCATGTATTCAAAACGTGTAAAGGGGTTCAATGCTTAGACACACCCCAATACTCGAATATTTGAAATGTGTAATATTACTAGGTGATAATTCAATCTTCGTGACATTATCATTGATGCATGAGTTGTTATGTTTTGACTGTTCTTCAGCTAAGCCAAGGATTACACTTAAATGGGGGAGGATTGTTGGTAATTTAAGTGTTACCATGTTCATTTATGTAATCGGGGTTTGGTACAAAGATGGGTGAACTCGGAATGCTATAATATGAGTTTGGAGATACGGAGTGTATGCTCATATAAGTATTTACGAGTTTACGGATTTAAATGATTAAGTATAGTTCGGGAAAATCACTTAAAGGACTGAAAATCCACTTACAGGACCAAAATTCAGAATTTGGAAAAAACAGGTGACAGGCGGCCGCCTGTCACCACAGGCGCCCGCCTGTGAGAAAAATTTGTTCACAAATTTGAACATAAAGTTTTGGCCGTTTTTGGGGTTTCACAGGCTGGCCACAGGCGCCCGCCTGTGGCCCGAAATTCTGAATTAGTGTGTCTTTTCATCCTTTTCAACTGACTTATGTATGTAACTTCTTTCCAAAGGTTGCATACATAAGAGGTCGGTTTTCCACTACTATATATGATCATTTTAAGTGCTTTAAACAGTGGTGAATTTGGCACATCATCTTTGAGAGTCAATAACTTTTTAATAAAAACTCCATTAGCATACTTCTCTTTTGTTGCCTAAAAGTGAAGGGAAACGTAGTCTTATCTCACAGAAGTATTTGTGTAACCCAAGGCATCTTATAAGGGTCAAATAACTTTTGTAGGAAAGTGTTTATCACGATTCTACGTTATATCAAGCATATCAGATTTTCTGCGTTTTCTGCGTTTTGTTTTGACATTGTTGTTCCCTTGAAAGCCACAATCTACAACAAAAAGACTGCATTTTTCGTCTTCTTTTTTGTATTATTTCATCATCCATGCTTTTTATACGGTAGAGCTCAAAGGAGTTTCTAATCCGGTAAGAGCTCGAACGAAACGGAGATTTAGTGAGCTCGAAGGAGTTACAAAAAGGAGTTTATACGTTGGAGGTTTACAATCTTTAATCTTCTATTGTATCTACTTTGGTTTGTATTTTGTTGTGCTATCATCGAGTAGTTCAAGTAAATGCATTTGATTTGGGGGGTTGCAGGGGATGTATAGTTACATCTCAATTGCAGTGATACTTGTTACTAAAGATGGGGTAAAACACTGCTGAAAAAGTTGTTGTGCGTGGCGGGTGGTTTGGGGGTAAAACCTGTGCTATTGCTCTTTCATGTTCATTTACAAGATGGTTGAGACATCAAGAAAGGAAGGAACTGATGCTGCATAATCTTAAGTTAATGACTAAGGTAGTGTGATTTAGGCAGCTTAATTATTTGTGTAAAATGAAGTCTATTATGTAAAGATTAAGGTGGTGTGATTATGTAGCCTAAGTTGACATTTTTATTGTCTTTTTAGACTAAAATTGACATTTTTAATAGCTTAATTTCGTTTTTTCGGTTAACCGCAGAATTGGACCGATGATTTCGGTTTTCTGTTAACCGACCGAATTGAACCGTTTTTTCGGTCTTGAGGATGGTGTAAGTGCGAATCCACTTCACATGCAAGAAGGCCCAGTTACGAGAGCTCGAAAGAGAAGATTCGAGGAAGCTGTGAAGAACCTCGTTTTGGCAACTTCTAAGGAACTCGTTGGGGAGTTTAAGAATAAAGACTTGTCTATTTTTTCAATGATAACTTGTAATTGGGGATAAAGGGGTTTTTGGGGAAGTTTAAGTCTATTTCTGGCAACCTTACTTAAAATAGCCTATGAGAAGCCAACCCGACATCCACTTGCTATTTTGGGATTCTAAAACTTCCATCTTCATATCCAACATCTTTTTAAGGTATACCTAACCTTAAACTTCGACGTCCTACCTTTTTACCCCTCCGAAAAACCGATACCATTTTCACCTTAATTTTGGGAAACTCAACTTTCCATTTTTGGAGTAAGCTTTTCCTAAGCCCAAGACTTGTCTCAAATTTCGTGCCTAAGTCTTCCACATGGTTTTGGAGCTTGTCTTTTTCTCCCACATCGAAATTTGGGTGGAAAATTGGTACCACATTGGAAACTTTGCTTTAATCTACATTTCTTGTAGTCTATATAAGCCTATGCTTGCTATTGTAATAGTTAGACAACTTTTGAGTGAAAACTTTATATATTATATAAGTTTTTCAGTGATTGAAAACTTATTTTAGTTAAACATTTTGCCTTGCTGACTAGGTGACTGTTTAACTTGAGAACTTATCAAAAGTTTGAGCAACTTTTGTGCGGCGTTCTCAGCTTGGTGAATCCTGAGGTGCTGACTCCACGGGCTGATCTAAGTTTGTGCTCATCTATCCTTTTTTCCATAAAAATCGTGTAAGTTTTGTCTTATTATTTCTTACAAAAACTGTGTTCTTACTTGTAGTTTCTTAGAATACTTCAATCTAGATCATCATAGTTCATATCATTTGGTATCAGAGACTACGTGATTGAGGTATTCATCTTCTTGTTTTCTTGTTTGTTCTTATCAAATTTTTTTTTTCCTTTCGTCTATTTATAATAAAAAAAACGCAGCCTTTTCATCTAGTCTCTCATGTTCATCCTTGTTTCCTCTCTTCTATGTGCAATTGCTTGATTAAGTGTTAGATCCTATATATATCGTAGTGTTACTGTTAATTTTTTCCATCACTTGGTTCGTAACACACATAGTTTTATCTCCTTCCTTGCTTAATCTTTAAACCTTCATATTGTCACATCATAATCATCAATTTCCAGCACTAATTTTTCCTTCTTCTCCTTGGTAACCTTTGCCTTTTCATTTCTTACTCATAAAGAGTATTTAGTTTCATTTAGTAACCATTATTCTAAGTAGTAAGTGTACTTTAATATTTTTGTAAGTTCATAGTTGTTTAGTATTCTATAAATAAAAAAAAAACAAAAAAAAAAGAAATCAGGCCGTGATTAAATAAATAAAAAGAAAAGAGAAAAAGAAAAGAAAAGAAATACGAGCCTAAGTTTAAAAAAAAAAGGGGATACAATACTTGTTTGTTGAATTATTATTGGGTGCATAAAATTTGGTTACTACTTTTGATAACTCTTTTGGAACACACATTCTAATCTTTTCATCCATTCACACACCTTAGCCTTGCTTCCACTCTTTCTCAATTCTTAGATCGATTTTGGAGTTGACATTTTGGTGTTCATTTGGTTGTGGATTGTTTGCACTATTTGCTCTTGTTTTTGATTTGTTTGACGGTTGGCACTTACCTACGGCAAGTTTTGAGTGTGAGTGTAAACACGAGCGTATTTGTGAGGTATCATGGCTGAACAAGACGAAACTAATTGGGAAGGTAGATTTCGCCTTCATCAAGAGGCAGTAAATGGTGATATGAATCGTCGTTTTGAGGAAGTTCAACAAGGTATTGCGGATCAAATTGCTTTGAATTGTTCCAACAAGCATGGTATTGGTAATGGTGGTGCACGTGGACGTGGTAGAGGTCATAGGGGCCGTGGTAATATGGCTGGTCGTGGTGATGTTGGGGAACGTGGTGGTTTTGGTGGTCGAGGTCATGTGGAGGCTGATGACTATAGTGACATAGCCGATAATTTTGAGCACGAGGATTTTGAGGCAGTTACCGATGATAATTTGCGTGGCTTAAAATATAAAATACCATCTTTTGAGGGCAAATCGGATCCGGGAAAGTATTTGGAATGGGAGATGAAAATGAACCAAATCTTCTCGGTTCATAATTATAGTGACGCCAAGAAAGCTAGGATTGCTACGTTGGAATTCACGGGTTATGCGATGAGTTGGTGGCACAGTTTTCAAGAAAATCGTCGCCGACGGGGTGAACAACCGATTAATAGTTGGACGCTTCTCACTGAACATATGCGACTTAAGTGGGTCCCTAATCACTATTTTCGGGACCAAGGCTATAAATTGCAACAGTTATCATAGTCGGGAAAAACGGTTGAAGAATTTCACGAGGAAATGCAAGTTACTTTGCTTCGGGCTACTATCATTGAACCCGAAGATGTTACGATGCAGCGTTTTTTGTGTGGGTTGAGGGATGATATCGCAGGCCAAGTTGAACTACAGAATTATCAGTCGTTGAATGACATGGTTAATGGCGCCATGATGGTAGAAAGACGGTTAAAGAGTAGACGTGAAGAAAGAGCAAAAACCAATCGTCCTTATGGTTTTCGGAGTTCTTTCACGCCTTCATTTCAGCCCGGGGTATCTTCTACTTCTTCTACTACAGCTCCTTCGAAGCAAGTCGAAGGATCAACACGTTCTTCTAATCATAAAGCAAGGATTTCCGAAATTTTAACACCGGATAAAGGCAAGGCTGCAGTTGGGCGTTCTCGGGATATCGAATGCTTTAAGTGCAAGGGAAAGGGACATTATGCGGTTAATTGTCCTAACAAACGCACCATGACTGTTGTGGGACAAACGGTGCCGGATGCAACATACGAATCTCATTCCGAAGATGATAACGTAGACGATGATGATGATCACGAGGAGGAATTGAATGCGCATGCTTCTAACACATATGGGGCGTGTTATGTTATTCGGAAGACCTTGGCTGTTCATGCTAAGTTGGTTGATTCTATCCAACGGGAAAACATCTTTCAATCAACTTGTGGCATCGCGGGACGCACGTGCAACTACATTATTGATTCCGGAAGTTGCGCAAATTTGGTAAGTAACACTTTGGTTAAGGATTTTCAGATTCCATTAGTGCCGCATGCACAACCGTATAACTTGCAATGGATGAATGATGTGGCTGATATTCGTGTGTCACATCAAGCGTTTGTTAAGTTTCGTGTCGGTAAACTTGTTGATGAAGTCTTATGTGATGTCGTACCACTTTGTGTCACTCATTTGTTGTTAGGTAGACCATGGCAATTTGATAGAACAGCGATGTATAATGGTCGTCTTAACACTTGGACGTTTACTTTGGATGGTCGCACGATTACTTTGCATCCGATGACACCTACGCAAGTTTATTCCGAACAATTGCGTATGGCTAGTTCTAGGCAAGCTGCGATTTTACGTGAGAAAAAAAATGATATTGAGGGCGTTAAAGTTGAAAATCATGGCGTCAATTTGGAGAGAAAAAGAACGGAGGGCGCATTTTCACTAATTGAGGGACGAACAGTCGAAAAATGTAAAGTAAGGGAGGGTGTGATTCTTCCCAACGAGGGTGATACAAGGATGGTGCAGCTTGGTAAGGGAGCGGGATCCTCAAAACACGAGGGTAAAATAAAAGTTGAAAAGAATATTGTTAAGGGAGTGAAGCACAGCTTTCTTGCAAAGCCTAGTTTGATAACTACTACGATTAACAGTGGGCAATTCGTGTTTCTTATTTACTTCAAACAAGTCGTCCCAAGTTTTAAGTGCTTGGTTTCTTTTGACGACTTAACCTCTCCTCTTCCGAGTGCTGTTTGTTCACTTTTGCAGGAATACGCTGATGTGTTTCCGGACGAGGAACCGAATGGATTACCACCTTTGCGTGGTGTGGAACATCAGATTGATTTGATTCCGGGAGCTACAATTCCAAACCGACCAGCTTATCGAGCAAATCCCGAAGAAACGAAGGAAATACAAAGGCAAGTTGCGGAGCTGTTGGAGAAAGGAAAGATACGAGAATCTTTAAGTCCTTGCGCCGTGCCGGTGATAGTTGTTCCGAAAAAAAGTGGGGAGTGGCGAATGTGTATGGATTGCCGTGCCATCAACAATATTACGGTTAAATATCATTATCCGATTCCACGTTTAGATGATATGCTCGACGAGTTGCACGGTAGTACGTATTTTTCGAAAATCGATTTGCGAAGTGGGTATCATCAAGTTCGTATCCGTGAGGGTGATGAGTGGAAAACCGCTTTTAAAACTAAATTTGGGCTTTATGAGTGGTTAGGCATGCCGTTTGGACTTACGAATGCACCGTCCACTTTTATGCGCTTAATGAATGAGGTCCTACGAGAGTTTATTGGTCATTTTGTGGTTGTGTATTTTGATGATATCTTGATATATAGCACCACACTCGATAGTCATGTTGAACACTTACAAGCGGTACTAGACACACTTAGGCGTGCTAAGTTGTATGCTAACTTGAAAAAGTGTGATTTTTGTTTGGATAGAGTTGTGTTTCTTGGATTTGTGGTGAGTGCAGATGGGGTTGAGGTGGACCAAGACAAGGTACGAGCTATCAAGGAGTGGCCTACACTCAAAACCGTGGCTGATGTTCGAAGTTTTCTCGGTTTAGCGGGCTTTTACCGACGTTTCGTGAAGGATTTCAGCACCATTGCTGCTCCATTAACGGAACTAATCCGCAAAAACGCTCCTTTTACTTGGGGAGATCGCCAAAGGGAGTCTTTTGAAACCTTGAAACTTAAACTTATTTCTGCACCTATACTTGCATTACCTGATTTCGATAAGGTGTTTGAGTTAGAATGTGATGCTTCGGGTGTGGGTGTGGGTGGCGTTTTATTGCAAGAAAAGCGCACCATTGCATATTTTTCTGAAAAATTAAAAGGTGCTCACTTGAATTATTCCACGTATGATAAGGAGTTGTACGCACTAATTCGTTGTTTGCAAACATGGCAGCATTACCTTAGACCTCGAGAGTTTATTATTCACACGGACCACGAGTCGTTAAAATATCTTAAAGGTCAAGGTAAATTGAGTAAAAGACATATTCGGTACATTGAGTTTATCGAATCCTTTCCGTATGTCATAAAGTTTAAAAAAGGACAAGACAATGTCGTTGCGGATGCGTTGTCTAGGTGTCATTCATTAATCACGTCTTTGCAATCGAAATTGTTTGGGTTTGAGAGTATTAAGGAATTATATCCTACAGATATTGATTTTAGCGAAGTGTATGCTAAGTGTCCATCTTCCATTTTTCCCGAGTATTCTATACATGATGGTTTTTTGTACAAAGGAGATAAGTTGTGTGTTCCTAGGACTTCAATGCGTGAGCTATTGTTAAGAGAATCGCATGGGGGAGGGTTAATGGGACACTTTGGGATTGATAAAACATTGGAAATGTTGCGTACACATTTTTACTGGCCTAGAATGCGTTCTGATGTGACTAAGTTTTGTGAATCGTGCCTAGTGTGTAAGCATGCAAAGTCGAAACTGAAACCACATGGATTGTATACTCCTTTACCTATTCCTACGACTCCTTGGTCGGATATTTCAATGGATTTCGTGTTAGGATTACCTAGGTCTAGGACTGGGAAAGACTCTGTGTTTGTGGTAGTCGATCGTTTTTCTAAGATGGCTCATTTTATTCCATGTTCTAAGACAAATGACGCGTCTTATGTGGCTGATTTGTTCTTTAAGGAGATAGTTCGTTTACATGGGATTCCTCGTACAATAGTGAGTGACCGTGATACGAAGTTTGTGAGTCATTTTTGGCGTGTATTATGGATGCGCTTGGGTACATATTTGCTATTTTGGACTTCTTTTCACCCACAAACAGATGGTCAAACCGAAGTTGTCAATCGTGTGTTGGGTCAATTACTTTGTACTGTTGTGCAAAGAAATTTAAGAAACTGGGAATCATGTTTGCCTTATGTGGAGTTTGCGTATAATCGCGCTAAACATTCAGCTACTCAATTTGCACCGTTCGAACTTGTTTATGGGTTTTTACCATCTACTCCTTTTGATTTTGTTCCTCTTCCTCCAGGTGAACAGGTTAGCTTGGATGGTGAAGCTAAAGCTGAGCTAGTGAAGACACTTCATGAGAGAGCAAGGCTGAATGTGGAAAAAGCCACGGAGAGCTATGCAAAACATGCAAACAAAGGGCGCAAAGAGCTGATTTTTGAACCGGGAGATTCGGTGTGGCTACACCTCCGCAAAGATAGATTTCCACACCTTCGCAAGTCAAAGCTCAATGCACGTGGGGATGGTCCATTTCTGATATTGGAACGTATCAACAACAACGCTTACAAGCTCGACATTCCTCTGGAGTGGAATATATCTCCTACCTTCAATGTTGCCGACTTATCACCTTATACAGCAGCTTCAGATCTGAGGACAGATCCTTTCCAACCGGGAGGGAGTGATACATATCAAGAAAGCTCAAATGTCGGTCTTGAGGATGGTGTAAGTGTGGATCCACTTCACATGCAAGAAGGCCCAGTTACGAGAGCTCGAAAGAGAAGATTCGAGGAAGCTGTGAAGAACCTCGTTTTGGCAACTTCTAAGGAACTCGTTGGGGAGTTTAAGAATAAAGACTTGTCTATTTTTTCAATGATAACTTGTAATTGGGGATAAAGGGGTTTTTGGGGAAGTTTAAGTCTATTTCTGGCAACCTTACTTAAAATAGCCTATGAGAAGCCAACCCGACATCCACTTGCTATTTTGGGATTCTAAAACTTCCATCTTCATACCCAACATCTTTTTAAGGTATACCTAACCTTAAACTTCGATGTCCTACCTTTTTACCCCTCCGAAAAACCGATACCATTTTCACCTTAATTTTGGGAAACTCAACTTTCCATTTTTGGAGTAAGCTTTTCCTAAGCCCAAGACTTGTCTCAAATTTCGTGCCTAAGTCTTCCACATTGTTTTGGAGCATGTCTTTTTCTCCCACATCG
This sequence comes from Gentiana straminea, assembly GCA_036785695.1. Classification (NCBI taxonomy): domain Eukaryota; kingdom Viridiplantae; phylum Streptophyta; class Magnoliopsida; order Gentianales; family Gentianaceae; genus Gentiana; species Gentiana straminea. The sequence continues at coordinate 28,014,867 of JAVUPR010000061.1, forward strand.
AAATTTGGGTGGAAAATTGGTACCACATTGGAAACTTTGCTTTAATCTACTCTTGTAGTCTATATAAGCCTATGCTTGCTATTGTAATAGTTAGACAACTTTTGAGTGAAAACTTTATATATTATAAGTTTTTCAGTGATTGAAAACTTATTTTAGTTAAACATTTTGCCTTGCTGACTAGGTGACTGTTTAACTTGAGAACTTATCAAAAGTTTGAGCAACTTTTGTGCGGCGTTCTCAGCTTGGTGAATCCCGAGGTGCTGACTCCACGAGCTGATCTAAGTTTGTGCTCATCTATCCTTTTTTCCATAAAAATCGTGTAAGTTTTGTCTTATTATTTCTTACAAAAACCGTGTTCTTACTTGTAGTTTCTTAGAATACTTCAATCTAGATCATCATAGTTCATATCAGATTTGTGTAAAATGAAGTCTATTATGTAAAGATTAAGGTGGTGTGATTATGTAGCCTAAGTTGACATTTTTATTGTCTTTTTAGACTAAAATTGACATTTTTAATAGCTTAATTTTGTTTTTTCGGTTAACCGCAGAATTGGACCGATGATTTCGGTTTTCTGTTAACCGACCGAATTGAACCGTTTTTTCGGTTCGGTTACCTTCTTAAAACGGTTCGGTTTCGGTTTCAATATTTCAGTAACCAAAATTTTCGGTTCGGTTTCGATTACGGCCATTAACCGTATCGAACCGTAAACACCCCTACATACCATTGACATAGCTCATAAGAGTGTTATGTTCATTGTTTGTTGACAAATAAATTGTGGCAGGCTCACGTGGAATGACAACATCTCAAAAGTGAAGGCTATGCCCATAGCTAAGGATTTTACCAAGAAAATAGAAAGAAACATTGATGTGGTCCGAAATATAAGGTAATTTATATTTATGTTTGTTTAACGTATTATAATTTTTACACATTTTCTTAGTCAAATAAGAGATGCTTGGCTTAAAATATAAGATACAACTATTGATTATTATCCTGTCTTAACTCAATATTTTTACGTTTTAGTGGGGTGATGATGTTTAGTTGATAAATTTGTTAAACATGTGTTGGTGATTTAAGTATAATCACAAGCCGTTGAGGTAATCGGGGTTTAGTACAAGGATGGATATACTCGTAACACTTAATAATAAGTTTGGAGGTGCGGAGTGCACGCTTATATAAGTGTATATGAGTATACGGATGGGGAATAAGCAAGTATAGTTCGAGAAAATCACTTAAAGGACCGAGAAAACCGGTTAAAGGACCAAAAATCAGATTTTGGTGAAACTGAGTGACAGGCGCCCGCCTGTGGTACTTCAGCATGCCTAAAAGTTGAACAGAAAGTTTGGCGGATTTCTGATGATGACAGGCTGGCCACAGGCGCCCGCCTGTGGCCCGAAAACTGATTTTTAGGTGCCTCTTGGTCTTTTTAAGTGGTTATAACCAAGTGATACCTTTTCACTTAGGTTGTAACCTTAAAATACGAACTTGTAACTTATTTCTCTGCAATCCAAGTACTATAAAAGGTCCTTTTACATTGTTGAACATATAGACAACAAATGTATGCATCCTTGATAAATTCTAAAACATCTAAACACTTCAAGTAATCTTTTGATCTATTTTGTCCTAGACAAAAGGCAAGGCTCTCAGTCAGTATCTCACTTAAATTATTCGTGATACTCCGGACAAGTTAGGGGTCGAATAAATTTAAGAAGGACAGCGATATACGCGTGACTGCGAGGATCCGTTCTTCATAAAATTGCAGGTTTTTCAAAGCATTGGTGATCAATCAAGACCCTCAAAACAACAACAATCTTCTTAAATTTATTGTTTTGATCACAATGGTGAATGCAAAGGATTTGATGATGAATTTCGGGAAACTAGACAAGTTTGAAGGAGTTGATTTCCGGAGGTGGCAAAGGAAGATGCATTTCCTTCTCACAACATTGAAAGTGGTGTATGTTCTTAGCACAGAAATACCAGAAGTCGATGATGATGCACCATTGAAGGAATTACGAAGGCGGAACAAATGGGAAAATGATGACTACATCTGTCGTGGTCACATTGTCAATGGTATGTCTGATTCGTTATTTGACATTTATCAAAACTTTGCTTCTGCAAAAGAGTTATGGGATGCACTAGAAACTAAGTATTTAAATGAAGATGCATCGCTAAAAAGTTTCTAGTTGGCAATTTCATGAAATACATGATGGTAGATTCACGGTACGTAATGGAACAATTCAATGAACTACAACGCATTTTAGGCCAATTTGCACAACACAAAATGTAAATGGATGAAGCCATTTCCGTTTCTAGTATCATTGACAAACTACCACCATCATGGAAAGATTTTAAGCATATGTTAAAACACAAAAAGGAAGAACTCTCCTTGGTTGAACTTGGTAGCCATGCAACGCGCATTGAGGAATCCCTCGGGGCGGGGAGGGGGTTAAAACCAAGGGCAAGGAAATTGATGAATCCACTTCCATTCATGTGATGGAGGTGGGGAGAGTTCTAAAACTAACAAAGGGAAATACCATGGCAAGAAAAAGAAAAAGTCGAATGACAAAGAATCCGGGAAAAGGCCAAAAGGGGCTGTTGGATTTGTGGTAAGACGAGGACACTACAAGGCTGATTGCCGAGTTCGAAAGAATGGTAAAGGCAAGGGTCCAGAGCAAGGGTCGAAAGACCAAGGACCACCACATCATCAAGGTCAGAATGTTAATTATGGTGTTAATTCGGTTATGAATTATGTGCCATTTATTTCTGAAGCTTTTTATATGCAGGATGATGATGTTACGTGGTGGATCGACTCGGGAGCAACAAGACATGTATGCAAAGATCGACGCTGGTTTGAAGACTTTGAACCAGTGAACGATGGATCTATCTTAAAGATGGGAAACGAGTCGAAGGCTGTAATTTGTGGCTTTGGAACAATTACTTTAAATTTTAGTTCGGGAAATCAGTAAAACTATTTAATGTTTTATTTGTGCCATGCATTCGGAAAAACCTTGTTTCGGGTGCTTTGTTGTGTAAATCGGGCTACAAACAAGTATATGAGTCCGATAGGTTTATATTATCCAAACATGGTGTATTTGTTGGTTTTGGCTATTTGTGTAATGACATGTTTATGCTTAATGTTGTTAATAATAAAGTTAATCAAGTTATGCATATTTCTGATGTTAATATTTCAAAGTTGTGGCATGCACGATTAGGACACGTACATTACAAACGTATGCATGTTATGTGTAAGAATGCTTTGATTCCCCCTTTTGATATCAATATGGATAAGTGTACTACTTGTATGCTTACTAAGATTGTAAGACAACCTTTTCATGGTGTTGAAAGGTCGTCTACAATTTTGGAACTTATCCATAGTGATCTGTGTGATCTTTATGCCACACCTTCTTTGGGAAATAAGAAATATGTTGTTACTTTTATAGATGATCATACTCGCTTTTGTTATGTATATTTACTTAATACAAAAGACGAAGCACTTGATAAGTTTAAAGTTTATAAAAGTGAAGTTGAATTGCAATTAAGTTCAAGTATCAAACGTTTTCGTACCGATAGAGGTGGAGAATACTATGATCCAACCTACTTCGGGTCGTGTGGTATTATACACGAGGTTCGCACCGTATACGCCACAACAAAATGGCATTGCGGAAAGGAAGAACCGTACTCTAAAAGAGATGGTAAATTCCATGTTATCCTACTCGGGATTGAGCGGTGGATTTTGGGGTGAGGCCATGTTAACGGCCCGTTATCTACTAAACGAATTCTAATAAAAGGAATTCGCTACCCCGTATGAACTTTGGTTCAAAAAGAAACCAAACTTGAATTACTTAAAAGTTTGGGGCTGCGAGGCGGTTGTTAGACTTCCCGATCCTAAAATTAAAACTTTAGGAGAAAGAGGCATCGATTGCATTTTCATTGGATATGCAAGCCATTCAAAGGCTTATAGGTTTTATGTTATCGAACCTAGTGATTCCGTGGCTGCACATTCGGTTATAGAATCACGAGATGCTATCTTTGATGAGAATAGATTTACATCTATTCCTAGACCAAAGGCTATTGCTCCTACGATAGTTGGAGTGGAGAATGTGGAGAATAATGATTCTCAAGTTGAGTCTTCTGAACTTCGAAGAAGTAAGAGGGCTAGAATAGCTAAAACATTTCCACCAAATTTTGTTACTTACTTGGTGGAAGGTTCGAGAAATGAAGTTGGATATCAATACTCATATTGCTACAATATTGAGGATGATCCAAGAACATTTTCTGAGGCGATGGGATCTCAGGATGTATCATTTTGGAAAGAAGCCATCAATGATGAGATGGATTCCATAATGGGTAATAATACGTGGATTCTTACGGATTTACCACGTGGTTGCAAATGGATTTTCAAAAAGAAAATGAGAGTCAACGGTACTGTTGATCGATATAAAGCCCGGTTAGTTATACAAGGCTTTAGGCAAAAGGAAGGTATCGATTATTTCGATACTTATGCTCCCGTTGCTAGAATCTCCTCAATCAGGTTATTAATTGCCTTAGCCGCAATTCATAACTTGGTGATCCATCAAATGGATGTTAAAACAGCGTTTTTAAATGGAGATTTGGATGAGGAAATATACATGAAGCAACCGGAAGGATTTATTATGCCCGGTAACGAGCATAAAGTATGTAAACTTGTAAAATCATTGTATGGACTTAAACAAGCTCCTAAACAATGGCATCAAAAGTTTGATGAGGTTGTCTTGGCTAGTGGATTTAAACTCAATCAGTCGGACAAGTGCATTTATAGTAGATTTGATGAAACCGGTAACGGTGTAATAATCTGTCTATATGTCGATGACATGTTGATTTTTGGTACGAACCAAAATCAGGTTGATAAGTGTAAAGAACTCTTATCTTCTAAATTCTCTATGAAAGACATGGGGGAGGCAGATGTAATTCTTGGTATTAAAATCAAGAGAAATCAGGGAGGATTTTCACTAACACAGTCTCATTATATTGAGAAAGTGTTGAAAAAGTTTAATTGTGAAAATTGTACTCCGGCAAATTCTCCCATGGAGCCCCATGAGAAGCTTGGACCTAATAAAGGTGAAACAGTGAATCAACTTGAATATTCACGAGTCATTGGTCGTTTGATGTATGCCATGACTAGTACACGACCGGATATTGCATATGCGGTTGGAAAACTAAGTCGATATACGAGTAACCCAGGTAATTGTCACTGGAGAGCGGTTGTTCGTGTATTGAGATATCTAAAATCTACCAAAGATTTTGGTTTGACTTATGTTGCATATCCTTCGGTGATTGAAGGATATTCGGATGCTAGTTGGATATCTAATGTAGAAGATCATTCTTCTACAAGTGGATGGGTGTTTGTTTTAGGAGGAGGCGCCATTTCTTGGGCTTCTAAGAAACAAACATGTATATCTAGCTCGACTATGGAGTCGGAGTTTATTGCCTTGGCAGCAGCCGGTAAAGAGGCAGAATGGCTTAGGAATTTGATTCATGAAATTCCTTTATGGCCTAAACCAATATCACCAATATCTATCCATTGTGATAGCTCATCTACACTGTCTAAAGCATATAGTCATGTGTATAATGGTAAGTCACGACACTTAGGCGTTAGACATAGCGCGGTACGTGAGTTGATCTCTCACGGGGTGATATCGGTTGTGTATGTGAGATCTCAAAGAAATTTGGTGATCATTTGACGAAAGGATTGGCTAAGGACTTGTTACAAAAGTCGGTAGTCGGGATGGGACTACAACTTTGCGTATAAGTTTCGATTATGGGACGCCCAATTTCCCTTTGGTACAATGCCTTAGGCTAAATTCAATGAGGTAAGCCTTGTTTTTGGAAACTTGAGCACATGTATTAATCCCGAAGGTATCTTTGTTTACTGTGAGATTAGGTTGAAGTGTTATCTTCTTAATGAATCTTATAAAAGTGCTAATGCAGGTGCACGGTAAACAAAAGATTCACCTATATGAGTATGAAGTATGGCCGCTTCAAGGAAAGTTGGGTTGGCTTTCTAAATGCTCAAGAATGGATATGGACACAAGGCCGGTTTTCAAGAAATGGTGTCAAGTATAATACTTTGAAGTAGTTTCAATTCATGTGTATTGTTATGTACATGTATTCAAAATGTGTAAAGGGGTTCAATGCTTAGTCACACCCCAATACTCGAATATTTGCGTGTAATAATGCTAGATGGAAATTCAATCTTCGTGACATTTTCATTGAATCATGAGTTGGTTTGTTTTATGATTTGTTTTGTTTTACTAAACCAAGGATTACACTTAAATGGGGGAGGAATGTTGGTGATTTAAGTATAATCACAAGCCGTTGAGGTAATCGGGGTTTAGTACAAGGATGGATATAGTCGTAACACTTAATAGTAAGTTTGGAGGTGCGGAGTGCACGCTTATATAAATGTATATGAGTATACGGATGGGGAATAAGCAAGTATAGTTCGAGAAAATCACTTAAAGGACCCGAGAAAACCGGTTAAAGGACCAAAAATCAGATTTTGGTGAAACGAGTGACAGCGCCCGCTGTGGTACTTCGACATGCCTAAAAGTTGACGAAAGTTTGGCGGATTTCTGATGATGACAGGCTGGCCACAGGCGCCCGCCTGTGGCCCGAAAACTGATTTTTAAGTGCCTCTTGGTCTTTTTAAGTGGTTATAACCAAGTGATACCTTTTCACTTAGGTTGTAACCTTAAAATACGAACTTGTAACTTATTTCTCTGCAATCCAAGTACTATAAAAGGTCCTTTTACATTGTTGAACATATAGACAACAAATGTATGCATCCTTGGTAAATTCTAAAACATCTAAACACTTCAAGTAATCTTTTGATCTATTTTGTCCTAGACAAAAGGTAAGGCTCTCAGTCAGTATCTCACTTAAATTATTCGTGATACTCCGGACAAGTTAGGGGTCGAATAAATTTAAGAAGGACGACGATATACGCGTGATTGCGAGGATCCGTTCTTCATAAAATTGCGGGTTTTTCAAAGCATTGGTGATCAATCAAGACCCTCAAAACAACAACAAACTCGACGCACGTGCGTGCCTCGTGCGTCGCTCATGCGTCGCATTTCATGGTCATATGCGTCTTTCGTCGTCGCTAAATGTTTCGGACGAGCGTAGTTTTGAATGTTTCTTTTGAAACATATTTTTTCAATACACAAGCTTTTCAGACATATTTTTTCAAGTTTCCCTTTTTTTTATTGGTTTTCGTTTTTATGGTTTTATTTTAATTGATTAATTTTTAAAATTAGGGAGAAACATTTTTTTTTTGAAAACACATGCACACTTTTTGAACAAGATAGTAATTTTCACTAACTTACCCTTAATTTATCAATAATCAAATTGATTTTTCAATATTAAGGATAGTCAAACGACACTCATTTGTTCTTAATAATAATTCACGTCAAATGATTTATAGTACTAGTAATTTGGTTTTGATGAAGTAGAGGTAAAGAACCCTACATTAAAACTGACCAATGTATATTTTTGTCCGAAGAAAACAGCCGCTGTTTCCTTGGAAGGAAGCAGCAATATCTAATAATGCAGGGGTTTGCTTCAGCCACCATCTCCTCTGCTACCACTGCAGTCCCCGCCATTTCACGCCCCGCCTCCTCCTCGTACGTCTTTACCACCACCACCGCTTATCCTTCATCCCACACTCAATCGGTATGAATACCTTTATGCTTTTTCTTTTCTATTTTTTTTGTTGGAATTTCTACTACGCGATGGCACGTTCTTGACATTTTTTCTTTGTGTAAAGTTTTCAACAGCGGCGTCGTGTAGATTGGTTTCTTGCTCACTCAAGGGCATGGCTGAAGCCGAAGCTTTTGCTACTCCTAAGCTTCATTCTAACATCTCTTCTCCTGGTAATTTTTTGCAACTACAATTTTGGATAAAGTTGGCGCCTTTTGGCATTTTTACCTCATTTTCTTGTTAAATTTGTTGAATTGAGTGTTTTTTTTCCCAGTGATTACTTCAAATTAACTTTTGTTTGCTTATCAATACTTGAATGCAGGCTTGAGACAGTAGTAATTTGTCAATGTTTAGTACAATTAGTAAAAGTCGCTTGAACAGATGTCATGATTCGATGTGTGAAAATTAGTCACTTATAGGAATAGGAGCAGTACTATGTAAAGGTAAGGGCATGCCTAAATGGCCAAGGCTATAAGCGCTAATATACTCACCAAGCTGCGTTCTTTTACTCGTGTCGTTCAATAATTTCTTGTGTACATGATAGAATTTTTTGTTTAAGTATTTGTAGTTATTAGTTAAGAGGATGGCTATTGCTATTGGTTTTGGATTCTAGCTATATGTCAGTATATCATTTGATTCTATATTTGTCTATACATTTTTTCTCTTGGGGATTAAATGCAGGTTAAAAATGTGTGATCACGAATGATAATTTTTGTTTGGGTCGACTTTTTTAACCTAGGGAGGAAGCAAGTTCTGATTTCGGTATCAGACAAGAGAGGATTGACTGAGCTTGGGAATGGACTACTGGAACTTGGGTAACTTCGATATTTTCTTTTTTTCCGGTATTCCTTGTTAGATTTACGATTTGCTCTGTAGTTTGAAAATGTGCTCAACTATTTTTTCAAAAGGTAAATGAAAGAAACCACCATTCATCCACCGGGATGAGTTATTTAGTTTATTGTTCAGAAAGGTTTAAAATTTTCATGTCTTATGTGTTGATGAAGTTTGAGACGATCATTCCTTGCTGAAACCGGAAAAAATACAGGATGTTGAAAATGGATTTTGAGTTTTCCTTCTTATTATCAACAGAGTTTTGTGTTTTCTGAGGTTGACAGTGTACTGCATCTGAATTATTACCAAGATAGATTTTGCAGTTTAAATGTGCATGGTTTTCATGGTGGTCTATTCTCTAATCTCTAATGCTGTAGATTTACAATTGTTTCAACCGGAGGAACAGCCTCTGCCTTGGAAAATGCTGGAGTATCAGTAACCAAAGTGGAAGAGCTTACGGATTTTCCTGAAATGGTAAGGTTTTTTTGTACCCAATAAATTCTTCTCGTTATTGTTTTCACATATTATAATTCTGATTTCTTTATATCATTTTCTATTTTGAACAGCTTGATGGTCGCGTAAAAACTTTGCACCCTAACATACATGGGGGTATTCTTGCTAGGAGAGATCTTGATCATCACATGGCAGCCCTTCATAAGCATGGGATTGGTATGTGTAGAAGCAATTAATATATGTTAATATATACATTCATATATTATAAATATAGAGATTCTTAAGATCTATATTGTTGCTCAATTTCCTTGTTTGTTGAATGGATGATAGAATCAGAATACCATCTTGTGTTGGGAAAATAAAAAGGGATAGTATTAGTGGTGCTGTGGATCCCCACTGCCTTTGCTTTCGTTAAATGTGTACGTTAGAACATAAGAAATCCCAAATGTATTTCATATGCTGATCTGCAATTTTTTTTTTATCTCTATATGTTTTCCAACTTGTGAAAATCCCATAGACAATATTTGTTCTACACGTATAATATTAATTGGTCTTTCGTTTTCTTTTTATGTTCTCTTGATAATTGTTTCATTTGCAGGAACATTTGATGTGGTAATTGTGAATTTATATCCCTTTTACAATAAAGTTTCCTCTTCAAGTGGAGTATCTTTTGAAGATGGAATCGAGAATATCGATATTGGTGGCCCTGCCATGATTAGAGCTGCTGCAAAGGTTGTTGTGCTTTATTTCAAAAGTTTTGTTCTTTTTGATTTTAGCACAGTTCAAACATTACTTATCATACAATAACTTTTCATTTGGATTTTCCTGCTACAAACAGTTTAGAAGCCAGATTAAGGATATCTGATAATAAGCTAAAAAGTTCCCTCTTTCTCTTTTCTTCTTTGACTAATCAATATTTTCATTGTTATTTTGTGCAGAACCATATGGATGTCTTGGTTGTGGTTGATTCTGAAGACTATCCTTCCCTGTTAGATTATTTACGAGGTAAACAAGAAGACGAGCTATTTAGAAGGAGGTTGGCTTGGAAGGCTTTCCAACATTCTGCTTCTTACGATTCTGCTGTTTCAGAGTGGTTGTGGAAGCAGACCGGAGGAGGTACTCATTTTAGTTTCTGCAAAGTATTACCTTTTCACCCCTATAAAAAGCTAAAACTTTTAGAAATACATGCAATTTACGCATATACTTATCCTTAAACACCTCCTCACGTCGTGTCCTCGTGCTCTACATCACCTAAAAATCCTCGAAGTGTAATTTGTACATATATATCCATGCTAACAGTTCACATACATGCATTTCCTCTTAATATAGCAACCTTGGCTTCAGTGTATCCATTGAAAAGATTAAAATATTAGTCTTTTTGCATATTGGTCTTTTTGTTAATTTTCATATATTAACTACTATATTTTGTTTTTGTAGATAAATTCCCTCCCAGTCTTGCTGTACCCTTGTCACTCAAGAGTTCACTTCGTTACGGTGAAAATCCTCATCAGAAGGCTGCGTTTTACGTCGACAAGTCCCTGGCCGAGGTTAATGCTGGCGGAATTGCAACTTCTATTCAGCACCATGGAAAGGTAATGTTGTTCTATTTGTTAAAGAAGTATTATAAAAAGGAACTATATAGGCAATCATAATGTGAATAATTGGAACTTAAAAACACTCTTTTCTTAGAAGCCAGGATTAAATTTGGATTCACATATTGAACGAGTTCATGTCCAAACGAACCCATGGTGGATGTCTAGTTGCTATTTTCTTGTGGAAAAACGAAGCATTTCAAACTTTCACTCAAAAGACATTTAGAGCATCTACTAGCCATCAACCACAATGAGACATAGTGATTGATTTAGAACCCACTGATTAATCAACTGAGGCCATGACAAAAGACTAACAAATTTTTTTGTTCTGTGGATACAGGAGATGTCTTACAATAATTATTTAGACGCTGATGCAGCTTGGAATTGTGTAAGTGAGTTCAATAAACCTACATGTGTTGTTGTGAAGCATACAAATCCTTGCGGGGTTGCTTCGCGTGATAATATCATTGAAGCCTATAGGCTGGCTGTGAAAGCCGATCCAGTCAGTGCATTTGGTGGTATTGTAGCATTCAATGTGGAAGTTGATGAGGTAATTAAATCGACATCTATATTCTTTTCTTTAATTCTACTATGATTCTCTAGGCCTTTCTCCATTTGTTTATGCTATACAATTTTATTTTCCATCGTAGGCACTGGCTAGGGACATCCGGGAGTTCAGAAGTCCCACTGATAACGAAACTCGTATGTTCTATGAAATTGTTGTTGCTCCAAAATATACCCAAAAAGGGCTTGAGGTTCTCTGTGGAAAGTCAAAGACTTTGAGGATTCTTGAGGCACAAAAAAATAGTAAAGGAAAGCTTTCTCTTAAGCAAGTCGGCGGTGGTTGGCTGGCTCAAGATTCTGATGATTTAGCCCCAGAAGATATCAAATTTTCCGTAGTTTCTGAAAAGATTCCACAAGAAAACGAGCTCTCTGATGCTCAGTTTGCTTGGCTTTGCGTAAAGCATGTGAAGAGCAATGCCATCGTTATTGCAAAGGTTTGTATACTGTTGTTACTTTATGTACATATGTGATCCCCTTGGGGCAAAACAAAAGATGCTCATGAAGTCCATGATATTTAGAGATGTGGGCCATAATTGCAATCATCGTTTTTGCAGGATAACTGCATGTTAGGTATGGGAAGTGGACAACCGAACCGCTTAGAGAGTCTAAGAATAGCTTCAAGGAAAGCAGGAAATGAAATAAAAGGAGCTGCTTTGGCAAGTGATGCTTTCTTCCCATTTGGTAAAATTCTTTTACTCTACATCAGATTCAGTGTCCATTTTTTTTCTTGGTTTTGTGGTGGGGGTGGGGGGGTGGGGGGGGTAGGGGGTAGGGGGGTAGGAGACTGGTGGTATAAGGGTTGGATTACTTATTTTGGTACCACACCTACCGTGCACCACGGGAAATTTTTATTTTGGTACCTCCACTCTGGATGAATCGGGACCGTCGGTTTTAAAACTGGATTTAAACTATGTGGTTCTGATCACTTCGTCAGTCACATCACCCAAACTACACTCTCCACCTAAGAATTTCCCATGCACCACGATAAAGGTTGACTTTCAAAACGACGAGTATGCATACTCAATTTCATACAAATCAAATAGACCATATAATCATACTCACGGCTTTCACTGTGATGCATGGTATGTATCGTAATTCCTGCTAAACTTGTTGTATAATTGATTCTGGGCAGCTTGGAAAGATGCAGTTGAAGAAGCGTGTGAAAGCGGGGTCAGTGTTATTGCTGAGCCTGGAGGGAGCATTAGAGATACCGACGCTATCGATTGCTGTAACAAGTATGGTGTATCACTTGTTTTCAATAATGTTAGGCACTTTAGGCACTAGCAATACAATTAATCTTTGGTTTAAATTTAAGGAAATAAAAAATAAAAAATAAAAAAATAAAAACGCTTGTATCCTGGGATGGAGTTCCCTAAAATTTTGCTAGTTCAGTTATTAGATTGCAACTCTTTTTTCTGTAATTTGTGAATGTTCTTTCTGCCTATTAACAATATGTACAATATATTCGGAAAGTCGAACCTTACACATGATGTTAGGTTTTTCAGAGGTTAATTGTCTGTATCCGACCTCTAGAAAGTTGAATTTTACATCCCGATGTGGTGCAACGGTGTATTATTATTTGAGAAAGAATTATTTAGGGGCTCAGTTTTCCTCTATGTAGTCATGTAGACAATCTGGCCTATTAGGTGTAGGAGAAAAACATGGGGAAACCTGTACTTTAATTGTCCCTTTTAATTTGAATAACAAAATCTTAAACCTCTCAAGCTTCAAAACCAAATTTTGTTTTTATTCATCTTATATTTTCTTGAGATGGAAAATATCGTTTTCCTTGTTTTGTTTAATTTATTTAGAACATAAATTGCTCCTTTATCAAAATAAAATTTATTTTTTCCTTCACCTTTTGGTTCTTTTCATTGAGAAGGAAAAATTCCAGTTTCTTCCAAAATTGTCAAAATATTAGATGGAGAAATCATCTTCATTCTTGGTAAGCTATACAACATCTTTCGTTTTGTTTTTCGAATTATTCTTTTTTTTTCTCTTCATAGGATTAAAAATGGTAGCTGTATTTTAATTGTTGTTATTCATAAATCTTTTCAGGACTCCCATGTTTATATTTTCTTACACTGTTTATTTTTAATTATTATTTCCTTTTCCCCTCCTGATATTTCATGTTCTTCAGAAAAGTCCATGGCTTATTTCCATGTAGTTTACTTACTCTGAATAGCTATATGGGACATTCTCGTGAGATTTTAGATGTTCCATTATTGTTCCTTTGTTTTGATGGAATGAAATGAAAGAAATGTAATGAAGACATTTCGTCATTGTGTTTGGCTTGTGATATTGGATCAGATTCCATAAATCATGACGCGTTCGGTTGTGCTAGGTAGTGGACGGTGGTGTAGGGTGTGGGTGGCATAAGGGTATGGGTGAGAAGGGACAAAGTGAGGGTGAAGTTAGTAGAGAGGGGTGGGATAGGGTAGAGTAAGGGTAATGTAGGTGGGGTGAGGTGGTAAGGTGAGGTAGGGAGGAATATATTCTGGTAGGTTAGTGTATAGGTGGGGTGGAGTAGAGGGTAAGGGTCATATATGTAGGTGGGGCGGGTATGAGTGTGGAGGTGAGGTGAAAGGGTAAGGTAGGGTAATGTAGTAGGGTAGGATGGGGATATAGCAAGGTAATATCGAAGGTAAGGTAAGATGGCTTAGTAGTGATTGGATGGCATAGTATGGTAGGGTGAGGCAGGGTAGGATCAGGGTACATGGTTTACATCCTTCCTTGTTGATAAAGTAGTAGCACACAACAAAATTTGTCACAATAAATTAATAAATATAATTCACATCATTAATAATGATTGAATTCATATCAATCAAAATATCATACGTCATAATCAAGAATGTAAAAAATGTGTCGTGTCGCTTATTTTGACAATTTCGTTATGATATCATTACTACCATAAAACAATGTAATCAAGCTTCTAAAGCCATGGGTGGATCCACATTCGACGGTGGGGTCACGTGATCCTATTGAGATCCGAGAATTTTTTTAGTATTAAATCGATTTAGTTTTATTGTTAAAAAGATGTTTTGTTACTAAAAAAATACATTTTTAGCCTCTTGTGAACCTACTGAAATACAAAATATAGGTTTAGACTCCGTTAACACCACTGAATGTCCAACTAGAATCACTTCTACAAAATAAGATATCGTGACCACAAGCAAACAATCCACAGAATCAAGTCTAAGTAACCAATGCAAATTGTTAAAAGTCTTTTCACACCTGAATTTTTTTCTTTTTTTAACACATCACACTTTTATTTCAGTTTTTAAATATTTTTTCTAATTGATTCGGACTCAATTTTAGACAGAAAGTTGAGTAGTTTACATATCGAATTTTAGTCTGCAAGTATCAAATGTGTTTAGGCCGATATTAGGTCTAGTAAATACCTGACATACTGACCCATATTCGATCTGAATAAAAATCAAATTTGACCAGAATAATATATTGGTGTTGAATTTATTTGGGTTTTGGATTGAAACGAGTCACACCAAATATTGCCCTATTTTTTCCAATCCAAAACCCCTCGATCTTTACTATATCTTGAGAAGTGAAAAGGTACAACCAATAATTTATATGGTTAGTCAATTGCCTAGTATTTGCTCTATATATTTTCTTGAATATTCATTACTAATTGTCAACATTTATTTATCACTCCTACTTACATTTATAAATACGTGTTTGTATATATACATGAACTTAATTAAGGGATCAAAAAGGCTTGGAAGCATGAAATACAAGAAGCTTCACAAGAGCAAGTCAAATCAAGATGATGATTATCATCATCATAGCCCTATTTCTTGTCCCTTAAGCAATCATCATGGTCATGATCATCATCCATCATCATCACCATCAAGTGGTGACAGAAACAAAGTGAAAGTGTTCATGGGAGCCATGCATAAGGCATTCTCACCCCGCCATGGTGGAAATTCTCAAGAAGTCGACGGTTCCGTTGAAAATTATAGAAAGGTGGAAAAGGTGACGAATAACGAAGAGTAGTGTTATAACAGTTGTGTCAGTAACGATCGGCACAACTGAACTTTACGGCTTCAAACATATTAATTACGTCGTTTATTAATCAATCAGTTCAATATCATAATTAATGTTGTAATTATGTTTTAATTGATTTTCCACCTTAATTTAATTTAGTCTGATGATAGCATATTTGGTCCTTTTGTCATATGGATAGGGGTTCATCAATATATTCTTTAAAAACAATAAAAGTCGAGTCTCACACAAATAGCCTGCCTTTATAGTTTCGTTGATGATAAAAAGTGGAACTTATAGCTCAGTGGTTTAGTTTGCAAAAATGACTCTACGCCTCTTAATTGTGAGAGAAACCGACTATTTATAGAATCGAACCACATGCCGTAACTCAATGGCAAGGTTGCCACCGCAACATCCTGGCTCTTCTACACTACTAAATCATAAAACATCTTTGACCATCTTAAAATTTGCGTTTATACAAATATCTTTTGCAAAATTTGTAATTGTTCTAGATAATACGGTAAATGAACACATCTTCAGCTGATGATGCATAATAATAATAATAATAATAATAATAATAATAATAATAATAATAATAATAATAATATATCCATAGAAATATTATTATTAAGTGAAGGGTGTTTGTTTGATATTAAATCATTTTCTAGAGTTTCCAGAGTATTTAAACAAATAAAAACATACTTTATTTCGTTGATGAATAAAGAAAGATTTGTAACTATTTAAGAATTTGTATGCATCATTTCATTAGAAATATTATATTTAAGAATGTTTTAGAAAAGTGAAAACCATGAAACAATTTCAATATAAACTGAGCCAACATAGATTTATAAGTATTATACACGAACCATCTTCCATTTTCCAGAGATGGCATATGTAATGCCGCTTCCATTGAAGCCTATCTAGGGCCCCTAACCTTTTGAACCGTCGCACCTTGCTATCAATCACGTTCAGGGGCGGACGCACAACATAAGAGGGGGGGGGGGGGGGGGGGGGCACTCGCCCCTGGATCCGTAGAATACACTACTACATATATATTATAAACTTTTTTCGCCCCCATAAAATTTATGTTCGCCCCTATTATCTATAATAATCCGATAATTTAACATAAAACTTTTATCGGGCAAATTAAAATACATAGTTATTACCAAGTGATACATCTAAAAAACATATTAATCGGTTTCGGAATTTTGGTTTTCTTCAAAAACTGTCAGGAACATTTTATGTGTTTTAATGATGGTTATACTAGCTGTTATAGCAAACCTGAAATAAGTTAGTAATATCTGTATAAGACTTTACTTAGAGTATGACATGTTGTATAATTCAGTCAGACAAGCACTGTACTAGACTGGTAGGACGACTTAGTGAATTGAAAGATAGATGATCAGCTGAGAGAAGGCAACCAAGTACCAGCAAAGTAAAGTGAAGACTTATGGACTGATTTATAACCAGAGAAGTCTGTGATGACCTTGTATAGGTCTAAGATGTATTACAAGTGATGGAATCTATTCGTTTTAATATGGTGTACACTGATCTCACCCAAATCAAGGATCAGTGAAGTGCAAGCATACATTGGACTTTGAAAGGAGAAAGAAAACAACAAACATGCTAAGTGAAAGTTCTACTGGCTGACTATAAAAAAGAACGGCGAAGAGAACCTCAACGACAAAGTAACAGCCTATAGCAGCCTATTGACCAGCAGATAAATAAAAGAGTCATTGAACCGGAAAAGCAACATCCAAGTGAAGAAACATGCAAGTCAAGTATGATGTCTTAATTTTATTCAGAACGTGGAAATTAAGGAAATCAAGCATTTAATACAGAATTGATCAATGACGGATTTTATGAGGAACGTTTGAAGAAAATCCGGATCACTAAAATCAAGGAGAATAAAATCAAGGAACAAATCAAGGATTATTCTCTGCATTAATTAGCCAACGGACGAATTTTCAAATCAAGGAGATCAAAGCTATAAATAGAAGACATTGACAGAAATTCAAGATACACGAACATACAAGTAACGATCAGAAACTCTGTCAAATTTACACAAGCTTCTTATTGTTCTTACAAGAAATATCTAGAAGATCAACTCAGAATTCAGAGCTACAAATCTACATCAAGCACTGATATTGATCAACTCTTTGTGAATCTTATTCACACCCAACTAAAGCAATTGAATCAGATCGTCTGAGAAGAAATTGCAACCTTTTGTGATAGCTGCTGAAGGATTTGTTCTCTATGAGCAGTGTTGAAGACTGAGTCACTAAAGCTTTTGTAGCCAGGGAGTGATAGTCTTGAGATTGTGAAGCTTGTGTAGCCAAGGACAATCATAGTATTGTATTGGTGAAAGACAATAATGAATTCCTCCAATTATCACAGGAGAAGAGTGGACTAAGTGATTACATTTCCCTGAACCGCTATAAACTTTGTGTTATTTACTTACAGCATTTACTTTCTGCATATCTTTATATGTCTGTGATTGCTTAAATAGATTGAAAATACGCTTTAGAAGGGTTTTAGTTTTCCGCTGCCCAAAAGCTTTTCATCAGAAAAGTTTTTGCAACTCTTGGGGTTTAAAGTTTTTAAACTCACAATATAGTCATTCACCCATTGACTATATTGTTAGGAAATCAATCGAGTAGAGCAGCGGAATTTAAAAATTGATTTCCTGATCCAGGATCGTCTTCGTTTAACCAATAAACATACAAGAGAGGGGATGGTAATATCACCTTGGTTCTAAAAGATCGACGCTTTGATTGTCCGGTAGGAGTAGATGTGCGCGAGCCGTCCAAGTGTCCGGCCTCTACCAGTAATCCACACGAGCACCTCGCCGGAATCCCGCCAAGGATTGCTACTAGAAAAACTCGACTGCTAGGTCGACCTTTTCTCTCTGTACTCTCTCTCTCTCTCTAAAAGGCTCTCTTATTTTTCACAATAACAATTAGCTCTTTGAATTATGGTATACAAAAGAGCTAGCCAAGCCCTCATATTTATAGGAGTAACCTGCGTCCCATATAGTCCACAACTGATTGGGATTAGCTTTCCTAGTAGATTGAAGAGAGAAAATATTTTCCTAATAAAATAAAGAAAATCCCTTAGATTGATTTATCTCATTAATATTCAATATCTTATATTAAATATTTCCAATATATTGTCAATATCTTATATTGACTATATTTATCTTATTACCATAAATCTATTTTTTCAAACTCAATTAATACACAATATTAATATTATGGTAATCTTATTAATTAAATTGCACAATCTAAATGTATCCTATAGAAAAAGATGACGCCAATTATTAGCCAAATTCACGTGTTTGGCCACATATATATAATATACATATTTAATTAATCAACATAATTAATATCTTGTATTATATTTATTCATAATAAATAAATACCACCATATTAATTTACCACTATAACATTTATAGTATTGAGATAAACTTTCCGTATTTGGTTATCAACTATAACCACATTTTAATCCGATTCGATGTTCATATGTGTGACCCGATAGACTAAGACTCCTGAATATGTTGGCCGTAGACATAAGGCGCAATTACAAAAATGCCCTTCACGTCTAACGATCACGGATAGCGTCTAGCAACACGTCCGTGACCCCCAATCATCGGAAGAGTCAATACGCAATGACTACTACCTTTCATGTGCTCGGTTAGCGTGTAAATAGAATCCCATCGTTGTAATAATATCCATACGGTCGTACGTCGAGTGTCAAGCATTAACAACCGTATCTTATAATCTGGATATCATGCTCTCTCGAAGTAACTCGTTTACTTCCACTTTGTAAAGATTCACGAGAGCAAGACATTATTTATAAGAAGACCCTTTCGGATATTCACCCCTACTAATAGGGTACGCGATTCCCAGACGACCTAACATGTATACTCCGCATGTTTCAGTATCACACCCAATCACTACTGCATGATCGCCTCATGGCTAGAGGAAACCTCAATAGTGTCAAAGCATGACAATCCACACCGTGATGCCATGTAGACTCCGGTCCTAAGGATAATTACATAACCGTCAAATAGTGTGACACTTAACAGTGTAAGTGGGTCAGTCTAACGGCACATTCTCTAATACACGTCCACGTACAGTCCAAGTGTCTCTAAACTTCGATAGACGAGATCTATCCCTGCTAGAGGTGTTAAACGAACCGAGTGTTCACGAACGAGGCTCGAGCTCGGCTCGTTTAAGCTCGTTCGAGCTCGTTCAGTTATGCTATCGAGCTGAGCTCGAGCTCGTTTTACTACTCGTTTAATAAACGAGCTTACACGAGTATGTTCGCGAACACTCGTTTAAGCTCGTGAACATATATTATATATTATATTATTTATATAAATAATAAATATATAAAAAGTTAAAAACACATATACATTCACCCCAAATTATCCAAATTATTCGGGCTCGCATTTTTCTTTCAAGTTCGCCGCTTCAAGCCTTCAACCCTAGTAAATTACCGCCGCCGCCGCCCGCTCGCTCGCTCCGCCTCCGAAGTGTGAGCTCTCGCCTCTCCGCCTCTCGCCTTCTCCAGTTCTCCCTAAACGCCCGCAGTATGAATCGTCTTGTAATCGTTTCGTTTTTGGCTCGTTTTTGGCCGCCAAAGAAACGCTTATTTCATTGTACACCCAAGTAGTGCTTCGTGCTTGGCTGCTTGCTTGTTGATGTGATTCATATCAATAATCTCTTCTTTCATCTTATATACTTTGTTTACAATTCTTCGATGAATCCGCCTCTTGTCTTGTATATTTGTTTTTCTTTTTTGTCTTTTGATTTGTACTCAAACGATTTGCTAAACTGAACCTGTAAAACAAAAAAAATTCTGTTGAACGAGCCGAGCTCGAGTTCGAGCCTGTTCGCGAGCTTGATCTCGAGCTCGAGCTCGAGCTCGAACATTTTTCTTTCTTATCGAGCCGAGCTCGAACAAGCTTTTAGGCTCGTTTGTCTTAACGAGTCGAGCCGAGTATGCTCGATAATAAACGAGCTCGAGCTTGAACATCAGCTACTCGGCTCGGCTCGGCTCGTTTACAGCACTAATCCCTGCCCTTGAAGACAGAAGACATCTAATATGTGCTAGTCTGTACGTACTATTAATTCCCTGTTTAATAGTACATCAGCCAAGAGACATTTAAGTATCAAACTTATTAAAGTGATTAGAGATCTCATCAACCATAATCGCCTATCATGGTTTCTCTATCACAGTTTAATACTGAGGACGTTATCATATAACAATTCATAATTGGTTCAATAAAAGAACAAATATATGACAACATAAAAGCCATTTATTATATATGTATAATCATAAATAAATAGTAGAAATGATCCGACCCGGTCGGATCTGGTCCAACCCGATTGGGTTTAGGACACTATTTCAACAATCTCCCACTTGGCCTAAAACCAATCACTCGTACACATAAGATCAAGTTGAATCAAAATAATCTCATGCAATACTTGCAACTAGCCCTAGCCGTGAACGGATCGCTATCCGTGGGGACTCAGACTATCTTCATATCATGCTCCAAATGACCAAGTCAAAAGGAACCGCCTCAACACACATGAATCTCTGATGAGACCCTGGTCCTTGCTTCAAGCAATGAATCCACCACTATATCAACTATATAGTAAAGGTGGAAGAACCACACAAGGTTCAAGATTGAACCTTCTAGATCCATGTACTGCTTCCGCTGCGCCTCCAAGGCGCATACTGTGTTTTGGCTTAGTTGTAGAATTTACAGTGATCATTTGCTGAGAACATTTCCAGCTCACTGCTTCACTTAATCAAAGTGACTGCAAACCCAGACTGTAGCTCCCACTCGCCTTCATAAGACTCAGGATACATGTCTGTATATCTATCTAACCCTAAGGCAAGTTGCCTCCATCACTTCCTTGCTTGCTTTCACAACATTCCTAACATTTTCTTCCCATTAAAAAAAAAGCCAAACATCTTATGTTAACTCTCCCAACAAAACAACTTTCATCTCAAAAGTTGTTTAAGCTTTAGAGATTTTTTTCTGTTTTGGTGGGTGCCGGATCTCTCCTTCCTACACTCCTTGGGGAAGGTAGTATTTTTTTTATCAAGTTTTCTTGTATTTTACACTTTTCATCCTAATCTCTTTACTTTTCACTTTGTTCCTTATGTATTTTTTTTTACGGAAAGAAAATATTAGGAATGTTGTGAAAGCAAGCAAGGAAGTGATGGAGGCAACTTGCCTTAGGGTTACCAAAGGGGTGGCTTATATAGCCAAACAGGAAAAAGACTAAAATGCCCAGCCAAATAGAAAAAAGACTAAAATGCCCTTCATACTAAAGCAGGTGGTATTCCCAGAGAAAAAAATTCTAGCCAGGGCAACACCGCATCAATAAGTTTAAACGACAAAAATACCCTTTAAATTAGCTTTCTAAAGTAAAAAAATAAAAAATTAACCACAGCAACCCCACAATTCAAATTGACCCTCTTCTTCACCTTCCTTTACGTCCCCTCCCCCCCTCCGCCTCATTCACCTCCAACTCCTCATTAAGGAATTAAAATTCATTTGCTCCCTTGCCATATCCAATCCATTATTACTTTTTCTCCTATATAGTTCACGTCCTCAGTGTTGGTTGCTCAATATCTTGTACTTTCTCGACCTTGGCAATGCGATCTTGCATGCCATCTATCTTCTCGTTCATCGCCATTAGCTGGTATAAGATCTTTTGAGAAGTATCTTCTCCAAATACGCCTTCAGCTACTTTGGCGGTTCGATTTGATGCGTTCCCCATTGACTTGTAAGTGCGATTTGCTCCAATTTCTCTTTAGCTTCTTCAGGTGATAGCAATGCAAAACATCCGTTGCTCGATGCATCAACTCTCATTTGTTCACTTGGCCGTAATTCGTGATAGAAACTATGCATTCGTACGGTGATAACGCTCTAAATGGTACCAATAATTATACATGTATTCACCCCGAATTCTGCTCAAGAGAGGATAGATAGGCTCGTTATTATATGAAATATATGTTAAATGCTATGTGAGTGTTTCCAAGATCGTAATTCTGCATCTATGCTATTTTCCCGAAGATTTGGTACTGTTTTGTCTCATTTTGCATGTTTTATAGGATGTACCGGATATGGAGCATTGGAGAGTGGATATGGACTTAAAGAAGTACATTGGGCTGAGTAATTGAAGTCCAAGAAGAAGCCTGCTGAAGAAAGAGAGGAAAAGTAGGCCCGGTAACCCAAAGGCTAGGCCTGGTAAACCGGCGTCTTGTTGGACACGAAATTGATTCTGCCGCATTATCTAGGTCGGTTAGGGTTTTAGAGAGTCTTAAGTCGGTCATTGTATCTATATAAGGCCGCGTTTACAGATTATTGTAGAGAATATCATATCTTATCAATTACATTATACAAATTTGATGAAATAAAGTTTTCTTAAGCTTTGGAGAGTTGTTTTCGGTTTCCTCCCTTCTTCCATCATCTCTAGTTTGAGTAGATCGAGCTAGATCTCCATTGTTGAAGGTATGAAGCTTTGAACGTTCCTTTATTGTCTTCAATATGGTAGATCTGTTCGTATTTATGTGTTCTAGTTAATCTGCATGTTTAACAACCCCATAATTTACTTATTTTAATCGTATTGAGCAATGTAGATCCAGAAATTAGGAAAATCTGCCCCCGGTAACCCGGCGGTCTATACCGGTTTACCGGGGCATGTTTTAGAAAACCTAAACTGGGATTCACTACAGCTACGTTGATCGACAAGTTTAATTAACAGTAGGTTAGATCTGACCAATCTGCTTATTGTAATCGTAAATTAACGTGAAGGACTGTTGGTGAAGTGTTAATTAAGACATAGTCTAGAATGGACCCTAAGAACATGCTGGTCAATGTCGACAGCTGTCTAGGCGGGTTAGCGGTATGAGTTATCACTCAATATCGGCAGTTCTAGTTCTTTATGCGTATGGGCTATTACGGACCAATTAATGAGGGTAGCTTGCGTATAGATTGTCTACTGCCATTGTCGGAGTAGATAGGGTTAGGAATTGCACCCGTAGCTGATGATAAGGATAATTAAAATGAAAGCTAGTGATTAATCTAAGGAAATTATGTGGGGAAGTAAACATAACGATTAACTAATCCAAGTTAGTAGATCGGTGATGAGAGGGAGAGGTATACCATGTTTGTTTTCTTTTATGTTATTGTTGGTCAATGACCGCCTCTATGTTGCTTCTTAATTAGGTTAGAGTCGTTTATACTTATAGTTGCATTGTCTCTGTGGGAATGACCTTGACTCGCATTTACTATACTACGATGTACCTAGTATTCTTGCTAGTAATATCGACGTTAGTGACTTACACGCGATCAAGATTTTTGGGAAAGCTAAGCCTGAGGTATGTTGGACCGTTTGAGATTCTGGAAAGAGTTGGACCGTTGGCTTACAAGCTTAACCTACCGGAATCAATGTCAAGAGTCCACAACGTGTTTCATGTTTCGAAGTTGAAGAAGCGTTTGACCAAGACGGACGTTGAAACCACAGTTGATCCGGAAGTTCTGCAAGATAATCTAGCTTATGATGAGGGACCGATCAGAATTCTGGACCGGAAGGAAAAGATGGTAAAGAGACAGTTGATTCCCTTTGTTTTGTTGCAATGGAGCAATCATTCACCGGAGGAAGCTACTTGGGAAGTCGAGGGTGATATGATCAGCGAGTTCCCAGATTTCATGGACTTACCAGGTACGATCTAGTTTCGAGGACGAAACTCCTTTTAAGGGGGAAGAAATGTAATATTCCAATTTTCGGGAAATGACAGACGTGTCATTTTGTGAAAACGAAATATTGGGTTCGGTTCCTTTTATTCGGAGTTTAAGTATTTTATTTAAATATATGTATGTATGTCGAAATATATGTATATATATTTAAGGAAATTTTGAATTTTGGTAATTAAGGGTAATTAGGAAAAAGGAATATTGGAAAATATATTTAAGGAAAAATATATTCAGATTTGTTCCTTAACCTAATTACAAATTCAGAATTGGCTTTTACGTAAGGAGAACACCTTTGAAGCATTAGAAAGAGGCTAGAGACCTTCTTCAATTACTCAGTCGTTTCTCAATCGTTTTCAGTTTCGAGAGGAGCAGCGGAATCGTTGTAAGGAGAGCATCGTTTCAACCCAAGAAAGTTGAAGGTTTGGCTAAGGTTTGATTTTCGCCCTAAGGGCTGTTCTTGATCAGTCATGATCTTATTTGTTTCGTTTAATCGTAGTTTGATTGTGGTAGAAGCCGTTGATCGATTCTAAATTGTTTTGGGATTGATCACATAGGTTTTCTGGGAGAGGAAGGATCGTTTGCTACTGTTTTTTTTTTGAGTTTTGGACTATTTTTTAGCTTGCTTAAAAGGTAAGAAGCTCTTCCTACGATTTGATTATGGTTTAGAGTGATTAGGTTGTGTTTTGGAGCGTTTTTGTATCAATGATTATGCCTCAATGTTGGTTAGGATTAAGGGTTGTTTTGGATCATAAAGGGTATGATTTTTTGGTGTTTATATGAGAAGAATCGTGTAGATCATGTTTGGATTGGATTAGAAATCGATAGAGAACAGAAAACTGCACGGGAGCAGTTTTTCGCCATTTTGGCGCGCCCCAACCATTTTGACGCCCCCTATCCTGAAACAGAGAGTTCAGTGACTTTCTGGAGCAGTTTTGGCGCACGCCGAAAGCTTTGGCATGCCCCGAACCTGAAACAGAGAGTTTAGAGAACCCTCTGGTGCATTTTGGCGCACGCCAAAGGTGTTGGCGCCCCCCAACAATGTTTGAATGATTATTTCTCATGTTTTAAACTACGAGGTGAGTTCTAAACGACGTGTCTTGATCTAATAACATTAACTAAACATGAACAAGCCCCGATTAAGTTTCTGATGCGTTTGGTTCCGGCACCGGACGTACTCTTAAAGGGAGTTGAAGTCCGGGACCGTTGGAAGGGCATGAAAGGGCTTGTGCTTTGATGAACTAGAGTTCATCAATGTCTGTGTAATTGATAGGTTGAAATGTCTAGATGTCTAGGTGAGGGAGTAGAGTTGATAAGGTGAGTTTTACTTTGAAAACACTTAGGTGGCTATATAACAACGGTAAATAATTACATATGTGTAGTAAAAGCTAAAACGTCACTTATTCTCGGTTAGACACTATTTCATATCGGTGATGTGATACGTTCATAAAAGGTGAACAACACCACTGGCTCAAAAGGCTGAAGGGTTGTGGAGGAAATTTATCGGACGTATACGCATACCGGGGAGACCCCAGAGCTAATCGGTGCTAATCACCGTTAGTTAGCAAGTATATCTTCAGGCTGATGAACGCCATGCGTAGTGACCTTGAGTAATGACGTAACCAAGATAAGCTAAGCTAGAAACATATAGTCATGACATGTCGATGAGCATGAAATGAACCCTAGATTGAGTCGGTCTCACAAAGATAATCCTTTTATTAAAACTTGATAATAAACCTTAATTTTACTGTAGCTTCTACTTCTTACTTTGTACAATGTACTTACCTCAAATGTATGTTAATTATGTGTTTGGGGGAGAGAAGACGAACAGGTTATTACAGAGATCGAGGAGGACTTCGATGACGACGTTTGAGGACGCCGGAGTTGAAGCGTTTAATTATTTATGTCTTATTTATTATTTTAGACTTGGAGCTTAGTTGGAAGTTGTAATTTCCTTTTAGTACTTTTTCGGAATTCGTACGTTTTGGATTCGTTGGTCTCTTTTCCCAATGTAATAATGTTACATTTCTATCTTTAGATTTGAATTTTTATTCTTGGATATTTGAAAAAATTTACTCGAGTCTTTTTGCTTCCGTTTGCTTTATTTTGATACGACATAGTAGAGGCTTACGTATAAAGTGAATTTATTTTTATTTTATACGTGCCGAACGTTCCTTTTCCGGATAAAGACTCGGTGTCCGGGAACGGCGCGTTACAGGAAGAGGGTTTATTGCTAAGAGACGATCAACTGAAAGTGAAGCAAGAACAAGTGTTAACATGGAGTGCATCCGTTAAGGAGGTGAAAAGACTGTGCTATATAGCAGGGACAATGACAGTAGTGACCTTGCTCTTTCCGGCACTGCCATTGCCGTCTCTCTTTGTGCTGTCACTGGCTTTAGTCTTCTGGTTAGCCTTTTTCTTTTTCTTTTCTTCCTTACTTTCAGTTGACTTTTTTCTTGGAAAATTTCTCATATATCGACTTTTTTGCATTAGCATCATTTGTTGATGTATTTTTGACAATTGTGGTTAATTATGATGTTTGAATGGTTGTATAAAATAGTAATGTGAATTTGTTGTGATGTACCAAAACAGTTGGGAATGGCTAGTGGAGTGGAAACATTGTGTGGACAAGCTTATGGAGCTCAGCAGTATCAGCGGCTCGGGGACGCAGACATACGCTGCTATATTTTCTTTGATCATTGTCTGCATCCCTGTCTCTGTCTTATGGTTAAACATAAGGAGGATACTGTTGTTGACCGGCCAAGATCCTTTAATTTCTCAAGAAGCCGAAAGATTCGCTATGTGGCTACTTCCTGCTCTTTTCGCTAATGCATTCCTTCAACCTCTTTTTTTTTGAACAACAATGATAAGATTTTTATTAAAAAAAACAGCAAGACCTCAATCGTTTGTCTTTATTTATGCATTGTATTTTAGTTTTCTCAATCGTTTAAGTCAGATATGTACGTTAATTGCATATTTTGTTAGAACTATATCTAGTAGCTGTGTTTCATTAGATCTATCATATACTTCTGTTAATTTATTAGATCTGCACCATAATCGCTTTTATTTGCTAGATCTGAATAATAAAATTAGATTTTAATTTGAGTTGTTATTTTCTGCATTTAATTTCCGTAATTATATCCGTGAATTACGGATCTGTTCCGTAAAAATCACTCCACACACGACACTTATTACCAACAAGCTTAAGACAGATTAATTCGTGTGTTAGAGGATATTTTTTACGTGTTAAATTATAGATCTGCTAGATTGTTTAATTTATTTATATCCTGCTTCAGTTTGGTTGAGGCCAAACTGACAACTCTGTTTCTACTCTTTCTTGATATTTACGTTCGTTTGAGGACGAACAAAACTTGATTTGTCGATCTTCTGTGTTTACAGAAATGGCAACAACTGAGCAAGGGAGTACCTCTGTTGTGCCTACTGCTGCACCTGCGCAGAACAATCCCGGACCTCAAGGGGAAAAACCGGAAAAGTTTGGTGGCTTGAACTACAAGAGGTGGCAACAGAAGATGGTGTTCTATCTGACCACTCTTGGCTTGGCTCGGATGCTGACTGAGGATCCTCCTGTCTTGAAGGAAGGAGATCATGCTTCTGTCACGGGCTTTGGATGCTTGGAAGCACTCTGACTTCCTGTGCAAGAACTACATCCTGAGTTTTTTGGAGAACTCGATCTATGGGGTGTATTGCTCACAGAAGTCTGCTAAATCCTTGTGGCAGGCTTTGGAGAAAAAGTACAAAATCAAGGATGCTGGCTCAAAGAAATTTGTTGTGGTCAAATTCATGGACTACAAGATGGTAGACTCCAAGACTGTTGTCAGTCGGATTGAGGAGCTACATGTGATCATCTCTGAGATCCTGGAGGAAAAAATGATGATTTTTGAACAATTCCGGAGTTCTTCTTTGTGATTGGAAAACTTCCCCACTCTTGGAAGGATTTCAAGAACTACTTGATGCACAAGCAGAAAGAGATGACTATGGAAGAGCTAGCAACGCGTCTGCGGATTGAGGAGCAGAACAAGAGGTCAGAACGAAGCTTTCTGATGGGCCAGTCCAAGGCGAACTTGGTCGAAGTGAGCAACAAATAAGGCAGGTTCAAGGCCAGAAGCTACCTCTCCTGATGCAATATTTTTCCGTCTGACTTCTCTTCAGAGTCTGCATTTGTATTGCATTAATTTTCATTCATGTGGGGGATTGTTGGAGATATCCCATGAAATGGGGTTAAAATGGTCAACTTTAGCGCGAATTTCGGATACGCTCCGGTGAGATTCACCGGGAGCTTATTACGTCTAAATATTCTACTCACGGAGTAGATAATGTTTGGCTTTGGAATCACTCGATTCGAATATCGGGTGAATGAGAAATTAATGCCTAAAGTTGGTTGAAAATGTGTTGGAGATAAGAGTTGAAGGGAGTACCTCAACTCAATATCCCACATTGGACAGATGGGAGACTTGAGCTCCATATATAAGGGCTAGTGTATGCTCTTATAAATGTGCCCCAAGGGGCAAGACACTTTTGTGCATGAGAGAGGACTTAGATATTTCCACACGAGCGCGCGCGCCGCCGCCGCCGCCGTCCGGCTCGGCTCATGCTCGAGCTCAAGCTCGGCTCGGTTCGGTTCGGGTGTTACTATTAATTTTTTGGACAAAATTTCCTTTGATGTTAACCAAAATTTAATTAGTTAATCGTAAGGCGGTTGGAAGGTTCCAGAATAATGTGGAAATGAATTCTATTAAAATAAGTCGGTCCGAAATTAATTAATTAATTAAATTAAATTATTTTCGGCCAAAGTAGCTTTTCTTGAGGGAAAAGTCGAGTGGTTAAATCATCTGACCAATCAGAATTCAGAAGACACGTCATCCGACCAATCAGAATTGTGGGAATAATTGGCCAATTTTTTTAAATTAAATTTTCGGCCCTATTTCTTTTCCAGGGGGAAAAGTCTAATGATGTGTTCTGGCCAATCACATTCAAGCATTGGCTCCTCATCTCCACTATATAAAGGACCCCAATGATGAAGGTTGAAGCATTCAGTTTTCTTTTGTGTCTTCCACTACTAAAAGGGTCGAGCATATAGTTAGTTTTTTTTTGTGTCGAAGAGAAGTCGGAGCACGTTGTAAGTTCGCCGGAGCTTGGATTGTTGAAGTGCCTCTCAATCCAGGACGTAAGTCGTTGTATCTTGGGAGGCAGTTGCTACTACCGTGGGCACCATACCGGAGCAATCTGTCTTAAGGAAAGAGTTTCATAACTCGCCTCGGTTTGTCTTTATTTATGCGTTGTATTTTAGTTTTGTCAATCGTTTAAGTCAGATCTGTACGTTAATTGCATATTTTGTTAGATCTATATCTAGTAGCTGTGTTTCATTAGATCTATCATATAGTTTTGTTAATTTATTAGATCTGCACCATAATCACTTTTAGTTACTAGATCTGAATAACAAAATTAGATTTTATTTCGAGTTGTTATTTTCTGCATTTAATTTCCGTAATTATATCCGTGAATTACGGATCTGTTCCATAAATCACTCCACACACGACACTTATTACCAACAAATTTGTTGTGATGTACCAAAACAGTTGGGAATGGCTAGTGGAGTGGCAACATTGTGTGGACAAGCTTATGGAGCTCAGCAGTATCAGCGGCTCGGGGACGCAGACATACGCTGCTATATTTTCCTTGATCATTGTCTGCATCCCTGTCTCTGTCTTATGGTTAAACATAGGGAGGATACTGTTGTTGACCGGCCAAGATCCTTTAATTTCTCAAGAAGCCGAAAGATTCGCTATGTGGCTACTTCCTGCTCTTTTCGCTAATGCATTCCTTCAACCTATTTTTTTTTTTTTTGAACAGCAATGATAAGATTTATTATTAAAAAAACAGCAAGACGCTGAAAATTACAACACCGGTCAAACACACGCAACCCCAACAAAGCACTCAAATCCCCAATGCTACAGGAACAGATGCCTTTAAACAATAAACTTCCGACCACAAGACAACAGAATTCTAACTCCCTAAAAGCCAAACACCATTATCGGGCTTAAACTCCAATATGTTGTACCACCTGATCATGAGCTGTGTTCTGAGGGCCTAAATCAAAACTCCTCACACATCATCCAAAATGTTGTACCACCGATTATGAAATTTGTGTTCCGAGGACCTAAATGAAAACTCCTCACACGTCTTTTAGGCTGCCTAGTCACCCAATCTATACTAAATTTATTATTCATTCCAGATATCCAAACAAAATTGCGAACCCCCAAACCGTGGAAAAATGCGAACCCCCAAACCATGGAAAATGCGAACCCAGTCAGCATCCAAACAGATCTGCCAGTTCCTCATCATTAATATTGTCAAACTTGACCCCTAATTCATTGGCTAAGAGCACAGTTTTCTCCAATTCTTCTGAATTTTTCGATTGCATAGGAGATACCGATGCATTTTTTAAAATTCTTACCGTATTTCGAATTCCATCATCTGAAATAGAGACACCATCAATTTGAGGTGCTAAAATCTCGACCTGGCCTTTATTCTTTGATTTTTTATTACGCACGGTTAGACAGGTTTTTTTCTTTCTCCCTTTGTTTTGCTTCGATCCAATATTCAGCTGTTGTCCTGCGTCTAATTTCAAAAGAATTTCTGATAAGGTCTTGTAATCTTTATCCTTTTCAGCTTGGCCCTCTCTTGTTGTGTGAATACCATTTTTGTCATCTCCCACTTCTTTAATTGTTGAATTTGGATCAGTTGAAGAGGAATCCACCAAAGGAAAAGGCTCTGTACGGTCCAGTGGTCTTGATTTTTCAGATCTGCAGGGAGAGGCCCCATTTTGGTTTTGACCCAAAACATTCAATGGACTAGAACCTGGCAAAGTATGATACTTCCAATCAATGTTCATAAGTTGTGGTGTCACCATGTGTTTACACGTTCCTTTATGCTGGTTTCTTGTGTACAAATCTGGAATCCTTTCCGGTTCTATGACGCAATGTTTACTTTTCTCCATCATAACAAGTTGCACAAATTGGGAAAAACAGGTAATCCATGCCCACCACTTTTTTTCGTTTTAGAGTTGAAGCCGAGTGGATTGATGTGTAAATGTATAATGATGGGGGGTGCTATAGGAATCTTTTATTCAAGAATCTCCCGCATTTAGATACGTATATTTCGTATTTATGCAGGCAAGGAAGGCACAAGAGAGATTGTTTAAGGAAACAGGTTCAGTGGACCGACCCGAGCCCTAGAATTAAAGTTTTATGATCTAGAGGAAATTTTGCGTTTTTTTCTTTTGAATTGGTGAACTTTGTCCCAATTTTGGCAAAATCTTGTTGCAGAACATATAAACTAGTTTACAAAATAAGATCCCAAAAACTAGAAAACAAAAAGATTCCATACAAAAATTCTGTTGTCAATGGCTACATTCATGGAAGTTTCTTCTTGATTTGACTGCACTGAAAGTAAAACGTGAACCCGAAGCTCGCTACTTCGCTACTACTACGAGAGAAAAAGACGGTTGATCACAACATCTAGCTGAAATAATCAAGACTTGATTTAAAAACGAACTCGAACAAACTTTAATATACAAGAGGCTCCTGCTGTCCCTCTATTCTGTCTGGTGAGTTCTTTTCCTTAAACAACCTGTCCCTCACCTTAATCACCTATATAACAAGATAATTATATGTATAATAATAAACACACTTTGACTAAACAACAACAACATATACAAACAATTTAAAGAAAGGGAGACAGAAATCAGTAGCAAAAAAAAAACAAAATTCAAGATAGTAAGAGAATCACCTGTTTTTCCCAATTTGTGCAACCTGTAATAATAGAGAGCAGTATAGTTTGCGTCGTCGCACCGGCAAGAATTCCAATCCAAAGGCCTTTCCCTCTTAATCTCACAATGAAAGCCAATACTACAGCAATGGGTATTCCCACCAGATAAAATGATGCTAAGTTTACATATGCTCCTATATGTTGCCATCCACATCCTCTTGCAACACCTGACAACCATTCATCCGAAAACCGAACCCAACCAATTCAGTTCGGTTAGTAATATGGAAAAACCGATAACCGAACTAAAATTTAAAAAAAAAACACCAAGAACTGATAATGTGAGAAGCAATAAAGACTCAGTCATGTTATTATTACCTGAAAGTGTTCCTTGTAAACTATCTGCAAGAACTGATAGACAAACAAGCGGAGCCATGTCTGTAACATAATCCACAACATCCTTATCATTGCTAAAAACGTATCCAAAAACCCGACGGCTGGAAAAGAGTGTTGCGATTACTATAATCGTCTCTGCAACAGCAAGGAACATGACGGCAAACACGGATATTTGAGCCTTTCTTGGGTTTCCAGCTCCTAACTCGTTTGAAACTCGAGTACTAACAGCAGCAGCAAGTCCATAAGGTATTGCATACAGTGTTGATATAGTGTTCAAGCTGTTTAGACAAAAATAAAAATAAAAAAAATGTTTAGTTATCTATCAATTAACATGACAATTACTCCATGAAAAAAAAAAAATCTATATCAATCGGTTGATACGCAACATACCACACGGACAGGACTGAAGTTTCAAGCTCGGGATTCGGTACAAGGCCAGAGAGCAAAATGAGGAGTTCATAAGACCACCACTCAAGACTGCAATACATAGATTTAACATCCATATATACAAAACATTAGTCCTATTCTGCAAAATAAGTTCAAAAAAACTTCACAATATTGAGACGGGTTTCTCTACTGTAAGTGTAAGCCCCGTCCTATGATTCGTCTGGTGACATCACAAAGTAAGCTTTACTTTGTGCAGGATGATTCACAGGACGGGGCCTACTAGAGAGCCGTAACCTTTGAAAAAGATAACAGAATATACCAAATCATGATAGCAGAAGGGATAGCAAACCGGAAGAACTCTTTCATTTCTCTAAACATTTCCCCTGAAATTGGAGCTCGGGTTTTGGCACAGGACGGGTGGAACGCCATGTATAAACCAAGGATTCCGGCATTCAACCACATTGATAAACACATAGCTACTGCTGCTCCAAGATTCTTTAAACCGGTCTTGTACACCAGTACCCAACATGCTGCTATGTGGAAGCAAATTGTAGCAATCGAACTTACTATCATAGGAAACAACATACTCTGCGTTTGAAAGTATCGAACAAGCGGTTGAAGAGTTGCGTATCCAAAAAGAGCTGGCACTACCCACTTGCTGAATTTTCCAGCTTCTTGAGAAATTAAAGGGTCTTGACCGATAAACAAAAGCAACCTCCCGAAATTAAACCATAAAATTGAGATGGGGATGCAGACAAGGATCAAAGAAAAAATAGCAGCATATGTCTGTGTTCCGAGTTTATGATACTGCTTAGCTCCATACGCTTGCCCACATAATGTTTCCAGTGCACTAGCCATCCCCATCTATTTCAAAAAAAAAATCATGCTATTCATTATAATCATTCAAGCATCATAAATAGCAATCATAAACCAAAATATACAATTGAAATTACAGCAACGAACTGATTTTGTCCTTGCTCTCTTTAAATAAAATACCAATGCACATTGACGTCATTAGCCTTGTACCTTAGCAAGGCAAAGGCTTCCTCATCTTAAACAATTGTGGGCATGGGTAATAATACTGCCACAACTGCTCAGATACAACGACAACACAGCACACTTTTACCACAACTACTCACATACAACGAACAACACAACACACTTTTACTCGATTGATTATGATGAGTCTACATCCTCGTCATTGGGATTTGGGTCCTACGTTATAATCAAGGGTGTAAAAATATGTGTCATTCGTTGTGTCTGAATGGTCGTTGCAATAGCAATACCCATTGTGGCATGGAGGTCATGAAATCATTAACATAAACCTACCCAAACTTGAAGGAGGGCCAATATATATTATATCTGTGTATGTATATGTATATGTATATCTATGTTTACGTCTATAAATATGGCGCCTTTCATGGCATCGCATAATATCTACCGTGCCATCACACCAGAATCTGAGGTTCAACTTTCCAGAGGTCGAATATCACTGTGGTGCCTCGCTCAACCAAGGAGGGAGCCAGGATTTTAATCTGAGATGAGCTAATGGATTATACCGAATTCGCTGAATTAAGAATATATTATGATCAAACTGGACTACATAGTGTAATATTTTTTTCCGGGTGGGCTTAGCCCTTTTTTTCCATATACTGGCTCCGTCCTTGGCCTCAACTATGTGCCATTAGTGTTACCACACAACATTTATTGTGACATCACACTGGGAGTGGTCGACTTTCGAAAGGTCAAACCTCATTGTGGTGCTCCGAGTGTGGTACTGACACGGACACCAAGTGGACCACACCTACCCGGAGTCGATATGAAAGAGTGTTTTAGAGACACCACACAACATCTATCGTGGGGGCATCTCAATCATGTTTTGACTATTGGTGAGATTTGACTATTCTCTCTGTGGTGTCCCGACCAAGGGTGTAAAGAGGCAAGTCGAATCGAGTATTGCTCTAAACGAGTCGAGCAAATTAAAATATTTTCAAGCTCGAGTTCGAGTTCGAACACGTGTATTTTGAACTCGAGCTCGAGCTAAGATTCAAGGAGGTTTTAATAACTCGAGCCGAGCTCGAATTTTGCATCGAGTTTATCGAGTCTAAGAGCCTTTGAAACTTAATTTTAAAAAAATTTAAAGTATTATCAAAAAAAAAAAATCAAAGTATTACATTATAATAACAAAGAATATAATTTCAGATAGTTATTATATGAAATTTTATATTAAAGATGCAAAGCATATTTTGCTGAGTACCAAACAATAAAAATGAAAACTTCAACATTCAATATAATATTTTTTCTTACAAAAAAATAAAATGAACATTCAATATATTTACACCGACTATAAATATAAAATACATATATACATATCTAGCATAACATATATGTAAGTATCCGTGTATAAATATACTTATATATGCTTTTTTATTTTATAAATATATAAACATATATTTGAGTTTGCTCGCAAATTACTAACTACCTGCTATAAAAATTGTCCATATTTTTTTTTTAAAAAAAAAATTGTCCCATAAAAGTGTTTATATAGAAAACCAATTTATCATTTAATGTATTTTTGTAAGACAGAGATAGTAAAGTGATCGAGTATCCTTTGTTTAGTTATCGAGTCGATTTAAAATTTGAAATGATTAAAGTCGAATCAAATTGAATTATGATTCGAACCGATCTCGAACTACTCGAGAGTAGCTTGACTCCGACTATCTTTGGTGTGGCGACATGGAAATTTTTACATAGTGAGTCCATTGGTGTGGCGTAGCTCAATCTGAACCATAGAGTTTCTTTCTACAAAGAAACTGTATGAGTGATGTAGTGTCTCCACACCAACAGAGACACCACACAAAAATTTCCCGAAAGTGACTTGAAAATATATAAACCATTAACATGTTTTCATGGGGAGAGATACATGGGATGGAAGGTGTTACAAAGCAATATATATAGCAAGCAAGGTGTAAAATTCACAAGGATGAAGGAGGGACTAACCATAAAGCTAAAGCCGGTGACACCACAGAGAGAGACGGCAATGGCGGTGCTAGAAAGAGCAAGTTCACCCAAATGACCAACCATCATTATCGATATTGTCGTCAACAAAAACTGAGACAAAGTCACAGCCACCATTGGCCCTGCCAGATAGCATAATCTCTTCGCCTCTTCCCTGATTGCAACCCACGTCGTCGATCCTCCTTCTTCTTCTTTTTCTTCTTCAGACTCCACTACTACCACTTTCTTCTCCTTTATCAATAAACCCTCTTCCATATATATCAGATACGTGCTTTTCTTCCAAGAGAAATTTTGGGGTTTTGAGTTAATTTAACAAAAAAATCAATCTTCACCCGCCACTGTTGGCGGCGTGGTGCGGCGTGGTGCGAGTGCCAGAGAAATGATGAGTAAGGAATATTTTTGGTGTAATGAGATATTATATATCTAAAGGAAAGTCACATGAATCGATTTCCCCAAAGCAAAATGACAGAAAGCATATATACATATATATCTTTTTTTTACGAAGAAGATTTTTATTTCTTTTTATAGCTGCATCTATCCAGGGGTTTTATCAGACATTTATGGTATATTCATATTATCTTCTACTCCATCCGTTCTTAAATATATGTCGCAGTTGTCAAAATTAATTTTCTTTTTATATGTCCTAGTTACATTTTCAATATATATTTTAATACGCTTTCCACTTTTCAATAATACTTCTCAATTTTTCTAAGTCCATTCAACCGATCAATCTTTCATATTCATTACATCACTATATTTTTTAAGATTTTTTTTTGGAATACTCATTTTCTTATTTTGTATGTTTTTTCTCAAACACGACATATAATTAGGAACGGAGAGAGTATTTGTTACTATCTCCGTTGTTATTATATCATTTAATTAATGTTTTGACTTTAAAAATGCAGTTTTTTTTTTCTTTTTTTGAGAAAAAAATGCAATGATTTTTTAATCGTCCACCTAGTAATAAATAAGGGTATAAAATTATAATAAATGTTGTTTTTGTTATCTCAAAAAAGTGTTGTTTTAGAAATGAAACAATATCCCCTTAAAAAAATGAAACAATATCAGTAATTAAAGATTAACAATTTTTATT
This sequence comes from Gentiana straminea, assembly GCA_036785695.1. Lineage (NCBI taxonomy): Eukaryota > Viridiplantae > Streptophyta > Magnoliopsida > Gentianales > Gentianaceae > Gentiana > Gentiana straminea. The sequence goes on from JAVUPR010000061.1 coordinate 28,051,495, forward strand.
GACAAATCCATCGGTTAATAATGAACATCAAAGACGTATCAGCAGTGACGGACCTACATACAATCAAGGAGGGCAACTGTCCCACCTTAATCCGAAAAAAATACACTAAAATTTGTACGATACATGTAGTTTGCCCCTCCTTAAATTTTTTATTTGCCTTTGAAAATTTTATTACCCCCTTATCCGAGATCCTGCGTCCGCCCCTGATCAGCGGTATGTTATGATGCACATCTCGTATCTGATACGTATCTCTCACATAGGCATCGAATACTTATAATATATATCTAGATGCAAATTTGTAATTTTTGAAATTTGGATATATAATTTGTATACACCAGGACAGGGGCGCCCCTGGGGGAGGGCCAACGGGGCCATGGCCCCGAGCCCCCCTAAAATCTATTAATTTAAGGGTCCCGCGAAATTTTAACTCAATAGTATATATATATTGCATTTTTAAAAATAAATATGGTATTAGTCTAATGGTAAGCGGTCAAGTATAACTTCACAAGTAAGCAAGGTTTAATTCTTGTTAGAGGCAACAATAACATATTTTTTTTGGTTAACCCATTTTTTAGAAGGGCCTAAAATAATATCTGACCCCGAGCCTAAATTAAATTTGGACAGGGACGCCCCTGCACGAGGACTATGTAATGTGTATACTCATACTTTGTTTTTCAATAATCTTGCACTTGTATCCACGTATTTGTACACGCATATTTATGTTCATACAACCTATCACGTTATATCAATTGCAAACTCTTAGCTAGATTTTTTTTAGGGTCTCTTAGCCAGATTTGGATGTTGGAATAATACAATGAAACGGAATAAAATGGATAGTAATTCCTCAAATGGAATGAAATACATTAAAATGGAACATACGTAATTTCACTTATGCATCTGACACGTGATGGAATAAAATAAACAAGATTCCGTCAAAAACGACGAATGACACAAGGGTGATGGTGTTATGTGATGAAAGATGTGGTGGATATATGATGGCAACAGGTGTATATTACGGGTGGGGTGAGTGGTGGTAGGGTGAGCGAAAGGGTGATGAAAATGTGGGTGGTAGGATGGGTTATGTTGTGAAAGGTGGTCTTGAGAGGGTGATGGTCAGACGATCGATGGGAGGTAACCGGTGGGCATGTCGTCGACGGTGACAGATGGCGGTGGTAAGGATGATCGTGGGTTGGTAGTTACTAGGATCAAGCGCTTACCGTTATACTAAAACCAATTGGTGTTAGTGAAGGTGCTACTATATTTCCTTATATCACGCCCCTTCAAGTGTGGCCTATAAGAAGGGAGAGAGACCCAACACTTGACTTATTTTTTTGTTTGGGAAATGTGGGCCTATAAGAAGAGAGTGGGGCCCAACAGCGGGGCTTGAACTCGGGATCTCCTGCTCTGATATCATATTAGGATCAAGTTCTTACCATTGTACTAAAATCAATTGGTGTTAGTAAATGTGCTACTATATTTTCTTATATCAGTAGTGACACGTGATCGTAGGGTGGGCAGTGACATAGGTAGAATAGGCTATGGCAGGTGATGGTAGAGGTGATCATGAGGTGGGCAATAACAGATGTGATTATAAGGGTGGTCGTAAGATGGACGGTGGCAGGTGGTCATAAGGTGCGCAGTGACGGGTTGTGGGGTGGGTGGTGATGGATTTTTACACCAATGTTGCATTAGAATTTACTTCAACAAACCATTACATCATTTTTATGGCTTAAGAAATGACAATTTCATGCAATTAAAATGAAAATTCGTTACATTTTACCATACCCTAGCGCGTTTAATTAATGATGAACTGGAACGAAAAAATTTCTATTACAAAAAAAATAATGAAGAAACTTGTTATTTTAGCTATTCATATGGTCATTACATTATTCGCATCTTCATGGTCAAATTTCTACTGTAATGACATGTTTCCAAAATGAGGGTAAAATGAGAAAGTCGTGACAAATGAACGCTACAGCATTATATAATATTAATATCATACATAGAGGAGTGTGAAGAAAACATTAATGACAATTGAAACAACTGGATGTATGGAAAGGGTTATTCTATGGTAGGGACTCCCTACGTAAGCAACTCCCTACGTAGGGAGTCCCTATGTAAGAATTTACCGTATGGAAAGTGATAAAGAATGACGGATAACGTAAAAGTGAACACTTGATAATGTCCACATGCTAGAAAGCTGTCGTTGCAGAGACGGCGCCTACCGCTGAGGCTATAGCAGCTACAATCAAAGACAATATCTCGGGAAGTTATTCTATGGTAATTCCATTTGAGGAGTAAAACATGTGGATGAATCTGAACCACACAGTTTCAACTCAAATTTAAATTGTGTAGTCCAGAATCATTCATATGTGTCTACGGTGTAAATAAAGTGATTAGGGAAGAATTACCCCAATATCTCCGCTATTGATCTGCACTACTAACTTCAAAAATGCAATATTCATTATAACTGAACTGAAATATTCTACATCAACATCCACTCAAACAAAAGATCTGATTATATTCTAAAACATAACATAACTTATAATATTTAAAAGGCACCGGCAACTGGGACGAAGCCCGCCCAGACAATATTTAAAAATTGAAACAAAGTCCTAGCGAAGCATAAAAACCTTTAGTGGCTCCTTTGTCTCAAATCTCAATTTGTTTTTCGTGACACATTTCAGTAAGAAAATAAAATCAGTGTACCATAAAAACCACATTACTTTTATGATGTATGGATATACTGAAAATATTAAGTATACTAAGATACTAAAAAGAAAGCATGGTTGACAACTATATTCTATTGAGGTGAAATGAACCAAATCTACCACGCATGACCAAATGACTACAAATTTGTATCATATTGAAGCATATCTAACATGACACTGAAACACGGTATATTGTAGTCAGTGGCGGAGATACATACAACCAAGGGGGGCAATTACCTCCACTTGATCCGGAAAAATTTCAATAATATACGTACAAAACATATCGTTTGCTTCCCCTTAAATTTTTTATTTGCCTTTAAAATTTTATTGCCCCCCCTTACGCGAGATCCTGCGTCCGCCCCTGATTGTGTATGCACTAGTCAAAGGGTACTAATAATTCTTAAGAACTCATAGCATCGCGATTTGTAGTCTAACCAAGAGCCTACACTGAAAATGTAGTATGTGTGCCATATAACTGATTCTAAGAACGATGTTACAATCACAAACGAATGACACAACAGAGAAATCAATCAATATACCATAAACAATAATCAATTACGCTAATTTACATCGTGTCATTGATTATGTAATTTAGGTTGTGCTCGTGCCACTTCTCTTGTTCTAAATATCCCATCCCATATATCAATTCTGTGCCTAATTGGACACCTAAAAAACTAGTGGTACAGCGCAAATTGGAAAACGAAAAGTCAAATATATGTTCAAATTCATGAAAAAATGTGAACATGATTAAGTTGATTCAAAAACACAAAACCTAAAAATGAAACCATAAACCCAAATTGCATTTAAAAGGACAGGCATGATTAGATTTTGGGACCAAAATGATGGGTCAATTTTGGCGTTTTTGGGTTTCGTTCTGAATGGTTTATCTCATTTTAAGATTGATGATGAATGGTGTTTTGTTCAGACATGGGATTAATTAAAGTAATTCTTCAAATACATGATTGAATACGGCATCCAGAAAAATAAAAGGCATAAAAAAGGAAAGGAAAACACGATATGATTGAACCAAGTAAAACAAGTGGACAATATGTTATTGGGTCCGCGACAAGGTTAGGAATATTTGTCCCCATATATAGCTTTCTTTTATATTATCCCTCATTTTCTCATTCAAAAATTATTATTATTATTTTTATTTTTTTTTGGGACAAGTCTCATTCCATACCCTTGAACAACACGTTTTGTTCTTTTTTTTTTCATGATTGATCCTGGACTAAATTTTTGAATCATCATTGAAAAAGAAATGAGTGGATGTTTATTTTTATACGTAGGCATCCACCAAAAATCTCTTAAATCTTATCGATTGAACACACCAAATAGGATTTGGTCTGTGTTAATTATGATACTTTGGTATTTTGTAATCAGTGGATTCAAAATTTTAAATATCATTTATTAAGGAAAATAATAGTTACGTACATGAAATATGATTCATCATTAATATTAAAACCACTACATTGTCGCTATAAACATTGATCACGATTTGTTTCTTTTAGGAAGATCATGACGTGTTCAATTTATTGATATGAGTATCACCCTTTTAATCGATGATTTACGTATGTAGTGATTATAGAAACATGCATATGGCAGGTGGCATGTGTCCTTGATAAGTTCAAAAAAAATACTCTAACATCAAAACAAAGCCGTTTCGATATTGAAATTTTTATACGTAAAGAGTTTTTATTGGACTGCATCGTCGGATGATCATCATGTCTACAGAAAGACAAAACTTGTTTTGTTTCTGTCTTTTTTATACATGGCTAATAATCCCTTATTTTTCATACTATTCGTAGGTTCTCCCAATGACATTCGTTTAGTGATTTATCGTTGATAGTGACAGCAATGTAATATCATTGTGTAGTTGTTTTTTTTTCTGAGCGAATATCATTGTGTAGTTGTAGCATCATTTTCCTTTTTCGTGAGAAAATAAATTAAAATTGTTACGAGAAAGCATTTCGTGACGTATTTGCTATGTATTCGTCACGGATTAATCGTGATATCTTCATGAAATACTTTTGAAGCGTATGACTCCAATATTGCTTTTTGGCATACTTTTTTAAATTATTGCCTTTTGAGGCATATTTTTTCAAGTTTCCCTTTCTTACGGTTTGAGATAGATTAATTAAAAAATCTTATTGAAAAGACTGGAGAACGTTATATGGAAGAAAATCAAACAAACATTGAATGTGTCTGAACTCCTAAATAACGTGAAAAACGTTTAATAGGTTGCTACAATGTGATTTAACATACCTGAACGAGCAACAACAACAAAGTGAGCATAACCTTTTGAACGTCACAATAGTCGTGTTGGGGTGTGCAGTATGTGTCATTTCATTTGTAGGACATCAATTGCCCTCTCAAACTCTTTGCGACGCGGCTCTTGTTTATTAGTAAATTAGAATCACTCTAGTTCATTGGGACCTTGAGAGCTTGGATCATGGGGTCATATTTGGGATATATCCAAGTATGTCAAATAGTGTGCAAGGTTATACTCTCTACTAATGACATCGTATAGAAAAAATTAGTATGTTCTGTCAAGATGATGCTTGATCAGGTCCAAGTGGTCCAATATATTTTCTCAATGTTTGTGCCTGCCATCCTGAGAAACGCATCTAGATCCATAGATCTTCAACGGCCTTGAGGGCTTTTGTTTAGAATGCATACCGACATTTATAATGGCATTTCCGTCCTTGTGGACATGCATCCCCATCTATAGTGCATGCGGTCAAGAGAGCCAATCATGCTCGGGAATCCATGCTCTATGTTCTCTTTCATCAACCGTGCAATATCTTTTTTGTGGGATCGCATAAATATTGATCTTTCAACATGTAGATAAAGGTTTAAAAATCTTTTTAGCGACACATTTGCATCTTTTAGCGACATTTTCCCTGTTCAAACCAAAAAATGCCCTGTTCATACCGATCGCCTATATATATATATATATATATATATATATATATATATATATATATATATATATATATATATATATATATATATAAAACCAAAGTAATATATAACTACGTCGGCTTTGATTCTTTGATTCTTTCGGTATGAGAATAAAAGATACAAAGGCAACATTATTCTACGTGATAAGAACTTAGGATAAAGTACAAGCCATAATTTTGTAAACTATATTTCCACTAAACAACTTTACTAACGTTATACTTAAATACAAATAACGTAAATGTGATAAATAATATAACAATAACATTAAATAACTGAACAATACAATCCAATATGATTAATACATTTGTTATACTATATATGTACAATGTATGTTAATGATTATTTTTAACATTATACCATGTTTTACACATAAAAAACTATATAATTTCAAATATATATATATATATAGAACTTGGTCGGCTTTGATTCTTTCATTCTTTCTGTATGAGAATAAAAGATACGTAGGCAACATTATTTTAAGTGATAGAAAAACATAGGATAAAGTACAAGCCGTAATTTTATAAACAATTTTTTGACAAAGCAACTTTACTTATTTTATAGTTAAATACAAATAATGTAAACGTGACAAGTAATAAATAACAGAACAATACAATCTAATATGTTTAATACACTTGTTACTCCAAACTGTTACATCATTTTTCATAACAATTAACAAATGCACCTCAAATATATTTACTCCATCCGTTTCGATTTATCTGATGCAGTTGCCAAAAACACACATATTAAGAAAGCAAATTAATGCATTGACTTTAAGAATGAAATGGCTAAAAAGCCCTTGAGTATAAATAATGTAACCTTGTTTTTTATCTCTCAAGTTGTAATAAATAAGAGTAAAACAAGGGGGAAAAAACAATAAATACTGCATTGAAAATGTAACTGCCTCACATTAAATGGAACAAATAATTTTGGCAATTACAACAGTTATTTTGGAGCGGATGGAGTAATACACTAAAAATTTAAAATAATAAATATAGTAAAAATCTAAGTAACAATTTAATATTTATTATAATTACATGTACGATCAACTATTAAAACTAAATTATTTTATTGCGGTTGAAAATATATTTCTTTTATGAATTCAGTTCATGTTAGGAGGAAAAAAATGTATATATACATATGTCAAAATCAATTGGTGCTAGTAAATGTGCTACTATATTTCTTATATATTAAGGGTGTGGGAAATCTCTCCTACCAGGGTTCGATCTCATTACATCTGGTTCCGATATCATGTTAAATCACATAGAAGGTGTCGGTTTCTTTCATTCATCATCAGAAATATATATAGTTATCTAGCAGGCTAGCATACCTTAAAGCTTACAGAATGTCTCAACGTACTCATTATTTCAGGCCCAAGTCCTCGAGACGGACCAAATCACCCTTACTACAATAGTACAATAAATATCAATAATGGTAATAATCTCGTAATAATATAAAATGACCCGTGATCTGAACCGTTTTCAACCATATCTGACCCGTAACCCGTCCAACCCGACGGGTTACACAACCCGGCCAACAAGTCATTTTTTGGACCCGGCTCGGCCCGCCCCTTTTAGGCCCGGAACCGGCGGGTCAAGGTCCGGAACCGCCAGTAACCCGAACCTGCCCATATGTAGTTTGTACACGTGTGAATACAAAATCTACTAAATCAAGGTATAACAAATTATGGATAATATACTCCGTTCGTCCCAATTTGTTTGGGATTTTTTTTTGTCCTAAAATAAGTCTCATAACTCTTAATAAATTTAAATTTTGTTTTAATTGCTCAAATTTTCCCAACTCATTAATTGATGTCTCTTAAATATTGTGAAAAAAAAGTTACATATAAAAAAGATAAAAAGGTAAATTGATCAAATTTTAAATGACCAAACAACTCAATAATTGATATCTCCTTAAATATTGTGACTTATAAAATGTCTCAAATAAATTAGGACGGATGGAGTATGAAAATTCAATTGTGGGAAAAAATATGGAGTGAGGATTGTGAATGAAACTACAAGAGTTGTGTTTTATACCCGATTCATCGCACGTGTCATATAATTGATGGTTATTGATTGGTTGTTAGTGGGTTGTGAGTAGGTTTATGACGAAACAAGTTTATGACACTTGAATATGTTCATTATATTTGGTTAATATACGGTTTTGTAACCAAGCCACAACCATTCTTCGTATATTAAAATATGATTTGGTATATATTATATACCATAAAGATTGAACTATATCTCTTATAATTAGACCATAAAGATTGAACAGTCAACAGATGACTCAGCTCTTCCCTACCGCATATACTATGACATTTTCCCTATATCAAACTGTATTTTATGTATAGATAAAAACAAACATTTAAAGGGAGCCAAAATATGTTCCTATGTAAAACAGCAGAATTCAATTGCATAGAGAACAAAATAAAATAAACAGGATTCAACAACTATGGCTACTAGAAAGTAGAAAGAGATCTGGCTTTTCTTTTCAAATGCAATTCTGTTTTTCCTCTCCATTTGTATTTGTTTCTGTTTCATGAGACTGCAAAGAAGGCAGCAAAGACAATACATTTACAATTAGCTTGTTAAGCAAATCGAACACCATTTGCAGAAAAACAGGATTGAGATAAACAAATTAAAGTGAAAAAAATTCAAAGGAAAAAATAGTGAAAACGGTAAATGAGATCTATTACCATTGAAATCAAAAGGGCAAATACATCACTGAAGATACAACCATTAAACCAGAAACTGAAGCAAAATACTAGAAACCATAATAAAATCCTAGGGTGAAAATAAATCAGATCTAGGCCCGTTCACCCCTAATTCTCCTAGCTAACTGAATATCCTTGGGCATAATGGTGACCCTCTTGGCATGGATAGCACAAAGATTGGTGTCCTCAAACACACCAACCAAGTAGGCTTCAGCTGCCTCCTGCAACGCCGCCACAGCGCTGCTCTGAAACCTGAGGTCGGTCTTGAAGTCTTGAGCGATTTCCCTGACAAGCCTCTGGAACGGTAGCTTCCTGATCAAAAGCTCTGTGCTTTTCTGGTACTTGCGGATCTCCCGGAGTGCAACAGTTCCTGGACGGAACCTATGGGGCTTCTTCACTCCTCCGGTGGCCGGAGCAGACTTCCTAGCAGCCTTAGTTGCTAGCTGCTTCCTCGGAGCCTTTCCACCAGTGGATTTCCTTGCGGTCTGCTTGGTGCGTGCCATTGAAGGGAATGATGATTAAAACTACAAATAAAAAAAAAGAGAGATTGGTTATTGCTTAACTGCGTGAATGAATTGATTTGGGTCTGGAATTGGGGGTTGTTTTATAGGGTGCGGGGGCAATAGGGAGGTTTTAAATTTTTTGAGAGGGAAATTTGAGCGGTAGTTTGAAATTTCGAAAATTTTCATTTTGGGGTTGGGAGGTGTGAAGACAACCGTTGATTGAAGATTAAATAAACGGCTAGATTAATGCAAGGAGTAGTCCGCTGGACAGAATCCGTGCCCTTGTAAAAACAACCATTTGGAGAGCGACACGTATCCTTAAGAGTTGTGGACGTATTACTTATGTAAAAAAGAATTAAAACAACGGAAATGATAGTGCCACACTTGTGTGTGCCACATTCGACCACATCGGATGATCTGCACCGTTGATCGGTGTTAGATCTATATTATAATATAGATCTAACACCGATCAATCGTGCGCGTGTAGATCATCCGAATGGCGAATATATACATGTAGTGTGTATTAGTGCTTGCCCTTAAAACAAATTGAGTTATGAACATGTGGTTGTAAACTGGTGTGTTATACCGAGAGATTTTATGGTGTAACGGTTGTAGGAAGGTTATATCAAATGGCATACATTAGAGCCTTTCATTTTTACTTTCTTTTATATAATACATTTTTATTGTGTACGAGAGGTTAGAAATAAGTGATTGTAATTATTGTAACTTGGTAAAACCTTACTACAACGATTGTATTTTAAAATTTCACGAGTTATACACCCTAAAAAAGAAGGGTGTGTTTTAACGGTTTCACATCACAAACTCGATCTATTCTAAAATAAATATAAATAATAGAAATTTATTACTCTATTTTGAATTGGGATGTTGTAAAATAAAAATATATATTATTTTATATTATTTTAAGAATAAAAAAGTAGTGTTTCTGATGTGAATGTCATTACCGTCGGTAAACTATTGGTTTATCGAGTCTTATATAATTGTGCCCGGATTGTTGGTTGGCAAGTTAACCGAATCGCCTTTAACCGGCTATTCGGCTAACCGAAATATCATGAAAACTATAATCATCAATAATATGTACGTGATTTTGTACGTTTCTTTTTGTACGTTACGTATTGTTTCAACTAAAATAACTTCTAACATATTCATAATAAGAACACATATAATGTTTGCAAATTTAGGGTTATGAATATTCTGGCGAGTTTTGTTTAAACCATAATCCCTCATGCACGCAATATTTGGTAATCGGCTCTCGTCGGGCATCTCCTCTGCGTCTAGCATTGACGAGGTTGGATCTCGTCTATGAATTATCCGCACCGTATTCCTCCTGGTGACAACGATTCAATGTCCCAAATTGATGATTAGGTTAATCGGGGTTGGTTTTTTTGTGTATTTTTAGACTGAGCTCATGAGTTATTTCTCTCGAGTTGCCTACGTATCCAATTTATTGAATTGGAATCAAATCTTTCGTAGTTCCGTAGGGTTTGTTTATATAGGGGACGATTTATCTCTTTCCTTGTTCTACAAGGAATTGTACTATTATTCCCTAAGGATAGGTACACGCAAGTCCCTACAATTTAGGGATAATTATGGACATATTTAAATGATAGGATCAGTGTCATTATGACTCAAGATTCTTTCCTTATTTATTTTTGGCTATTCAGCACATGGACTCGTAGCTGGGGGTGCTCTGTTCGTCCTGCGTCGAGCCCTCAAGGCCACTATGGCTGAACTGAAGCAGCTCCTCCTAACCAAACCTTGGTCGACCTGAGGTGGCTGCTAGAGGAGTTCCTGACGATCTCCCACCTAGGGTCAAAGACCTACCCTTGTGTTAGGAAAGCTACGCGGGACCGCAGCGGAATTCAAAATTTTATTTCATTTGACTATGATCGACTTTGTTTAAGCAATAACCAAATAAGCTAGTAGACGGTGGTTACCTTGGTTTACCTAAAAGATCGACGCTTTCACCGTCTAAGGAGAGTAGTGATGCACGGAGCCGCCCAAGCGTTCGGCCTCTACCGGTGATCCACACGAACAGCCTGCCGGAATCCCATCATGAATTGCTACTATAGAAACTCAGTTGCTAGACAGACTTTTTTTCTCTCTCAAAACTCTCTCAAATAAACTCTCCTTTTTTTCTCACTAAAATATTGCAAAAATATTGTGTTGTAAAAGAGTTGGCACAAGTCCCCTTTTATAGGGAGAAACAAGAAAACCAATTTCCAATAAAATAAGGAAAATATATTTTATTGAATTATCTTATTTAATTTAATATCCTATATTAAATATTTCCAAGATATTGTCAATATCTTATATTGATTATATTTATCTTGTTACCATAAATCTATTTTTTTCAAAATCAATTAATATCTAATATTATTATGGTAATCTTATTAATTAAATTGCACAATTCAAATGTATCCAATACAAAATAAAGTGGCATCCATTTCCCCACAAATATGGGTATTGAGATTTTCTTTAATTAATATAATACTATGATTAATTAATTCATATATATATATATATATATATATATATATATATATATATATATATATATATATATATATATATATATATATATATATATTTATTTATTTATTTATTTATTTATTTCAAAATTATATGTATCGATATACATATTTAATTAATCAACATAATTAATATCTTGTATTTAATTTATTCATAATAAATAAATACCAACATATTAATTTTACCACTATAACCTTTATAGTCTTGAGAAAAAACTTTCCCTATTCGGTTATCAACTATAACCATATTTTAATCCGACTTTATGTTCATATGTGTGTGGCCCGATAGGCTTCCGAATATGTTGGCCGTAGACACAAAGTGCAAATTACGAAAATGCCCTTCATACCTAACGATCACGGGATAGCGTCTAGCAACACACCGTGACCCCCAATCATCGGAAGAGTCAAATGCAATGACTACCTTTCATGAGAAACGGTTACCGTGTAAATAGAATTCTATCGCTATAATAATATCCATACGGTCGTTCGTCGAGTGTCAAACATCAACGACCTTATCTTATAATCCGGATATCATGCTCTCTCGAAGTAACTCATTTACTTCCACTTTGCAAAGATTCAAGAGAGTAAAGCATTCCTTATAAGAAGGCCCTTTCGGATATTCACCCCTGCTATTAGGGTACACGATTTCCGGACGACCAAACATGTATACTCCGCATGCTTCAGTATCACACTCAATCACTACAGCATTATTGCCTCATGGCTAGGGGAAACCTCAATAGTGTCAAAGCATGAAAATCCACACCGTGATGCCATGTAGACTCCGGTCCTAAGGATAATTACACAACCGCCACATAGTGTGACACTTAACAGTGTAAGTGGGTCACTATAACGTACGCATTCTCTAATACACGTCCACGTACAGTCCGAATGTCTCTACACTTCGATAGACGAGATCTATCCCTACCCTTAAAGACAGAAGACATCTAATACGTGCTAGCCTGTTTGTACTATCAATGCCCTGTTTAATAGTACATAAGCATAGAGACATTTAAGTATTAAACTTATTAAAGTGATTAGAGATCCTATCAACCACAATCGCTTATCATGGTTTCTCTATCACAGTTTAATACTAAGGACGTTATCATACAACAATTCATATTGGTTCTTTAAAAGAACAAATATATGACAACAGAAAAGTCATTTAATATATGTATAAACATAAAGAAATAGTAGAAAAGATCCGACCCGGTCGGATCCGGTCCAACCCGATTGGGTTTAGGATATTTCAACACATTGGGCATGTCTCTAGGGCTCCTGGCCCTTAATGCCTATTTTTAGAGGCTACTTCATTTATTATATGATTATCAAAGGATGACACGTGGCGTATGTGGTGGATTTTTGTAAACGAAACAAAAAGACAAGAGATAAAAATCCGGTAAGTCGCTCCAAGTGCAAAGCTTGTAGTAAAGCGATTATTCCGGGTCGATCCCACGAGGAACGTGAGGTTGAATGTGCTTTTAAGTTTAAGCTAAAAGTGTCACGAATTAACAATTTAAGGTTTATCAGACAATGGGGAGAAAAGGCAGACGAACGGGGATCCACAATTCAAGATAGCGGTAAAAGATTCTAACCCCTACGCATGCAAATTACTAAAGGCCAAGATTAACCTATACCCAAAGCAGATTACTAATTTCTTAGATAATCCGTTTATCAACTTCTATCAAAGATTGATTATTTAAGCACGATAGGCACAAATTCTTTCGAATCTATTATCTAGGTTAACAATTTGATAACTTCCGTTTTTAGACAAATCGATTAAAGCGATTTCTATTGCGGTGATCTAGAATTCATTCAACTATCGTCAAACAAATATCACAGGCTTTATCTATCGATATGATGCATGAAATAAACGCAATAAAAACCTGACCTTTATTGATTGCAAAACGCAGAAAATAAGAAAACCAAACACCCCCTGAATTGCTTCACCCGTTCGTCCAACCCGGGAGTTTAGTTACTCATAATAGTCTAGAAATCAAAAGACTGTTTTGATTGTATTCGAAAACCCAAAGAAAAGACAAGCTGCCGCTGTCTACTTATGAAAAACGACTATAGGTTGTGTGATGATGATTTTAGGGTTTGACACAAGTCGCTATATATAGATGAACTAAGACGGCTAGGTCAAAACTAAGTCGGTCGTGCTTCGGTCGGCGGTCGGACGCCCGTCCATTCTTACGAACGCTCGTCTCGCTCTATAATGAACTTCGAATCGGGCTGAGCTTTCCTCAAACGTTCGTCCGCCCTAACGTCCAAACTGCGTCCAAACTTGCTGAATGTAAAATACCCTCCCGGACGCTCGTCCGCCGCAAACGCCCGTCCGGAAATGATGCATGGCAAACGCTCGTCCAGAAATCAAGGACGCTCGTCCGGCTTGATATCCTTCCAAACTTCAACTCTAATCTTCTTCTTCCACTCGTATCTTCACTTGATCATTGCTTAAGATCATTCCACCATTCACATGACATATTTAGGTACCTACAAGCATTAGAAACACGTGCAAAATGTAATATTGCAAATATAACGACATTCACTTATAAAATCACATAATTAGCTCGGTTTTGCATTTAAACACTTTGAAAACTCGTTTGCCTAATATTTAGATAAAACCAATGATTTTCTATAAAAACCAGTTAAACATCAAGGATATTGTCACGGAAATAACGTAGATTAAACCATAAATTTCACCCTTAACAACTCCCCCACACTTAAACCTTTGCTCGTCCCGAGCAGAACAGAACAAGAACATACTATCAAGAGTCCACATAACCTGACACGAGATATAGTCAAAATCATGACAAGCTAGTATTCAGATAAATCGACCTTACTCGGTGATGTGTGTGCAGAACTTACTAAACTTCCACCGATCCTCTCTTGATATAATACATCAAGCACTAACAGTTATCCGGTCAACTAAACGAAAACTTCATTCTATCTACAGCACTTACCCTACAAAAACTAATTACCAAGAACACTGTAACCAACTCACACTTAAAATCCTTTACTTGGTGCCAAGAAAATACCTTTCGGGTCTCTACTGGGTTTAGATCAACTTGACTTAGAATTCCAAAAAAAAACGTATATTTTATATTTTATATTTCCTATCGTCGCGTCTCAAAAGTATAACACACTCCCCTACATTAGAGGCAGTCACCCTGAGATCACTCAATCCCTTACTGTCCAAGGTAAACCACACTCCCCATTTGGGGCAGTATCCAAATGGACTCGAGGTGATAGTTACAAACAAAATTCCCGCAAAGAAATTCTATTCATTTATTATTATTCATATGTATATATATATTTAAATCTCCTTGGAAACTCTCGGTCAAATATATTTCTAACACATTCAAGACTCTTAAAGTTCTCAAGAACACTAAGGTGCGAGATTCTAAGCGTGAGTATAGCACAAGTTCTTAACTTTCATTAATGCTAAATAAGTGTTATCGTATCAAGAATTAACTTTCCTTTAACTAACCGGAAACTATTCTATATTTGGCTCTTCATCTAATAGGTTCGTGAAATGAAATTCAAGTGAGTATCGACTTACTAAACCTATTCTCAGAACATGATATGACTACTGATAACAACTAAAGGTGCCAGATTATAAAACTAGCATGCAATTGAAATGTTACTCGGGACGAAACAAAAATTTTGAAAAATTAAGCACTTTTTTTCATAGAAATATAACAGATCAAGCAAATGACTGTAGATACACATAAACCATCCCCTCCCCCACACTTAAATTGCAACTTGTCCTCAAGTTGTGCAGAATGAAAGAAAAGTAAGGTACTTAGCTGATCGGAACAGATACTTCAATCGTCTGTCAGGCCGGAGCCTTCGTAGTGATAAATGGAACCAGTATCGGCACGATTGAAAAGCGAGCTAGAAATATACCTGCACTTCTTGACAAACACGGAAAAATCTCGGGGAACACAGGGGAATATAACATACCACAACGAAAATAAAAGAAGAATAACGTAAAATCGAATCAACCGACCAGGCAGAATCAACAATTACCCTAATTAGACCTAGCCGAAACAAACAAATCAAAGAAACGAACAGAAACGAAAATAACCAAAACAAATAAGGATATCTAGGTTGCCCCCCTAGTGGCGCTTTTGGTTAATGTCGTTAGCTCGACACTCAATTCAGGTTTAGCCCGGGTCGGGCCACTTTGGCTTTCTGCAGGTCATCTTATCAACAGAATTCTCAACAAAATTATGACTACAGAAACAGCAGTGTAAACTCGGGATCCGACCCACCCATTTTTCCCAAGCCTGCTTGATCTTCTTTCTGACTGAGGCTCTCTTCCGCGCTTTATTTTTCTTCAAAGCCACTTCCTTCCAATATTGTTCCATGTCCCAGTTGCCGGCACAAACTTCAGCTGGTGATTCAGCACTATCATCAGAAAACAGGTCTGGGGAAAACTCATCGCAATCATCGACTTCCGAAGTAATACAACCAAGCAAATCAAGGAATTTAACAATCTCGGGTGCTTCCTTTGGTTGGCCAATGTAGTGTTTGCATCGTTGACCATTGACCTTGAAAGGCTGATCACCAATCCCCTTCAGTTCCAAAACGCCGCTAGGAAAGACAGATAGGACCTCAAATGGACCGGACCAACGCGTCCTTAGCTTTCCCGGGAAAAGATGCGGCTGGTATTGTATAATAGTACCGGCTCGCCCGCATGAAACTCCCTTTTCTTGATCTTTTTATCATGAAGGAATTTCATCCTTTCCTTGCCGATCCGTGAATTCTCATAAGCTTGGAGCCGAACTCGTCTAATTCATGTATCTGCTTTGGAGCCTACGTTCTCCACAAGCTTGGGAGTCGAAGTTTAGGAACTTAGTTGCCCAATAAGCTCTATGCTCTAATTCTACCGGCAAATGACGGGGCTTTCCATAAACCATTTGGTATGGTGATGTACCCATAGGGTTTTTGTATGCGGTCCGGTAAGCCCACGGTACATCATCCGACTTCGGACTCCAATCCTTTCGATGAGAGTTGACCGTTTTCTCGAGGATTTTCTTTATACTCGATTACTACGCTCAACTTGCCCACTTGGTCATAGGGTGATATGGTGTGCCACTCTTATGCTTAACACCATACTTAGCTAACAGTCGTCCGGGGGTTTATTAATGAAGTGTGACCCTTCATCGCCGATCGAGCTCTAGGGCGCCAAACCTCGTGAAAATGTTTCTCTTCAGAAATTTCATTACCGTTTTATGGTCATTCAGTGGAGTTGCGACAGCTTCTACCCATTTAGATACATAGTCTACACAGACCAGAATGTATTTATTTCCGCATGAAGATGGAAATGGTCCCATAAAGTCAATGCCCCATACGTCAAACACTTCACATTCCAATATGGGTTGAAGCGGCATATCGTACCGCCTGGTCAAAGTACCGGTTCTCTGGCACCTATCGCAGCTTTTGCAGAAGGCTTCAGTATCTTTAAAAATCTTGGGCCAGTAAAAACCACATTGAAAGATTTTGGCAACGGTTTTCCATGGATTGAAATGGCCACCAGTGGGACCACTATGACATTGCTCAATAATATCCCGTTGCTCGCATTCAGGTACGCACCGGCGGAGTAACCCATCCTTGCAGATCTTGAATAGATATGGTTCTTCCCATACATAATACTTTAGATCAGAGAAGAACTTCTTCTTCTCCTGGTAAGAAAATTCAGGATTCAGATAGCCAGAATGAAGGTAATTGACAATCGAAGCATACCAAGGGGGGTCGGGGGTATGGACATCCATATTCATGACGCTCTCGAAGGGATAATAAAGATCAATGTCCGAAGGATCTTCCTCAGCTACTGGTATTACTCTTGAAATATGGTCTGCTACGGTGTTCTCACTACCCCTTATATCCTTGATGTGAACATCGAATTCTGTAGTGTAAGAATCCACCTTAGCAATCTCGGTTTAGCATCCTTCTTGTTCATCAAGTAACGCAATCTTTGCATGATCGGTCCATACAATTACCTTGGCACCAAGCAAATAGGCTGCGGAACTTATCCATGGAAAACACAACCGCTAACGTTCCTTTTCCGTAGTGGTATAGTTTGCTTGGGCCGGATTCAAGGTATGACTCGCGTACGAGATAGGTCGGAATTTACCATTAACCCTTTGCCCTAATACAGCACCCACAGCGTAGTTGGAGGCATCACACATCAGTTCGAATGGAATGTTCCAATCCGGAGAGATCAGGATAGGGGCCGAGGTTAAACGTGTTTAAGCTCTTTAAAGGCAACTTGACAGTCATTATCGAAATTGAAGGTGACGTCATCTTTCAGGAGAGTCGATAAAGGTTTCGAAATTTTTGAAAAATCTTTTATAAATCTCCTGTAGAAACCCACATGACCAAGGAAACTTCTTACTTCCTTCGTGTTTCTGGGGTAATTCATCTTTTCAATTGTTTCTACCTTAGCTTTATCAACCTCTATGCCTTTCTCGGAGATCTTGTGACCTAAAACAATCCCTTCGGTCACCATAAGATGGCACTTCTCCCAATTGAGAATCAAGTTCTTCTCCACACACCTCTGCAGTGCCTTGTCCAGATTTTCAAGACGATCCGTAAACGATGTGCCAAACACCGAGAAGTCGTCCATGAATACCTCCATGCATTTCTCTATAAGTCCATCAAAGATAGCCAACATACATCTCTCGAAATGTAGCCGGCGCATTGCAAAGTCCAAAGGGCATTCGCCTATAAGAGAAAGTACCGTAGGGGCGGTGAAGGTTGTTTTCTCTTGATCTACCGGGTCAATAGGGATTTGGAAATAACACGAATAACCGTCCAAAAAACGAGTAGAAAGCATGCCCCGCCAAACGTTCCAACATTTGGTCTATGAAGGGGAGAGGGAAATGGTCTTTTAAGGTCACCTCGTTCGGACTTCCTATAGTCTATACGGACTACGTATCCGATAACTAATCCGACGGCCTACCTCTTCACCTTTGTCATTCTTTTCAATGGTAATACCTCCCTTTTTAGGTACTACCGAGTGGGGGATACCCAATCGCCGTCGCCTATCGCATAAATGATCCCCATATCCAAGCGACTTAATGATCTCTTTCTTCACCACTTCCCGCATGTGTGGGTTTAAACGTCTCTGCGGTTGTCTTATACTCTTTGCACCTTCTTCGGTTCTAATCTTATGCATACGGACGTACGGAGATATTCCTCTTATATCGCCACCCGCCAACCGAAGGCTTTCTCATTTTTCTTCGAACATCAACTAACTCGGCTTCTTCTTCTTCGCCGACGGTGTAGAGGAGATAATCGAGAGGTAAGCGCTCGCCTTCTCTCAAGAAGATATACTTCGAATCTTTGAGGTAGAGGTTTTAGAACAAGGTCCTCGGGAGGCTCCTCTAAAGCGGTCTTGGCCCCTCCTTGTTTTAGATCTTCCTTTGTGATAGGGTCAAAAACTCTTGCCTCAAGCAAGTCGACTTCTTCGAGGGTGAAAGAGTTCTTTCGAGAGCACCGGGTCCTCTTCGACAAGCTCTTCTCCATAGGCGGCCTCTAGCTCGTCCGGGGTGTAGTACGTGAAATCATCGACGTTTCTAGCACAAAACCGAGAGGGATTTTCGAAGGTGATCTAAGGGCTTTAACTACACCGTAGCGTACTTCCTCGTCCCCAACACGTAAAGTGACAAATCCCGCATCGCAATCTATAGAGGCTGCGGCGGTGGATAGGAAAGGTCGTCCCGGGAGGAGGGGGTATCTTCTTCTTTAGTGTCCAAGACGTACCAATCCACGGGAAATGTAAATTTGTCTACTTGGACCGAGAAGGTCTCTAAGCACTCCTTCGGCTCTCTTGAAAGATGCGTACGCAATTTGGATACTTATGGGGGTAGGCTCCAATAGATGGTCAAGGTGTAGTCTCTTGCAGACAGATAGAGACATCAGACTAATGGATGCTCCTAAATCACACAGAGAGTTTGGGAAACTTAAATCCTTGATCTGCAGAGTTAAGACAAACTTTCCGGGATCGCTGCGCTTCTTAGGAATTTCTCCGTCATTGATAGCGGAGCATTCTTCTCCCAATCTTTTCTCCATTTCACCCAATTTCTTCTTCGACGAAACAACATCCTTCACAAACTTAGCGTACTTAGGCATTTCAACCAATACCTCGGATAAAGGCAAATTTACTTGGGTGTTTCTTAGTAGGTTGAGTACTTTATCATACTTTTTGTCTTCAGATAGAGAAATGTTGTGCTTCCTTGGTGGAAATGGGAGCTTATTCAGTTCTTCTTCGGAGAATACTTTCCTGGTGGAGGAAGCCCGTATAGCTTTGTCCTCAAGATCTTTCCACCTCACCACTTTTTCTGTCTTTTTACTCGTCAGGAGATCATCCGCCTGAGTGACTTTCTCAGGTTCATCAATTTGGTTTTCAATCACCCGAAATCTTTCTCCAGCTTCAATCTCATTTTCATCTTTCTCTTCATCCAGGTTAGGGGACTGAGATTCTTCCCCTCCTACCGAATCAGGGGTAGGAGGGTTTACTCGTTTCCCTGGTTCTGTCTGTAACCAGGGTGTTGTTGCAATTGTGTACCGGATCTCAGATTCATAGCATTTGACTCCTCTTGTTCATAGGGAGTAATGGGTGCGAGCTCGGTACAGTGGTTTGTTCTTGCTTCAGCTTGGGCTGCATGCCCACTTTTAGGATTCTTTTTCGTAAAACTCGGTAGGTTTGTCCTTGAGGCCTGGCGACTAATTGCTCGCCTAGTCGTCCTTGTCTGCTTGTCTTTCTAAGTTCTTCATCGTCCTCTGTTGCTCTTCATATTCTCGCCCTTGTAGGGGCGGTACCATGAGTTGAGGAGTCCGATTAGGGCGGTTTCTTTGTGAGCTTTGATTAGCGGGCCGGGTTGGATTTGTGCTTTGACCCGAGTTAGGGTTCGGTAGTAGGCATTGCGAGAAGTGTTCGTCCCGAATTTTGAGTGCGGTTTTGGTCATAACCTTGATTTTGAACATAGTTTCTATTCGGTTGTAGTTCGACCTTGAGAGTTATTACGGTTTGAAAATCTCGGATTCTGTCGCCGGCCGGAAGAATTGTTTCTCTCATTTCCACCATTCAAGGGGCATGTCGCAGAAATGTGACCTCTAAGCCCACATGTATAGCAGTTCACAGAATCATACTGCCTCGTTTGTTGGACAACGTTGACTTGAGGGGTGTACTGACAATGGTCACCGATGTGACCGGTCGATAACGATTATCACAAGAGAATACTTGTGCATTCGTTGGAGAGAGGGCTGATTTTGCTCTTTAGTCATGGTCAAAGCGAGAAAGTTGAGCTGCGGGGGCTGCAATCATTTGACCATGATTCGGTTATGGACTTCTTCGATTTTAGGTACGGCGGGGACCGTTGGTGATTGATACGTAGGTGCATAGTTGTACTTAGCTATATCTTCAAATAAATCCCACCCTTGCTTTGTGGGGTTTTCTTCAAGAAGACTCCTCCGGATGAGGAGTTGACCATTCCTTTAGTGGACTCATTCGGACCACCGAAGAAAGTATGGACCCTTCTCTCGCAAATCCATTCCATGATGGGGGCACTTGTTTAAAAGAATTTTGAAACGCTTCCATGCTTCAAAGAAAGATTCATCATTCGAGTTGATGAAAATTTGAAATCTCGTTAAGACATTGAATTTGTCTTAGACGGGGGAAAATATTGGGCCAAAAATTGACTTTCGAATTTGGGCCCAAGTTTGGATAGATTCGAAGGGAGAGATTTAAACCATTCCATTGCTTCTCCACGGAGTGAAAATGGAAATAGTTTCGACTTAATGATGTCTTGATCGACATCCTTAATGCGAGTAGTATCGCATATACCCGAAATACATAGAGATGCGTGTATGGGTTCTCGATTGATATCCATAGAAAGTTGATGCATGCCGCACCATCCGGATGAGAGCCGGTCTTATCTCAAACGGGGCTGTATCGGTAGGGATAACCACGGCCCGAGCGAATGTTCACATCACCGGGAGTGGCATAGTACGCCGGGGTACGGTCGGCTTGAGCCACCGAAACGGTTTCTTCCTCACGAAAAGGTTGGAGAAGAAATTATCTTCGAAGATTTTTCACTCGAACTCTCTTCGACTTCCTCTTCGGGAATCGGAATGGGCTCGGGAACTTTTCGTTTACGGTTTA
The DNA here is from genome assembly GCA_036785695.1 of Gentiana straminea. NCBI lineage: Eukaryota > Viridiplantae > Streptophyta > Magnoliopsida > Gentianales > Gentianaceae > Gentiana > Gentiana straminea. The sequence continues at coordinate 28,073,106 of JAVUPR010000061.1, forward strand.
CTCGAACTACGTCTCGTTCAAGCTCGGGCTCAAAAATTAAGCGTCCTTGTTTACTTCGTGTTTGCATACAATGAAGTGAAACTAAGGAGAGAAAAAGAAGGGAGTCAAACGGTCGACTCCTTTCTTTGAATCGGGAGGACGGACGGGCGTCCAAGGTCCTGGACGGGCGTCCGCCAGAGATTGAGCTAGACGGGCGTCCGTAGATCCAAACGCTCGTCCGATCGGTTGAAGAACCGGACGGACGTCCAAATTGGATGAATGCTCGTCCGGTTAGTTAAAAATGATTCAGAGTTGATGAATTTAGAACAGACGGGCGTTCAAGGTCCAGACGCCCGTTTGGAAGCAGAAAACGAAGCAGGAATAGATATAACCAGCAGGGAAGAGACAGAAATGAATGATCTACCTAAACTTATACTAAAAACACATAAAACCGTGCCAGTTCCCCGGCAACGGCGCCAAAAACTTGTGGTGGATTTTTGTAAACGAAACAAAAAGACAAGAGATAAAAATCCGGTAAGTCGCTCCAAGTGCAAAGCTTGTAGTAAAGCGATTATTCCGGGTCGATCCCACGAGGAACGTGAGGTTGAATGTGCTTTTAAGTTTAAGCTAAAAGTGTCACGAATTAACAATTTAAGGTTTATCAGACAATGGGGAGAAAAGGCGGACGAACGGGGATCCACAATTCAAGATAGCGGTAAAAGATTCTAACCCCTACGCATGCAAATTACTAAAGGCCAAGATTAACCTATACCCAAAGCAGATTACTAATTTCTTAGATAATCCGTTTATCAACTTCTATCAAAGATTGATTATTTAAGCACGATAGGCACAAATTCTTTCGAATCTATTATCTAGGTTAACAATTTGATAACTTCCGTTTTTAGACAAATCGATTAAACTGATTTCTATTGCGGTGATCTAGAATTCATTCAACTATCGTCAAACAAATATCACAGGCTTTATCTATCGATATGATGCATGAAATAAACGCAATAAAAACCTGACCTTTATTGATTGCAAAACGCAGAAAATAAGAAAACCAAACACCCCCTGAATTGCTTCACCCGTTCGTCCAACCCGGGAGTTTAGTTACTCATAATAGTCTTGAAATCAAAAGACTGTTTTGATTGTATTCGAAAACCCAAAGAAAAGACAAGCTGCCGCTGTCTACTTATGAAAAACGACTATAGGTTGTGTGATGATGATTTTAGGGTTTGACACAAGTCGCTATATATAGATGAACTAAGACGGCTAGGTCAAAACTAAGTCGGTCGTGCTTCGGTCGGCGGTCGGACGCCCGTCCATTCTTACGAACGCTCGTACGCTCTATAATGAACTTCGAATCGGGCCGAGCTTTCCTCAAACGTTCGTCCGCCCTAACGTCCAAACTGCGTCCAAACTTGCTGAATGTAAAATACCCTCCTGGACGCTCGTCCAGTTTCAGCAAACGCCCGTCTGGAAATGATGCATGGCAAACGCTCGTCCAGAAATCAAGGACGCTCGTCCGGCTTGATATCCTTCCAAACTTCAACTCTAATCTTCTTCTTCCACTCGTATCTTCACTTGATCATTGCTTAAGATCATTCCACCATTCACATGACATATTTAGGTACCTACAAGCATTAGAAACACGTGCAAAATGTAATATTGCAAATATAACGACATTCACTTATAAAATCACATAATTAGCTCGGTTTTGCATTTAAACACTTTGAAAACTCGTTTGCCTAATATTTAGATAAAACCAATGATTTTCTATAAAAACCAGTTAAACATCAAGGATATTGTCACGGAAATAACGTAGATTAAACCATAAATTTCACCCTTAACAGCGTAACTCTGGTCAGCCCTCATCAAGCATTATCATCAATCCTATATTGTGCTTTCGCTAACGAGAAGAATTATGGTGGGTAGTGCCGTAATAGCTACACCACTTGCTTCTTGTCTTCTATTGTTACGCCATTATCAATTCAAGAGGGACTCTCAATTGCCACCCCGGGGAAGTTGAAATCTCACCATCCCAAGTGATGCTCATTTTTTTATACTATAAAATCTTCAGAAACTATGCATGGTCAAGCATAGTGTAGGGTTAAGTACAATGGTGATCATACGAGGGTGATGGTTAAGTACCGAAATCACTTGTCTCGTTTAGTCCAGATAATCGAGAAAGATGGAAGATTTTGTTGGTTAACTACCGAAATCTGCCTAATCATGACTGTGAAAAGTATGTTATGGGCGGGTAACATAAACTATTGAAGCATAACATTTTAACACCAGAACCATGCATGTAACATACCATACCACCAGAGACTGAAATTCAATTCATAGCAATCACATACAGCCATACATGTGTAGGATGTTTTGCCTTGAATTAGAGCCTTAAATCTTGTTGTGATCTTTAATTCATGTTTTAGAACTTATATATTATGTTTAGACATGTTTTAGGAAGGTTTTGGATCTGTTTTGAGTGATGCATGTGTGAGATTTCCCTTAGAAATGACCTTAGAAAAATTGTAGATATTTGGCTGCTCGGGTGCTCAGGAGTATGCTTGAAGGAGACAAGCACACGCTTGTCTTAAGCAGAGAGTTTGGAATTATTTACTGGGAACTCAAGAGAACGCCTGTGTAAGGCAAACACACTCCTGGCCTGAGCAGAGAACTCAAGCGCATGCCTGCTAAGCACAAGCGCACTCCTATACCCTGTTTTGTGTGAAAAATGTATTTTTGACCCCTTTTGAGCATGTTTTAGTGTAGATGCCTTTTGTGGATTGTTGTAAAGTTAAATGTGAGTGTTCTAGTGGCTTTGGCTCCACACTGTTACTTACGGGAGCATTGGAACACGAAACGTATGGCCTTACGAGGTGTTGCTCCGGAATGGCAACACCATACTTGTTATATGACGAAGTTAGGGGTTTGGTTTCTAGTGGATTTGGCTCAGCACCTTGTGGATACCCTCTGCGGGAAGAATCTCGGGGTCATTGGAAACCTTATTCCGTAGCCTCGTGGGTATTGGATTAGAATCTTATATTTCTGTGACACGTGCTAAGTAGTGTAATGTAGAGTTGTCTAAGGTCTAGTAGTCCCTAAAAGCCTTTTTATGTGCAATGAACTTAGGTGGTTAGTATAAACGCTTAAATACGTGTTTGAGAGTCTAAAAGATAAAGCATACTAGCCCTTGATGAGACACGTTTCCTTTTCGCAACCACAGTCGGACTCCACTTGATCCGGGATAATGCCATATGAGGGGTTGAATATGTCGTGGTGCATTCTCACCATGCAAAGTGCCCTTGGACTTTTATGCAACACATAACCTTGTCTTGTTGAGCTTTACTAGCCGGGCTAGTAGAGGGAAGCGAGATGTTGAACATACGTGGCTCGTTTGTTACATACTCGTTATTGATATCTCGTGTTATGATCCCGTTGAACATATCCGTTTGTTGTTGTTGGATTCAATGCTACTGCTTCCAACTAATTACATTCGTACTTAACCCTATTTATATTGTTCCCACCTGAGAAGGTGATACAGGTTACAAAGAAGTGTTCGAGTACTTCGAGGAGTGATCCCGTGTTGATCCGGTTAATCTTTTGTTGCTACTTTAATCTGTTTTCAGCTATGTATTGTAATAACTAACTTGTACCTTAGTTGTCAAACTTTTATAAGGATAAGTGTTGTACTATTTTGGATTTGTGGATTATCTTTGTACTCTAGGACTATAAATGTTGTTTTGGTTTCGACATTTGGTTTTCCTATTTTACCCCTAGACTTGTATCAAATCCCGAGTTGTTTTAATTTCCGTAATTATACTCTGATGTTGTATTTTGTAAGGCTTACATATATAATTTGGTATAAATACGAATTATATACGTGTCGGGTGTTCGTTTCCAGATAAGGACTTGGTGTTCGGAAACGAGGCGTCACAGTTGGTATCAGAGCGTAGTTTCTTTCCTTCCTAGCTAGTTGAACTTCATGAAGATAAGTTTATCTTTTCTGAGATCCTAGCTAATCCATCCTTGTTAACAAAATGGCAGGACAACTTAATGAGGCTTCTGATGGCTTACAGCGAGAGGTTGAGACTTTCTCGGGGCAGGTTGAGCACAGTTTGAGGTCAGTTTCAGAGGGTTTGACCGGGGTTCAAGGGCAGACTTCTCAAGGTACCGGGGCCGTATCTACGACGGTTCAGATGACCGTGCCGGTACCTGCTATACAATCCACAGATTACCATGGCACTACTTCTTTGCAGGCAACTCCCGCCTTATATTCACAGTGTCCCACAAGTTACCCACCATATCCCCCTGCCTATCCGCCACAACCTTCTGTGTACCCACCATCCCAACATGAGTATCCTCAGCACACCCATGTTTATCCATCCCAACAAGTTTACCCGTCACCACCAG